>JAGXOD010000159.1:827500-2230000 GCA_020368025.1 Brachyhypopomus occidentalis
GACATGGAGAGCAAAAAGGGAACAGAGCCACTAATGGCAAAGCAGAAAGTCCAACCCAGATTGTCCGTATGCAAATGAGGGTGTGAGCGACACAGCCACGGGCAGGAAATGTGGACACTTGGACACCTGGACCAGACGAGACGCTATAGAGCACCTGTGCTTGATGCCGGGCGGCAAGCCTGTGGGGCATACACACACACACACACACACACACCACCCCCTCCTAAATGCAGCCTACAGGCAGTAGTGCATAGGGGGTCACACACTCCCCTGTAGAGATCAAATCACAGCTGCCTGTTGTGGGAGATAAGTGGGCCACAGGATATGAAGTGTGTGTGTGTGTGTGTGTGTGTGTGTGTGGGCTTCAGTCTTTCACCTGAAAGGCTCACAAGCATTTTAGATTGACCAGGAAAGGGAGGATGAGGATAGAGCCATTCAGAAGATGTGGCAGCACACACACAGGCCTGCGTAATGGCTTCACATTGATTAGATAGAGGTGAGCAGGGGAAGGAGGCAGTGTGTGTGTGTGTGTGTGTGTGTGTGAAAGAAAATGTGTGTGAGAGAAAGAAAATAAATATTGTCATGGTGATGGAACTCGCAGATAGTTCTATTACAAACAGGTAAAAGAAAAGAAAATATGGTGAGAAATGAGAGAGAAATGAGAGAGAAATGAGAAAGAAATGAGACGTCTGGCAACTCTGCTGCAGCTCTGCCTCAGAAACCAGCACTGTGTGTGTCATGCGTGCCGACATTTCCAGCACACTTACAGAGGGGCGATAACAGCCTCGTAGGAATAAACCTGCATCTCACACCCAAAGGTCTCACAAAAGAACAGTCAAATGAGGCGCGTGTCCATGTGGTTGTGTGTCCGTCTGACTCTTTAAACCAATAATTAACCAGCCTGTTGTGGAATATCAGCCCGCATCTTGTTAATCAAGGCTGTACATTTACTTTCATTATTATTAATATATTCCTACAAGCAAAAAGTGCTTCACGTGTTTGCAGCAAATAAACCAGATTTAACTGGATCTGACTATTCTGTGTGATCTCTGATGTAGTAGCTTTAAAGGCAGAAAAATTCAGAGGTGAGTGATGAGACGGGTGTTTTGGAAAAGGGGTTTTAAACAGAGCTGGTTATCACCACCAAACATCAAAAAGTCCAGGATGGCTTTCTTGTGGTTATCATCATGGCCAACTCACACCAATTTCCTCACAAAGCCTCACAGTTTCTTGCATGAGCTTGAGGAATGTTGCAAAAGAAACCTGCAGGTTCAGTTTCAAATCCCTTTGTGATAACACCAAAGATGGGATCAGGTTAAGATTGGATCAGATTAAGATGGGATCTGGTTAAGATGGGATCAGGTTAAGATGGGATCAGGTTAAGATGGGATCAGTTTTATATGGGATCAGGTTCTGGTACCTCAGGCGTACTATAGACTACCATTCTACCCATTAACGAGCCATATTTACACCATCAGCCGTGCTAACAATGTGACGTCTTTTGGCGTAGAGTTCAGAACTCTGCCAAAACTTCAAAGCTAGCGTACTGTGGCACTTAGTTGGCATAGACACTTGGCAACAGAACTGCTCTAAAAGGGTTCCAGCCAAACACAAGGACTCTTCCACAGGTACAAGTGGAAAGAACTCCTAAATGACACTTCCCGCCCTCTTTCCTTTTAAGAACACAGCGATTTTATTCCTCTACAGACAACCTATGCGCAACATGCCCTCTTAATCTCCTCCCTTTCCAGCTTCTGAGGTTTGGATTTATTAGAAACCATTGGGTCAGTGCCCCAGTATGCAGGCTTCTGGTAAGCGATCAGTATGGACCAGCTCAGCCAGTCTGTCTGTGAAGGATGATGATGTTATTTGTCCGACCAGCTCGGAGATTGCTGTGCGACCAGGATCGGTCTCTGAGGTACAGGGGCTAAAGAAACAAAAACTAAGGCTTCAAATCTCCAGACCAGACAGAGTAGCTTTTCACTCGAAGTAACACTCTTCAGTTTATTATCCTAGACGTCCTATTTTTTTTTCTCCCAGATGCTGTTTTCAGAGTTCCGCGCGAGATGGTTTTCTGCAATCACCTGCCGTTGAGGTTGGCGGGCAGAGCCTTCTCGGGAATCTGTCTGACTTCTTAAACTGAGGCAAATCTCTGTGAAATAATCCACGTTTGGCAGAGACGTTAATCCCCTTCTGGCTGGTCTGCGGTGGGTTTGGTTGACACACCCAGACGTTGGCTCTGTGTGGCGAGGCCAGACGACTCCTACACCTCCCAAGTCACCTCCCCACGACATTGTGACCACCACACTGCCCATGTGGTAAGACATCCAAATAATGTCAATTGCATGTGCGGTTTACGGCAGACACCTTCTCTCTCCTGCAGTCATGCAGTCTGCCTTGCGAGAATTTGCATGCAACGTTTTGATGCTTGTTGGGTATTTTCTCCCCCATTGGCGTAGGTTCATTATCATTAATGGAGATTTATTCAAGCCGCACTAATTTTGCGAGATCAAAGTCTCGCCTCTCAAGTTGGACTCATTGTTTTTCAGGTTGGTAGGACTGCAATGATATTAACGTTCCAGGGTGACAGTGATGTGCTTATGTACTGATACTAGTACATAGTACACATAAATAGTAATTGTAAATATATTAAGTTTATGTTCACTGAGAAAGGAGCACGTTTGAACATGTCAGATCGCCACGAATGTCTTTGTCATTCACAAAGAGGGCGATCCCTAAAATCATCTACTGTTACCTGTGTAGTACCAATTTGATTGTCTAATCCTGAAATAATGCACGTAAACCTGCTCTAAATTTCAAAGCATCCAGTTTGCTCAGAATCTGCTGCGTGGGCTGAAACAAGTCTCCCGAGACTCTGAAATGTGCACTTCCTGTTTGGTCATGACTGTACCAAGAGGTTCCTGTTTCAGATTCCTCTTTCATGGAGCTCAGGTGACCTTCAACTTCTTGGTCCTGAGCATTTGACCCTGCTCCCCACTGCCACACAATGACCCCGAGAAGCAACCGCACGCTTGCGTCCGTGGATGTCACACAGGACAAACGTACCCGATGTCTCCGGTCTGCCAGTCGAGGTGATTTCTCTATGCAGCAACGGTCGTTTGCTTGTGAGGGTCGACCTCAAGCAGGAGGCTCTGGGAGGATCTCAGGGAGTCGTCAGTAAAACTCACACGTGTAGCGTTCGCAGCGGCGGCTCCAGCTGGGCAAACCTTCGGTCCTCTGCCGTGCATTGCTGCACCGTTGATTTCCGCAGTGTCGTTGCAGCTCCGCCTCCCCCTGGACCCCAGGAAGCGCTCGGAGGAAAGTGAAAACAATTCAAGATTTCCGCACGGCGATTCGTGTTGTTAAGCTTCGCGCGGGGCCCCGTTTGAAGGGCCAAGCTGCTCGTTCAAACGACTCGTGCAGCAATTTCGGCGAGAGCGCAGTGGTGTGTGTGTGCGCGTGTGTATGCAAACATGTGAGCGTGCACATATATACACACACACAGGCAGACCCCCTGTCCATGACCCACCACTCATGGCGACAGGCTCACAGAAGGGTGGGTGGCTTCAGAAAATAAATAAATAAACAACGCAAGCAAGCCATGCCATCGATCATCTGCTCTCCGCGCGTCTCCCCCGTGTGTCTGCTGTTTTCGTGTTTTCTCCTCTCACCTACACAGTGCCTTCTCTGCTCTCTGACGCCATTTGTCTTGATGGCGGTGTGTTGTTCTCGCGTGCGAGCGCTGCCTCCCCTCCTTCTGCTGCGCTAGTTTCTGGTTTCCAAACACCCTGTTTCAGCTCCTCTCTCTCCTCCTCTCTCCCACACAAGCGCTGTCTCTCCCTTCTTCTCAGTCTGGAGGCACGGGAACATGCCTATTCTGTCACCACGGTTTCTCTGGCCAGGACCGCCCGCGTGTGCCACATAATGTGACCTCACCCACGTGTGCCTTACACCCCAGCCTTACCCACATGTGACATGAATCGACTCTCTCACTTTCTCTCTCCTTCTCTCTCTGTGCTCAAAGCCTCCCACTCTTTTCTGCTGCGCTCACCCAGCCCTGTAACACTAGCGCAAAGTTCTACACAGTAAGGCCACACTCATTTATACACATACGAATGAATCCCTTTGGCTGGCAAAATGAGTTACAAGGATGCGGAAAATGAATCCAAAATGAATTTATGAATTTTTCTCTCTCATCTATCTCTCTCTGTTCTGAATGTCTGCCTCTCATCCCGGTGTGCCTCCTCCCCCCTCCGCCCCAGTATGTCCGCCTCTGTCCCTCCATTCCATGTGGGTAAGAGAGGGGGGCATTAGTTCCTCCTTTCGAAGGAGCCGTGCTTCCATTCAGCCCCGGTGCCTCGCAGGTCTCTCGATCGGGCCGGACGAAATAATTACAGCCGCAGACGGAGCTACTGCACCTACCCGCGGGTCAGCCGGGCGGGCAGAGGTCTCGGGGAGAACCCCTCAGGGGCTGGTGCGCTCCTGCGCGTGTGCGCAAGGACCTGCTTGTACTGTATTTGCGGACACTGAACTCAGGTCATCAGTTTATTCAGACTCCGTTTTGGGCTTACTTAAGGGACTTTTATATTTGTTCCCAGAAGGATTTTTATTCATGTGCTTGTGTGTGTGTATGTGTGTAGGAGACAGACTAGGGTAGTCAGGGTGAAACGAGGTCTCGGAGCTTGAGAACAGTCATGGAAACCCAGACAGGAATGTGCACCTCTGCTGTTCAGGCCTCTCAACACCAGTAGCCTCTTAATTCAAACGCTTCTCCCCCTGTGCTGGTTCTCTTCATCTCATACACTCAGCTTTTCATTTTTCTTCCTCTGATTTGTTTTCGCTCTCTCTCCTTCATAAGGCTCTTTGTAGTAGATTTTTCAGCTTTAGTTGTATCACATAACTACAGAGATCCAGGAGATAAAAGCTTTGCTTCAAGATTGCTTCCAACAGCTCAACTAGTCAAAGAAATCTTAAAAAATGACAATTGCTTAATTGCATACATCTGGACTTTCCAGCTGCAAGTTCATTGTGGAATAACCTTTATATTATTATTTCTCATAAAACTCATAAAACATTACTTCCTTTAAAACATTCAGAAGCGTCTCAAACTCTGAGCTGATGTCACTGAGGCACGACGATACCGGCAGCTGCTTCGGTCCTGCTAAGACAAGATGATGGGGGGAAAGCAACACAGAACAAACGATCTGTCGATCTGCAGAGGATGAAGCAGAGACGAGGTGTACTACATGAGGGAGTTCCCTTCAGACGGCTGAAAGCACGAAGCGTATCTCGCAACTCTGCGTGAAGCGAAGATTGAATTTAGCTAAAAGTGGGTGTTGGCAAATGTTACTGTAGAATGCACAAATAGCTATTTCAATATTATATTTCGCTGATAATGCAGCACTGTGTGAAAATATCTGAACATGACTGTGACATGAGAATATTTATGTGATCACCTCTGTGAGTCAGGTTCAGTTACACTATAAATCTTCCAGGCTTACTTCTGGTATCACCTTTCAACAGATGAAAGACATTTTGGTATACATCTGTGCACCTATATACTTACAAAGTGGATCTGGAAAAACTTACTATTAAAACTTTCACCAAATAGCTTACGGCAGTGGCGTATGTTTCATTTGAGGTTTGAGGGGTACACCGCCCACACCACCTAACATAAAACATTATATGAGGAGTGTAAAGAAGAATAAATGGGAGGGTAGTACCCCCGAAACTTCGCTACTTAACACAGAACATATAATATTGAACAGAAATTAAATAATTACATTTAGAAGTCCAAATTCAGAAACAAAAAACACCGAATCGAGTCTGATGCTCATATCCATACATACCGAAGAGTTTCCGTAAAGGTCCAATTAAGGAAGAACAGCAGGCGACGAGCACGAGCGTTAAAGAAGCGTCTAATCAACCGCCTGATGGATAATTGCAGCGAAGTATCGCCAAAAAGCCGCATTACTAATGCAAGAACACAAATCAAACATTCTCTCTGTTTCTTACTCTCTGTGTCTCTCTTTCGCGTTTTTGATCTGCTTTAAGAAACGTAATTGGAAGGCTTAAAGGCGATTAAACGAGCTCGCGGCTTCAGACCTGCATTCGCGTTCTTTTATGGCTGCCAGGATGGCGATTTTGCCGCGTGACTACAGTGCTTCCACTTCTGTTCGTTCCCGTTTGTGTTTGCAATGAAGTTCCACATCACAACTCTTAGACAACAAAATAAATGTCCCTTAACCACTAACCCAGCAGTTCGCGAACTTGGCAGCTCCGATGACGGAGGCCTGGATCCGCGCGAAGCCGAGAAGTTAATCTGACCAAAGACTCTCAGATCCCGCTCGCGCTGGAGGATTTCGCTTGCCTGCCACTTTGAATGCGGCGGGAGAAGGAGGTTTCACTTATTTTAATTAAATGTCAACATCTTTATTTTACCGGGAGAATTACACACCCATGGGTTGGGATCAAAGGATAAAGCTTGGCTTATGTTAAAGGCGTTACACAACAAAGTGTCGAGTCGAAATACGATTTTTCAGCACCAAATAACGGTGGGTAAAAATGTAATCCTGTGCCTATGGTTCCCACCTCCGTGAAGCCAACACCAGCCGATGAGCGACTGTGAGGTCGAGGCGAAACGGCTTCCGTAAGCAGCGGTAGCTTATTTTATTTTATTTTTTTTCAATTTTCCTCACCCGTTTCCTTCAAGGAAAACGAACTTCAGTGCTTTACTCTAGCTTCCAAAAACTGATGCATTCTTACCTTTCAGTCTGTGTGTGTGTGTGTGTCTGTGCGTGTGTGCAATAGACTGGGCACAAAGGAGATCAGCATAACCATTTCTGAACCTCCTTCTTCCAATTATTCTGCATTTTCCCCTTTTGCGGTTTGGAGGCAGGTGCTCTCCACCAGTAGCTTTGCTGACAGAATCTGGACAAATGATGAAAACAGATTTGAGCGAATGATTCCAAATATCGCTCTCCACCAAATAAACAAATTGAGATGATTAAATGTACAAGGCCAATAAAAGCTCGAGCAATGACAGACGTAGTGCTGGAGCCAAGATGCTGCACTCTGTGTGTGCATGTGTGTGTGTGCGCATGAGAGAAACACAGAAATGGAGAGCTTGGTCTCAGATGGTGCTACCGACGTGTTTCTGCTCGCCCGGACCTGAGGGGACACATCAGCGCTAAGCCCGCTGAAATGAGGAACTGGCTGTCAGTGCCTAAAACACTCCAGATGCACACACACACATACACACACGCAACCTCTACGCTCCCTATGAGCTATACCTCAACCTATATCTCTCTCTACGAGCCTCCACCTCCTCCACCACTTTAGTGTCTCCACTCTCTCCCTCCATCTCCTCCACCACTTCAGCGTCTCCACTCTCTCCCTCCGTCTCCTCCACCACTTCCGCGTCTCCACTCTCTCCCTCCGTCTCCTCCACCACTTCAGCGCCTCCACTCTCCCCCTCCGTCTCTCCATCCATTTGCGATCAAGCAGGCACTTCTGGCTTCATTATCCAGCCCCTCTCTGCCTCTAAATTATTCCATCTCCCTCTGCCATGTGCTCCTCCTCTTTATATGGTCACCCCATCTTACTTCATTCTTTATCTCCGTGCCCTATTTCCCTTCCTGCCGTTATTCTTTTGTAGGTAGACCCTCCCCCCTTCATCGCCTCCTCATCATCACCTCTCCTCTAAATGAGGTTTTTCCCCGCAGCTCTCTGGAGGCTGAAATGGAGACATGGAAATCTGCTATCAAAAGTCCCAGCTGATTTACACAACGACGAGGTATGATCAGACCTGCCTCTTCCTCAGATCCTGCCTCTTCCTCAGCCCCCCCCATTCACCCTCAGTCTCACACTTCCTCACCCGCCCCTCCTCCTCCCTCATGTCACTGAAGAGATTAATGACTATGATCACCAAACCACCCCACCCCCAGCAGATATAGCCCAATGAGGTGCCCCAACTCTACCCTCTGAGTAGTGTACACACCAATGAAGCATGCACACACACACACACACACACACACACGCACACGCACACACGCACGGTTCATCACACATAACAAACACATGCTGGGAGCAGAACTGCAGGGTAGACTGTGGGATACCATATGACCTGGGGAGCTCCATTTATTAAAACGTGGCAAATTATATTTCAACCCCATACATCAACTCAGCATGAGCACGAGGAAAAGGGAGGATCGTGATTATAGCCCACTGCAAACTACAAATACTAGCTGAAATAAAGACTATACAGCATGAAAATGAAAGAAATGCAAAGTGATGAAACATAAAAAAGGAATCGAAATGTAAAGCAATTGAATACAACAGATTTCGTGTTTTGTTGTTGCTTCTATTGTTACCATTCAAGAACAAATGGTCTACTGACAAAATCTTCATAACAATAACGTAATGAGTGTCAACTGAAATCTCCATTCCAGAGAGGAGGCTCAAGTTAAGAAACAAAAAGGCAGTGGATATCTGTGGATGTTACTGTAATCCAAATCCCTTCAGATGCACTTATCGCGGGATGGCAAGCATGAAATATGCGGCCCTGTTGGGAATTGTATAGGACAGACGACCTCCGCGCCGAGAACCCCGAAGGAGGGGACCCGCGAGCAACACCATCCAGCAAGAGGCTCGAGGACATGATGAACTGTGCGATTGTCCAGGTACGAGCGTTGTGTTTCGCATGCAAGCGCGGGAGCCCCGTGAGTCTGACGAGGGATGGGAGTTAGGTGCACGTACAGCATCCCCGAGCTTTACGCGATGTTCTCCGGGAATGTTATTGATTGGAACAAGCAGCGACAATAGCGCATGACCGAACGCATGGAAGACAAAATGGAAGAACAAATACTCGACAAAATGTTTAAGTAAAATGATACAATCGTTAATACGTAGTCTAATTTCCTCAGTGGTCGTGTCAGCTTCTTCATCCAAGAAACGTGTTTATTTAAAACTAGTTTTCGTCTTAGCATAATAAGCATAAACACACTCATAATTATATGAATATAACAAATACTCTGATGAAAACAGTAAAATTAACAGTATTATGCGAATCTAAAAGTATTTATTTCTCGGCAAAACTGGTCTATTTTCCCATGGACACGTTATCTCTTCCTCGCCATGGATGCTGTATGATCAGAAACGCTTTCAACGGTGCCGCAGTAAAGGCGCGTTTGACATTTGAAGCCTGTTCCGTTTTCAACAAAAGTGCAAAAAGACTGAAGGCACGAGGAGCAGCAACAGCGCAGCACGCGCGAATAAACACGGACTATCCTCGTGCAGATCTCCCCACCTTTAGTAGGGCTTAAACAACCTGAGGAGATTCCTCACAATCTCACTCTTCTCTCTCAGATGTACGGCAGTGAACACTGAAGAGAAACTGACCTTAAAAAGTCGCAAAACATTACATGGCAAATGTTTTTTTCCTTACCTGTACGCAAAAAGCACAGCATAAGTACGGCGAGGAAGGTAACGCAGTACTTCCAAACAGACGATAATGCCATGATAGTTCTTATTCCGTTTTTCTCCTTGATTAATTCCACTTCGAGGTGGATATCGCACGTAATGTGAGCACGGAGGCTCTCGCCTGCGAGGGAAGTTTCTTTTGAACTCCAACGTTGGTTGGAATGATTTATTACATATTAATACCTATACAAAAACGAGCCCACGTTGACAGACTGAAGCAAAGGCTGCTAGAAGGTCCGGTTTTGTTGGTTACTTCGGAGCACTAACAGTCTAACAACCTCCGGGGGGGGGGGCGTGATCAACATGAGCTTCAACCAATAGTATTTAAGCGTGGAGCGTTTGAGGGTTTTACGCGTTCTCAGTCGCGGGAGGGGTTCGGGAAAACAATTTAAAGGGAAAAGCCTGATTGTTTAAAGCAACCCTTTTTAAAATAATTGAAATCAATGCACAGTAAATGTGATTCACTGCAATCATTAACGACACTGCAAACTACTGAATGTGCTTTAAAACTCCGTTTTAGCCTTAGGTCAACTTCATGAATGAAATTCTCAGGCTAGGTTCATAAAAGGCTTCAAATTTAAAATGATTCAAAAGTTTGCAACTCTGATAGCTTACGTGGCATGTTTTACATTTTAACACAACATAGAGTCTAATATGTAAAATACTTTAACATTAGTCTTAGCTGTAATGGCTTGGAATGTTGGGGTGTTTGTTTACAGAGGTTATCGGACGTTGCCAGTTAAATAATTAAAGAACTGAATGAGATTTATTGGCTATAAAAATAATTTGGGCAATATGTAGTAAATTAACTACAACACAGTAAACGATCATGATGGATGTGTGATAGTGTCCCCTCTGTAGTTGACTATAAACCTTAATCCTTTCAGCGCGCTTCATGTATCGCTCTTTATCGTATGGTTACAAAAGAATTTTCATAGCGAGTTCATAGCGAATGTCAAAGCTTGTATTTGGCGACACCATCTGACAAATAACGTGTACAACAGTCAATTTAAAGCTACGTGTTTGTGCCCCAGAGGACATAGGCCAACGCAGTGCCCTGGCTGTGTAGAGCTTCTCAGACCATCGCAGTGCCGAGACGGAGCGCAAATAGGCCACGCCCACTCCGTGGAGAAAAACAACTCTGCACTTTCCATTGATTTGCATTGCACGCTTTATTGCTTTTAAATAAAATTGCAAATATCCCATAAAAAACTGTGACGTGATGGGTTGCACGACAAATAAGATTAAAACCCCGATTTAAGGTTTCGCATGAATCCAGTTGGTTTAACAGACAGTACGGGCCCACATCCTTACTGGGTTACCGACTGTCTGTGTCGCAGCAGACTTTGTATGTAAGGTGTTGTTCAAAACTATGAATTATATGACAATTTGTTTAAATGATATCTAACTCTCCATATACATGAGATTAGCAGGCTAAATAGTTAAGATATTTAGATTCTAGCTTAATTTCTTGCTCTGTGTTTGCTTGCTAGCACTCAAAGTACTTGATCTTAATGGCTGCAGAAAGTAAATGGTTTATAACTGAATGTATTGTCTAAAGGGTTTATCATCATCCATGAATCACTTACAATAAAGCGTACTGAAAAGACAATGTGGAGAACAGCTAACACTAAATCAGGGTTTGACGTTAACATTTAGCTAACAAGCTAGCTGCCTGTATAGCTACCGTTGATTGAGAGGTTCATATGTAGCTAGCTATTTGATTCAGATTGCTAGATAACAGGGAGGATATTGATAATAGTAATGCTAATCATAAGCACAATAATAGAAGGCTGTACAGTATTATTTAGCACAACTTAAATGACAATATTGATTAGCTTAGCCACCCAAATGATCAGCTCTAAATATTTGACGGCCGCACTATGGAGTCATTTTCCACACCAATTTTCGGACAGAAAAGGGACTATATACAAGTCTATGGTCCAGTCCATACAGGGACTATATACAAATCTATGGTCCAGTCCATACAGGGACTATATGCAAGTCTATGGTACAGTCCATACAGTCCATACAGGGACTATATACAAGTCTATGGTCCAGTCCAAGTTTCCATTCTACATTCGCTCCCTGTTAAGCCTCGCGGAGTTTTCCCCCATGGTGGGCGTGGTTTTCCCTTGATGACGCCATGGCGATCAGTGTAATGTTCTTTAATAAGATACCAAATAATATACAAATCTCATATAGGAAATAGCAAATTTGAGTAGAACTTCATTCAAGTTGTTAGAAAGTTTATTAAACGATGTTTTCCAATTAAAACATGTTTCCTGTCATTTATTAGAATGCATAGCATAAAACTGCCATTACTTCTTACCACTAAAAGGGGCAGTTAGTTAGTTAAAGGGGCAGTTAGTTAGGCGTACAGAGAACTTGAGGAATCCCCATTTTTAAAAAATGGGAACCTCAGTGTAGTCGTGTGTCTTTAGATGTTCTACAAATCGCGCTTTCTGTGAGGTCTTACTGACTCTTTACTTTGTGCACTATTACAAACGAGTGTCTGGGTTGAAAACAGAGAGGGTATCCTCTTTAATAAGCACTGCGCCGTTCCACTTCAAAACATAGCGGACCCTAGCATGTCCTTTTGAAGTCCCAGAACAGTCCTGGAGCTTTAGCGACGTGCCCGTGTCCTCATGAAAGGGGGACACGATCCTTCTCTTGGAGCAGGGTTTAGAAAACCGATTCATGCCAAATATAACCGCTTTTTGATGCTTCTTTACAGAATCGTACAGTACGTCAAAGACACCAAAAGGGTTTATTATGCAATCAAAACAATCGACCAAAAGTTGTTTCCACCTGCGGGTTTTTATTATAAATTCGCCCACCATGACGCAAACTTTAAAATACGCTCTGATGTAGATATTTCAAAGAATTGGCAAACAAACTCGTTCACACACAGTGACGTAATTCATTCAAATATGAATCTATGAAATCCTGAAACGTTATTTGAAATGCAAGCTGCCAGTGAAGTCACAACAGTGGACGTACGTGTAGTGTAGAAGCATCTTTTCTACTGAAGCTATATAATTTAGGCTGAACGTTACCGCAATCCACTCAAGAGCAAGAACACAGGTAAGAAAGTGAAACGCGTCTAAATGATTACACTGTTCACACTGAAAAACCACATACCATGAATTATTCTGCCCAGCTAACTTTAAGATGAGTGACGCTCGCTGAGTAGCAGTTCACCTAACTTTATGCAAAGGACGTCCAAAGTTTAGCACTTTGTGCAGTCACCTACAGAGCCTACCGTTAGAAACCAGGCGAGTACAGGCTGTATGAAGGAGATCCGGAGTAATCTGCCTAATAATATTGTCTTCGTTGTGCTCTGTGGCGCGTGGCTCGGTAATGGAGTGTCATTGTTAAAAAGCTGCGGCTACTGCGTTATTAACGGCAGCCTCCGGTCAACCGCACATAGGCAATAAAATCACATAAAGGCGGTCATAAATGGCGTAGACAGTAGTAATGAAATGAGTAGTTATGATAGCACAGACCTTAATGAACTGTCGCGCTCTGCTAGAGATAACGCCACGGAGGGTAAAATAAGAGATGAAGTTGTTAGCGACGGATGAATACTGCATCGTGAATTCCAGGTGAGTTATATGAAGTAGCCTACGATAGAGGATTTTTTCGGAATAATAACTGGGGTTAAAGCCCTACAGTGGCTTTTTGGATAATAGGCCTGTTCCAGCAATTTGCTACAAGTGCAGTCTGCCTTAAGCCATCTAGTTAGAGCTTTTGGTTAATAAAGCAAGCTGTGAGGCCATTTTTTTTCCAGAATCCATAATTTGAAGGGGCCCATATTATGTCCTAATTCTGAATGAATTTAAACACAGCAATTTGGCAGTGGTGGGGTAATTTCTTAGTCTTTTTTAGTTTGAAATATGCAGAGGTCTTACTAATGTGTTCGATTCTTGCTGAAGTGCTGTACTCCTAAGGGACTACGTTTTTAATACTTGTTCATGGTTTGGGAGCTCCTCGAGGTGTTACAAAATACGGTCTGGCTCATATAAGGTTCTGTTGTGATGTGCCAACCCAAAACTAAAACCCATTACTGGAACTGAGACTGCAGACACACCACAGCGACTTTCAGAGGGCTGGATTGTGTCACTGAGAGGCAGCTGCCTGCAAGGCATTAGCGGCTGTGACGGAACCTCTGTGACACGTGGGTAGACATTCAATTTACAGTACGTTGTCAATTTTTGTCACGGACACGTTACAGATCTGTGTATGGGTCTGTATCTAAATTAAATCAGCAACAACACTTATCTTTTAAAGCAGTTTAATGGGGTTAAATTATAAAAAGTACACAGAAAGATGAAATTTAGTGCAAAAGATTTAAAGTGCATCCATAGTCCTTCGTCTAGTCTGAAGGTCCAATTCATTTACAGTGCTTTCAAGAAAACTAGAGAGCTATTAGATAGGATCAAACAGTTCAGCTCAAATTTATGTATCAAACTAAAAGATCTCAACCCTCATAGTCCAAAAATGATTGTCTATCAAGAAAATACGCTAATGTGTTTGCCATGGAAAGAAACCTGTTTACAATCCCAGCCTAGGAGAGCAGCAGGAAACGGTTTACATAAGTTTGCCTCTTGGAAGCATCGGCCACTTAAAGCACACGGCAGCATACTGATGAGCCACAGCGAGCCCCCTCCCCTGCCTTAGACAATGAACATGAATCTTAATTCTGCTGGGTTATGAAATCAATATAGAGAAAAATTGCACACCTGTTGTCAATGCTGCCCAAGCTGCTGGTGAAGCCCTGCTCTACACCCCTACCTCACACCTCCATCCCCACACCCACCTACCCCACACACCTCTATCCCCACACACCTCCATGCGCACACCTCTACCCCACACCCCTCCATCCCAACACACCTCTACCCCACACCCCTCCATCCCAACACACCTCTCACACATTCTGCAGTTTAATATTCAGTCTGTCATTCCCTGGTGAGAGCAGTTACTTCTTAAACAATCTGGCAGGTTCTTCATCCTTTGCTCCTTAACACTCCCTCCTCCCCTCTCCTCCCCTCTCCTCCCACCTCTCTCATTACACCAGAGGTTCGTTGTCTCCAGTTGTGGAGGGCAGAGACTCCACACTGCTCTTGTAGATGGGTTTCTTCTGGGAGTGGTCATCGCTAGAGGAAACCAAGAAATACAAGAGTTACGGAGGAGAAACCCCCTGGGCGCACTCTGCTAGTCTTCATTAGGCCTGCATGGCAATAAAGTGATGATAAATCATGTAGGCAGACCCTACAACCTCAGATCATGTGAGCTACAGCAGTGGCCTACCCCTTAGACTGTGGCCTTTTGATCTGGACCATGCCAAATGGCCTCTCAATAATAATCAAGAAAATGGGAAGTGATATGATTTGTAATGGTAATTTTCCAGCCAAAGCCATCAGGAAAGGCTGCTGATGAAAGTTTCGGAAAGTCTTTGCAAAAACAACGGTGTGTGTGTGTGTGTGGTACTCACATAGGTCCCTTGCACTTCCTCTGTTTGGCCCGACGACAGAGGAAGACCGTGATGGACAGGACGATCACAAACAGAGCCAGGCCTGCTGCCGCGGACATGAGAACGATGCGCCCACTCGTGGACTCGTACCACGCTGCGTCCTCTGTACAGCACACAAATCAAGCGTCCTGGGATTTGTTGCAAAACTACCATCTGATTTTCTCCGTGGCCGTCAGTGATTATTTCTTGTTAACCCTATCGCTTCCTGCCCTGTTCTTACTACTGTGACTATCGCTCAATAGCAGGAAGCACCTTTCTGCCCATGCACTAACTACCACATAATAACCTTACACAGCCCCTCCTACATATACCCACAAACACACAGAACAAAATACCTACACCCTGAACATTCTTGTTTGCCACCAGATTCTTCACTAGCTCTCAGTAATCATGTCAACCATGAATCAGAATTATTTGCTCCCCAACCACCCCCCCCCCCCCCATCATCCCCACTGGCGCCCCCTGCAGGACACACGAACCTGGCAGCACGGTGATGCTCACGGTGCGTTGCTTGATGAGCGATTTGATGGTGGGGTGCTGAGCGGAGCAGGTGTATCTACCACTGTCCATGTCTCTCACTTTCTCCAGCCTCAGCTGACTGCTGGGGACAATCCAGTCCTCTCCCTGCAGAGAGAGAGAGAGAGAGAGAGAGAGAGAGAGAGAGAGAGAGAAGGGTGCAAAACAAGGAGGGAATGATTTGTAAAAAAAGATTTGTAGAAAGGTAGTGAGAGAAAACAGAAGCAGAGTGAAAGGAATGAGGAGATGAAAGGAAGAGTAGCGTAATTAGGAAGAACGAGATTGTGACAGAAATCTGTTGTTTGCACATGCCCTGTGAAAGACAAGGTGATATTAACCAGAAGTGTTGGGGCTCAGAGCTGACAAGAGTGCGAAGGCAAAGATGAGCGGGGCAGTTAACCCTGATGGTGCATCAGCAGATTAATCTGAGAGTGCTGTAGAAAAGGGGGAGTAATGCGTGTGAGAGAGAAACGAACTAAAGCCAAAATAGCGTTAGAACACATTGCAAGGAAAAATGGACCCTTTTCAAAAAAGGCGGGAAAAGAGACAGCTCATCATAACCGCACTAATGATTTTGGCACGGGAAGCGTATAAACCGCTCGCCAGCACAGTCCAGCTAATTTTCGAATGGAACAAAATGAAGAGAACACCCAGCCCAGCTAACTTCTGACTGAAGCAGTGTTTTGCATGCTAAACCACGGGCTCAGAACAATGGGGGTCCTGCTTTTCTTGCCGTTCCAGTGGAGGAAGAACTAAACGAAGACAATGCAGCTGCAGTGTCTGTTGTATGAAGTCAGTCACTTGTGCTGTTTCACTCCAGAGAAAATGGAGGACATTTGACATACAAACCAGCCAAAAGGATGCAGTGTTGAGTTGACGAAGATCACCGCTGCACGGTTTAAGTTTAAAAAAACATTTACATATTCCTCCTTTATTGATCTTCGTAAGGCATATGAATACCTTTCACATTACATTACAACTGCCATATTAAACTCCCATAAGCTGATGTGTTCAGCAGGCGAGTTACATTTTGATGGAGAAGCAGCACAGGGCTCCTTTTTAGCCCAGAAATCCTGCAGGTCGTGTTTTAAGGACGGTGACACTTCACATAGTCTGGGTGCTTTTTACTGTGAAATGCATCATAGTGGGCCACATTGCTTTCTCATTACTTCTTGGATACATAGTTCTTCACATTCCACTTGCTCCTGATAGGTTTTATGGTACATTTCACATTTTCTATCTCAAGTTACAATTGGTGGTACAGTCATCCTGATGGCAAAAACCATGGATCACCCTTTGAAGTACTCCCTAGACAACCTTCTAGGTTGCATATTACTACAGGAGTCACACCATATTTATCATTCTGAAATCCTAGGATACGATCTTAATCTGATTTCCCTGGCTGTGGAGTGTAGCTCTTACCTCCTTGGACCAGAAGTACTCTGGAGTCTCTGAGGCAGAAGTGGAGCAGTTCAGCTCTACATCGTCCCCTAGTGGTACGCGCAGGTCCTGCGTGGAGGAGAAGTAGCGAGAGAACGAGCCGACACCACTTCTGTACACCGACAGGTCGCGCATGTCTGAGGGAGACAACAGTCGATGCCGCCCATCAGTTAAAAGGCGTGAAACTAGAAATGACGACGGCATGGCAAAAGGGCCAATCGTCAGGCTCCAGAGTGCTGCGCTAGGCATTGTGGGACTTTAATGTGGCATGAACAGCAGCATGTGGAGTGGGTGTCCTGTAGGAAGGGGGGGGGGCTTCCTCTCTCCCCCAGACTGGGAGCATTATGCTGCCGGATTAGACAATGTCTGGGGATTGATAACATCTACGAATGGGCAGCAGTTTGAAAAATGTGTAAGAACTTCACTCAGGAGTTAACTGTACAAGGGAAACTTTCTGAGAAGTTATTTAACACTGACAATTTTAAAGTGCTTATGCTCAATTAAAATCGGCCTTTTGTCCGTTTGTAGAAAACTCCTGGCCTTACAGCTGGGCAAACCAGCTCTGAAACGAATCAATAGTAATGATTGTGGTCTATCAGGTCTCTGCCCACTTTAATGATACAATGTGTGTAATGGGTCATATTCTCCTATCTGTGGGCACTGATCCTCTCCACAAACTCCCACCCTTCTCTACCCCATTCTCTAGCGTTTTTTTTTTTCCGATAAGATGCCATTATCGACTCATTCAAAGAGCACAAACCACCACTCAATATCATGCTCACCTCTGTCAGTTTTGGAGAACAATGAGTTTCCCTCAACCTCAGTTCTCAGAGCCCATAATAGATACACTCATTGTTTCAGAATACTATAATAATCATCTTGATTTTCAAGAGCTATTGAATCACAGGGTCTGCACCTTTGTGAAAGGGTAACATCTCATTTCAACAGCTCTACTGAAGTCACTTGATCTTGCTAAGCATGCAGTGACATGCACCCTGAGGTGTTCTGCACCCCGTGGCATTATTATATGTTTTCCGATACAGTTGCCAACGGAGCAGAATAATTCACTTAGAAAAATTCTTTTCTTGCTTTCTCAGATTTATATAATAGCAAGTTCCTCAACTCTGCTGCTTCATTCCATGTGAGAACAAGATACGTTTATAGTGCCTGGTAAGATGTATAACACCATCTATAAAATTGTCCGCAAAATTACCGTCAGATATTTTCACCAAATTGTGCAGTTAGTTGATAGTATCCAAGCTCCAGAAAACTCACAGTGGACAGATATGGTGAAGGGCAGGGAGGAGTTGTCCGGGGAAGTGTCATTATCGGCGACGCAGCGGTACGGTCCCGCCGTCCACGCCTGGACCCTGGGGAGCGTGAGGAGCAGACGGCCATTTTCTCTCGTCACCTCTATGTCATAGAGGAAGCAGCGGCGGTACAGGTAGTTGTACTGGTCCACGTCTAGCCGGTACCACTTCTGCATGTGCTACAGGGCAGAGGAGATGACATTCGTTCACAAAAGGTATCCATAAACCATAACTAAAAGGTCCCATTAAATAGCAACGGTCATGAAGAAATGGGGAAAAGGCAGGATTGCTTAAATATTGACGCAGATTAAATACTCGCGTTATCTGAGAATGAGGAAACGTCATTATGATGCCCTTTCCCAAGCTTCCTTCTACGAAAGCGGAGAGCACCGGTTTTCCGTGTCGCCAGACGGCCCATTTGCACATTGCAGCAGGTGCTGCGATCTCTCCCTTGTCTGCTCGCTACGATGTGTAAAATGAACAGGGCACCAGTGGCTTCCTCAGAGAGGCACACGACAGCCAGGCCTTTGCTGGAAGTGCCGTTCTGCCCCTCTGCCCCCTATAACCAAAACTCTACCTGCTGATTGGATCTTTTTCCCAGCTTCCACTCCCGTTAATACGAGACACCAAAGCCTTCATCACAAGCCTCAGCCTGTATGCCATGTAATCAGATGACTATGTAAGGTGATGGAGGCATCCAACCACACTTTACAATAATTACCTGTCTGGGCAGTGTAGCACATAGGCTGTCTATACACCCACCACTAATGCTTTCGGTTTCAGAGGGAAATAAATGTTTCAGTTCTTTCAATGTGCTTTTCCTTGGCATTTCTTGCAGAATGTGGGGTAAAGGGGAGTTTGATGGAAGCGTATCACTGCTACTGTATAATTTCCTCACCTTAGACAACTTTTCAAAGTGCAGAGAGCTCAGGTTGAACTCCGACTCTGAGGCGACACACTCCAGCGTCACCTCATCCCCCTCCATCACCGGCTCTGTGGGACCCTTCACGCTGAGGGAGGCTAAGAGACACATACACAGGTCCACGTTTCTCTTTACGACCATGTAAATCATTCATTGCTTTAACGTTTTTGACCTAAAGGACACGAAGAGCGTAATCAGCCTGTATTGTTGTTATCTTCAAGGTTACTTCGTGGAATTCCATTAGGTTTTCCATTTGAGGGTTTTCGAGTCTTCAGACATATATAACGATGGACAAGTGTGTGCGTTTAGTGTGGAGCATAGGTAAATACACAAAAACATATTGAACAGCACTCCATGACAACTATATTATGAACTGCCTATATAGACAAATGACGTTTACAAAATTCTGCCTAAAATTAACTCATAAGCTCATGGATGTTTTACTGAAAAGCAATATCTGAGAGGTCAGTTAACCTCTTATCTGTTTAAGAGGTGACGGGAAGTCCCAGGTGTTTTTGTGTTGAACGAATGCGGAACGACTGCACGCGCAATGACGCAGCCTTCTTCGTTCTTTTTTCAAATTAAACTTTCCGCTTTTTTCTGCTCTTTAAGGGCTCAGATATGTAGAAATTAACCCATTTAGCCCATTACAAATCGCCAGCGAACACGTAGCTTTTGGTATCACTCATATCATCGGTTAGCAAATTGAATAACTACGCCACATGCTAAAGGCAAATCTTTTGTCTCCTTTTTGTTAAAGTGAATCGGTTTATAGCTGACGTTGAGAAAACCTAAACAAAACCCTTCGCTGCACTTTATTGTAATGATTATAATAGTCTACAAAGAAACAATTACACAATGGTTTAAATGTGTAAAATGCTATGTAAAAGCGAAAGGTCGGAAACCAATAATAAAAGAGTCTGTAAATATAGTTTAAATAACTCAGACCAAATATTTACCAGTGCCACATTGTAGGAACGCGAGTATCACCGTCCCAAGCAAGAAATAGGCTCTCATTCTGATAATTGTTTCGGTCGTCAAAGTTTGGAAAACAACTGTTAAAATGAAAGTTTGCATTGTCTATTTATCATTGTTGAAGGCGGAGCTTGTCGTCCTTGAACATGTGATGTTTTTTGAGGTATAATTGTGGAAATTACCCTGGAAAGATCAATAAGGGGCAAGCTGGCTTTCTTGTGAATAAGTTAGACCCTAGACCAGAACCAACACACTTAGACCGGGTGTGTTTTTTTATTTATTCTGAAACTCTAAATCAAAATCCACGCGCTCTTAACTGCGTCACTTGTCTCCACGCGCACATTACCTTCAAGGTTGTGTCGTAATGCAGGTGAAGGTGACGTTTTTATGCATCGCCTGACAAATAAACTCCTTTATGTAGACGCAGTTATCCGTAATAAACTTTGATGATGTCAAGAAAAACATAGTTAATTATTGAACAGTCAGCCAAACCCTGCATTAATATTTATAGATCATACATTTTCATTTAATCAGATTTTAATCTTTTATTCGCATCGTTTTGAAAACGGCCTTTTCCAACCTACTTTAGTTTTTCAAAGGAGTGGGACAGGCCTATTAAGTCAGACAACAAGTCAAGACGTGTCAGTCTTCCGAACTGAAAGCGTGCACATAAAGGCAGAAAGAAGAAAAAGAAACAGAACGCGCGTCGGTTGTTTCCTAGACACTGGCTTGCTGATGCACGCGCTTCTTGCTATACTTGCACGCATTTAGGCGCAACGAAGACGCCGTGCCGACATCTGGTATTGTGCAGAGTTTCAGGCGTGAAATGTAGGCTATATATCCAAAATGTCTTTGGACCAGAAAGTGGGTCGCTGTTTCATGCATAGTTGAACATCTAAAACCAGCCAAGCCCGACCGTTGGCTTGCGCACACAAGCAATACAAAACACAGGGACAACAGAAACTGTCGAGTGCCGTTTTAATCCCTGGGTAGTCGAAATCTCAGGCGGCCCACTTTATTATCATTACCCTTTATAAATTAGCCCCCCCACCAAATGATCATCTAATAGGCTTATCGTTTTTTTTTCAGGGCCCCTAAAAGGCGCGGGACCCGCCTGCTCTGCCTATTTGTTAATTCGAGGCACTTATTCCCCAAACACCGCTGTTCATTGCTTGAAGCCAATAAGGACGATGACTACAATGCTTCACAGTACAGGATGGCATAGAGATACGCCTCTTTTTTCCAGTCCCTTTGGCCTGGTCCAAGTTTGCGGGTGTTCTGCTGGAATCACGCCAGAGGCTGAATTACAAATCAGGGAATGTTTCAAAAACACTGTGCTGTTTGCAGTCAACTTGACTTTCATAATATCGGCCTATAGGTTAAACCTGAATGTATTAACATAGTAAATAAGCAAAATAGTTGAAAACATAATTGCAAACAATTTTAGCCTAAAATCTAACACACTCATAAAATATCTCAGCCAATCTTTGGCTGGTGTTTGATTTTGCACGGTCTGAGGTGAGACAGACTCAGACGTAACTGCTGCCAATGTCATCTGCTGTATACAATGTCACCTCAAGGCGAGAAGAAGCCGGCCATGCAATTCACACAGAAAATATATTTATTACATGTCCAAAGAGAATTAAAGGCAGAGAAAATAGAGAAAGGGCATTGCATCAAAGTACGGAACCTAAATCAATCCACTAGAGGAACATCAACGGCCATCACAGGTGGTCTAGGCAGGTGCTGCTTTGCATGTAAGAGTTCTGCGTGTCTTTTGCTGTTAAGACATGGCTGATGACTTCGCCGTGCAGTGGTGAGCTCTGATGCTCTGGGCTGTGGAGGTCCACAGCGAAGCCAAACCAGCAGCACAGATACTAAAGTAAATATATATGACAGAAGAACATCACAGCAAAAGTGCACGGGGAAAAAGCACTTATATCCTGGCATCTGATTATACAGACTGCCACTCAAGGTTTGTGCAGCTCCTCCCATTTCGATCTGAATAAATCAGCAGTGACACGAAGGCTCGGTTTCAGGCGCCATAGTTACGCAATGTCTGAAAATATGAGCAATCATGCACCAAAACAGTGACCTGACAGCTTGGTCTTACAAAAAACTTGAGCATCTAAAAAACTTTCCTCCCGCCAGAGAGCCATCTTTAAGAAGAAGTTGAAGTACACCGGTGACAACTGATTAGCAGAAAACGTTCTTTAGTGGCTGTATTGAAGGGCCTTTATGTTACTAGCTCTATGACTCTAATAAGAATAGATGAGAATCTTTATTTTAGCAGGGAAGGTGCAATGAGAACATATTCTCATTTACAGGCTTATTCTGGGGAAAGAAATGGGGTGACAGAGCCGTTACCCACGGGAACAACTTAAATACGTGGTTCAACACAGTGCCCTGCGGCTGAAACCCTTAGAAACCGCACTGCCAAATTGCCCACCCACTTACAACAGCTACATAACAAAAACATGCGTCTCCAACTAGCACCAGTTTCAGAGAGATCCATGAAGAATCCGAGAAGTTAACACAGGCAGTCGAGATCCGTTTACAGATTCCTATTAAAGAGTGGCACCATTAACAATCCCCATCTAATGACACTGCTCAACTCTTTACCCTCTATACATTACATTTTAGAAATTACCCATGAAACTGTAATTACATTTAGAGCAATGGGACCACTCATCAAAACTGTATTAAAAATTTGTGCAGGTGCCATTACTATGAGATCATTTGGTACTAAAAGAAATGACAAATATGATGGATATCGAGTTGGCATATTCCCACTTAAACTGAATCTTTTTTTTTCTTCTTTTTTTGACATATTATTTGGCATATTTCTCATAAAATACATTTTAAAAGTTCCCTTCCAGTGGTATTAGTCTTAGTTTCTAGCTGAAAGTGCTTTTCAAAACAGGCTTTCTTAAGGCCACAGAGAAGCATAAAAATGTGCAAAACAATTTTTTTTTTTTTATCAAAACCAAATTACCTGTGAAAGGATTTTAGACCACCTGCAAGTAACTTTATTTGGACTTGAATCTAGCCAAAAGGGGGAACATTATCTTCCTATTAGTCTTTTGTGTTTGTTATTCTCTGGTATTGTCTGAGCGGTTAGAAGACCAAAGTCTCCTTAAGTGTGCTCCTTGACCTGTTCTGGCCCCTCCTTCTGCCCCACCTCCTCAGAGGAGTAGTGCTCCAGCGATTGGTGCTTGTTTCTTGACGGCGCATCCCGAAAGCGCATTCCACAGTCCTCGCAGGCGTAGGGCAGGGCTCTCCTCTTCTCCTCCCCGTCCAGCTCTCCACTCGGGGGTCCTGCCCCCGCGGCTGGGGCAGGCTGCTCACGGCGGGCCCCGGATCCGCCGCTGGCCGCCAGGCTGGGCCGGCCCACCGAGCTGGGCTTGGTGACGATGCCGTGCACGGTGCGGTGGTGGAAGCGCACGCCCGAGCGGTTGGAGAAGCCCTTCCCACACAGGCCGCACACGAAGGGCCGCTCGCCCGTGTGCACGCGCATGTGGATCTTGAGGGCGCCCGACTGCGTGAAGCACTTCCCACACTGGGTGCAGCGGTACGGCTTCTCGCCCGTGTGCGTGCGCTGGTGCGCCCGCACGCCAGCCAGGTGCGGGAATCCGCGGCCGCAGTAGGCGCAGGAGTACGGCCGCTCGCCCGTGTGGATGCGGCGGTGGATCTTCAGCGCCCCCGACTGGCTGAAGCTCTTGCCGCAGTCGCCGCACGAGTAGGGCCGGGCACCCGTGTGCACGTTGAGGTGGATGCGCAGGTTGCTGTGCGAGCTGAAGACGCGGCCGCACTCGGTGCACAGGAAGCCGCCGGCCTGCGCCGCGTGCTGAGCACGCTGGTGCTGCAGGAGCTGCGAGGGGCGGGCGAAGGAGGCGGGGCAGTGCATGCAGGCGTGCGCCTGAAGCCCTCCCGTTGGGCGTGGCTCTGCTGGTGGCGCAGCAGCTGGGCGCAGGTCGGGAAGGTGCGCTGGCACGCCAGGCACGGGAAGTGGGGCGGCGAAGCTGGGGGGCGTGGCGGCCCGGGGGCGAGGCTGCGCACGACAGGCACGAGGCCAGCGGGCAGTGGTGGTGGTGGTAGTGGTGGTGCGCGTGGGTGTGGGCGAAGTGGGAGTCGGAGCCCTGCTGGGGGCGGAGGAGGTGGGGGCAGGGCTGGAAGCCGCGGTGGCAGCAGAGGCACGGAAAGGCCTGGATGGGGGCCGGGCACACCTGGGGGATGGAGGTGGACCCGGGCGTGGGGCTGTGGGTGCTGGTGCCTTTGTCCTGGTGCTGGGGGCGACTGGAGCCAGACGTGCTGCTGGGCTCACCACCCCCCTCCTCCAGGGGTAGCCCCAGGGCCAGGCACAAGCCCAGGTTGATGGGGACGGCGCCAGGACCTTTGGCCTGAGCCGTTGACGTGGACTCGGGGGTAGCGGACATCTGAGCCTGGGAGGAGGAGCTCTCTCTGGGTTTTAAAGTCTGCAGATTGAGCGCTCCAGGCATAGATGACAAAGGGCATCCCGGACAGGTGCAGGTATGTGGCTGGACCGCTGAAGAGACAAAAACAAAGGTGAGATGGAACATGACGACCAGAAACACCAGCATATGACCACCACCACCCAGCGGTGCGTTGACACTTACTTTGCTGGTCATCGCAATCCACAGACTCCTCGCTACTTTCCCCAGACTGTAGACCAAACCCTGCCATGTTTTTCCCTGGGCTCTCTCTAGACGCACCACCGTGAGCTTTGGGTACCGACGTCTCAGGTCCCATGGTCTCCCAGGCAGAGCGCAGCGACTGCTGGTTAGAGTACTTCAGCAGCTGGCCAGATGTTGATGCACTGGAAGCCACGAGGTCACCAATGAAGTTATGCATATCCAGCCAAGAGCTGGGACCAGGCTATGTTGAGGAAAAATATCGTATGAAAAGGCGAAGTCAGAGGATGGATCAAAGCAGGATTCTGTGCTGTGATGTGCATTTCGGACTTTAGAATTCAGGCCAATTAAAATAGGAAAACGAGTTCTTAAAATGTTTTCGACTTTCGACACACTGAACAAGAAAACGGCCCGAGAGACGCGAGTGTGCCCCAGACATGACCCAAATGCTCCGTCCTAACAGTGAGCTGTTGTGAATGACAAATCATCAGTCTGTACCAGTGCGTTTCATGTGCACTAAACCCTGGGGACACACTAGCGAGCTAATTAGCATGCTACGCATTCTCTATCAACATTTGCGTTTATTTGCTGTGTATCAACAGAGCTACTTCACGTCAAAGTATACTCACTGGAAATTTCTCTTTGTCCATTACACTAATGCGCTACATATTTATCTATACCTAACAATCTTTTCGCATGCTCTAGGCTGACTAGCTAGCCGGCTAGCTATCTATTTGAGCAGTACTGTATGGTGTTATTATTGTAGCTAGCTAGCGGTAATAGCGCTGTTGTTACGGCGCCATCTTCCTCTTCAGCGCCGAGTCAGGTCACGTGACCGTAATTTATAAATGGCGCAGCCTACATGTCGACGGGCCTGTGAACTGCGGATCTGTCCAAGGTCCATAATTTGCATTACAAGAAATAAGGTTTTCTGTAACATAAGATTTTGTCCACGTATTTTCTCATGGTGCATAACGTGCTAGCATGAGTGGAGAGTAGACAAGAGACAAGGGTAAAGTTGAATAAGTTATATAAGTTAATCGTTGGTGAATAAGAGCATACGAGCAAAATACATAAATTAACAAAAATATATTAACAAATTATAAAAAAAAACTAAATGAATTTTATTTTTAATAAATGAATTAAAAATAAAAGTCTCAATATATATTACACTGAAATATGAAACCTTAAGAGATTTTAGCTGTTTTCAAAATATTTTCTGTAAAATCTGACCTTCCCTATGGAGTACAGCTTGTTTAAGCAAGGAAGCTGGGTCTCATTCGTATCTGTAAAGAGGTTTGTACCAGTCCCTTAAATGTACTTCTACCAGATGCAGGGATGGTGGTATTCTTGTGAGATAAAGATGTATCTTTCTAGGTGGGAAAACAAGGAGTTATTAATGCTCTGTCTTTAAAAATGACTTTAGTAATCCTAAGTGCCAGATCAGATCTCTTCAGATCTCAGGTGTCAGATCTTCAGATATCAGCTCTCAGGTTGCAGTGATGTGTCCACACGTGTTGACAGTGACAACTGGGAACTCAAATGTAAACTCAACAGAGGTGAGTAATAACTACTCAGTTACACTTACTCAGTTACATGTGCCAAGGTAAAATTGGTGAGCAATTTAAAATAATATACTGATATGTGATTAAATGCATCTAGATTTGGTCGTTTTATTTGTGTGTATCATTTCGTGTCTCTGGTGATAACATGGGGCTGCTTCACTGGGCCCTTTTACCTCTCACTCTGCACTCATTTTAGTCCTGAATTATCAAAAAGAAAGAATACTGACTCTCAAGATTCATTTCCAGTGCTGACAGATGCTGTTTCTGTTAGAAAACTACATTGTTCAGCACAGATGTTCAGTAATTTTAAACGATACTATTCTAGCTCTGGTTGATTTTGTGGTAAGCTGCATTGCTTTGAGCTGTTACTTGAAGCCTATAGCAGTATTTTCACTCTGGTGTTTTGTCTATACTACATGTCTCTGGTGGTCAGATATGAGATCAGATTTCGATTCTATTTCAAAGGATTTATTTTGCCCTCTTAGCATATTGTGCGTTCGTCCACAGACACGTACAGCAGGCTTTGCCACTCGCATTATAAGAGTTGGTGTTGTACATCGGTGTTAAGCTTCCTGTGGCACTGGCGCTTAGGCAAAGTCTGTTGATTGCATTCCAAGGGCATCCTTCCTCAAAAATGAGCTTATGTCGGTTAGGGCATTCCAGTCCGCCCTGGAGAGAGGAACCTGGCCACAGGGTGATGAATCTCAACAACACTCCACAACTTGTTCTCTTTCATCTTTGTGTGTGTGTGTTTGTTTGTTTGTGTGTGTGTATGTGTGTGGGTATAAATGATGTTACTTGTTTATCCAGTTTGTAACCGTACATAACCGACATCCAAAAGCAGTGTCAGCCAGTAAAGTGTGGATTTTCAGACTGCATCTCAGAGCATTCAAGATTCACCTTGACTGTTAATGTGTCCTGGTGTGACTGAATGTGACAGGTGTAACTCTTTGCAATGAATTACTAAATCCAGTGATTTAGTACTGATTAATGTCAGTGAGAGTATGGTTTGTGTAGTATGGGAATCCTTCATGAGTAGATCACCAGTAAGACTGCGATCTTCACCAGTAAGACTGTGATCTTCACCAGTAAGACTGTGATCTAAAGCTACTTATGTTATTTTGCATGGGCTGACATTTACATTTAGGTGGGTGTGTATGTGTGCTCTGGTTTGGCACTGCATGCCAGGAGAGAGACAGTTTTAATCATCTTGTAGGAATGATTGTGTCCGTGAACATAATTAGGAAGGAAGCTCATAATGATGTCCAGTAACATTTAAGCAGACACGCCATGTTTAATAGGGAACAAAAATAACCCAAAACAGGAACCCAAGATTACTATTTTGGGTGTGTTTTCAGTAATCTGTTTACTGGACTAAACCAGCTAGATTAAATAGTAGTTGCAGTATTACTCATTTCAGCTAGAAAACAACAATCATCAAGATTCATTTCTCTGCAATCAAGAGACGTTTTGACATTTTTTTCCTACTAGACCACATTAAACTATGATTATGGATAATGACAGCACCTGCACATCAACATCCTTTTTGGCTTAATGACGAAGATAGAGTGAAGATGTTCTTTAGGGTTATAGGGTGTTTATCAGAAGAAGAGGTCCAAACAAGATGAAATTGTGGGTTGTACAGAGAATGCAGGCGTCAGCTGAGGCACTCTGTCCAAGGTCTCCAGTAGTCCCTAAACCCGTGCTGTAGCCCAGGGCTCCAGCATTAGCAGCGGCGGCCGTTAAGAGCAGCAACACCGAGCAACAAAACAAAGATTGCCACTGCTTGGAAAACAGGAAGAGGCTGGCATGCTAGATCAGATGCCTATCGCTCTTCAAATTATTAATTCGCCTCTGGAGCTTATTTGGCCATGAAATTAGGTGGGTCTGACATGTAGTTATTACACAATACAGTGCACAAATGTGGATGGTTCCAAAGTCTGTTTGATTGGAAATTACAGACAGAGATGATGATCTGGCCTGATGCCAGCAGACGATATGTCCGTTTGAATCATTGGTGTCGGTACTGAAATTTCTTGTAGCCAATTTGGTGTCTTCTCAAATGTTTATTAAGAACAGATTTCCTATGCCAGATTCAGTCTGGTGATACATTTTAACAATGGCCAACTGCTGGATAAACTATTGGTGAAGATTTTCATCAACCTACTGTTGGTAGGTGCTCTTGCTGACCCTTTTGCTATGGTCTACAACTGCAGTCATTACACGAGCCACGGACTGGCGGAGGCTTCTGGAAGGACAGTTGTCCAGGTGGGCGGGACATCTGGCTGCCAACCAGTACAGTGATCTGGGAGGGAGCACATGGATGCTGATACCCTGTGAAGGTTGCCAGCTTGTGTAAGTTGGCAGACAGACGCATTGTCTCCGCGTCCTCTCAGCGGACGGGGAGGGTTTGTCCCCACTGGTCCATGTTGAGAAAATTAGGTTTAGAAGCTGTGGTTGATTTACTTGAGGCCCAAAGAAATGATTCAGACTTGCAAGTATTCGTGAATGTATTATATGGCATTGAGGACAGAAGGAACGACTTCTTCCTCACCCCCCCCTTCATCCACTCAGTGTGTCCCATTTCAGCCTTCTGCTACATCTTGTCTTAATGAGAACATCATATTAAGAGGTCCTCCTTTGACATCTTCTAATACAAATAAATATATGTTGGTTATGGGAGATTAATCCTCAAAATGAACTCTGTCTTGTCCTCTCAGTCAGCCAGAGGGCTACTCCATTGCCACAGTGTTGTGTGAGGAGAGGGTTTGTGGGTACAGCAGCCTATGGTGGTGTGGTTGTTTTTAACTGGATGATTTTGAATGTCAGCTGCTTAGATTGCTTAACATAACTTACAAAAATAAAACTGGGATGGAAAGAAAGAGGTAAAACGAAGTGAAAGCAGTAGTTGTTCACGTGTCAATGGGGTTGGGGGGGGTGCCTTATCCAGCTGACCAAGAATAGAGGTCTGCTTCCCCCTGCTGGTACTGAGGGAACACACGCTGCCATAACCGAGGAAAGGCTTGCTGCTCCCGTCACTGCCAGGAGGTAGTTTGTTGTGCGGGCGGCTGCAGATTGCAGGCATTTGTTCGCTGTGTTTGCACTCAACAAGTGCGTCTCGCAATTGTGTGCTAGAGAAAGTGCCAATGTTTATGTTTCTGTCTGTGCGCATGCGTGGGTGCATGTGCTCGAAATAAAAGTGATGTTACAACAGCGTTTGCATCGGCTCAAGAGCTCATTATGTGTTTTTGTGATTTTGGATGTTCCCTCTGAAAGGGCAACGTCGACGCACAGGCCAATGCTCCAAATGTTGCTGCTGCGTTGCTATGGTTACATCTCCTCTAGCTAATGTTTTTTTTAGCATTCTAGCTATGCTACCATAGTAACATAATTACATAATTCCGTCTCCTAAATCGTGAACATACTCACAATGTGCTAAAAGAGACATTTTGACTACCAATTATCTAGGAAATCACTCCGTATCTATAGTAACAGTCAGAGCTTTAAAGGAGGGGTGTGGATGACTATGCCCAACGCATTTCACTGTCTGCTGACCCTTTCATATTCTACCAAATGATATTAGTCCACTGAACTACAAGACTGGAGTCCTGCCCAGTCATCACAGATTGCTGAGGCAAATTTCTCAGAGATTGTTGTGCTTCCTTTTTGTCTTAAGGTGGCTTTTTGTCTTTAAACAGCTTTATTCAGCAAAGGCAGCACAGAAGCCATTTCAGAGCCACCTTAACTGCCTTAACGGTGTAAAAAGTGCATCATATGTATACTCAGTGTTGGAGCTTGGAAGAAGATCCTGTCCTGGACCTCTCTGTAGGCTTAACTGTCCTTCATAAGGTCTACATGTTTAGCTGATGTCCTGTGTTGGTTATTTATGTAGGTCTTGGATGCGTCTCTGCAATTTCCCCTCTGGGATCAATAAAGTATTCTGATTCTGATTTTGATTTTATGGGTTGTGGTGCATTGTGTGTGTTGGCCTCATGACCGTGAACTTCTGCGTTCGTATTCGTGCTGTGTGTGTTGGCTTTTTTGACTACTTTTTCCATCTTCCTCTGCGGATTTGACAGCAGGTGATGAAACATTGGAGCTCTACCAATCCACTGTCTGTGTTGAGTTTTAGTAAATGCATTGGAGTTGGAAAGTAAAGTATAACACATTCACATGAAAAAGCAGGCAGGATTTCTCGCCCTACGCTTCAGCAACCCGACTCATTTGTTTTTGATTCTTTTAAGCTCTTGAAGGAGATCAGGCGATCTTCCACCGCTGTTCCATGACAGAGTGGTCTATCAAGATGGGGACATGCCGATTAGTCTTTTAATAGCTTCTCCGGCATGTGTGCATGTAATATCAGGTTTCTAAAATCTCATGGGCTGAGACTTGGCCTGTGCTTGGCCTGTGCTTGGCCTGTGCTTGGCCCCTGGAATTTCTGCTGAGGACACACAGCCATTCAGTTATGATGGTGGGGCTAAATAGGAGAGTGTGAACTTTTGAGTGTGTTTTTTTTTCCTGTACTGATAGGGCAAGTTCTTTACCACTGCTGCCTGTGTGAAACCAACACAAGACCGCCTGAGAGCTCTACTGGGCACCTAGTGCAAGCATGAGGTTTTGGCCCTGGGGCATGTCTGACCACTTCACATGGAGGAGGAGAACAGACTGCTGTGTGTGTGTCTGCAGCATGAAGGTGTGAAGAATTCAACAACCTACCACCGTGTTTACACAGTAGAGCTCTAGAACTTGGCCGGACAAAAGGAAGACATTGCCTCTTTGATATTGCTAAAGTCAGGAAGGCAGCATACAATACGTGTAGACGCTCCTGAGCTGAACAATGTAGGTCACCAATTCTGCAGAACTGGTAATGAAGTGTGGCTCAGTATGAACTTATACAACGTAACATGACAGTTAGAACAAGACTCCAGTTATCGGACATGGACTTCAAATCCTCCACCCTAAAGAAAATAAAGCTCACGATTCATGTTCATGGAAACAACACTCCATACAGAACTCCATACAACACTCCATACAGCACTCCATACAACACTCCATACAGCACTCTATACAGCACTCCATACAGCACTCCATACAACACTCCATACAACACTCCATACAGCACTCCATACAACACTCCATACAACACTCCATATAGCACTCCATACAACACTCCATACAGCACTCCATACAGCACTCCATACAACACTCCATACAGCACTCCATACAGCACTCCATACAACACTCCATACAACACTCCATACAACACTCCATACAACACTCCATACAGCACTCCATACAACACTCCATACAGCACTCCATACAACACTCCATACAACACTCCATACAGCACTCCATACAACACTCCATACAGCACTCCATACAACACTCCATACAACACTCCATACAGCACTCCATACAACACTCCATACAACACTCCATACAACACTCCATATAGCACTCCATACAACACTCCATATAGCACTCCATAGAACACTCCATACAACACTCCATACAACACTCCATATAGCACTCCATACAACACTCCATATAGCACTCCATACAACACTCCATATAGCACTCCATACAACACTCCATACAGCACTCCATACAACACTCCATATAGCACTCCATACAACACTCCATACAACACTCCATACAGCACTCCATACAACACTCCATATAGCACTCCATACAACACTCCATACAACACTCCATACAGCACTCCATACAACACTCCATACAACACTCCATATAGCACTCCATACAACACTCCATACAACACTCCATATAGCACTCCATACAACACTCCATACAACACTCCATATCCATACAACACTCCATATCCATACAACACTCCATATAGCACTCCATACAACACTCCATACAACACTCCATATAGCACTCCATACAACACACACTCCATACAACACTCCATACAACACTCCATACAACACTCCATACAGCACTCCATACAACACTCCATACAACACTCCATATAGCACTCCATACAACACTCCATACAGCACTCCATACAACACTCCATATAGCACTCCATACAACACTCCATACAGCACTCCATACAACACTCCATACAACACTCCACGTATTGCGGTGACTCTGCTGCACCCTGGAAAACACCAGGAAAAATGCATTTTTTCTTCACACCACACCACAAAAATATGCATCTACATCAGTTTATATCTACATATGCCATAATGTCAGCAGCTAGTAGTACATTAGCACACACACATAAAGATAGATAGCTGTTTTGGCATATACTAGTCATAAGGCCATTAGACTTACCTCACAGTCGAGTAAGTTCAAAAGTACAAATATGCTTCTTCAGTCGAGGAAGCAGTCAGCAAATCCTTTTGCTGCACATCGAATACCTTTTGATTGCTTTGATAAGCCGCACTTGGCCGCTGTCTGGATTCCTGTTCGTAATGCCGTTCTGCCTCTACACCGCTGGAGCAGGAGCAGGTTATCAAGGTGTTGGTGCTAAATAAGAGGACAGGTGAAAGTGTCATTATCGGGCTAGACACCATTACAGGGTTATTTGGGGTTAGTCATCACTATAGGCTTTTTTCTTTCTTTTAAATAAACCTTTTTTTTTTAAAGGTGTTCCAACCCTCCCCCACCCCTGTCAGCCATTGTTTAGCTGGGTGTGTGTATATATATATACTGGGTGTGTGTGTATATATATATATATATATATATATATATATATATATATACTGTATATGCCTTCAACTACTTGAGTAATGATTATACTGCAGGTCCACATATTTTATGAACACGTCAAAATTATATATTACTTGCACATGGTAGTGTTGTCCGAATTCTTTCTGCTGTTCTACATAAAACTGTCTACGTTGTGCTTAGTGACTGAATAAATGAGTAGATGATTTCAGGCACAGCTAAGGACTTTTCTCCCATCAACTGAAAAACCTTTGCACAAAGACTTTGCTTAGAGACCCACTCATCCTGTCTGTAGCTCTCACACAGACCCTAACTGGTGTGCTGTGTGTCCTGGGCATGTCCCTGATGTTGGCTGTCTTGACTACAGCTTTAATTGCTGTAACTGGGATGTAGTAAAGGTGCTTCCAAGCAGCGGCCTGTACTGTAGACAAGACACAGGGCTGATCAGCAGCGTCGGTACCTTTCATGATTCCTACCGACAAAAACGCATTTGTCTTGGGTAGTGGACAGCAAAGCGGCCAGGTACGACTTCTGCGGAACCATCGAAGGCAAGACACAATAAAGACTTCAAATCTGGTGAGCTCAGATACTGCTGGCACCTGCTGTGTGTAGCAAGCACAGAGGGGTAATCGACTGCAAAGCTAGAAGAAGAAGAACCCCTCAATTAATCCCCTCAGGCAAATTCTTCTCTGCATTTAACCCATCCAGCGTGAGCACACACATACAGCAGTTGGTGGCCACCTGCTGCAATTCCTAGGGAGCAGTCGGAGAGGAGCTGCCTTGTTCAAGGGCACTTCAGCCATGAAGCTGAGAGCTGAGACCTCTGACCTTTGTGGCCTACGTTAGAGGCCCATGAGTCTGACCTTTGTGGCCTACGTTAGAGGCCCATGACTCTGACCTTTGTGGTTTCAGGTCACATATGCCCTCCGGCTTCCCTCTCAGACAAGCTGAACATTTAGTCCACCCTCAACACCGAGCAACACAGGAAGGTCCCAGTAACTGCAGGCACCAGCCAGCATTCCCAGAAGGCTTTGTGGAACTGGGGCAGCAGAGCTTACTCTCATCCTCCTCGTCATCGTCAGCTTTGGCTCAGGGCTCCTACCAGCTTTCTTACAACAACCACTGTGTCTCTCCCAAAAGAAAAGCATGGTGGCGTTTTACTGCCGACAGGCTGGTTGCACTGACTCCAATTGTGATTAATTATTTGGAGAGACCAGTCTTGGCCCATATATATAGTACTGGATGTGGGCCATGACTCATATATACAGTATATATACCAGACACCTTGGATCAGTACAGCTTACACATTATACAGTAAATCAAATATCAAATAGGTCCACAGAAGACATCACTTGCATCTACAGCAAAAAGACATTTATGTCTGATCTATATCTATGTTACTTTTCACTGATTACAGTTCAGCATTGGAAGCAATTATCTCATCCATACTGACTAAAAAAATACCAAATCTATGGGCTAACACAGTCTGAGCGTGGTATGGACAGTCTCAGTGTGGTATGGACAGTCTCAGTGTGGTATGGGCAGTCTCAGTGTGGCATGGACAGTCTCAGTATGGTATGGACGGTCTCAGTGTGGCATGGACAGTCTCAGTGTGGCATGGACAGTCTCAGTGTGGCATGGACAGTCTGAGCGTGGTATGGGCAGTCTCAGTGTGGCATGGACAGTCTCAGTGTGGCATGGACAGTCTCAGTGTGGTATGGACAGTCTCAGCGTGGTATGGACAGTCTGAGTGTGGTATGGACAGAGGAACGTGTGTGGAGAGGAACACTAGACACTTCCTCTCGGACAGCTGTAGTTCTGAAGCTGTGTCAAACTCTACTTTGGTTTTTTTTATTTGTTTTTACTGAGCACCGTGGAGGACATTGAAAAGCACTAAGACATCTCTGATGTACATCAGACACAACTGCAATAAATGTGTAACCTTAGGCTGTACTTTTTTGCACCACTAGATGGCACAAATCTACTATTTTGAAAGTGTAAACTCCTCAAGTCACTGTACCCAAGGGAATAGTCATTCACACTGTTAAGAGCAGCAGTGGCAGATTATTTGATTTAAAGAGAACTAGTTAAGAAAAACATATATAACTGGTATTATACAGTAATATCAACATGACAACACATTTGATATGGTTTAAACCCTATATTTATTTGGAAATCAGATTTTGATGGAAAATGTGAGCAACAATCTTCACACCTGACGCAGCAGGCTGTATAGTACAGATGGCAGCACTGTGGTTCTACCTGCCTGACAAAATTCAAAAAGTTGGTATTGCCCAATCTTGTTCATTGCTTTGTTACTCAATAGCAACAATTGCCACTGTATTGCAATAATACAATGGAATTGGTTGGTGTTGAATAACAAGAGGGTTGATTACTTAACAAGAAGTCTGACTGACAAGATTTCTATGTTTTTCAAATCAGGCATAGCAGTAGTTGTCACAACAGTTTCCACTGTAGTGAAAAATATGATGGGTCAGTATCCTGATGGGTCAGTATACTGATGGGTCAGTATACTGATGGGTCAGGTTCCTGATGGGTCAGTATACTGATGGGTCAGGTTCCTGATGGGTCAGTATACTGATGGGTCGGTATATTTTATATATGAGTGCAGTATTTCCATTTTACAGGAAAACACTGGGATATCGACTGGCCAGACGTCTCAAATCAACCTTTTGCCATCCTTGATAAATGAGCAGTTATGACAGCATGTCTGACAGTGGTGCTCTACAAATGCAGGTTTCTCTTAGTTCCTAAAATTAGCAGGACTACAGTTGGAGGCAGAGTCTTCTCCCTTAAAGCCCCTCAGTTATGGAACAGTCTTCCAGCTCCAATCCAAGACTCAGATACTCTTCCAATATTTTAATCTAGGTTTAAGACTCACCTATTTAATTGAGCCTTTGGTTAATCTGCGGCATATGAAGGTGTGGAACCTGGAGATGTTGAAGCTGTCGTCCATGTCATGCATTCACTTTAGTTTGTGATAATGGTTTGAGTGGAATGCAATGGCTCAGTATATATATATACACATGACTGTAAGTTTGGATTCTGCTTACATTCTATAAAGTTTCTACAAAGACAACATATCAACTAGATTTTCAAGAGTATGTTGATTCATTCGAAGATGAGTATGTACAATATAGTTCATAAAGGTTTTTCTTTCCTACTTATTTTCTAAATCATCCCAACACTGTACCTTCTTCATGCACAATTGTATGTGTCTGTATGGTTTCTTACACTGTATATAAATGTGTTAAATTAGATGGAAACTGCCATGTTTGCATATCTCTGATATAAGACATTATTTTTGAACATTGTGTGCAACCAAATGAGGAAGTTTTGGGTCACCATTGGGTCAAGGAACCAAATGAGGGCAGAAAGGAGAAGACCGACATGTTCCAGACGGTGCAAATGGAGGGAGACTGATGATTAGCATATGACTTATCTGTCTGATCTTGTCTCTGAATGGTATGATAAAGAGATAAATGATATGATATGAGTATCAACAGCATAACAATAATAAGAAATATTAAATGATAAATCAAGTTACCCAGTGGGAACATATATAAAGAAAACTAAATTGGACCAAGGATAGATCCCTGTGGAACTCCACAATAAAGATCGGCACAAGAGGACGTCCCATCCTCAACAGACACTAACAATGTTCTGTTTGATAAATATGACGAACCCCATCTCAGGGTAATCCCTCAAATCCCTCATATGTCAGCACACTGGTGCACCCTACTTAGCAGAATGCTATGATCAGTTGTATCAAAGGCTGCAGAAATATGTAATAAAATTCAGACACCTCTCCAGTATCAGCATTCATCAAAACATTAGTTACATTTTTCAGAAGTGTTGTCTCTGTACTGTGTTTCTGTCTAAAACCAGGCTGAAATTTCTCAAAAACTTCATTTTCTTCCAAGGTTTCTAAGAGCTGTTTTACATCCACTTTCTCAAGACTTTTTGAGATATAAAGCAACTTTGAGATTGGCCTGTAATTAGAACTGGCCATATAGGGTCTAGTCCAGACTTCTTCAGAAAAGGCTGCACTATTGCTTTCTGAGTAAAATCCAGTAAAATTTTGCAATTGGCAAAAGGCAACAAATAAAAGGCAATTGTGAGATTGCCTATAATTAGAACAGGTCATAGGGTCAGTCCAGATTTCACAAGGTCATTTAAATACACAAAAACAAAGGTAGAGGTTGCAGTAGATGGAGGGCAATGTAGTGGTTGTCTGCACTTTAAAAGGGCAGCACCTTGCCATTTCATTTCAGCTGCTTCTTGTGAGCCAGATGAGTGCTGGATCACACACAAAGGTCTTTTGTGCATGGAGATCCCAGAGCCCAGGTACTCACACATGTGAAGCAAGCGCTACCAATGCACTACATACATACAAGAAAGGGAACTTTTGCATTCTGAAAGACACAGGCACAGCAAATAAGGCCGTAAGAATAACGCAAGATACTGTATTGTCCACCAGCAACCACGCCAGAATGTCAAGTTTGCAACGAACAAAAACAGAAAAGAAAACCGACAAGGCACTATCAGGGTCCATTGGCCAAGACTTTGCAGGCCTGAAGGCTCATTCATTCAGCACATACAGAAGGAAATAAAACCTCTTTAAATTCAAGGCTAGGAGGATGAATCATCGATTCACCCTAAAACATCTTACAGCAATGGAGACTCAACATACAAGGCAAATCCTGAATTTTTAGAAGATTACGACTAAAGTGAACACAAGAAAACTATCCCTGGTCAGCCAATTTATGTGTGTGCAGTGAAGAAGTAATAGGGCACATTCCATTACCCCTTTTGACTGAGCCAGGTACAGGTTCTTTGAGTCTCTACATCAGACTTATGCAAACTTTGTGATACAACAGTCTCCTTTGAACCAATTTGGGCCAATGGCACCAGTCATTGAAGCAATGCTGGCGATTACGACTAATAAACAATGACATAGTACTGAAGCACGGTGGCTCGATGTAGAGTAGACAGCATGACATTGTAGCCACGTCTTGTGAGCCAGAGGAGTCCTGGGTGATGTACAAAGGTCTTTTGTCCGATGTGAGAACTGGATTCAGGTGCAAGATAAGGAGAAGATACATGAGGATTCTGGGTGGGATTGCCAGGCTTAAGGGTGTGGGGCTGATGAGGGGCAGCTGTGGGAGTGAACGGGAGGCGTAGTGAAGTGGAGTGGGCGGATCCCCTGTGGGGCTGGACTGACAAGACTGATGGAACAAAAATTATTAACCAGTTATATCTTAGTGAGGTTTTTAAAAAATAGTTAGATATCTGTTAGATAAATATATTTCAAAGCATCAACAAAAAATATCAAAAACGTCTTTTTGTCTCCTGTATAAAACCTTCAGAAAACGAAAGACATGATGTTGTTTCCAGTGGGAAAGACTAAAGGCCGGCACCCTATCCAGAACTCTGACCCAGGTCCAAAGACTAAAGGTCGGCACCCAATCACCCTATCTAACCCAGACCCAGAGAGATCATTTTGTTTAGTTTTATCCATATTTTAAGCAACACTGTTGCTAAATAGATACCAGGTGTCAGGGCTGGCTCGGACGCTGTTCCCCCTGCCGGCTGCCAGTCACTTCTCCTGGCATCCTTAGTTTCGTTTGTCGCGTGTTGACTTCCGTCCACTCCAGGTTTATGTTTTGTGAGTCTCCCGTTTGTTTTACGGTTGAGCATTTGTCATTTGCGCGTCGAGTTTATTCCGCGTTCTTTGTGTTTACTTTTTGGTCCGCATAGCCCTAGTTACAAGCATTTGTGTTCGCTGGTTCTAAACGGCGCTTGGGTTCACTTCTCACTCTATTCCCCAACGAGGTGTGTACCTGCTGGTACACCCGTCGTTATACCAGGACCATGAGATGAGGCTCAAGGCTTTAGCCCATACCTTGCCCTCCAGTTGAGGTTATTTCTGTTCCAGCTCCTTCAACATTACATACATTTTTAGCAAATAATTCTAAGCAGATTTTCTAAAGAAGCTGTAGCATGGCGTGTAATATTGGTACTTGAGACCTGACTCCAATACGTAACGAATTTCAAACTGTAAATCTGATTTATTTTTTGTTAATCAACCTTAGCAACCAAATAATTCACACTGTGCATGTGGCCATTCCAGTGGAGTTACATTTTTAACGACTGTATATTATTGTTATGCTGTTATGGACAGTGAATACTGATGTTTAAGTCCGTTCTTTATTTTGAATTCGGCAGGTTACACTGTTGTGTGTTATCAGCTTTACCTAGTTTATCTTTGTTTTCTTTTTCCATGCTTCTCCGATTATTACTTTCTGTGCGTATTGCAACATTTTCCCTATGGAAATTAAATAGACTTAACATATCATAAAAATAAAAGTGACAAAAAAGTGATATTTAGTGACAAATTGTCTGGCATCTTGTGGATTGTAGACTGTGAAGATCTTGACCCAGCAATGTTTTTTTCTAGTTTTAACAACTTGTGTCAGAGAGAACAAGAAAAATAACGTAATAGGTATTTTGGCTTAGGTTTGATCTTCCACGACAGCCACGCGGTTTGTCTTTCTGTCTGTGAGAGAGAGCAATTAGCTCCGCCCCAGCGGCACATTGTAGTAGCATATAATTCGGTTCCAGATCCTAACGATGTCAGATCCGGACAACTATTCGAGCGTGCGGGACTAGTGACAGCGTAGTACTCTCCATGAAGACGCGAAGGAACTGAAAAGCATTCAAACCGACAACTATATCGTTTAATTTGGAGTGGCGTACTGAAAACTAAAGACAGCAAAAGGAATTCTGACATGCACATGCAGAAATGTAAGTAGTCTAATTTAACATCCATAATATAACTGTCAACATTTTACTATATATTGAAATATTACATCGCTGTATTAGTCTAAAACAGTGTCTACACTGACAATTATTAAAAGGCTAAACGAACAGCTTTTTTGTGTAAACTGTCATCAATTGCTGATTTGAATCTTCTAATAGTTTGTAGTTGTGGTCGTTCTGATTTTGAGTAGGTGAATTAAATTTGGCCTCAAACAACAAGCGAGGACTAACCAAGCGAGCTGCGGACCGTTAGCTTGTAGGGTCCCCAGCCCAGTATTACATCTTATGTGACAGATGACAAGAGAGAAACATGGACAAACCCTTGTTAGACTACCCCTCCCTGATTTATTTTCAGTTCTCGTTTTAGACAGGCGTGCATCTTAGGAATAAGTACTACGTAGAGTTGTTTGTCTAACTAAAGATGACCCTCGGCAGCCGAGAGCACGCACAGGTGCCACGGGAGAGCTCGCGTAGGAGGCGATGAGCGGCGGAATCCCCTCCGCCTCCGCCGGTGACTCAGTGGTCAGGGATTTCCGTGTTTTGAGTAATACTCTACACCGCCTCGTCTCGTAAAGGGTATCCCATCAACAAGTACCCACCTCTAGCCAAAGGAGGGTTGGTGCGACATCAAAGTTTATCTTTGATATTAACGTCAAGCCGTGCAGTTAGATTAGTATACACATACATAGTGCATACACTATACATAGTACTGTAGGTTAACAGTCACCCATTAAACACTAAAACGTATAATATAATATCCTTCCCCTCATTCAGTCGCAGTAATAAGAGTTCTAGCGTTCACAAAGCAAACATGAATTTCTCCGGGATGTCTCTAATGTGTATTCTTGAGAATCCAAGCTTGTCTCTGCATAGGGACGTGGTAGTAGTCATGGTCATACACACTGTACCGAATAGAAGGTATAGTTTTATTTATAAGAACAAGAAAATAATTGTATTATGTAGAACTAGCCTATTAGGAAATTATAATTAAGTTACTTTTAATTCATGAAACTGTCAAACAGTGCTGTTGTCTGAAAGTTTGCAACTCCGAGTTGTTCCGCATGGCCCGTCTGTGTGATAACATCATTTGCATGCAACTGTAACCAGGCAGGGGTGTTCTTCGTGTTTTGGTAAACCCCTTCATGAAGCCATCTGTTATCTGTTGTGCACTGATTAGGAATCGAAAAGGTAAAGGATATGACATCATTTAACAGTTTAATATTGATGTGACGATTCGGTCTAAAAAATGTTCAGTACGTAAGTCGAACTTTTAGGTTGAGGACAGTGTGTTTAAGCGTGTTAACAGTCTAGAGGGGACGAGGCTCTAGAAGCAGGTGGGAGGTAAAGTAAAGTGAAACCGAAGTGAATGGAGAAGAACCCATAGAGTGAAAGGAAAGGGAATTCTCCAAGACAAGCCAGGCACTGTGGAGTTTCCACGCTGTTTGAGTTCAATTTGACTTCCTCTGTTGAATACTCTGGCACGAGAATTCATCACTTCAGTGGTTTTGAGAGAAACTGTGTTTCCCCGTAAGGGCGATATGGAAACAGCATTAATCAAACAAACAACATTAAGAGCTAACACTGATCTCTAACGTAGATGTTTACTGGCACGCAGTTGCCTGTATATAGTTGGCATCACTAAAATAATAATGATGGTAAGTGTATGGGGTGTAACATCATTAAAAAACGTATGGCAGTGTTGTGAAATGAAACGTAACTTGATACATTTCGAAAAAAACATCTTGGTAAGCGGGGTTGGGACAGAACGCGCTTGTTCATACCACGAAAAGACCTAAAGTCCTCTCTTTTGCTGAAAACCGCAAAAAACAATACTTGCCTAGAATTCGGCAGCAATATTACAGCTCAAATTCGCCATTAATGTGAGGTGTAGAGTCTGCCGCCGGAACAGCGAGACGAGGCGACTTGTGTAGGCCACGTCACCGAAGCAGGAAGATGTGGTGGCGAGCGGAGCGTAACGGAGCAAAGGAAAAGAAACTCTGCTCTCCGCAGCCGACAGATATCAGCTGAGGTGAAGCGGTAGTGCGTAAGACCTCAACGCCCCTCTTCCTAATGGAATACCTTCCACACGGTTTGACGTGACGAGCGCGACGCTCCTCCGACGGAAACTTGAGTTTTATCTCACGTTTGGGGGTTCGAAGAAACTTTCCTTCGGATCCAGGACGGGTAGCTGATGACCGCTGGAAACTCGATGATATTTGCATTCTTTTCTTTTCCTTTTTTTCCTTTGGTGACTAACAAATGGAAAGTACTTGAACACAAACAGTTGCGGGCCAAATTGGAGGAAGACTTAAAAAACCAAACAATTGAACATGGAAGATTTTACTGTGCGGTCTAGACATATGCAGATGCTAATCATGTGTGATAACTGATTTCATTCTGAAAGGAAGAAAGTGTGTGTCATTGAGATGCATTTGTCTCTATAAAACAGAAAAATATTGATACATTGATGGCGGTGCTTAGATGTGTGTGTTCAGTCATGTCGAATCAAAAGAATTATTAATTTTTTGGTGCAGATGTTCAGAGACAGTCAATTTGTTTTTTTGGGGGGGGGTTGTTTACTAATTTTTCATTAAAAACAATAGCAGTGAGCAGAGGTATGAGGACGATGAGCAGACACAAACAGTCCATCTAAAATGGTGCTGTGTAAAATAAAAAATGACTTGCAACACATGCAAATGTAAGTTATTACTAGAAGTTACTTCTCAACTGAAGAATCCAGGAGACTTTTTGTTTGCGACATTTGTCATGTTCGTGTTTTATCCACACAGCGCCGAAGGACAAGTCGTGTTACACTCTGCCCACAGTGAAGAAACTCCTGGAGCAGAAGAGAAAGAGAGAGACTTGCTCCGCCCCTCCGTCCTGTGCTGCCGTGAGTGACACCGCTGGGGTCCCTGCCCCTGTCCCCGCTCCCTTCCCAGTGAGTACGGATGACCTCACCATGGCTTATTATGACCTCACCACAGCTTATTATGACCTCACCACGGCTTATGATTCCCTCGCACTTGACCAGACATCATGAGAAACCCTTTCCTGTTCACATACAAACCCGATTTTTATATATTTTTCTTAATTTCACAAATTAATGGCGGATCGAATTACCCTTAAAATGAGGTCTAATGATGTCTTGTCTTCTCAGGTATCGACATCAGCTCCGCCTGCCGGTAAGTTGTGGCCCTTTCGCCGGACCCACAGGGCAGCGGCACGCACACAAGTCAAATCATTCTGCGCGTAATCCTATTGATCACATCGATTCGTGCTGGGGAGCCTCAAAAGCGTCCGTGTGTCTTTCCCTGTGCAGGCACTAGCTGCAGCTACCTGGACATGCCGGCGATGCGGTACGATTGGGAGCCGTCCATGCCCCCCCCCTTCCCCTCACTGCAGTGGCAAAGCTTCGCCCCGGCGGCCGGCTTCGCCCCGGCCCCCCCGTATGGCCTGCCTTCCGCCGAGCTGCAGGTTCCCGCATACCAGCACCAGCCACAGGACTGTCCCGATGGACAGATGCCTCAGCACTTTGTGAGTCTCTAGCAGCAGCGAGTCATCAACACGACCTCTGTTGTCTTGTTCTTAAGGCTTGCGCATTACACCTATATGACTTGAGCGGCTACAACAATAAACAGATCTGTTCAATCTGTATACCCCTTTACCATTGATTACAGGTTAGTTACTGTCTAGTATTTCACAACCATTGAGAGTGAAATAGGATTTTTCCCCAGGCTCCTCATAGAGGTCTCTGATTTTGTCCCAAAAGTTTATATCTTTACATTTATGTTTACATTACATGGAACATGCTAATGCCTAGAAAGGTAACGGACGCGGTGCAGAGTTCCAAAGGACATTAAACGTGTTCAGCCCGATTCGTCTGCCATGTTCTCACACCTTTGCGTTTGATTGGCCAGCCTACCCTGGAGTGTGCCGTGACCGTAGCCGTGAGCAACGCCAGCGCTGACCCCAGGACCCAAGCCGTCGCTCTGAGTCCTGCGTCCTGGGCCTCCCGGATTGACATGGGTGTTCTGGAGGAAGCCCGACTCTTCCTGCAGAGCATGGACTACAGACGGACCACCTGGCAGGACGATGATGGCGACACGTAAGCGAGGGTAGCGGGATGGAGGGTTAGGTTGTTTTGGTCCAACGGATAGTAATGGAGAAACCATAACAGACCTCTGAGAGCCTCGATGGAGATGCAGGCTGATAGAAGGACGTTGTTTTACCCCCCGTTAGGATCCTGCACATCTACACTGCTAAAGGCCAGCGTGAGTACGCCTTTGCCGCCGCAGAGAGACTGCAGGAGCTCGGCAGACTGGACTCCAGGGAGCACAAGGGCAAGGTGAGAAGATGGTGAGAAGATCCTACATGCTGGTTTGGGCGTGCTCGGTGTGCTGACCTAAATCTGCTGTATCCCAGACTGCTTTGCTGGTGGCAGTGACCGCCAACCAGCCCGAGATTGTCCAGGACCTGCTCTCCCTGGGGGCTGACATCAGCATATGTGACATCAAGGGTCAAACTGCGCTGCACCTGGCCGCCACGTATGGCTTCCCAGAGGTCATGCAGGTAAGACGGGGGAGAGGGTCTGTCCACATGTCTGTCCACATGTCTTGTCCATGATTCGGTGAGATCCAAATCCAAAATGGCATTCAGTATTCAAATCTCTCGATTCACAGGTGATCCTGTCCATGGACCATGGTGTGGATCTGGAAGCCCGTGATTTTGAAGGTGAACTGTTTGAGTTCTCCGTGTTCTCTCTTATCTCCGTCACTCTCACTCTCGCTGGCTAACACGCTGTCTCACACTCTCGCTCAGGTCTCACCCCGCTGCACTGCGCGGTGATTTCCCACGGAGCCACAATGAAGGCCCTCATGGCCTCCTCTTCCTCCGTTTGGCTCCCTGATGCCGGCCTGCAGTCTCAGGCTGATCATAAACTCTCCTGCCTACAGATGCTCCTGAGCGCTGGAGCATCCTTGTTAAGCCAGGTGTGTACCTGACCCGACCTGCTGCCTTGTCTACACGACCCTTTGTTTTCAGAAGTTCTGCTGCTGGAGTGTCTGAAGTAGTGTGTGTCGTTCCAGTGTTACTGCCGTGATAACACATGACTGGGTAGCACATTACACTTTGCAGTTATGTAATGTTTCCAGACCACACTGGCTTCCTACTTGACATGGAGAAAGTGAAAGGCCCCATAGTATTGCGACAGTTTCGGGTTAGGCGGCCGCGTCCGTGCGGGGTCTGCTCACGTGGCCGGTTTCGCTTCGTCACATCGTGCTCTCCGCGTCCTTCTCAGGAAATCAAAAGCAACAAGACGGCGCTCCACTTGGCCGTGAAGGACGGGAATATCCAGCTGGTGCATTTCTTCCTGAAACAACCGCTGCACGACATGCAGGCCTTCGTCAACATGAAGGTAACGCAAACGGACACGCAACCCTTCTACGCACCATTAGACACAGCAGACATGATGGGAAATACTTGCAGTGTTTGCCTCTGTATCAGACTCTAAATACATCAGACTTCATTTTTTCCACCTCATGCGGATCATGTCAGACACGTAGTGTGCTCACATGCAGCCTTTAGCGCCATATTCGTAGGGAGTGGTTGTTCCACACCCACCCACCCACCCCTCCTCCACCCTCAGGCACACGGACACACAGCTTTGCACATGGCTGCCGGGCTCCACACCAGTCCGCACCAGGAGGACCTGATCCGGCTGCTCCTGACCAGGGGTGCCGACCCAAGCGTGCGCAACCTGGAGAACGACCAGCCGGCTCACCTGCTACAGGGCGACGAGCGAGGGGAGAAGGTGAGGTGGGGGGCACCTGGCCAGCCCTTCTCTGATTGGTGGATGGACAGGTAGGGGTGGGGGGTGGGACTAGGCCTAGTGCCATGACAACAAGCTCGATGTACAAACAACAACAACAGCGGGCAATGGTTGTGTCCTCTGGCTCTATATCAACCGTCACCCTAAAGGCACGTCCTGCTTTGCTGGTTTCACTGTTGGCTGGAGGTTTTTCTAGGTGGCCCGTGCCTAGCAACAGGGTGAAGGGTCAGACTGACGCTGCTCTTTCTCGTTTAGCTCAAGCTCATCTTGAAGAAGAGGAACGCCTCATCTAGACGGCGTGTCGCATCCTTACAGGACCAAGAGTGACCAGGACTGCTATCCAGTCTCATCGTATCTCCCTTTACTTCTCATAGGGACATGGGAAAGACTACATTCAGTCAAGGGACATCCTGCAAGCTGATTGGAGGAAATGATTCAGGGCAGAAAAGCAACACGATTCCTTTATCTAAATTATAGCAAATGGGAAAATGTCATTTTTATCCTGAAACATAAAAAGAGCCATATATAATTAGAAGTAGAATCAGAAAATTCCCCGAAAAAGGTACCTCCACATCCTAATTTGTATCCCTTGACTGAATTGAAGTCTTCACACAGAATAGATTTTGTCTGTGGTATCCTCTCATGAGGATTTTCACAAATTGCTTCTCTAAATTCGTAGAGGGTTGTTTGATTTCATGCCATTGTCATTTCTCATAAATACTGGCCTTATGTGCTTATTCATCAAATAAGTATATAAATGATGCCATAAGGGGCCCTTCTGGGGAACCTTTCTGAAACACGATTTCTGTGAAATCACCTGGTGCGTAGCAGGGTTCACCATTGTGAGCTGGATTTCCTGCCATTTTAATGAACCATATTGGTTTGAGAGGGGGACTTTGCCCCAGCCTTGTACACTGCATCAGTGTCACGTTACCTGCTTAACAAACCCACAAACAAATATTTATTTTCACGTGTTTAACACTGTGGCCATGTTTTGTTTTTCTTTTGTTTTTGACAGTGTTTGATTCAAGATGAAGAAATGACCATACTTATTTATACACAGTACAATATGACGGAGGTGGGCATAGTTAAGCTAGTGTAACCTTTATGATACTGTAACCTTTATGACACAACAATGAGGACCCCAAGCAAGCGAGTCATCACACGTGTGAGCAGGTTCAGATGAGTCACCTGAGGCTGTGAAAATGTCAAACTTGCAGAATGGTACCAAATGTCGCGAGAACCTAGACTGCTATATTTCACTGGCCTTTAAATTGGCTAAATAGAACAATCTGAGCATTGAATTATAGAGAGAGGTGAATATTCTGTTATGTATTTTAACTTTTGGGGTGAGTCAGAAAGCTATTTGAAAAGACTGACCAAGGGATTATCACTCATGAATCACTGGGTTAGTCTGCTTCTGTCATTCAAATGAAGTGGGGAAAAAACATTAAACTGTCACTTCCTTGAGACACAAGTGAAATGATTGTAGATTTATAAGAACTGGTTGAGCTCTTCGTGTAAGTAGAACATGTACTTAATGCACTGAATCTTATTTTTCAGCATCCACTGTTCACTGAAAAGTTGAATAATGTCGGTGTATCAACACTGCTATGGAAACCAGTTCTTACTCTGTGAATGTCATACAGTGACCATGTGAATGTCACTCTTAAGCAGAGGCATTAAAATTTGCTAAGAAAGTTTCCTGTGTTCCATGATTTCAGTTTTAAGATCATTGAAAGCTTATGTTCACAAGTGCTGGGAATACATTTGTTGTACATGAATACATGCAATGTATTTACATGTTTTTCTCATGTCATTACCAACATAATATACAGTATGTGTTTACAGGATTATAGTTTAAAAATTAATAGTTTCGGAGAGATTCCAAGAAAGGTTTAACAGAAAACGGATTATAAAACTGAATCAAATACCAAACCTAAATAGAGACCAAAACTGTATTCTGTTAATGCAGAATCTTTTATTGAACTATATCTCTACAACTTTTCATAGATACATCACTGACAATGAGCAGTGTTTAATAAACCATAATCATAATCGATAATATTTGAGCTCCTGACATAGATTAAACATAGGTTTAATCTGGGATTAAATTCCAGTGACGATGCTTAAATGCCCCTGCGAGTTCTTTTTAGTTTAGTCTTATTCTTAATCTGGGTCTAAGAAACGGAAGCATACGATATTAAGAGAAGTGCAGTCACACCACCTAACATTCTTGCACATGACGTTTTGTGCTGAGACAGTTTCACATGCTAATATTTCACTTTTATCTTTCACTGTGCGGTAGAAGCCGTATACGGTACGATGTGGTGCATTCCTTGTGTAGACGCTCGGTCATCGTGTGACGATCAGCTCCCGGGTTTCGCTGTTGGCACAGCAACACAATGGCCCCAGAGATCTCTGCATGCTCATTCTGCCAAACCTTACATAATGAAAGAACTGAACTAAGGAAGTGGAACAGGAAGTGACTATAACAAGGGGGGTTGTTTCACACGCCAGGAGGCCTCTATAGGGAGCCGAAATGCTACATGAACCAAATGATGCACTGACTGTAGCCGGTTTTGATCTAGGAGGTTGATTCTTCTGGACTACACTGTGTCATAAGGGTGCTGGACCCACAGTGATTCTTCCCAACAATCAGTGATGCATATGACACATATGCGAATAAAGGCTCCAGGCCTTCAGGGGAGCACTGGTGACAGTCTGGTCAGTAATGTACGAAATGGATGTGAACTTTGAGACCTGAGCAGACTGTGCCTACAAGATGGCACAGAAAACAGAGGGAAGCCCCAAACCCTAGCCCTAACCCTAGCCCTAGCCCTAGCTCTAACCCTAGCCCTAGCCCTAACCCTAGCCCTAGCCCTAACCCTAACCCTAGCCCTAACCCTAGCCCTAACCCTAGCCCTAACCCTAGCCCTAGCCCTAACCCTAACCCTAGCCCTAACCCTAGCCCTAGCCCTAACCCTAGCCCTAACCCTAGCCCTAACCCTAACCCTAGCCCTAACCCTAGCCCTAACCCTAGCCCTAACCCTAGCCCTAACCCTAGCCCCAGCCCCAAAGTCCGCAGAGTAGAAAAAAGCGGACAACCACGTGCATCTTGGCTTCCTGTTCAGGCCGCCGTCCCTCTGAAACGGCCTCCCTGCTGAGGATCCACATCTACACCGTCTGTTCAGGTACTAGAAGATAAAAAAAAAACATCATGCAGGTAAAGAGAACTTATGAGAAGGTCTGCATGTGCACCTGCATGTGCAGGATTCCTGGCCGTACCTTCTGTCCTTGAGGACTTGTGGCTTTCCAGAGGACTAGCGCTGTGGAGAGACAGGGGAGAAGAGTCATGCTCCACACCCACAGAAGAACTCAGCAAGCATGCAGGACCCGTCTTTAACAGGAAGCTTCGTGTGGTGCATATTAGCTTGTGCTTCATCATCGTTACTGCCACTGGTACAGCCAGAGCTTTGCGTCACGTTAGCACTTTAGAGATGGACACCAGGAGTGGATGGGCAGAGGCAATGCTGGGACACTTTGCCATGGGAACAACATGCACTGCTTGTCAGCAGTTTAGATCCACGTCGCCTATCCATCCGAAAGACGTCAGAAATGTGCGAAGCCATCTGAGCTGTTAGCGCTAATTCAGAGAAGGTGCAGGTATTATTAAGGTATTTTCTGTAGGTCAGCACATCAAATTCAGTACCAGAGTGTGAACTCGTTTGTACCCCACGATTCCCAAATATAGAACGCATGCTTTGTTTTCGTCTGGATGGATAGGCAGTGTGTCTGGACCAAAGAGAAGCAGCCAGATGGTCCAGGGGCTGAAGTGGATCATGTGGAGCTTTGCAATGAAGAGTCTTCTGGGAGCGGCTCTGTCATTTCTCCTCATCGGTTGTCGCATCTCATTCCACATGCACAGAGCAGGTGTCACACTCGCGTGCAAGAGCTTACGTGGATGATTTTGAGCATTTGATTTTTTTACCTGTTAGAAACAAAAACGGATTAAGACGGAACTGATTAAAGTCGCTGTGTCAACATGAACTGAGCATCGCTTCAGTTCATTTGCACTAAGACGGGTGTTGAACTCGTGCCCTGGCGGGAATCAGTACTGCAGAGTTTATTGAACTGAGTCAGGACTCGTTCAGTAGCAGAACGTGTTGCCTCAGACCCTAAAGGGGCAGTGGGTCAGCAGGACAGGCAGACCAAGCCCATGTCAGAACCTGCCGTCCCTAACGTTAATGCCTCTTCGCCTTTTCCTTGTGACATTTTATGTTTCCTCTATCACAACTTCAGAGGTTTGTGTAAGCAGGTGTGTGCAGGTGTATGCAGGTGTGTGCAGGTGTGTGCAGGTGTATGCAGGTGTGTGCAGGTGTATGCAGGTGTATGCAGTTGTGTGCAGGTGTATGCAGGTGTGTGCAGGTGTGTGCAGGTGTGTGCAGGTGTGTGCAGGTGTATGCAGGTGTATGCCTGCTAAGAGTCTTGTTGCATTCGCCAGTAAGGTGTGGACTACTTGTGCACACATAGCTTACGGTAGCAATAAAAACACGAGTTAACAATGAACAGAACATCGACTCATTTAAAACGCTGAAATGTGGAACTGCCCCCTCTGTACGATGCATGGTGCCATCGACTTACTCAAGGCTATAAGGATCCCAGCCACAAACATCACCACTGCGAGGATCAGTCCAGTGGTGCTCACCGTTCCATAATCTAGAGGGAATCGTTAACAATAATGGGTTGTCAGTCTTTTAGTCACGTCAGCTGAAGCCGGAAAAATGTTGCATTGGTTTCTATAACTGAAGCTTTTCTGTGAAATTACTCACCATACTCAAAAGCACTTTGGTCTTCCCAAGTCGAATCTGTGAAGTACAACCACCGGAATGGGCAAATACACAACAGGAACTTTGTAGTGATGGATGGATAGAATCAGCACCATGGACAGATGCCTTGGACTATAACTGATTACTGAGGAAGTTTCTTATTTGAAAATTGGATTATCGATATATTGTCATTTCAGTGGTAGTGTAAGGGCGATGTTTGAGAGGGAGTTTATAAATTTTGTAAATACCCCGATGATACACTCTAACTAACATAACCATATACACCCTGAAATAAACCCCCTGAACTTAGTTTTTTTACAGACACAAGCAATCCGAGTTATCGACTGGCTGCAGAGCGCGCAAGCGGAGTTGTGAGCTCAGCGAAAAGTGGGCGGCAAACGGAGACGCGCAATGCGCTCTGCAGCGCCAGCGGACAAAGGAAGACGGAAGCGTGTGCGCGTGAACGTCGATTAATGATCGGATACTAAGGGTTTGGTGATTTCAGTGTTTGGCAGTAATGTTTCAGAGTCTAGGCAAAAACAGAAGGTATTTTAAAGCGCAAAACGCATTTAATTAAGGATCATTAAAACAAAACCCAAACTTTAAGATACGTATACCCAATATAGACCCATTAAACTTGGTTTTAATATATCAAGATGTGCATTAAGATGTTCTCTACATTTTACGCGAACATTTCTTTATTTTTTAAGGATTAGACGGAGTAGACAACCACCAAAACACCCATTATACTATTTTGTGGTTGATATCAATAACAGAACAATCTTAAGTAACAGAAAGAAGTACTGTTTTAAGTTAAAAAAAAGAGCTCAAGTAAATTATGAATTATTATGCATTTACCGCAGATAAACGCAAATAAACGAAAGGAAAAAATTAAAATACCTCTACAAAGAACTTCAGCTAGTCTGTACGGGATTTGTTTTTAATGTAAGTCACACTGCGTAATTGTACAGTTTGCATCCACAACAGAAAAATCTTTTATAAAACCAAATTACAAATATAAAGACATTAGCGTGTACGAACCTGCTGTAGTTGCCATGACTGCAGTGCTGTGCCTGGGATGGGCTTCGCTGGCTGCTCTCTACGGGCTGGGTGAGTCAGGGCTTTGTGAGAAGAGCGAGCAGTCAGAGGAGCGAATCTATTCATTATACCCGTGTAAAAAAATAGGCTACTCTGCCCTCTAGCGGTACAATCAAGAGCTGCATTACCAATAGCCCAAGGGAAATAAAATCTCTCTGGCTCAGCCTTATCGAAGTTAATTGGCTCCCAACAGAAAGCTGAGCCAATGCGGCGGTGCTCGTCGTGCCAGACCGCCCGCCCCTTAGAAGCAGGGCAGGGAAAACCTGCCTGCAACTACCGCAATAAGCGTTTCTACAAAACGGAGTTGCCGCAACGTGGATGTCCGTCCAGCTAAATTACATCTAAAAATATGAAAACGAAGACGTCAGCGTTTTTAAAGCTCAGATTGAGATAATAAATCATTAGATATTATATTTTACATTTTCTCTGTTCTTCAGTAATGCCCGTGGGGTGCAAACTAGGTGGAGTATCGTATGGGTTTCTCTTCAGGAAAGATTTAGAGACGTTTTGTAATGCCCTGTATTATACTGCAATAAACAGGAATATTTAAGTAGATTTAACGCTAGATTATGAGTTTGGGAAATTTTAGTCTGCGTTTATTTATTCTCTGTTCCTACTAGTTTCCTTATTTCGAGTGTCGTGTTAGTTATTTTATTATATGCACGTTACCATACCTTTACATGTTTTGTCAGTATATGCATTTACTGAAATAAATCACTGTGCATTTATTTTCACAAGTTTATTTCACAGAAAAGTCACGTCAGACACGTCTGATTTAATATGTATGAAACAGCGATTCATTGTTTGTAAAAGACAATGAAAAGAATTTACAAAGTGTAAAAAAGGCAACGATTTAAAATTACCCGCAAGCTGAACATGACATCAGCTAGACTGGAGGTTTTTTGTTTTTACAACAGACATCATGTGCCAAAAACTGGATAAAATGCATGAAGCAGAACTACACTGCCAACTGCAGCGATTACCAAACACCAACCCCAACTGCACCTTGTTACCAACCGCTTATACTGATCCAAAAAAAAGCACAGACACAAGAAGCGAGAAACACTCTGAAGAAACCAGTTTCCTTGCAGGCTTGTACCGTCCTGCTGCAGCCGAGAGCCCCAGTACTGGATCCTCCCTCCGGTGGAATCACGTGCTAGCGTGCACAAAGACCATGGGACTTCATAAAGTCAAACAGCGCACAGTCAAATGGCCAGTGGCAAATCTAATCTTACAGTTTGTTTGTAGTTCACTATAAATGGCATGATGGAAGTGCTTCATATACTGTAATGCATACTTTGTGATGTATAATGCTTTCCAATGCATATTTTGTCATACATGACACACACTTTGCATTAACCACTGAGGGACTCACCTGCTTATCTGTTTTCTGCATCTTCTATGTCAATTTCTACCTACAGCACAGGAGTTCATTAATTAATTCATTAATTGTCAGCCAATCAATCTCAGGTAGTGCAGCAAGCAAGAGTAACAGTGCGACACCGTTCATACGCCCACGCAAGCTAAACACACTCCTCCATACCACACCACCCTACACCCAAACCTCCACCCACCTTTATACCTGACTTCTACAGCGGCACCTTCGGCCTACAGGAAACACGGGAGAGTCAGTGAGCAGCAAGGCGAGACAATCAATACATCAACCAATCGAACAAACACACACACACACACACACACACACACACACACATCCCATTTCATCGTTTCAGGCTCTTGGGGCGCATGTTGGCCTTCCAGGAGCTGGTGAGATTTATGGGTTGGTGTGGATTTCAGGGGCTTGGGACGACTGCCTGCCCCCTCTGGAGGGGTGGGGGGGGGGGGGGGGGGGGCAGGGCTGGGTGGTGTTGGGTGTCTTACTGAGCTCATGTTTTGTAGATTGAGCAATTCCTGTACCCTTGCAGCCACAGCACAGCCCGCTCTGGACATGTTTTCAGAGTTGGCCGCACAGGTGGCACTGCATACGATTATGCATCTTTACCTGTAACTGCTTTATTGACAATGTCACACAGATATCTCAGAGATCCCGTGTAAGACTGATTGCCAGACAACTGCAGTTTCTATAGCTGCAGTGATATTTGTTTTAGCGTATGGAGCACAGGCCTCTGGCGCGGGCTGACCTCTGACCTCTGGCAGATGGGAAATCGAATGTAGCAAAAGAAATGTAGCGAAATCTTCTGATGCAAAGTCATTTGGATTCGTGCTTTGTACGTGGACTCGCTGCTGTCTTGTCTGGAATTTTGTTGCTCTGGGGACAGAAAGGTTTTGCAGCTGGGAACGTTGGGGCTGGTGAGCATCCCGACTCAGCGCAGGGCCATCTGGGGCGTCTGCCACGCGGGTGTACTGGGCCGGAATGCTTCCGCTACGGTTGGATTAGCAGTGCGTGCGTTCCACTAACCCTAGACGTCCAACAGCAGAACTCCAGTACTCACCGAATACGATAATGATCCCCAGGAAGAAGAAGAGGGCGGCGAAGACCAAGCCGGCGATCCGCACCGACGTGTAGTCTGCAACGAGGAGACAGAGGAGGCCGGTAAACGGGGTGAGCAGGAACCGGACCCGGGGACACCGGTTCGGAAGCCTCTGTAAGTTACATCAACTTTTATCTATGACACAATTGCCTTGGCTTTAGCCAAAGGTCAGATGTTAGCAGGTTGATTTTAATACTTTTTTATAAAACACTTGTAAATATTGTTTATGCAAGCAAAAGATAGAATATGCATATATGGTTGTAACCAACCATCAGCCAATAAAACCTATTAAATGAGCTAATAACAGATAGTTGTGAACTATCCTCAGAGAGGCAACAGTGCCCTCTCGAGGCAAAGAAGGGAATTAGGGGCACCATAAAACCAGAATAAATGAGTTAGTGCGCGTGTGTAGGAAGACTATTCTAGGTAGTATCAACAGTGTACCCTCGTTAAAGACGTAGAAGTAGTAAAAATTAGTACACAAGATTCCAGACAGACAGGAAGTGTTTCGGACAGAGGGCCCTTCATTAACTGCAAGCAGGGATCTATATTCCGATACAGGTCATTTCGTATCCAGATGATACATATGACGTAGCACATCTTCTGTAAATTCAAGGAATAAATAGTTTAGCAAATAACCACATAGAAAGACTTCCCTATATAGTACACAACGTTCCCAGAGAAACAGGATGTCTCCGACAGAAGGTCCTTCATCAGCTGTGCAAACAAAGTGCTTCTGAATTAGTAGGAGGAAACCAGCTTGCAAATGAAAAAGTAGCTGATGAAGGATGTCTGTGCGAAACAACCTCCTGCTTCTCTGGAAATGGAGTGTACTATCTCTACGTACCTCCATGTACACTGCAATAAAGTAAGAGACACAAAATGAATATGAATGGTAAACAGCAGTGGGAATGTTCTCCTGGAGGAACCATGAAGGGAGATGCGGAGACAGTGGAACAGGAAAACACTGGACTCACACACGAATACACAAAATGTGCACAAACGTGTACTAACGTGCACAAACATGTACTAACGTGCAGTTTGCAAGTACACACAAACCAGAGATCTGTCTGTATCTACAGGCCTCACCACATCCTCCCCTCCACAAAGGAAGGCCATGTCCACCCGGCTTACGTTAACTTAAACAGATCCAGTTGTCTTTTACACACTGACTGCACTGTCAAAATGGTCTCATAAAAACCCATGTAAAAGTAAACGATTTTGAGTCAGTGCGTGAAGCTCGTTGTCAGATTGTGCGGGGGTCTGGCCCCCGGGGTGAACGTTTTCCACCAGCTTCAGGGAAACAGAGGGAAAACACAAACCCTCCCTGACCTCCCCAGATGTTTCCTGAGGGGGCCGTCGCTCTCCTTCACCCGAGCCTTCATGTGACCGCCATGTGCGCTGGAGGACAGTTTCCCAAAACGCCCAAACCCCAAAAGCACACTTGACTATCAAGTCTGTGCATACAGAAACTCCAGTAGTGACAAGTCTGAGTGGACGGTCTGGTCCTGAGAGCTGAGCACCACAGCAGTGCTGTGCAGACCTCCTCACCAATACGCCATTCACTTTTCATCTGTCTATATACATGTCTGTATGTGTGTGTGTAATTTATCCCCACTTACCGTAATGAAACTGGCTGTCACCCTCTGATGGGAAAGGAAAATGAATAAAGAAACATGAGATTAAGCTCCATGACTCCACAATTACAGGCTACAACTACCAGCACACACACACACACACGCATAATTACAAATGGAAATGGAGATTCACAAAGCTAACTTTATTCACAACACACACTCATCACCCCACACACCCATTCAGGACCCCCCGCCGTCCTTCCACAGCGCGGGACTAAAGCTTATGAACGTGGCGCAGGGCTCCTCTGTACGGCGGCTCAAAGGCAGTTTGCGGACCACCATCTTAAGGTAAACGTCTCCGCGCTGCTCTCGGGAAAGGCCGCCCAGCGTAGCCAGATTTCTCTGGCGTTCCGCCGCCTCAGGCCAGGTGTAATAATGCAGTGGGATGCTGCTGGCTGCCAGGAGACCGTAAAGTGGCCGTTCCCTGCCGGAGCTCAAGCTGCAGCGTCTCCTGAGCCCTGCTGCACATGCACTGACACTTCTGCCTTGGCAGGAACAGACTTCCGGACGCCGAATTAAGAGAGATATGAAGTATGCGTGATGTCAGAAGTGTCTTACCGTGGACATCATCCATCGTGGTGGCTGGAGGGGAAGCAGAGATCATAAATCAAATTCTAAAAGTGTTTTTATTGCAATAGAAAAAAAATACCGACTAACGGAAATGTTTCAGTGTCAGTGCAGCACATCTCTTCATGTACTTATATTACTCGTTTAGAAATTATTTAAGCTTCTGTTTTTTGACATATATCACTGTGCAGCAGAGAACAACATGACAACTGTTTGTGTCGGAAGGAAATCGTCCAGCGGCTCAGTTGTGATGTCACAGAGTGGCGTTGTCACTCAGTTGTGATGTCAGAGTGGCGTTTTCTCCTGTGTGTTAAGCATTTGCCTCATCAGGACCAGCAAAAACGTCCGCACACTGTTGCACACGTTTGTTTGGGGCTTTTTTTTTTGCCATGGCAGTGGAAGCATCTGGACATCACAGACAGCAACAATAGCTATAGACACAAAGCTGTAGCCATAGACACAAAGCTATAGCCATAGACACAAACAGCCACAACAGGAGGTGCAGATGCAAGTTTACAGAGCACATGGAGGGTCTAAGGAGGGGATATAAGGAGGGAGTAGGGGGGGAAATGTGCTTTTACAGCTGATCCAATTGTACAGTTGCAGAAGCACCAAACTAAGACTCTGAGAATGCTACAGAGGTCATGGCGTTCTCACAAATCCACTGGGATAGTAACATGACCTTAAACACTAGACCACACAGAGGTTCAAATTTTAATGTTACTCACTGCTCTATATTAGCCAATCAAATGTAAACACACACTCGCATGCACTCCCTATAACAAAGATGAAGCGAGTCCTGCTTCGGTCCCATGTAGCGTCCTACAACAACACCACCTGTAATGGGTGAAGTCTGTCTGGGTCTTGGTGTGTAATACCACACCCTGACGTCATTTCAGCAGTGGCTCAACTGCAGGAAACCTTCTCCAGAAGTTCGACCTTGCCATAGCTTTGCTCTCAACAACACTGCCAATGGCTGCCAAGCGTTAACATTGGGAGTGTCACACGGCATGCGGTGCGAAGCCGTTAACCGCACAAGGCGTTCGGCGTAGCCCGAGGACGGGCGGAGGAATGGAGCAGCAGATTCCTGCAGCTCTGCACCCTAAGCCAGACTCAGTGCAACGTGTTTCTGCTGCAGTTTCTGTTGCACCTTTGACTGCCACACACACACACACACACACACACAAACGTGTCCCGGCCTCAACGCACTTACCTGGCATTTCCCTGCCAAAAGCTGACCCTGCACAGATACACAGATACACACACACACACACACACACGGGCCAGGACAACACTGTTAGGGCTTGTGTTCCTTGACGCTCACATGACCTCTTAGCGTGGCCGCAGTGTAAACAGTGTAGCATCAAACCCAAACTGGACTCAGTCTGTTCAAGGGGAGATCTTCTCCTTTTCTAAATGGAGGATTAGGTGTAGAAACAGATCTCGGTTCTAGCTGCTAGATTCTGTTGAGTTTGTTGAAAAACTGGTTGATTTGGGTAAAAGGTTACAAAGATTGCCATGAGAAGAAGACGGCACCGTTGCTATGAACGTGGCAATGTGGTGCAGAATATGGGATCCACGTTTTCACGGAGGGCCCGTTCTAGCCCGCTGTAACTCTGCCGTAGTGACAAACTGCTGAGACTGGACAGCACAAAGGAGAGACACTCACCCAGAGCTGGAACCAGGAAGCAGCAGAAGAACAGAGCTACTATGGACAGGTCCATCTTACCTGAAAGGAGAGGGTAAAGAGAGTGTGAGACTTGCACTCCAAGGAGGTCAGCGGGGGATGGTCTGCGTGTTCTGACGAATTTCTCACATCCCTCGCAGTTTTTGAAGACCTTGTTTTGACAAAGAACATTCATCTCGCCAATTCACACAGAACACTTCAAGCATTGCAGTGTTAAATTCTGGATTTTGAGCAAAAGTCTACATCACAGTAAAATTGTTTTGTCACACTAGCCTCCATGTTTTCCTTTACTCTATGAAAAGTCCGTTATTCCATTTTCTTTCAACAAAAAATGTAACATCCATCCCAGTGTATCCAACTTGGCCACCATTAGAATCACATCAAGGGTTTGTTATGCGTTTGATGAGCTGAGTCACATGTGCCAGAGAACTTGTCCTGTGTCAAGAGGCTGGAGCCAGTAAGGAGACTATTATGTGACCACGCCAGTCTACAGCCCAGTTCTGATATGGGACACGGCACTACATGTACTGGCAGAACTGGGGTGGCTTCACGCTACAGGTTCATAACTTCACTTGATGTTCATATTATAATACTGGGTTAAGTTTGACCCTAATTAAAACCACAGGGAAAACTATGGAGATGAATTATCATTACCCAGTCAAAACGGGTAAGGAGCAGGTGTGGGCCATGTACAGTCACAAATGATGTCATCCTTTCCAATGATGTTTTATAAAACGCTACAATAATTAGACAGGAGGGTGTCCCAGTTCAACACTGCAGTACACATATACGTGTCTTCGTTGTGTTGTAGCAGACCAGTGCAGCCGCGAGTTTGTGTGCCCAGAAGGATTTAGGGTGGTCACTTACACAATCCCATCATGCTCCTGAACGTCTGTAGCTAAGAAAGGAAAGCGCTCTATTTCCAGACCGGCACCTCAAACATGGCGAGGTACCATGCTCCCGCGCGCCACAGCGCCGAGGGGTGGAATGTTGCACGTACGATTTTATAGACAACGTGTTAGAAATGTAGTGAGACTCAAGACCGCAAAGCAATGATACATACAAACATTCAAACTAAGCCACAGTTCGTGTATTTCTCCGCATGGGTCAACAAAAACATCTCATTCACAGCACACAACTCAGCACAGAGTTTTTGCTGCTTGCGAAGTGAAAATGCTTGTGTATCTTATTTGACAGCACAAAATGTAATACTTATTAATTATTATATTTAATGTTAAAATAGTCAACCATATATCCCTCATTTGTTTTTCACACCAAATGTGCTAAGCATATTTACCACAATTAATGCTAGGAAGCGTAACGCGAGCTAGCCGATCACGTGTTCCAGACAGCGGCATCCCGAAAAAACATCGGGAAACAGTACCGAACTGTTGTGAATACCAATACAAATTCAATTGATAACTCGTAGTCTACGGAATAATGACAGGCTAGGAATCTGCACGAGGGCGTGCAAGTTAAGATGATTTTAAAACCTGAAACGCTTTCAAAAGAGACCGACTAAATTACTTTTTGTATGTTTTAAAGATAAAACTTACCAGTTTGTCCAACGGTTGACGCCAGATCAGCTCAAGATTCGAGTTCTGTGATGTTCGGTAGGAAATTAGGCAAATCGCGAAGTTTTGTAAACCTAAGTTCTTTACCTACGTTAAAAACAACTTACAAAATACGTTATTTTATGAACGATTAGCTTGGTTCTAAATCAGAGATGTGCACGCGCCCTCCTCGATCACACTCAGCTGCCAGGAGACCAGAGTTCTTCGATACCTACTGCACGACTCCGCCGTTAATCCGGCACCTTTTCAGATAACACATCTCATATTCCAGTTCAGTTCACCCCACCGACCAACAGCAAGAGAGGGCGGGGGGTGTTGGTAGTAGAGAAGGGGGGTACGTTACCAGTATACGGAAGTCTGTTGACACCATAATTTTGTTATTTGCGCCTAGAAAACACAGTTAGTTAAACGTATATCTCATTTTTAACTGACCCGTTTAGCATCCTATGGGACTTAATACTAATATTTCTACTGGAAAAGATATTAAACCATACATGAGAAAACCTGCTAGAGGTTTTCGCACAAAATTCCATACATTTCACAGGATGACGTGTGCAACTGCTTATATAATCTTACTTGATAGGACGTTTATTTCTGTCAGTCACATAGGTAGAACCCCAAAAATATAACGTTTTATGTGTGGCCAGCGAGGTAACACAAAGTTCCTGTTCAAACTATTTCACGGATTAGATTTACCATGTAGTTAGAAAAGGGCGCGTGACAGATATGTCGCCCACGTGTAAAAAGGAAATATTTTTATTTTAGATCACCCAAATCTAAATGACTAATTACTAAATCTGGGGACACGTTAAAAAGAAAGAGTCACCTGACTACAGCAACATGAAGCCAGAGCAACAGTAAAAGATAATTAAAAACATAAAACACACACGCACACGCACTGAAACTCAACAACATGCATGCATACACACACAAACACATGCAATAACTCGCATACACACACACAAATACACTGATACCCACACACATGTATACACACAAACACACTGATACCCACACACATGTATACACACAAACACACTGATACCCACACACATGCATACACACGGATACAAACAAGCACATGCATGCACACATACACACAAAAGCACATATACACACACACAAAGCGTGTGTGCAACAGGGCTTGGCCCTTCAAGCCAACTGCCCTCCAGCAAAAGAACATTCTGCATGAAAGAACAAGCTATGAATACAACAAATACAGTTATGATCCACAGACATACAACTGATCGCATTACGGAATAACGAGAACAGCAAAGTGAAGTAAATCAGTGAAGAAATAATGGAACAGATAAACAAGCAACCATGATGACTGTAGTAATGGCTCCCGTTCCAAGCAATAGTGTAAATACCAAGCAGTAGTGTAAATACCAAGGGGCCTTCAGGGGTTCAGCCGTTTACTGCCATAAAGTCAGCACTGCTTAAACACAAACAATAAACACATCTAACACACACTCTACGAAAACTCATAGAATACCTTAAAATGAACTATTAACTCACATAAAAACATTAAAACACATTAATTTAGAGTAACATTGTTAAGATTGCTGGGCGGAGTTTAAGTGTGATGGCAGGTCGAGTGTACTGTTACAGAACTCCGATGTTCTACGTAAGATGAATTAATATGAATTTTTAATACCCTTTCATTCTACTGTTTTATATAGAAGCAATGGATGAGAGCTCATAACCAGTGATTTTAGGAGCTGTGTCTTCTAGCTTCTCTAAATATTCTCTCTAATTTGCTGTTGTATTGCCCTACCAGACGTACTGATCGGGTCTACACACTTCCCACCACAGCTTTGTGAAAGTGCAGCATGCAGTCTATAGTCACACCATGTTTTCTAAGCTGTTTTACAGAGAAAGGCTTAAGTGATATACTGACGGCCGTCCCCAGGGACGTACGTCTGAACACTTTACACCCTTGATCACATTAGCCAGAGGCAGGTATACATTCCTCATTGTGAAGTCAGCCACCAACTGCAAAACCTCAGCAATGTTAAACCACAACAGCCATAATGAACCAGTGAGGAAGGTGGACGATATGATAAGACTTTAGCAGGTTAAAAAAGCAGATTAAAAAAGCAGTGGAACCATTATAGGTGCAAATGATGGGCATTGGTCATGCAAACTGGTGTTTTACCAGCATTGCTGGTTTTCAAGTTTGACCACAGATTAACTAACACAGATCAGTTCAGCCCAGTCGTGGCCATTAGTGTAAAGTTTGCTACAGATAACTGATTGATTGGACATTCACAAGTGAAAAAATGCTTTTTACAAAGTCTCATTTTAAATGTAAACGAGACTTCGGGGGAAAAAACAGCAAACGTTTGGATACTGGATTGTGCAGTGTGTGCATTTTTACGTGCTGTAATAATATCAGTCATGACCAGCTAACATGTGGCGTGTTCGTGTGGGTGATACCTGCTTGACACAGTGGTGACGTGGCGACCAGAGGATTTATCCACTTTTTGTGCCTTTTAGCATTCTACCCCATCGGATTGATATATAGGAATATATATAGGAATAAATTGGTAGCTGAGATAAATGACATAACAGAAGCAGCTAAAGGTTGTTATATTGCCATTGCTTGCTACATTATTAAATAAAGAGTCGAATGAAAAACAATGACTGTTGTTTAAACGAAAGACCTCCAGTAAGTGTCGTGAAAGCTGGTGTGTTCAATATTAAGTCTAATTTTCAAATACGTCCTGAGGAAAATACCTGCTGCTAAACTCTAGTAATTGGTGTTTTTTTAACCCAAGAACGAAATTTGAGCGATTTTAATTTGGTCTTGGTTTCTGAAATAAAATGTTATCTCCCATTTGTAACCAAACTGCGCTTTTGTATCTGCGCGCCACAGGGTAGTGTGTGAAGCGTGGGAGGGTCGCTTGATTTCACAGTTCAGGAATACACAATATAAGGTCGCTTCTGATTCGCTATAGTCAATTAGAATTATCTGTGATGTCTAAGATAGCGAATTAAGTCTGATTCCTAAACGGTGGTTATGGGACAGTATACAAAAAAGGTTAAACATGTCGAGGTTATTTTATTCACTCTGCAGTTCCCATTAAATATTGCACTTAAGTAGAAGTAGCACGACAATCACTTACTCCTTGCTAATACAACATTTTGAGTAAGGGGGAAGAATATTGTGCAGGGCCTTTAAAAGTCTTTACTATATAATACCACCCATCGTTTTAAACATATCATAGATGACTACAAGAATGAGCTGCAAACCCAACTGTAAATTAACTTGGAACGTAATTTTTAACACGTTAACATAACACGGTTATTTGCTGTAGGCTACAGCACATTCTGCGCAGAAGACTTGTCTTCGATTACAATTTCAGTCCACGTGATGGCACCCTGAGACCATATTGGATTGTAGATGGCGAGACTTCGTTTCAAGTTTCATTCATATAGTCATTGGGCCTCAAACGAGGACGTTTTCGTATTGTAATGTTGTATTTCGTACTTTTGTAAAGCCACTTCTTACAGCTACGTCTTGTATTCACCAACTTGTCTTAATGACCATCGTGAACAGCTCTTTTTGTGCCTTAGATTTATATAGTACACCTAGATGACCGACAGAGGGAGCCTCTCTGAAATCACCTCCAGCGACCAACTTCAGTGGTAGTAAGACTTGCATTGATTTTCTCTGATTTTAAATGTCTTCGAATCGATTTTATTTCTACAGTAAAATCTGATTTTACAATCTGAAGTACAATGTATACAATTTCATGTGAAAAGTAAAATAAACCCAAAGTGTCAGTGTCGTAGCCTACTCTGACTAACTGTAGCCTAAATGTAACTTCTGCTGGCTGATGTGTGTATTACTGTCACCAAGAATCATCAACGCTATTCAAACGGAAGGCTCTTCATAACCTAAAATCATGTTAGACGTTATCTAGACGTTTATTGTAGTTATTCTGTGTCGTTTACTGAGTCACCCAGGGATCAAATGGATCGTATTAATATAAAAAAATAAAATGAAAGGTCTTCCAGCTTCCAATTATAACTTAACGGTGCCTATATCATAAAGCCTAGCTAATGTAGGATACTTTTACTACATGTAGCTTACTTAAATAATATGCCTATATGTATAAATCTTACTAAACAGAAATAATTTATCTTATTTTAATGACATTTAATTAGATACACACGCCGTAGTAATTGGATATGTACCTAGAAAACAATATATATAATATGTAATATTATATATAACATCTATTATATATACAGATATATATATAATATATCTCTCAATATATATATATATATATATATATATATATATATATATATATATATATATATATATATGTATTGAGAGAAAGAGAGACTAAATAGCTTCACATTGCGTCATCTTGTTAATATAAGTCTGTGTTTCTTCCAAGCTCACGCGTTAATGAGAACTGTGAATTAGCAGATATATCGGCCAAGGCGGTCCTTGCTAAAACATGAGGGGTTCAAGCCAACGCGACGTGTCATGCATGATGATGTTGAACTGTCAGAGGGCAGTGACTGTCAGCATCACAAACTGACAGAAATTACTGCACATAAAGTCAGTAATAGGCAGTGAGCATAGCTCTTGATATTTCTTCTGCTTTCTTCACGCTAATGAAATAGATACAGTCCATTAGTAAATTTTTCTTTGACGAACAGTTGTCTTGTACAACTGCAACAGATCTGGAACACTCGCAAGTTTTTCTTAAATTCCAATCACTGAATGGAGCAGTGCCAGATCGCTTGTAGGAGAGGAAATACAGGAAGGGCTTAGAATGACACAATATATGCTTTTTTGTTTGCATCTATATGCTCTCACAAAGATAGTTAAAAGTGAAAAGGTTTAATCCAAGACAAAAATTACTAGGACACATACGACAAACACTGACTGCACAACAGTGAGATTAAGCTTATAATAGAAGAGGACGGATTGGGGTAATATAGTGCCACTCTTTTAAAAAATGTTAGTCAGGAATGATAAACTCCCTTTTTATCCATGTTTGTAGGGAAATGTTTGCATACTTACCACAGCAGAGTGTTCAGATAGTTGATTCCCTAGGGGATGTGTATCCTTTGGCTGAGTACTCTCTCTGGACAAACCCATTTGACCTTTAGGGGTCGGATCGCTGTGAGGAATCATGTTTCGTTTCAAACAAATGACCTATAATTTCCCCCACCTGTAACACAGCAGTAAACAGGACTGAATCGATACTCTCATATCAAATGCATTATATCTATTGCGAGTCTAAAGGATGTACATTCACCTGTGTGCTCTGAATGAATGTCCCCAGAAGGCAATAAGACAGAACTACCCAATAGCACCCACTGAACTAATTATGGAGGTGAGGCAAGTGTTTATATGTTAGATTTAGGCTTCGTTTTCAGGATGGCGGAGAAGGTCAATGCAGGGTAGTGACCTGATCTAAAATTAAACTGCAAATTCAAGGTGTGACAAGGTGTGTTGTCAGATACTGGAGCACTGACCCGTGAGCGTGTGTGTGTGTGTGTGTGTGTGTGAGAGAGAGAGCGAGAGAGAGAGAGAGAGAAAGAGAATACCATCTCTCACCCCCTATACAGCTATACAGTATGTTTAGCCATGAGCTTCACTCATGCTGTAAAATACAAAATTAACAGAGTATTTATTTTCCATTGGCTTTCATGTGATTGTATTTCATACAAACATTACACATCATGGTACTCATCCAAACATGAAGTAGGCACACATTCATTTTGAAACTGCAAACCACCACTCAAATAAAGGTTTTATAAAAGTTTTTTTTATATTAAAACTTTCTGCTGTTACCATTGATTTGTATGTAAAATCTGTTTATGCTAAATAGCTGGTTGCTTTGACAATGTGATTTTTCTGCATACCCAATTAGTTCGTTGGTTCACTGAACAAATGTGCGTGAAACTCACACGTACAAGAAATATAAAATATTATAGGAGAATTCATTTTACTTTACGATATTACTGGGCAGAGATTACAGCCATGTGCTGTTTTCTGAAAGGCTACACGGTCAATGCACTCTCGGCCTTTAAGTAATCTTGCTGCCGGTTCCTTGTAAAATTACTGAACAATTGAAGAAAAATCCACACAACCTTAACGAGACGTGAGACATTCAGGCCCTGAGGGATGCGAGGAGTCGACGCGTGAAATTAATATTTCACCGAGCAACTAGAGTATGAGGCGTTTGCGCCGTCTCCGTAGAGAGAACGGCGAGAGAAGGAACGCACGCTGAATGATCGATCTGAGAGAACTGAAGTTTTTCTAAAGGATTTTTTATTTCTTTCTTTTTAATGAGCTTTTTTGTCTCCCGGGGGAGATGTTCAGCTATGGACAAGAATCATACCTGTCATGTAGACACAGTGCCTTGCAAAAACTCAAATCTCACAAAGTAATAAGATTTATATGGATTGCAAATGACGGTTTAATGTTTTGTGCTGTGTTATTTTTATTTTAGAAGGCTAACCCTCAAAATATATGATTATGAAATGATGTTGCTTTTACGTAAGAAAATATTCTGTGATAGATATGACTACTTGAATAAAAGCTGTTTTATGTAAGTATTCTGTTCCTGTGCTGGTGTGTAAGTTTACATAGATGAAAGAACTTGCACATCATTAAAGTTCAGTTCTTCTGAATACAAGATCTGAATAAAAAATTCAAATACCATTGGTCAGATTGTAAATCTTAAGAAAAGCTGTTAAGGACCAAAATGAAATTATAAGTGATAACCTCAAGACAGGGGAGGACGAACAAAATAGTGTTGGAGTGTTTGGATGTGTAGGTGAGCAATGGCTAGACGAGGGTGTTCATCATTAAAGTGAGAGGAACTTCAGAGGAACACCAGAGAGAAGCCAGCAATCTCTGTGAAAGGGTTCAGCAGCTAACACTGAAGTGAAAGTGCACCAGAGAACAGTTACAAGAGCCCTGCTTCCAACTGACTTATACGGGAGGGTGACTGGAAAGCCATTACTGAAGAAAACACAACAAAGCATATCTGGAGCTTGTCGAAAGGCAACAGAGTGACCCAACTAAAATCCAGAATCAGGATTTGTGGTTATCTGAGGCAAAAACGGAAGCTTTTGGCCAGGATTCAAAAAGCTACGTGTGGCAAAACTCCAAACACTGCTCCCTTCTCACCAAACACCACCCCAGCAGCAAGGGCCAACCAGCAAGACCAGCTGCACCACGTTGTGGGGATGGACATCTGGTTGACATTTGAAGATCATTGGTGGCAAAATGCAAGAAGTTACTGTAAGACCTGCTTCAATCTGCAAAAAAGAGAAACTTTAGCAGAACAATAATTTCAAACATAAGACCAAAGCAGCACAGAAGCTTTAGAACAACAAAAAGGTTAAATGTTCTGCAATGGCCAAAGTTCAAGTCTTCACCCAATCGATAATCTTTCACTCCATTTGAAATCACAATCACATTCTTCATCCAGCCAACCTGATTAAACTGTAGCGAAACTGACTGGAAAAATAGGCGAAAATCTACCTCAACTGATTTAAAGCTGTTATTGCAGCAAAACATGGTTGAGCTAGGTATTCTGAAGGAGGTGAATACTTGTACGTGAGCCCAGGTACCTTTCATCTAACACAGCATGGTGCCGGTAGTATCTCAGAAGGTTCTCAGAAGGTCTTGGTGTGAAGAGGTGTGCGTTCGTCTTAGGGACCTCCAGGAAGCACAAACCCACAGGCAGTGGTGCACTGATGCTGAGTGCACTGATGCCCTTTGGCGCCTTTGAACAGGGGAAGTTCAACTGTGGCCCTAGAGATACAGAGTTTACCAGATTACCTGATCCTACTACAACACTTCTGATAACCATGTTAACTTCTATTAATCCATTAATTTCACTTTGATTTTTTAAACAAGTCATGCTATATGTTGTTATATGTAAAGTGATATATGTTGATAAACCAGTGCAATCCTTAATCCTGGAGTCCATTTGGCCTTTTTTCCTCCCCTTAAACTAACACACACTTATACACACACACACACACACAACATGTAGAAATAAGGCATAAATAAAATAAATTGCATTTATCTCCAAGGTTCTGTGCTTTTGTTTGAACGGCATTGTACTGAATGTAATGTACTGAATGTACTGTACTGTACTGAACGTAATGTACTGAATCCAAATGTACTGAATCCAGCGTGCTCATTAACAAAGATTCAAATCATTTGTGTTGGTATGCATGATGTTTTTACTGGGCTACAAATTCAATCTTCAGTTCATAGACTCACCAGCACAGGTTGTTTCCTTCTTTGTGTGCACCAGAGCACCTGGGTTGTGGTGTAGAACTGAATGCAATATAGTGCAATACAATACAATAGACCTTGATTGGCCATGCAATGCGTGGAAAATAGACTTCAGCATGAAAAGAGTCTACAGTGAGATAAACGAACATGAAGAATGCTGGAAAGAGTCAGACCTGGTCTCGCTACAGTATACGTACAATAGAAACAATACATGCCAATACATTTTACACTATTTATTGAACATGTTTGTAAGCATCTAACCATGTCCCAATAAAGCAAATATACAAATAAAAATTAGAGATAATCTACACTGCCGTGGACCTATCACATAATTTTCCCCAAATGCTGATGCTGTTTGGTTGTCCCAGAGATGAGGAGGAGGAGGAGATTGTGGGGAAGAGCTGGTCGCGACGTGGGGGGGGGGGGGCACTCGCACCACATCACACCAGGCCACGCCCTCAACCCCACTGCCGTGTGTGTGTGTGTGTGTGTGTGTGTGTGTGTGTGTGTGTGTGTGTGCGTGTGTTTGTGTGTGTGTGTGCCTGTGTGCTTTCACATGTGGTTTTGTGCATTTGTGAATCTGTACACAGAGGCTGCAATCTCTCTGCCTTGGATAAGAATTGCCTCCCCATCACCGTGAGCTCATGTACATCTGAAGTCATTACCTTTCATCCCTCTCCTCTCATCCCTCTCCTCCTTACATCCCTCCCTCCATCCCTTCCCCCATCCCTTCCATCCATCCTGCTCAGGCTCCCGTCTTTGTGGACTGATCACGTGACCACCTGAAACTGCTCATTGGCTACTGGCACAAAGGAAGCTGTCCTATCAGTGCGGTCTTACTGTTCATATAAACATAAGCAAAGCTGCATGCTTATGAATTAGAGCCGTCCGTATTCCTCCGGAGAGCGTCTCTCTCCCTCCCTCTTAGCTTTTCTGATTGCACTTCTGTTTTGAAACAGCCCATTCGAGTGCCTGTCCTCTCCCTAGCAGCCGGGGTGAGCGGCGCTCTTTGCATCGGCACTGCCGCCCCGTCGCATCCTCCTCGCGCGTGTAAGACATGCCTCTTACAATGGCACGTAAGTACAAACCTCGTTGGCACGCGCACGCACGAACGACTGCCGTCGGGAGCCATTCGTGCGCACAGAGGGAGACGCTGAGAGTCGAGCGTAATTTTTAACGCCCTGCTGTCAGATGGGCGACGGGAAAGCGATTTTAGCTCGCTGAACATATGGCTAAATACTAGAGCGCTGGACAGAAGTGGATTTCTTTAATTTCATTACCAGTGTCATCATTCATCATGAGTTGTCAACACATGTACCTATTCAATATCTTCTGGTGTACATATACGTCTGAAAGGGTTTTTTTAAGGAGCATATTTATGTACATGTGTATTACAATGTCGGGATAATTTATGTCATTTTTATGGTAATACTGAGCACAGGAAATGTATTTTTAATGTCATTAAATCATTGTACTGGACATCTGCCATTGGTTGCAAAATGCTTCCACCTTTATGAGACATTTATACAGACTACACAGCTTCCGGGATCTGGTTCAAAATCAGACACTTTTCAGACCCATGAAATGTCGCATTTCTACTTCTCCTTTTTGCTGGACTAAGGGGAAAAAAGCCGGCTCTACAGGTAGAGGAGCACAACGTGTACACGCTTCTTTTGCTTCTGCCTTTTGGCATCTGAGGTGAGCTAAGCCTAGCTTGGCGACTTTCCTCTGTTTCTTTAACAAAATTTCCTTTTGTTTAGCCAATAGGATAGAGCTGGTTAACGTTAGGGTTCATCAGTGCGGGGTGTCTGCTAAGAGTCTGATGCGATGTCAAAACCCCTAACTTCCTTTCAATCAGATGACTTTGAAACAAGCTTTTTTACCACATTTGGTAAAGCTGCATTGCATTTCATTATATGTTGGGCTTAGGACAATGATCGAGTCATTAACAAGGCTGTATAATGCCTTATATCCATATAACATTAAACATATAAATATTTTTTTTCATTTTGCAATTTAAAAAAATTTTGAAAATCAGTTTGCCTAAAATATATCTCTAAAATTATATAGTTTCGCTTCATGTATAGGCTACATGTCACGTAAATTCGATGTGATTTTGCGATCGATACCTTGACTGGCATTTAATTTTCCACATTTTCCCCAAATTAATTTTACTCTAGCAGCCTTAAACTGTCATATTCTGTCAGGGGTTTTAGGGCTGAAAATGATTTTGTGGTTGCATAAAAGTTTAAGTGTGGACAAAGCTGTTTTTGTGTTTGTTTGTTTTTTTTTTTTACAATTTCATCATACTACCAATTTCGACATAAATCCTGAATCCGCAAGGAAACGAGAGAAGCTCAAAATAGTTCCACACACAAGGAGGGGAAGTCCTCCGAGATTCTGTTCTGTCTGGTGTGATGTGACACTGATCGATTAGCTAGAATCCATGATCTGGGAACGGCTTAGCCAGCGTTTTCCCCTTTAGGAAGCAAAACAAACCTTTAAATACAGACTGTGATGTCACTGCGTGACGTACGTAATTTGCTTTGAATGTCAATTCTGCAAATTCGTCTGAAGGTGTTGCCAACAAAACAGCACTTATGCCATACAGGGCTGTGATGTAAAGCAAATATGCTTTACAGGGCTGTTTTTAAAGAGGAGCCTAAAATAGCTGAAAGATTGCTTTATAGAGACATCACATCGCTAAAGATGAACTAATGAGAGGGGAATCTGACCACTGGTGAATAAGTTACCTGAGCTCCAATACACCAGGACTCCCAGAGTGCATCAAAGATTACACACAGAGATACTCACTGCAACACAGCAGCTTACCATGGTATGTGATGATTGTATCTATAGTCCAGACCTCTGAAGGTTAGAGAGCCCCACCAGGACCTGAACCATGGTGAAGCAGCCTTAGATGTTAGACTGCTGTTGAGGACCTCTTGAAGATGGCAAATAACCTCTAACTGTTCCAGTTAGCATCTCGTTCATATACACATTAGCTCTGGGAACCAACAAGAATCACTCGGTGTACTACACTGGATGGATAAATACATCTATACCAATAACGGGTGGAAAGGATGAAGCTGTGAAAAAAACATAATAATTTACAATCAATAACTTTGTCAGTGTATGTATGTCCAGTGTATGTATGTCCAGGGCTGGACCATTTCAATATAATCATATGCTAATTTAAAGTCTGCTCAGCTTGTTTCAGATGAATAATTTTGCATTGCGCCAGAGTCTGTAGCTCTTCCAGACTGATGCCACTGGAATCGTGCAGAGAACATGAAACTCCCAGTTTCAGATTTTACCGGCATGGCACAGACCTCCATGCGTTATAATCTGCAATTTCCAGGGAACCTTGAGAGTTGCAGGTCTAGCAGGTCTATGAAAGACGGCGTTTCAAAGGCCAGAGGTTCTCCCACCGAGGATGCGAGATGTGCTCTTCTATTGATGAAAGAGAGTAAACATTCTTGCAGTATGGGACCACCAATCTGAGCAGCATACCTGCAACGTCATCAAATCCCTCTTCAGTAAATGGGCAAAAAGCACATTCTCCTTTCGTTCACTTTGGAATGTTATAGAACCACTTAATGATTATCATCATAAAGATGATGATTATTATTATTAATAAGTGAAGCCCGTATTCAGTCCAGAGTCTCGGCATTGGCAAGTGGACAGTCCTAGTGATCTTTAACCTTGTAGCATATAAAAAGTACTCCTCTATTTACCGACCACATCTGATCATTTCCTCATAAAGTTCACATTTTTGTCTTTTTGTTTTTGGTTTTGCCTTCTTACAGCTGTACCCATTAGATACATTTAGCACTGGGTAAATGTGAAACTTCACTTAGCCTGCTGTTGCTGGGTGTTTATCCCCTGAGTGTGTCAGGGCCATGTTGGAGATTAGTCCTACAGAGCCTTAATCCTACACAGACCTTGAGGCTATTGGTCTTCTGAACCAATAGCCTCAACCCGCCCCCCATTCCCCCAAACACACATGCAAAACCCAGGTTGCCCTCTTGATTATAACTGGTTTACCTCAGAGGCTCCACTGAGCCAGTTTCCTGAGACTGCTTCATAACAGCATACACAGATCAAACACAGCAAGGTCCAGATCCACACATCTCACAGTGCCTTGGTCACAAACAGATCGTGCTCACCTAATCCAGAACTCTGGAGCATCTTGCATAATGTCCGTCCTCTCATCTGTTCAAGTGGCATACCTAATCTACCCCAATCGCCCTGTCTGTTGCTAACCAATCATCTTTGAGATTCATATTCATGTGCTCCACCAGCGAGCACTTTCCTCTGCGTTTCTTTGCACAGGTGTCGACACTGTAGAGACGGCGCCTCATCCGGACCTTGACACGGAGGTCTAACGCCGGCGGGCGTCCGAGACCCCTCCCCCACGCCGAGATGATCAGCCAGGACGAGTCAAAGTCCCGCCCACTGATGTGAGCACACGCCCCCTCTCTGCTCAAACCGCATGCTGGTAGTGTCACAGTCGTATCTGGTGCGCCGAGTCCACAAACATTCGGGGTGCCTGCTGGTTTTATCAGACTCAGCAGGTGAGTTCAGGGGAAAGATGAAGCATGATGAAAGTTTAGTTTTTTATTTATCACCTGCTCTGGTCAAGTGGGACTCATAAAGCATGTATGAAGGAGGATATCAAGGGGGATATTAGACTGCTTGTGGATAGTAAGTGTCAGGCATGCTGAGAGGCCCAAAACGTCTGGGGTTACACAGGGTTTTGAATGAGCCTCGAGCAGCCGGCAGACGATCGAAGGTGGCTCACGGACTCGAGGTGGGGGGGGCGGGTGTCCCGGGCGTTCCATGGGCCTGGCGTGCGCACGCACGTGTCCCCACGTGTCTGGTGGTCTGGTGAGCATTTTGCGGTTGTGCCACAGGGAGCTGAGGGAACGTCTGCAGCCCGAGGTGTCTGAGCTGATCCGGCAGCAGCGCCTCAGCCGCATGTGTGAGGGCACCTGCTTCAGGAAGGTCACAGGCCGCCGCCGCCAGGGTGAGCCGCACACCACACACCACGCCCCACACCCCGCACTTCTACAGTACAGTACTTCTACTTTAAGGACCTTTAAAGTAAAAGAGCAGGAAATGGAATTTAGTGCAAGGGATGTAAAACACACAGAAGCAGATGTTACACTTCCTCACATAGTAGCCACATGTCGTATCAAAATTTCTCCCCTCTCCCCTCCCCTCCTCTTCCTCTTCTCTCCTCTCCCCTCCCCTCCTCTCCACTCCCCTCCCCTCTCCTCCTCTCCCCTCCCCTCCCCTTTCCTAACAGATAAGTTCTGGTACTGTCGCCTGTCACCCAACCACAAACTGCTGCACTACGGGGATGTAGAGGAGTTCTCACAAGGACAAATCCCCCATGATTCTCTCCAGGACAAACGTAAGTCCCTACAGTCATATCTCTGGACATTATCTGCATATTTAAATCATGTGGACTCCTCGTGAGAGTTGCACACGCTGCCTTTGCTGTGTGAGACTCTTAAGAGACTTGGATAGTACTGAACGCAGATCAGCCACTGAGTGCTAAGAGGATCTCATGTTCCACCTCAGTAACAGTGGCGGACATCAAGGCGCTGATCACTGGGAAGGACTGCCCTCATATGAAGGAGAAAGGAGCACTACGACAGAACAAGGTAATTATAATAATAATAACTGAATAAGGTTCACCTGCCCCGAGCTGAGTCACACACCTTCAGTTCTCTCTGAACAGGGAAAACGTCTTCAAATGAGGGAAAACGTGCACTCATGACTGATACCAGAACGGCACACATTGTGCCTTGTGTGCTCTCTCGGTCTCTCATCTCTCTCTAACACACACACACACACACACACACTCAGCAGCTCTGGTAGCAGGGAGCTTCAGTCTTAAGGCCTTGCAAGTTTGTTTGTTTGCCAATGATGCAAGTACATGCAGAGCTGACAGTCAACACTTCAGTACGAGCCGAAGCGAATCCGTGTTCAACCATGTTTGCTTTGCTTCCATAAAAGTAAGTTAAACGTCCATCAGACGGAGAGGGGAAAAAATCATGAATTACAAAGTCATTTGTTGCGGACATTCATCTTCTCACCCAGCAAAACGCTACAGCGCAGCAGACGTATAGTAAACAGTCACGTGCGCTGTTGGCAGAGGACTTTGGAGGACACCTGCTGTGGTCCCTGATGTGCCAGCTGGTGTGGACCTCAGCTGAAGACGTGGGGACAGTGGACGACAGCTGAGGTCAGAATCACAAGCCTCAGTGGAATTCAGCTCTGTTCTCTTGCTCTGCAGGAGATGCTGGACTTGGCCTTCTCCATCTTGTACGAATCTGATGAATATTTGAACTTCATTGCCCCTGACAAGCATGAGGTAACAAACTTTGTGCTTCTGAACACGTTCCATGGTTATTCTGTTCCGGTTTTACTGGGGTTACATGATGTGTTAAAAATAGTCCATTCTGTTTATGGGAAATTCAGTGAAGTGACATTTGAAAGTGTAGGTAATGGTTCACCGAAATGTCATTTTAACTGAAGTTTATCTTTCTGTGTCTCTTATGCTGCATTTTGCTGCTAGTACTGCATTTGGACTGATGGCCTGAACGCTCTTTTGGGGAAAGAGATGACAAGTGAGATCACCAAATCAGACATGGACACTCTGGTTGCCATGGAGATAAAACTCCGCCTCTTGGACCTTGAGAACATTCAGATCCCCGAAGCCCCGCCCCCAATCCCCAAAGAGCCGAGTAATTATGACTTTGTTTACGACTACACCCAACAGCAGACTTGAGACAGGCGTAAGGCGGCCCATCGTGACTGACATGGGTTCGGCAGGACATTTCTCCTCATCCCATTTGGTGAGACGACCAGGACCTGCTAAACTCCCATTACCTGGCATGTCCAAAAGACGTTGAAGACCTCGGAACACCCTTTGGCTTGGAAGACCTATCTGTGTCCCAAACCTTCGTATACATATTGTGACTAGAATGCGATGATTTAGTTTCTTTTAGTCTCCTTTAAGTGTCCCCTAACGTAGAGTTCAGTGTCTCAAAAAGAAGGGTCTGTCAACCCGGAGAAAACTCCCACTTTACAATAATAATTCTTTGCACAGCTAGAAGTATCAGTTTTACTTAACTATGACAACGCATGGTGCAACATTTTTTTATGTTCATGTTTTAACCAAAACTGTTAATATAACTGGCATCAATATGTTGTTTGAATTATGACTTTTTTCTTCTTTCTTTGGATAAATGGATCCCGTTGCCATTGCTGGTTTTGTGATTTAAACATGAATATCTTTCTGATAGATTCATAAATGCTTTGCATTCACTAGATCAGTTCATACTGATTCAAGAATGAATGTGAAGCCTTCTTAAGAGTTGCCCTTTGATTAGAATTAAAAACAATGTCCTTCAATGATTAGAATATATAAGAAAATAGAACTTTTGTTTTTAGATTTCCACACTAATGAAGATTTTTCCCACTTACATCAGTGACAAAGACAGTCAGGTGGATGAACTGGTTTATTTCAACAGCAGATCCACAGCTCCTAAAATACAGCGAGTCATTGGCCGCATCACTAGCCAACTGATCAACCCATCCAGCAGAAATTCCACGATTAAAGGTTACATTTTGTAAATCTTTGTGCTTGAAATAATAAAACATGTAATATGCAGAACTTTGTAGATACACCTTGAAGCTTCACAGTTCTTCAGAACAGTTTGCCTGTTGCCACTGGGCTACTATTGGCTGGATATTTGTGGGTGGTGGACAACCCTCAATCCAGAGTAAAACGCTCGGTGTGTAAAACCAAAACAAAAGGTGTCCCAGTTAAAGCAGTGGGCCTAATGGTTCAGGACCCATTCAACACTCCCCTCTACCCTGTCAGTGCTAATGATGTGTGTGGGACGCATGTGCTTCCCGTCTTCCAGTTGGTGCTAATGCTGTGGTGAACAAACTGACCAGTGATGAATGAGGTCAATGGGGGTTGACCACTTGTGGTTGACTACAGGCTACAGTCTGTAATTATGCCCTGTAAGACAGGTGTATATAAAACTGTGATTATACATACCAAGAAGCTGTTTGTAATGTGTTTAGTATAATGTAAACATAGACTAACATTAGCAATCTGTGTTTTTTCATGAAAATTATACTAACTTTAGTACTTTAGTACAAAAATACTTTTTGCTGTGTAATTTCCTTTACAATGTTGACAATTTTATGTTTTCAGCTGTTTTGTCTTTGCCCTGTGTGGTTGTGTACATTTATCATCTTGTCATACCAACAAAACGGAAGGAACCACTATCACATTACAGACGGTGCTGACCACAGTGTTACTTCAGGAAATATCCCCTCACATTTAGAAAGGAAATGGAAACACATCCTATGTAAGCCTGGATTTAAGACAACTTAAATCTTCATCAAAAGCAAGTTCTTTCATTAATCTTCTAATCCAGCAATATTCATAAGGATTACTCAACGTGTTTTCTAAGGTTTTGTACATTTCAAAATTACTTCAACACATTGTTATAATGTTGTCAAATTATATTCATCATTGAAATGATATTCATCAATGTATTAGTTTTTTTATTTTTAAAGGTCACTTAAAGGTTTTCTCAGTTTTGAGAGATGTTTTGCAGAATCATTAGCATGCGATAGTATTATATAATTATAGTAATAAAGTGTCCCTCCAAATGAAGCTCAATTTGTGCATTCACAATGTACATTTTAGACAAATGACGATAGATGTAAGAGTTGTTGATGTAAGTCTATTATTGATTATTACTGCTTCCTCTGGTCTGTCCCACTTAACGGCTGACCCTACATTTGGCAATAATGCATTGACTAAAGACGTATCCTGAGGTATTACTGCTGTGTTTGCATATCATTAATAGCTACAAAGCCATTTATGAACTGTAGTGTGTGTGTGTGGAAGGGGGTGGGGTAGGTAGGGTTCAGTTGTGTGTGTGTGTGTGTGTGTGGGGGGGGTAGTAGGTATGGTCCAGTTGAGTGTGTGTATGGGGGGGGGGGGGTAGGTATGGTCCAGTTGAGTGTGTGTGTGGGGCAGGTAGGGTCCAGTTGAGTGTGTGTGGGGGTAGGTAGGGTCCAGTTGAGTGTGCGTGTGTGGGGGGGGGGTGGTTTAGGTAGCGTCCAGTTGAGTGTGTGTGGGGGTAGGTAGGGTCCAGTTAGTTGAGTGTGTGTGGGGGTAGGTAGGGTCCAGTTAGTTGAGTGTGTGTGGGGGTAGGTAGGGTCCAGATGAGTGTGTGTGGGGGTAGGTAGGGTCCAGTTGAGTGTGTGCTGGACAATAGGGACCCAAACCAGATTTGGGAACATCTGACTTCATCTTAGCTATCTGCCATAGTTGAGCTATAGTCATATAAATGTAGGAAGGCAAACTGTCAAATACAGAATGCTGAGAAGTCTAGATGGACCATGTCCTGTTTTATCATTTTAATTCTCATTCTTATCTTGTTGAAAAGATACCTCCCTCCAGTGGTTGACTTGGGTATTACATTTTGAGAAAGTCTTTTTTTAAACATTTAAATTCATTCATTCAAATTAAACAGAGGTTCTTAGCTATTTTGTAATTTTGTAACTGTTCCTTATTTAGTATTATTTTACTTTGACACAGAATACTGACCACTCAATCATGACATTAATTTGACCTTTAGAAATGATCTTTTAAACACTAACAATATATTTTTTTAATTTTATGTTAAATGTTTTTACCCTAAGGTCTTGCCAAAAACCATTATAATAACCTTAATATATTTTATTATGTCCCTTATCCAAGTACTTTATTTCCTTCTTTTTTCTCCATATTTTATAAACTATAGTCCACACCAACCAGAGCTCGAGTTTGTTGAGTGTTCAGCACACAGTTGAAATATTTAACAACATATTCTGCTGCATGAGGAACCTGCGTCTCCAAGACCCCTGCTGAGCACGTGTGTTGGGACTACAGCCCAGGATGGGTTAGTCATCCTCCAGTATCTGCACTTGGGTTCTGGTTACAGGACTGTTGGCTCAGTACATTTGTGTGGAAGGAGTCGTTTCCAGCAGTGAAACATATAAAACACTGTTGCGCCCTGATATAGTTACAATTACAGCACTGTGTGGAGCTGCCATGTTGGAAAAGGGCCTCCCACATATCCTATTGGTCAACAGGTCACAAACTGACCAGTGATGAATGAGATAGACAGATAGAGGATGACAGATAGACAGATAGAGGATGACAGATAGACAGAAAGAGGATGACAGACAGGTTGTTCTTGGTAGATGGGGTACAGTATGTAACTGTGAACATATCAAATGCACCAAATAGAGAGCATGCTCTGATAAAGTGAGATGTGGTATTGAAGTGATAGTGACAGAGAGACTGTGTGTGTGTGTGTGTGTGTGTGTGTGTGTGTGTGTAGAAAATGATGGCTGACAGACTGACTCAGGATTATGACTTACTGGGCTCAGATGTGCCACTACCATATTTCAAGTATTATATAAATTCAAACCTGAAAATGTTCTGAAAAGCAAAACTTGTATTATAATACTGTGCAATTTTGACTGCTCTGTGCAGGTATTAACACATGTTCCAACTTTTTTTTTATTTGGTTTATATTTAAAGTGAAAGTTAAGAATGTATTAAACAATTAGACATGAATTTATACGATTTTGAGTGTAACAGTCCACCATCTCTCAGTCTCTACTGTTATACTGTGAATGATCAGTGTTAAAACCTTATCTTACTGACCTGTTAATGTGCGATTTGCATATTAATGCATATTAATGGTCATTTTTGAATATATTATTGAATATTCAAATTATATTGTGTAACTTGTAATAGTGGTCAAATTCAATCAAAAGCCACATGAGCAACACAAGGTTTGTGCTGTGTTAGTACTTATAGCTGTGGACATAACTGGCATTTCAATATTACCCTCCAGGGTCAGGTGCCTGAGTGGTGTTACTTAAGGTCACACAGCAGGGCTTTGTGGTAAACTGTTCCTATGAGCAGTTTTCCTCTGTAGGGAGCGGCCACTGAGGAGCCCATGATGACTCTCCCATCGTCCGCATATACCTGGGAGACCATCGGCTCTTCAGAGTGGATGTTCTGAATGCGGATTACCTTGAACAGAACAATGTCACAAACGCAAGACATATAAATGGCAAAATATTGCCATTGCCATATTTATATGTTTCAAAATATTGTGACAAGTTTTAAAAATAAATGTTCAGTAAACTCAGTAATACTGTTTAACAGAAATATAACTTTGAATTTGGTTTAGTTTTTACCAAAACAAAACCTGCACAAAATACCACAAATTTCTTTTTTGTCATGCACACATATATGTACGCATGCACACGCACGCACACGCACACACACACGAACACACACGAACACACACGCACACACACACACACACCTACCTCTGAGCCAGGTGGATCATTTGGATCACTGTGAAGGAATTTAGCTCCATTAGGATGGCAGCCCATCCACAGATCACCAGTCTCCTGCTCCACTTCAATGTTGTCACAGAGCGATCCCACTGAAACGTCCTGGACAACAACCGGGGTGGGAGAAATGGAGTGGTTTACCCATAATGCATACCTTTTGATAGATTACCCATAATGCATACCTTTTGATAGATTACTCATAATGCATACCTTTACATGAGAGAGCACATCCTTTTTCTGGATCTCCAGCACAACAATTTTGTGATCCGTGATATCCGAGACATACAAATATCTGGAGCAAAGGAAGCATCATGGACAAGCATATTTAAAGAAACCTAAAAACATTGTCAAGGTGTAAACCAATGCGGCATGTTTGTGGCACTACGTTCTGAAGATGGACATGACACAAAAGTGACTTCCCATGTTTCAAAATTGTGAACAACCCCTTTTTAGCTCAGAATCTTTATGTGCCTTATATAAGCATGTTCTGTTTTCACATACAGCCCCACACATTAATAAGTAGATATATTCGATATGTAAATCAGCTTGTGAGAAGATTAACATAAATGATGCAATGCTTGACATGCTTCTGAGACTTGCCTTTTGTCAGGGGAGATATTGATGCCATTGGCAGACGTAAATCCCCCCGCCACAGATTTAACTGCCCCGGGGCTATAGAACACCACGTCACACCAGCGTAGGGAAAGGAAGAACTCCAGTGACTTCAGCTTGGCGTTGGTAAAGTAGTGATCATTGGTGGCATAAAAACTATCGACCCCCACAGCTACAATGTCATTCACACTGCGAAATTCGCACGAGACAAATACAAATGCGCAAAAACGTTACAAGAACTCAGGCGTGCACGTCTTCCAGTGACATATGCCCCACTTGCACTAGAAGCTTAGTGATGAAGGCCATACTTATGGAGAAGGTCATGCTGGATTGTCTTCACATGCTCCAGGGCGTTCTCCTCTTCAAGAACTTTAAAGATCTCGACAAGGCTGTTGTTTTGGGGATGATTCACAACAAATAAATATCTGGTACCATCTGCAAAAGGATGAGGATGGGTAAAAAAATCTTTTCAAAAGTAATTCATAGTATCGTATCTACAAGGCTTGTAGGTTATGGTAAAACTGCCACACCGTTTTCATCTGTATATATGCTGATTCCATGTGGATTGAAAGAATCTATGTCAAACTCTCCCTTGATGTGCAGGTCTACAGGTCCGACTCCTGAAAGCAGGTCTAGAGTGAATATTTTCCCAGGGACATCTGAATAGGGAGGCAATCCCGGGTACCTCAGACCCTGTGTGAAAATTGTAAGGTGATTAAACTATAATTTAAAAATGGGAATGCAAGAACTTATAATACTTACATGCATGTAACACACACCAAACCATTTCTGACAGTACTACATGAGCTCTGGCAAATTACTGTGCAAAAACACAGTATTAAAAATTAACATATATATATGAAAACTGTAATATCTGTACACGTCAGTGAAGTCACAAAATGTGATCAGAAGGACATACTGAGCTTATGAAGGTCAGCCCATCTTCTAGTATGGTGATGTCCTCAGCTCCGGTCACTGTTCAAACACATGACAAAGACACCAGGCTGACTTTACTTCTATGTGGTTCCAGGCCAGCAGCTTTGGCTTCACGCTGCCGCTCTAGAACGTTCAGGACACTGTGCTAGTGCTACGGACAGGGCAGCAGTTTGAGGATCACCGAGCGGGGGAGGGGGGGGGGTTACACAAGCTGTGAGTGAGGGGGCACACAGGAGGAACAGAGAGATCCTGCGTTTCACGAAGACACGTCTCACGTGTCAGGACACGTCTACCACATCATTTGGGGGGGAGGTGTCCGCTTTGAAAAAGGAGGCTCGATTTGAGGGGAGATGTGAGGTAATGGAACTCCCCAGGAACAAGACACACTCCCCTTGTACAATTTCAGCCCCCACTTTTATGCCCTGTTGATCTATGTTGTTATTATATGTCAGGGAATATATATTATATCTACGTTTAAAATCTATAAGTGGTTTCAAACAGGCAACAGGAACCATGCACCTTTTAACACAGACAAAACACAAGGAATCGTTCATTAAAGCTTGGTATGCGATCAGCTTGTATATAAATGCTGAAATCTTACAAAATGTATACGCCAAAAAGAAAGTTCTTACAACGCACCATAACGATGGAGCAGGAACCTTTGCTAACTGAAAAATCAAGATGTTTTTAAATCCCTTAAGTTCAAAAACAATGTTACACCTGTTCTGGGCCTTTGAAATGCATCACATTTGAAAGTGTAGTGTGATTATATTAACTGGTGGCCTTTCATTTAAATTAGGGTGATCACACATACTCTTTATTCTGGGTGTCCTATTTTTGGTACCCAAAACATGCGCCATGCTGGTATTTCTTAAATGTCTGAGCTATAGCTTTACTTTCACGCTGACATTTGCTTTCTATAGTTGCCATGCATGGTTTTTGTGCTTTGACCCGCCTTCGGATGCCACAATTGGTCGATCATGTACATGCCACTGCAGCAGCCATTGGTCAGACTGCTTCTCAGTGTGTGTGTGTGTGTGTGTGTGTGTGTGTGTGTGTGGGTATATGCTTCACAGTAGTGTATGGCCAGAGGGGATACTCTAAGTTCACCTTCTATATGATATTATGTGGTGCCTTAACAAGGCCTAAAAATGTTACAACATAGAGCTGACAGAGACACTCAGAGGACTGGGCTTATTTTTTGTGATGTCTGTGTTGTCCATGTACTCTGATATAAATTAGCCTCTTTAAGAATTAAATGTTTTTAGGCTCAAGAGTCTGAAGTTAGAAACAAATTTGAAATAATTATAGATGTAAAATCGCCAGTTTGTGTGAAAATCTGTATTAGTCTAGATTTCCACATGTGGATTGAATATGTGTGTTCAAAAGTGAACATCAGAAGAACTGAAAAGTGTGTGGTCAAGTTCTAGATGTTTATGGCAAACAAATTTTATTATTATATGAATTATTATATACTCTGGAGTATTTAATATGCTGGGCTGGGTAACTACAGAGCCAATTTCATTATTTGTACATGTGAGCAGTGTTGATATTTTGACTTACCTATTCCTTTTATTAGCTGACATTTAGGAAGGTGATTTTGGGTGAGTTCTCTAAAAGCAAGCGACAGATGACTGCAAGAAAAAAATTACTTCATGAGCAGAATTTTTAATTACAGCAGTATTTATAGTAAACGCAAACGTAAAGTCTACTCATGAAAAAAACCCTATGATCGTCACAGATGCAAAATCTACCAATAGAAGGACTAATTTCGCAAGGTCCGCAGTACCAGTATCCCGAAAGGCAATAACTTACTTTTTCTGAACTCAATTTTCTTGTTATCTCAAGATAACAAAGTTGTTTTCTCGAGGTCAACATTTTTATCATGATTTCAAGATGAAATCTTTTTATACGATCACACGAAAAAAACTGTTGTCATGAATAATAAATAATAAATCGTGATATACACTGCACTACTGTACAGAAAACAGTAAGCACATTCTGACCTCTGCAGTTCCTACACGGGCCTATAGACCAGCATAACTTCTCAAAAGTGCAGGTCTTGTTCGCTAAAATGCGTGTGCATGACAAGTTAACGTCAAAAGCCTTGGACTGCGTTTGCTTTTGCACAGCTTGGTTATCCAGTTATCCAAAGTAGACCAACCTTAGCGCAATAAGCCGTTGTCCGATCAGGGCTGCAAGAGCCACAGCAAACACCGACACCACCACTAACTTCCCCATGCTGCTCTCGCTCTTCCAGCTCAGCCAGCAGTCTGCACTTTGAAAATGACGTCGACTTTAACCCTCTGTTGACTGAGTTGCGCGAACAATCTTTTTTTTAAATGTTTGATTCATTTTTCTTGCATAAAATGGACCTGGTTATTATTATTATTTTAAATTATAAATTTAGAATTAGAAATTTGGAATTATTCATTGCAAAATTGTTACTGCAAAAACACGTGAAATTAAAATATGTTCGAAATTAAAATATGTAAAAATGAACAAATGTAAATCTGCTTGCATTTTGACAGACAAGCCAAACAAACAAAAGACAAAAGTGTAGGATTGTATGGGTCCTTTTTTGCACAACAAGCAGTGATGCTGCATTGTGATTGGCTTGTGGCCCAGCAATAAAACTAAACTAACAACTTTTTAGTGGTTAGTTTAGAACCTTTTATTTTATGTAAATTATTTAAACGTTTAACTTTGTTGTTTGATGTCTTTGCATGAAGTTAAGTAGTCTTTTAGTTTCTGGTTGCCACTGTGCAATGTACTAAATTAATATGTTTTAATGTATTATACCACTGCATACCTAAATAGCTTTAGACATTTATGCAGTTATATTATACTTGTCATTAAAAGGCTTATAAAAAGCTATTTCAACATGTGACACAGTACCTAATGAGGTGTGACAAAGTATCTCTCAATAAAACTTTACCAGTTTTTACTTGTAACTGTACCACTATTTAAAGGCACCACATTTACAAAAATCTAATACATGTCTGCAAGTCCCTTTAAAGCTGATGTGCGCAATTTATTTTAGGGACACAGGCTAAACATTTTTTTGTCCTAACAGCTAACTGTCATTCAAAAACTAAACGGAATGTCCTGTATGATGTAATCAGATAAAAGTCAACAATCTTGCTGTATCAACCAATCAGAACTCTTCTCTGCAGGGAAGCACGCAGGACATCCCGAGCTAAGTGCAAACATGTCTTTAGAGGGAAGGACCTTGGAAAAATGTTTAAGTGGAGTGCAGGGCATGGCTAGATTAAGTGGCTTTGTTTAGTGTGAACTATTAAGAACTTCAAATATTTAGTTCCTAGCAAGTCCTATGGATATATTATCTTAAATCTATCTTTATTCTCACGTTATTGAGACACTAAACTAAATAATCAACAGGCCCATATGTCCAATGGAATCAATCTTCCTCTGGTTGGTTGTGGAAAAATGGACAGACAGGTTTGCAGAACTCTTGCAAGTTGACTCAGTTACACTTCAACAGCAATGGGGTAACATTCAGAAACACTCGGTTTCAGGTCAGGTGTAAGATTTTCCCCGCAGTGTTAGTTGCTATGCCTCTGTACGCTGCCCTGGGGTATGGCCTTTGGTCAATACAAAGAAAACTGTTATACCAGTCTCACAAGATTCACCACCTCTCAGTAGCCACCCACCCTACACCACAGTATTCTGTGGTTTTGTTCCAGTGCACCTCGACAGGGCAGTTAAAGCTTCGTAGCCCATGATTACCCTATTCATGTGCACATGAAGCTACAACTGCACTCAGGGATTGAGTGCAGGGATCGTGTGCTGTATCGATTTAGAGCATTTCTTACAGAAACACTTTTGACCTGTATGCAGCCAGTGGCATGCTTTTGTTTATAATTCATTGGCATTTTAATGCTTTTTGGAGACATTGTTTATCATTCTTCTTTAGTTTAACTGTTTTATTAATTGTACTTTGAACTATTGTTATGTCTGAGTGCTAGATATTTAAAGAATAAGATACAAAATTCTCAGCTGTTTCATAGACATGGGAATGAATAAAAATAGCCTTATTTGTCTGTAAAGTACTGCTTTACTTATCTCTCATCTCCTCCCTGTCAGCAAGTACTGTAATGACATTAAATGATACAGATTTGTGTCACTTTTCTATAGAGACCTAGATCTACATAACTGACCTAGCTATCAAACTCAGAAGAATGTGGGAATAAGTGGGAGATCAGTACGAAAAAAAGCTACCAGCCAGCCACAATTGGTCAGTATTGGACAGACAAGATCAGTAGAACTGAATTGAGATAAATAACTTGCTGCACATTCAGAGATAGGATACGTGATTCACCCAACTATGGCCTTGTTTTGTCTGAGCGGTTCTCACTGTAATTTGACCCGCCACGCCTTTGACAAACTTGGGTGTGGCATTCTGTGAATGCAAAAAAACCCAAAAAAGCTACCATACTGGTCATGCAAGAATTTTGTGTGACCTTCAGTTTTTGTGTAAAAGCAGCCCTTTGCTGGATTTCATGATACCTTTTTTATGCTGTTCACACTATGCTCACCTTCAACGGAGAGACCTGTCCTGAAATAGGTTATGACTGCATATCTGTAGGAAAGACATAAGACAGTGTAAAATAGGCTCTTTTTCCCCATGGAAATGAACCGAACAGAAATAGCTCCTGTTTTATAAGGCAGCCACTGTGTCCTGTGCTCCAGTTTTGCCACAGTTTTTACAGCAGCAACAAGAGTATGCCATCATTCCAGGTTTCACAGGTTTTTACCTGACACTGTGTTTTAAGTTGTTAGAGCAGGTAAACTAGTGAGAACAGTGATAAAATGATACTATACCCAAGTAATGTAATCTAGGCTATTCGTATCTAATTAAGGCCTACCAGAGCAGCTTTGAATAAGCACTTTCATCCATTATTATTTGCGTTTGGTACTATACCATATATTAGTAGTTACTATTCAATTTATGAAACGTTTGAATCCAAAATACCTGGTTCCTAGATATTTCCGTGCAACTGAGACTTTTTTTTATCAGTGTACCGCTATCTATGTTTGTGTACTTGATTACACTCTACATGTTAACGCAGCTACAATATGATCACAAATAAAGACGTTTTTAAACGTTTTTATCCAGACTGTTTCAGATAAAAAAAGCACCTAGACTCGCAATGGCTGTTGTGCAATAGCAGGCTGTCAAGTCAGTCGTCGCCTTGGTTACCTTTGACGTCACGCCGCGCCGCGCCGCCTCGGCTCCTGGGGGCTCGTGTGATTGGCGGGAAACCCCGTGGATCAGCCCCGCCGCTCGCGAGGATCAGCTGTGCGCGGCAGTTAGCGAGCTAGCCCTGTCAGGAACGCCGTTATTCCCGTCACTCACGCAGGTAAGACAACGTTATTGTCGTTCGCGTCCGCGAAACAAGGATCACACGCCGTCTTTTACGCGAGGAGGACGCGGGGTTAACGCTTTCAGAACGGGTCCGTTGGCTGGTTGTCTCGGTCAGGCTGATGCTAACCTACATGCTAACCCAGATAGCCGCTTAGCTAGCGGCGGAGCTGACGGCACGGCCGCTCTAACAATACAGACGTCGGCCGATTCGTTTCCTGCTCGGTTATTCTCCACTAAGATGACGTCCGTTGGTTGAACTCGTTGAACGAACTAGTTAGGTTAGCGCTAACTAGATGGACAGCGGTCGGTTAGCTAGAAAACGTTAACTGACTCGTCAGGAACGGCGCATCCGTACTACGAGCGAAATGTTCCGCTAATTTCTTATCAGATGAACTGAAGACAGACGGGGAAAGATGATGTGAGACGTGTCGGACTATATCGCATTCTGTCTGCTGACAAAGCCCGCAGTGTTTTGAAGGCTAGCTGGTAGGTGTCCATCATCGCTTGCTGGGATTGTATGTTCAGATAATTTTGCTATAAACACACGTATTGTGTTCTTCGTTTGATGAACCTGAAAGCATGTGGCGAAAATGCTTTGCGATCTTCTGCAGCTAAGGACTGGCAGTCGTGTAGCTCGCTAACTAAAACTGGGAAAGTGTGTAACTTATTGATAACGCAGTGACGTTTGTAAGGTCGGGTTGGCTAAGCGGGAAGGACATCTGGTTTTATTTGCTGGCTAACTTGTTGGTCCCAAATTGCGTTCACTGTATTTTGTAAAATAATATTTGACTCTTGGTTTGAAACCCTGATTGTGCTTTTATTTTATGGATATTTCCTTAACTGTACTTACACAGTTTCACTGAGCTATAAAAAGAAAAAAGATTGGTGTGTCAACAGGTAGCTAACGAGTTTGATGTGGGAACAACTGGGTGTGGTAAGAAATACGGGCACATCCGCATTTTTTGTTAGTATGTGGCTAGTTCCACGAGGATAAGTGTGGATAATGTTTCTTCACAGCTGAGTTAGCTAGCTAGGTGAACTAACTTAAGCTGATTTGTTGACGGTCTCTTTGATGGTGATATTAGTTATTCATACAAGCTGGCTAATTGCTATGTGTCTTTATATTTAATCAGCATATGATGACAGATGATTGGAAAATGCTCATAGCGACACGTTAACTGAACCTTTCACATGTCCTACCTTTAAATCCATAATAAGTCATAAAAATAAAAATTTCTCTTATAAATAAACTCATAATTTTGATTGGACTTGATTCATTATTATGGCTTCTTATTTTATAAAAATGAAATGAATATTGTATATTATAATGACGCCCTGCATTAAATGATATTGTGATCTGGTAAATGGTGGTGTTAATGTTCTTGTGTGACAGAAACAGCTTTCTATACTTAAACATGCATTTGCAAAATACCCTTTTCCCTGCCTAACATTGGGTATATTTGCATCATGCTTGCAGATGTTGGAACAGTTACTTGTTGTTTTATGGTAAACAAACAGGACATTGCTTCAGGACATTTTGTGAGATGTAACTAATCAGTTAATCCAGCAACATTGTCAGACCCTGTCCCACTACCACATTGTTCATAATGGGTGTTTGCCTCCTTAGTAGCAGCTCGTCTTACAGAGACCCTCTTTCATGTATTCATGTGTCATTTGATGTGGAACAAATGCCTAACTAGTGAATTACAGTAACACCAGTCTACATGTAGTGCATGTTGGTCACCAATGGCATTAATAAAGCACCCAATACTTTGAGTTGTGGAGCATATAAACCAGTGTTTCCCTGTCCTGGGGCCTGCGTGGCATATTTGAGTATTCTTTCCATAAACACTCTGCACTGCTAAGCTGAGTCAGGTGTGGTGGGAGTTGGGAAAATACTAAAAAGTGTAGCATAGTGCAGTGCAATGGGGACCAAGACTGGTTGAAGTGCATATTGACCCCACCCAGAAAACCTGACACATTTTGGGTAGAGAGTCCCGTGTTCACGTTGCCTGTAGCACGAGCAAAACATGGAGGCTCCCGCTCACCTAAACGTTTGTGTCCTGCTCCAGGCAGCCATGGACAAGAACGAGCTGGTGCAGAAGGCCAAGCTGGCGGAGCAGGCGGAGCGCTACGACGACATGGCCAGCTTCATGAAGGAGGTGACGGAGGCCGGCGGCGAGCTGTCCAACGAGGAGCGCAACCTCCTCTCCGTGGCCTACAAGAACGTGGTGGGAGCCCGACGCTCCTCCTGGAGGGTGGTCTCCAGCATCGAGCAGAAGGCTCAGGGGGATTCTCAAAAGCAGGAGATGACCAAGGGGTATCTGACGAAGATCGAGCTGGAGCTGAAGGAAATCTGCAATGACGTACTGGTAAGGACCCTGCGTTTTTTTATTTTCCCCCTCTGCAGATCTTTGGTGACCACCCCCATCTGGATGGAGTACAGACGGTGGCCGCGTGTAGGTGGCATAGTTGATGTTCTTTAATGATTCGGTCTTTGGCTGTTGGGAGAAGTGTTTTTTGCCTTTTGCCTGGATTTACTGGTTTTGCCTTACATTTACATTCCATTTACAACATTTAGCAAATGTCCTTGTCCGTAGTGACTTACAGAAGTGGCGATTGTTCTGAAGCAGGAGAACAGGAAGCTTTAAGGGTCCACGGCTTCATTTGGCCTGCAAAAAAAAAAAAAAAAAAAAGAATGCGTCATGCATAGTGACGAGGAAGAGGTCAACCTCGCCTCAGATGTTGGTGAATGAATAACGCATGCTGACGATAATCCTGACGAGTCTCCTCATTCGAATGTGAATTAGTAGTCATGAGCAGGGAGCTCCTCCAGGCAAGGCTAGAGTAGTTCAGGCCTGATCTAATTTCGTCCGTCACAGGCTCAGGTGTCTTCACCGTGAGGCAGGGTTTACAGCCGAGAGAGCTCAGGCGATTGGGTACGCACACGGATTTAAGCAGCTAGCATTTGTTTAGACCTGCAGCTTTGTATGTCCAAAGAAAAGATGGTGCGTGGTTGCCGTATCGCTAAAGCCTCCGTTAGTACGTAATGAAACGGACTGCCGCAGTGTTGATGACCATCTGCTTACAGAACATCTGCCAGTAGATCTAGCGTTGTTTGCCTGTTCTGGTCATGAGATGCATGAGAAACACACCTGAGTCAAGTCCTCGCACAGCAATTGGCCTGTTTTACGGTGGGCGTGGCTTTGGCACAGAGGTGCTAATCAGCATTCGGAATCCCAGGGTTCCCCGCCGGGTTCACTGCTCTGTGGGATCCCTAACCCTTTATTTTAGTTTAATTTAATGGGACACACTTCCCAGACTTGGGCATTTATTCACTCACCCACACATGTTTAGCAGGTGTTCATTTCACCACAATGAGGAGCTGTTGCAACTCCACTATCTTCTGTGTGCATCAATGAAAGGAAGGAAACAGGTGGCGTTTTACATCAAGGCAACTGCATATTCTTGTTCTCAGCAAATCAGAAAAGCCAGCTTCATGCGTTTGTTCAATAAGTTCAATAAAGCAAAGGTTGGCACATCCGTTATGTTATTGGCTGTCACGTTAATGTGTTGGTCTGTGTAGGAGCACATGCTGCATATATATCACTACACATCAGTACTGATGTGAACAGGCTTCCCTGTGGTTTTTTTTTTTGCCACACTGATAGGCAACAGGAGAGAGATAAGGGTACTTTTATCTGCACTCCACTACTCTCAGCCCCAGACACAGATCTCGTCTGAGCAAAGCTAAGCGGACACTCTTGGTCTACGGCCAGTTCATAAGAAACACGTGCAGCGGAGTGACTGATCAGTTGGTTGATATGTCAGAAAATGATTGACTTCAAAAACACACAGTGGGCGCAGTGCATGCTTCACTTTTAAAACCATTTCATTTGGCCGCTTGTGTAAGGGTTGTTTGACTTCTGTGCTATTCATGGATGACTATGTTCTGACAATGACTAAATGATAATGTTAGAATATTGAACATGAACTCTCTCTGTCTAATTTCTCCCAACAAAATATGATTAAAAAATAAGTAATGTAAGAAACTTGTTTCAGTCTGGCATGGCCCACAGGATCTTTGCACTGCCTGTAATAACGTTACAACTACAAATAAAATGACCAAACTGAAATAAATGGCCAAAATATGACTAGTGGTGACTAGAGATTTCATGTAAAGCCTTAGCCAAAGCCAGACTGAACATGCCATTTTCAGTAAGCGTATAAACCAGTAGAATGTTCTGTCTCGTCATCCTTTTTCTCGAGCGGTCTCACCAAGACTGTCCGTGAACGTCACCACTACGGGAGCTTTACGGTTTCTTCTTGGTAGGAATGTGCGTTTGCATCACTGAGGCTGATGTAATGCATTTCAGTTTTTCTTTCTTCTAAACAACGAAGATAAATTTCCCTCCACCAGAACGTCCACGTTCAATTTCGTAATTTAAAGAAACGAGAGAGAAGCCTTGTCAAATTCCCGAGGTCCAAACTTGAGCGTCCCCGTAGCCAGTTACAGCCTTTGCTGGAACTAGCTGGAGCTGGACTCTGAGGGGGAGGGGCAGACATCTCCACGCTCACACCACGACGCCTCTCCGAGTACGTAAGTTAGTCATGCTGCCTAAGTCCCTTATAACGGCACGGCGTGTTTTGCTAATGAAGTGCGTCTTGTCAGATTGGCAGTGTCTGTTGATATCTGAAGTGTCACTAAACATTTGGGTCGAGGCAGTTCGGTGGAACGTGTAGCTCTTCCAAGAAAGATCTGCAACTTGTCCAGACATGCTTCCGCATCACACGAGACTCGTGTGAAACTTTGCCAAGAGACAGAACTAACCACAGACAGCAGTGGAGGTGAGATCTTGTGCTCGAGAAACCATTAAGAGAGGAGTAATCACTCTAAATATAAAATTATTGCCATTGCTAATAAGGACATTGGCCCTTTACTAATGCTTATATAAATAAACCTGGTTTTATTGAGGCAGTGGTGTTAAGCCATTTTGGGATAGATGTTCATCCCAAACTAAATCTGGTGCACATTTTTTTTAAATCAGTGCTATCACTTCTACTGATTAGGGCTCTTTGAAAAAGATGTTTTGTTCATAATTACTCTAAACTGTCTTTGTAAAAGGACACAGACCCACTGCAGTGTTATTATCCGCTTTTGGGTGTTCAAAACATTTAAGTAGGACAGACCAACAAAGCGCTAACGGCAGCACAGGGATCCCCCAGTGGGATAAACGCTAACACAGTTACCCCACTGTACTGAAGCTGTACTTACCCAGCTGCGTTGGTATTGCTAATTGTGATCATGCAGACCCAAATGTTGCAACACTGCCTGTTTCTTAACCATCATCATAACTGTGGAGGCCGTATGATGGTTTGTTTTGGTGGTCGTGGCAGGGGAAGGCATAGTGGCAGGGGAAGGCTTAGTCGTAGGGGAAGGCTTAGTCGTAGGGTAAGGCTTAGTGGTAGGGGAAGGCTTAGTGGTAGGGGAAGGCTTAGTGGTAGGAGAAGGCTTAGTGGTAGGAGAAGGCGTAGTGGTAGGGGGAAGGCTTAGTCGTAGGGAAAGGCGTAGTGGCAGGGGAAGGCGTAGTGGTAGGGGGAAGGCGTATGCTGCACAGACCCAAACCCCAAGTAAACCCTCTTTCAAGCTTCCCGACTCCTGACAAGGGATCGGCTGAGTTGATGCCCTTGTTCAAACAAGTCAAGCCAGAGTTTCTTCAACAACTAAGCAACCAAGTCACAACAAAACTACTAGATAAAGTGCATCTGTTTTATGATCTGCTCTGGGGTTTTCAGACCAGACTCTTCCTTTTAAAGAATCATGCAGCTGATTTGATGTTGTCAGAGTCCTGATGCTCCTTTAAATTAAAGGTGTTTTCCAGCCTTGGACCCTTCATGTGTCCTTCGTCTCTCTGGGTCACTCAAACAGCAGGACGGCAGCTCAGATGCTCCTCACTCCATCTGCCTCATGACTGTAGTAAAACGTTAAGAGAGATGTTATTTTGGTTTTTACTTCTATTTCTGTTTTAAATATGGGGACTTTTGAATCTTGCTGAGAAATATGACTTCATTCACTATTATTATTTCTGCCGGACCACTAAGCCAGCCAGCAGTGATGGCACATGCACGTACCCACACACACCTGCCTAGCTAATGTTAGCTATCAAACTGAGCAATACCAGGGATATTTGATGTGGATGCTATTATTAACTAACCATGTCACATGAAAGATCTGTTACATTTTAATGTACCAATGATTTCTTAGACTCTGAGTTACGCACTTAACACCTACGCACTTAACACCTACGCACTTAAAACCTCTTAAAACCTACGCTATTATCTTATTCACCAAAGCGTAACTTTGGGCTCTTTGTTCTTCCCCATTGCTGAAAAACCCATAAACAGGAGCTCATGTTTAGCATTTCCTGCATGATGTGACTAACTTGACACTTGCAAATCTCAGAGCGCACTAATGTTGTGGCACTTGCGCAGGGCTAGGCCCGCACTCTGTTTCCTCCATGCATTCCATGCATTTCAGATTTGGCTCGGTTGGCCCTTGTCAAAGATGTGCAGTGAATGGCGAAAATGAATCAGTGCTGCGTAATGAATAATGCATCACCCCCTTTAGCACAGAGTGGTGTGGGGAGTGTGTTCATGTGCACTACTAACTGACTCTCAGTGAAGCCAAACGTATTCCATGAATCACCCCTCTCCGGTATCATGTTGCTTCCGGCGTTCACGAGTGGGTCACTGGTTCTTCAGTGCCATGTGACATGATACCGTTTTGGCTAATTCACGTTCATTCTGCTGGCGTGAATACCAAACAGGTCTGATAGTCTGTCTTGCATTTCTTCCGTATTTCGTATCCTTAGCATAATGTTTAGACACTCACCAACTACTTTTAGACACCACCTGTTTTATTGGTGCACTTTTAGAGTCTGTAGCCCAAGTTCAGCTTCCCTCAGCTGTCACTCCACAGGACTGTTGTTGACCTAGCGGGACCACTGTGCTTTCTGCTCTGACCCCTGACTAGCGGGCTAGAGGGTGGTTAGCGGACTGGCCGCGCCAACAGACAGCTACAGCCTGTCATTCCATGCCCATAAAAAGCATCTCTAACAGACGTACTTAATAAAGTAGCCAAATAGAAGGCAAGTGTCCCTAAAATAAATGGCAGGTGAATGTGTCAGAGACAAACCTGCTGACCAGTCAGGTCGTGGTTACACCTCGTGTTTCCTGTCAGTCAGTAAAGCGATTCACTAAGCTCCAGTAGTAAAACATGCGGAGTTGCTGAGCACCGTTAGCAGAGCGCAGAGCCTGCACGGCAGCCAGGCCCACACAGTGTCCTCTCATCCAGACACCACAGCCCCTCGGAGGAACGTGCGTCCGATCGGTGTCGTGCTGCAATGGTATCTGTGTATGGAAGCCTTCAGAAAGCAATGGAGGATATTTGTGTAGCATGTGGTCTTCAGTGTTTCTTGCTGTACAATACTTCATTAAAGTTGTGGAACTGAGGTATAAGGATCATCTCCAGGATGTCTGATCCATCTCTCTGGCTCTGCCTGTTATTTTGGAGTTGGCAAGTATAATTAATTTGCAAAAGCAAGTTCGTGATACAAAACTGTGGCACGATTTTTGAGATTAACCATTGAGTCCTGTACTTCTGCTTGAACGTTGTTTTTAACAGTACAGGAGTAGAACTCTCACACAGAGATGGTCTGTCTTTGTATTTCACCATATGCAAAAAAAGATTAAATGTGGTTGTCTGCTTTTTCAAATTCTAATTCAGTTTTGTCTCTCTCCTCCCCCACCACAACCCCTCCCCACCTCCCTATTGTTTCAGGCTCTACTTGACAAGTTTCTGATCCCCAAGGCGAATCCAGCTGAAAGCAAAGTATTCTACCTGAAAATGAAAGGCGATTACTACCGCTACTTAGCCGAGGTTGCCTCGGAAGGCGAGAAACCCAGTAAGCCATTTTGTTTCCACACTCTCTACAAGCTCAGACACCAAAGGGAAAGTTGGGTTTGGGGAGGCCTGTGTGAGGGCAGCATGCACCATGACCTGTGTGAGGGCAGCATGTACCATGACCCGCACCGAACAACCACCCTCACACGCCAAGATCCTGCACAGACAACTGAACATAACTGTAGTTCCCATGAATGATCGATGGAGCCCATTAAAATATTAGACATATACATAAGCAGCTTTCATCACCTAAAACTTCAGAAGCAGGTATCTTGCGCCGCTGATAAAGGACCTCAATCCCAGCGGTCCTGTTTCTCTGGGAACCTTTCGTGCTGCACTGCAGTTTTACGCCCCTACGTCTTGAACTACAGTGCACGGCAGATTCTCCCAGCATGCTTTGCGCCTGAATGGAAATGCTTGCTGTTACTCCGGGGTCTCTGGAGCTCATGGAAACGAACAAGAACAAGCTCCTTCTCAAGAGAGTCGATTTACCCGGTCTGACTAACACCAGTTACCATGGACGCTCGTGGCAGATGTTTGGTACTCTCAAGATATCTCAGGCGGGTCCATTAAAGATCCAGGGTGGTTTTTAAAGTACATTCTGTAGAATCAACGATGTATTTATTTTTAGTGGACAAGGAAGTTCAACATGGCTGTTTCGTTTTGTTTGTGGATATGGCCGTGGGAAGTTTAGGTCGAATGTTTGACCGCTCCCTTAAACTTGAAGGGTTCCCTTAAAGCCTAAAGGAAAAGCAAACGGTTGTACATTTTAAAATATTTAGGCGAGACCTCCGTAGCGAACACGCTCGCTGCTGCGTGTTCAGGCCTGAGTCAGAGTGACCCGTCTTCCTCTGTGCTCTCTTCCCTTTATCTTGCTGGTTAAATCGTGGAGCTCTGGGGGTTGTTCATTTATTGTCATTGTGAAGATGGACGTTGAAGACTCACTCCTCTCACCCCGCTCACCCTGGTCACTCCGCTCACTCCTCTCTCCCCGCTCACCCTGGTCACTCCGCTCTAGCCAAGCTTGCCAGCTGTTTCACTTCACATGATCTGCTTCCAGGCCCTGATTTGTCACAACTTGCTACAACCCCAGCAAAGAATGTATGAAGCAGCAAATGTTTTCTCACCTAATCCGACTCCCTGCTGCTGAACGCAGAGGGAGGTTAACTAGTGTGCCACTCAGGAACAGAGGGAGGCTAACTAGTGCGCCACTCAGGAACAGAGGGAGGCTAACTAGTGCGCCACTCAGGAACAGAGGGAGGCTAACTAGTGCGCCACTCAGGAACAGAGGGAGGTTAACTAGTGTGCCACTCAGGAACAGAGGGAGGCTAACATGGGAAGCTCAGTCAATGTTCCCACTGGTTTTGAGGACACTGTTGGCAATCGCTCTTTATTCTCAATATTTGTAGTAGCTCTTGAAGTCCCTGATTGACCTTAGAGTAACGGAGTTCTTCTGCATCAATCCTCAGGCATCATCGAAAACTCAGAAAAGGCCTACAAGGACGCGTTTGATATCAGCAAGGCCAACATGCAGCCCACCCACCCCATCCGCCTGGGCCTGGCCCTCAACTTCTCCGTCTTCTACTACGAGATCGCCGACCGGCGTGACCAGGCCTGCACACTAGCTAAAACGGTATAGTCCCTATATATATGTGTGTGTAATAGTTCAGCTATTTCCATACATGGTCACTCATGTACAGCCACATGTTTGCCTGCCGTCGAAGTGGCAGAGGAGAGACGCAGAACCACGCAGAAGGGCGTTTTTGTCTTTAATCGTATTTTCCCGCGTCCCTTCCCCTAGGCTTTTGACGAGGCCATCGCGGAGCTCGACTCCCTGAGTGAGGAGTCGTACAAAGACAGCACCCTGATCATGCAGCTTCTGCGGGACAACCTGACCGTGAGTGTAGCTAGTAGCTGTAGCTAGTAATAATGACACGTTTACTCCTGAACGCTGTGTGGTTGATGAAACATGTCTGTGCTCTACCACTCATGGCTCATATTTGGTTCCCTTCCGCAGCTGTGGACTTCGGACAACAGCGAGGACAACGAGGAGGGCAAGGAAAAGTGAAAGCCCCACCCACAACCCCCCTGCCTCACCCCTTGCCCCACCCCTGCCCTGACGTCTGCCTCGCGTCGTCCCCACTCGCCACCTCATCATCCGCTTCTGTCTCCATTTCTCACCCTTCTTTCTGTTTCACATTTCCTGGTCGTGGTGGGTTTGTTATTCTCTCCAGGGATCTGAAGGTTGTGGTGAGGAAGACGAGGGGGATCTTCTCTGTGGGGGGGGGGGGCTAACTCCTCTCACTCACCTGGAGCTGTGCACCTGAGCGCCATCTCTCCACTCCAAGCCTCCAGCACTATCTCTTCCCATCGGTCATATATACTCTGCATGTCTGTCTGTTCGAGCAGCCCGAATATCCTCCATAGTTGTTAAGTGCATCTGAGATTTTATAGTCTGCGCTTACAAACAGTCGTGGTCTTGAAGTAGATGAGAGGCAGTAACGTGTAGCTGGTAGAGACACGAGCTGCACACACGTACTGCAACACCGCAGAGCTGGGGAAGGGACACATTCCGTCTGCCGTCACACTCTCACCTTTGGTTTATTACTTCTTCCCTTGTTATGGGTGATGTGCAGATGTCGTTTTCGTTACACTTTTGTATCAGTTACGAGGTAAAGACCCCTAGGAGTAAAAGCACATACGCTTGATACTGTTACCATATGACTGCACAAGCATCAAGGTTTTCCTGTGTTAGTAGTCAATTACTATTTTGACCAATTATGTTTTGATTTGTTTTGTTTTATTTTTGCGTTTTATAATTTTTGATACCTAAGTTGCATGTGGCTATAAAGCAGTTAAGGGGGAGTTGGTTGTCACTATTGGGCTGGCTAGCTCTGTTTCATGTCTTCTTGGATTTTCATACAAAACACCAAGCATAAATGTTATTTGGAGGGAAAATATGTAACTTCATCCATGTGGAATAAAAAGGTAATAATTTAACACTTTAATGTTTTGGTTGTTTTTATTGGTTGGTTTTATTATACTTATTAATTCATTGAAGGTTTAGTGTGTAATTCCCTGTCATTTCCATAGTGACCTACATCTTTGAAAGCAATCAAGGCATTTTGCTTAGCTAGGACATGTAAGAAGTTGAATTGCTCATGCAAACCATTTACTCCGTGTCTTTTGCACCCTCTAGTGGTCACTTAAGATCAGATTAAAAGACAACAGTAGGCCTTTTATATTCTTGTAATTTACTGCTAATGTGGAGTAATGCTGGAACAGCATGTGTGATCACAGAGGCCTACGAACCTCACTGAGCCTCAGCAGCTCCTGCAGGACCTCAACAAAATATTGAAAAGCTTTCTCTGAAAATCTGGATACTCCAATCATTGGATTTGATTCAAGTCGATCAGCTAAAAGGGAAACCACCAAATACTAACAAAACATAAAAACTTTGTACCCATTGAGGATGAAATAAAGCTGTTTTTATTACTCTTACTGGACAAAGTAAGTACAAACGCCTACCTGTCTAAGCATGAAATGCATGATGTGTGGAGAACAAATGAGCCACAACCTTTGCCCACTGACATGACATATTTATGTTGTCACACTGGCACCTGGGAGGGGTGATGGGTTTGATCAGCCATCAGCACTTCCTGAAACTGATATGCAGGAAGCAGGAAGAAAATGGCCAATTGTAACAACCTGAGTGACTTTGACGATGGCTGGTAAAGGTGCATGCACACACACACACACACACTGTGTACTAGTACTGGGTTGGACTCCCTTTTGCCTTCAGAACTGCCTTAATCCTTCGTGGCATAGATTTAACAAGGTACTGGAAACATTCCTCAGAGAGTCTGGTCCATATTGACAGGATGTGTGGGTTCTCAGTTGCACACAAACTTATTTCATTCTTTTTGTCCAACAGGATCCTGTAATGCCTTTAGGCACGTAGGGCTTTCTGGACAATAGCGTAACAGAGACTTCACTGTGCAGAAACCTGAATCTTTCCCATTGTGAAAAAGATGCGTCAGTATACATTTTTGCTATGTTACGAATCAGTTTCGGAGGAAAACGTTGAGTAACAGCCCCAGGCATATTTCTGTGCTCTCTGAAAGGCTTCAGTAAGCTAGATCGAGTTTAGAAAGTGTCTCCAGTTATTTCCTTGCGCCACAGTTTAAACAAAGCTTCATTAACTTTCATGAATTTTAATTCTGTTAATTTTTTTATTTTGATTTATTTGATAGATAAATACATTCTTGGATACAAGGTACCAATAAAACACAATATAAAGTGTAATGGTTTGCTGAATGTGAATTAGGTTACTCCTAGCTAATGAAAGCATATCCTAAAATAAAGACATGAATGACGGACAAAACAAATTAAACTTGAACTATACAAAACAATTGTTTCAACTCTAAAATATTTCTTCTAATAGTTACAGTTATTGTCTTTTCAGTTCTCTATTACAAAGAAGCCCGAATGTCTATATGACGCAGGGAATGCATGTCTTTCTCTCTGAAAGGTTCATGTTTCGAGTCTCAAGTCTGGAGCTTCAGAACTTCATCCAGGGAATCGACAGCAGATTTCAGTGCAGGCAGAGCACCAAGATGGCTGAGAACAGAGGCCCCAGGAACAGGGGGGTCTGTGTGTGGCCCCAGGCACCGTTACATAGGTTCCCCTGGCAGCAGGACAGACTTGCTATGGTGCTGGAAAGAACCAGTTGAGTGGAGAGCTCACCCATGCAGAAGCTCCTGGTAGCACAACCCCTCATCATCACCTTATGTCCATCCGTACCCACTGCAAGCAACATGGCGTAGAGCTTCAGAACTGGACCTCACCACTCTAGACTGCCACATATTCATAGCATGCTACTGAAACCCTTCTGTGGGGATCGCAGTTCTATGGGGCTTGAGGACATTATTGTAAGTGTGTGCGATTGGATATTATTTTCTTTACATAAACATGTCCAGTTATTGGTATTTTAGAAAACAAATGAAATAAGATTCGGCAAACTGGGGCTTTTCCAAATGTTCTGTATACCTCATTCACCTACCTGTCGATTTAATGCAGTGGTCCTCATTGTCGACGCAGTTCAGTATGGACGAACAGTCCTCTCCCTTACATGTGTAGCACGCAATGCCATTTGAAATGTTTTTTAATTCCTCTGTGAAAAAAAATGGTACATTAGCAATTTATTTGAACCAAACAGTTACTAAAAAGAAACTGACTATTGTTTCCCTTGTTGCCATAGAAGCATCTAAACTGGCATTTGTCCGCATTAATTTGTAAGTTGCGTACCTGGTTGTCTCACGGAGTTGCAGAGGTTGGTATTACAGCACTGATTGTTAATTTTCGTCTTACTGACCCCAAAGTTAACTGATGCTGTCACACAGTGTTGGGCTGATGAGCAGTTCTTCACTGTCATTTCAGACTGCATAGTACTCCCTGAAGTCAATACACACACAACGTGAAACGTAATTGCTACAGTGGCTAAAATTAAGGCTTGACTAGTGTACAGAATCTCTTTCCACACTGACAGTTGCCGATAGTTATGCCTCTTAATCGCATGTATGGTTCTTGTTGTGTATACTTCTATTACTAATGCTGGAATTGACATTATCTCTACATAGTGCCATGGTCCTTGTGATTTTTGATAAAATCCATTTTAACAACCTTTAAAGAGACAGAGACGCTGAAGAATCACAAATGTTCAGAAGGTGTCGAGTGTCTGTGCCATGACAAGGTGTTATTATTGATACTTACCCACGTAGGCAGTAGTTTTCATGTTGCTACACTGACCATCAGGACAGTTGATTTGTGTGTCAACACACGACACGGAAAACTTGGGTATGCACTGGTAGCAGGTCAGGGATCGCACTGAAATAAACATTGACAATCATTTTTTTTTGCACTTTCTGTTTGCTACTTTATTTTCATCAGAATATTACACCAATTTGACATTTCAGTCCTCATCGCTAGTGCATTTAATATTATAAAGATTACCCATGTTTATCTATATATTTATCCGTTTAAAATAACTGAGAGTATTTCAACATTCCTCACAACACAAACAATAAACTTATATGAGGAGAATGCATTACAAATACCTTCACCCAAAAGTACACTGGTGAGGATGAGGAGGGTGACCTTTATCATCTTGGTTTGAGCACAGACTGCCGAGCTTGGTGGGAAAGCTGATGTTATTCAGCGTATGAAGATGACAAAAGTGAAGATGGCAGAAATGATACTCTGAAATAGATACCATAAAAATGGGAAGCCCCTCTGCCTGTAAGGTTAGACCTCCATTTTAAAAAAGCCCATCCCCACACCCACCGCTGAAGGAATTCACCCTCCTCTTTTCTGTCTTCTTGCTTATTGCTACAGAATAACAGCCACACTGCACTGAAAAGCCAAGCAAGGAGCGAAGGGTGGGAGAACTTCTGGTGCTCAGTGAAAGGATGATGGAGCCCCAAACAGAAGGGGGATGTGTGTAGGCTTCACATTGCGCAAACAGTAGGGTTACGTTCCTGTTGCTTAGCATGTAGAGCAACAACAAAATGGGTTTCATTCCTGGGTAGCATTCATATTGATACATATCTAAATCGCGCTGGATGAATGAAAGCGTGCGCTAAATAACGGAATGTTTATGATGCGCTCACAGTCTTCGCACGAACTTGATCAAAAGCATATATGAATTTCAGTGTCTCCCGTATGAATCGAATACTCCTTATTCAGTTATGATCAGGGGCGTCTCTACACTAGGGGTCGGTGCTACCTGGGCCCACCAGATGTCGCTGTAGAGCAGTACACGGCAAGATTAAGTTAAGTTAAGTCAAGCCACATTGTCAATTGTGATTTTCACCCCAATCGAAATTTGTCCTCCGCATTTACCCATCTGTGCAGTCAGAACACACACACACACACACACACACACACTAGTGATAACTAGGGGGCTGTGGTGCACACGTGCCCAGAGCGGTGGGCAGCCCTAGCCCGGCGCCCGGGGAGCAGTTGGGGTTAGGTGCCTTGCTCAAGGGCACCTCAGTCATGGCCTCAGGCCTGGGAATCGAACCCACGACCCTCCGGTCACAAGACTGGTTCCCTAACCACCAGACCATGACTGCCCCTAGATCAATAATTATTTTTTTCATAAGTAATATTGTTGCGCCTTTATTACACATGACAACAGTATCGCTGTCCGATACATTCCAAACATCTTTCTGTACCTGTTATGTACAGGCGATGACGGCCCGTCTGCGTTGGTGTAGTGATCAGTTGGGAACGCTGTGCGCATGCTCAGCGCACTTTACAATAATGAGCTGGGGGCATTATCGGCCCCATGCTGAGAGCATCCAATAAAAAATAATAGATTTATATAGGTCTAGTCAACACATTTCTCTGTCAGATTAGGATTTTCCGTTTTGTTATTCACTCCTGACGATTTACCCGGTGCTAATTTTTCCCTTCATTTACATTGCCGTTGTGGTCCGTTGTGGTCTGTTGTCAAGTTACGATATTGGCGATCTCTCTCATATTCTGATCTCCGCCCCTGTTGGTGAGGTGCGTTTGTGTTTAGATTGACCGAGCAAACAGGTTTATGTGTAGTTTCTTTAACGAGTTAGATACCGCCCAGAGTTCACTGGACCCCACCGTGTTTCTCGTGGGAACGTTTCCGTTTCTCTTTCCCCGGAACCCAAGCTAAGCCTGAGTTTCCCGACGACACTATCACTGTTATGGTCCTTCGTGTCGTACCCGGATCGGGAACAGGCAGCTAGCCAACTAGCTACCAAGCTGATCACTATCACAGAGGCTGTTATCTTAGCATGGCTTTGAAACTGGTTCTACTCACGCTTTCTGTGTAAAAGAGAAGAACTTAACCGGAATGTGAGAGATTTACTGTCGTATTTACATAGCTAGCTAGATAAGTGCAGTTAAATTGGCAAAAGTAACCTAGCTATCCAGTTAGCTACAAGCCAGCTCGTTTGTTCTCAGAGCTGGTAGCTGGCAGGCTGTTGAAGCTGTCGACTTGTAGCCTTAAGTCTCTTGCTTATATAATCAAGCGTAGCGAGAATGTCCGAGTCTGGTCACAGCCAGCCCGGAATGTACGGGCCAGGACGGAGAAGACGGAGACGGCGAGACAGAGACCCAGGGCCTCCGGGACAAAACCTGTCCGGTCCGAGTCGTGATAGGGACTATGTCCCTCGTGAACGTAGGGTAATTGTCAGGTTCTTGTGTAGTGAGACTGGCATTTAATCAATAGGTCACCGTTACTATTATGTGAAATGTATTAAGCTGACTTTTGTGTCTCGTGGTCCCAGGATGGTAGCGAAGAGCCGCCTGGCCCCGTGCTTCCGAAGACCCCCATCATCCTAGCCAAACCTCCAGGAGAGAGGGTGAGTGGGAACACCACCTCATGACCTTCTGACTGATTATATACGTTAGCCTGCAACTATCATTTCGATTTACAGTGACCTCTAGTTTGAAGATTAGCGTGTGCGTATTTTGCTGGAGTTCTTTGAGGACAATGTTGTGAACACATGCTCTTCCAGTCCAAGCCGAGTGCTCCTGTCAGTGGTACCCCAATGGAAAAGCCTATTATGCTTATAAAGCCCAGAGAGGAAGGCGGAAAATCTGGTGCAACCCCTGACACGGCCCCACCAGCGTCTGCTGCCGGAGTTGCGAAGTTGGAGAGGGAGGGCCAGCGTCCAACCCAGCCCGTCTATCAGATCCAGAACCGGGGAATGGGCTCGGCTGCCTCCAGCGGGGCTGTGGACCGTGAGTTTTTGTCAGATAATCGGCCCCTCACCCCTGGGGGTCGTCCTGTCCTGTATCGCTCGTCTTTGTTCACATTTGTGCTCTCTCCTAATTGCACGTGAATGCAGTAACCATTAGAACAGCACCGCTGGGCTCCCTGTGGCACAGTTTTGTGAGAGATTCACTACTGATAAACAAAGGCCAAATGAGAACAAGAAAGGGGGAGTGTAGGGAGATGATTTGTGATTGTTGAAAGGAAACTGGAAGGATTTTTTTTATGTGAAGGTCTGAATCAAAAATCATCCAAGATATCTAAATGTTTTTAACAACAAGCCCCAAAACAAGAGAAATTGAAAGCAGTAGTCATGTAGTAAAAACACAAACAGGAAACGGTGTTTTTGTGGTTCATGTAGACAGGCACATTTACCAGAAGGGAAACTGAGGCATGGTGCAGGTCCAGAGCCATGCAGAGCATCCAGCAGTGACTGTCCTAGTCAAGAATGGTCAGGGCTTGAGGAGTGGGCCACCCAAACACCATATCATTATGTTAATACACCAAACACCATCATTATGTTAATAGTTCATTTAGTTATTAGCTGAGAATTTCTTAGAAAATGAGTCTTTGTTGGTTTAATGCCTGTGTATTATGTATGCAAACTTGCAGTCTGCAACCATTGTCTGCTTATTATTGTATTCCTTGCCCAGTGCTGCTTTAACGTGTCTTACTGTGTCCTGCACTGTTCTTGTTCAACTTGTGTTGGCAGCTGTGATTGGCCAAACCAAGCTCCTCCCCCCGGAGAAGATGAAGCATAGCATTAAACTGGTGGATGACCAGATGAACTGGTGTGACAGTGCGATGGAGGCAAGTGTCTTTAACATGCTGCTCCACCGATCCACCTAATCTATAATTACAAAGGTCTACACTGTGTTTGTCCAAACCCTCCATCTGATTCAGTTGATTAGTGTTGATATTGAATGTACAAAGGATATGTATATATTTTTTTGCAATGGTGACTTTACTGTTTTCCTCTTGCACATAATAGCGTGGAGAAAATCTAGCTAAATGTGACTTCACTGCCACCTGCAGGTTTGTGAATGTAAATTCTGTTTGGCAGTATCTGCGAGACCAGACAGACATGCTGGTTGTGGGCATGCTCGGGCTCCAGGGGACAGGGAAGTCCACCATCATGTCTCTCCTGTCTGCCAACACACCTGAAGAGGACCAGAGGTCAACACTGTCCTTCCTCACTATTCCATTTGCATTTCCTGCAGACATTGCATGTTAATCAACTGTGCTTTACATGTAACACGACTAACATGATGAGATACAGTCGGGTCTAAATTAGCGGTGTCGCGTGTCCTTTAAACCAGCATTACAAACTTGCCTCCTTTGAGCTCTTTTACAGTGTTTTACCTATTCTCAAAAGTAATAACTAGATTAACATACAGTATATACATAACTGGTGCTCCATATTGCAGGATGTATGTATTTAGAGCCCAGTCACAGGAGATGAAGGAGAGAGGTGGGAATCAGAGCAGTGGGATTGACTTCTACATCACGCAGGAGAGAGTCATCTTCCTGGACACACAGGTTAGGCGGGACCTCCTGGGCTGGCAGTGAAGAGATTGAGTCACTGCCCACTAGAGCGTCTGTCTGTTCTGCTCTGCTGCTCTGTTTGTTGTAGCCGATACTGAGCCCATCCATCCTGGATCACCTGATCAATAACGACCGTAAGCTGCCCCCCGAGTAACAACCTCCCCCACACGTACGTGGAGATGCAGGTGAGTCTGCAGGATGGTGTGGGTGTGCGCATGAGGACCTGAATCTCACTCAGCGCAGGCCTAATGATTCTCAAAAGGAGATCCAATGAATCATTCATTAGGAAAGTCGCAAAAAGAATCATGAATCGACTGAGTTGATTCAGTTTGAAAATATGTATTGTGATTTGTATTTTCTACTGTACTTCAAGCCTGTATTTAATCAAATGTTGTTGAAAACTGGACTAAGCAACTTAAAAAATCACAAAAACTCCTTAAACAATTGGAAGCGAATTAAACATGCAGATGTATTCACATAGAGGTATTCACATAGAGGTATTCACATAGATGTAACTGCCATACTCGGAGTGTATTTTTTTAATTCCCACCTTGTCTGCTGTTGTCTCATTAGTCCCTGCAGATAGCTGCATTTCTCTTCACTGTGTGCCATGTGGTAATCGTGGTTCAGGACTGGTTCACAGACATCAATCTGTACAGGTCAGACCTCTCACTTTTTAAGGAGTTCAGCATTTTATCAAACGTTATGTTACACTAGACGTCTGTTCCCTTAGACTAGACGTCTTCCCTTAGACTAGACTACTGAACAGCAGTTTATAACATGTTCCTACTAGCATACCCTACCCTACCGTGTATCTCCATGAGAACAGTAATGATACCCAAAAGCAAAATCACAAAATGTTATTCTATGGGGTTTCTCAAAAGCCATTTCAGTTTCATTGACCAAACGCATTGAGCTCTTTAGGTGTATATGCAGAGCAGTTTTCTTCCATCTGTGTTTAATCTGATGGCCAGTATGAATAGGAATAGTGAATCTGACACTGAACTATTTGTTCTTTTTGTTTGTTTGTGTGTTTGTCAGGTTTCTTCAAACTGCGGAGATGCTGAAGCCGTCCACCCCCTCGCCCAGCCACGACAGCGCAGGCTCCTCAGGCCCCGACGACGGCTCTGAGTACTACCCCCACATCAGTAAGCCCCGCACGACCTTTAACCTCCTGTCCAATTCTGCTGTCGTCTCCAACTAGCTCACCCCACCTAACACACCGCACCCGCGTTCTGACCCCACCCCGCACCGTCCTGTCTTACGGCTGCAATGCGATACAGGCGTGTTCTGCTGCCCGTGTCTTCTCATTCTTCTTCTTCCTCCTCTTCAGTTTTCTTGCAGAACAAGGCACGAAGGGAGGAGTTCTGCCCCCGACATCTCAAGGACATGCACTTGATCGTGGACAGGCTGATGGCGCACTCTCATCTAAAGTACAAAGGTCCGAGCATCTCCTCAACACCACGCTCAACACCGCTCACTTACACCACCAGTCTAATCGTCAGGGTCCTAGAGGAAGATCACATCATCTACCCTCCCTCCGTTCTGCCGTTAGCTCACTGACTGTCCCGCTGTTGTGTCCTGCTGTCCTAGGGACCTTGTCCATGTTGGACAGCAATATTTTCCCGGGCCTGGAACGAGACTATCTCGGGACGGAAGTGAACCTCTTCCTGCTGCCGCTGCTGGAGGGTGAGGGAGACGAGGCGTTGGCGAGAGCAGGTGAGTGATTGTGGTTCACTGTTGCTCACTCTGCTGCTACTGTGCCTCTAGTGGCAGTTAATGCACCTACAACACCTTGAATGTATTTCCTTAATCGCTAAAACGGCCTTGGTTTGTAGGATGATGGTTGAGTTGAGGCCTCCCTAACCGGGAGTGTGTGCTGTGCTGCATTGCAGGCTCTGGGACCACGCCCCTCTTCTCCCTGTTGCCTGGCTACAGGGGTCACCCCAGCTTCTCCTCGCTGGTGGCCAAACTACGCAGTCAGGTCTTCGCCATGTCCCGCGCTCAGCTCTCTCACACCATTCTCACTGAGAAGAACTGGTACGGCACGCCTGCACCAAACCTGGCCGGGGCCGACGGCCGATGGCCGCAACTCACAACTCATTATTTCCCCAAAGACTTACATTTGTGAAGCTAGAATGCCATAAGCATTTTAATATGTAAACAATATGACAATCATAGCGTTTGCTTTTGCATACTGTATCATGGATGTCTAAAAATGTGTTGCTGGAAGAGGTTTTTTTTTTTTTTTTGCCATTGTTGTTTTTTTCAACGTTACCATAATTGTTACAGTTTGAAAATGTTTTTTGATGTACTACATCGCTTTGTCTGCTGGAGCGTCATGTGACTGTTGTCATGTGACTAACGCATGTTCGTCTGCTTCACAGGTTCCACTACGCAGCCCGAATATGGGACAGTGTGAAGAAGTCCTCAGCGCTGTCTGAATACAGCCGCCTGCTGTCGTAAGAACCCCCTCACCACCCCCCGCCCTGCAGGCGGACCTGCAGATTTGAGGTCACGGGCGGAGCCTCCTTGGCCCTGTGCGTCCTGAGACCCCGCACCGCTCCCGCACGGTCGCCGGCGGGACGCTCTTGGCCTCTGTGCTCAGCCTCAGTTCGGTCAGCTGTCCTCGTCCCAGCGGCCGATGTGCCACGCGGGTCTTCTTGCCGAGACCCCTGTCGTATTGTCAATCGGGATGTAGTGAGCGCATGTTTGCTGTTTGAGTTGAATTGAGTTGGAAAATGGGAGTGTTCTTGGAGTTTGTGACTGGGTCAGGAATCAGGAAGACCTCACAACTGCAGATTCTTCAGACAACTGTTTTTGTTTGTTTGTTTGTTGTTGTTCCAAATAAAAGATCAACTGACAGAACACTGCTCCTGTCAATCATATTTGATTGGTTTATGTCTTTGTAGAGTTTATGTCCTTCCTTTAAAAACTGATAAAATAAAAATGTGAGATGTGTAATTGTAATTAGTAGTATTATTTTATGATGGAATGGGACCGTGATTGTCAAATAATACTTAATTACATTAAAAAATAGAGCCTGTGTAAGCTACTTATTACTTGTTAATTTAAAAAATAAATTCTGTGTGTGAAAATTAAAGCTGATATTAACAATTTCCTTAAGAACACTCTTTAAATCCTGATAGTTTTCTCTAAGAAATATATGCTCTCATTTTTAAAAAGTCTCCATGACACCAGTGTGCTCTGCAATAAACAGCTTAAACATTTTAATTTGTCTGGGTGCGTTGACAACGTATCTGCAGTGAGGCGGTCCTCAGTGATCAGGGATGCCTTGGAAATGTCAGGCTAAGGGGTGGATGAAGCTCAGAATCTTTCTACGTCCCAACAAAGGTTTATTTTTATGAAAACTGACTTGAAAGCTTATGAACAAGGCACCGGCACACCAGAGATCTTTTGCTGCCTATACAAAAATATGTGGATGATGGTAAAACTTAACCTGGAATTAAATAATGATGCCTTCTGACTGGGTTGCCTTGATTTCCAGGTGTCAGTACCACCTGGACTCAAACTGCCAATGATTCTGGCAGTGATTCTTCTCTAGGAGTAAGGTGATTTGCTTTCAGTGGGTGCCTACGTCTGAATCAATAAATGCCTCCAGTATCTGTTTCTCCGGTGCATATCCAGCAGGTCTGCTGAATCCATATTTTTGCTTGTGGTTTTAATTAGGGGGACATCTGAGGAGCAGATGTTCTGAGAGAGCAAAAGCACCTAATACTATGAGTTTAGTCCTGTCATGCGGTGTGTGCTCAGAGCCACACAGGAGGAAGCATTTAACGGTGAAACTAGAGATTTCTTGCTAGTCCCTGTAGGTACTGGGCATGTGGAGCCAGACACGGAGGCCTCTAGTTGTAGATGCTCTTGCTCTGGTTCCCCTCTACATGAACTAGGCTAGACAATAATTTGGAGGCAATATAATGCACTTATAGGCAAATGCTTTTTCAAAAATGTATACTTCTGGGTACACATTTAAAAAATACTGTTAAACCAATCTCTGATTTAGTCCCGAAAGCAACAAAATATCCAAGCACTGACCTGTAACTTCTTGGTTAACTATTTTGTTTGTTTAGATACTAGGCAAACCCTGAGTGACAATCAAATGATTCACTGTTCTGATCTGTGTATAAGTACCTATTGTCAGTTAGGTACCTGTTTTGATGGCGTAAGGAAATAAAAAAAATAAAAAATGAGGAAGTGACAGAATAAGCTCCACCCTTAAACAGCAAGCCTAACTATAAGGTAAACAACCCAGTTCAACAGTACATGCATTACAGTTCCTCTTGTTGTAATGATTTGTTAGCAGACCCACATTACTAGTTGTTGATCATTTTAATAGACTGTAATTGAAGAACATTGAGGTATTTAAAGAATGCACGGAACATAAACATCGAGGCACGTGACTGCAAACAGGAAACAGTCACTAGGAACCGATAACCACACGGTTGTCGATCGGATCGAATTAACTGACGGACCAACGCTTGCGCAGTACAAACCGGAAAAAACGTAACTGGTCGGATAGCTGCGCGTGCGCAGACCACAAACACAGAATGATCTCATAAAAACGTGCAGTAAAAATTTATTTATGGAAAAAATGAAAAGAGTATCCTATACACCGAGGAATTAGCGAGGACAGCAATATCAGGTGTTTTAATGAAGGGGACGTGCCTCGGTTTCCCAGAATGCCGTCTGCCCCATGCCTCAGGTAGGAGGTGCAGGTCACATCTCAACAGCGGCTCTTCTCAAGCTAGCTAAGAAAGTTTAAAACAGAACGTGCCTGACCCAATAAGGCAGTTTAGAAATGTGTATTTCCAATTTCTTTTTGAAATCCGACTTACATTTTCGATTCCGACCCAGTAGTTAACACGCCCTCAGAAGTACAGATACAAGTTTGTTGGCATGTTTATGATTATGAAGGTTATGCGTTGCTCACTTGCTACACGAGACCTCGTAGACAAAACAGTCCCATTACTTAAAAATTGCGCTACAAACATCTATTAAAACGCACGCAATGCCTCAGCTGTCTTTTGTAAATGCAGTGATACATGAAATGTTGACTTTAGTTTGAGAGTGCGGTGTTCATCACGGTCCGTGCCCACTGTCTCAGCTGCAGTATGTGAGCAAGGTTGCCATGGAAATCGTCTGGGAGGAGACGGCACATGTAGTTGGTGCCGAACTTGAATTACAGCAGGACGGAGACAACATTGGCCAACGTCCTCAAGTGAGTTGCCTTGGAAAATATAATATAAATATAATGTATAAAGTTTTAAACTATGCACCTGTCTTATTATTGAACAGACATGAACAGTATTAGCCAAGCCAATTGAGCTCATAATAATTCCAAATTCCACACATACATGCACATAGTGTGAGAAAAAAAAGATAGTCATGTAGTTATATATACATTTGATCTATTTTTCATGTTTTAGTCACAACTTTTGTGTTTTATTTGTAACCTTCTGTCATTCAACCAGTTAAATCCTGCAGTATCCACAATTAATAATAATTTTAATAGCAGATGTGTTTGTGTTTTAGGGCGCTGTCTGGGTCGTTCCCAAGCATTACGATCTGCAGGACTCCAGCGAGGAAGAGGATGCCGCCCCGTCACAGGTGCCCCGCGGAGGCGTTGGAGACTGCGTGTGTTGCGTGTGCGGCCAGCGCTTTGCGTTCCTGGCCCGCCTGATCGAGCACTTCGCCGTGCACGAGTCTGACGTGCGCTGTCACCTGTGCCAGGTGACGTTCCCTCGCATCATCTCGCTGGCTCTGCACCTGGAGAACTCCCACTCTCGTCACCGCCTCTTCTGCAACGGCTGCGGAGTTGCCTTCCGTACCGCCTGGCACATGAACGAGCACATGGAGAAGCACGCGCAGAGGAAGGAGGTGCCTGGCGAGCCTGAGCCGGCAGACCAGAAGCCCCAGGAGGAGGAGGAGGAAGAGGAAGAAGAAGAGGTGGAGGAGGCTGTGGTCGAGAACGAGGAGATGGACGTGAAGTACCTGAAGGAGGAGGAGCAGGAGATGGCGGTGACGGAGATCGAAGGGGCGACGGAAAGCCTCGTGGTGGATGCCCCAGGCAGGGAACACCTGCCGTTGCGAGCGTGTGAACTTGATCATAATTACTTTAACACACAAAAGCCTGCTGCTCTCTCCGATCATGTGTGTGGCATGCGGGGTTCTATCCAGGAAACTATGGACCATGTCCAAACCAGCAGCAGTGAAACTTTATATGTGAATAACAATAAATCAGACACTACAGCAACCTTGAATGTCTCAGAGTCTGAGGTTGGCCAGCAGGAGATGGTTGAGGTTGCGATGCTTCGCAATTTGCCCCAGAAAGAGGGCAGGACTGGTGCATCCATTTTGGAAGCAGGATATGAAAAGGTGATTAGAAACCAGGTGTGTAACGCCTCTGGGGCAGAAGGAAGAGCTGCTGTTGGAGGTTCCCCCTCAGCCGGGCCGGCGTCATCCCCCATGGATCTGCACGTCAAAGTGGAGCAGGACCACGAGGAATGTTCTTGGGAGCAAGGCCCGATTCAGGAGGAAGTTGTGAAGGAAGAAGACGAGGACAGCGTCGTGAGCAGCGACCATGACGACGGCGACTCGTTGCCCCCGGGCGACTCGGTCTACACCCCGAGGAGGATGTGAATTCCGATACACACTCCGTCGCGTCCAGCAGCGACTCCTCAGAGGACGGAGATCCGCAGAGGTCCCACAGCAAATGCAGAAGGTTGAGGGCCACGAACGTCCGGCATAAGCCTGCGCGCACCGTCGTGGGCCGGAAGCCCCTCGCCACCGCTCCCTCGAGCACGACGGCGGCCCCCGACGCCGGCTCGTCTGACGGCAGCTCGCTCTGCTCCTCCTGCGGCCTCTGTAGAGGCCCCTGTGCGGTAGGGGCCCCAGGGCGGTGCCGTTGTGCGCCGCCTCACACGTGCTGCCTGTGTGGCCTCGCGCGAGACACCGAAGAGCAGCTGCTCGAGCACCAGGCCGAGAAGCATCCGTCCACCAAGTACATCTGCGCCAACTGCCTGCGCATCTTTCCTGACCAGAAGATTTTCACAAGGCACGTCTGCTGCAGCAATCCCAAGGGGCCTAGCGCACCGCCACCAGCCCCCGCTAAGAACGCAGGCGGTGGCAAAAATCTACCCCTGATGATTCTGAATTTTGTGCCTCCGTCCTCCGCCGGAGGGGCTTGTAAGCCTCCTGTCAGCACCGGGGACGGCCAGTGCAGGACCCTGCCCACCATCCTGCTCACCAACAACGTCATTGTTAACCCGCTTCAGAAACTTCCCCTTCAGAATTCCTCGCTGCCTGTTTTGCCCAACAAACCTTCCTTGCCTGCTAATCAGCCAGTGCCGATGCAAGTAATGGCCACTATGTCACTGAGTAACGAGCAGAAGGTGACGGGTTTAGTCTTAAAAGGGCCGCAGAGCTCAGGGACCCCTGTGTCTACCTTTACGAAGGCAGAGACGGGACTTCTTAACGTAGTAACGCAGTCGCAGGTCCAAGCGCACACGCCGGCTCCCTCTCCAGCTAAAGTGGTTTTCCAAGGCGTCGTCATGTCCCAGCGGCAGCCGGCTCCGCCCACTCCGGCCACTCGCCCTGCCCCCGGGCCGGGCTGTGTGCCCCCCCTGATGGCCTCTGTCCTCGGCCCCGTCCAGCCCCAGCAGTCCAGGGTGGCTCTGCGCATCCCCGCCTGCCCCTACAGCCCCTCCACCAAAGTGTCCGTGTCTTTCTCACCCACCCCTGTCCAGTTTCCCGCACCCGTGCTTGTTTCTGCCAATGGGCCGAAGACCCCGCCCACCAAGAATCAGCTCTTCGCTGGAAGTATCAGGCCAATTGCGCTACGCTTACCTGCTCCTGGGCCATCTCCTGGTCCTGCTTGTGGTCCCGCCCCATGTCCTGCCCGTGGTCCCGCCCCATGTCCCGCCCGTGGTCCTGCCCCTGGTCGCACCCGTGGTCCTGCCCCTGGTCCTGCCCCTGGTCCTGCCCCTGGTCCTGCCCGTGGTCCCGCCCCTGGTCCTGCTCGTGGTCCCGCCCCTGGTCTGGCCCCTAGTCCTGCCCCTGGTCCCGCCCCTGGCCCTGCCCCTGGTCTGGCCCCTGGTCCTCCTCCTCGCCCTGCTCCTCATGCTCTTGGTCCCACTTCTGCCCCTGTCCCTGCTCCTCTCTTCAGCATGGCCCCTTCCCGGTCTCGGTTTGCAGCGCGACTTCCCAGACCCGCCGGCCCTTCCGGCCCCTCCCCTACTGCCCTGGCCCCTCCCCCCTTCCCTGCTCCCCTGGCCCTTCCCCCGTCCCAGGGTCCCCTGAAGATCGTCGCCATGTTCGTGAACCAGAGCCAGGAGCTTGCCCTGCAGAAGCGCCTGCACCAGTCCTGGCGCTCCAAGGCCATCTTCCCCTGCCGGCAGTGCGGCGCCGTTTCCAGGCAACCGTCACTGGGTGTGCGCCATCGCTACCGGCACCGCGGGCCGCGCCGGCACCGGTGCCAGTGTGGCCGGGGCTTCCAGCGGCTTCTGCACCTGCTGAGGCACCAGGTGCAGCACGCGGAGGACGTGCGCTACGTCTGCTCCGCGTGTGGACGCACCTTCCAGGGGACCCGGCGTCTGCGTCTCCACACGCTCAGTGCCGGTGCCGGCCGCGAATGCCGCAACACCTTCGGCTGCGTGTGCGGCCAGGTGTTTGCCAGGCCAGCCGCCTTGCTGTGGCACATGCTGAAAAATCCCAAATCCCGCAAAAAACGCTTAAAAAGGTTTGTGATTTAGGTGAGCGGCCGTTGTAGGTTAGAGACGTTCGTCCTACACGGAGGACTCAGGACAGATTACATGAATGTGTATTTTTCTGTTAAAGTAAGACTAGATTTTCTGGTTTCAGATGCCCTCTGATTTCGGCCGGTATGAGCGTATCGGTTATTGAGGGTGAGTTTTACTCATGTATTACCTTTTGTGAGTTATTAAAAATGGAATATTTACCAAAAACATTTTTCAGAGTGGTTCTTACATGGCTTGCTATTGGGATTTTCTGCAAGTTTAGTGAAAAATAATAATTTGTTTTTTTTTTTCTTTAGAGAGTCTACAAATATTGACCAACATATGATGGCGTGTGGTGCAAACCTGCATATTCCTAAATCATTTAAATTACTAAGCTAATGGTTTGGGTTGGCCGCTAAAAGACAGTACATATATTTGCCCACTTGAGGGCGCCTTTGTCAAACGCTTGAAATTAGTTGCTCATAATGAGAAGACTACATAGAGGATCAGTGAGCTTGGGAACATGATTAATAAATGTTTTCTGATATATAGATGTCCTTAAGATTAAAAAAATCATTAGAGTTACTTAGTTTTTTTTCTTACCTGACAGAAATGTGACATTTACTCAGCATGGAGTAATTTGTATTTTGTGACATTTTTATCATCTGTGTAAACCTGAAATTCACCGGTGGAGAAATTCCCACCAAAATGCCATTATGGTATCACAGTTGGTTGTATCCAACAAGCGAAACAGATCTTTTTGGTCAAAACAAAGTCATTTTTGTCATGAATTACACTTTTCCAGATGTGTGCCTCCCTGACCTGTGAGCTTGGTGCATAATGCTGAGAAATTTCTAGTCATAAATATCATAAATCATAAATTTAGATATTATAAATACAATGTCTGTTTACAGAATAAATATGAACTAGCTAAGCATGGCATAATCACAACATAACACAAGTGTTTGTTATTTTTAGTAGGTGTATTTAAAAAAAATAGAACAGCTTCACGCTCCTTTTGTACGTTATACGACATGAGCAAATGAAACTTAATATATATTTGGACAGATATGTGTATATCTTCCACCTGATGTTTTGCTAAACAGAATGTGTCAGGGTGTGGTTGAGTTCTTGAAAATGTTGTATTGTTGAAATGTTGAAAATGCTGTTGTTCTTGATCAGCACAATGCCTGTCATGGTCAGCAGGAAACTGCCAACTCCCTCCAGTCAGGTTTGTGTCGATGGCAGAGGTGTTTCTGCCTGATCTGAGGTCTGTTCTTGTGTTTAATGGTGTTTGAGTTTCTGAATTTAGAGGAGAGGAGAGAGTAACCAGCTCAGTCAGTGCAGTACAGACACCTCCCCACAACATCAACAATTGCCAAAACACTCGAGGGTTAGACCTTCTCCAGGTCTATGGCAGGATTAATATGTAATCTAGGGTTAGACCTTCTCCAGGTCTACAGCAGGATTAATCTGTAATATAGGATTAGACCTTCTCCAAGTCTACGGCAGGATTAATCTGTAATATAGGGTTACACCATCTCCAGGTCTATGGGAGGATTAATCTGTAATCTAGGGTTAGACCTTCTCCAGGTCTACGGGAGGATTAATCTGTAATCTGATGGAGATGAAGTGGATTAATGGACACCAAAGATCTGGACAATCAGATTTATGAATTTATGAAATTCATTGGGAATTTCTACACACTTGGCCAATACCTGTTGTTGCATTCTCACAGAGCAGACAAAACATGGAGTACTCCATGTGTGTGAGGGCATTTGCTATGATGTAATTCTGATGTGTCCAGTTGACCATCAGTAAGGACGAGGGGCTGTAAGAGAACGTGTAGGGTAATCCAGTCGGCCGTGGTGACGGAACTGACACAGAAGCACGGACAAGACGGCTTGTGGTTACGTAAGGTCAGAAAACCCCTGATAAAATACGTTAGCCTGAGTGCATCAGATCTACAACTGGAAAAACTGAGAACCTGTTTAATTTCAAGTTGCTTGAGCTGGTTCAGAACATCAAACAAACAATTATTCATATCACTGAGAAGCAGTACTGGATATTACTTATTAGCCCAACTCCAAGAGGAACTATGAGGAGCTCATACCTTTAAATCAATTAACACTGACACCCTCCACTGTGACAAAATATAGATACACATAAATATAGTCATAAATACATTTGATTGGTCATAATCCCATACTGCAATGCAGTGTATTGTCACATAATCTTTCACAAAAAGAAGTCCTGTGTAGTTCCTGTGGCTCTGGAAGTCCATTGAGCAAAACAAAACAAGACAAATGGTGCTAGGACCTTGAAGTCCTCCCTGTCCACCACACTACAAGCAGCCTGCGTGTGCTTCTAATCCGCCCCCAGGGGTCAGAGCCGTCCGCCCTCCGTCATGGTGGTGTGCTGGAGGTGCCGTTTGCCACAGGTCACCTGTTCGAAGGAGAACAAAAAGTCACTAAGGAATTGTATCACCGATGACCTTCTTCCTTCATCTGGTACAAAAGCAGAATAGAAATGTTTACTGAGAACAGCTGATCCCTGGAGTTTGGAAACCAATATTCATGTCACATTTGGTATTTTGTACATTGTTACGAACTGGCTAAACGCCCGTCTGTCTCAGCCCATGCATTTAGAGCTGAGACAAAAACAGAAAGCTGTTCTTTGGTTCCAGGCTCGGGGACGGAGCCAGACGGCCGGACCGGCACCTGTGGTGGAGCTGGCGGTGGTGCAGGGCCTGACTCAACAGCTCCGACGTGCTCTGGAACAACTGGCCCAGCTCGGCCAGCTTCTGCTCCATGGAGATGATACGCTGCTCCAGGTCCCGGTAGGAACTGCTCCAGCTAGCGCTCAGGTCACACATGATCATCTGCATCTGTTGGAGCAGAGACGGAGAGAACGTTCCCCTTTCAGCTCATGCACTGTCCTCCAATCAGGTTTGTCCAGGCACGAGTGACACGTCTGTGTCTCCACACTAACCTCCTGCACACCGGAGGATGCTGAACGTGTCTAGTGTATTTAGCAGTATTGCTCAACAAATGTGAAAGGGAAGATGTTGTTGATATAATTAACAGTCATGCAATGTTCATATGACACCTCATTGCTTAAGGTTTTAATAACGACATTTTATTCCTTTCTTTTTATAATATTTTTTGTTGGCATGAATGAGTTTTTCCTCTGAATTCCACTGTCATGACATACACACTGTCATGGTGATAAAACTTTGATAAAAAAGACCAATGAGCTTTTTCAAATTCTGAAAATGTATGTTTAAATGCCTGTGTATTTGTCAGTGTGGGTATTCCCTTGTCTAATACACTTCTGTTTACAAGCAAAACCAAGTAAAGTGGGAATACTAATTTGGAATTAACATGCAAACCAAGCCGACCCCAATCTGAGGTCCCTCCCCTCAGCCCTTGAAACACCCCTGTAAATGCTAATGGAGCTGAATGTGGTCTCACCACCAGGATGTATATGGTTTGCTTACACATATACTGGTTAGGTGTATAACTTGCTCCAGGATTGGATGTGTGGCACACACCATAAATCATGTTAGGGCTCACCTCAGCTCTCCCACATCTGACAGGATGGGTGCTCTAATATTTCATGCAGTGTTTATGACAGTGAACCACAGACTGCATTTCATGTTGTGAACATAGTACATCCTGCCGATTGGTCTCTACCTTGGAGAGGTCGACCATCTCACTGGTGTAGTCTCTTAGCTTTCGCTGCTTCAGTCGCAAGTGACGAAACCTGCGAGGAGAGATTGAGATTACATTTAAGGTTATTATTATTAGTTGCAGGTATTAATAACACTTTCTTTTCATGGTCCCCTGTAGCTACTTTGAAGATTATTAGTTTTTCTTCAACTTGCATTTCCCTGGAGATCAAATCTATAGGGATGTAATCAACAAGTCACCTATAATAAACTTATTTCAAATGGAAATTTGTGGCTCTAAAAAGCAGAACAGTGAAGCGCTGAATCACACATTATCAGAAAGTATACGCTTTTCACCACACAGCACACAGATAAAAAAAAAGCAACTAAGCGGAAGCTAGTGAGCTCAGCCTGCACTTAAACTACTGTGCAAAGGGTCGGTCTTCGCTGAAGGCACACAAGCCTACATCTGGTATTACGCATCACATAACACCCATGCTTAGCGCCACCTACTGCCAGACCAACCTAAGTGTTACCTGCATTGCCTATAAGGAAGCATACAACACAAAGCCACCAACCCAGATATGTGAATGCACAGGAGAATAATCCCCACCATGAGATAGTGACATAACCACCCTCTGGAAAGACTGCTTTTTCAAACATGTTTCCCATCACATTGGTCCGAATTCCTACAGTAAAAACACTTCAAAGTAACAATCATGAGTATATAAGTATTTACTGATGTTATACAGCTTCAATTTTTGCAACTCCAGAACAAAGTAGAGATTTAACAGGATTTCGGCATCCTATTATTTCAAATACCAGTCATACCAGTATAACAGTCATACCATGGAAGTGAAAGTGGAGTGACTTTCGCTTCTTTTTATAAAGCTTCAAAAAGTGAAATGTGATTAACTAAATATGCATTTTACATGAGTCTGGCATCCTATTATTCCAAATTCCTACAGTAAAAATGCCAGAAAATCATAACATGATTACAGAAAGGGATTTCAAGAATATAGTGCAGAGATTTGATAACAATTCGACAAAAAGTCATATATTAATAAGCTACAGAACACATTTCTTTTAGATGTGTGCACTGAAAGTGTGAGTTGTTCAGCCTTCCTCGCGCCACAGCCGAGCTACCATAATACACCGCGTGCGCCGTGAGTGCAGATAGCGCAACCGAGTGCGGACCGCAGTGAAAGAAAAGCTGCTCAGTGTAAAACAGGAAGGTCTCAAGTCCTTCCACCATCGCGGACGACGTCGTATACACACAAACACAGTAAAACACGAAAGACCAGACGCGTTCGCTAATGATAGGCTACTGGTTTCACAGAGTCACACATTTGAGCTTCCTGTACTAAAGAGCAAGAGAGAACGGTAGCGCGAGGACTACCAAGCGTCCACCTCCTCTGACAGTGATCTCCTTATCTGCAGGAAGGTGGTAGTACAGATTATAAACAACCACAGGCAACAAGGATATGGAAAAAAAAACACAGTGAGTTTGATATCAGTTCAGTGGTGATGAAAAATATGGTTTGTAGTAGTGGTTTAAACATTGAGGTTATGACCAAATGATATGCCATTAAGGTTTATTTACAAACGGATCATCACTGTCTCCAGATCATATAGATCATAATCCAATAAACAGCAAAGAGAAAGGTCACAGAAACAGGCGCGTGCATTTCCTGTACTAAATACACAGTGCTCACACAGTGCAAATGAAAAAACAAAAACCTCTTGAAGGTTATATTTTAAAAAGATTCAGTATGAAAAGTCTCGCGAGATGACTATCATATAACTAATCCAGAGTTCTAAGAAGCTTTAATTAAGATTGTTTAATAGCTCTTCTTACAGAAGTAATCAATTATAAAAACGACCCACAAGCCAGATGTTGTGATTTCAGAATAGTTTAGTAACTTTGAGTATATACAATAAAAAGCTGTGTGACATGCCTGCAGTCGCGCGAGCCTGGGTGAGGCCCACGCGCGAACAATGGTTCAACGGTTAAACGGCTGAAACAACGAAGACCAAAAACAAAAAGTCAAAAAATAATAGCGTTTAGATCTAACTGATGAAATGATAGCATCAGTGTGACTGACAGGCTAACGCGCGAACGAGCCAAGGGAATGATTGACAGGTGACCGACGCACGTGATCGGAATGTGTAATTGGTGGACGCCCGTGAGCTGGTCCGGCTGGGCACCTACCAGCGTGTGACACCTGTGCCTTAATCCATAAAGCTAAATATATAATATAGACCTAAAGGAACAAGAAAGTTGTGACATGCATTTTAAGGTTGGGGTCTGTTTACGTGTCTATTTAAGTTCGGTTCTGTGTACTGGGCTGCAATATGTGTCATGACTTTGTTTATCATGTAAGCAAACAATATGCCAATGAAATGGATCTTTTAGGATGTAGGGGTATTTTCTTTTAAATGAAGGGGTATTTTGGTTTAGTGTAACTTGTTTCAGATACAGATTTTATACTAAATAATATACCTATGAAATATTCGTGCTGTTTACTGTTTTAAAAAAGTAACACAATATTTGTAGTTTATGTGAAGGTGGCAGAATGAAGGAGTATTAGATGAAAGCAGATTTATGTTTTGAAATACTTTGACAGTTGAAAATAAATGTAAGTAAAGGACTTTGCAAAGGAAAAGCAAGGGGTAAATGTGAAAACGGAGAGATAAATGTGTTCTCAAGTTTGAAGGCTAAATAAATTCACAGGTTGATAAGCCAGAAAGGGCACAAAAATATGCCTTTGAGCATCCAGAGCTCAGCTTGCCTCAGGGCCGCTGTGACATCATGATGGCAGTTAGAATTCAAAACTTGAAAAGTTAATCTAAACTACAATCGAATCTAAACTACAAACTTTGTCATAAAAAGAGACTACAAACAACTTATCCCTCAAGCTTTAGGAACACATTAATACAGTATGTCCATAATTCTCACAGAAACATTGGTTTGAGCTCCATTCTTTCAAGAAAGGTTGGTCAAGTGTAGTAAAAAATGTATTAGGAGAAAAAAATATTATTAAAAATAATAATAATAAGAAGAGAAATGTATGAAGAATAATTATCCTCCCACCCCATTTTCCTACAGTGGTACAGGTCTACATATACTGATGACCATGGAGTGGATCGTGCCACCACAGGCTTGTGGGTGGAGGTGATTACTCACACGCGAATGGCCTCGAGCAGGCTCCTCTGGTGGTGCCGGTGCTCGCCGCGCCTGTCTTTGTCCTGCGTGGCCCGGTGAAGCAGCCAGCACTCACGGAGCACGTTGGCAGCCGCGTTTCGGAGCTGAGCACAGGGAGGTCGATCTGTCAGTCTATTTCACACATTCAGTTCACAAGGCTACTTAATGCGGTTTTACTCGTATGGTGCTTTTCCCAAGAGATTGTGTCACGACGGCTCCTTGAATTTGGGATTACTACTGAGAACGCTGAAGGTGGTAGGGCACAGTCTCACATCTCTCCAAGATGTCACGCAGAAAAACCTTTCACAGGATCGAAAAATCAAGAACGCCAATGCGTTTTCCAGAAAGTCTTTCTACTGTGGTCTATCAGTCCCTCACACTGTAATCGTTTGGTTTTGATGTTAAGAAGAGGACTGATCTGAGCTTAAGTGCTGAATGACACTAATACTTAGAACATATATAACATATGACACTAGTGTTGGGAAGCATCCAAACGGTCCAGTAAGCTTAGTAAACGCCACAGGCAATAACAGAATCGTGCTACATATTAACTGTTGCAAATTTAGGGCATAACCACAGACCTGAGAACAAGAAACCCGTCTTAGAAAAGAAAATGAAATGAAGCAAACCATTTTTTTTTCATGACATAGCATATGTAGGTGAGAAGTCAACCTGTTAAACAACATGTGAGTTAGAGATGTTTCCCGAGGTTTCTTTCTCTCACATTTTTTTTTGTCTTTGATTCTATTTTTACCATCCCCATCCTGCTGAGAGCACGATTATAACCCAGACTGCTCACCACGATGCCCCCCCCCCCCGGCGGTGTTGTGTGGTAGTGGTTATTATTAGAGTGTCCACAAGGAGCTGTGTCCAGATGTCTTCCTTTAAATTCGTCAGCGTAAATCACTGACAGTGACGGTTAGGGACCACGGGACTCCATCACACACACACACACACACACACACACACACACACACACACACACACACACACACCACACACACGCTGGCGAGCAGAACAGGCAGAAGCGTCGGGCACAAGTGTGTGCTTGGTTACAGGATGTGCGGGCTCCCAGGCCTACAACACCACATTAAAACACCGGAATTCTGGGAAACCGCTTCATGTAAACTGCAAATAGGCTTCTCACGAATGGAACACCTGAGCATCACAGACAGACGCCCCTTACAGCCCAACGTGGCCCCATCCCCCTGATTAAACCCGTAATTTTTCATCCATGGAAACACTTTTTGCATCTTCCGCTGAGCACGTTTATTTTCGGGTTTCGCCTTCCCCCGATAAGCAACCAGATGGATCCTGTTAGAGGAGTGTAGCACAGTGCATATGTCCTTTCTGCCTCCCCCGTCCACCAAATCCACCTTCTCCCTCCCGCCGCTCTAACACGCCCCACACGCACATGCTCGCGGGACGCGCACACCACAGAGTACCGGTTTCCTGTTCGTACACTAAAGCCTAGACTGACACCAGAGTCTTTTTCCTGACTGGGGCCTGATTGTTTCCTCTCTTTGACGCCTTTTGAAGACCATTAAACGACATTTGCCGTATTTTGCCCACCCACCGCTGGCTTTTCCCACAGTGCTCTGCCCTTTGGAATGCCCTATTTAAGGAAAAAATAATATTATAAAAAGCCCAGGCAACCATAACGCGTGTGATGCGGAAAATAATGCCGCCCCACCCGTGTTACTCACTCCCTCGGGCTGCTGCACATTTTGAGAACACTTGGTAACATATTGGTCTAAAGTCTCCTACTTAAGGACTCCGTAAATCATTTATACACATCATAAATCATTTATAGCCATGTCCAGACATTTCTAAATGCTTATGCAGATGACCGCAGGAAATGTAGATGATGTCAGGTATGATTTTTCCACAGCTAACATAAATATTTAGATAGGATTTATGTATCTATGTAGGAATGTCTTACGTATGCGTGTTTTATGAATGAGGTTGTATGTCTTCTAAATATCTTATAAAGTAGGGACTTACAATAGGGAAACGTATTTTATTGGAAATATTTTGCAGTGGGGACTTATTCGTTATCTGGTTGTGTCCCATATATCCAGTTAGTGTAGGGGCACTGAAAGAGAAGTCAGCTTAAGATCCAGACAGAGTCGTTCTGTAGCAGTGTTGTGTTTCCTGACCTCTTTGGAGATCTGGATGTCCATCATGAAGAAGTGCACATGCTTCTCGCCCTTATTCATTGCCAGTTTCTTCGTCACGACTGCAACCAGCATGGCAGTGCAAGCCACACCCTGCCACACACACAGGGACATGAGAAGGTTGCCATGCATCTGGTTATCCCTCAGTCTCTACCTGAACGTTAGCCAGTATTTTTACTTAACAGCATGCAGCTATGCCTAGTCTTTAAACAGTCCTGCATCGTATATGCTCACTTTATGACTGATCATATAAAACTGCTTCCATATTTCCTGCCACTCTGAATAGAGGGTGTTTGTTTTTGTTTTCAGTTAACAGATATTCAAAAGAGGCAAAGCCCATTTTGAAAGCATGAGACACCACATGAACGATCATGGAAAGGCAAAACGTCTCACGTAGTTTCACACAATCTCAAGCAGTCTCTCTTCTGTGTATCTTACACAGGTAATCTCACTTCTATCAGGAGTGTAGGTATGTTTACCTGTTCTCCTCAGTCGCTTGCATTAAAGAAAAAAAAGGGTAGAAAAAGTGTTAGTTGTGAAGGGTTCTTAGGAAGCAATTGTTGTAATAAATATAAATTAATCATTCATATTTATATTTTCTCCGTCATGAAGTCCGTCTTAAAGTTCAAAATCCCCAGATCCTACTTCATCATTGTTCTCCCAAACAGAAACAAATACATAAACACATAAATCTAAGACAACTAGGCAAACCTAGTTTTGCTGCACCATCATTCTCTGCTTGAGTTTTCACTCGTGTCAGTGGTGTAGGATCTCATGTTTAATTAGATTAAGATGGCTCTTCCATTTGAGAAAAATCTTGGGAGGGTGTCTTTCTAAGAAAAATACCTTGCAAGCTATGTCTCAAGAGATCTAGAGATCTGATATCTTCTAAACTATGTCTCAAGAGATCTAGAGATCTGATATCTTCTAAACTATGTCTCAAGAGATCTAGAGATCTGATACCTTGTAAGCTACGTCTCAAGAGATCTACCTTAATATGTAAAAATAATGTAGCATATCATCAAGAATTTTTAAGTGCTAAAGCGATTCACTTTATTTAAAGAAATAACTTATAATATAAATGCGGCTCACGGCTAACAACAACCTGCAGAAATTAAGTTATTTGTATCTCCTGTTTAAATATTTCAACAATGTCAGTCAGTCATGTACTTAGAATAGTGTACATTAAAAATATAAATTTTTTCTTCTTTAAATACCTGGCTGGAGGGTCTAAGAGTTATGATGATACATTTTGACTTACTGTTCATTGCTAATTACCTTACAACTAAGAAATAGACTTTGATTCCTGTTATGTAGCTAACAGTGGCTAATATTCTGAAACGCTGATCAGGCTTCTCAAAACACACACCAATAAATTGGCTCCTTTGTTAGAATGCTCTTTATCATACAGCTGCTTTCTGTGATATCAGTATCGCCAAAGCCAGTTATGTGATAATGATGAAATGAATGATATATCAGAAAGTTCCAGTTCCTTTGTGCAGTAGTTTCTCCCTAAACACCCTTTTTTGTTGATCATAAGTTAAAGGTTGGTGGCCACTGCTGATGCCGCTAAAGTCAGTCAAACTGGCCCAGGAGGAAGTACATCCTCCCTGGGATCTGTCCACGCTCCACAGAGGGGATGTGACTTGCATGAACACCTCCCCAAAACAGATGGCACACACAGGCAAGTTACCAAACACATATGCTTTCACTCTTTAATCTGGCAGACAATAAAACCTTAGGAGACTAGCAAGCCCAGTTAGATAGCAAACCCAGCCCTTTACATCCTAGTGTGCAAGATTCTGAGGAAAATCCATCAGGGCACATGCAAGATTCAGGCACAGGATATTCAGCAGGTAATCCCAAACCTCCCTAATCCCAAACCTCCCTAACTAGTGCTCTAGGATCGTTCCAGTGGATTAGGAAAGTTCTTTTTCTTTTGGTTTTCCAAGCCTTAGGTTGGCACGGCTTCCGAATTCACTGATGCCAAACTCTATAAAGCACCTAAAAATGGCAATGGTGGAACGTTTTCCCTGAAGAAGAAAGAAAAGCTCATAAATACACAGAGCGAGGGAGAGAAGGAAGTGAAAGATTATTTTCCACTGTGTCAGGGAGGTGTGTGTAACTGGCACAGGTCCCGCACTCGTGTGTGTGTAACTGGCACAGGTCCCGCACTCGTGTGTGTGTAACTGGAACAGGTCCCGCACTCGTGTGTGTGTAACTGGCACAGGTCCCGCACTCGTGTGTGTGTAACTGGAACAGGTCCCGCACTCGTGTGTGTGTAACTGGCACAGGTCCCGCACTCGTGTGTGTGTAACTGGCACAGGTCCCGCACTCGTGTGTGTGTAACTGGAACAGGTCCCGCACTCGTGTGTGTGTAACTGGCACAGGTCCCGCACTCGTGTGTGTGTAACTGGCACAGGTCCCGCACTCGTGTGTGTGTAACTGGAACAGGTCCCGCACTCGTGTGTGTGTAACTGGCACAGGTCCCGCACTCGTGTGTGTGTAACTGGCACAGGTCCCACACTCATGTGTGTGTAACTGGCACGCGCACACACACACACACACCTTCACTCACACCTACATGCTCTGATTCTTTAATGCCCTCAACTAGAATAAAACCTCTCTGCTACTTTGCTCCTTTAGATATACACTAGTATTTCGATGCTAAAGTTTTTTCTCAGGAGAATTTTTTTAAGAATCAAGGAAATTCTTAATCCAATTCTTGATAGGCTACGTCAGTATTTGGGTTCATTACAGACGTCCCTGTGTGAGCAGGGGGAGGGGATGAGCCGCGGGGTATTTACCATGACACCTGTGAACAGACAGACCACCTTGCCACAGCTGGTCTTGGGGGACACGTCTCCGTAGCCCACAGTGAGGAAGGTGATGGCGATGAGCCACAGAGCGATGCCCATGTCTCCTGTCACCACCTGTAACTGCCTATAGGGGGAGACACCGAGAACAAGTGTCAAGTTAGTGAGCAAGAATTGAATAAAACTACAGTGTTGGAAATCAATACATGTTTCACATCGGCAGACTCATTTGTAGGGCTGCACACAATGGAAATAGAGCTTAAATAAATTTTACACCTGGAACTTCGCCCACCCAAATAATGCATTCTCTTCTCGCTATTACAGTTCTCAGATATGAGATGCCAGATGTCACGGGCGCATGGTTGTCTCCTTCCTGTCCTCCGTGACAGAGACACTACTGTCTGTGAGGGGCCTGCAGCGCAAACCACAGCATGTCCGACTCTACAAACGAAACCAAGCCTTTGCCTCCTCAGCAGTTTCACATTCACACTTTACACTACGTTGTACAACAGTGGTCATTTGTGGTCGAACTCATTTGCAACACAGCTTAACATACAGTAATATCGCGTAACATTTTCACAGCAGTTGTACGTGAACTACACTTTCTACACGTTTAGAAATGACTTTCACCTCTCATTATGTCCCTTAACAAAGAATTATAGTGCTCAGTTTCACGGGCAACAGGGAGTTGGCAAGCATTGCAGAAATCTTTGTCCAGCAACAGACCTGAAGTGGACCTGTGTACAACATACCCTATTATTAAATATTATTTGTCCAGTTGGGTCTTCAAATTGACCCAACTCACCCAGCTCACCCAATCAGTGGCAGAACGAACTAGTGTGCATATGTCTATACAGTTTTGTGTATGTGTGTGTGTGTGTGTGTGATACCTCTCACACAGCCTGAGCATCCAAGCAGCCGAGAGCCAGAAGAACATGATGAAGACCAGCAGGGTGCGGGCCGGGTACTTGTTCATGAGCACCTTCAGCACGAAGCGGAAGGTGAATTTGATGTTGTTGAGTGACCCGATGCTTCTGTAGGAGGCGCTGAGGAGCATCTTGCTGTGTAGGAGTATGGCCCTGTGCACCAGGTACAGCCGCAGGAACATGAGGCCAGACATCAGGAGCTCCGCCTCCAGCCACGCCTCCATGTGGCTACTGCACAGGCAGAGGGGCGTGGTGGTGGAGTTGGCGTCCAAGGGCGTCTCCGCACCAGTCGTTTCCATGGCAGGTGTGTCCACGGCAGCTGGACTTGCGCCGGGCGCTAGGTACGTGCCCACCGGATGGATGGCACAGACCAGCAGCTCCATGGAAACACAGAGCACGCGGTTCGTCGTCATGGCGATACGCCAGTCCACCTGGTTGTGGTCTATGATGAAGAGCTAGCAGAGGAGGGAGTAGAAGGGGGGTTTGCAGGAACTGTAGCAATAAGGACTTGTTATTCTATTCGTAGTGCACAGAGAGGAGACCATTGAGACAGGAAGGGGAGGTGATGAAGATGAAGATGATCCACCTGCTCTGTAATGCATTTGATATGATAAATGTAGCAGTGATCAATGATTCAATGATCAGCCGCATTACAAAATTAGCACATGATGAAAACATTTTTGCTAGCACGTTCACTACATTCAGACTTTCTCAGAATGCAGCTTTGCCCAAATCCAGCTCTGGAACCCTAATGACCAAGTTGGATTTTTATCTTGTAATGCAGCTGCATTGGCGGAGTCGTAGTAACTAGGGAGATGATGGGAGTCATGGCGACGTTAGAACAGCGCACTGATGGCGTGAGGCGTGCATTGTTTACTCTACAATGTGGGTGTGTGACTAATCTAGAATGGTGACTAATGCACAAGACCTCCAGGTTGGTGTTTATCCTTTCATTACATCTTTCATGTTCTGGCGTGTTTTGACTGCTTTCTGCCAAGCTTGACATGCTTGGATACATGAAAGGGGCTCTAATAACTTGCCAGCCCTAATCTGAGACAAAATCCACTTATATAACTAACTGCCAGCTATGGCACAGCAGGTTTCAGCGTAGGGCCTGGGAGGGGGTCTGAAGCCCAGAGCGCATCGATCCTACACCAGCTTCCCCAAACAGCACGACGCACCTGAATGGGATAAAGAATGGGAAGTGGAGGAAATGCTAAATGAAGGTGCCATTTTGGCAAGGCCAAATATGGTGGTTGGGGGAGTGTTTTAAATGCTACACCTTGCTGCCTTGCATGATGTCTGCTCCTCTATCTTTAGTTTGCTACACTGCTCTTCGTTTGTTTAGATATATCTTGAGTATGTTATTATTTATTATATTTTCATTCCACTGTTCCTTAACAGGTCCTCCTTTCTTGTCAAAAAACGGTTAGAAAAAATTGTGCAGGGTGTTGGCTGAAGGACAGACAGTATGAGGTGTGAGATGGGAACTATTATCTCTGCCAACCAGCAGACGAGCCGCACAGATAGCCTGCCTGTGTGCCTTCGCTGCTCTTATCGCAGCGATACACAGGCAAAACACTCCGTTACGCCTCCTGAACCTTGTACTGCATAAAGCGTCTACACCCAAACCCACCCAATGTCTAGACAATGCTGTCCATGCACTCTGTCCACAATAGGTTTGCATTTCTCAACTATAGAAGACAAAGTGATGTATCATTCACTTTTTATGGGAGAACTATAGTACCATTGATGTGTGAGGATCACTGGTTGGAGCAGACCACAGAGACACTGCTGGGCTTGGAGAGACACTGCTCACTAAATTAATGTGGCATTTCTGAACAAGAGGTTACTGGGCACAAGTACATGAAATTTGAAAGGACCAGTACACATCGTCCTGTATTAACGTGCCGTATTAACTGGTTGGTGGAAAGCTGCTGTAGGTAAGGTGAACCCCTGCCATGTAAGACAAGCAGCACCTCGCAGGTTCTCAGTGTATGTACTTGTGTACTTGTAGTGCACAGGGCCAGCAGGTGAGAAATGGACATCATCCCAGTGGAGGTTCAGATCAGTACAGTCCCTTACTGAAAGGGAGTGAGTAAAGGACAGGCAGGAGAGAGGTGGCAGGAGAGAGCTCACCTGGACATCTTTATAATGGAAGGCGATGATGAGGATGAGCAGACAGCCAGTAGAGACGCTGATGAGGCCGTTTATGGAGAGGGCGTAGACGGAGTCCTGAGAAAAACCATGAAGGCAAGACAAGGTGCAACACATTATAAAACACTGACTGGATCCTTTTCTACATTATAAAACACTGACAGGATCCTGTTCCACATTATAAAACACTGATAGGATCCTTTTCTACATTATGAAACACTGACAGGATCCTGTTCCACATTATAAAACACTGGCAGGATCCTTTTCTACATTATGAAACACTGACCGGATCGTGTTCCACATTATAAAACACTGATTGGATCCTTTTCTTCATTATAAAACACTGACAGGATCCTGTTCCACACTTTTCCACACTCCATCTCTCAGTATTGTTAAATTGATCAAATGTCCATCTGTTTAAAAAGATGTGTGTGAGTGTGTGTGTGTGTGTGTGTGTACTGTACCAGGTGACACATGACGTGAAATGACAGGGGGAACCATGACGACATGCAGATGATTGTAATTGAAATAACTTTCCTATAGTCATTTGAATGGGGATTTTATTACTATCAGTGGAAGAGTTTTTATCATTAATACGATTTAATCTACCCAGCACCCAAGAAATTTGTGATGTATATATAACAGTGTGTATGGGCTATATGCTGGATATTAGGGTGTTTTTGTTTGTGAGCATGTGGTAGTTGAGCTAGTTTGGATTGTCAGTAGAAGATAAAGCAAAGTCCATTAGGACAGATCTTGTTGAACAGGCAGCAGTGTGATTAAACACTGGATTTGATTAATACAACTAATTTAAATGCAACCACAGGATTTGACATTTAGTCTGTTGCGATCAAATAATACTTGTTTTAGTTAAATGTTTTACTTGAAACAGGGAAATCCCAGGGGATAGTAGTAGTTCTCACGCTGTCAAAATTATGAATTAATTTAAAAATACCACCTATGACATGCAATGCCAACAGATTGTTGTTTCCATTTTACTCCTTTTGGCAGGAAACATCAAGGTTTATTTTGTACATTCATATGATTGGCTTTAAGGTGTCTGAGAAAATATAATTTAAACGAAAATTTCAAGGTGCAATAGACTATTTCAAAAACTGATCCCATGTTGCTGATCTCTTCATGCTTATTGTGACCACCCGTGGTGGGGTGTTGATCATGTCTAGTCCTGTGTAAAACCGTAATACCACAAATCAAGGCCACGTGATGTGCTGGTAGCATTCTTCACTGTCTTCCCTATTGTTAACTGTAGTCTGTTATCAGTAGTGGACAGTAACGAAGTAAATGTAATTCGTTACTGTACTTTTTTAACTTTAAGTTTTTTCCTTTTTTGTAACGTTTACTTTTACTCTACTACATTTGAAAGTGAAATATCTTACTTTTTACTCCACTACATTATGCGAATCTGTCGTTACTTCCGGCTTCATGTGTTCAACAAAGTGACAAAAGAACAAAAGAAGCGCAAAGCACACGCACCAATTAGCGTTCGGTTCAACGGCGCTGCACGCGCACCAATCAGCGTACAGTTAAACGGTAACGCAACAGCGTACACGTTAATACCGGTAACAGCATGACAGAAAAAAATGGATGAATCTACTGATTGTAACGCGCAACACAACCCATGGCCTTATTTGAGCACATTTTTTGAAGTAGTCGAGGAAAAAAGACTCATTCCGTCTCCGCATGCCTCAGTATCATACGATTTCTTCCTCAAGAAATTCCCCATACAATTTAAGGAAGCACGTAGAGGTAAGATAATTTTATAGGCCTACTGGTCATTTACCTTAGTGAGAAATCTAACAATATCTTGCAGCAAACCGTTTCTTTGTGTATGTTAAAATAAGTCCGACATTATCATTGTATACATGGTTAGCATGGTTACCATAGTTCATAGTATTTGGAGCTTCCAGCTAAATGCATTGATATTGTGAAATAATAAACATTTGAACATAGCACTTTACGTTAGAAAACAAATTCTATTTGGTAGGTTTTACATGCAGAGCATGGTGCTAAAACAGCAGGTAGCTGGTAGTTGATATTTTGTCTTAAAGTTTTGCTTTGGCCTATGCTAAAACTATCTAAAGTATTCTGCAATAACTAAATTGTTCTGAATCCTATTTGTATGGTGCAGTAAAACACAGGAAATGTTTATTTTCTTCATCAAATAGAAGGAGATTGATATCTGGATTTGCAATTACAAATAAATCTTTAACAAAAATATTGCTTATTCGCAAAAAGTTACTTCATAGCCATTTGGTGCTACCAAATGGAAATTACATGCCTTCTGTGTTTTCTGCTTATGATCATTTTAGTAAACACAGAATTAATAATATTAAAATATTTGTGTACAAAATATTTGTTTACTGAAGTAGAAGTCTAAAGCGGTCTGCGGTCTGAAAGTAACTGTTGCTGAAGGGCATAATGATTAATTAGATGATTAGACGATTTTATTATATATACTCTGCTACATCCAGTTTTGCTGGAGGCTTAAGGCCGTTGGACCTGTAAAGAAACTTTGAGACAAATGAACTTTAATCACCTGCTAATATGTGAGGCACGATTAAGTTGATTGATTCATGCTGTTAAGTTGCTGACCAACCCAGAGGCTTTTTTCTGTAAGTTCTTTTCCTTGTTCCTGGCTGGCTTGTCATTAACTCACACGACAGAGTGCAGGTGCACTCACATCCACTGAGTAAACAGAGGGAAGGAAAGTTCTAGAAAGATCATGGGAGTGCCTTGGATCTGTCTTCACAGGACCAGGATTAGCCTAAGATGTGGCAGAGTTGGCCTAGCGAGTATCGCTCTGGGCACCCTAAAGATGATCTAAACAGTGCTCCTGGTAAGGCTCACAGGCAGTGTTGTGCAACAGCAAAAAGCCAGTCCGTTGGCCATGAATCATAAGATTCATGTCAGTTCAGCAAGTCTGTCCTGCCCAGGCTCGTGTTCAAACATTCTACGTATACTACATGTGCGCTGACGTGACGTAGCGAGGCAGTCTTGAGTTCAGCTGATTGTGTGGAGTCACATCATCTGGGAGAGTGATAGACTTATTCACAGTTATTATGTGAGTGGTAGACTCAGTTACAGTTATTATGTGAGTGGTAGACTCAGTTACAGTTATTTTGTGAGTGGTAGACTCAGTTACAGTTATTTTGTGAGTGGTAGAATCAGTTACAGTTATTTTGTGAGTGGTAGACTCAGTTACAGTTATTATGTGAGTGGTAGACTCAGTTACAGTTATTATGTGAGTGGTAGACTCAGTTACAGTTATTTTGTGAGTGGTAGACTCAGTTACAGTTATTTTGTGAGTGGTAGACTCAGTTACAGTTATTATGTGAGTGGTAGACTCAGTTACAGTTATTATGTAAGTGTGTGTGTGTGTGTCTGCCACACTCCCCTCCTTATTTGCCACACCTTGTCATCTTTCTTGTCTTTCCTTGGTAGTGAGTGTCTTTAAACTGTGTTTATCTTTGTTGTTGTTGCTCGGTGACCAGTCCTCAGTGCCTTACTGTGCGTTAAACTATCCTGTGTATCGTCCTCATGTGAGTTTAACATTTAGATGTTTGTTTCTTTCGGGTTTGGTTCTGTGTTTAATAAACGTGTATTGTTCTGCCTGCCCTCAAACCATCAAACAACACGAGTGAAGCCTGTTTGATGGAAATTGGGTGGATAATGTTTAACTGGACCTCAGACTTCAGTAGGCGACTGCTGTCAGGTCACCTTACAGTTGACAGTGAGATGCAGAAGTATGTTGCTCATATTCAAATTACTCACACATGCAAAGTAAAGGAAAAGTTCCACACGCTCGTCTGGTTTACACACATTGCTAAAATTCAAACTATTTTCTCTATATGATCCAAAAGAGGTGAAATAGTTGACTCAGAGTTTAACTTTGTATGTGTATACATGCACAACGTAGTTATCACACAGAAATGACCACTGCTCTGATTTCTGACCAGTGATGGCTGATGTGTTAGTATGTGGAGACTCACCAGCCTATTATGTGTTACAATTAGTGCTGTACCATTATCAAAGGAAGTAATCCATCAAAGTAATACACCAAAGTAACTATCATAAAGAAGTTCATAAACCACATACATGCGGAGGATAAAGATATACATCGACTTGCCATTTTTGAGATGGCAACTCATTCACAGAGTCACAGTCATTTTTTCTTAACTGAAAAGGATGTTGCAGTCAGTAATTGGACACTGATTAATCCCTGATCCAATCAAGCCAATGTCACGGTACAGCTGTCATGGTCCTCCCCTGGGTGCGTTTATGTGTATTTCATGTGTGTGTGTGTGTGTTTGTGTGCATGTGTTTGCTAGTGTGTGTGTGTGTTAGTCTCCGTTATTCATGTCACCTGTCTCTTGTCTTGTTAACGTTATGTGTTGCACTTGTGTCTTGTTTATGTTTGTGTTTTTATGTGTGTGTGTTAATGAATGTCATCCCTGTGATGGAAATGTTTCAATCTCTGCAACAATATTACAGACAAGAACATCTCTGTGCTCTGTTTGGTGAATAGGGAGGTCAAATGCTATTGGGGAGCTCTACAGATTCTCAGCTGCACACACCACACATGCAAGAGTGCAAGTCCCGATCCCTCTATAAACACTCTACTCATACACTCAAACACTCTACTCATACACTCAAACACTCTACTCATACACTCACACAGTCTACTCATACACTCAAACACTCTACTCATACACTCACACAGTCTACTCATACACTCACACACTCTACTCATACACTCACACACTCTGCTCTGCCTTTCCTGTCTATTGACAGCCATCTGTGCTTCTGTCTAATCCTAACTACTTCAGTGTCTGTTCTTTCTGTGGTCTTTTCACACCTCCATGTGCATCATGTTCTTTTGCTCACGCTTATGTTAATATTTATTCCCTTAACAGATTCTTTCTTTTAATTTCTGAAAACAAACCTTCTTTCACTTCTGTAATCACAAATACAATCATTTCCCATCACCAATTAACTATTCTTTACACCCTTTGACAGTAGTAAATGATGTTTTAGACAAGCAGATTATATGCACGTTAGTATTCAAAGGCATATTAATTTTCGTCCACATCCTGCAAGTGCCAAATTATTCAGTACAAATCTCTTATGCCCTTTATCACTTTATCACTTACGCCATTTAAACGTTTTTTCAGTTAAACAATTTTAGCATCACAGTCAATAACAGAATGACCAGGACTGGCAAAATGTACTCTCTCTTACAAACTCACTGTCACCAAAACGGTTTTCCATGTGTTCAGTGTTGGAGTGTGTGTAAATGTGAAACTCTCGGTGATGATGTAAATGGAAGTTTTAATGAATTCATTTAACAACTAATGGTTTAAGGAGTAAACCACATATGTAAAGCACAATTTGGAAAATCCTCTTCAAGGCGTTGATGTGAAGGTACTGGCAACCCAGATAGTTTTCCGTAATATCGCTCTCTGTAGTATCTGTATCTGGTTTCACTGAGCCCCATTTAAGGAATATTGTCAGTTACATCACTTGATTGTGTCACACGACACGATTTTGCCCTTTTGGGTTCACATACGATAGCACACTGCCTCCCAATGACTGCCTAATGCCCTTACTGAGACATGGATAAAACCTCGAAAACAGCACACAGATACACCATCATCATCTCCATCTACTCTACCTGCATATTATCACTTACAGAAGTATGCATCAGACTAATTGTACAGTTTTGGGCATGCAAATCTTAAGAAATCTTAAGCAAATCTTAAGAAATCAAGCAGAAAAATCCCCATTCTGAAATCCATCAAAACAGAGAAGCGTGGTGATGTGGTCGAAAGTCTGCTTCACCCACCTCCATCACCACAGCGACAGAGCACCTGAACAATCATGTGTACGTCCATGTGCTCCTGAAGGTCAACCCACAGACCCATTAGTCAAACAAGCACCAATTACACAATAAATGATGTGGAAAGATACAATATGACTGTAGGCAGTCTGACACAAAGGTAGACCAAATGTGGAAAAACATCCATAAATAGACTGTTGCAATGCGCAAACCAGTTTCCAGGAGAACGGGCCTGATTTCACCCGCCCCAGTTACCATGGTATGCGGTGTGGAGGACAACACCTGCCCATTAGCACTAGACTCATGTACCCCTGAAGGTCAACCCTCAAATCCATTATTCAGACCAGTGCTAATTATACAATAAATGATGTGGAAAGATGCGATTTCACCGCAGGCCGTCTGACACAAAGGTAGACGAAATGTGGAAAAACTTCCATAACTATTGACTTTTTTTGGTTGTTTTGTTCATTTTCCCGCCTAACCTGGTTTCCAGGAGAATGTTCCAGTCCTTCCAAAGCGTTGGGGAGTTGGGGAGAAGCTGCTCATTGAGCCACCAAACGAACACTTGGTCTAAATTGTGCAAAATCTTTTTCGCCTCTTTTTTTAAAATGTGTTTGGTTATTCCTAACATCAAAAATATAATTACATGAAACCCCAGAACACTGAAATGGTAAATCAAGATAACCTATAGGAAATCCTGTAAAAACACTCATTATCTGCCAATCGCTGAGATCTTAAAAAAGCAGAAACGTTGAGCGTAAGTGCATGTCTCCCTGTCTGGAATGCAGCACCAAATGGAACAGTTTAATACCTGCCCATCCAACCTGGAGTTCCATGTTAAGACACATAAACTTGCAGTCAGCCCAAATTTGAGTGATAATTCACTCCGATGTACGCAACCTAACTTACAAGGCACACCTCATTTTTGGACCTAATTCAGATCTGTTGCAAATTTAGATCTCTATTGCTTCCATATTGTCCTACGTGGGTTTTGGTGGATTCATATTTGGAAAAATGCATTCAATATTTGTATGAATTATGTTTATTTGTTTTTTTTTATATAATGTCATTTCAAGGATCTTTTATCTCCTTTCAGGTTTGTGTTATTTATTGTCATTTGCTGAAGTTTGTATGCTGCTCTTTAGAGTTCCTGACCTTCTCTGCTCTCAGTGTGACCTTTGTTTCAACCCCTCAAGACATTATAATCATCACAAACATTCAACATATTTTAAAATTGAGTTTATCCCACTACTTCTCCCTAACGTGTAATTCAGCAGGGAAAATATGTGCTGAACTCAAACACTGTATTTTAAACGAAAAGTCCTTTGGGTTCAGCAGAAGTCAGTTTTCACCTTCAAATGTTTCTCGACCGTCTTTTCTGATGAAAGGAAGAAAAGGCAACATTTGGTACGTTTCCGCTTTGGCACTCGAAGAGGATGTGACCGCTGTAGCAGGAGTCAATAACTCTGCAGACTCAAGCATTTAGTTCCTCGCCAAGCAAACGCAAGGACAAAGCGTCCAGCACATGTGCACACCTTCAGAAACAGCAAGGCACCTGGGTACAGGACTCAGGACTCAGGATATCGGGACTCAGGATATCGGGTTTCCTGAGTTCGCCGCCGTTTGGTGGGTTGCTGGTGTCGCTGCCAGCTCTGTTTACGTGTGTAAAGCTGGGCTGTACAGAGTCCTGGGGAGATGCTGTGGTCTACATCCTTGGTTTGATCCGTCCGAGCTTAGAAATCCTGACTCAGTTTGGCGGATCTGCCCACATTCCTAAACAAATCACTTCTTGGCAACCGAATGTTTGAAGATGATATGACATATTGGACTAAATCTGTCAGAAAAAAATGAATTTATTTTCCAGTCTAAAGCGGTCAAAAGTGAATAGACACACACACTTGTCACCTACTGTCCCAGAAACATTAATGTTGTAGAAACGTGCCTGAGATGTACAATTAGAGGCTACAGATCCTCCGTAGCCAGGTGCACAGCTTGAATTAGCTCTGCTCTAACTCTTTATCACGGGCTTAAGACTACGAAGCTGCAGTTGGCGAGATCCTCTTGGGTGGAGATCCAGTCTAAGCCAGGTGAGGCCCTGACACGCACATGTTCTGCTGTGCCTGACACACTCATAACATCTCCGCACCCATTTTCATGGCACTTCTACAGCAGGGTCATCAATGTGTTGGGAATGGTCTGGTACCCATGTAATCACCTGTCAATGATCGATATTCACTGACAAATGATGCATTCCAACCATAATGGTATCTATTACAGTGCTTGTATAAACTGGTGTACCCAATAACATGGCTAGTGACTATGTGGAAGATAGAAACGTCTAATAAAGGGACTGGTGACTGTATGTGTCACTGTCAGGAACTGAAACTGATAATACCAATAAGAGTGGGGCTGGTGGAAGGGCTCAGAGCAGCAACACTTTACACAGCTTATCAAATAATCATCAACTCCATCAGCTGGGTCCAGACAAAATACCAGACTACATAAAGGCTTATAGGCTTTCCTTATCTCTCTCTCTCTAAAAGTAAACTTTTATACCATAAAATAGGTATAACCTGGCCTATGGGTCAGTTTTATTTAGTTAAAAGAAATACAGACATACAGTTTTATTCCTGTATTGTTTGTATAAAACGGTATGTCTCTATTTCTTTGAACTTTGCGATGATGACATGGGATGTATCCTGCTGATGCGTTTATATTTCGCAAACTTTACACACGTATATCATGTCACGTCGTAACACGGATGTGTTACTGAAGCGTTTTTGTTCATTTGAGATTCTTGAGTGAATTTCCACTTACCGGCAGATAGACAACGGGACACAGTTCTGCGTGTAGGATCATGAGCAAAATACCCAGAACTGCTGTTCCCACTGCCCACGCGCATAAACGTCTTTTGTCCTCCAACAGAAACTTTCTATCTCTGAGTCTATAAAGATTCCCGCTCTCGATGGGACTCATTCGCTTTCCCGGGTGCGATAACGAAACAGTGATTTCCGTCGTGTCTCCGTTGCTGTTCACAAGCCCGTCACGGTTTCTGTCATCAGCTTTAGCCTCGGGATGCGAGTTGCGAGCTGTCATCTCCATTGCGCGTTGGTGTCGCGAAACAGCACTATCCTCAGTCGGCTTGTCCTTCGTTCTGCCCTTCCTCTCCTCCAACCGAACTTTCTTCTCGATCGTGAGAAGGCATAGCACGCTGAAATGTTCCGTGATTCCTCTTTTCTTGTACCTCCTGAGAAATACGTGAAGAATCTGCGCGTCCTCCTGAATTCTGGCGCAGACGATAACGCACTGGTCGCCCCGACCCTTGCCTGCTCTGAGAGGTCTGTCACTATTTGTATTTCAGTAGGCGCTTCTTGATAACACCTCGGAAAATCGCAGTGACCCCAGCTCAAAGCTGTTCACAAATAACCGCTGTTTCCTCCCTGTCGGTTTGTTAAATGCCACCCGATGTATTACTCTATGTAGAGTATTTAGAAAGCGCTGAGCTGTGTGATTGGTTCGCACATATTATCTAAGGGTTCCCCCTGCAGTTTCTTTCACATCTTGTCATTTGGTAACAACACAGATATTAAAGACAGCAGAGCGTCTCTTTGATGCCTCTCTTCCTGGATGTAAACCTGAGTCATAGCTCATTTCTTAAGATGTTACAGCGGTTGCTCCAGAATAAAGCCGAAAAGAAAAAAGCACTCGTTTCGATACAAGCATTCCCATATTATGACTATCCATGTGCTGAGATCAAGAGATTAATCTCATTACTATTGATATTACTGCGAAAGTGCTTTTATTACTACTACTATTACTCGTAGTATTATTACTATTATTACAATACTACTGAAAGCCATCACAGTATATAGCGCTGTACTACAAAGTTATACTTGATCTTTTTTAAGTATTTTTGCCTCATATTGCTTTTGTGAACTGAGGGGAAGACCGTCTCATCACTCTCCATCTCTCCCGCTTCCTATCCAGCTCTCCGTTGTCAGTGGCTCATGTTAACGCCGCACGACCACCTGACTGCACGCATGCGCGATGCTCACGCAATCGGTGCAACAGTCCGTCCTTTGAGGAAGTAGACCTCAGTTTAGAAACGTGTCGATTTCTGAGGCGGCTGACTGTAAATGTTTGGTCTCGTTTTTGCGGATGCATATGTTTTACAGGCACAGTACATTAAGTTATAAAATACAATATAACTATTTCTTCAAATAAATATGCTAAAATCCAGATCTTAGTTAAGCACTATATTTAGTATTGTTTACATTTAGTATTGTTTTAGTAAAAATCCACATGAGGGATCACAATGTATAGAGCATCATATTTAATAAAGTATCAAAATGAAATTCAAAACTGAAACAGGCAATGTATTTACAGGGCGTGCACCTGTTAACACACCTTACGAAAATGAATAACCACAAATAAATAAAACTTCAAACAAGTAGGTAAATAAGAATCGTCTGCGAAAGCAAGAAATCACGGAAAATACAAAACACAAAATTTATAACAAAGCAAAGCGACGTTTCCAGTGTCAAACGCTACAAACATTTAACATTTGTAAAGTGCGTTAGCATATTATGATCATTCAGGAAAACATTTTTTAATCTAGATTTGTTTCTGATGTATTTTAAAAATGTCAACATTCTTAAAATATTATAATACAAAAGCACAAACATGCAAAAACAATTTGCCATAAAAAGCGAAATAATGCAGTACTCAAAATTCCAAGGGTGGCAGGAAGCACGCTACTTTTGGCAGGGCATAGCACCACCTAATGGCTCTAAGATTAATTGCATACATTAGTTCAGAAAAACAGTGAAACATCATTTAAAAGATTCAGTTAGCATGTGAATATCCTGAGAAATAATTTTGTCACAGTGAGCTGCAAATTATGGTCAGTTCCCACATGTTTTATACAAACATCACAGCATTTCCAACCTATCCAGCGTTCTCTGAATTTGCAAAATACAAAAGACATTTTGGTATAAAACACTCAAGTCATCGATGACGTTACAGACTGACATTCCTGAGTCCAGGAGCTGGCATGGTTATATGACATTACCCCAGAACACCCAGATGTGCCATAATATTGTAATATCTTAAAGGCAATTCCATATGAAATGTTCTGACAGAACGTTTTGAGTAAAAAGAAAGCAACAAGAAAACAATCTCTTATTAATCATGTTCTTCACATAACGACCATATTAATAATTTGATTTACGCACCAGTCAGGTGGAAAAGAAGATTTAGGCTAAATGTATGCTCAGTTAAATAACGCTTGGCTCAGTTAAAGCATTGCTGAAACGTTCTCATTCTGGATCAAATTCTGGAGAAACATAAGAAATAAAAGGCTGCTATTAATTAATTCATTGTATTAGTTTTGATAATTCCCCTGTAAAATGAAATGAAGACAAAACAAAAACAAAAAATCCATACAAACAACAAATGTTTAGGGTTGGGGTTAGGGAAGCTAAGAAGGTTCCGGATGAAAAGGCGTGAGACGAGCTTGGAGCATGCGAGGCCCCCAGGACCCCCAGGGCCCCTCTATCCCTTGGCTGATCCCCAGGGGTGCAGGGTGGCCTGGGGCAGGATGAACTGCGGCGGGGGCTTGGGAAGGACGTAGTAGCCGAACACGGGTGGGGGCGCTGCGCCGCACACGGCCGTCAGCACCACGGGAGCCTTCTTCTGCGGCCACAGCGTCGTCGGCTGGTAGAAGCACTGCAGGCCCGAGATCTGCAGTGGGGGACAGAGAACCACGTTAAGCAGGCCAAAGCCCCTCCGAGAAGCAACGCGGCTTTCTAGTGACAACGGCGTGAGCGGATCTATTGCGTTCGTACACCTTGGTAAAAGATTTATTTGACTGTGTTTATCCAGAAATATTGTAATCATAGCTTAATCACATATTTTACACCGTTTATGAAATTTTCATTCAACAGGCTTATGTGCAAAAAAGGAGATTAAAAAAAGGAGTTCACTGAATATGGCACTACAGGTTTTGGCTGGGATTTCCAGGTGAGTCAGATTCAGTGAGTCAAGAGTCAGTGAGTCAGACTCAGTCAGTGACTTGTTTACCTGAGATCTGGGAACTTTCCGTGGTTTCAGCTCTCTCATCCTGGGCCTCATAGCAATCACAAGCGTGCTGTCACCCTTCCTCACGCCGCTGGGTTTCTTCTGCACTTTCTCCACCTCTTCCTCTCTTGTCTCCTCCTCTGCATCACTGGACACGGCCGAGCCGCAGTCCGAGGAGCTGGCGGAGTGGTAATCCGACGTGTCCAGCGCCGGCAAGTCCGGGGTGCCCTTCTGCACGCCCGTCCCCTGCCCCGCGTCCCCGTCGTCAAAGCGGGCCACCGTGAAGTGTCTGCAGTTTTCCCCGGACCTGAGCAGTGCCGCCACAAAGCCAACACGTGTCACATGATGGCTGAAGAGACCCACCCCCCTCCCCCCCTCCCCAACTAAGCTTCTGGAACTTACCGTGCAGACACTTCCATTGGGTCGATCCATAATGTGATCTCGCGGGGGAGACCCAGCTCGGATGGCTTTAGCTCACTCTCCTCACAAGCCCGGACCACTGAGTCATCACACGGCACGCTCTGATTCATCCTGATGCATCTGGCAAAGAGCAGATAAGGCTCAGAATGACATCACTTCCTGCCAATCTGGACGTACTCTCTTACAAAATCACACTGCACTGCAGGGCACAGCAGAACGCTGCTATTATGCGGTACCTGTAAGCCTGCCCCTTGCTGGGACTGTCGGGGTACCAGTGATGCGTGTACTTTTCACAGAGCAGCGCGTGCAGTTTATCGGCAAACACTCTGGCCTTGGTGTCGGTGACACCTCCTCGTTCCACGGCCAAGCGTTTCAGGAAGTCCACAGCGGCTCGAACCTCTCTCTTCATCTCCTGCCGGGATAAAGAACTCCATTCAAAACAAGCAGCCTCTGCTTGCTGTGTTCTCCATACGTCCGCTCGAGATGTCCTCCCGCAAATGCAAATCTGTCATTTAATCCCTGTGAAATCACACCAGTGATCTGAAAAATGACCGACGGTCATCGCCGACACTGAGCTGTGACAGTACAGAACAGTAAGTAAAAAGAGATTCCTGATAAATGCGCTCACCCTGTCCACTCAAGGTCGCCTTTACTGAAACATTTTTTTCTTTTTAACACATACAAAGACTTCCATTCTTGCTATGAATACCAGCATGTCTGCATTATCTACATGAAAAGCAAATATAATGCAAATGAAACTGAAGGCTCAGAGCACAGGGGTCGCAAGTTTAGAACAAACGCAATCAGTTCCGGAATCTGATTCAGGCTTTTTGCTTCTAATTATGACACTGCAGAAATGTTGATGATCAGACAATAGAGGATATTATATCTGTACAGCACAACAGTGTAGAGATATTATATCATAACAAAATGTTCCAGAGAATCCACCACTTCATGACTGGCAAAGGACTCCGTCCACGTCATCCTGACTGCAGACACAATATGAGATAAGTAAAAGCGTAAGGAAAATGAAAAGGTCGAAGGTCAGGATGCAGTGCTGTGAAAGAAGTAACGGGTTTGCTTTTTGTTGCAGACCAAATTCGATAAGATAATTGCAATTTCTGGTTTGTCATCGAGCGTAATTTACATATGTTAATGCAAACTGGTGTGCTCCTCCTCAGCATTTAAAATGCAAAGTTTATTTGCTTTGAATAATAAAGCAACATTTGCCAGTTCAGGGTTCAAAATTCACTACTCAATTATCCTGAATGCAGGCAAAACAATAATAGGCTGTGAATCTGGCCTTCATTACATTTCAAGATCATTTTCAGTACACTGCAATGTGACTCAAAGCACAAGATGTGGACTTTCCATAGGTAAGTTCAAAGGGCAAATACTCAAATTTATACTTTGTTGTAATAGTTGTTAAATATCATGATGGTATATCAATGTGTCTTGGCCTTTCACTGAGCTGATGAAACAGATGAAAGAAAGAATATATATATATATATATATATGCATAGTATGGGCTTGTCACAAAGTGTGGGGCAGTTATGTTTGCCCACACTAACACCACCTCCACCAAAGGCTCGTCTGATAACAACAGTGGCTGGTGCATAGTGCTCTCCTTGATGTCTCCAACATCGTTGGCCGTCATTTCTGCTGTTATTTCTAAGTCTTGTTAAAACCTTATTAACTCACGAAGGAGATGAAAAACTATTTTGGCTATTGGTTTAAGAGTCTGAACTACTACTTGAACTACAAATCTACTACACAGCCATCGTTTCTGCTCAGCGTGAATCGACTTCCATCAGTGAACAGCATTGAGGCCCACTGGTCCCTCGTCCAGTGTAAATGCTCCCTGCCATGCAAGATGATGACGTCTGAGCGGATCGTCCAGCACCCAGACCACTCTGATGTAAACGGTTTCAAATGGTCTGCCATGACACTTGGGTGCCTCTCACCTCCCTTAAATGTGCCTGGCATTCATCATCCGGTTCCACAGAGCACTGTTCACAATGAAGCGGTCATCAGTGTGGGATGAGGCCAAAGGTCGTCCACTTCTATGTCTTTCTGTCACTCTTCCAGTCTCTCTGTGTCTCTGTTGCAACATGCTGATGACACTCTGTGACACTTTAAGCTCAGTGGCCACTTCCATCCTGAGAGCATTCTGTACGAAGCCTCGCAATGGTGAGATACATTTGATCAATTGTTATGTGTTGTCGTGGTCTTATGATGACACAATGTGAACAGCATGTATACCAATTCTAATTGAACCAGGAAATGGTCAATTCGTGGATCAAACACCTGCTGTGTTTTGCCATTAAACTCCTTGTTAGAGAACAGCAAGTGGTACAAAAAGTACTGAAACACTGAAGCATTGAGAAGTTTAGAGGAGAGAAGGTCACATTAAGTTCAACTTTAATGGTTAGAGTGTATTTTAGGTTCATCCTGAAATTTCACCCAAAATCCCTAAATTTTTTTTTAGATATTTTTTTCAGAGCTTGAGTGCAACTGTTGGAGCAACTGCTATATGATGTAACACCGTAGTAACATGGGTGTTAGTCAGTGAACGGCTTTGAATGACACCCAAGTGACTGTGACTCAAGTCTACTCTGCGTGAAGATATGTTGTGAGATACAAAACCGGTAAACTCCGATTGCTTTGCCCTTTGTTTAGGCAATTATTCTGTATTGCACCAAACCATTGTAGTATATGGGTGTATGATTTCAAGCTATGAGACAATACCTTCTGTCACTAGCACGTTAACTGGTGTTAGGAGCTCTGGTTTCACAGGTCTGATTTGATTCAAAACATTCTCATCACTTACATTTTGTTCACCAGATTTGACAAAAACCACAACTTTATATCCACGGACGATCAAAAATGAAAGCTCGCGTGATATCGAGAGGTTTGAGGGAATATCCCGTTATAGGAAGATAAATTGTGATTACATTTATAAACTAAGCTACAAAGTTAACATTATTAGGCTCCAAGAGGATTACCCTGACTGAACATATGGTTACACTGTTCCTATCACTGTGAGCTCCCCAAACAACTTTAAAGTCATTTCCAACTTCAGCTCATCTAATATGGTTTAGCATTATTCTGTAGGCCTATCAATGTATTCACTAATTGACTACAGTCTAGTTTGTCGTGGAGCGAACAGCCAACACATCGCCCAAAAACAAAGACTGGAAAACACGCACTTGGGTTCGTGTTACAAAGCGCACTGTTCTGTCACGTGCAACTGGCGCGAGGCGCAACAGACTTAAAGCGGAAATTCCCTATTGATGGAATTTAGACAGATAATGTCGAGCGAACAAGCCTTTGTCTTAGAATATTTTTCATCAGTTAAGCTGTTGAGCAAATATCTGTTTTTTCTTACTCTCTCTCTCTCTCTCTCTCTCTCTCTCTCTCTCTCTCGGGTTATTCTATTCTCTATAATTCCACTATGATTTGATTTGGATTCTTGCTTTTAGTAGTCGATAGTTTTCCAGTCAATTACACATGTTTATAGAAAGCTTTCTGACGCTTCTTTTTGAACATATGTGAGATTACATCACGGTATCCCATATTCGCATAGAATTAGTTTGACACAGAACTAAGATTTTCTGAAACAAACTTTGATGTGGCGCAGTATGTTTTATGAGCTTTGACATCTAAGCACATATTCTTCTTGATACATTTTCATGTATCCCTTTCAAAGAGGCGCACGTGGGCCAATTTGCTGTACTCACCTAAGATCTTTAAACCAATAAATCCTAAAGGTTTGTTTCCACAGTGATCCTACTGAAATGTGGGAAACCTCTATTTTGTCCTCGTTTGCGGCTGCTTCCTAGTTGCAATGCGCTACAGTCAAAGTAGTCCACGTTCCACCATTCGTATTGGCTTGTGTTGAACAAAGTAGCAAGACGTTACTTTCCCGTCAACGATTAAGATATGACTCACTTCCTCGTTTGGGCTCGTTTCCCTCCCACTTACAGCTAGACCACAACGGCGGACACCAAGATGACGAATTTGTTACGCTACGACACACGCCAAATATGGGCAGTCAAAGGAACTATTGTAAACACAGCCTCTTTCCCCAATAACGCATAACTGACCATAAGATGCTGAAATGTATTCAAATGGCTTCAACGCTCCATGCTTTTGATTGTTTGTACTCAAACTACTAGGAAGCAAATACAAAAATGTTTTTAATCCCACAAAGCCGGTATTCACTTTACTTTACCTATTTTGTGAATCAATCGTAAATCAATTTTAGTAATCTGATAGAAGCAGAATTAAACATATAAACAGAGGAAAGGTACCACGCCCGCGCGATTAGGACAAACGTTTAGGACAAGCAAAAGGTAGGCAGTACATGGATATAACAAGTGAACCATGGTTAAAGTCGTTTCCTTTTCTTTTCTTTTCGTGCTTATCTCTACTCCGTCTTCATAGAACTGTATCTTGTTATTTAACCACAAAGCTTGTTTTTATCTCCTATTTGCCATATTCCTGTTCATCACGTCTTCATCTTTCGACCGCAGCACCAGTTTAAGCAAATGCCTGTTCAACCGTGAAGTCTGTGGCTATGTACTTGAGATGAAATCGGTCTTGTTGCTTTTGTATTGTCATAAGAATCGCATATAAAATTGTTAGCCAGAACTCTTGGGATTTTGCTTTTGCTTTCTGAAATCAATAACGAATGTGCCTAATACATGTTATTGATGTTAAGCCAAAAATGTGTAAATAAAATCTTAATCTAAACATCCTTAACTAAAGAGATGGAATATATGCATACAGAAAATGCATACATTCCATATCAAGTTATGATTTAAAGTGATACACTGAAACCTAGATGTGCGCATTTAATTTATTGGGGTTGTCTCTACTTCACGCTCATACTATTATTTAATAATATAAGCAAAGGGTCTGTTCAGAAATGTCACATAATTCATCTTTGGTTTATGGTGCATGTTTGCTAATGAACAGCAGATGGCACTAAATATCCTGTATTTGGCCTCCATCGCTGAATAATAAATGATCTGTCAAATGGCCCCGCCTTCCAACATATGGGCACGTGCGCACGCAAACACATGCACACGCGCACATCAAGTAGCATGTCCCAGATGCCAACTCAAGAGGAAAAGATGGTGGGCGAGGTTACTTGCAACCACAGGTCCTAAACAATAAGAACTGATGAATGTTTCTGTATTTTCTGCACAACCAGCTAGCTAAAAGTGGCACGAACAGGAATCTTTCGGTACAAACAGCCTAACCTCACCTGTCTTCTCACCGCCCCACAGTTCTCCACAGTGCCCAGCTGCTGTTGACTGTAGATCTCCTCACAGTTGGTGGTTCCTGACCTCAGCAGCCAGGAAGCCTGTACTTTTCCACAATACCTCTGAGGAAGCAATTAATGTGGTCAAAGAGCAGTGCATGATTTGGCATCCATCTTAAAGGAAGACCGACCGCTATCACGGCGCTGGGATAATTTAGCTCCCTTTCTGTACTTTCTGTACAAAGACGTTCTTTGAAACGGGAACTTCAAACATTAAGAAGGGGTTTTGACTTTTTAACATTCCAAGCATCTGCAGTTCTTGGGAAAAGCTAACGGGGCCTCTAGACGGGATGTTGACTGCTCGTACCGCACACTTCAGTGTTTTGTTGGCTGTGTGTGTTCGTGGGCTGAGACGGGCCACTTCTGGACCCTCGTATCAATAAAGGCTGAACATGCAGGCACCACATGCAGCCCACTTCGCCTTTAAAAACATATTGATTTCCCGGGTGCGCAGCAAGCTTAATGTGATCGATAGCAATGCCCTTTCAAGATCAGCACTAGGATAAGCGTACCATGCTCCTGTTTGACTCAAGTCACGCACACGCTCGCACGCACGCTCGCACGCACACTGTCCTTCTCTAACACATTCTTTCTCTCTCTCTGTTACACACATGCACAAACATGCAAACACAGCCAGAAACATGTTCCCTTTGTGTCTGTCGTTGTCCTTGTGCAGAGAGCAGTTCAGCCTAATGGGACTGCACTTTCAAACTGGGTAATATGGTTATGCACGCAAAGCCACTAAGGTGCTTTCATGAATGTATAAGAGATGGAATCACACTTTTCTCTTTTCCCTGGTTCTCCCCCCCCCCCTTTCTCCACCATTGCCAAATCTACTGCCAATCGATACCTGTTTGTGTGTCCAATGCATGCGAGTGTCTCCGCGTGTCCTCATGTGGGGAGCTGAGATCATGTGTGCTGAGCTGTGTCCTTGTCTGCTTGTTTAAGTGCAGACAAGGAGAGACTGAGAAGGGGAGATTGATTTTGAGGTTTGAGTGTAAGGTTGCCTTTGGTAAACGGTCTCTGCTCACATGTAATTGTTCTTTTATCATATGTGTATGTATGCTTCATATACATTTATACACCTTTAACCTATATAATCTGTATATTATATTTTCTCCTGTCTTGATTTGCTCTCTCTCTTTCTACATTGTCCTCAACAGTCTTTGTGACTTCAGACATCAAGTACATGTTAATATGTCAGCATCCTTCTTTCCAACATCACACAGTAGGTTTCTTTTTACAATTAAGATTACCATTATAATACCAATTTTAATAATCAAGGGACACATTTATACACACAAACATTTATATATTTTCTTCTAACATGTATATATATCTTTCCTATATGCGTATTAGCCTGTAAGTCTCAGTCATGTCCTATAACAGTATGTTTTGCATAAGCACTTTATTATAGTGTATTACACAGCTGAAGCAGAGACCTAGACAGACTGTTTCCAGGTCAAGTCCACAGTCAGGACACGCCTCTGTCTGAGGACACACCTCTGTCTGAAGACACGCCTCTGTCTGAAGACACGCCTATGAATGAAGACACGCCTCTGTCTGAAGACATGCCTCTGTCTGAGGACACGACTCTGTCTGAGGACACGCCTCTGTCTGAAGACACGCCACTGTCTGAAGACACGCCACTGTCTGAAGACACGCCTCTGTCTGAAGACACGACTCTGTCTGAGGACACGCTTCTGTCTGAGGACACGCCTCTGACTGAGGACACTCCTTTGACTGAAGACACGCCTCTGAATGAAGACACGCCTCTGTCTGAAAACACGACTGTCTGAGGACACGCCTCTGTCCGAGGACACGCCTTTGTCTGAAGACATGCCTCTGACAGACATGGCTGCCTCGTCGTCATAACCATGATCGCTGGTTCAACTTCGCAAGAATGGAAATTAGAGGGGGGGGGGGGCAGTGTGGGAGGGGGAGTCACAACTCCCTCCCTCTCTCCTCCTCTCCTCCTCTTTTCCTCCCACTAAGACATTTCTTCCTAGGCCACTCCCCTTTTCTCTCTACTATCCTGCCTTCACATTAACAAATCTCTCTCTCTCTCTCTCTCTCTCTCTCCTACAAGCACACACGTACTCACACACAGCCGTGTCACACTAGCTGAGCATGCTTCTCATTCAAAGGCTCAGTCTCCTCTTTAGATCCCGACTCACTGCTCCCGTATCGCCCCCACCTCTCCCCCCACCCCCCACCGTACAGCTCCGCGTTCGTCCCCTTATCCATAAAAAACAAGGAAGGAAGGAAGCAGAAGAGGGAGGCGTCTCCCACAAGGCGACGGCGAGAAGGGGAAGAAGGAGCCCGGGAGAGCCAGCCAGACGCAGGGCGCGAGATGGGAGCTGCTGACGGGACCTCGAGGCAGGAGCACGAGGCGGGACCGAGCAGGGGAGGACTGTCGCGGCCGAGCCCGCCCGACGCCTCCCGAGAGCAGCACGACGGCGAGGAAGGACCAGCCACGGTATTTAGCCCCTTTATCTCTCGTGAGTCTCGTCCGTTTCGAATGCTCCTCCGTTAGGCACCGATCGAGCCCCACCTCCCCCACTCTGTTCCCTCTTTCCTGGGTTTCTTGTCCTCTCCTTTCTTGCCAGGACATTCCGCCGGAGCGTAGCAGTGTGTGTTAACCCCCCCCCCCCCTCCACCCCGGTATGAAAGAGAGGCCATGCATGTGGGCACTGCTGCTCCTTCCTCTTCGCTCCTTCTCCCGCCGCTGCACTTCTCCCCGCGTCCTGGGCCTCTCGCGAAGGCAAGAGAGGAAACCTCTGCTCTGTTGAGCCCAGACACTCACGGCTCTCCCACGGTGACTCATGAGGATTCTGGCCTGTGCTTTGGTGCTGAGGGACGTATGTTTACTGTAACTTCAGTGCGCCGTGAAGCTCGGGGTGGGGAATAGAGGGGCCTGCCCCAGAGAATGTAGGGAGAGGAGTGGTGGGGTGTGTGGAGTGGTGGGATGTTTGTTGGGGTGTGTGGAGGGATGTGTGGTGGGGTTTGTGTTGGGGTGTGTGGAGGGGTGTCTGGGGGTGTGTGTGTTGGGGATATGTGTAGGGGTGTTTGTTGGGGTGTGTGGAGGGTGTGTGGTGGGGTTTGTGGGTTTGACTGCAAGTCCTGTGCAGCAGTAATTTTCAAGCATCACTGATAATATGCATCATCATTCCACCCCACACAGGCATGTGGAGGTGTATTATGCCCCCCCCTCCTCCTCCCCACCCTGTACCACACTACACCCATCATCCCCTCACTCACCGTCTTCAGCATGAGGGTAAACCGGGGTGACTGAGCTCAATAAGTTGAGACACTTCAATCCGATCGTAGTGCTCTTACATCACAGTTTTCGCTCCTTCTCTCCTTCTCCCATGGGGGTGTTGGTGTTGGGGATTGGGGTGTTGGTGTTGGGGACTGGAGGTGTTGGGGACTGGGTGTGTTGGTGTTGGGGACTGGGGCTGTTGGAGATTGGGGGTGTATTGGTGTTGAGGACTGGGGGTGTTGGGGATTTGGGGTGTATTGGTGTTGGGGACTGGGGGTGTTGGGGATTTGGGGTGTATTGGTGTTGGGGACTGGGGGTGTTGGGGATTTCGGGTGTATTGGTGTTGGGGACTGGGGGTGTTGGTGTTGGGGACTGGGTGTGTTGATGTTGGGGACTGGGGGAGTTGGTGTTGGGGACTGGGGGTGTTGGGGACTGGGTGTGTTGGTGTTGGGGACTGGGTGTGTTGGTGTTGGGGACTGAGGGTGTTGGTGCACATGTTGAGGACTTGCTACCCCTTGCTACCCCCCTTTTTCTCTCTTTCTGTCTGTCTGCCTGTTTCCACAGTGATCCAGTCCTGGTCAGGCTGGCATGACTTTAGTGCCTTCTGTTAATGTGCAGCCAGAACAGGAGCCCCGTGTAGCCCCGTGTAGCCCCGTGTAGGCCCGGGTAGGCCCGTGTAGCCCTGTGTAGCCCTGTGTAGGCCCGTGTAGCCCCGTGTAGCCCTGGGTAGGCCCGTGTAGCCCCGGGTAGGCCCGTGTAGCCCCGTGTAGCCCTGAGTAGCCCTGAGTAGCCCCTTGTAGGCCCGTATAGCCCTGTGTAGGCCTGTGTAGGCCTGATAGAAGCACCAGCTCTCTGATCCAGCTCTATGCTGACATTAGAATCCTCTAAAACAACACAGACAGCTTTGGCACGTTTTGCTACTGTTCTCACTGCTGTTTCTCTCCATTGCTGTTTGTATGACTACAGTGCTAAGCTCATGCGTACAGAATTCCATTCTCATTCAATTCACATGGATATGAATTGGACACAAAAACTGTTCTAGGACCACATATGACCACAGATGTGAACACACGTGTACACAGCCCCGAAGAAGTCTGCTTTGTGTCACATTAAGGCAAAAATCGGATGAGACTCACTTCAGATTGGTAATGTGAACAAAGCATTTGAGTCATGGTTACTGTAATGTGACTGAAGGGTTTGCTTGTGTGGAGCATTGCTTTGTGGGTTAGGATTACTGTTTGTGTACACGCAGGTCACCATTAGCTGCGTTTGCCTTAACCACTGTTTTTCACAGGAGTGAAAAATTAGTTGAACCAAACATGAGTTAGTCTGTTGCCTTTGTCCCACCCCACACACTCTGGCCAGTTACAGCAGAACGCATGACTGGAGCTCCAGACTCCTATTGTGTCTGGACGAAGGTCCTAACCTGATCATGGGAAAGGCAGGGATCCGTGAACACTATGGCTAAATGCGTCAGTGGAGGAGACTCAGATGCCTGGAAGAACCTATCAGTCATCACCCATGCGGCCATTCTCAACGTGGCATCACGCAAGCATTGTGGTCACGGCAACAAGGTCAAGGGCGTAGAGCATTAGTCGATGACACCTAGCAGGGCGGGGCAAGGGTGGTGGAAAGGTAAGGAGAGGGTGGGTCAGGGTGGGGAGAGGGCGGGGTCAGGGCGGGCGAGGGTGGTGGAAAGGGAAGGAGAGGGCGGGGTCAGGGTGGGGGAGAGGGTGGGTTCGGGGCGGGGCAAGGGTGGTGGAAAGGGAAGGAGAGGGCGGGGTCAGAGTGGGAAGAGGGCAGGGTCAGAGCGGGGCGAGGGTGGGTGAAAGGGAAGGAGAGGGCGGGGTCAGGGCGGGCGAGGGTGGTGGCAGGGCGGGGCATCGGCGTGACGTGGGTGCTCCAGCCATGATGGACCATGACGTGCCTCGTGGGCTGGTGTGCAGGTTTGGGTTTCATCAGTGCTGCTGTGTTTTTATTATTTTAACTACCCTTGTTGTCCACCCTCCCATCAGAGAGCTGAAATACAGCCTGCTTCATGCCAGCTTTGCTTTGTCACACCAAAGGCAGTAATTCACCAGTGTGCTGTCCGCTGGTCAGGACGTTTATAGCTGACTGTTCTGCAATGCCAAACAATGTGCCAAAGAAAAATGTAAAAACTTCCCAACAGGACATCCAGGGCCATTCTAAGCATCTGCAAACTTTTCTCTCCACTGAAAACCTGAATACCCATATAAGCAGATAATGTCTCAGGAGCAAGACTGGCTTGCTTTGCTTTTGTCTTTACCACAAATCATTTGCATCAGTTACATAGTTGAAATGATATATTTAAAGTTTTTTCCCCAACTTTTTAAGTACTAAAATCTGTGAGGGGGCATTTATTTGAACAGCAGCGTTCTAAAGCCTGATAGAGACAAACGAGAAAAGGTTACAGGAAGTCCGAGATGAAAACCTTCTAGTGCCTTCTGGAACTTTCTGGGTTTCTGTTCCATTGAAGACCCAGTGGGTCATATTCTCTTGTCAGGGTAACAGATAGGCTTCCTGCACCCAGTGTTGGCCAGTGCTGAGTCTGGCTGAATTCTTTCCCCCCATACTGAGTGTCCTAGTAATACCTGTGTGTACTTTAGCATGCTATTACTACAACCTTCTTCATCCAAAATATATAATGCTGTGATGTAATAACAGCAAACAGGTTAATTGTCAGACATTTAAAATCTATTAAATGTTGATGGTAATTCAATTTTGTTTAATCATGGCTAAAATTGAAACCTAAAACATATCACAGCCTTCAGCAACATGAGTTTGTCTAACCGTACCTATCAAAGGACACATTGAAATCACAGAACCGAATAAAATATTGTGCATTTATGAGTGTGTGTGAAAAGCAGCCCTGCTTTGCATATGTAGTCATAGATTGGAGTGCTTTGTGCGCATACATTTGTGCATGTGCGCATATGTGTGTGTGTGTGTGTGTGTGCTCGTGCTCGTACAGCGGTATCGCAGGGGTTAACGTATGCACTCCATTGGAATGCGTTTCGGGTCGGCACGGAGATTCCTCAGTCCCTCATTAATAGGTCACGGCTCAGGCTCGGAGTGGCTTTGCTCCCGCTGTCTTTGTCTGCCTCCCCCCTCCGCCACCTCCTCTCACATCCTCCCTGCTCACACCACCTCGCCTGCTCATGTCTGCCTTTCAGGCTTCTCCTCCTCTCCCACTTCTGATCCCCTCTCTCCTGCTCAGACATCTAAAGGTTTAAGGTGCAGGGGGGTTGGGTGTGCAGAGGAAGTGCGTGTGTGTGTGTGTGTGTGCACATGCGAGCGTCTGCGTGTGTTATTTAAATGTGGCTCCGCACACCATTCATCCCGCATGCCTGATGCCTATTTAGGTGTGATTTATGCTGCCGTGGAACTTTAAATTTAGGATTGCTCTTGTCAACATAGCCCACCTATTTTTGTCGTTTTGATATAGTAATCCGGCCTGCGAGGGTGCCGAGGACTCTATGTGGAGAGAGGCTTAAGAGTCAGCAGCCAGACATCGCAGCTAGCCTGCATCCGTGAGATTATTTTACCGCTCAGTGTCCGTTCTAGCTGAAGAACAGGAATCCCCTCACTCGGTTTATTCAGACATGAAGCTGCCACACTGTACAACTCATATATACCACACACAAATGCACACACATACTTGTTTTGCACACACCGACACCCACGCATATACAGAAAACAAACAATTAGACCTACAGATTATCAAGGTTGGCATGCACACACTGAACACCACTGGTGTGTTGGTGTTGGGTAGCAGTGGGGACTTCTGACTCGTCATTTGACCTACAAACTGGGCCCTGAATCAAACAGATGCCCGTTTGCAGGTGGATGCATTTCACTCCTATGTTGCCATGCTATCAGCCTCTGTGGGTTCTGTTACATGTCGTATCCACTACGCTGTGCAGTCTGCGTCCCATATGCTCCATCGTCGCCACATGTCTCTCCTTCTGAGCGAGACGTGGTTTTTCCCCCCCGTTTGACTCTCTTCCATCTGTGCCAGACCCACGTTATCCATCCTAGCAGTGCCTCTAAGGCGAGACTCAAGTGAGACTCAAGTGAGACTCAAGTGAGACGCTGAGTGCTGGTTTCCTAGGCATGGATCAGGCCTGGTATTGGAGGAAATTGCAGTCCTGAAGTACCACTGCAAATTCGTGTTAATCTAGGGTTAGGCCCCTGAGAGTCAAAACATCGAGCATTAAAGAGAGCTGTGGAGACTGAGTTGACTTGTGTGCAAAGTATAAGCATACTAGCTGATGTTTGAATACAGCTGTGGTACCAAAATATGCCTTTTACATCTCACCATTGCCCATACTGGTTTCATGACACGTTAGGTCCACCTATGAGGTAGGCGTCCGTATTGTTTCGCAGCCTCAGTGAGCGTGTGCATCTCCAGGTTGGAACTTTTGGCGCAGCACGTTAGCACGCCTGTCATCCCTGGCTGTGAGAGCAAGGGAGAGGAAGGTGAAGATGATGCACAGCACTGTGTCTGAGTCGCAAGACTTCCACGCACCGTCTGGTTCTTCTCCGAGATTCGGGGTGGCAGATGTTCGCATCTCAGGTTGTGCGCTCAGGGATTGATGACAAGTCTGCTGTGACTGTGCCAAGCTTGGGGGGCGTTGGGGGTTTGGGAGGTGGTGGGGGGTACAGCTAGCTGTGACACATCGTGACTTCAGGGGGATCAAAAAACCCAAAATGTGGTACCTAAAAAATGGTGGTAAAGTTAAAGCTGTAAAACACGCTTTTACAAAACATATCAACAAACTGTAAATCACACAGCAGCACACAAAAGATGCCAAACAAAAATACTCGAACCTACAACCTTTTAAATGAAAAGTGCTTAAGAGTTAATTTTAAATTAATCTAAGTGCATTTATTTGAAGTCTTTGAATCGTACACAAGGTAGAACAGATCAAATTGTTGGGGACACATGGTAATTACAGTCAAACCCATAATCACAAACCTGAACACAGACAGGCAAAGGCAAAATCAGATAACAAAAATAGATCAAGGAAAACAGGTAACAAGACACATGCAAATTATAAATCAGAGGCAGTGCCTGACCAGAAACTGCATGGAGTCTCCTGGGGTATAGTCTCCTGGGGTATAGTCTCCTGGAGTATAGTCTCCTGGGGTATTGTCTCCTGGAGTATAGTCTCCTGGGGTAAAGTCTCCTGGGGCGGAGTCTATGTGGCAAGTTTTAATAAACTGATGTTTGTTGGTAACGCATTTTACCTGCTGTTTTTGTTTTTGTTTATTATTTTGTCTGGATGTCTCCAGAGAGGACAATATCCTGCTGGTTTAGGTTATAGCAACAAATCATTCGGAAAACCTTTAAGGGGACACTAGTTTCACAACAAAATCACTTGTGTTTAATTAACTCATATGGTGGCTGTTTTGTCCAGCTGGAGTTAAATGAACACTGTAGGTATTATTTTAGCACTGGGGGCTCTGCTGTGTAGGCTGTGCACCATATGTTCAGAGATGCAGGTGTTTCACACTGTATAATGATGAAAATGACGCTAATGACTAGAAGGGCCTCTGCTTGTGGCTGTCCACAACTGCTGGTACCGCTGAAGGTGCTGAAATTCTCAGCCATCCTTTTTGTTTGGGCTATTTGTAGCTACGGGTTGGAAATTATATATGATGGCCTTTGCAAAGGATTGGAAACATTTGGGAAAACCACAACAAAAACAAGCAAGCAAACAAATAAACAATTCAGCAGTAGCCATCCAAGCATGCTGCAATAGAACAGCTGGAATGCAAATGAGTGCTAAGCTGGTAAAGCCACAGTTAGCCGCACTGCTCTGGCCAGACGTCACAGGGGAAAACAAACACCAGACCTGATTGGACGTCATCCTCCAGGGTACACCAGTAGACCTACATGTTTTCTTCCAAATTAGGTCAGACTTGACCTTCTAGGTGCACAGGTGAATATCATCCCAAAGTCGAGCACATTTCTCCCATTTTGCAAGCTTTACTCCCTAACAACCTGGAAGCTGATGCCCCTCCAACACCATCTGCACTCCTGCTTTCCAACATTTTGCAGTCTGACATCCCAGCTAGCAGACTGCTAACAGACAGCAGCCTTAGCCAAAGGTACCATAGAATTTTGACAAGGAAAACTTTGAGAAGGAGAACTTTGGGATGGTTCTTCTTCTCTCCATAGCTGTCCTGTCAAACCAAAACATAGACTTTTAATTATTCTAAAACCAAAAGAACCACAAGAGATGCAGTAATAATGGTCAATCATATGAAATTGATTAGATTAATAGTTTTAAATGATGTGGTAATAATAAGAGTCAAGCGTGATTTTTGGTCTTCACTAAGGGGTTTGGGACTCCACCAGCATGAAGTCATCCAAAGCTTTTACCAAGTGTAAAGGGTTCAGCCATGGTTCTGGGCTGCCTCTCACGTTCTTATCTCTCGCAGAAAGTATCAATGATTTTAATTGAGTCTTCTCTATACAATGTTAATTTATGTCATATTTGCACAATATTAATTCATCTAATAAAGAAGACCATTTATATTGCCCTAAAACCATCTTTCATGTCAGTGAATAAAAGTGAACGCATGCCTGTTGTCCTTGGCTGTGGTCGATGGAGCACTGAACTAGGTTTTACCTTGTACAGAAATATCAATTCAGCATCATGAACATTTTTCATATTTCACTCACAAAATGTCTGAAAGACGCTACAGAGGCACGTCAAATAAAACATGGAATAAAAACTTTAGATCTACTTTTTGTGACAAACTTTGTAATGAAGGTCAAACCTTTTTGAAGGCTAAGGCAGCGTCTAGGCATTTTGCCAACGTCTCTCCCAGAAGCCCTGTCAGCGAAAGTGCTCTGGTACCCTGCCTGACATCAACTGTAATCAAGATTACTATGATCAATACACAATATTTATAATTAAGATATGCTGCTATATTAATCAGGCTACACTATGAAAGTGGTTCAGGGTGTGTGAAGCTACCACATTTTTAGTTTAGCACTAGCCACACAGCTGTTGACAGCCCTCTACTGAATGCAGCATTTCCACACTTCATAATGTGAACAGTGAGCTGTTTTGACAGAAAATTACAGCAAATTGCTCTGAGCACAGAGAGGGCAGCATGAGGGAGAAACCAGGAAAATTAGACCCATCGGCAGTTTGTGCAGCGCTGCTTCACGTCATTAACAGGTTTGAATTTCATTTCAGTGTTATGCAAACTCAGAAAACCTTTGAGTATGAATGTTAATAATTAATAATAGTATTAATGTCCAGTGTTGTCTGTGAAAAGTGATAAGACATCAAAGTTCCTACTTTTAGGCTTAAGGTTTACAGAGGAAGGAGGAAGGAGGAAGAACTCGACACTGAAGCAGTCTGAGTTTCTCCTCAGCATGTAGCATTAGTGTATTTTAACGTAGTCTGAGCTTTTCCAGTACACTCATCTTCTGAAAGAATCTTTTGAGAAATCAACTAGTCTCACACACATACCACACACACATTTTTTTAAAGTTTCCAAGGAAAGGTTCTGTATTTTCTAACATATTATTGATATTAGTGATTGTCATTGACAATTAGGATTAATTAGCACAGAGCTGTGTGAACTGTTGAAAGATTTTATTCGCAGATATGCCAACAAACATATCTATATATATTAATTTAGGAAGGCTTTGTACAAGTCGAACCCAGGAGTTCATTACAAAAGCAGAATATCAACACAAACTGTAGAAAGTAAGGGATTTGTATAAAGATACCCAACAGGAGAGCTGTGGGTGTGGAGGGGGGGGTCACACAGGAAGGTGTTCAACTGACTACGGGCCGAATCCCCCAGCTACGATCTTGGAGGGTGCACAAGGTCACAGCCGAAAGGTCAAATGTCGCGGTAGTGGAAACGTGGCAGACTTTCTAGCCCCTCCCCCTCATCCCCAGAGGCCCCGGTGGTTTGTCTGCTGACCGGGTGTGCGTGTTAACTCCCTATGGCTACCCTCCTCAGCTGCTACCATGCACACACACACACACACACAGATACGGGCTTCTGTATAAAGTTGTGAATATATAACATCAAAGGGCAAATGCAGAAGAATAATTAAGTGTATTCAATGCGATATTAATAACAAAGCAATACAGTGTGAGATTTGATATTGGTCAAGTCGTCCACTAAGTTATTAAATACTTGTGATACTTCTGGATTGTGACTAAAGGTTTTGCCCTAGGAATTGGCCAGCTATAGGAGCTCTTTAATACACACACACAAACACTATTATAATTCAAGATCTGAGTCACTCCCTTTAACAGAAAATCAATGGAATGATTAATCAGTAGCTTTATTCTTCCATCTTCCATCTCTCTCTCGCTCTCTCTCTCTCTCTCAGCATCTCTTGAGTTTGGTATTGATCTGACTGCATTTACCTTCCATTTATCCAGTAACACCCCCCCCCAACATGCACACACTGCTTGAATACAAAAAACAGTGCCTTCCTATGTAACACAGAAAGCTCACAACACCCCTCCCACATAAGTACACACACACACACAAACACACACAGATTGTAGACCACAACATACCTGTAGGTGAAATCACTATTTCTGTCCTACACTCGCTAATGGCTTAATAGCTGGTTCATGGATAAAAATTTACATAGCAAATAATGTCTTATAAGTCTTGCATTTTGCTGAAAAGTTTTGTATCTCTGTAATGTTACAGTCCACAGAGTTGACAAAAATGGGTGAGATTACTGCTGCAGGAGAGAATACGTGAGAATCTTGATGAAGAGTCAGAAGAAGTTATCAGTGGTGTAGGTTCCAGTTCAGCTTTGCGGGGAGGCACTGCTCTCACCAGCCAAACACACTATATGAGTAGGAGTTACTGGGGAGGAGACGTCGCTCCATCAACTCCCAGCCCCAATGGGAGGTAACAAACCTCACATTTTGTTTAATGGAAAAAAAATATAGGTTAATATAATTGGCATGTACACAAATATAATACAAGGATCATATTATTCTGCTTTGCTTTATGAATTAGTTATGTGTGTGTGTGTGTCTGTGTGTGTGTGGTTTAGGCCCAGTTTGATGGACAACCTTTCCTCAGCCCCCTCCCACTCATTCTAGTTGGTGGCAGCCAGGTTGCCATGACACCAGACTGTTTTGTCTGCCCTTCGACCCCTTTAAGAGGTGCCTTGGTCAGCCAGGCATTACCCATGTGGGGCCAATCGAAAGGGGGCAGGCAGGTGGGGGAAGGGGAGACATTTTCCCCTCTAAAATCGACATACAAAAGAGTCCTCTATGCATCCGCTGTATACAGCCACATTCACACACACACACACACGCGCGCACATTCAGACAAAGGCGCAGATGTATGTATCCATGTCACAGCTCTGCCTGGAAGAAACAGGAAGGATGTGTGTCCCCAGGGATCGTGGGGCTCCACTCTCACCACGACCAGCTGACGCCATTTTCTGCGTTTTCAGGTGAAAGGATTATGTGCGGACTGGTGGGTCAGCCTTAGCTTCTGACCAGTAATGTCAGAGTAGCTTTGAAAAGGTTTGACCAAGAATCCACCTCTTTATATAGTGTGTAATGTCACCAACTGCTCACAATGATCAAAGCATCCTCTCTGAATGCGTGTATTTGGGTCATGCTTTTTATATATGCCAGCTGATCTATTAAGCCAACCAGCCATAAATATGCATGCCAAAGAGAGTTAATCAGCAAGAACGGCTAGTTCCAAGAGAGAGAATGCACGACTAGCCTTTGAAATTAATCCTATTTACACAGAACGGCAGAGCGCATCCTCCTGTCTGCCGAGAGCTTTTGCGACTTGAGTCCCTGTCAGTTTGGCTGTGGACGGATCAGATTAGCGCCGGCTCCGTTCTCGCCCTGTGGCGGCCGTGAGACAGAACGGGGAGTTTATGTCCCTCCCGTCATGACTCCGCGCTTGCTCGCGACTCGGTGTGTTTAGCGCGTCCGTCCGGCTGTGGCGTTCGCCTTTTTGTTTGCGTTTCCGGCGTGTGTTTACTCGGAGCTCACCGCCTGCGGAACGGAATTCGGCGGGTGGCGAGTGACTGGCAGCACCCCGCACCTTGACCTCGTTTTGCTCGTAGTGAGGATGAATGGTATTCACAGCTGGGAGAAGAATTCATATACAGACAGATGAACACAGGAGCCACAGAGCTGGTGTGAAATAAGAATGACACGCCACTGATCACGCACTGGAGTTTACGTACGATCAGCCATGCGCGCGCATTCCGGACATGGTGTCAAAACGTCAGGTGTAAAGTGGTAATGCGTCATGGGGAGACCTCGTGTATCCAGCGAACCACGTATCGTGAGGACAACGCAACCGTGCAACTGTCAGTAACCAAGCAAACGTTGTTACGTGCAGGAAGTATTTTCTGAATATTCTTGGGCATACGTTGTGTTTTTCAATGTAGGAATCTTAGACCCTCGAGCCATTTTAGCTGAAATCATAGGGCAAATTTTTTTTTATCCATGTTTGAATATTTAAAACAAATGTTTTGGTCATCATTTCTGAGTATTTATCAGAAGGTACAATTTTGACGTTATCAGAATAAATGAATGAATGTAGCCGATACATTGTGAGTTTTGTGGGCATATTTGTTTGATCTTCTGTGGGCCTGTTTGTGTAACTGATCAGTGTGTAAGCTGGTTGTGTGCTGTGTGTTTCAGGGTCAGGTGCGTTTGTTCCACCTGAACGCCCCTCTGTCCCTCCTCGGTGTCCCCAGGTGTTGTCTGCGCTCGTAGCGGCTGGACCGGTCTGGTGATCAGGTAACCCAGCTTTCCTCGTCTCTCCACCTTGAACGCACCTCCCACGTGCCCTTATCTCAGACTGCCAGCTCTTTCAAACGGGGTTTAGTGTGGCCAGTGTAATGTGGAAGCGCATGCAATTTAAAACGCATCCGTTGTGTCCGTGACCACTGCACTTTTCGTGTGAGCTTTTTGACCGCTGTTGCACTGTTGGTGCCGTTTGGATCGCGGGTTTCGATCACTCCTCGCGCTGCTTTTTTTGTTCGTGATCAGCTGACCGTTGCTGTTCCAATGCCACGTGAAGCGTATCCTGCTTCCACAATCTCGCAGAGCAGAGCTCGCTCCCCCCAATACCACTGGCACACACACGGACCCCGTCCACCATGACTGACAGCAATGCCATGGCAACCGCTTGGCACGTTGCCAGGCTGCCAACGGCTTACCGGGAACTTGTTTCCATAGCAACCCGCTTTAACCACTCCATTTCCCCCCCTCACACCCAACACCACTAAACTAAAACCATAAAGCTGTGTTAAAAAGAAAGAAAGAAAACATGGGGAAAAACACAATTCCACCCTGGATATGTTAAAATGGAAAGATTTTAAAAAGTGCCCTTAAGATAGTTCTGCCTATACACATTTAACATTTAAATATACACTTGTACTTGCGTAGCGTTAGTGGAAAATGAAGTTTTAGCGGGCTGACCGCGTGCATTGTGACGTGTGATTGGAGAAAAGCTCGTGGCGTGTGTGCACGCTGATCGTTAACCGTCTGGGGAGCGTGTAACGAACGAGGCAGAGATAGCCGATTCTTCGCTGTTTTTCGTATTACAACGCATAATTCAGACATTTTAGAGAACTGGTGACTTGCTGTAGACACTCGCAATTGTCTCTACAAAACCGAACATTCGGAGGAACTCCGGAGACTCCTGTAGACTGGAACCAACGGAACAGTTTACACGTGATGCAAGCAGATATTTGCTTGTTGGCTGAATAGCGGATAGCACTGGTCAAGCAGCACGCGGAGGAGCAAAGCACACGTTTACTCTCTGCGTGATCAATAATAGACACGGCAGGCAGACAGTGGCTGCTTTAACAAGCCTCTGCACACCCTCACATCACAGTTTATCACCTTTGGTGTACCTGTGTGCAGGATGGCTCAGGAGTGTGACACACACACACACATTCTGTCACGTGCACAAGCTCTTGCTCCCACATGCTAACACATGCATACAGGAACGCAGCCCACATCAGTGGAGTTCACGTAGGCAGATCATGGGCCCCCAGCAGTGGTACGGAATCAGAGGGCCGTCTGTTCACGCCTGGGGTGGCCACAGTTTCACCAGACAGAAATTCTCCTGAGGGCACCGGCTGGCGGGAGAAGCACTGCAGACGTCTACGTCGACCTGGAGAGGACGGAGAGAGCGGCCACTGCGCAGGAGGCACACAGACCCAAAGGGCCCACGATGGAGCCGTGCAGGGGATGAAAAACGAACTTGGGACGGGAGGAGCGAGGTGGGGTTATCCAGATGGAGAAGGAGAAGTGGACGTGGGCGCGACTGCACCGCATTTCGGCGTGATTTGACTGCGAAAAAGAAAAAAAAGAAAAGGGGAGAGGGGGAGGGAACAAAGGAAGGGGCTGAGGGAGCCAGGTGGAGAAAGGCGGAGAAAGGCGGAGAGGCAGCGCGGAAGGGAGGAGCAGAGAAGGTCGTCTGAGTGCAGCAGGACTGAGGAGGGAGGTGCGAATCGGGACGGAGAGGAGGAGGGAGGGAGGGAGGGAGGATCTGGCTGTAATCAGGGACCGAGTGAGGGGATTAGCAATTTGAGACGTATCCAAAACCGGAGTGGGGAGCCAACGCTACGTCGACCTGGCAGCACGCTAACGGAGACACCGATATCGCCACGGCAACGTGCCGGGGCTTTGAAATGCGTCACGTCTTCTTTTGCCCTTCCAGTGGTTCGTTTCACAGCAGGGCGGGGCCTGGGGCAAGAGAAGGCGGAGCTACGGGGGAGGGCTCTGAACAGCGGCAGGGGTGGAGCTAGCCACGGTCACTGGGCTTTGTGTTGGAATGTGGGCTTATTCAACTTGACATGAGGTCTTGACACAAGCGCACACACACACACACGCACACACACATACACGTCACACATACACGTTTAAATATACACACAAATCACACAGACGGCGGCCTGGGTGGGTCGATGACCCTCTTTGTCTGACTGCAGTAATAACACAGAGGTCATCATGTAATTGAGAGCTTCATTTAGTCAAAAGCACAGTAGTAGATTTTTAAAAATCTTCTGATTAAAAATAAGTCAAGCAAAACCCTTGAGTTCTACAGTTCACACACAGAGGTAGACACCAGCCGCCTACATGAATGGAAATAAAATTAGGTTTGAATGTAAATAAACATATTTGCATTAATTTTCATACTAATATGTGCAAAGTGAGCGAGATGGTATGCGTCTGTGTGTGTGTGTGTGTGTGTGTGTGTGTGTGAACACGAGAGGCCTCAAAGGAGAGACTGTGGTTGTGATGTTGCTGAATGTCTGCTATAGCTGAGAGCTCACAGAGCATTTGCGAGGTTTGCAGAGAGAATTGTGGGCTAGTCACACATGACCTTTGTATGTCAGGCTGGTATTCTCTTCACATTCACTGATGTTTGCTATGTCTTGTCATAATGCATTACAGTAAGTCAGGATAGGAAGGATTAGCTGTGGAGAGTTATGGAACTATGTTATGTCTTTGTGTGTGTGTGTGTGTGTGTGTGTGTTTGTGTGTATATATTAAGCTGTCCGTGTCTCACTCTTTTCTGATGATGATAAAGGAAAACATATTATCAGGGCAGCATCAATTTTTCAGTGGCTTAAAGTGGGTACTTTATCCAGAGAAAGAGGTCAGACTCTTTAGCTGTGTGTGTGCGTGCGTGTGTGTGTGTGTGCGCGTGTGTGTAATTACCACATGAGCAGAGTCTGGATCCACTCACTTTAGTTTTTTGTGCCACCACTAGAGGGCAATAATGACCTAGAAATTCTAGCGCCTTTCTTGTCGGCTGTAACTTTGCTTATTTGTTCTCAAACACACAGAAATGTATATAATGACCGATGGTGAGGATCGTGATCTCTTTGTGGGAAGTACATGTCCACGCCAAAAGACAAGCAGAATAAGACCACTCACCCTTCAGTATCAACAAAGAACAAAGAACCCAACACTTTTAAGGGTCCGCGACGACCGTACACACGAGATGGCAGAGTGCGTGACTTCTAGCAGACTGATCGAAATGTCACGCGAAACAGGACAGCGGCCACGGGAACAGACAGCGCCTGCTCTCGGCGGACGGCCACGGAGGGCGTCCGGCCTCGGCATCTTCTACGCAGAGAAGTGGGCGGGGCTCCGTGCGTCGCGGCGTGAGGTAGTTGGTTGTATGGTTGCGCATAATAAACAGCCCGGAGATAACTGTACAACCTTCTAGCTTTCCCTGCGGCTGCACCCAAACGCCAGTCGGAACCCACGGCAGCACCTGGACACCTGGGGTCAAGCAATCAGGCGCGAGCAGAAACGAATCCATAAAGGCCAAAGTGACGAAGAGCTGCAGATCCTCCCTGAACCCCCCTGAACCTCCCTGAACCTCCCTGAACCTCGTTAGAGCCCCAACATTTACATTTACATTTACATTTACGGCATTTAGCAGACGCCCTTATCCAGAGCGACTTACAAAAAGTGCTTCATTGTTTTACTCAGAACAAAATCTCTAGCTAGTTAGTTTAGGCTAAAATCAGGAAGAAACTTTAAGCAAAGATATTATTAGACGCACCAACGCACCGGCAGGCTCCACGCAGCACTCAGAGCCTGCGAATCAGAGGCCGATTTTAGATGGATTCGTCGATCTCTGGTGGGGAGTGAGCAGATGGCGTTATATCGTTTATGGAGATTTTTGCTCCCTTGTTGTAGTGAAAAATGCAAAGGGCACGTGTTGCCCTACGAGAGGCTGCGCTTAGGAAGAGAGGAGGCTTGTTGGCTGAAGCACCTGCTTCGTGAACCTCTACAGGCACCAAGGCAGTTTTGGTAGTTTGTCGCATGTCTCGCAGCCCTGACTCCACGAGCAGGTCGAGTGTGAAGCCACTTTGCTGCTGGCTTTGTTGCCCGGATCTTCCCGGTTCGGCTGTTCTGGTTATCGTTGAGAAACGCGCGTCCAAATTGACGGCCGGTGAACTCGAGAACGTTGTGGCTGATTGGTAATCGTTCTTTGTCTCGTTTCGTGTTAGGACCTTATTCCTTGGCGGCGTGGTTCCTACCAAAGTCCTGGTTCAGCGAGGTTGGATTGTCTAATGGCTGACTGTGTGTTTGTGTGTTCTCTCCCATCTTAACATCGGCCTCTGTGCTCCCCCTCCCTCCCAACACCCCTCCCCCCCCAGTGTCCGCCACCCGCGTCTCCCCCAATGTGTCTGGCTGGCGCAGACAGAAGCATCCGCATTGCGTTGCAGCTCTTTCTCTCTCTCTCTCTCTCTCTGTCTGTCTCTCTTTTTTTCTGTTCCTCTCCCTTTTGCACGCTCTATCTCTCTCTCTCTATGTCTCTCTCTCTCTCTCTCTCTCTGTGTCTCTGTCTTTCTCTATCTTTCTTTCTCTCTCTCTCTGTCTCTCTCTGTGTCTCTCTCTTTTGCTCTCTCTGTTTCCTCCTTAGGGGAGAAAAGGCCGTACATCAGCACTCTGCTGATTCTAGTCTTGGTTTGGTTTGTTCTTTCACACATATGCTTACACACACATAAACACACACAGACACACGCACACACAAACACACACACACACACACACACATTGCCTGGAACCACAAGGTTGTTCAGTGGTCAAATGGTTTGGAGTTTTTGCTCACTGATCATGCAATACTTTCTTAAATGATCTGCTGTAGATTAGATGGACTAATCTGCTGTAGATTAGGTGGCTCCCTGCATGCATCCTCCTCACACTGAACCTGCTTTATCACTTCACACACCTGCTTTCACTTTCAGCAACGAACAACGAACAAACACAAACACACACACACTGGTGTGTGTGGCTGGGATATGACTGTGTGCGATATATATTGGCTGTTAATCATTATCCTTATGATGACACATGCCACAGTACATAGAAAATTTGTTGATTGTTTAACAAACATAGATGGAAGTATCAAGTGTTGTAATAACAAGTGAGTCACATAGTGTAATAATTGTAATACGTTTCCCGTGCGTGTTTGTGTATGTTTCTGCACAAGTGGCTAACAGTTGTTTGGACTCTTTGGTGCATGTATGCGAGAAGCTTCTGTAGTCCCCTCCAATCAGATCTCTTGTTTAGCACCACAGAAGTGGTGGTTTCATATACCTGAGCTCACAGTCTCAATTTCATGTGCAGGACAGCCTTGAGAGGTCGAGAGAGAGAGAGATAGAGAGAGAGAGAGAGAGAGAGAGTCTTACTACATACATTGGAAGGCTTAAATTAGGATCATTAAGCATTCCCTCCGCACACTCTATTTTAAACCGAGCATTCTGATAATCTATAGAAGAGCGTTCTCGCTGTCAAGGACGCTTTCATGTTGCTTCGCGAAACGTCTTCATTCCAGCAGGCCCCGTCTCTGCCGTTGGCAGGCATATTTGGCTGCGGAACAAAAGAATTTCAGCCCCATTAATTGTGAAGCCACCCAGGGTCATTCCTCCACATACCCCACTCCCCCACCCCCACACCACCCACCCACCCCCCGTCCCTGCTTGCCGCTCGGCCAGAGTGCCACTTGTGTCCCAGTCTTCGTCGTTTGATACTCGCCTTTGTGTCTGGCTTTGTCCTCGACTCTGCGGCAGGGGCAGTACCGCCCCCACACCCCGCTGCTCACTGTACCGACACGCCATAAATCACATTTAAATGAGCGTACACCTCCACCGAGGCTCCCTACCGCCGCACGGGCTACCAGACAGACGCACGTCACCTGCTCAGGTTCGGCGTGCGCGTGAGCATTGTTCCTATAGTAACTCCACGCCACCGCTGGTGTGTACGGGGCCAGGCCAGTCTGCACTGTTTTTGGTGCAGCGACCGTTCGTCTGTGAATTCATAATCACGTCACTGCACAAAAATATGTTGGATCCTAATGAAAATGTACGATCCAATTTACCTTTCCTGCAGCTGAGGTGTGTAGAGAGTGGAATAGTACCATATAGGGCCGTAAAGCCTGCAAATAATCGGCTTTCTATAGGAACATTGTTGCATTAACTGCAGTGCCTTTATATTATGTGGTGCCATCTTCGGTGGATTGCCTATGCAATACACTTGACTTTATGCAGTGGTATGTGTCTGGTTCTCATTTCATTGCACTGGCACAGGTGGTTCATTTTTTGGGGGGAAGGGGCACAGATAGATTAAGAGATGACTGTTGCAAACACGGGGAGTAATATTTTCCTCGGGTTCATCTCACACCAGCTCGTGTGTTCCTCCCCCTGCAATCGCTCTCCTCCCCTCTCCCTCCGTCTCACACACGTTTTCTCTCGTTTCCAGACACACGCAGACACGTACATACACACAGTGAGACTCGTGCGCGGCGCATGCACACACACACACACCGGCGTGTGAACACGCAGACTGCGAAAGAAGGGGAGCAGGGGGGAGTAACAGAGACGTGATGCCTGGAAAAAAATGTGAGCAAGGGGGAAGAGAGAGAGAGAGAGAGAAGGGAGAGAGAGAAGAGAGAGAGAGATAGAAAAAGAGAGATATAGAGAATAGAAGAGGGGTAAGATAAGGGGAGAGAGAGAGAGAAGAGAGAGAGAAGAGGGGTAAGATAAGGGGAGAGAGAGAGAGAGAGAGAGAGGAGTCTCGGAGAATGAGACTACACTGGGTAGCCGGAGCGGAAAGACAGCATATCTGTACTCTCTCCTGGGTATGTTTGTAGCATGTTTGTGAGGGTCTGACCGGTTGGCTAACGTAGGGCACAGCCAGACGTGACTGTGGCACTGCTGACTGCAGGATGCCTGTGGGAAGGTAAGTCGAGCACTTCGTGCAAGCGTAGTGTGAGCGTTTACTTTGGTCTGTCTGTCTGTCTGTCTGCCCGTTTGCAGTTACTCGTGGTCGTTAGGAGGGAGAAAGAGAAGCAGACAGGCCCTGGAACGGGTTCAAACACATCGCAAAGCGCAGCGTTGATTTTATTACTAGTTAACCTCGAATTCAACTCGGGTAAAAAAAAAAAAAAACAGCCGGCCACCAGCGCTGCAGACGCATGTTGGGCGCGTTTCTCGTCCCGCTTTGTCTTTGTCTCATCGGACATAACTTTGGAGGGAGACGGCTTTCTGCCCCTCCGATGCTGCTAACGAGCGTGTGCACGAGCGGCGTATTCCTGCCCACCGCTTCTCACCAAGTCTTCAGCAGACTGCTGGTGCATTGTTCCTCTGGAACCTCTACTGCGGGCTGCACATGCCAGATGTCAGCCCTACGCTGATACTCCCTGCGTCCCTGTTCCCCCTGCAGCCACCCCCCCCCCCACCCCCTCCCATTTCTTTGCCTCTTCTCCTCTGTGACTCCAGGCGTGCCAGGGAGCTGCTGGTTTAGCGAAGGGCAAAGTTTTTGCAGACTGGGACGCCGAGCACCCACGTCTGTTGCAGGTGGTCTGTTTTTTGTGTTTTGTTTTTTTTTTGCCGTGGTCTCGCCGCCGCTGTGCACGCCCACCCCGAGCTGACGGATGGAGCAGACGGAGTGGTTGGAGCGGCTGGGATGGACGGGGAGGATGGAGCGCGTCTCCTGGTCCCAGCACTGGTAAGGCGGGCTGTTCTACGTGCACGCGGACATCTCTGAAACATCCGAATTCTGTGGTCAACGTCTGCTGCAGAGATGCACGTAATTTATCATTTTGTGCTGTAGGAAGTGTTTAATGTACCGTGTCCATACTGCAGTTTTCCACGTCCATCTCCAGACATACAGTTTCTTCTGTAAACGTGACCGTATGTATCCATGTAGTGTCGCAGTTTCAAAACAGTTCTATAAGTCTGAAGGAGTTTCTGCTTTTTAATGAATTATGCAGACTGTCACTGCGCTGATGTGACAGGATTATTTTCAGTGAGAAGATTTTGAGGAGAAAATGACAAGATAAGTGAACCTCAGCCACTGTTATAGCAGCTGTGTACCTACAGGGGGCCCCATTCTCTTTTCTTCGTGCCTTCTAAATTGGTTATAACATAATAAAACATATCTGCAAATTAGGCCACAGATACTACACGCAGTCTTGTGTAGACTGTATCCATGTTTGGATATTTGAAAGTGTGTACTGATCTTTGTTTTCTATGTGTACACAGGTTTCAGTGCCTTGGGTAAATGAGCCCCCCCACCCTTTCCCACCCCCACCCGTCCCCACATGACAAATTACCACAGGTGCTCTTCTCTGGCTTGTCCTTACGTTACCTGGCGAGAGGGAAAATCTTTTTGTCGTTGCAGTCTGCCAGTTTGCGTGCACCGTTCTCCACGCTGGCTGTCTAGGTCTCCTCCGTTATTACGCGTTGCAGGGTGTCTGCGCGAAGTCACCAGGCATTTCATGGGAAAATGTACATGTCCTGTCTCACACAGGTCGGCCAACATAGCTGTGATTTTTGTAGCTAAATCAGCTTACGGAGAGCGGCGTTTCTTCCAAAGCCGGCGGTGCTCTCAGATGCCGGCTGATATCTCAGAAGCTTTTTCAGACTTGCTGCCTCTGCAGAGACATAACTGTGCTGCAGCAGAAATATTCATCGGCACCCAACAGTTTTATTGTGACTGACATAACGCATTTTGGTGCGGGCGTAATCCGTAGCCACTCCTCCCACCGCCACCAGCACCACCCGCTCCTGCACCCGCACTATGTGTGGAGTTATGGATTAATACCCTGGCGGCTCACGTATGAGGTCTCGCTATCGGGGAAGCAGTGCAATGCGCCAAAAGAGAGAGGTGTGTGTTTTTTTTCTTCAGGTGCGGTCAAGAGTTTGGATCAAACGGGGCCGTGGTACTTTTGAACGAACGCATTCGAAGTATCTGCATTTGGAAAGACTGCATACATTTCCCAGCATGCCTCTCTGTCCCTGAGACCCTTAACCTGTGAGGTCAACGCAGGTCACAGGTGAGGTCCTCAGGAACAGGGCTGCAGGCGATTTCTCATCAGCGACCTAAACGAGACCTCGTCCAGGTGCCACTCATGTGACCTTTACATGGTTTGTGTTTAAACCTATGATCTGTCCAGACTGAAACAAGCCAAAAGATTATTGCATACAATTTTCACATTTATGAGGGACAACAATATTAATATCTCACAATCAAAGCAGATATGATTAGAGGTGTAACCTTCTTTTATGATTATGCGTCTTCTATTATTCTGACTCTCATGGTGATTAGTATTCTGTGGTGATAGTCTGCAAAAATGAATGATTGGTTCTTTAAAGAATAATGGTTTCCTAAGTATTTACATGGGCCCTCTTGTTGCCAATGGTGGCCCGAGGGGGCACACCCTATAGGCTGGCTTTGTGTTCTGATCTATCAAATGATCCAATCCAAAGAGAGCCAAGGGTCGTGACCCCATGGTATGATCATCTTCACATCTGCCCTCATATTCAAGGGCATATTCAAGTTGAGAATGAATGAAATTGAGATTCAAAATGTATACCCTCAACTAGATGTAGTGTCCAGATTACAGGGGTAATAAAAACATATATTTTCATATCAAAACATATGTGTTCGTTTGTCTGTGATGTGATGACGTAATCACCAGGGCGCTTTAATCACAGATCAAAGTAATGCTGTAATGCTGTAATGCTGTAACTAACTGTATTCTTGTTAAAGTTGCCTAAAGCAAAATTACAATCTCACCTGCTGCACACACTGTCCTCCTCTTCACTCAGCCTTACTGAACACAGGCCTCGTAGTTATATGTGACACTGTAACAGGTAAAAAGGTTTAAATATTTTTACAAGCGCATCAATTGCAGATCATAATTGTGGCAGTGGAGGAATATGCGGTTACCAAGAAACTGTTACGGCACATGAGCTTTCTGATAAACCAATTAGCTAATAACCATAAAAATCACTAAGATTTATAAAAAGATGAGATTTAAAAAGAAAGAAGACACAAGCCCTTTCCACCTAACCTAGCACTACCGTTAAGTCCATACCGCCACAGGGGAGTCCGGCTAATGGCCCAAACGGTTCTCCAGACCACAGTGAAGACCAAAGTGCAGCAGAGGGGAGGAACCCGGACCCTCGCTCTCAAGGACGGGTCCGTTTCCCTGCGCCGGCTCGCCCGGTTCTGCCTGTGGCCTCCAGTTGGATGAGCAGTTCCACCTGTCTGACGCAGTGCCACCTGTCACGCTAGGACAAGCCCACCGGCGCTGGACCGCTGGATCTCTGGACCGCTGCCCTTCCCCCCCCTGCCCAACCCCCCCGCCCCAGACTGCTCACTGGCGGGTCCAGCCCCAGGCTATCACGCTCGCTATTGATTGGCTTGTCTCTGAGGAGACAGATGAATGCATTAGTACCCAAGTCGCTCCCCGTCACTGGAAACATATTAACTTCGTGTATTAGCCGCCCCGTCTCGTTTCTATGGCGACGTGCAGAGGGGAGAGTGCTGGAGGAGAGGGGAGGGGCATACAGGAGGAGGAGAGTTGGGGGGGTGCGGTAAGGAAGGAGGAGGAGAGGAGAGTTTGGGGGGGGGGGTGTGGGCACAGGATGCGCAGGAGCTGTGGTCTTCATCAGCAGTGCTTCTCCTTCACTCTTCCCCTACAGACAGGCTCTGCAGGGCCTCTCCCTTCTAGCGCATGAGCCCTTAAGATGGTGCTCTCACTTTCCCCTTCTGAGTCATTGTTCCGTTGTGTCGGTGCTCTTTGTTTTGCTGCCCTGGTGTGCGTCTCATCGATCACACTCACTGCATCGCTCCACTTCCTCCTTTGTTTCATTTGACTTAGATTATTTGCTAAATAATGCGCTGGCTTTTGGCTATTTTGTCATCAAGCTCTAGACTCTTGCAGCCACACACACACACACACACATGCACCTGCCACTACGCATAAATGAGCAAACACACACACACACACACACTCTCCATTTTGTTGCTCTAAAGAAAATATGGTGGTGCATCCTGGGAGATTGAAAAAATGGATTAAAGGTGTGGTAGTGAAAGAAAGAAGCTCTAATGTGAAACTGACCTAACTATAGTGATCATATTGAACCATGTCCTTACACTGTATTACGTACTTATTCTTTCAATCTCAAAGTATCATTAAGATGATTTAATCCTTTTATGTGATGTCATGGTTCAGCCAAACCATGTGACATAGTGTCCTGTAACTATGATGTCATGAGTAATGTAACAAATTGAACTCTCATGAAGTTCTAGAATCTCTTAAAAGAACCTCTGAAACAGGCCAACGACCACAACAAGCGTAATGTCTGCATTTATAACTAGTGTGTTATTTTTAATTCTATTAATTCACTCAGGTTTAAGTTGTTACCAGTGCTTTATAGATCCAGAGGACAGTGTTCGCCTATGCTGGGGTCACATGCTCACTGAATATAACATTCGTAATATAGACTCCTGTTTCAAAACATTAAATAGAATATTCAACAACAATCAAAATGTAACTAATGCAGCCAAAGTAGGTAAGACAGTTTAATTCTTTTAGTTTGAATACAAGAGTAAACGTTATAAACCTGACACTACAGAAATTCTGTTTAAAGACTTAAATCTGATTTAGATCACATTGGCCATTGAATCCAATTTCTAGATCATCAATTTTTGGGCGTCGCCTAAAATCTCTTTTTTTAGGTTATCATTTAAATAGACAGTCTTTTTGTTAATTGGTTAATTAATCTTCAGATGTAATGAATTAATTAGATGTAACAAATTAATGTTTCTCTCTTATATCTGTTCGCCTGCCTGTCCATTTTAGGGAGAGGCTATGACTCTGCACTTAAAGAGATCCTGACTGCTGAAATAATGCCCTTGGTGGAAGAATTTGATCAAAACACAAATAATGGTACTATCAGCCTTTGATCATCAGATTCCTGCTCTTACATAACACAAGAGTTGACACTACCCATCAGTAAACATTAGATCATCATTACTTTCAAGAGTAGAATTAAAATATGAATATTGGTATTTTGATTAAGACAGTGGCAAACAGAGGACAAAATGTTAGATGTAATGTTATTTGCATTAAGGCAGCATCAACATAAAACAAAGGTGCTTTGTTGCACTTGTTCCACCAGGTGAGCTACACAAGCATAGCTTTGACTACAGCGCTAACGTATTGGTGTATTGACTTGGCTAGGGCTGCACTGCTAAGGTTTTAAGAGTAGCACATAACACCATTTTTGTTTCGTTGCCTTTATTTTAATCAGACATGTCATTGGGAACAAATGTGCACAGTTGCCAGCCACCTTTATTGTGTTAATCGCACCGTGCTTTCCATACGCATGTTTATAGGTCTGTACTTGAAATGAGTTTGCTTGGAATTTACATTGGAGTTTTCAACTCTTTTTTCTTCTCTTTGTATTTTTCATGTTTTGAGTCGTCATCACAGTCCCTGGCCATACTGTTTTCTCCATTGCACTGCTGTGGAAAGTTTAATATGTTTCTAGGACTAAACCACTTTAACGAAATAAGATGTAGTTGATGTGGAACACAGTTACATTATTTTAAACATGGACAAAAACTAAAAGAAAACACAAAAAACACGAACCCGAACACATCCCTAACTTCTAGTCTCTACAGCAGGCTAACATGATGTCACTATTTTGGGGAGGGACAAACATTGGCACCTTCTTTTAGATGGGAATGAATTTGAATGAATTTGAATTTGTGACGCAATTCTGAGGGAAACACGCGTGATTAGAAGGAAGAGGTAAAAAATGCAGACCTGAACCCACAACCAGCCACACACTCACACAGGTAGTACTGTCTATATAAGAGGTTAGCACTAAGCTGTTTATTAGAGACACTAATCGCTGCTATTCCTTTATTCAACCTAACCCTAATTTTAACCTTTAACCAAGACGTACTCTTTGTATGTCTGTCTATGTGACAGTCATAGCCCTTCAGTGTGACTTCCTCTCATCTCGCCAGATACTGTGTATGAAGCTAGGCTTCAAGCTGCAGCCGACACGTTCGTTGCGATGGCCTCTGGTCTGCCAAGAGGTGAGAGAAATATTCTGTCCCTTTATTTCGATATGTTTATCATGAAATATAGGACTCAGGCCATTGTTTATCAGGCTGGCCTGCAGCAGTTTGGTCAGTTCGTCTTCGTTTTAACACATTCACATCACCGACTTCATCTTTGGATTCGTAAAAGCCTCAGAACCACTGTACCAAACCGCGCGCACTGTTCTACCTGCTTTCAGGTGAACGCCGTTATTTCAGACTTAATTTGGCCATATTGCTGTCTAAACATTGCTAATTTTTTACTCTCTTGCCTTTTCCAGCATCGGGGTGTTTCCCTCCGTGTGGTAAGTGTTTGGACTCTCATTCTTTTATAGCTGAAAGTGACCTCTGGTTGGGACGTCATATTGCCTGCCTCTGTATGTTGGCGCATGTTCGGACGTGTGAACTTTCCACCTCTGCGTCTCGCAGTGCTCCCCGCGACCTTAAATTGTTGTTTGGATTTCAATTATTGTTTGGATACTGCGCAAAATACAGTACTTATGCAAATGCAGTTTAAAAGTATCCCGTATGCTGCAAGCTCGTAATTAACGTTATGTGCATAACTTTTTCTTTTGTGGCTAATGATTTATTTGACGGAGATTTGCCCAACTCTGCTGAATTACTGTGAGCTTTTCACGGAAGGGCATTTCAATTAGGCACACCACAATATCGGTCTCACTTGTAGTTTCCATTCGAGGTTCGCTTAATAGACAATGACGTTTTACTAATAATTCCCGAGCCCTTTAGAACGCCGAGAAGGGCCAGTCTGCTCTAGGCTGACACCCGTAGTGAAAATTACACATTTCATTGGTCAGATTTCCTGTCATTATGCTAATAGACTTGCATTACAGAACCCTTCAAAATATCACCAGAAGTGGCTCGTAGACACACACAGCAGCAAGTACCTGCAGTCCATTCAACAGTTTTGATTAGTAGCTACCATTCTCAGACAGAAATACACCCTGTAGTTGATATAGATATAGATGAAAAGGTTGATTTTCTTTTTACATTATTTATGAAATGTTTGTTTTATTTATTTGTTTCACACTGTTGATTTATAGCTGCTTTTCTCCCTATATATATCAGGTTTTCAGGCTCTAGGTGCTGTCTATAATTGCATGACCTGCCAGTATGACTCCTGTGAATTCCCCCTGGATTGTCCTTGTGAGTTAAAAGTCACATTAATGCCTCTTCATTCTTTTGCATATGAACACACAATGCTTCTATTTCAACAATAAGGGATGCTACACATGGGGCTTTTCACAAAATGCAATGGCTTACATCCAGGTGTACTACATGATGCCATGTGGGTGTGTCAAAATAGCTATTTTCATGCAGGCATCATATAAAAGGTTGAGTGTAGAGGAAATATACAGAGAAGGGTGTCTATGTTCAGAATTAGCAAGTATACATTATTAAAGGTTTTTATAAAGCACGTTTAAAAGTTGTTAACCAAAGTTTCGTTCACAGTTTTCGGTAATAAGAAGCTACAGCTACACATACATCATACCATGCACAGTCCTACAGAAACAGAAAAGCCTTCAGGGTGTTCACATTAGTGAGCAAGGCTCATTAGGCCTCCGTGGGATTAGAGCTGGGTGTCCTCTGTAGTGAGGGGAGATACTGTACCTCTGATTGATACCACCCAGTGGGTGTATATACAGGGAAAAGAGAAATGGCCCTAATATGGGTCCTTGTGGAACCCTGCAGCTATTTGTGGCATTAGAAGAAAAACAATTGCCAATGTTAAATCGGAAGGAAGTGGATATGGGATTTAAATCACTGCAAAACTTCCCATTGCAGGTCAGCCATGTTCTCCAAGCGTTCATTACGGATGTCATGAGCTACAGTGTCAAGAGCAGCACTGTCTAACATTGGTATTTAGAGGGCTTGTTTGAGATTCACATAGGCAGTGCAGAATTAAACACTGATCAGTGATCCTGGTGTGGTGTTCTGCATGCTGAGGTTTTGTCTGACTTTTCCAAGTCATGGCATCAATCTGATACAAGCCACTGTAATCTTCTGGGAACCAGAGACACAGAGTTTAGATAGTTAAGTGTACCTGGCTAGAGGACAAATGCTATAAATCTGTTATGTTGTCAAATGACATGTTTCTCTGTTGACCTTTATTCATAATGTACAAGCTTGGAGGCTGTACTTCTTCTCATCTTCAGATGTGTCATTATCATCAGTTTGTTTCCAACATATCAGTATTGCTGTCGCATTATTTTTGAATGTTTACGCTGTCAGTCACATGGCATCTGCAACTCCGTCAGCCTCTCAAATGAAGTCCCCATGATGCAAACACAGCACTGTCCAAGACCTGCGATTACACATGCACAGACACCAGTGAGCAACTCTTGAATAGGGGCTAATGCTAATAGGGGCTAATGCTAATCCTGTAGGAGAGATGCAGTTTTAATATAAATACTTAGACTAAATAAATAAAAGACTAAGCGTTATCTTACACTATCTTACCATGATCCCTGCACTTAAATGATTTGTAATATAACACTGATGCTTGTTTGCTGATTTTCAGTGTATCTAAATTTAAGGTACAGTGATTCTGTAAGTATTAGATGTCAGTACTGGTTTTACTAGTATATACTGTATAATCATAATAATCAACTTTAAATATTTGAATGTGTGCATCATGGGCTTCATTCCATGGCCCCTATTACTGACCCACTGTAATTCCATGGCCCATTATAATTACTAACACAAGCTTTGCCTGCACCTTACAAATTAGTCAATTGCACTTGGTTGCACTTGGTTGCACTTGGTTGGGGCAGTCATGGTCTGGTGGTTAGGGAACCAGTCTTGTGACCGGAGGGTTGTGGGTTCGATTCCCAGGCCTGAGGCCATGACTGAGGTGCCCTTGAGCAAGGCACCTAACCCCAACTGCTCCCCGGGCGCCGGGCTAGGGCTGCCCACCGCTCTGGGCACGTGTGCACCACAGCCCCCTAGTTATCACTAGTGTGTGTGTGTGTGTTCTGACTGCACAGATGGGTAAATGCGGAGGACAAATTTCGATTGGGGTGAAAATCACAATTGACAATTTGGCTTGACTTAACTTAACTAACATTGAAGATGATGTTGCACTGAAAATAGACATGATCCCACTCATCCTAAATCTTCTTGCAAACAGCATCTTTCTAAGTCGTGTTGCGTCCCTGACATGAACCTTCATCACCATTGCACATTTCCCATCACACAAGGCATGAAATGACCTAAAATGCACTTTGCGAAGTAATAAACATGCTGGATGTGGACCCACCATGGGGATTTTGCACCTCCGCGAAAATAGGGCCCATTATTTTCCAAGTCATGGCAGAAATATTCTAACTCAAGCTGACAGCAGCAGAGCCAGGGTTACATAACTGTAAATGGCAACATGCCCAATATTGAACATACACTTCTACTGTTGAATTAAGACCTATAGCATTCATTTAAGTCCAGCTGGGCTCAAATGAATGAAACAGCAAGGATTTTGTGTAGGTATCCAGAGTGTCCCTGGCCCCTGCCACATATTCACATATAATTTTGCAGTGAAAGCCCTGTGTGTAGCCTCTAAGTCCTTGGCTTCCTAATGTAAGGTGGCAGGCCACCTCCCACACACCGTGGTGTTCATTTCCAGCCGGCACGGCTACAATTACTGCTCGGCGCATCATCTCTTTTACCACTTTCCCCAGAGGCTCTGCTTAAATATTATAATTACGAGCATGTTAGGCAGACAGAGCTGGCCCTGCACCTCCCTCAGGAGGCCCTGTTGCAAGGTGAGGAGTTAAGGAGCCCGTGTGTGTGTGTGTGTGTGTGTGTGTGTGTGTGTGTGTGTGTGTAAAACAGTACAGGAAATCACTGTGGAGGAAAACAACAGGACTCAGATGTGGTGCAAAGTGCCATTTCTGTTGCCAGGTGACATACAGATAGTGTGGAGGTATGCAGAGGTGAGGGGGGGGCTCAACTCACCAAGGGGCAAAGTTCAAGTCGTCAGACCTTATTAGTCCTTATCACAATGCCATCAGTGCTTTTGTGAATAACTAAGGATGTTATTATACATGTTAAAGTGGATCTGGGCCATCTTTAAATGTTTAGGCCTGCATTTGTGAGGGTGGTCCAGTGGTTATATTTTAGAATGGTCAAAACAAGAGGAAATCGAGCAGTGATTTACATTTTCCTGGATGTGAACAACCCTTTCAGACTAAGACGGTGCTGATGGATCAGTTTCAGGAAGTGACATTCGGGGTGGATCAGCTCTACTCCATTCCGTCTGCCCGTCCAGAACATTCCGGCACTTACCAGTGCGAGATCTTTTCTCACGGACACTCCCTGGTCCGGATCTACTACCATCTTGCAGGTATTTCTGGTTCTTAATATGCTTCATAGTTTGTCCATGACTAAAAAGGATGTTAAAGGTTGTTACACAAAGACAAAATGAACGTACGTTGCTAAATATTCGTCTCTGTATTTACATTCTATACCTTCTATACTCTCTCTCACAAACTGCCTCTATCGGTCTGTCTCTCTCTCACACTGTGTGTCTGTGTTTATCCCTGTCTCTCTCCCTTTTGTCTTTGCCTCGCCCAGTTGCCCCCTGTGTGGTGGTTGACCACGTGGAGCTGCAGGATGTGTTTCAGCAGGCTCTACTACCTGCGGGCCGTTTCCCCCTCCCACCCCCGTACCCTCGACTCACCCTGCTGCAGCTGCCCAGCCCAGACCTCCTCACTGTCTGTCTGACCTCCCTTCTCCTGTTGCTGCTCCTCACTCTGGGGTAGGACTGTGGGGTAGGACTGTGGGGTAGGACTGTGGGGTAGGACTCCTGGGTAACACTCTAGGGACAACCTCACTTCTCTCATTACTGTCTCTTGTAGAAAAGCAGGAGCAGTGAGATTATTTCATGTGCATCGAATAAATCGTAGGAAAATTCCTAAAGTTGGCTGACTTTATATCCAGCCATGTGTAGGAACCTCAATAAAATACATTAATATTAATAAATGGATAATTATGAATCACAATAATTGATTCATTACAAACACACTGTAGTTGTACGGACTAAGAACATATTCCATCTGCTGCTATAGGCGGTTTGTGTTGGACATCCTTCTACTCTACTTCTGTGGTCAGTTTGTGACCCCACAACTTCTGTTGTCTGGGTATTTTGATTGCGTACCACGGTCAACCCAGCAGGGACACTGACACATCTAAAACCTCCAGTGAAATGGCTGCGTTATACAAGCACACAACACCCACTTTCACACAACACACAGGTCTTTCGCCTGCCAGCGTCACTGCTCTGAGTGATGTACCACACGCGCAGTATCGGGTCAGTGATACTGTGGTCAGAACCGACCAGAACTGAATGGGGTTGAGATGGAGGACAAACTTTGCATGACGACAGATGAGCAAAATTCTAGTTCTTCCCGTTACTGCGATTACATACACATGGTAAAATGAAAGTAAAATCTTTCCTTTGAGGGAAGAAAAAGCTACTTAAGACTGAGAAATTATCTTGATTTTGTCATTGCGTATTTAACCAGTTTTGAACCACTTTGTCATTCTAATTACACTGATGTTATTTTCAACCTCGGTATGTCTGTCCTTCTTTTAAGGGTCCCATACTGGTGTTCTTGTGAGAGAAAGGGCAGTGATTCAGATCAAGATCAACCACGTAGGGAGAAATATGTACTTCGAACTGTTTGAGGATGCGTTCAAATAAAATAGCATTGCAGAAACTTTGTGTTTGTTTTTTCTCTCTTGGACTCTGATTGGTTAAGGCAGGATCTGATTTTAATTATGTTTTCCTTCGATTCAGTTACATTCAAGGCTTCTTGTCTGGACGTAGTTACTTGTTTGCATTGTTAGCTGGAATTACTCACTGCATGTCTGTTTCCCATTGGCCCCAGAATTGGGTGGCGGACACGGCACTTAATGATCTGATAAATTCGTATGTCTCCACTGACGTACCTGTCTGTAGTAGTTACAAAGCGTTTACATCATTGGAAGGCTTTCGTTCTAGTTCCCCACCTACACTGAGACCAGACCTCTAAAACCCATTATCATTTTTCTCCACTTTCTCAAGATTTCTTCACTTACATCCACAAATGTCTTTCAAGCCTGAAATGTGTCCTGTAATTCCTGTTTACGCATCCCGCAGATGTAGTAGACACTACAACTCCAGCAACCTCATCTGCTCTGTGTTCATTGCAATCACAGACCATGGAGGAAGGAGAGCTACAAACGTGCATGTTCAACAGAAACAGCCCTCGCAGCAGTGACTGAGACGCTGCCATAGCTGTCAAACTTCATCTTTCTTGATTCTTCTAGACCCATTCGCAGCCTTTAGCACAGCAAACCATAATAACCTCCTCATTTGTGTCCTTACCAGCCTCAGTGTGGCTGGCTTTGCATGGAAATGGATGGTCCAATCAGGTAACATGGAGAGGATCAACCATCCCACCCAATCTGTGTAGACATCCCGTGACTCTGTGCCCTGTTCTCTTGTTTTGGCTTCTCCTACCTGCTGATGACACAACTCAGTCTTTCTTTCTCATCTTCTGACACTCAGTGACACCGAGTGTAAGTCGGCACACTTGACTGACATTGTTTCATGGATGACAGCTGACCACGTGAAACCAGTCCAGCAAAACCGCTTTGGTACATCGCAGGAACTCCCTGGTATCACCACCTGGGGCTTCTCGTAGCCTGTGATTAAGTTCGGACAACCAGTTGTCATTCTCAACTCATGTTTCAAATCTGACCCACTCTTGCAGATTTCTTCTTTGTCACGTATGAAGGATTCAACCCTTTGTCCCCCAGGAAGCCACCCAGGTGCGTGTGCAGTCTGTCGTCTCATAACCTCGACTACTGCAACTTGCTACTAGCTGGTGTTCCTCAGTGGGCCATCAAACATCTACAGCAGATCCAGAACACAGCAGCATGACTGATCTTCAATCTTCTGAAGTTCATGTCACTCCTCTGCGTTCCCTTCAGTGCCTTCGAGTAGCTGCTCACATCAGATTAAAAACCCTCATGCTCACATACAAAGACAAAAAAGGACCAGCCCCCCCCATACATGATGACAATGGTCAAAACACAATCCGTAGCTTGAGTGCTTCAAACCTCATGTACAGCTCAGTTTGAAATACCATACTCTCATCAGAGACATGCACTGAGAATATTCTCTGTCCTGGCTACCAGATGGTGAAATGAACTTTGATTGGTTGTTCAGACAGCAGTGTACCTTGCAAAATGCAAAATTATTTGTGGAATATTTAAATGACCATTGATTCTGCACTTATGAAATTCATACTACTGTTGGGAACTGAAAATCTAGCATATATCATTTGGTGTTTATTTTTACACATATTGTCTGATGTAGACTTACAAACTAATTTTGCACTTGTATGTATCAGCACTGATTCCTGTATTTCAACAGTATTCTAGTCAAATAGTTTCTTGAACTCTAAACTACTGGTTTGTACTGGCTAGGATACATTCTATGAGTAGATGACGAAGCACATTTGTAAATAGCTCTGGATGAGAGGGTCTTCTAAATGCCATAAATGTAAATCTAATGTGGTAATATTTTTTATTCTCCAGTAGAGGGTGCCAGAGCCTCTAACACAAAGCTCTGAATGGCTCATTCTATATCAGCTGCAAACTGACATAAGACATAACGCTGGTTGAGACCAATTAAATAGAATTCGACGACTATATATATATAAAGACAAAATATATATACAGGTCCTTCTCAAAAAAGTTCATTCTTTTCCATAATGTAATGATAAATTAAAATTTCATATATTTTAGATTCATTGCACACCAACTGAAATATTTCAGGTCTTTTATTGTTTTAATACTGACGATTTTGGCATACAGCTCATGAAAACCAAAAATTCCTATCTCACAAAATTAGCATATTTCATCCGACCAATAAAAGAAAAGTGTTTTTAATACAAAAAAAGTCAACCTTCAAATAATTATGTTCAGTTATGCACTCAATACTTGGTTGGCAATCCTTATGCAGAAATCGGTGCGGCGTGGCATGGAGGCAATCGGCCTGTGGCACTGCTGAGGTGTTATGGAGGCTCATCCAGAGTGTTGGGTCTTGCGTCTCTCAACTTTCTCTTCACAATATCCCACAGATTCTCTATGGGATTCAGGTCAGGAGAGTTGGCAGGCCAATTGAGCACAGTAATACCATGGTCAGTTAACCATTTACCAGTGGTTTTGGCACTGTGATCAGGTGCCAGGTCGGGCTGAAAAATGAAATCTTCATCTCCATAAAGCTTTTCAGCAGATGGAAGCATGAAGTGCTCCAAAATCTCCTGATAGCTAGCTGCATTGACCCTACCCTTGATAAAACACAGTGGACCAACACCAGCAGCTGACATGGCACCCCAGACCATCACTGACTGTGGGTACTTGACACTGGACTTCAGGCATTTTGGCATTTCCTTCTCCCCAGTCTTCCTCCAGACTCTGGCACCTTGATTTCCGAATGACATGCAAAAAGTCCTTTGGACCACTGAGCAACAGTCCAGTGCTGCTTCTCTGTAGCCCAGGTCAGGCGCTTCTGCCGCTGGTTCTGGTTCAAAAGTGGCTTGACCTGGGGAATGCGGCACCTGTAGCCCATTTCCTGCACACGCCTGTGCACGGTGGCTCTGGATGTTTCTACTCCAGACTCAGTCCACTGCTTCCGCAGGTCCCCCAAGGTCTGGAATCGGCCCTTCTCCACAATCTTCCTCAGGGTCCGGTCACCTCTTCTCGTTGTGCAGCGTTTTCTGCCACACTTTCCTTCCCACAGACTTCCCACTGAGGTGCCTTGATACAGCACTCTGGGAACAGCCTATTCGTTCAGAAATTTCTTTCTGTGTCTTACCCTCTTGCTTGAGGGTGTCAATGATGGCCTTCTGGACAGCAGTCAGGTCAGCAGATTGCGGTTTTGAGTAATGAACCAGGCTGAGTGTTTAGAGTTAATTCGTTGATTCAGATGGTTAGGTTAATAGCTCGTTTAGAGAACCTTTTCATGATATGCTAATTTTGTGAGATAGGAATTTTGGGTTTTCATGAGCTGTATGCCAAAATCATCAGTATTAAAACAATAAAAGACCTGAAATATTTCAGTTGGTGTGCAATGAATCTAAAATATATGAAAGTTTATTTCTTTATTTATTTTTTTATCATTACATTATGGAAAAGAATGAACTTCATCACAATATGCTAATTTTTTGAGAAGGACCTGTATATTCTATATTATGTATAGAATGTTGCCTGGACAACTGTTGTCTTTACCATTATCCACATATAGGTTTCCCTAAAATTTAAAGCATATTAAATGTCTTTTTTTCTTTTTGTTTCTCTTGTTATTTTTATGTAATTGTTCTCCTTCTTACTCGTATTGTTGTTGTTGTTTATGTTACAAATGTTTTACAAAATCACGTTATCTGTGAATTGTAAAACATTAACAAGAGCGATCTTCACCCCAAGAGTCTAACGTTTGAATCATGCTGGTTGCTTCTCTCGATTTTAAAGCTCCCCTTGTGATACTAAATTTATCCAGACATGATGCAGTACGTAACCCCACCTCTTTACCACTGGACTGACCGAGTTTGTTTCATTATGTTTTACTACTCCTGGCAACGGAGTTGAAGTTGACGATTTACACCTACTGATTTCACACAAGCCCGTTCAGTCTTTCCATTATGTTAACTGTGTGATAAATCCATGACGTCATGAAATCCTCCTTGCTTTTTTCATCACGTCGTCCAGTCTTGGAACCACCAGGCCGGGGTTTGTGTTTTTCTATGCTTTGCTCTCACATAGACCTTCTTTTTAGTGATTGCCTCGTACTGAGGATGGTTTCAGTTTCCTCTAGACGTGTTCTGGTCTTTACATTACACTTTACTTTAAAGTGCAGTAAGTAATTCTATTTATGTCTTGGGGCTTTAAACCGGGACCTTGGGTACAAAATTTCGTTCCCACCTCATGTACGCATGTGTGTGTGAATGACAATAAAGTCTCCTTGATCCTTGATCCTTGAAGGTATAATAGGGGGGGGGGTGACAGAACTCGTACAGAAATGGCAAAAGCAAATGTCATTATGATGTAAACTGGAAAATTTACTAATTAACAACCATGGCAGATATAGGTACATATTTAGCATATGAGATATAGGTAAATTGATAGAAATTAAAAAATAAATATCCATGTAAGACGAGCCATTTGGCTTCAGTGATATGGCCATGCGATGTAATGTCATGCTTTCAAATAATATTGCCTATCTCCAATGAGTATAGAAAGAATGCAATGTACCCAGAATGCCCTGTGGGACCAATTAATATCCACTGTTTAACGGTAACAATATCCAGCACATTAGATGTTACACTTCCTTACACATTACCCTCTCAAATAACAACCACCTGCATAAGCAAAACCACATCAGTGTCAATCAGATGAAGTCTACTGTAACAAAGATGAGCACGTTTTCAAATGCTGCCCAATGATTTTTGTTCTAGACAATCAAGGAACTTGACAAATTGTAATCTTCACTGACTTCTTCCTGATTGTGTGTAGCCAATCACAACGGACCTCTCAGACTGTACTGTAGATGTCACTGGCTACTGGGAGCTGTCATGACTACCATTTTTACTGACACTAAGGGGCTTCATGCCATCAGTCCACTACAAATCCAATTACAAGACCAAGCAGATCAACGTCACAGATTACCATTCACATCATGTTTCCTTTTGACATCTCTGACAACATGATGGTAACTGTTACTATGATGTTGTCAAAAAAAAAACGGGTTATGATTTGGAGGAAGTATGTGGAGAAAGGTGTGGTCTGTCATTCTGTGGCCAGAAAACATGACTGCGGTCTGACTGTACGTGGGGCTTGTGAGTGTCGGGCTTCCAGATGCCCTACTGAGTCACACAGCGCAGCATGTTGTCCTAATGGACTGCAGATGTGTAGCCCATGCCTGGTGTAGTTGTCCAGGGCTCTCTGACATCCAGGGACCTCTGACGCAGAAGGAGGGAGTTCCAGACAGGGTGGGTAGACTGCAGTTAATTGCAAACATTCATTGGGCAGTAAGTCATTGTCTTTTGGCAAAGGCTGGGAAACGAGGAATTGGCAAAGGTTTAATCTTTATATACTTTTCCACACACAATCCATCCATTATTTGCGTCTGCTGCATTTCTATATTATGCATGGGGGTAGTAACAACAGTGCCAGCCCCACACATCTGCTTATAACGTGATGGCAGAGTTCACGTTTCGCAACCGCATTTGATGATTTAAACCATAAAAGGGAGTCGTCGTAGGAGTGAGTAACAGTGATAGCAGCTGCACCACTTCCTCTCAGGTTTATTTGGAGAGAATGAGAAATAACTGATAAAAAAAACGAGTGCTTGTTTGAACCGAGTGGTAAAGAAAGCCATACTGGTCTTTTTAAGACACTACAGCTTCGAGATCAACCCTGGAATGAGATCGGCATCCTGCTTAAGAGCGCTCGCTTCACAGTGCGTGAAACGTTACAATAAGTAATTGGACAGTTGGATGCTCGATTTTGACAGCCAGTTTATTGTGAAATGCATATCCCACCGTGACTTAGAAATAAAAATGACATTGTGGCATTTCCAAATAGTTTCTCAGGATGCGATTGTGCCATACACACATGCACGTGCATGTTGTAGGCTACACCTCTGCCTCAACGTTTTTGTGTCCAAAAGGCGTGACACGTGTTACACGGATGCTTGATTAAGATGGTAATTGATTGGCCTATCCTACATATCAGGGTATACTTCACCGCAATGTTTTGAGCGTAGTGCTAAATATAGCGTATCTGCCTGATGTACGACATTTCCCTTTACAGCTTGAGTGAAAAACCAAACCAAAACAAACAAAAAAGTAATGCATAGATTTTTTTGTTTATTTATTAGGAGAAACTGCTAAACTGTATCTCTGCTATTTGACAAATATGAGGCGATGTTGCTTTTGCACATGAGACTGGGATTCAGCAATCAGACTTCTCCTGTTCTCACTGCCGTCGGAGTAACTCATAAGTTAACTAATAAGTCATGTGCCCAGTAATAAACAGCACATCTGGGAGTATGAGCCTGAGTCGCTTCAGCTACAGAGGGACACTCTGCAGCCCCAGAAGCTTAGAGTTTGTTCGACACTTCCACCGTTAACAGGACGTCACAACCATGACTACTCAGTCTAACAAGTTTGAGGTCTAACCCTAACCTATTTTGGTTGGGCTGCTAAAAGGGTCGTCTCTGCCATGACTCTCTGGCTGACCTCGGCTTCCAGCCGCCAACGTAGTTCCCTTCCTGCTGTACGCATCTGCTCATCCTTTGGACTCCACTAAACATTGCTGCATCTTCCATTGTAAGGAATGATAATTTTATTATCTGTTCTACCATTGTATGAAATGACCTGTTTATTACACACAGGCAAAGTTCTTCTGCCTATTCCTAGGTACTGTCACTCCTCAGTGGTTAAATGCTATATAATATTCATTCATTCATTCTCCGTACCGCTTATTCCCGCTAGTCGGGGTCACGGGGGGCTGGAGCCAATCCCAGCATCTCCGGGCGAAGGCAGGGTACACCATGGGCAGTTCGCCAGTCCACCACATGGCCAACACACACACACACTCACACCTATGGGCAATCTAGAGTGACCAATCAACCTAGGATGCATGTCTTTGGACTGTGGGAGGAAACCGAGTACCCGGATCAAAAACCCACGCAGGCACAGGGAGAACATGCAAACTCCACACAGAGCAGCCCAGACCGAGAATCGAACCCAGACCGCCTTGCTGTGAGGCGACAGTGCTAACCACCACACCACCATGCCACCCTGCTATATAATAATCACACATATATCATATCTCAGTTTTATTCACCGCCTTTCATTTAAACATATCGTTGAACAAATAAATACCACTGCAAACTGATCATAAATATTGACTAATCACTCATATTACCGATCCTGCACCAGGAAATGGTGCTCCCAGTAAATCTCTTATCTCTCTCCAAATTACATTCTAGTTAAGCTGACTACATTTGTAACTAAATGAATGTGCATATACTAGTGTTAATTCATTTGCTGGTTTAATTCAATACTGCTCTAGCAGAACAGCCTTTACTCGCAAAGCTACGTTACAACATTAAACCGCAAACTACGTAGCGGGACTCGCATTCAAGCAACAACTCACAACCACGTACACAAACACACACGCTTAAATACATGAGGCCATGTATGAACAAGACACGAGTGTTACACATAGCGTTAACAAGACAAGTGCAAAGAATAACACGAACGACACAGGCGAACACACACACGGAAATGACCATAAATGTACAGACATAAACATGTGGACACGCCCAGAGGGAGTGCTGTACCATCATAATTGTCCTCTGATTGTGTACAGAAAAGCATGTGGCTCTTGTAATTTTTCTTGTTGAGCTCCATAACATAGTCTCTATGGCAACGTATTTTGTTTCTTAAATATAGCAATGCTCATATAACAAGGAAACTACTGATATGTTGTAACAGAGGTATTTTTACATAATGTACTGAAATGTAATGAATCCTGTAGCAGCCGGTAATCTCCATCAGCCAAACAGTGACAGCTGATTGACAAGATGCCACCTGCTACTCCACAAAGTGGCAAAGCACCAGTACCTGTGACTCTTCCAGAAGTGATGATTTCAGGTCAAAAACATGTTGAATTTTCATTAGTTCTGTTGAGGGAGGCATTTCATGTGTCCAGGAAACATAGTCAAAAGGGTTGAGCGTACAGCACGAACCCTCCAAAGACATTATCATAGACTGGCAAGGTCAGCTTGACACAGCAACACAGTAACTAGGAAACCAGAAAAAAAATGCTTATGCCTCTTGTAAGTGTCTTGATAGTTGTGCCTGGTTCTGTTCTGTGTTAAGTGCTTCCTGTGGTTTGTGTTCTGTTTAGTCATGTCTACCTGTATTCGTTATTGTTCTTTGTATGATGGATTCACTGGTAATGACCTGGACTGTTTTCACGACTCTGTTGATGGATTTGCCCATAATGAATCTCGCTCTACTCAGTGCATGTGTCCATCTCCGCATCCTTCCTCTAAACTCTCCCAAAGGCTTGAGTCCTGTAGACTTAAATGGGTGAACTGCACATTAAGTGAATGAGGAACTGCTGAGGAGGGAGTGTCAGAAGGTGGGTTCATTTCATGCTCTGTTCAAATCAAAGTAGGTGAGTGTGACGACTGGGGCACAGGAGGCAGAGAGGGATCCATACGCAGGAATATGCTGTTAGTGTATTTAATGAATGATATAAACAGGTATACAATATGCAAACCCCAGAGGGGTATGAACGGGCAACAGCCCGTGAGAGCTAGGCGAGAGAGGAGTAGTCGTAGGGCAGGCGGGAGGTCACAATACCAGGAAAGCATAAACACAAGGCAGAGGTACAAGAGGGCAATCCAGAGACGTGAGACGTAATACGATATACAGAGGTCAGAGACAGAAGGCAATCAGAAGAGTATGTAGTACAGAAGGCTTGGTAATGACGAGGCAATACTTCGCACAGAGACTTGGGACAACAGTCCTTAAGTAGCGGAGCCTAATTGGCTCAACAATGCTCAGGTGAGTTCAGTACTCGGGCGATGGTGCCCTCTGGCACAGTGGACACCTAACTTTAACTGAGTAACGTTTACATATATATCCACAAAATTAACCCACACAGCAAAATCTCCAACATTGTCTGGACATGAGTGAGCACTCTAAGAGTTATTTCAGCACTGCACAAGTTAATGCTGTGTAATGTTCAAAAGTACCAAAAACTGATATATAACCTACCAGAGCTGTAAAAGTCCAGTTACCACAGAGCACTTAATGCATTTAACCCCACACACATCATTTAGAAAAAAGGGTGTTGATAAACAACTTTTCATTTCATAAATGTACATGTACTTTCATTATTCATAAAATCCAATATTTCAGTGATTTTCTCTTCATCACAGTTAAATTGTGATGGGTCCTGAATATATGGATGGATAAATTTGCATATAAATGACATAAACAGTGTCTTTTACATTGATGTTGGAACTAACCACTGATAGCAACATGCTTGAAATGTTAATTTCTGTAAGACGTGGCAGAAAACATGACATATTTATGTAAATCAATTAGCCCAGTATTTGTTTGAATAAACCTTGACTCACAACGATCGATTACTCCATCTTTGTTATCCCAAAGTCAACATCAAATTTTATTTTTATGGCTCTTTTTACACCTGTTGTCACCATGCAACGTTACACGCATCCAAGTACACACACCCAGTGAGAGCCAAAGATAACAGTGGCTAGAAAGCACTCCATGTTGTGAATTGTGATGTGTATATTTGAACACTTCATTAAAGTTACCATGCTTGGAACTGTGGAGACAGATACCTGGCAACAAATCTCCTTAAAGGAATCATGTAAAGGTTACAGTATATACATGTATCATATTCATTGCTAATTTTAAATCAATGCAAACTTATTTGTGAATATAAGTGCTTATTTTATATTTGCGCAATGAATATATGGCAATATTTGGATGATGTAGAACATCACAGGTATCCCTCAGTCTACTCAAAGCTAAACTGTGTATTGGAATGCTAGTTTATCTCCCCTGATCAGGGCACAGCACACACACGCACGCACAAACTATCTGGATTCCTGAGAATCGACATTTCTACTCTACATACGTTGCGACTATTCAGAATGGAGTAATTGCAACACCACAACTTCTTGTGTGTCAAAGTTATAAATACTTCACCCAGAGTAAAAGGTTTGTGTATGAAAATCTCAGCAGAAAATCTCTCTTCCTGCTATATTTAGTCCTTCACACTGACCAAACAAATGTGTGTCAACATTCTCATGTGGCTGATATGATGCCAGATGTGCGATAACCAGATAATTAATTATCCACGCAGTGACACGTTGCATTTATAATGAGTTAAACAGTTCACGTTTATTCTATCAGTTGTAGCTCACCCATTGCTATGTAAGCAATACTCACGTGCCACAGTTCCTCCCACTAATGTTATTATCCCCATAGCAACGCCTCAACAAAACACTTTGAAAAATATAATAGTTTTGGCAAGGATTAATCCATGACAGTTGTCTAGAATATATGGTGCGAATGAACAAAATGATGTGGAATTTCATATTTAAGAAAAAAAAACATAAAAAGCAACTTGTTACAACTGCTATGTAACGGGGATTGGACGGCAGCAGGAGGCAAGGAGCTCGGGTGCATATCTTTATTATCCATTGATATAAGTACAAACAAAAGACAAAAATAAAGGTAGGTAATATTCCGTCTAAGGAATAAATAACAGGTGAGGCACTAAGAGACGCGAGGAGCAGGTAGGATCCGGAATGTGCGACAACTGCGTTGAATGTGCAGCACCGAATGACAGGACCTGTAGGAATATAAAGGTAAGTGTGAAATGAACTCAGGTGATTAATATGAAGGTGATTGGGACCGGGGAAGTGACTTGGGTCTAGAGGGCGTGCTGGTGTTGATCATGTGACTCTGCCGGCTTCTTCCCGGCTGAGCACGCGCCCTCTGGTGGATGGCCGGCTCCCTCACCGTGACAGAGCCCCCTCCCAAGGACCCCTCCAGCCGACGGACCCTCGGACGGCCCGGCCGACGAGGAGCTGGCGTACCCGGGTGCTCCCGGTGAAAGGAGGCGAGTAGGGAGGGGTCCAAAATTTGGGACGCCGGAATCCACGACCTTTCCTCAGGACCATACCCCTCCCAATCAACGAGGTACTGCACACCCCTGCCGCGATGTCTGGAGTCCATGAGGCGACGAACCCTGTAGGCCGGCCCGTCCGGCAGCAAGAGGGGAGGTGGAGGTGAGACTTCGCCCGTCCCGGCTCCTCCCTGTAGGGCTTCAAGGCAGAGACGTGAAAAGCCCTCGACACCCTCTTATCCCCTGGCAACGCAACATGACAGGTCACACGGTTGATCCGCCTGGTGATGTCGTAAGGACCCACAAACCGATCACCGAGCTTACCCCGAGTACCTAGTCTGCCGTCGTTAGTTGACACCCATACCTTGTCACCAGGGCGATAGTCCGGCGCTACGGACCGTCTACGGTCCGCTTTCCTTTGAAACCTCTTCACCGCCTTCCGGAGCCGCTGGTGAGTCTCCTCCCAGACCCGTTCGCTTCTCTTGCACCACGCCTCCACCACGGGCTGGTCGGAAGTGGCTGCGTTCCACGGGTAGAGAGGAGGCTGCCGACCGAACACGCACTCGAACGGGGTCTGTCCCGTGCTGCTCTGAGTGAGGGAATTCTGCGCGTACTCCGCCCATGCTAACGACGCGCACCATGTGTCTGGGTGTTTGCTGCAGTAGGCCCGCAGAAACATAGCCAGCTCCTGATTGACCCGCTCCACCTGCCCGTTGGCCTGGGGGTGGTAGCCCGACGTGAGGCTGACGGTGACATTCAATTTTGACATGAACTCACGCCAGACCCGCGATGTAAACTGCGGACCCCTGTCAGACACGATGTCCTCTGGCAGCCCGAACTGCCTGAATACGTGCCTGAACAGAAGGTCTGCAGTCTCCCAGGCCGTGGGCAGGCCAGGTAACGGCAGGAATCGAACCATCTTTGAGAATCGATCCACCACCACCAGAACGGTGGTATTCCCCTCCGACCTGGGCAGATCGGTCACAAAGTCAATCGCGATGTGTGTCCACGGCTGTGTAGGAATAGGCAAGGGAAGCAGCTTACCCGCTGGTGGCGTCCTCGGGACCTTGCTCCTGGCACACACAGGACACGTGCCCCCAGCAGTTGCGATGTCCTGGTGGAACCGGAGTGTCCCGTGCCCAGCGAAGTGTGCGCCCAGGTCATAAGCGCGCTACGCTGATCGAGCGGCACGTACCTTCTATGCGGAGGACAACGTGGATGAGGATTAGCCGCGTCGATAGCACGGTCGATCTCCCAGTCGATGCTACCCAGGAAACAGGTAGACGGCAGCACCGGCTCCTCCTCCTGGTTCTCCACCACGTTCGGGAAGGACCTCGAAAGCACATCAGCGCGAGTATTTTTCTCCCCCGGACGATAGGTCACCTGAAACCGAAATCTAGAAAAAAACAAAGACCATCTCGCCTGACGCGCATTCATGCGTTTCGTGCTACGCAAATATTCCAAGTTCTTGTGGTCCATTAGCACCAGAAAGGGGTGCCTAGCCCCTTCCAGCCAGTGTCTCCACTCTTCCAATGCGAGTTTCATCGCCAGCAACTCCCTATCCCCCACCCCGTAATTGCACTCGGCGGGGCTGAGCTTGTGGGAGTAGAAGGCGAGCGGCTTCAAAGTACCGTGCCGTTTGAGTCTCTGGGACAGCACCGCACCCACCCCCACGTTGGACGCGTCCACCTCCACCACGAACGGCCTCGACGGATTCGGTTGGTGGAGAACAGGGGCGGTAACAAACGCCTTCTTCAGCGCCTCGAAGGAATGGTCAGCGTCCTCGGTCCAATTCAGCTACTTAGCGCCACCATGCAACAGGTCAGAGAGGGGCTTCGTGATAGTGCTAAATCCCCGAATGAACCGCCGGTAAAAATTCGCGAAGCCCAGAAACCTCTGTGTGCGGACGAGTCCAACGAGTCTCCGCCTCCACTTTGCCGTATTGCATGTGTACAGAGCCCGGCTTGATGGTATAGCCCAGGAAATCAATCCGCCTGCTATGGAATACACACTTCTCGAGCTTGCAATAGAGCCTATTGCGCAAGAGCGTGCTCAGGACGGCTCGTACATCATGCACATGTTGGCTCCGAGAACGCGAGTAAATGAGGATGTCATCGATATAAGCGACGACACACTTACCCAGATATTCTCGAAGCACCTCATTAATAAACGCCTGGAAAAACGACGGAGCCGAAGCCAAGCCATACGGCAAAACCCGGTACTCATAGTGGCCCGAGGACGTACTAAACGCCGTTTTCCACTCATCCCCTGCCTTGATGCGGATGAGGTTGTAGGCGCTGCGTAGATCGAGTTTAGTGAAGATCTGCGCCTCCCGCAGCTGCTCTAGCGCCGAAGGCACCAGAGGCAGGGGATACGCATAACCCACTAAGAGGGAATTGAGCCCCCGATAATCCACGGATGGCCTCAGCCCCCCGTCTCTCTTCTTCACGAAGAAGACGCTGGCCGAGGCTGGCGAAGTGGAGGGAACGATGTAGCCCTGCGCTAACGCCTCCTTCACATACTGTTGCATGGCGCGCTCCTCCTCCTGAGAAAGGGGATAAATCGTTCCACGAGGCTGTCAGGGCTGACTCACACACCGCTACACCTAGGGCCACTAGAGGCAGTCGTGACAGTCCTGCCTCTGGCGCCGTTCCACCTGTTGCCACTAGGGGCAGTCGTGCCAGTCCCAACCTGGACGCGATTCCCCCTACAGCCTCTAGAGGTACTCGGGTTAGTCCCAGACTTAATCCGAGTAATCAGCAGTGATTCGTTTCAGCCGTCTTTAGCCCTATTTAGGACGGCTTGTGAAACGAATCACTGCTGAATCGTTTTGGTCTCTCGCCTTCACGTTCTCAGCCTTCTCATGCTCTGGAAAGTCTCGGTGTTGCGTTACAGAGAAAAGGTGCCTCTCCACCTTTCTCCTCCCCGCTCTCCTGTACTTATTCGAGTGTCTATCTCCTGCGCCACTTTCTGGCCATTCTCAAGTTTTCCCCCTACTAGTTCACTTCCTATCATTATTTGTTTTGGGAAGGGTTTTTGTTACAGCGGCGGTTTTTGCCTGCAGCCAGCTTTTCCCCTGGCATCCTAAGTTTCGTTTTGTCGCGTGTTGACTGTGTCCATGTTAGTATTGTTTCCTTTCGTTTATCTATCATCCTGTACTTTTACGGTGAGCTTAAGTTCTGTGCATTCAGCGTAGGTGCTGCCTTGCGTTTACCTTTCGTTCCTTTCTACCAGCGTTCGTGTTGGTTTGTGGTTAAACGGCGCTTGGGTTCGTTTCTTTCTACTTTTACAACGAGGTGTGTACCTGCCGGTACACCCGTCGTTACAGAGGGGGTACGCTGCCCTCCCTCAGGGCGATTGTGCAGTACCATGGCCGATGCGGCGGGAGTTGCGCAGCCTTAACAGGGCTAAACACCTCAGCGAGATCCCGGTAGGGAGGAGGTATAACCTGTGAGCTGGCCACTCCGGGGCTCTCTACTGTGGTAGAATACAGCTTCACGGTGGGGCGAGGAAGCCGAGCGATGGAGGGCGTGGCCCAGCCGGTAATATTACCTGTGTGCCAACTAATACGGGGACCTTGGGAACGTAACCAGGGAAGACCTAGCGTGATATTGTGGGTAGACTCGGGGAGAATGAGGAAAATAACGTGCTCAGTGTGACCTTGAACGGTGAGTTTCACAGGGGGAGTGTAGTGACGGATAATGCCCCCGCCCACAGGCCTGCCATCCAGTGCTTGCACTCTGCGTGGCTCCTCCAGCTCGCGTAGCGGGATCCGCATCCTCCTGGCCAGTGCCGAACTCATCATGTTCCCCGACGCTCCCGAGTCCACTAGAGCAGAGACCCCCAAAGACACGCGCTGGTAAGTCAATTGCACCGGGATGTCGAGCAATTTGTTCACCAAGGAGCTACTCACCCGGACTCTGCCTCCACTCAGGTGAGTGGGCTCCCTGGAAGGCCTCGTTGTCCCGAGCTGCATCGGCTCCGCTGGTTCACTCACTGGCTGTCTCTCCGGGGTAACTGCATTGCCTGCGGAGCGTCCTCCTTCTCCTCTCTCCTTCAAGAGTCTGTCATAGGTAATCGCCAGGCGCACCACCTCGTTTAACGTGCGGGATTCCTGACGACAGGTAAGTTCCGCCTGCTACAATTGGGATATGTCAACAGTCCACAAAATTCCATAGTTGAATTCAGTGACTTATTATTGACTACCATAGCAATTAAGAACATTTCAATCAATTTAAAATTAAATGGTGAAACCTGCATTTACAAAGTCAGTTATATCCTGAGTTGAGGGTTAATGTTGTATGGAGAAATTTCATGTTTCAGAGACCACTTTACTGTGTTACTATTGTTGTTATATAGACCTATCCTAGAAATTATTTTGATTATGTATAGTTATGAGAAAAATTGTGAATCCTTTGAAATTATTTGGTCATCTGCATATCTGACTCCTAAAATGTTGACTGTAAGTCATAATACATTTAACACACACATTTTATGTTCAGCTCTCCTTGTGTAGCACTGCAGTCCAACACAGACTGGTGATTTTCTTATACCTTCTAACCCTGGAACTAAACCTGGAACTAACCTCTAAACTTGGAACTAACCTCTAAACCTGGAATTAACCTTCTTAACCTGGTAAAACAAAAGGCTTTAAAAATCACTCCACACCTCATGAACAAGACCTATCTAAGAACAACACAGTGTAGATTGGCTTCTTGGAGAAGTAATGTTATTGAAGCTTGAGAGGCTGGAAAAAGTTACATAAGGATTTCTAAAGATAGAACAAAGTCTGGCAGATAGTTGACAAATGGAAAAGAAATCACCATTGCAGTGACTCTCCCAATCAGTGGGTGCCGTTCAAAGATAGGTGAAGGAGCACGGCATGGAAACAACTGACAAAGAGCCCCAGACTGACGGCTAAGGACCTGCAGACATCTCATGCACTTGGATACACATGCACCATTAGAAAGACACTGAGCACACTTGGTGTTCATGAGATGTTTCCCATGGAGGAAAAGGAAATGCTTTTCTTCAAAATGACCTTCCATCTCCACTTTCCTGAAGACCACCTGGATGTTCTATGGTTCTGCTGCATTCCTGGAGTTCTATGGACAGATGAAACCAAAGTTGAAGTCTTTGGTAAAAGTACATAAAGAAAACTGAACCCTGAGTACCAGCACTAAAACATCATATGAGCTGTAAAGCAGGGTAGTATAATGTGTGGTGTAGGGTTACTTTGCTGCATGGGTTAGCTGCATTTTATGCATCTGCCTCGTGATCGTTCCACGTTACACAGTGAATCAGTTACTAGGCATTTGGTTCAAGTTTTTGGACAATAAGGAGGTTACAGTAATAAAACAGGTTTAAAAGAAAAAAATGATGTTTACATCAACATGTTTCTGTTTTGATTATGTAAACTTGTAACATGTGTATTGTTTGTTTAGGTATACAGTTATTTACATAGTTATGAAGACCAGATTGCATATTAGATTAGTATTTCATGCAGAAATGTTTTTTCCTACAGAAAAAAGATGACCGTCACTGTCGTTTCTTTGAAGAGATATTAAATTAATATCATGGTCATGTCATTGCTTTTTGATCTACTTAAAAGGTGACTTTAACGATGACAGTACATTTTAAAGGTGTTTTAATTTTAGGGTGTCACGGTCCACCCCGACTCTGTGTGTGTGTACGTTCGTGGGTGTGGTTGTGTGTGTGTGTGTATGTGTGTGTTTGTGTGTGTTCATCTTTATCATTCGTATCACCTGTATCTTGTCTCGTTATCGTTAAGTGTTGTGCTTACGTTAAGTTAGCGTAATAGTATTTAATGTGTGTTGATACATGAAACAGTTTTACTATTATGTAGGATAAAGACAAATTAAATTACAACTTTTTAATGAAACACCACTGTGACCTCCTAAAATGAAAAAATGGGGAAAAAATCACATTTATTCTGAAAAATAATTTATTCCTTTTTTGCATTGCATTTTTAAATGCTCCTCCTACATATCCACTGGTAATATTACAGTACATAATATTACAGTACATAATATTACAGTATATAACAATACACAGACATTCCAGTGCAAAACCACTGGCCAGAAAAAGTGCAACATTCAGACAATATTCATTTAGTCACAGAAACTGATATAGCAGTTTACATCCTAAAAAAGTGCCAGAAATCTCTTAAACTCTATAAAATGATCTGATGTTTACATCATGAATTAGAGAATAATGGTGCTATCAGTAGTACATTTCAGTGCCACTGATATTATTATTGCTACAGTGAGGGACAGTCACAGCATAGAAATGTTTGAATACTGTAACACTCCATGGCGCACAGGAACAATTTTTCCAACCCTTATTGGTTGAAAAATAAACCTAAACACCATCTATTTAAAGCACAATTTCCACAAAGTCTCTGAAATATTGATCAGCGTGTTTTAATATTAAATAAGATTTAAAACAAAACATAAACAGAAAAAACAACACAAACTAAAATGAGAAATATTAAATATATAAATATATCTTCAATACACAAATGAATAAATAAAACATTTTTACACATTCACTTTGTAACTGTGTGAACGTTTTCGGCACAGTTTACAAATCCATACCCAGTAGAGGAAGCACATTATAATCCAGTAACTGACATACGCCACAGCACCAAAGATCAAAAATTTGATCTCTTCCCTTTTTGCGTCTGTGGTCCAGTCCCGCCTGCTTTCCTCGACGACCCTGAAGACCAGACCACTCAACAAGATGGCTGCCCAAATGGACAGGGGCAGCAGGGGGATGTAGTTCCCCACCATCTTCCTCCGCCCTGATGTGCCCCAGCTGCTCATGTTCATGGTGAGAATCGCGAAGTACTTTGCAGGCAGGAGACTCGTCATGTACAGTGCAGAGTAGAGAGACATGAAGACCATCACTACATTTTGTCTCAGGGCACAAGCATAGGCTGCCTTGATCAGCCCAATCAGCTGAATACAGCAAAGGACCCAGAGGATGTCCCACAGAGTGCCTGCCCAAAAAAGGCGGATTATGGTGGCTGTAACAAAGAAGGGGAAAAGGCCCGACACGATGGACTCGTAGGTCATCCAGAGGTGGTGCTTGTGCCACCATAAAGCATTGTACAGCCACTCACGAAAAAATGACTTGGTCCAGCGGGTCTGTTGGTTCAGCCACCTCAGAAACTGGGCCGGTGTCTCTGTGTGGCACTTAGAGCGAGCCGTGTACCTGAGGAGAGATGGATAAATCATCATCATCATCATCATCAACAACACCATCATCATCATCGTTGTTTTTTTATCTACTGCATTTCCGATGCTCAGAGTTGCATTCCATCATTGGAACAAACATACTGAACTGAATTAATAACAAAAGACTGAACAGGCACGTGACATGTTACATTCGAAAAAGGGGGGCAGTGACATAGACAAAATATTTTTGAATGAGGACCGCAGGGTGGCAACCCAAACAGACATTGTGAATAACAGCAGAATGCTAGTGACAACCTCTATGCTGCAGATTACAAACTCACATCTTCGCTCACTGGTGACTGCGTTAGATACATATGTGTGTAGCTATCAATACAGTTACAGGCTTTTGCCCTTTTATCACCACAAACAATTTGCCAGCCATCTTGGTCTGTACACAGAATTGACACTGATATGAGTGAATGAATGAATGAATGATCAATTTATATAGCGCCATTCAAGATACTCAAGTTAATACTTTACAGTTTTAACACAGGTACAAGTCTTACATGACCAATCACACAATCACACATATGTATTAGTATGGCTGTGATTTTTTTTGCACATACAAGTTTATAGGAAACAGAAGTATTGCTGTCACGAAACAATATCCTGTCAGCAGGAGTCAACTGGTCAGGAATGGCCCACCAAAGGTCAACACAAACTCTACATGACAACAGAGGTCGTCTCCAGCTGAACACCTCCAAGGTGAAAATCTAACACTGAGCATATTATCGGTTTTCATTTTTTGTGTTTATGTTAACTACAACCAGTGCTGGCAAGGGGCAAAGGTTATTACTCACTTGGTAGCATAACCCATGCTCAACATGCGGTTAGTGAGATGGCGATCATCCCCAAAGGTACAGTGTGTGCCAAGAAATGTCTGGTTGTACCAAGATTCCAGAAACTGCTGCAGGATATCATTCCTGTACAGACCTACAACAGAGCAAGTACCAAAGTGAGCTATAATGTAATACTTTACACCAATAAAAGTACCGGTAGCAAAACTGGTAGGAAGGCAGTAAAAATGGTAATATAGCATGTTTTGGACAAAGGTCCTCTGGAGTTGATTCCATCGCATAACAGCAGTTTTCTCTAGTAAAGATATAAAATTCATAAAATGGCTTCCAGAGAACCTACAGCTCAGTTATGATAACTTCTGTATCTTTATGGCAGCACGCTGCAGTCTCAGTGAGAATGTTGGCACGTGCTCTTTTTAATTTACCTAAGGGGCCACTGATACAAGAGACGCAGTCAAAAAATGACTGGCAGGACCTCTCGATGTTGAACGCCATCCAGTATCGCAGGCTGCTCATGAAGCTGATGCAGGAGTCATTTACGTTGAGGATCATCACGTCGCCGCCCACAGCGCCGTACTTTGGGTTACTCTCCAGAACTTTACACAGCTCCACCGTCGCCAACGGGTCCAGTTTAGTGTCCGAGTCACACACCTGTGCAAAAGAGGTCATCGTGTCAGGAGCAAAAGGATAAAAAATTTTATTTACAAAAAACAATAATTATGTTGTACAGTCAGCAGGATCTCTGGATATCCAACCCCAGGGCACCACGTACCTGTATGTAGTCCACCGAGGAGCTCAGGGCCTTGAAGGCAGTGTACATCACTTCTCTCTTTCCTCCCCATTTTTGCATGATACAAACACACCTCTTTGTTCTGATGAGCTCCTCCACGTGGAGGCGCTGGGGGTCTACCACCAACCCCAATCCAGCATCTCCAGCCGGGCCACATACGGTAGCTGCACTCCCCTGCGCCATCGACTTCCACGTGTGGTAATTGTTTTGCCACACATAGCAACCTGGATCCTGGTCTGCAAAGATCTCCTGGAACAAGTGCATCATGTAGAGGTCTTCTTCTGAGTTCCCATCCACCACCATGACAATCCGGAGCAGGTTGTATGGATATTGGAGTGCCCTCACTGACTGCAGGCACGCCCGCAGATACGCAGGGTCTTCCTGGTAGGCAGAGATAGTGAAGCCAATGGTCTTGGTGTAGGAGCAAGGTTTACGCCTGGCACGCATCCGGCGGTGCTCCACGAAGGCAAACGTACTCTGGACAAGCACGTGGAGGCTAAGCAGGGCACCATAAAAGCCAAAGGAGATGATGCCAAACTGAGATGAGACAATCAGGAAGCCATCAATGTAAGCCCACATCACTACTCCAAGGACCAGCAGAGCAAACAGGTAGGTAAAGATGGCTCGTACCACAGAGCCGAGCCTTCTTAAAAGAGGTTTGATTTCCATTTTACAGATCACTCACTGGAAAAAACATCAAAGCATATCATGTAGATAGTTTAAATTTCTGTCAATAAACATATTTTAGAGTGTGATAATAATTTAGCAAAAATTGCAGAGTTTGAAATGCATAAGCACATAATCAGACCATTCTTTAAGTATATGCTCTATTTGTAGAGCAATAAAGTTAATAAATTTGTATAAGTTCATAAATAACCAAGCCTAACAATTAATTTGAAAAAAAAATCTTACAACGTATTACCTTCACTCACGTATAAAACAGTAACTGAAGTAAAATAGTCTACTTTTACTATGGTATGCGACGTTTTCATTCAGTCGGTTATAAAAATTAAACAAATACTATTCTTTATGACGTATGACGTAGTTTTTTTTATAAACATCTAAACAAATCAATATGGTCTGATAAGACATCATTTATTAAATCTCACCTGATTAAAACTTTCAAGACCTCTTTGCTCCTCGCTTCGCTCCCAATATAAAACTGTCCGCTGGCGCAAAGTGTGAGTGAGAGTATAAGTTTTCGTATCCGCCTATGCGCAATACCCCATCACACGATAAATGCAACTCCTTCGTGAGTAACATCTACGTCATAATTTCCCCATATCCCGTAACCTCTTATTCAAATCTATTTGGAAGTAGTTAAGATTCTAATTATCTATAAAATTTGTATAGGTGAAGCTAAGAATAACACTAAAATGAGGTTTGGACGTCTTACACTTGACGTGAAAGATACGCCGCCTGCTTTATAACGTATAAACCGTTAACTTATAGAAAGATTTTGCAATTGATTTTGAGTTAGCGTTATCGTTTTTTGTCTTTGTAGCGCATCTGGATTGATGGTGCACAGTTGTCCAGGGCTTGACCTGCTTGCATTATGCCTTAACATCTGGTCCATTATGAATTTTTTAAACGTCACTGCCTTTTGTAAGCTTGGATCTTAATCAAAGGTGGAATTTAAAACTGTATTTTCTTTTCTTAAGACCGATTGCCACTGAATGTAGAGAGAAAGTATAGAAGGTCACAGTATAGAAGTTAATATGGGACACCCATTATATTTGAACATTTTACCCATATGCCTATGCAAGCAAATAATCAGATGCAACAAGTGTTCATGTTTTAACACTAAAGTGATTTGGAATTAACTAATTGAATCGGGTAAGCATCTGTGGCATATGCTCAGAGCCCAGACTGATCACATTTTTAATTAATCCCATACATCAGGCCATTAAGAAGAGTAAATATGCTACAATTTCTCAACACAGTCCTTGGGAACCACCAGATAGTCTACATTGTCTCTGTAATCTGCCTTCCTTTAACCTTGTGCCAGGTATTCAGTGTTTTGGTTCAGGTGTGGCGGCAGGTTGGCTAAACCAAAACTGTGCGTGGTTTTTGTGGATCATAGGGACTATGTGAGAAACATTAAATGGCAATACAAGTGTACAGATTAGAGCAAAAACTCAGACATTCCAATGAGCCCATAGTACTGAATTGAGAACCACTGGTAGATGCTGCTGACATTGTTCAGCCGTTTGCATACAACTCCCCCTTCTGGTCACGCTAAGACACTGCCTTACAATACCAAATCCACATCCAATCTCTCTTACCCTTAACAAAGGTCATTGGTACACATCTTATATTTAGATATGAATTTACCACTATAGTGACAACTAAATTATATTGTTGGTCTTGCTGTCTACATACATAATATAGATAGCCCGTCATTTGGAACAGCACATAATCATAATCTGCAGAGAACTTTGTTTACCTTGTAGAGGTAATAAATCCTCAAACCAGAAAACGTGGTCAGGACTGGACTGAGAACACCTGTATTAAAAGCCTCTGAACTAAATACTGCCTTTGGTTGTCAGCATGTCTAGCTGACTGTCATTACTTACAGTTACCTATGAGAGGAGCCCTCATATCATTACTTCTAGTGGCTTCTCGAGATCGCCAAGGCTGTGAACAAGGCCAAATAAATATGTAAAAATAATGTACAGCAGAGATTCAATCAGCATAAACTCCATTTATCTTGTAGAATAACATCTTTAAGAGTGTGGCTCTGGGTAATGTACACCACAGCTATTGTGCTATGGTTAACATATCCCTGGGTACAAATAAGGTGTGAATAACCAATCATTACCAGATGATCATAATCATTACTGTATAAGGTTTGAGAAACAAACAATATTGGGCCTCATTCATGAAGCTGCAGTAGAATGAATTTGCATGTACATTCGTAAAATGCTTTTTTCATAAATGCCTGTATTCACGAGTGTTCGTAGTTTCTTCAGCATGCGCAAAGTGTGTGTAACAGATGGAAAACTCAGAAAACCTTATGACACATCTGCACTGTAATCCAATTGTCAACTAAATGACACTCAGGAAGCACTCTGTTTTCTAATGCTGCCATAGAAGCTTCTAGTAGCCTGTACAGAGCAATTGTGTGCTAAATGATTTTGTTGCACATAGCCAGTTAGTTAACTAATGTGGATACTTTCACTATAAAATAGTCTGGGGTCTGTAACCGTTACCGGTGGAATTGCTGATCTTGTGCTGTTGATGAATTTGTTAGCTGAGTCTGATGGCTGGCTAGTTAGTTGCTTACTTTTGCATTTATGCAACATTCCTGAGCCAGCTTTGAGGCGTGAGTCCAACAGATCCCACGCTATTCCGTATCTGTGCTGTCTGTGCTTGGCTTTTTGGCTACTAGAACGTTCCAGTGAGACATTGCTGACAGACCAAGAATTTCTCTACCATCAATGAGCCGTATCATCCCAAGAGTTTTAGATGGAATAAATTGCCTCCTCGCTACATCAAGTTCTCCTACAGTATGCAAAAACAGCTAGAAATCAAACAGAATTTCGGTGCCATTGCAAGCTTTCCAAACATCACTGGGGATATAAACTGTAAAGACATTTGCATCAAGGCACCATCTAATGATGCATTTTCCTGTACTCAATCTATGTGCAGCTGATATTTGATGTGAAATGTGGCAAAGTCGAACTAATGACAGTTTCTTCCTGCATTGCAGCTTAGTTGACACACGATTGGAGGGTGTCAAATTGCAGGGTTGGCTCATCAGTAAGCAAACATAAGGGCTAGAATATTATAACTTTATAACGCATGTCCAGTGATGCGTATGTCCAAACACATGTCCAGTGATGCGTATGTCCAAACGCATGTCCAGTTATGCGCATGTCCAGTGATGCGCATGTCCAAACACATGTCCAGTGCTGCGTGTCCAAATGCATGTCCAGTGATGCGCATGTCCAAATGCATGTCCAGTGATGCGCATGTCCAAACGCATGTCCAGTGATGTGTATGTCCAAACGCATGTCCAGTGATGCGTATGTCCAAATGCATGTCCAGTTATGCGCATGTCCAGTGATGCGTATGTCCAAACGCATGTCCAGTTATGCGCATGTCCAGTGATGCGCATGTCCAAACGCATGTCCAGTGATGTGTATGTCCAAACGCATGTCCAGTGATGCGTATGTCCAAATGCATGTCCAGTTATGCGCATGTCCAGTGATGTGTATGTCCATACGAATGTCCAGTGATGCGCATGTCCAAACGCATGTCCAGTGATGCGCATGTCCAAACACATGTCCAGTGATGCGTATGTCCAAACGCATGTCCAGTGATGCGCATGTCCATACGCATGTCCAGTGATGTGTATGTCCATACGCATGTCCAGTGATGCGCATGTCCAAAACGCATGTCCAGTGATGCGTATGTCCAAACGCATGTCCAGTGATGCACATGTCCGAACGCATGTCCAGTGATGCGCATGTCCAAACGCATGTCCAGTGATGCGTATGTCCAAACGCATGTCCAGTGATGCGCATGTCCAAACGCATGTCCAGTGATGCGCATGTCCAAACGCATGTCCAGTGATGCGTATGTCCAAACGCATGTCCAGTGATGCATGCCCAAACGCATGTCCAGTGATGCGCATGTCCAAATGCATGTCCAGTGATGCGTATGTCCAAACGCATGTCCAGTGATGCGTATGTCCAAACGCATGTCCAGTGATGCGCATGTCCAAATGCATGTCCAGTGATGCATGTCCAAACGCATGTCCAGTGATGCGTATGTCCAAACGCATGTCCAGTGATGCATGCCCAAACGCATGTCCAGTGATGCGTATGTCCAAACGCATGTCCAGTGATGCGCATGTCCAAATGCATGTCCAGTGATGCGCATGTCCAAACGCATGTCCAGTGATGCAGTATGTCCATGTCCAACGCATGTCCAGTGATGCATGTCCAAACGCATGTCCAGTGATGCGTATGTCCAAACGCATATCCAGTGATGCATGCCCAAACGCATGTCCAGTGATGTGTATGTCCAAATGCATGTCCAGTTATGCGCATGTCCAGTGATGCGCATGTCCAAACACATGTCCAGTTATGCGCATGTCCAAACGCATGTCCTGTGATGCGTTGTCAGCTATTGATATCTAAGGCCATTATAACTCGATCGGTTGCTCGATGTGTTTGGATGGAGCAGGTGCTTCACTGTTGTACAAACCCATGAAAGTTTGCATGATAGTGCTGGACTGCTGCACCCTGCTTAACCTCCCACCTCCACCTGACCATGTCCTTCTGCCAAACCCCAACGTGAACACATACTGAATTCTGAATTCTGGTCCTGGAAGTGCTTGTCTGCAGGGTTCACCTGATTATATATCTCTGAGTCTTTCTCACGTCCGTTATTTTCTTGACTGAATTATGGTCTTTTGTACAATCAGCCTTCTTGAATCACCACCAGGCTGTTTGTGTGTTTGAGCTCATTCTGAACCTCCGATACAGTCAAACATATCATCACTCCTGACTGCGTTTCAGTAATTGTTCTTGACTTACACAATCTCTTTTATTCTTTGGCTTCCTATTTTTTTTTTCATTATACGTTTACTGCGCAGCATGCTAGCATTGTAAGGTGTTTATCAGGGCCAGACAGAAAAACAGTCAAATGTAAGGGTACATTTAGCACACCCTATGATTATGTGTGCTTAAGAGTTATATATAACGCATTCCCACCACACATAAGCACACTCCTCTCATCACGCTCTGGTACAGCTGGCCTGCTTTTATTTGTTTAACTTCATAGTAAATGAGAACAGCTTCTTGGTCTTAGCATAATGCAGAAAATGAATAAAGATCAATGGTGTCTTTTTCTATTCTAGCGCATGTTGTGCTCAGTATTAGCTGAAATGGCTGCACGTCAGGCTGAACCGCTGTGAATCATGTCTGCCAAACAGTAGTCTACTTAGGTCTTCCTTAGCTCATGAATGCTAAACTCATGGTTATTACAGTGACGTGTTGCGTGATCTATCTGAGTCACAAGGACACACCCAAAATAATGGGGTAGTTCGGATGCAGAGGGCAAAATTTGTCCTATGTGCGGCTTTATGTTGAACTACTGTGTGATGTCATGAGAAATGAAAATACTTATGCCACGCAGTTTCATATGCTGCAATTCATATGCTGCACTCTAAAAAGGGGAAATAGGAAGAAAAGTCATGTGAAGCTGAACCACAAATACCACAAAATACCACATGCAAACAGTGCGAAAACATTATGCCACTGCTTTACACACAGCATATACACAAACCTGCCATTCCTGCAGGCTACTGACACATCAGAGCGGACAATGTGCAAACGGTGCTGATGAATTTAGGTGATGAATTCAGATTGCAGGTTTAGATCTTCACTGCAGCTAGACAGTTACAGCTAGCTACCAAAAAGCTTCAGTAAACAGTTCCAGTTCTGCTAGTTCACCTGAAGTAAGGAAGCCTTGTAAGGAAGCATTTTAAAACCATTTTTGTACATAGATTATTCTGTTAATGTGATGTCTTTTACCTTTTTGTTTCTATGATGACATTTTGGGAAATTGTTGCCTCTGTGTAGTTAAGAGGGAATAAATGACATCCAGACATCGAGTAAGTGATTCACATTTGTGTGGCACAGCTATGTAGCTGTGGCCATCTTCAAAGTAAATTACATTACAGAAATATTATTTTTATGTTTTAGCGCGCAGTGTTTGCTGGAGCCCAATTTTATCCTCGCAGATGTCCGTCTTTAAAACCCCAATTTAAACATGTGAGATGGAATTGTAGCTCAACCACACAAACAGCACCATGTGCCTTGCAGATGCCTCCTCCCTCTAAAGTGATGCAGGAGTACTTGGTAAATGTAGTCAGGCAAGAAAAGACAAAGGGGGGGGGGGGGTAAGGTGGAGTATCAGATTTCTCTTCTGGGTACCATGAGGTCTATTGACCTTGTCCACATGCCAACGGAGCTTCCACGCCCCACACATGCTCTCCCCAGGCCCAAAAGCACATGCTAATTTCCTCTGCAGTTTCACCGTCAGCAAAACAATGACCTTATTTTCCTCTCTGGCTTCGCTACAAAGAGTCCACAATAATGTACCGGTCTCCAGATCCACTGCTGCGTTAGGCAGGTTTCTTCTATGTGGTCCACTAGCTGCAGGCTGCCTATCTCTCACCTATTCTGTGTCTATTCGCATGTCTCTGCCCAGGGTGTGGTACTGTGGTTGGGGGCGAAGCAGAGGAAGCCACACTGGCCCGGCTGGTAACCTCTCTGCCTTGCTGTAAAAACTGCGGTGGGCTCACAGAGAATGGAAGCAGGGAGAAAATGTTTTTCAACTCAGTCAACGAATTCCTGGCGTCTCTGCGAGTGTGCAGCTCGCCCTAACCCACAATGCAACCCAAAAACCATCCGGGGTGAAGGCGGATGGAGGACTTCCGCTCTTCCAATCAGCTCTGCCACATCAGCCTTTACAGTGGTTACAGGGCCAGAGACGTCCTTTTTTAACACTGCAACAGAGCACCTGACTCATCCAGCTAATCAGACCAGCAGATGAGGCACTGTGATGTTGTGCGGAAGCAGAACGCTCTAAACTAAAATGTTTAGCAGCTCGTAGCATTACACATACTTGGAAACACCATCACTCCATAGCTTTGATTAAAACAGCAAACAACAGGATCAGAGTCTTAGGAGAAGTCCTGTTCTGCAAGTTCTTGGTGGTGTCTCGACATGCTGCTCTTGTTTGTTAGTTCTAAAAAGTACGATTTTGGTTCTCCCAGGACGAGAAGGTAGGTTGGTCCTGCATTTTCCACACCAGCTACAACAACAGCTGGTGGGTTTCTGGTCCAGATCAAGGCTCCCAGCTGCACAGCCATTGGCCCTGGTCCTATGGGTCTTCTTTACACACACCACCACTCCCTGTTTGCATCTGTACCAAGGAATGTATCCCAAACCAAGGGTCTGTCCCAAACACAAACCTGCTCTCAGTGCCACAGTGCCACTAGCAGTTTTACACACCCAAATTGGTATTTACGTTGGCCAGAGAAATTGCAAGTTGGCCTGGCAAATCAAGAAATGTGGTTAAACATGGTCTGTTGAAATTGCTTTCAAACCATAACCGCAAGGCATTTATTAACATGCACGTGTTAATATGACTCATAACAGCTTTAGGACATCTTGAGAAAAATCAATTAAAAAGAAAATCTAAAAATGTATCTATACATTGTACACCTACAAAATAGTTAAAGGTTTAGATTTGCGTTAAAGGTTTAAATTTGAATATAATTCCAACAGTTCATAAGGTAAGGTAAGAGTTCTAACTAGAACTAGGAAATTTGAACATATCAGCCCAGTCTTATCGGCCCTGCACTGGCTCCCAGTAAAATTCCGTATTGATTTTAAAATTATTCTATTGACTTATAAAGCACTGCATGGACTTGCTCCTGACTACCTCCAAGAGCTTATCTCTTATTATGAACCCCCGCGACCACTACGATCCCAAGTTGCTGGCCTCTTATTAGTTCCATCAATTAATAAAGTAACAGCAGGGGGAAGAGCCTTTTCTTATAAGGCCCCCCAACTATGGAATAGTCTTCCAGAATGTGTCCGGGACTCTGGCACAGTCTCAATCTTTAAGTCTAGGTTGAAAACTTACTTGTTTGATCTAGCATTTGGTAATTAATGTGCCCCTTTAGATAAGGTAACAGATCCAGGGGTTCATGGGCAAAGGGTTTTTTATGGCAAACTGGGGCGCTGGTGCTGTCATCCTATCACTGCACGCGGTCACTCAAGTTTGTCGACGGTGTAGTGGATGGATGCCAGTGTCTCAGGATGCTCCCAAGTCTGTGTTACCTTCTGGTTCTGCCCTTTAGCTAGGCTGTAATAATTTAATTGCCGGAGTCGCTGCCACACTCAAGAAATGTTTACATTTACTTTGTCTAACATTCCATATAGAACTAATTGCCCCTCTTCTTCCCAATGACTGGGGGCAGTCATGGTCTGGTGGTTAGGGAACCGGTCTTGTGACCGGAGGGTTGTGGGTTCGATTCCCAGGCCTGAGGCCATGACTGAGGTGCCCGTGAGCAAGGCACCTGACCCCAACTGCTCCCCGGGCGCCGGGCTAGGGCTGCCCACCGCTCTGGGCACGTGTGCACCACAGCCCCCTAGTTATCACTAGTGTGTGTGTGTGTGTGTTCTGACTGCACAGATGGGTAAATGCGGAGGACAAATTTCGATTGGGGTGAAAATCACAATTGACAATGTGGCTTAACTTAACTTAACAATGGCTGCCCGAGAAATACCGGGACAAGGAAAGACGAGCCTTTCCCGTTACCCACCCCATACAAGCATCTAGGAGATGGTCTGGCTTGCCAGTGGATGTGCCGATGCCGTGGTCGGATGTGCCATTATCGCAAGAGGACGCGCTGATGCCAACCCCCACCTGAGGCTCATCGACTCTGAAGGGACTGTGACTACTCGGCCTGGAATATATCTGGACTATACATGACCTGTGAATGTGGACATTGCTAGCGGGCCGCCCAATGGAGGATGGGTTCCCTTTTGAGTCTTGGTCCTCCCAAGGTTTCTTCCTAAATTCCTGCCATCTTAGGGAGTTTTTCCTTGCCACTGTCGCCTTTGGCTTGCTCATTAGGGATCTGGACCCACGCAATTTGTAAAGCTGCTTTGTGACAACATGTGTTGTAAAAAGCGCTATATAAATAAAATTGAATTGAATAAGGTAAGGGCAAAAACATAGCTATGTATAAAGTAAGTGAAATGTAAGTATATATAAGTATCCCTACTTATTCACCAACAACACTGATGATTGAAGCATGCGCTGAAGATAGTAGACAACATCACATTCTGTATTCTTACTTTTTGCTTGGGGGAACTAAAACTTCGACATCAGATGTCTCCCCCCTTCCCCCTAATGCAGATTTTAATAATTTCATAACAATGAAAAGCATGGTGAGGGGGCTGTAAATCCGCCCACGTGTGCTCGGGCGGTGCTATGTCAGCCATGGTTACACTCCGGATTCTGCTCCCTCTAACTTTCCACCCCCACCCCCCACGCCCACCCCCCCTTCCTGTCTCCACCCTCTCTCCTCTAACTTTGATTTTCCCCCCACACATGTGCCCTGTTTGTAACATGTGGTGCACTACGATTTGCAAATCGCAACTGCTGCGTGGGAACTATGGATTTCCTGCATGCACATCCAGGTACAGGATTATATGCCGTTCCGCTGTACCACTGCAGTGTCGGTTTGCATTTAGAAGAGCGTTGCTGTCTTGCAAACAAAGACGTGCGCGGGGGGGACATGGCAGCTGTGCTGCCTCTATGTCTGATTCTCTCTCCTAACTTGCCAGACCCTCTTCATTCTCACAGACCTTGATTGCACACTTTGAACAACTTGCAGCTGAGAGGAAGGTCCCGAAACCTTCAGCCAATGACCTCCCTTCCCAGAAATGTGTGCACCCACACTTTGTGGGTGTATAATAAATGAAAGTACGGGGATGGGGGGATGCGTAGGAGGAGACAGGGAGCAGTGTGGACCCCTCCCAGTCCACACTGGTCTGCTATTGCTTTGGGACCAATATCTATTCAGCTGTTCCAGGGTTCAGGCTAAGGAGAGGTCTAAGCAGATCAGAAATCTCCAAAGTGCTCCACCACCTACACAACACACTTGCACATCTTGGATTGATTAGAGGGCTCCCAAATGATCCTTCCAAAGTTTTTGCTTTTGGGCTTTGGTGAATGTATGTGGCCACATACATGTAGCAGGTCCGAACACAAGTCTCTATATGCCCCCTCATCATATCTACACTATTATATATACAATTGGTTTTGATAGTTTTAGCAATCAAAAGTTCTTTGCTGTATTTTTATTAAAAATATTTTTCTGATGCTGAACATGTGCATCCCAGTGCGCTGCTGCTGAGTCCCTCTACCGATGCACATTTCTGCTTGTAATGCAGCTGATGAGTCTCAGTTCGAGTCTTCCCTTTGCTGTAGTACTGATACATTAACCTCATGTTTTTTCTCCACCTGGCAAAATATTCTGGATATTGTTGCCCCATTTTGAGTTGTGTTCTAAATCTGAATTTTGGCTGAACAATGTTACTATGGCAGCCAGACGAGAATATAGGAAAACTGAATACAAGTGGACAAAAGACACTTTCTAAACTCCCATTTCTTTAAAATTCTAGGAAAATCATATCATACTTGCACAGCTGCACATCGTTTTTGACACAATATGTTTGAGGTGTTCTTGGTCAATCTGGTCTTTAAAAGTTATTAGTTGTTGACTCTGAGGACATTCTTATGCTTTTAAACGATACAACCGCCTTTGACACAGTAGACCACAGCATCCCCATCTCTCACTCTGTTGGCATTAAAGACATTAATGCTCTGGAATGCGTGTGATCATATTTGACTGGCAGAAGTTCTTCTGTTAGTCTTGGTGACTGTATCAACACTAGCATGTCTCTTGTTGAGTCCCCAGGGTTTTGTTCTCAGGTCTGTCATATTTTCTCTTCATATGCTTCCTCTAGGGTTCATCCTTAGAAAAATATACCATTTCTTTTCACTGTTATGATGTAGATGACACTTAAATTGATGTACATTTGAAACAGGAAAGAATAAAAAAATCCCTAAAGCTATTTTTGAACTGCCTTGAGGATATAAAAGCTCATATGGCCCTAAATGTTTTAAACTTTAATGAATTAACAGATATGCTAATTATGGGCCCCATGACTGCCCCATGACTGCCTGTGATCACCAACTGCTAAACTCATAAGTCTTTTTTTATCATTTAATGGTTTTGAAAGAGTTATATATGCGTTTATGTCCTCCCAACAATAATGTAGAAATTCACCATGGGTCTTGCCTCTTATATACATTGAACATTCTCTCCTTGAACTGAAAGAGCTTTCTGTGAACATGCAACCCTAGAAAGGTCTATAAACTGGGTCAACATCATAATTCAGATGGAATTCAGCTTTGTGGATTTTTTAGTAAACAGCATAAATCAATTTGTAAGATGACACATAATTTGAGGAATTATATAACGGTTCTTAAGTTCCTGTGGCATCCTGTGCATGTACTTTCAGCGCAGGGTTTCTTGAAGAAGAAGAACAGAATCTCTTCTTCTTTGTCTTTCTTCTTGCTAGAGCTTTGATACACTTGGACAAAAGTATTTGGATGCCTTGGACATCATAGCACAACATTTTTTGCATTAATTCTCCCTTCCAACTGGGAACATGTTGTTAACATCTGCTAATTTTGGGTCATTGTATCTGCAATTGGTCTTGCATGTCCTCGTGCATCATCATGACTTGACACTGAGAAAATGTCAAATCATATTGTGTGCTTGTTACAGTGTTGTCTTGGTTCCTCTTTCACCTTTGTCTTGAACTAGGACATCTCTAAAGCTGCTTTGTTACAGTGACTTACTCTTGTGGCTGTGGTTATCACTCACCAGTGACTGGGGAAAGGTGCACACTGATGCTATGAATATTAAATGTTATCAAAACAAATTTCATCAGAGACGCTGCAAAAATAAAATTGAGAAAACGTAAACAATTATTTCATTTATCTTAAAGCTTAAAGAAGTAGAACTGAAGTGTTGTGAAACCATGTCTGTGTGAGCTCAAACTGCGTTGGGGGCTTAACCAGTGTAGTCTTTGCATAAATTCCAAAATAAGCAAAGAACAGAAATGTCTCTGTCTGGTTGTGTCAGTGTTGAACTTGGCTGAGATTTTACAATTGACTGTTGTATTTTTTTTCTGTGAAAATTCAAGCATCAGCAAGAAGCTTTTGTGCAGACAAGCTCTGCAAATAGGAAATGGTGGCAAACCAACTGCTAAACCTTTGGGCACCAACATGTTCTACTGAAAACCACATTGCACTTGCTTGAAAGGACCATGTTTTGCTAAAATTTGTTCACGGTCTGGATTAGTGGACCCTGGATTAGTGGACCCTGGATTAGAGATCTGGCACTCACGGGGTGGTGTATTGTATGGGATCTTGAGAACATTAAACATATTTGTATATTTGTGCAGTCTTTTAGATGTTGAATCAACCAGTCAGTGTGAACTAGGATTGGGGAAACAGATCTAAACAACGCTGAGCAAGCACTGATGATAGACACCCAACACACCCCAGCCACCAACAGGGAACCGCACCCTGCCTGCTATGATTCCAGTGTCTCTGCTATAACATTGAAAACCATACTTATAAATACTAACAGGAGATCAATGTCTGCCATAGAGCAGATGAATATGTATTTTAAGGAGTCCATAAGATGAAAAACAGCTGCTATTTCCCATTTATGTTTGATTTAGTATGCTTTACAGTGTAATGCTGAAATGTGCCTTTTTAGACCTTACGTTTACAAACAAACACAAAAATACATATGGTTTTTCATTGCAACGTAATTAATATTAAGTAATTTATTAAAGTAATTAGTTTGACTTCTGGTTACCACCTCTTTCTGATCCTTCTCAGGTTTGTTGACATCTTTGGACTGCTCTCTGGTTTTGAATACTTTGGTCTGATCTCTTGTTTATCATGTTTGTATCATTTTGCCATTTTCTGGATCCTGACCCACATGGATTATCCTTCTCTGAATAAATCTTATTCACCGACTTCTAGCTGGGGGCATATGGTTTCAGTCTGTTGCATTACAGTAATAATGTCATCAAGATATATGAGTGATAGGGTACTAGAGTGATTAATGCTAGAATAGATATGCCCTGGCTTCTTATAAACAACATTGTAACTTTGTAGTTACAATTTTAGCAAGAAACAGGCCCTGTCAGTCTATCTGAAGGATAAAGCAAAACTAAAGAGAGCTTGAACCAGTGTGATTCCATATGTGGTTATAAAAGGAAGTATTTGCCAAAGACTTGCTGCTTGCTGTGTGATCTCATGGTTTGGTCCCATATCTGGATTGTTGACTAAAATGACCCTTTTTGATTTGAGTGTGGTATACTGTATGTCCCTCCTAAAAGGGGGATCTGGGATTATATTTGTCTATCACACAGAGCGTACGGCTCATCAATAAACCAGTGTCGTGTTATAAAGGGAGGTGAGACATATGTGTGCTTTGGAGAACTATTTCCAGTCACTCTGCTCCAAACTTAATTACAGATGAATAAATAATCATTTGCTCGCTCAAGTGCATTGTATGTGCTTTCTTAAGGATTTCTCTAACACTGATATCTGCATCTATAGTCTGCATCTATATCGGCATGTGCGGATGGATTACAGTGTGCAGCTGGTATATCGTGAGCAGATGGATTTAAAAGCTGACTTTAGTTTGCAGCAGGACTAGCTTCCCATGTCTTCATGACGAATTCTCCACAGACTAAGAGGTTTAAAAGAGCTCTGCTCTTGAGATTTTAAACTTTTTGGTGTTTAAGATAAACAGACGCCTAGAAAGAGAAATTGGGGTTCCGTGATTAACTGATTTGGTACATAATTGCACAGAATCACTGCTATTTCTTTTTCAGGCTATTAGGAATCCTGACTTGGAAACTGACTTGCTAGTTGATATAATCTAATATTGAGGCATGCCAAGTGTCATTTACCTAAGAGCAGGAGTAATTTATCCGGTTTTAAATACAGCATTTTACAATTACCAATAAATGTACCAAGCCAGCTATGTACCACTTTGATGGTACTTGTCAATAAGAATTGGAACCAGCATGTGCCGTACATTCATCTTTGTTAGTACAACTTATCCCTTCATCGTAGTACAGTAGTAGGAAAACACATCTATCCGATTTACAATCCATGAGAGTTTAAAAGCTTGCTTTATGTGAAAGAGTGATAATTATGCCAAGATTAAAAACCTTTTTGTACATAAATGGACAGGAAATGGGGGGTGGGGTGTGACCCAGCTCCACAAACTGAGAATATGTAGGCTGGGCATGTTCCATTAATGACTGACACTTAGGTAGCATGCAGGGCCTAAACACAATAAGTGTTACATAAAGATGATTCAAGCTGATCAACATTAGATGTAGTTGTTTTTTGGTTTTATTGTCAAAATTCCTGCATGTCTGGCTTCCAAGTTCAAGCCACATGTGTCTTACAAACTTCAAATTCTGTTCTTGATTAAAACTTCTGTGTTTTTATCTAAATAAGTATTGCCAGTATTGTGTTGAAGTTAGCTTCAATTTGGTGTGTTCTTTATTTCCACAGGCCATTAGAACGCTGATAACTGGATCTGAAGCTACATTAGCTCATCGTTTCCTTCTCCTCCTTTCGTCAATTACCACAGATGATTGCGTGCACGTCTTACAAATGTTCAAGATAGTTGAAGAAGAAAGATCTGGTGTAAATGAACAAAAAAACCCAACAAAACACTCCAGTAGCTCATGTAATAATCAATATAGCATTGATCCTTCAGCAACTGTGGATCAAATCTTCATTACAAGAGTGTTCTTCATGACCACAAGAGCATTGGCAGAAATGATAACAGTCCTGTATACAATACTATTTAAATACTATGTAATACTTTTTGATGGTGTGAATATTTTTGTAATCTTCTTGTGAGTATTCACTCCTATTGTATTCCTGTTGCTTCTTGATTCACAGAGTCGATTTAATTGAACTTTACTATATTCTATATTTCACCTTCAATTAACGCTTTGAGCAAGAAAAAAATATTGTAGCCCATATATAAGTGTATTTGCCAAATATAACGATTCCAGTTCCATTTCCAATTCCATTATAAAACAATATCACTCAACATTTTTAGTTATAACAAGATATTATCTATTATATCTATTATAAAGATGCTCATATGAGAAAAGAGTGAAAGGCTTTGTGACTTGGATCTAAAGCTTGCCACGAATCTAACGAAAAAAAATTGAGGTGTTTCATCGAAGATTTCAAGTGTTATATACCGAACAAACACAGTCTAAAGACTTTTTTGTATTACTCTAATCTGTAGCTTTTTTCTGAGTGGAACGTTTATCTGAGTGGAATAAACATCATCATGATGTTTGACATGGTTGGTTGGGTAGCGTTCGGTGAGACGCCATGGGTCACGTGACGTCGCATCTTTTAGGTAGACTCGCTGAAGTTCAGCAGAAGATTTTTGCCGAACGCTTCAGAAGGGAACAGTATGAATGCCGCATGTGTCATTTCATGCACATCCAAGTTTAACGACAGTCGTCTTTAAAGTTACAGTTCTAATTCGAAAAGCCTTGCTGCATGTGCTGACCCTCGGCTCGACGTCTTTGCAAAATATTTGCAAGAAGGATTTATCCTAAACTGGTGAGCATTAACACTCTCTCGTACGCTTGTGAAAACACTGAACATGTATTTATGTGCTGTTAATAAGTGAACTGTGTAGCTAAGACAAGAGTGTAGTACATAAACCAGCAGTTTGCGTATTTTGAAAATAAAAATATAGACTAGTGGGATATAGATCAGATGTTTGAGTGTTTTAACTAAGCCTGATTGATACTTATACAGCAGTGTTTAGCAAGGCTTTCGTTTGGTTTTGTTCTGCTGAGAACTTGTCTTTGTATTTAATCAAAAGAAAAGAAAATTACAAATTCACGTTGTAAATTTTAGGAGCTCCGCAAATGGCATGTATGTAATTACTGTTACCGTCAAGATGTGGTCTGACGGGTGAGTCTTTTAAAATGCTGATTTCCAAACAAGAACTACAGAAATACATTTCTGCAGCAATATTCTGCAGCAATTTCGGATATTGTTCAGAGGTATATGATCATACTCAGGAACTGAAAATGGTGTGAATAATAGATATAAGTAAAAGAATGACAAAGGAATTTTCAGTAACATTCAAAGTTTGATCGAATATGGCAGGATGGAGGTGAGAGTGAAGGACATAAATTCACTATACATTACATACATTAATTATGCTGTTGCTGAAACTGTTTTACGACAGCTTGAGTTACCACTCCTGTGACCTCTAGTGGACAAAAGTACAATAACACAATAACACGGAATCAGAATGTTCATACGCCAAGTATCAGATATACAAAGAAAAACTTGAACTGAAATTGAATTGTACATTTTTGTGTTGGTCTAACCTCAGAGCACTTGACATTATGTTCTGAACGTAAAATGTCTGATACCTGTTCCTCTGACAAATCAGGTTTAAGGTGCAATGACATCTGGGACTTATCTGGATAACATGACAGAGATGTACTACTATACCTCACCCCTGGGAAATTCATCAGGGGAGGATTATTATGAAGACTATGAAGATGATGAGCATGCAGAACTCAGACAATCGCTCAATATCATGTCACTCATAGTCTACTGTCTAGCCTTTGTACTCGGAGTTGTTGGGAATGGCATTGTGATCTGGGTGTCTGGATTCAAGATGAAGAAGACAGTGAATACAGTTTGGTTTCTCAACCTGGCGATAGCAGACTTCCTTTTCACTGCTTTTCTGCCTCTCAGTGTGGCTTACACAGCCATGCACTTCCACTGGCCATTTGGGCGTTTTATGTGCAAATTCAACAGCACCCTGAGTTTCCTCAACATGTTTGCCAGTGTGTACATCCTGGTGGTGATCAGTGTAGACCGCTGCATTTCTGTGGTGCATCCCATATGGGCACAGAACCACCGGAGCGTGGGCCGTGCATCTGCACTCAGCATCGCAGTCTGGGTCTTTGCTTTGCTCTTGAGCTCACCGTACTTTGTCTTCAGGGACATTGCTCCAGCCTACAACAATGAAAACATAACCAACTGCTTCAACAACTTTGCCTTTTTTGATGATGAGAAAACGCCGAACCTGATGGCGGTGAAACTCCAGCGTCTCCGGGCCATGATCATCACACGCTTCCTGCTTGGCTTTGTGGTACCTTTTTCCATCATCGTGTTCTGCTATGCGGTCATAATCCACCGCCTCAAAAAAAATCGCTCTATGTCTGGTCGCACTGGGCGCCCTTTCAAGATCATTGCTGCTGTGATTAGTGCCTTCTTCCTTTGCTGGGCTCCATACCATATCCTGGTGCTGATTGAAATGGTTAACCATATAACTGAAGATAACCCCACCCTAGAGCATGTCACCACTATTGGAATTCCTATAGCAACCAGTTTGGCTTTCCTTAACAGTTGTCTGAATCCATTATTGTATGTGTTCATTGGTCAAGATTTTAAAGACAAGGTGCGGAAGTCTATTCTGAAGGTACTAGAGACGGCATTTACAGAGGAGGTATCTCGCACCAACACCTATACAAACTCAATGCCCATCAGTCGAAAAGATCAAGGAAGTAAGTCTTTTTCTGATGCAGAGGTTTAATGGACAAATGTAAATGTTCTTTCTTTAGGAGAAGACACATTCAACAATCATTTGAGCACTGTCGTGTAACAAGTCTGTATAATTGCCATCACAAGCAGGAAGTAATGCCAGTTTGCCAGTCACATTTCCTGATTGAATTACACTGCTCAAGCCTTTAAGTGACAATCAGAGGATTGGACCAAAAGAAAGAAAACACACCCAGAACAAACAATCTCAGAATTAAAGTGTGAAGGACATGGCATCTAAAACTTTGAACATTGCATGTTTTGGGAACAGCAAATATCAAATGTATAGTTTGTGTTTTATGAGAGTTGATTTTCACAAAACTTAAACATTCTGTGAAAGAGAATAATGTATTATGAAACATAAGAACATATTTTGATAGCTTACACAATCAATATTATAAATATGATTTTTGTCTGGTCTTCTGTCTTTTTAAGATTCAACAGTGTTCACTGGTACGCTGGTACCAATTTAGAAGATTCATAGACATTGTCATAAACCTGTTCCAACTGCCATCACCACAGCACGGTTTTTAGACTATAAATTTCTCAACTATCACTGATAGGCAACAGTGAACTAGTTCCCTCAAAAATGAAATAGTTATTTCAAGGAATGATTTCGATGAAATCTAGTAGGGCTTAAGAGGAATTTAAACAGAATAATTATAAAACAAAATATAATTATTAGAAAACACAAAATATTAGATAACATTTATGACAGGCTGTCCTAAAGCTGGAAACAGTTACAAAGGTGCAGTTTTAAAGCAGGACTATATTTTCCTTTTTGTGTGTAATGAATTTATTATCACAGGTGTACTGTATCATCCTTAGTGCTCTGTGTATGACTCAGCATGATTGAGCAGGATTTAGACCTTTATGTTACATTTAGCACTTTTTGTGCACATGTTGAAGTTACTGAGTTCTGATTTTATGTATACAATGTATCGTACTAAGTACTTCTTTTATATCTTGCCAGTCCTTTGGTTTGTCCGGTATATTTATTTAGTCATTTTTAAACATAATCATTGTAAATTGGTTGTGTTTCTTTCTATCATGCCTTAAATGTACTTTGTAGCTGTAAACCATTAACAACAATAAATGCTTTCGATAACATAATGTACATGTGGTCCATGTGATTCATCACGAACCACATTTTCTCTCTGAAGTCATTACAGATTAAATCTCTAGATCTAGAAGCATCTGATTTACTTATAACAAAGTAGTATTAGAGGATATCAAAAGTTTATCAAAAGTAGCTCGTCATTTATTTTGGAACTAGAATGTAGGACACAACATAATTGCAACCATGGAGACACAAGGGATGCTGCGTCAGTTTCCTGCTCGTGTTGTCCGCAGAGAGACTGGAGAAACAGCCAACGCAGAAACCAACGGTGGAAGCCTGGCTGAACGGACATATTCATTCTTGAGGTTTTTTGCTGGGCACCACAGGAATGAAGGAATACCACCCACCCTCTCAAAGTGACTGCAAGAGTCAGAATTCAAAACACCAAATGCTGTGTGCAATACAGATTGACTGCTACATATTACAAATACAATACAAATACAATTGGTATTTACCACTAAGCCAGCGCTGCAAAATTCTCCCGGAGTACTGCTATTGTTTTAGATTCTACAATAAGAACTGATAAAGAATAAAATTCATGCTATTCACTTCACTGATCAGTGATGGGACTAAATAATGCTTGGCGTTTGTTTGAATGTTGAGCCTAGTCAGTGAATGAGTGTTCTCGTCACAGGTTGTCTCGTCACACAAACGCACATATGAATAGTTCTGGTAATAAGATGCCTCTAATACTACGATAACTGTGCGCGAATGTTTTTATATGCACATATGATAATTGTACTGTAAGAAGTGTTTGCACAAACATCATTCAACAACAGTCTGTTAAGCAGCACAGGGCGCACTCTGGTGCTTTATGCGCATGCTTGTCCTGAAGCGTTCGCAAGGGGGCGAGCGTGCGTTTACGCAAGCGCGAGAAAGTAGAGCAACGGGAAGGCGGTGAGGACACATCACCCTCATCACTTCGTCCCGTTTATCAAAATAGCGATTTCGTTTGGCTTGCTGTCCGTCCCTTTGTCGTGAGATGAACCGGGACTATACGACAAGGTGGATCTACGCCACGCAAAAAGGAGGATAAACGTTAAAATGTAAAGTTAAAAGGCACAAATGCCCACAAAGCCGTCGTTGGGTGAGCTTTTCTGTTGTTTAGACGAGCTAACCTAGCTAGCTAACTAGCGAGTAATGCGGTACCAAAATGGGTGAATACAGATTAAGAAATGGCTTCTTTGTTTAGTTTAACGCCTTACGAATGACCTCTGTTCAAGTTTTTTTCTGTGTCTCTTTTTTTACCGGACTAGCTAACCTAGCTGAGTAGCGCAAAATGTTAAGTAGTTACTAGCTAGCTAGCTAGCATATCGTTGTTTACCAGCGAAGGTGTAGCTAAGCTAACTAGCTAACTAAGTATACATATATATGTAGTAACTAGTAAAGTATAACGGGGTTATGGGCTCAAAGTTGAATAATTAGAGCGAAATGTTCCTGTAATTAATGGAGCATAGTTGGCTAGTGTGTGCAACATATGTGGCGTCTTGGCTAATGTAATTAGCCACTCGTTGCTGTAGCATAACTTTGCTGTCGCTAGTTTTGTTGGTTGTATAACGGCTACAGGGTTGGCCTGCATCCATGGACGTTCTTGAATTTAGAGAGTTGCTGTTTACAGAAAGGGTACTTATTTCTCAGTGGTGTTCACTGCAATGTTTTACTACCTCTCTCTCTCTTCCTTTGTCTATGAGAGAGAGACAGCGCGTGTGTCTATCTACCTATATAATGTACACACATGGAGAGAGCATTTGCATTGATTTTGTAAGTGAAAACAAGTGTTCAGCACTTTTTTGATGGAATTTGTCCATCACAAAATAAAAATGGAATGAAACCTGCATTAGTTATTTCAGTGAGTAAGATACATATTTTAAAACACACATCCACAACATCTCATAGAGGATTATCTATTATCTCATAGAGAATTATCTTCTCGTGCCACATCTGTCACAGGCACCAACTGCCCAGTACATAATTCATATGAGGCACTTTGAGATGCATCATATCTACAGTCAGACCTTACTACTGCAGAAAAGATTTTATCTTGAAAAATGACCACAAAAACACCACACAGATTCTCTGTTTGTCTCATACTGCCTCTAAAGGCATGTGTCTGGCATGATTTCAAATATAAAACTCAATTGAAGCCCCAATTTCATCTACTTGAAATATCTAACATGTAACAGACTGGATAAGAGTGTCCTGAGAGTAGGTCGAACTAGGATTAGACGTTCTCCCCAAAAGACGTTCTTTTGAATGCCCAATCACAGTAATCAGCAATCATAAAGATAACACATTCATTACATAACAGTAAATATTTTACAAGTAACATAAGTATTTTACAAGTAACAAGTATATTACATAATACGTTTTTTAGTAGTAATGTACACTAACTTTTGTCATTCAGTTTTAGAAAAGTATTTGCGAGTGCATCAGTGTCTTAAATAATACATTGTACATGGCTTTAAATGGGACCATATTGTACACGGCTTTAAAAACAGTAACACAATGTACATGGCTTTAAATTGTACCACATAGTACAGGGCTTTAAACGGTGCCACATACACTCACCGGCCACTGTATTAGGTACACCTTGCTAGTACCGGGTTTTGTACTTGCTAGTACCCTTTTGCCTTCAGAACTTTGCCTTAATCCTTCGTGGCATAGATTCAACAAGGTGCTGGAAACATTCCTCAGAGAGTCTGGTCCATTTTGACATGATAGCATCACGCAGTTGCTGCCGATTTGTCGGCTGCACATCCATGGTGCGAATCTCCCGTTCCACCACATCCCAAAGGTGCTCTATTGGATTGAGATCTGGTGACTGTGGAGGCCATTCGAGTACAGTGAACTCATTGTTGTGTTCAAGAAACCAGTCTGAGATGATTCACGCTTTATGACATGGCGCGTTATCCTGCTGGAAGTAGCCATCAGAAGATGGGTACACTGTGGTCATAAAGGGATGGACATGGTAAGCAACAATACTCAGGTAGGCTGTGGCGTTGACACGATGCTTAGTTGGTACTAATGGGCCCAAAGTGTGCCAGAAAATATGCCCACCATTGCACCACTACTACCAGCCTGAACCGTTGATACAAGGCAGGATGGATCCATGCTTTCATGTTGTTGACGCCAAATTCTGACCCTACCATCCGAATGCCGCAGCAGAAATCGAGACTCATCAGACCAGGCAATGTTTTTCCAATCTTCTATTGTACAATTTTGGTGAGCCTGTGTGAATTGTAGCCTTAGTTTCCTGTTCTTAACTGACAGAAGTGGCACCCGGTGTGGTCCATCCGCCTCAAGGGTCGACGTGTTGTGCGTTCAGAGATACTCTTCTGCATGCCGGTTATTTGACTTACTGTTGCCGTTCTACCAGCTCGAACCAGTCTGGCCATTCTCCTCTGACCTCTGGCATCAACAAGGCATTTGTGCCCACAACTTCCACTATTTTCTCTTTATCGGACCATTCTCTGTAAACCCTAGAGATGGTTGTGTGTGAAAATCCCAGTAGATCAGCAGTTTCTGAAATACTCAGACCAGCCCGTCTGGCACCAACAACCATGCCACGTTTAAAGTCACTTAAGTCACCTTTCTTCCCCATTCTGATGCTTAGTTGGAACTGCAGCAGATCGTCTTGGCCATGTCTACATGCCTAAATGCATTGAGTTGCTGCCTTGTGATTGGCTAATTTGACATTTGCGTTAATGAGCAGTTTGACAGGTGTACCTGTATAAAGTGGCCGGTGAGTGGAGTACGCGGCTTTAAACAGGACCACAGTGTAGCTAAGGATATACCTACCCTAGTCACCTCTTTCCATCACTTGCTTTTATCATATTTTTGTTAGTGTTCTAATATCAGTGGTTACTGTTTGTTTTGCAACCTTGGTTTGTCATATTACCTCTAAAGGTTGTAATTGATGCCCAGCAATGTTTACAGAGAACTGTGATTTGAGAAATAATATTGTGCATAGCAATCACTTTCATGTTACTCAAATCAAATAGTTATTTTAAACTGTCACACATGTAGTGGCTCATGGTACGATATGCCAATCGAACATATTTAATACTGTACTTTATTGGAACCATTTTGGAGAATATCATAGTGGACATAATGCTGAACTTCTAACTGTAGCACACATGTCAAAAACACCAGCCTGTGACTACATCACATTTTAATCCCTTCTTCCACTTAAGGTCACTGAAGTTATGCCACTGCAGCTATACTGTACTGTCATTTTCTAGCTAAGGAGTATAACTGGCACCGTCCACAGCGTGGACACCCCTGTTCTAAACACTGCCTGAACTATTGATCCTCAACTCCTTCCACTGTTCTGTCTAGCTGGTTTAACAGGTTAGACCAGTGGCTGAATACATCAGCTGCTCATCATGGAAAAAGAACAGTTCAAAACATCTCATTAGAGACCTTTCTTACTGTGAACAGTGCACATGAAATTTGTGTTTGTCTTTGTCCATGGCAGGTCCAGATATTTAACCCGCTAGATATTTTTCAGGAGCCAGCGAGCAATCGGTAAATCTCTTTGTTGGAGTTTTTGAACAAATCGTACAAGACATATGAGCGCTAATTTGCCTTCGCTCTGGGAATTCTCTACAGCCATCATTGGTGTTGGCATACATTTTACTTTATCTGATAGATTTAACCAAAGGAGACCGTGGTTACCCAATTTACCAGATTTATGAATTAACCAACAAATGAATAGAAACAAACAGAGCAACTATACTATAGATACTATACCCCATGAAGACAAAGTAGACTGGTGCAAGGTGCCTCAAGGTAACACCAGGCAAGGGGAGAGCCTCAAGAGCAGAGACTCAGAGACCCTACACCAAAGCTCTCCCACACATGCATACTTTACCAATGCATAACAAAACATATGAAATAAAAGAAAAAAGTGTTAGTTAGTGCTGTATTCTTACCTTGGAGACAGACAAGTGTGGCTAACGGAGGTTAATGGCAGAGGAGGAGGGAGGGATGCAGGCACTGTAGACAAGTACTAACTAAAACTGCACTATCTTTACTTTAAACAAAACTAAAACTGCACTATATTAAAAATGAAACGATGAAAATGAACTAGCGGCAGCTTCCCAAATCACGACTTGTATCACAGAATTTTGCTCGGATCCCGAACAAAAATACTCGTACCTTAAAAAATTCGTATGTTGTTCTCATATCTCAAGGTACCACTTAGATATTTGAGAAGGAATTTGGTAGAAATAACACTGAAATGGCAAATGTTTAATCTCGTTTAAATGTTTTAAACTATCTGGTATTTTATCTGATTTTGATACAAACGTTGCAAACATCCAACAAGTGTATTCCTCCGATAATGCGCTGCATCTGCTCCTGGAGCACTTCAGTGCTATTCATTAAAGGGCCATGCAGTTAATTCGGTGTCTAGGCTACAGAGCAGAGGCTGTTGTAAGATGTCCTGCAAAATCAAGCAGAAATACATTAAACACAAATTGAGAAACCACCGCAATAACTATTAAATAGTTTTAATCATACTCATAGCCATGTTTTTCTGTTTTTTTTTTCTTTTTCATCATAGAAATCTTCAGGAGCATCTGTTTTGGGTGTCCACTTCAATTAACTGAGGGGACCATAAGGAAATTGTAAGTAACAAATGAATTTGAACAGCTGTATTATTACTGGATTATTAGTCATTGTGCAGTCCTTGTTCATTTAGAATGACAATGAATTACGTTTGGTCCGTTTATAAAGTTTTGAATTCAAAATCAGACCTCTGCAAATGTTTCACCTTGTCACTGTAGGGCAGTTGACAAATGGGAATAGAGCGTAAGTGGGCTGTTGTGGGCTAGTGACTCATAACACCAGCATCCATGGTTTGTTCAAGTCAATTTTATTTATATAGAGCTCCGTCAGTTTACGTGGCCTACCACTTCGTGGCTGAGTTGCTGTCGTTCCCAAACACTTCCATTTTCTTATAATACAGGCCACAGTTGACTGTGGAATATTTAGGAGCGAGGAAATTTCACCACTGGATTTGTTGCACAGTTCAACGCTGGAATTCACCGAGCTCCTGAGAGTGACCCATTCTTTTGCAAATTGTTGTCAAAACAGTCTGCATGCCTAGGTTCTTAATGTTATACACCTGTGGCCATGGAAGTGATTGGAACACCTGATTCCGATAGTTTGGATGGATGAGCGAATACTTTTGGCAATATAGAGTATATAGCACACATGCCGATGATTGGCATGTGACTCCAGCAGGCTTATCTATAGCAGCATACCTAAAGTGAGGGGCCAATGAGCCACTGTTTCCCACCCAAATCATTGTCACAAACTAGAGTGAACGCATGACATGGCTGGATAACAGTGTCAACATCTCAGATTACCAGACAACTCGATGACTGGAGGCCTCTGAGCTCCACACTTTCATATGTAGTACATTAACTGAAGGCTTGATTAAATAGGTAAGTCTTAAGCCTAGATTTAAAGATTGGAACTGTGTCTGAATCTCTAATTGGAGCCAGACGACAGTTCCATAACTGAGGGGCTCTAAAGGAGAAAGCTCTGCCTCCTGCTGTAGTCTTGCTAATTTTCGGAAACAAAGAAAAACCTGCATTTTGAGAGCACAGCAGGTGAGATCGGTTATAGTAGCCAATGAGTTCACTCAGATATTGTGGGGCAAGACCATTTAACATTTTATAGCTCAACAGAAGAATTTGAAAATCAATTTTGTGAGTGCATTTTCTAGCCCTAGTTAGGACTCTGGCTGCTGCATTCTGTATGAGTTGGGGGACTTTAGGGACTTTTTGAGCATCCAATTAACAGTAGTCCAATCTTGATTAGACAAAAGTGTGGACCAGTTTCTCTGCATCTGATAACAAAAGTAAATGTCTCGGCTTGGCAATTTTACGTAAATGGAAAATGGTAGCCTTTGTGACATTGCATGTGTGTGTCAGAAAAAAGATCAGAATCGATAGTGACACCTAAGCTTTTTACGGTAGATTTAGGTCTTACTGAAAAACCATCTAAGGTAAGAGGAATATTAGACTAATTGCTTCAGCCATGTGAATACAACCTAATAGAGCTATGATGAAGCTGAAGATGAACAAAGAGGCAACTACCATGGTAGGAGAAGGAAAGAGGAGGTGCTTGGATGAGGGAGCACGGTGCTTCCTATAGACTTGTTCAAGTCAAGTCAATTGAAGTCCAGCAGCAAGTTACATACCACAGTTCAAAGGACATCAAAACATGCTTCTGAGGAGAACTCTGGTATGTAGGAAGGTGAAACTGATGTTGGCAAGAGAGAACAGGAGATTATGATGCAACTGACCAAAGAAACAGGAACTGGGCAGAGTGTTGAGTTAAATGGGCAGGTGCACCAGACAGGGTATGCTGGAGGAGTGTTAATGATCATCTGATAACTGCAGTGACCAGTTTGAAAGGATCAGCAGAGAATAAACCGAACATCTTGGGTAAGGATACTTATGAATATAGGATGGCGAGGTTTGGACAAGGGGCTAGGCATAATGAAGTCGAGACGGCAAGTAGAAATAGATCGGTCTGAGTTGAGGTTGCTTAGCAGTGGAACTCAGAAAGGGATAAGGAAAGAGTGGGTATTAATACAAGAGCTGGAAGCTGGAGGGTTGGCTAGTGGCTCTGAGGAGAGTTGTCAAGAAAAAGAAAAAAAGGAGCATACTAGGGTAGCCAGTAGGAAACCTTTTAGTTTTGTGAAGACCTCGTGTAGTAATGATAAATCTGGGACATTTAACAGTTGGGTGGAGGGGAGGGGGGGGAGTAACCAGAGGACCATTTTGATGGTGTGTATTCTGTTGAGGATACGGCTGGAGTTGCCAAAAGATATTCCACCAGAGTGGATTACAGTTACAATTTGAAAGAATTACAATTAGAATCGAACTTATAAATTCATTTTGTTGCACGTTTTCATGTTGTGGTCAGGCTACTGCTCCTTCCCCTCCTCTGTCCTCCTGTTGGCCCTCCCTTGGTTTTTGAGGTGTTGAGCTGAAGATTGTTCCTTTGGTGTGTGTGTGGGGGGGTGTTGAGCGATGGAGGAGAGATGCCTGCTGTGAGGAAGTGAGTGGGGGGTAGTGGGCTGCATCAACCAGCTGAAGTCATTCATCTCATTTGCCTTTGTCCCCTTGTCCCTCCTTTGACTCTGGTGTTTGTGTTGTGGACTGCGATGGTTTTCACACCTTCCCAGACCTCCCTCATATTGTTCTCCTTCAGCTTATGCGTCTTTCGCCTGTAGATGTCCTTCTCCTGTAGATGTCCTTAGCTTCCCTCACACAGCATTTCATCGTCCAGTCTTAATGGGGGAGACCATGACTCTGTTCGATGGCCTACTACATGGCCTACTACATACTGCATTCAGTATATACTGGATACTGCATACTGGTCCTCGTAGTAATAGTCAGTATAGTTTACAGTATGCGACAAAAGCAAAGCATACTACGGGGTCACGTGAACGTAGCATTGCATGATGGGATGCAGTATACCACGAAGATAGCTCTGTTCACGTGCTGGAATATTTTGCGGAAGTAGTATGTCATCCCGGGATGTTTCGCGTACTGGAAAAATTATTTTTATTCGCATTCTGCATACTGCATACTGATTTGAGGACCTCTTCCATTTCTGGGTACCACCTCCAGATGGAGCAAGTTGTAGCAGGCTGCTTTTGAACCAGTGGGGTATACGTTAGTTGTAGATTAATCAAGTTGTGATCAAACTTCCCAAATGGGGGGAGGGATGTGACTCTGTATGCCTTCCTCACATTAGCATATAGCAAGTCAGTTGTCCTGTTGTTTCTTGTTGTACAGTCCACAACCTGGTAAAAGCAGCTAAAGTAGAGTACGTGTCTTTGCTGCCTAGCTGTGAATAAGCAAGTAGATATTTTTTAAAAACTGTCAAGTTGGTACATAAACTCTATACAAAGGTTTTTACATACATGTCTTATCTCTTTTTCTATTTTTAGATGCTGCTATCCTAACTGAAGACCACAAGCAGGAAAAGGGAGCCCCTACCTTATATGGTTTGGGTCCATTATTTCATGTACAGATCTGCATTCGGGGGACCCAACAGCCAAGGGATTGATCATTTGTTCAGCACACTTAATTTTAAGTTAATGTGGTGAAATCCAGACACTATAAGATGAGCATAGGTTTCTTTTATGTAACATAGTATCCTGGATTTACCGTAACTGCAGGAAGTTAGTTGCTATTTTTACCATTCCATGCTTGACCATTCATTTCTTATATAATTTTATGTAAAAATCGCCAAGCCTAATAGAGCCCTTTTTCACTTTTATAAATATCAATAATTGTTTTTCAACCCAAGCATCGCTTGATTCAATGGACATGGCAAACTCTTTGTTGGATTATTCATACCCCCAAGCATCAGCTGGAGATGACTTCATTTGCGCAGAGTGCGGTGAAGGATTTGGTCAGTACCCAAAACTGATTAACCATATGGCTATTCATGGACCCACTGACCCCATTTCTTCAAATATCGAAACCACCAAAAATGGTGGTGATACTCCCATTGAATTTGCTCTCCATGAAAATGGAACACTCACAGTAGTTGATAGATCTGCATTAAGCAACTTCTCGTTTTTATTTGGAAAACCTGCATCAAAGCCATTCTGGAGTCAGACACCTCATCAAGATTCCTTGCCCAAGAACAAAATGTCAGAAAGAGAGCAAACTCAGTGCAGATGTGAAAGATGTGGTCAAGTCTTCAGGACCATGAGAAGTTTACAGCAGCATCAACGCTATCGTCCCCTTGAGCAAGGGTTCAAATGTACCCTGTGTTGCAAGATTTTTTATGATAGAGAGAGTCTTCGGAGCCACCTTCAGAACCATGCCCATGAACGTTTTTACAGCTGTGGACATTGTGGGAAGCGGTTCTTGAAACAAGAAACTATGCTCTTGCACCAAAAAGAATGGCATCGATCTCTTGGATCAAAGAGTTCAAGTAAATTGGAAGAGGATCGTGAAAATGGTATGGACAGGTCTTACCCTTGCAAGATTTGTGGCTTACGTTTTTTTTGGCTGTCTGACTTGCAAAGCCATCTGATTAATCATTCTAATGTCAACAAAACAAACGAAGACAACACTCAGAAAGAGAACGTGCAGGAACATAATGAAAGTAGCCATAAGAAAAATGTCTCGCACTCAGCTGAGCCTGCTGATAGATCTTATCGCTGTGGCTTGTGTGGGGGATGTTTTGATTCCCTGTCAGATTTGAAAAAGCATCATATCTCTGAGCATCCAGATGATGAGTGTGACGAAGACTCCTACAGATCAACACGTCAGCTTAGATGGCAGCCTGTAAACTATTATGGTATAATGCGTCAGATGGTTTCAAAACACCAAATGCAGCGATTGGACACACTGAGACCACGGATGAGAGGTAGACCCAGAGGAGGTGCTAGCAGAAGTAATCACAGTTCTAAGGTTTACCCTTGCAAACAGTGCCATCGTGTATTTGTACATTCTAGTAGTCTCTCTCGTCATATGCGTTACCACAAGGGTACCCTTCACACATGTGTTTATTGTGGTAAACACTTTCCACAAAGATGTGATGTCACCAGGCATGTCGCCATGTACCATATGTCAGACATAAAGATGACAACTGAATGTAAACTATTAGATCTTGAAAATGAAAATGGTAGTGATGGGTCATCAAACATACAGGAAAGCAACGACGACGACCGTGGCAGTCAGGAAAATGATCAACAGTCACCAAAACCACAAGATGACCAGAATCTAGACACTCAAGAAAGATCTTTTCACAAACCATGGATGGCACACAAATGCAAAGAATGTGGTAGAGTCTTTCGACTGCTTAGTGTATATCAGCGACATGTGCGTTACCACAGAAGAGACCCTTCTCGAGTTTTACTAAGCTGTCCTCGTTGTCCATGTCGCTTCACTTTTCGATCTGCTCTAGATCGCCATTTAGAGAATCATGAAAAAGAAGAAGGGTTAGAGAAGAATGGGACGGAAGTATCTCCAGATGCAGATGACCATGAGTATTTAGAAAAAGAAGACCAAGAGATAGATGTTGAAAGGAGTGCATCGGAAGCTGATTCAAAAGAGGGCAAATCAGCAGAAGTATTATACGAATGCACTGAATGTACCCAGACTTTCTCTGACCTGCATATATTCCTCCATCATCAAAGTGCTCATGGGTGAAAAAAACTGGGATTATATGTTGTTTCTTTCAGGTAGTTATACAGTGTTACTGCTCAGGCATACATACACGTGTTGCTGTAATTGTAAGGACAAGCGGATGTGAATGAGTATTCCATATTTGAATTTTCTTTTCCCACAAGACTGAGATATCCTCTTTTAAAGCTTAAAAATGTATAAGTCCTTGAAGCTAATTTTTTTCTTGTATAATAGTGAAGTGCTGATGCACTGTTTTGTGGAATTTAAGAGAATGCTCGAAAAGGTACTTCAAGATGGCGATCTTGATCTTGACATCATCTAAACCAGAGGACAGGTCAAGACCTGGAGGGTCAGAGTCCAGCACACTTTAGTGGTTGGTCTGCTTAGACACCCCTACTAAATCTGGCGTTTGATGTGTATTGGTTTGAGAGGGCCAGAGACCAGTATGGTTTGGCGATTGACCTGGCAAAAAGCACTCTGTTAAATTTCTCATTCCAGCTCTGGCCCTCCAAGAACGGACTTTGACGCCCCGATCCAGATAATATAAAACAACAATCTAAAAGAAATTGTTGGCTCTGCAAATTTTTATATATTTTAAAATTTTATTTTACATAGAATCCCAGAACATTATTGTATTGTGTATCCAGTTCATACATCAGAATGCAGATGGCATGTGAGACAATATGTATACATAAATATTTTGCTTATTCTGATTTATACCCCCTAACATTACTAAACTGACCAAAAAATGTGTGTGAAGTTGTTGGTATTTGATGTTCTTCCTTAATTTAGAAGGTGATTTTAATTATTAGATGGTACAAGGATCACACAAGTGTTGCAATGCTTGACTGAACATGAATAAAAAACATTTAATGAAAGAAATGTATAATTTGACATTGATGCTATGTTTCAGAATTTATTTTGATACTATTTCTCAGTTTAGTCCATTTAACTTTAATAAGCCTGTTAATCCTTTGTTTACCAAGCAACTTTCATCATGTTTTCTGCTATTATATTTAAAAATGTCCCAACAACTGCATAGTTGAAGGTGATCATCTCCAACATTGTCCTTGTGTTCAGTTCTTGGATCACTTCTGTTCAGTATCTACTCTAACCAACCACTTTATTAGAAACACCTACCTTGTAGGTAGATACATATTAAAGGTGTAAATCTAGAGAGTATGGCTCAGTTGTTGGGTATGTACATTTTGTGTTTGCTATCTTCTAGTCCTATTGACAGATTATGGGCACAGGATTGCTGTTGACTGGATACTCAACAATGATGTTGTGTGTTGAATTTTAGCAACACTGTTGTGTCTGTACACTTGCAACAGCATAGTATCCAAATAATGTTTGGTCAGCAATGGTCAGAATCTCGGTTGATAAATGGGGTAAAGTGCAGACAAATTCTTCACAGGATTAAACAGGTTGCAGTCTAATGGTCTGTAAACATAATTTTTGTGAATGGCAATAAATGGTAGCAGCATTAGCAACTTAGCGATTCTGTCGCTATATTTAGCGAGTAATCAAACCTCTCTAGCTACTCTTTTTACGGAGTTACGTCAATTAGCAACTTTGTCACACCCTTTCCAACTCTGTTCGGTTTGTACACCCCCCAACCCTCTAACAGACCTACTGGGCCCAGTCTGGCCCCCCAGTTCAGATGGTCTAGATCCACTGTGCAATGGAGCTCCTAGGCGTGGAGCTGTCGAAACTTCAAACCTGGCATGGTTTGCTTGCAGTGAATAAGATCATGGTACAGAAGTTCCTAAAATCCAAACGTGATAAAATAATTCTCAGCCCCAAGAATTTAGGATACCATCCACAACTTTTGGCTATACATGAATGATTTTCATTACTGTCACTGAAAATAGGAAATCCTTTGCATAATCCTAGATCATGGGTGTCAAACTCTGGACATGGAGGGCCAGAGACCAGCAAGATTTAGCTATTGCTCTACTCAGACATTGCTAGTAATCCTGGTAATTGATCGAGTTTCAACCTTTAAGCATTTAAGCAGGTCAATCACCAGAGCACACCAGTCTCTGGCCCTTTCTGACCCAGGTTTGACACCCTAGTGCTAGTGTGGTTTGGTGATTGACCTGCTTAAAACACACCTGACTCAACTCATCAGTCAATTGACAAGTTAAGTATGTGTGTCTGAGCATACTTACCCTCCTGGGCCAGGCTGACGTTCCCTGTCGTAGGTTGAACACCTCTCTTTGATTCTCACATCATTTATGGTAAATGTCTTACATGAATTTATGAACTTACATTTTGATTACTGCAGTGCCCTCCTTATTGGTCTTGGATTCTTGCCTCCTTGATAATCTATGAACTGAGCAAAACAACTAACCAGCTTATGACGTAGACCTTGTCCCAGGATCGAATGACTTAATACCATCACTGGCTTTCTGCTTCCAGACTGCATCCAAAGTATTTCTCTTCATATACCCATTGTCCGTTCCTTTTGGTCCTCTCCATTCATCCAAGGTAGAAACACTGACTGTTACAAAGACTGGGCTCCATTACATTGAGCCTTCTGTCCTGTGCCTGTATAACCAGCTTCCTCCTGATATCAAAACGGGAGACAACCTGCATGCTCTCTAAATCTCTCCTTAAAGCCCATTTTTTAGAATGAGAGAATCCAGTGTGGCAAAGTCTTAAAGAATGGGACTTGAAGTGCAGTAGGTGGCCAGAATACAGCAGCAAGCAGCAGCTTCTGTGTTTTAAAGCAATACCTTTGCATCTACTCTGGTACCAGGTAGGTACATAAAAATTCTTTCTATTTTGTTTCCTATAAGGACTGATAAAGACTATGCATTACATATGACCTCTGCAACCATAACCTACCACATTATATAAGCCATCATCCCACTTGCTATGCTTTAAACTTTAAATTAAACTGTCCACTGAAAATCCTGACAAGTACACTCAGATTAAGGAGAAGTGTGCCAAGAGGTTTTCTTATATTTCTCCTGTTGCAACCTGGGTTTAGGCAGGACTCAGAGGAAGTGCAGTCACTAGAACATACAGTCTGCCTGTCAGTACATCTGTATCTCTGGGTACAACTATGGTTACCTTTATGGTAGAAGTCATTGAACCACTTCCAAGGATTCTTGTCAAACACATTGATTGGACTGCTTACAATTGAGCATAATTAACATCATGCTAGCATTGCATACTTGCTAAGACATCCATTTGGTCAATGTACACCACAAATATATTATATCCTTAAGTTGGACGGTAGGGTCCAAACAGGCATGAAGTGCTCGAATAACTAAAGTACCATTAAACAAGCAGGGAGCGATGCAAGGACTGTTGGGATATGACTGGCTATAAATTACGTTGTAGTCGAGCACCCTGGAACAAGTTTCCCTGACATGCACAAAGGCACAGAAGCAGTTGGTGGTAGTTGCCGTCGTCATCCAAGACAGCCACGTCCTGCAGCAGCCAAGCAGCCATCTTACAGTCCTTCCCTGAAAAAACATGCGCAAAGACAGCACTGATTGCGCATAATGGATGTTGAAATGGAGGCCCCGTAGAACTGGAGGCGGAACTTCGTGCTTTTTACTTTATTCTGATTGGTCCAAGTGGTCGTGTCACGAAATATCCCGGGTTTGTGCACATTGTTTGGAGAATGTGCTGTGTGGAAGAAACTAACGGCAATTTGCCAGCGTTTCTGTAAATATATCGTCGGTTGCGTTACATGTCGCTGCAAACGATGAACAACTGAACATCGTCTGCTCGTACATTGATGGACTGCAGGGAGCCTGGACACGTTTTCTGAGGAGATAAAGACACGTTTCGGACGACGGTGAGTAGCTAGCGACGGCACGTCCGACCAGGAATGTGTTCTTGCGGAAAACCGCTTTGCTGAACGATGAATTAAGACCATCCATGACCAAACATGCAGCCAAACCACACTTGCACTCCAAATAGTGGGTTTTTTTAACGGCACACGACCCTGCCTACTTGTGAGATTTCAGGTAAGGTCAGGTTTTTGTTTAACGGGGGTTTGGTTTTGAGCCCAACCCTAAGGTGGTCCATTTTGTTTTGTGACGGCTAGTTGGTCCTGCGCGTGAGCTAGATAGTTAGCAGTCAACTTGGTGTAGCTGTGGAAGCTACCTGGTTAGCTAGCTAGCTAGCTAGCCCTCAACCACAGTAACCAGTTAGATAATTCATCATCATTGGTGATGCTATTGCTGTGGTGAAGATGATTGTGTTTTAGCCACGTTTGGTAATGAAACGGGGACCCCGCTGATGAGTGAAACCACACGAGCGTTTCCATAGCGGTGTCTTAGAAGCTGGAGAGGTTAGCTTAGCTTCTGAGCAGTTTAGTGGACAATTAGCTAGCAGGCTGGTTGGTTAGCAAGGCTGCTGGCTGTGAACTTTTCCTTATCATTAGCCCGCTAGCTGGGTGTCTAGGTAGCTACTTCCATCGTGGCTAGTGATAACTGCTGGTAGATGTTCTAACGCTTGCTAGCTAATATTCTGGTCTATATATATATATATATATATATATATATATATATATATATATATATATATATATATATATTTCAGTTGCTATGTGGTCAGTTGTTTTTTCGTTGGTATTTGGTCATTAAAGTAAAGTTGAGGTAGTGGTTAAGCTTCCACTGTTATATCTCCAGTTAATTTAAATGCAGCAACGCGAACTAAGCAAATGTTCCAGTTTGGATTAATCTGGCGCATCTCTGGTAGCTATTGCTTCTTTCCGATTAATGTTCCTAAGTCGGTCCATCTGGTTTTAATTCTTAACAGGACGTTTATTCGTTTTTTTTTTACTACAGAGATCCACCTGTCTTGATGAGAGTATTAAGATGATTCGTGAAGTGGGTGTTGGAGCTGTGGACCTAATCATCATGGTATGTTCTTTGTACGGTCCATTTATGTATCTGTTTAGACCTGTTCATTATAGAATATGATTTTTTTTCATGCCATGATACAGCGGGTATGACCATATTACCTGAGTAAGTCTTGATTTCAGATGACACTAAAAGGTGTGCAGTGATGTATTAGATATGCAACTATTCAGATAATGGTTCACAAATGGCTAGCCAGTCTGTCTCAGACAATTGGTAATCCTGACTCAAATGCCTGAAAATCCTGTAGTCCTGTTCAAATACCTATTTCCCTTAAATGCATTTTAGTTAATTTACTTTCTCACATTATTTTATAGGAACAAAAGGTTTGTGGCAGCACTTTGCCTTTTGCTGCTGTTTTAGCAGGTAATTTATCCAAAAACATCCAAAATCACTTTCATGTTAGTATGTCCTAATATTGTAGAAATGTGACTTTACAGTTTTGTAAATATATTACTAATGAAGATATTTTTAAGTTTTCAGTCATTTAATGGTAAATTTCCTAGGGTTACTAATATCAATGTTTATTGCTTTGTTTAATTCACTTTACACTGTATATGATGGTCATTCTTTATCATTAGACAATATGTAAGTAAATGTGACATGGGTAATAGGTTGATTAAAAGAGAACTTTGGTCAACAGACATTTTAGAACTGTTAAATCTAGTAACTTTATGAGCCATGTGTTACACAAATAAAATGTCTTTTTTTGTTATTACGAAAGTCAATATATGTCACATATTGATAAAGCAAAATTAGACACGTCCATGAGCTGTGATGTACACCATAGCTAATGGTTCACAGCCCTTGCCAGCTCATTTCCAGAAATTAATCTTTTTAAGGATGTTTTTATGCTTAAACTTAAAAAAAATATATAATAGCAAGAAATGAGTTCAAAGAATTCTTATAATCTTTTCTTAAGCAGCACCCAAAAGAAGGAAAAACACACTTTTTATTCTTTCCATGCCATTAGCCTATGCATTACATATGCCATCTCTTAAAATGAGTTAAAGCAATCCGAGTGTTCCTTCCTCCATTAGCTTAAGGAAATGCTTGTCTTGATATCATGTGTAGCCACTGTTGCTCAGTCCTCATCAATACCTCTTTTTCTCTTCTTGGTCAAAATTAGTTATGACTTGGATTTCCGGGGCTGTTTATCTGTCCTGTCTTTTCCATCTCTCTTTATTGCTTGTGAAATACTCTCAGGAGCAGATGAGATCTTGTTCACACCCTTATGATGAAATTTATGGACCTTAATATGGTTCTAAGTGTATTCTTAAATTATTATAGCGTGAAAATAGTCTCACATTAAACCGTTGTAGGTATTTGCACACTTTGTCATTGTTCATGCTTCACATCCACCTTAGAACACAAGGAGAACTCTGCAAAACTAACCTGGTAACTTGTGCAATAGTTAAAACATTAATCTTAACAGAATTCTTGAAACATGGCTGAGAAATAAACGGATTCATTTTGAATATAATTTTAATGAAAAGTAGGGGAATTTGATTGGTTCATGTAGGAAACAGTACAATAATTGTGTAAGTCCCTTTGTGCTGCCAACACTTTTACATTTAGGGAATTTAGCAGATGCTCATATGCAGAGTGACTTACAAAAGTGCTTTGCCATTCGTTCACAATGTATCCTAGATGGTATCCTAGATGGGTCAGAATTCAATATACCGTTGAACCAAACTACTACTAAACTTCAGGAATCTATGCTAACACCTAGAATTGCAAATAAACATGGGGTCAAAACTTGAACAACAATAATTAAAAAACAAAAAATGGTACTAAAAAAAAAAGGTACTATACTATATTTGTCTCGAACATCTCTTGCCCCCCTAAACTCAAATTCCCACTCGCTCGCAAACACTGATGCGTGCAGCTACCAGAAGCCAGGGGAGTGACATGTGAACTAAGGGAGATTGAAGACCCGTTCTGCTGCATTCTGGCTCGGATGTAGAGGTCTGATGACCCATAGATGAAGACTCGCAAGTAGGGAGTTGCAGTAGTCCATCTTTGAGATGACGAGACTGCACAAGCACCTGGGTAGTTTCCTCTGAAAAGAACGTCTCCATGTTGCAGGATGAGAAATCTGTGGGACCTGGTCAGGTTTGAAATGTGTTGAGAATTACAACTGGTTGTCCAAAGTTCCCAGGCTTCAAGCAGTTTCTCATGGTGAAAACAGGGTGTTCTCAAGAGAATTGGTAAGGTTTTTGTGTGATTATGGGGGATCAAATAACTCTTTATTGAGACACGGACTCCACAAAACCTCTGAAGGTTTTGTGTGGTATGTGGCACCAAGATGTTGGAGGCAAGTTCCTTAAAATGCTTTGTTGTGAGGTGGGGACTGATCAGATTTGTTTTTCCTGCACATCCCACATATCATTGATGAGATTGAGATCCAGGGGACTTGGAGACTAAAACACATGGAACTCTTGGCCATATTCCATTCCAGAACAATCTTTTTCCATAGTGAGAGGCTACCTTATGCTGTTGAAAGAAGCCACTTCCATTAGGGAGCAATATTGCTATGAAGCGGGGTATTTGTTCTGCAACTGTTTAGATAGGTGGTATGTGTCAAATCAGCATCCTTATGAATCCCAGAGATGTTCAGCATGCTGTTAGAAGATTTTAATAAGTAGTTACATTTCTATAGCTCCGCCTTCAAAACCCAAGGGCACTTTACAAAATATTTCTTACGCAGGAAGTGTTTAGGCGGATCAGAGGATCCAGCTGGTGCCACAAGAACACACTACATACCAGTATGGAATCACTACTAGCCTTCACAGGGCCTTGTTGACAGCTGGGGTTCATAGCTTCATGGTGTCTCCTACCATCAGCCAGAGACAATTCGTGCCAAAACTCATCAGACCTCATGGACCATGTGAGTTCTCTTGGGTCCAGTTAGCAACCCCTCAACCCCAGATAAGGTGCTGTTTCTGGTGTTCTTGGGTTAGAGATATTTTGTGTAAATCTTTCCCATGGAAGCTAAAGAATGCTGCACTAACCTGTGGCATATGTGTGAGGGGCCTCCTGCATTGAAAAAACCTGGACATGTTGGCCCTATTGTTTGGCTCTCTGTTTTGTCAAGTCTTTGTGAAATTATTACTTATGATTGGGAAACTCAAAATTCATTTTTGTACTCGTATTGCATCGTTATCTGCTTCAACTTGTGGATTAAATACCTGAAAGCCTATTTCTTAATCTTATTGAAGCTTCCCCTTGGTGTGTTTTAAATGCTGATGAAAACGGTGCCGGATAAAACTTGCGAGAAGAGGAGGTTCTCTTGTCCCGCCGAACCAGCTGTTTAATCATCAGGCGTGGAGGCTCTGTGAACTGGGTAAATATTGTCAGCCTGCGTGTTTGGACAACTTGGCCTTTCCATTCGGCAGCATTGTTTGGAGGTCCAGTTTGCTTGGCTGCACCACCATTCAATTAATTCAAGTGAATTTTTTTTAATCTGTTGCCTTGCTGTGAAATTAGCAATAATGTCATGCTCGATAGCTTTTTAACACTAGACTTCACGCTTCTTCTTCAAGATTAAATGGGCAAGGTGGTTATCTTGCTGCTATTTTTAAAATCAGTTTAATTTGTTCTCCTGTGTTGCTGGGGTCGTTTTGAGTTGCTATCTTTCAAAGTTTTAAGTGTAAACCTATGTTTTGTCCTGTTACTGATCAACCTTTTAAATCACAAGGCTTTTTGTCAATTTGAAGGTTTCTCATCTATTGTACTTGTTTTTCTCTAAATCCACAAAACATGTGGACTGGACTGGGATATGGAACCCATATTGTTCCTCTTGTCCCCCCCCCCCAATAGTTGGAGCACACCCTCCGATCCCCCGGAGCCTTGCCGCCAAGCAGTCTTACCCAACTTCCCCAGTTCTGCTTTCTCTATGGAACACCTGAACACGTGGTGGGATTGAGAAGATCCTCAATCTGCTTGGCCTTCCGGCACCTGTCTGCTGCCGCCGGAGTCCCACGAGCCATCCAGGCCCAATAGGACTCGTTCTTCTGCTCGTCAGCCTCCCTTACCTGGGGTGTTTATCATGGAGTTCGGGGATTGCCGCCACGACAGGCAACAACTTTAAGTCGGTCTACAGCTCCAGTCTGCTGAATCAACAGTGGAGGCACAGAACATGGCCCACTCTGGGTCAATGTCTCAGGCCTCCCTCGGGATGTGGTCAGAGCTCTGCCGGATTAGGGAGTTGAAGATTTGTGGCAGGTTCCTCTACCAGACAGGTTCCTCTCCCAGCAAACCCTCAAAACATTTTGGGTCTGCCAGGTCTGTCCAACTTCCTCACCTACCATCTGATCCAACTCACCACTAGGTGGTGATTGGTTGACAGCTCGGCTCCTCTCTTTACCCAAGTGTCCAAGACACAACAACGCAAGTCCAATGACACAACTACAAAATCAGTTATATTCTTTGCTTTTAGCAAGCCCATATATATAATAAGTGATATGAAAGCATAAAACTCATTGACCGAAACATGTCCATCTGAGTTTCTTTCCAGCTGCAGCAGACATCTCTGCAAACTTGTCATTCACAAGAGTCTGGACTTGTTCTTGGTCTGTGTTCGTCACAGGGTGCATCAGCAGGTTTTAGTAGCTTGACACACCTGTTCTGAAGCCTCATTTGTATATGACCATATGACATTTGCATTCAAACCACAACTTGTACCAATACCTCAATTTATGTGCTTCGTAAACCTAGGGAGGCATCTACGTTAGTTTTGAGTTTGCCATCACTGTTTTAGTGTTTTGTGGCTTTTTTTGTGTGTTGCGTTTTGTGGTTATCTATAAACACATCAAAGAACAAGTTGCATTCGTTTTTGATCAGGAGTTTTCACAGTTTTTCCTGTACAACAGATATGCTGAACATACACACACACAAAAAGAAAAACTAAACAAAACTGGTAGACCAGCTGAAGCAAAGTGCTTACACCACCAAGATCTTGGATTTGATTGATGAGCTTGTATGCTAATTCTATTGACAAGTCATGGTCCTAATGTTATGCACCTCTATTAAATACTTTCAATTACAATTACTCTCATTTGAATATCTAATCAGTTTATTGATTATGCAAGTTTGAGAAGTTGCTTGCATGGCTGTTTTCCTTTTGGTTATGAATGCTTTAATTTTATTTCTCTTTCACAGATTACTGAAATGCCATTTTCCCACTAATGCGTCCTGGATCCAATTGGGTGAGTACTGCAGTCTTCTGTCCCCCTTCTGATTTTCTTACTTATTTATTTTTTAAATTGGTTCATAAATGTAATATTACATAATATCCAAATATTTCTTTCAGGGCTTAAAGGGGATATTTATTGATTCTCTTTAAACATTCATCGTACCACAATGGCTCATGGATTGAACACGTGTCATCATTCTAAGGGTCCCCCTGACTCAACGGCTTTGGGCGTTTCATTGGAGTCTGAGGAGAGCTTTGGACTTCACATTGAGCAGCTTATCGGAAAAGACAACCATTCAAACATGCTCGTTTCTGAAGACGTTCCCTTATCAGGTTTGGACTGTTTGAATTCGGACACAGATTATTTGCAGGATACAGGCCAAGAACCACCATGGCAAGGTGGTGGGAAGCCAGTAGATGCTGAGGCAAATCAGTCGAGGGATATCATGACCAATCAGATGGCCTTTTCAAAACCTGATGCATCTGTGTGGGATACACATTTAAATGGGACTGGTCTAGATCCTGCTTTAACTGTTGCCGGTCTTGAAGGTTACTCGGATGTTAGCAGCTGCTCTGAAGCAGATCTTGACTCCATTTCAAATACTTTCATGGAAGACCCTGATGGCAACCAATTTTCAGAATATCAGAAGATGGCATGTATGGGGGACAAAAATGAATTTGAGAAAGATCCTTCTACCTTTTTCCATGCTGGTGATTTACATGGTATGCTGGTAACAAAAGACCCAGGAAGCACAGAAAATCAAGATTCTGATTGTAGAGAACTCCCTGACACAAAGTGTGACTGTGACCATTTGAGTAATGTGATAGACGAATGTGGCCAGGGGGAGAAGACCACCTTGAATCTTGAGAATCTGTGCTCAAATATCAGTAACACAGAAGGTGAAAATGACTCCATTATGACTGATGAGGAATATAAGGAGAAACCAGAAATGACAAACCAGGTTGGCAAAACTACTGTAACTTCTCAAATTGCTTCTGTTTGTGATCTAGATCTGAATGCTGCGAAAGGCAGTGAAAATGACATCAGTAGTGGAGATGGACACGCACAAGGTCTTTGCCGTTTAGATGAGGTCAGCAAAGCATGTGGAAGCAAACTTGGTAGTCCAGAAAATGGATCCAATTCTGTCTTTGAAAAGGCTGCAAATGAAAATGTACCACAGTGTGACCAAAGTGAAAGTAAATGTTCTATGAATCAAGAGGTTGAACACAGCAGTTTTGACTTCTTGCAGACGTGCTTTGGCTTTAAAAATGAACACAACCTTGAAAACCTTTCAAAATTAGATCAACCTGTGATGGACTCTCTTTGTGATGGCTTGAAGCAGAACTCGCAGAATAATCGCACACAACCCCCAGTTCTTGTTAGAGCTTCAGGTCAACCAATCACTGGACATCAAATAGAAGAGGCAGCAGATACTATGCAGGAACCTCCTGTGCTCAATGCATTCTACAAAGCTCTGGTCCCTTCAGAACCAGGATTGCAAAATGACTCGTTGCAGGAGCAAATGATTGGAGTTCTAGCAAGAACTGAAAGTAGAGATGAGACGAGTAAAGTTTCTTTAGTGTCATCCCAGACGTTGAAGAAAAAGCTGCAACCTGTTGTTGTCCTGAAGACAACTGAGCAGAGCGCTGCTGATGGAACGACCTACTCTTGTTCTGAGTGCAAAAGGAATACACACAGTTTAGATGAGCTTATTGATCACCACCACTGTGAACACTCTCACCATGCTTTTCAATATTGTCTCACCTGTGGATGTTATTTTTCTAGTGGAGCACTAGCGGAGCAACATTTCTGTGAGCAAGTTATGACGAGCGTCCTACCGCTGCCGGATTCCTTTCAGTCAAAGACTAAGGCACAGACCAGGAAGGCAAAGTACATATGCAAGTACTGCTGCAGAGTTTTCGTCAAAAAGCCATACTTTCGTAATCACGAACAACAGCATAGAGTTGTCACACAGTATCGCTGTAAATGTTGTGGCCTGTACTTTCCTCACGTGAGTAAACTGATCAGCCACAAACGAAAAGTCAAGTGCCCACCCCTGGTCCTGGACCCCCACAAGCAGGCTGAAGAGAGTGGAGAACCATGCCTTAAAGAGCAGAATAAGCCAATCATCATCACTGGAACTGATGGCTGTCGAGTTGAGCTTCATGATTGTTTTGTCAAGCTCAAGGACATAAAGAAGAAGAGACAGGCACCTGAAATAATCCAGTGTCCAGTTTGTGGGAAAAGGTTCAAACTCCGAGCACAACTGAAGGGACACCTTAGGGCCCACTCAGACGAGAAGCCCTTTAGGTGTCATAGGTGTCAGAAAGATTTCAAATATTCCTGGAATCTTAACAAGCATAAAAGGGAGGTGTGTTTTCAAAAAACTGTCCAACCTCCTGAAGTACCTACACAAGACAGTAGACTTCCTGGTAGGTTTTCGTGTCCCATTTGCTCACGGATTTTTAAGTACTCCTACAATCGAATGCGGCATTTGCGCGAGTATTGTCTGAAAGAATATACCGGAAAGGGGAAAGGAAAAGTTGGGGATCGGTTTAAATGCCCTTTGTGTCCTGAAACATTTACCTTGGCTTGTAATCGTAGTAGACACATCAAAAACACTTGCTTTCAGCAATTTAAAATGAAAGGGAACATGTACAAAAAGAAAGAGTTCAGGGAGGTCAAAGATAATGTAAAACAAGACAAGGAGGAGAAGCAGCCAGTGATTGCATTGCCCTCTGAGAAATTATCTCATCATAAATGTAAAATGTGTCCAGCTGTGTTTGCATATAAATCTGGAGTCTACAGACACATGAAGAAACATCGAATGCATGAAAATATTAAAATTCCAGTTGATAAAACTATCAACCCAAGTGATCTAAAGCAGTCAGACTCGGAAAACTGTGCAACTCAAAACCAGGAATCCGTTGCTGTGGCCTCTAGCTACCCTATCTCTTGTCGATTCTGTGAAAAATCTTTCAGTTCTTCTTACTCACTGAGTAAACATTTACGAATACATAAGGGAAACAAACCTTTCCGCTGCTTGGACTGTGGTAAGCATTTTGCAAGGCGTGGGCATTTAATATCTCATAAAAATGTTCACAGGCGAAAGATACAGTGTTCAGTCTGTAAAATGATTTTGCCCACCATAGGAGATTTGCTGAAACACAGACAAACTCATGCAAAAAAAGGTTTGCTGAAGTGCCCGGACTGCCCAATGGAGTTCAAGTTTCCTGTGTTCTTGCGCCGACACATTGCAACACATGAGAACAAACTCAAGCTAGCCCAAACCACGTTTCAGCGCAACTTGACCAATCAAAAGGTGGAGCAAGTTCGTGAGGACTTTGCATGTGCAATATGCCAAAAAGTATTTGTTGATTCAAAAGCATTGAGTGAGCATTGTTTAACTCACATACCCAAAGACACTGCTTCCAAATGTCAGTTCTGTAAACGTAATTTTCATAGTAGAGCATCACTGATTCGCCACATCCGTCTTCACACTGGTGAAAAGCCATATCCCTGTGAGCAATGTGGAATGCATTTTCATCGCAAGGAACCCCTTAAAGTTCATCAAGAGAAATGCATAGGGGTGCCGGAAAAGCCTGCATCTCTGCACAGAGCACAGGTACGTGAGAAATACAAGGTACTCGCAGTCAGAACCGATGAAGAAGTCAGAAGAATTTTTAAGTGCTCGTTCTGTCCACATGTGTTTGCCATGTCAAACAATTTGACAATGCATGAAAGGGCACACATGGCTAAAACCATATTCCCATGTTTAAAGTGTGAGAAATTTTTCAAAAAAAAAAAAATTGGAGAACATCAGAAGAATTGCCGGGGCAAAGAATCCCAACCGACCTGCACACAGTGTGGTGCAGTATTTACCAGAAACGATTTCAAAGATGCATACGAGTGCAAGTGCCAGCATGTTACCTTAGTCGTCACAAACGCTAACATGGACTCACAAGAAATAAACGTGAGTGTCAAGGACAGGATGCAGAAGTGTCCGTATTGCCCTAAATGTTTCAGGTATAGATGTTACCTCTTGAGACATCTTCGTTCTCACTTGAAGAAAAAAACATTTTCATGCATGCGTTGTGGCCAGAAATATGCCACTCAGCACCGCTGCTTACAGCATGAGGCCTTCTGTGATGGAGTGGTCAGGGAACATGAATCAACTTTTGATTTATCAGATCTGAAAGATGCCAGAGCAACTCTGGGGGAAAATGATGGGGAATTTAAGTGCAAATTTTGCACCAAAACCTTTACAAAGTCCCGAAATCTGAGACGCCACATTCTTACACACACAGACGTCAAACCATATCGATGCAAGACCTGCGAAAGTTGTTTCTCCCGACACGATCATATGAAACTGCACCAAGCACGCTGTAAAGGCAAGAGAAAGCGTCTTGAGGTGCGCATTGAGAAGATTACTCTGGACCACACTGGTACAGGTTGGCAAGCAAGAGTTCAACAGCCGCATGACACATTTAAATGCAACACTTGCTCGCAGAGCTTTTCCACCCACAGTAACCTAGCTAGGCACATTTCAATGCAGCATTCCGCTTTCAAACCTTACTCCTGCAAAAAATGTGGCAACAGATATTGCACTAAAAAGAGTCTGAGGAGACACAGTCTCAAGGTAAACTGTAAAATGTTCTCGGAAGAGAGCTTGAAATCCCACAAGTTAAACGCTCCTGTCCAAGCATGCAGAGAAACCTCTAAACTCTTGCAGCGTATACAAGGACACTATTCAAACAAGTGGAAATTTCCATGCGAGTACTGCCCTCGACGTTTTAAAAACCAATCGCAACTGATGGTGCATACTCGTCTTCACACTGGGGAAAAACCATTCGGCTGTGCCAGTTGTGGTGAGCGCTTCATCAGAAGAGATTACTTGCAGCGCCACTTGATTAAATGTGTTGGAAAAGTAGAAAGTCTTGAAAAAGTGCTTTGTGACAAGTGCGGTGGATTGTTTACTCAAGAAGCACTTCACATCCATCAGAGGAGCTGCATCATCAACTTGAAGTCGGCCGACTTCCCCCAGAGGGTGAGCACCTCCAGCAGCCCCTCAGCCCCTTCCAGCATCAAGGGGTTTTCCTGCATCAGTTGCAGTGACCGCTTCCTGTTGTTCTCCCAGCTCCAGCAGCATTTCCTGACCAAACACCGAACTGATGTAGTCCAGCCGTCAAATACCCTGGAGTACAACGAGTTATTAAACCCTTTGCACATAAAGGAGGAGCCAGTAGATGATGAAGAGTATGCAGGGATCCTGCCAAGCAGCAGTCAGATGCAAACTAAAATCACACCTGAGGATGCAGAGGGTGAAAGGGACAAACCATTTAAATGTCAGCTATGCAACATGAGATTTATCAGCAATGGTGGGCTAGGTATGCATATGCGAACTCATACAACAGTATACCCACTTTCTTGCAAAATATGCCACAAAGGATTCTGGAGCAAAAATGTCCAAAATAAACACATGAGAAAGTGTAGCGGGTTTGAAGATATCACAAAAAAAGAACTTAACCTGGAATCTGCTGCTTCACCGGATTTGGAGTTTACTTTAAACGATACAGTTCTGGTGTTCAATAAGGGCTCCAAGACAACAGGGACTGGAGTACTGCAGACCAAGTTTTCATGTAAGGATCAGGATAAAGGGCAAATGGATAAAGGAGATTTAGTTGTTAACAAGTATCAGTGTTCTGAGTGTGATCAAAGTTTCACTGATGGCCTCAAGCTAATTAGCCATCTTGAGGATCATGGTCGAGAAGACCAGGAGCGCAAACTAGGCAAACATTACCCATGCCGTCAGTGTGGAAAGACCTTTGGTGAAGCTGTAGTTCTGCAAAGACACGTGAAGACCCAACACCAGGAGACCGTTACTAATACCTGTCCACAGTGCTTCAGAAGTTTTCGTTGTCCCTCAGATTTAGACATCCACAGGTCTTGTCATGACCCCAATCGGCCATTTGTTTGTAATACATGCGAGTTGAGATTTTGGACTGCTAAATCATTGAGTGTTCATCAGAGACATGCTCATTCAGGTACTGAGCTCCTCAAAGCAACCGAGTCTATCCCGAAACCTGATTTGATGTTTCCTAAAGAGTACACTTGCTATCCTTGTAATAGAACCTACACAATAAGAAAGTCCTACATGAGACACTGCAGAATTAAACATAGAGGAGATTTAAGTCTTCCAGTTAAAAATGCTCTCATGAAACAACAGTTGGATAAGGATCAATCTGACTCACATTATGAAGCCAACGATCTCAGTGATAATGATTCTGATTCTGCACCGTATTTTCCTTGTCATGTCTGTGGGAAAACATTCTTGACGTCAGAAAGTCTTGAGGATCATCAAAGATGCCATCTTGGTGAAAAACCCCACGAATGTGAGGAATGTGGCAAATGTTTTTTCCAGCTCGTAAACCTGCAGCAGCATCAGCGTAGCCACAAGTCTGAGTTCCAGTGCCAGATGTGTGGTAAAGGCTTCGTGTCTCTCTTCGCGCTGCGCAAACACAAGCACACTCATGTCCGGAAGCGCCCTCACCGCTGCACCAAGTGCCACCTGAGCTTCACGGGATCTTCGCAGCTAGCAGAACACATGCTCACTCATCGAGATGAAAACTTTCCCTGTGATCTTTGTCACAAAACGTTCTCCTGCAAGGCAAGCAGAGCGGAACACCGCAGGACCCATGCTGAGCAAGACGGAGAACTCCCTCCCTTGATTTCATCCACAAAGCAGACTTCATCTCCACCTAGGTCAGACAGCAGTCCGTGTTTAAGTAATGTTCAACAATACAAATATCGCTGTGGAATCTGTCAGGTGCGATTCCCAGATCCAGAACGACTCTCCGAACACGGATGCGATCCGGCAAAAGAGCGCCCGTACTCCTGTCCTGAATGCAATAAGCATTTCATGCACGGTTCTCACCTTAAAAAGCATCAGCTAAGTCACCAGTTATCTCGACCACGTTCTTATCAGTGTAACAGTTGCCACATGAGCTTCAGCCACCGACATCACTTCCTGACCCATTTAAGAAGACACGGTGACGAAAAAATGTCAGGCTGCCGTATCAATAAAAAAAATAAGGTGTCGAACACTGGTGATGTAAATCAAGACAAAATTTACAGATGCCCCATTTGTCCTGAGAGTTTTTCTCAAGCCTTAGAGCTAGCAAATCACCTCTCTGTTCACTCGCACATGTGCAATGTTTGTAACAAAACCTTTGCATCTAAGCAAAAACTTGAGGAACATGAACAATGCCATTTGTCTGCAGCCACACAATACGAGTGCACAGAATGTGGGAACAGTTTTCTTGGCAGCGATGCCTTTCGGAAGCATCACTGTGCTCACCAGAATCGCTTATTTTCAGGCAAACACCCATCGGGATCCGCCCTGTCACCTCCCCATAAAAAGAGAGCTTCTGGAGCTGCATTTGAAGTAATTACTAATGAGGAGGACGAGGAGGAGGAAGTTGATGTTGGTGAAGACTTTTATAATTGTGCTGTCTGTAACAAACGGTTCTCCTCTTATAGTAGCTTGCAGGAGCATCAAAAACTCCATGAAGATGACCGCCCTTTCAAATGTTTGGTGTGTGGGAAAGGCTTTACCAAAAAGAAATATCTCACACAGCACCAGCAGTTGCACAGTGAGCGACCTTACCGATGTAATTTCTGCTCCGAATCCTTCAAAACTGAACCATCTCTTTTGTCCCACCATAAAATCCATGATGCAACGCGGAAATACCAGTGCTCGGTGTGTCACAAGTCGTATCGTACACCATATGACCTTTCAAAGCATGAACAGAAACATTCTCAGTTGCAAAGTTTGAGCGAAGCAAGTGGAGACCACAGATGCGATATGTGTTATAAATCTTTTCCTCAGCTTTCTCAGCTGCGGCAGCATCAGGAAACTCATGTTGGACAAATTGTCTATGAATGCACGGAGTGTGACAAAGCCTTTGCTTTTCTGAATCTCTTAGAAGAACATCAGAGAACTCATGCAACTGATACAGACCAGTCACCATCCGATGTCTTTCAAAGCTCAGCTGTTGAGTAGATACTGTTGAGTACTTCCTGCAATGCAGGCGATTTATTTCTTCAGTTTTCTGAACACTCCTATAAAACTGTCCAGTTTCTTGATGCATGATTTAAATTCATATTCTCAAGCTCTTAGTTTGAGCATATTTCATCTCGTATATTAAAGGTGTCACAATATATGTGTATATATATATGGAAGAAGTTCTTAGTTTTTGAGAAGAGCTCTAGTGTTTGTAGAGCATCCACAACTTCATATTAGGGTGTAATATATTATAAAATTGAGGTCTTTGTTGTGAGTTGAACATTTTGCATGCCAGGGGGAAAAAAAGGAATCGTATATACCATCCTTATCTTGGCAAGGCTTTTATTGCAGAAATATCCATTCATGTCTAAACCGGTTGCTCTTTTTGGCCAATACATGTCATGAATGTCTTCCTTTTGAAACATATTTTTCTGTTTGTGAAGTTTGTAATTTTGACATTGTTTTGAATCTAGTATGTTTTATAGTACTGCCTTTTTGTGTAATATCCTGATAAATGGTTTTAGCCATACATCTAATACCTCTGTTTGCAAGGTTTTAAGGCAGTGTGAAGTGAACAGAACTGTTACAGAGTTACATATAAGCCTTTGTATGTTCCTTTGTATCTAGTGGTTCATTTTTATATATATATATTTTATTCTGTTTCTGTGGATTAATTTGAAAATCTGTACTCTAACTAGCCTTTGTTAAACAGGTGGCCAAGACGCGTATCAAGCACTTGGTGTAGTCATTGGGTTTGCAGATTGACTGCATTTACATTAAGTATATATGCATATGTAAATTTTTTAACATCATAACTGTATAAAATGTTTAGGTTCAGACAATAAACCCATTTGAATATAGTTGCACTTTGTAGTCTACATCTCTAATTTGATATTTCACTGACATTGTAAAATTTCCTGAATTGTTACATGTGTACTGTGTCATAAGTGATTGATCTCTTAACCAAATTTGTCAGAAGCCTAATGCATTATAATTTCTTTATGGTTTTATACCCGCCCCCTTTCTCATTGTGTAAAAGGTGTTTTCTACTAAAGCTGCCTTAAATTTGCCCAACACTCTTGAAGAGCCTCCTGTTACTTCAGTCCCATGGCCCTAATGACCAAAGGAGGCATTGCAGGAATTTGCATAATGAAAGTGAAAGTAAAATGATTACATGGATAAGACAGGTAAGGTGTAAAGCTAAATAAAGTTTTAAAGATGAATTCAGAAATATTTTGATAGATTTAGATATTGTTGTACACTGAAAAAATAATTTGGTAAGGATGTTCATCTGTTCATTACTACAACTACTGAAAGTGGTAGAAATATCCAAAGTCTAGCTTCACTTGCACAATATTAATAAAGAGCACTTATTTTCATGTCGCATGAACAGAAATGTAATCTGAATGGCAAGTTTAAAGGGATCAGATGGGTAGGCATAAGCTGCTTGATATGAAGAAGCTCCTTTTCTGCCCGATTCAATTTAGAACCTGATATCCTCTTAAAAAACTTATGAAGAATTTAGAAAATGTGATTGAGGGTCTGAAATGTGTAATAGCAGATCTGAATAAAGTGGAGTCCTGATCTTGCACTTTGACGAAGAACCAAGTGCAGGCTAAGTGCTCCAGACTTCCACGTTCTGGTTCCATGTAGGAAACCCCCCTCTTGGCAGTGCAAGTGACTATAGCTTGTAGGTATTGTAGGTATTTCAGTCTTACTAGGTATTGCACTGTGTCTAATCTTATATTTTGTTGTCTTCTTTCTAGGCATCAGCACTAGCAACGGTTTATGGCAGTGCTTGACCTCAAATAGTTTGGACTTAAACCTGTTTATACTAGATAGAGATGCATATTCTGACTGAACACATAGTACTTTTGTAAGTCGCTCTGGATAAGAGCATCTGCTAAATGCCGTAAATGTATAGCTGTTTAAGTAGTGTTGGAAATTCAGAAAAGAAGAGTGAGGACTGTTGCTGTATTTATTTTCACACAGAGAAACTAGTTAATTTTTTCTTAGCCAGAAAATGGGTGTTGTTGGGTGAACTGGTGGTGCACTCAGTCCAACAGTGGAGTGTGAGTAAATGTAAGAAGCAAGAGAGAAGGAGGGATATCCATAGAGAGGAGGAGGAGGAGAGAAGGAGGGATATCCATAGAGAGGAGGAGGAGAGAAGGAGGGATATCCATAGAGAGGAGGAGGAGAGAAGGGAGTGTATGAGGCCTCAGGCTCCACTTCCTGACCTTGGACACAGACGCACAAAGCAGTCACAGAACCTTGATACAAATCAGAGAAAAAGCACACAAATTTGACAAGGCAGACGTATGAATTCCTACACTAGCAACAATGTCTCACCATCTGCTGAGCTTATTATTCTTTTATTGTCCACCAATGTTGAATAACTAATTTTGTCCAACGTGTCCAAGGGGGTGGGTCTCGTGCTAAACAATAGAGCATCAATGATTGTTTTTCTAGCCAAGAAAATATTTCTTTCTGTAAAAATTTTTTTGGATTTTATTTATTGTGTTAAGCCCTTGTGTAATTCAGTGCAACCTAGTCTGGGAATTTTCAACTTGTTAGCTTATGTTTTCTAAAATATATTGTTATTTCCTTGTTTGTCATTGCAGTAGTGACACAGCTCCCACCCATTGCTGAGCTTTACGAGATCAGGCCAGTGTTGCGCAGTTATTACTTTTGTGGGCAGACTCTTCAGTGGCATCATCACCTTCTACAATTACTGTCCAATGCAAAGCGAATGCGCTGTTAATGCGCTTGAATGCGGGTGTGATGTTCATTGTTCCTCTTTTGCTGCAGAACCAGAGGACTGCAGAGAAGACTCACTTCTCCCACGGGCTGCACTTGGTGTTGAAGTGGCAACTGCTTCAATTGCTCCAAATGTTCCTACGATTCTGGTGCCCCTGAAACATGGTTCGTCTCTGTATGAGTGAGACACCATCTTATTTCCTTGTTGTGGCTAAGCCTTACTTTTCAGAGACTGTTGTAGTTGAGTCTTTTCCGAAGGCATTTGTTGCATTTTGCTTGATAAAGGAAATGAAGTGTTATGGCACAGCACTGCAAGTGTCAATTATAAATGTCAATTAATTACAAATTAGATAGATTAATTACAAACATTGAATTGAACATAGTATTTCCTAGTATTGAACTGCTATATTTTGATGCATCTGCAGTACTTCGTGCAACTGTCTCAGAATGATCAGAAAAGGTTTTTCATTGTAGCATAAACTTGTCATGATTTCCAACATTCATATTGCTTCAAACATCAATATGAAACGGAGTGGAAGGGTCAAACATTGAGCAGGTTTAATGGAAATCATGAAGGAAGCATTTTATCACAGAAGTTTTATATGTCGCTAGTTTATTCTTTTCTTACGGACACACAAATACCTGGAGAAGGCAGGGATGTGAGAAATAGTGCTTATCAACTTCCACGGAGTGAGGGCTCTTTCCTTACAGGCATGTCCTACCTTAGGAGCTGCCCAAGATCAGACGTCAGAGCACTGCTGAATGTTAGAAAGGCCTTAAGCCCCTAATTAAAGACACCGGTCACTCTGCCCACACACTGATCTCTCTTCTCCCATCTCTAAGAAGGAACATGGCTAGTAGTGCTTGGAGCCCATTGTTGTGGAAATTTGAACCTTAATGGTGAGCAAGAACAGTCAAAGTAAAGTACAAGGTTTATTAAAGACAAAGATAGAGACTATATAAAATGGATATATCCAGAGATCTCCGTTACATACAGTCATATGCGAAAGTTTGGGCACCCTAGTTAATTTTCTTGATTTACCTTTATAAATCATTGAATGTTTGGATAAAAAAATTTCAGTTAAATATATCATATAGGGGACAAACAATGATATTTGAGAAGTGAAATGAAGTTTATATGATTTACAGAAAGTGTGCAATAATTGTCTAAACAAAAATAGGCAGGTGCATAAGTTTGGGCACTGTTGTCATTTTATTGATTTCAAAACCTTTAGAACTAATTATTGGAACTCAAATTTGGTTGGTAAGTTAAGTTCAGTGACCCTTGACCTCCAGTTTGCATGTTCTCCCTGTGCCTGCGTGGGTTTTCTCCGGGTACTCCGGTTTCCTCCCACAGTCCAAAGACATGCATCCTAGGTTGATTGGTATGAGAAATGTGGTGGAGAACTGCCCAAGATGCTGGGATTGGCTCCAATTGAATAAGATAATGAATGAGAAGAGTCGCAGCATGGGAGTCTCAAAACAACTTTCAAATGACCTGAAAACAAAGATTGTTCACCGTCATGGTTTAGGGGAAGGATACAGAAAGCTATCTCAGAGATTTCAGCTTTCAGTCTCCACTGTGAGAAACATTGTGAGAAAATGGAAGAAGACAGGCACAGTTCAAGTCAAGGCTCCAAATGGCAGACCAAGCAAAATCTCGAATAAAACAGAAGCGAAGGATGTTGAGAACAGTCAGAGTCAACCCACAGACCAGCACCAAAGACCTACAACATCATCTTGCTACTGATGGAGTCACTGTGCATCGTTCAACTATTTGGCGCACTTTACACAAGGAGATGCTGTATGGGAGAGTGATGCAGAGGAAGCCTTTTCTCCGCCCACATCATAAACAGAGCCGCTTGAGGTATGCTAAAGCACATTTGGACAAGCCAGCTTCCTTTTGGAGTAAGGTGCTGTGGACTCCATCCATCCATCCATCCATTGTCTTCCGCTTATCCGGGTCCGGGTCGCGGGGGCAGTAGCCTAAGCAAAGAGGCCCAGGTTTCCCTCTCCCCAGCCACCTCTTCCAGCTCTTCTGGGGGGGATACCAAGGCGTTCCCAGGACAGCCGAGAGATATAATCTCTCCAGTGTGTCCTGGGTCTTCCCCCGGGCCTCCTCCCAGTTGGACATGCCCAGAGCGCCTCCCTAGGCAGGCGCCCAGGTGGCATCCGAACCAGATGCCCGAACCACCTCAGCTGGCTCCTCTCTACGTGGAGGAGCAGCGACTCTACTCCCGAGACCCCTGCCCCGGATGACTGTGCTCTCATTCTTTTTCGGTCACTACCCCTTATCTCTAAGGCTACATGATTGCATCATACTTCCGTGATACAGTAAAATTTGGTGGTGGTTAAGCATGCTGGGAATCTTGTTAAAGTTGAGGGACCTCATAGGTGGCCAAAACGTGAGGTGAGGTGATGGGGTGAGGTATCACCCCTCAGGCCCCTGCCAGAGTCCCCAAGTCCAAGGCCTCCTTGTTCCTCCAGGTCCGCCAGGCCCGCCAGATCTACTAAATAAGGTTTTTTGGGTGCCCAAACTGCTCTTCTGCACGCTGTAGCTCATCCATTTATCTACAGGATATATTTAACTGAATTTTTTATCCAAACATTCGAGACCTTCAGAATTGTCTGCCTTCAACTCACAAGGAGTGTCACACAATTTACTACTGAGAGAGAGAGAGAGAGAGGGCCTGCAGACCCACAAAGCATACAGTGATAAACAACTCCCAGGCCTAACATATGTTTAATATATCTTAATAAAGTGATTTCCAGTCTACTTAATACTACGTGTGATCAATACCTATATGCATATTAATGAATCTGACGACAGAAAGACAAAATATGAATTGTTCCGCCACACCATATATAATATACATGTTATACAGGAACACACACACATCCCACTAGAAATATATGTTGTTTTCTGTTTATAAGCATCTGTTATTTTATATATGTTATTTTATTGTAGTCTACCTTTTACATATGGCATTAAATGTAGAGTGGCATACACAGTAAAATGTGTTTGAAATAAATTTCAACACTTTCTGATAAAGGAGAGATTCATTTTGCAATTATACTGCTATAGCCTTAAACCTTGTATTTTATCCTTGACACTAAACACATTTAAATGCTGCTGAGCATTCATTTTTCTGTTTTATCTATTTATTTTTTGTGACAGGACATTGAATTAAACCCGTAGTTTATAATGTGGACTTCTTTTCAATCTACAAAAAGAATCAATGTGTTTTCACAATGGACGTCCTTTTCCTTTTATACAGACTGTGTTCTGGAGCTTTTATTTTGAAAAAGTAATTCCGGTTGCTGTCTCGGAAAACCCGCTCGAGCGCTTAGCAGCCACTCCGAGGAAGGGCGAGCTATCACAGCAGCGCTGCTGGCTGGGCTACAACTAGGCACATATGGGCGTTTTTATGCATGTATGTAAGAGGCTCTGGTTTGAAAACTTCCGAAGAGAGCGGTAAGTGATATTCCGTGTTAATTTAAAAAAAAGCAAACATTTTCCCCCAGTTAAATAGATAGATGCTTAGCTAGCTTAATGGTTAGCTGATCAGGCTAGCTAGCTAATAGGTGGATCTCATGGAGCGCAAAAAGAACAACATCACGGATTTTGTTTTTGCCAAGTCGGAGTTATATCGTTTAGGTTATAACATGATCTTCCGTTACTCCGTCGCTCGGTCGTTAGTTCCCGTTAGCTAACTCACCCAGAGGGCCGATGTGGACTGACAGCAACGCTCCGCTGTCCCTCGCTAACGTTGAGTCCGCGTTGCCATGTTTACAGTGTGAAACTGGGGTTTGCCTGAACGGCGAAGGCCTGTACCCCAACGTGATTACTTCTCCTATCGCATTAGTTACGCTGCCCGTGTTGTGTTCAGCACGGACACGCGCAGCTCGGTACGGAGGCGCACACACTGCGGTCTGAAATATGCCGTCTGCACATTTTGAGAGTTCTAGATATTCATGGTCGACCTACAGGGCAGGACTGAACGGTCCGCTTGCATTTGTGATCTTCTAGTTTCTCTTCTACACCTGTTTCATCCCCTGATGTCTGGGGTTTATACTCTCCACAGTGGCATAAAAGAGCACATGTTGAATATCTGCAGAGTTGCGCGTGCAGTAGGCCGGGCGCCGTCACGTTTGTGTGCTCACGTATCTACATGAGCATCTACATGAGTCCACATGTTCACATTCTGCTTTATGTTACTACAGCATCATATAGGTTTAAACTACTGCATCATATATGTGGTGCTGTGTCATCACAAATGCTGTGTGTTTTTAATGGAAGCACAAAAGAAGCTGATTTGAGCTATTAACATGGTCGTATAACACACTGTTGTGTGCCTGCTTGGTTCAGCTTAAGGATCAAGGCACTCAAACGCTTTTCCATGATGGTGTCGACATGATTTAGGGATGAAGGTGCTTTTCTGTGCTTCTGGGCTCCATGTGTCAGTCGTAAGATTGCATAGAATTAATGTATTTCTCCAACTGATTGGAGTGTATTATGCTCGAAGTTGGAAATGGGAAAATCTTCAGACTCTAGTTTTGGTTTTACTTTTTGTTTTTTATTTTACTTGTCTGAGTTTAGATTCCGTTATGCCACTTCAATATGGCAGCGCATGGTGAAATGTAAGAACAACAGTGTGGTGTGTTTTTGTGCTCGGTTTAGATTCGAAATTACTACATACAAGTTTAATAAAAAGTAAAGTCAACTCCCTAGATTTTACATGAGTGGCACTTGGCCGGCGCTCTTATTATTGTCAGTAAAACAAATGTAAACAAATTCTGTTTCTGTTTGTATCTACCGAGGGACGTCATGTATCGCTTTATGTAGTTATTCTATGGGACTATTTTTATTCATGTAAAATGTTATTGCTTTCTTAGCAAAGCAGAAAAAATATAATAAATACAATAATAATATAATAAATACAATAATTGTAATTATAAATGCATTTGCATTTGAAAAAACTCCAGAATATGCTGCCATAGTTTTAGTTTCACACATCAAGTATAAAGTCCTGAGGGAAACTACAGGGTTAAAGAATCTTACATGCTTGCTCAAGCAAACAAATGCCTTTGACCCTCTGCCCACATGAAAAGAGCTTTAGATCAGTGAAACCGCTTTTTACCTAAAGATGTAGATGTTTAATGATGTTTTCAGTATCTTCATGTGGACCGTTTTTGACAACGCTCACATCATATGCACGAAATGTCTTGTTTTGTGTGTTGAGCATGCTGTCCGTGGCTGTGAAGTGAGCCGTTTCTGTGTCTCCAATATCAGATTTCTTTATATGACACTGATCGATGGACGGAATACTAGATAACCTGTTTCTTTCCACTTCGTATTGTCCACTTGGCGATAGATGCTGCACCCCAGTGTGAGTGCATGATTGGGGTCTTCCTACCCTGCACGTTCTGGCGCTCTGTAAGCAGCTTTCTACCCCTAGATGAGAGAACAGGACGCAATGCATTATTTGTCCTCCTGGAGCTCCTATCCAGAATTACGGGAATTATGGGAATTACGGCATGCTCCTCAAAGAAGATTCCATCCTGGTAGCTCGGCTCCTCCGACAGTGGACGATAATGCATTAGTTCACTCAGGACAACTGTCTTATGACTTGTCCATCCTTGCGAAACAGATCTATTTGCAGTGACTTATCTCACTTTGTAGCAGCATGAATCCTGTGTATCCTGCCCCTGAAACAGGTAGGTGTTCTAGACAGTCTCCTTTTCATCAGCCATTGAATCTGCTGGTGGGTGCTCTGCTCAGTGTCAGCAGATAACACGGCTCGCCCATATTTCAGTGCAACGCATCACTTCTGGATGCGAAGCAGCAACCTCTAACCCCATCAGTCCATCCTGCTAATCCTGCTATTCAACAGCGGCTACGCTCTCCAAGGGTTTGTGATCTCCGTGCATGTTGACTTTGTGATCATACATGTACTGACAAAACGTTTCCATAAGAAATACCATAGCCAAGAAATTCTTTCTCTATTTGACCACAGCCACTTCATGTGTGTGTAAGTGCGCTGAGCACAAATGCGATGGGCTTTACCCCCTTGTGCGATTGTAGCACCTAGACGTTTGTATCCGAAGCATCACACTGGACAGTCAGTGCTTGTACTGCAGTAGGGCGTCGTATGCTGTACACCTGACCGCCCCCCAGTGTTTCTGTCATAAGCAGTCTGTACCGTCCAAATGTTGAGGACAATGTGGTCAGGTTACTAGTCTCTTGTGATTTGACATGCCAGAAGAAATTTGCTTCGAAGGTCTAGTACTATGTCGTCAACGGACGAGGAAAATGGCTACATTTCAAGCCTAATTCTGCTGTTATATCAATTAAATATAAATAGTTAAATATTTAAATTCATAAGATCTTCAATAAGAAAAAAAGTAAACAATAAAAAGAAACTAGATAATAAAAAAAATATTATGAAGGAATATTTGGCACTCTGCATTTATGCCTATTAAAGAAGTTTAAATAATTTATAGATGTTAAATATTAACATGATTATTTGTTGCGTGCATGTTTGTGTGTGCACTAATCCAATCTGCTTCTCTCTACAAGCATGATGATCCCTCTCCTCAGAAGGTCCTGTAACGTCTTTTTAATACTTTCATCTTGCCCACTAGGACACTCCCCCTTTTTTGGGAGTTTGTCTTCCTCTTCTAGACAGTCATTGTCAGCAAACACATTTATGTAATTATCTCTCATTAGCTCCATTGTCCACTGAGAAGCTGTGTGTGTTTTCTGCAGTGACAATGCTGTTTATTGCCAAGATGATCTCAAAATGCACCTTAAACATCTTCAAGGCTTCACTGGATGTCTTACCTAGAAGTGGCACTAAACAACTGTGGTCCACAACCTGAAATATCACGTTTTCTTGTAATCCTTAATTTAACATTGCATTTCCCCATTTGCTTTAAATTCATTTGCAAGCCTTTTTTTATTTATTAATTTTTTAAAAATGTATTAATTTATTTTTGTGTCAGGATTTCGAAGGCTTACCACAGTATGGGTCTCCACAAGATCTTTTCCTTGAAGAACTCCAGAGGCCGAGGTTCCTTTTTTTTCCCCAGTTTTCCATTCTACTTGTTCCTCGTGTGCTTTCCCACAGAACCTGTGTTCAGCTGTATCTTTGGGATGTATTTGGTGTCTCTTTCATTGCATGTATGTCCTCCACAACTCTACCTGAAATAGTTTTGATGTTCTCTTGGAACAACACTGCAGCCCTGCGTATTGGCAAAGCGTTATCCAGTCTTAGGCATCTCTCACAAAGCTTTCTGTCTCTCTCTCTCTCTCTCTCTCTCTCTCTCTGTCTCTCTCAAATGTCAGTTTAAGGTTGTATGTTTATCCCGCAGACAGCTTTGTCTTGAATAAGTGAGTCTGTACTGTCACAAACACACAAGCATACAATTTAATATACTGTGGCTATACTTTAGGAAAAGGAGCCATTGGTGATGACTGCATTCGATTTGAGCTGAAATTTGCTCTTCATTATTTATTCGTATTGAAATTTTCTTTTATTGTCATTACAAAAATACACATCTAACATACTTCAGTAAAGAAATTATACTGCAAATAATGTGACACTAAAAGCAAGACAATAGGGAAGAAATACAGGACATCACATATAGTTCCCAATTAAGAGACACTGGGCAGGTCATACAGTGCACTATTTAGAGACTGTTTAAGGCTATGAGCTGATCTGACCAAGATAATTTGGTCTGTTTTGGCATTTAATGCATCCGGGTTTGTGAGGTAAAGTGCAATACAGGTCTCTACATTGTTTTTCTAATAAAAACAGACAAAAAGCAAATGTGCCCTATTGAGTACTTACGATTAGAGGTAAACTGACTGCCAGTGTGAAAATATTCTGGAAAAAATTTCTGGATGTTGGTGGATAGAACAGTCTGGGGTTGGGTGCGTCTGAGACGATGGTGATCATTTTCTTGAGCTGTACATACTGCTGTATGTGGTGGGTGTTGTGCACAGTAGGAAAAATATAGTGATTTACAAAGCAGTGTTGACTGTATTCTGTAGGTTTTGGCTGTACCACACGTGTGCTGCTGGTCAGAGCGCCTCCACCAAGCAGGTGTAGGAGGAGGTCAGAGCGCCTCCACCAAGCAGGTGTAGGAGGAGGTCAAGGGCCATGGAGACAGGGTGAATTTTCTATTTTAAATGTATCCTTAAAAAATGAATGCACGGTTGGGGAGATGTAGGCTTCTGTGATATGGACTCTTAGGAAATTGACACAACAAAATTTTGTTGGTCGATCTTCTCTTTGTAGGCTGTCTAATGCGTTTGGTTTTGCTCAGCAGCACAGATGGTAATGGTGGATGAAGGAGAGAGAGAGAGCGTAGTGTTCAGGAGCTCCAGTGGTTAGAGTGGAGTACAGGTGTGTTTACCTGGTCTGAAAGTCTAGGGTCTGTCACCTAAGATTCAGGAGTGTGTTACTGTGAGTGTGTTGCCTAGAGTCTGTGACAATAATTGCTATTATTACACAATTATGAAAGGGTCTCTTTCTGATTTTCCATTATCAATAGTGTCACTTGCGTCAATAGCATTTTCCTTTTTATTTTTCAGTCGTGATTGAAAAGGAACAATCAAAGATTTGATGTTTGTCCATTGAGGACATAGTGTCAGTTAGCCATGGCAACTCTGGACCGAACAGTTATGATGGTCCGTCCACACAAAAATATCATGGAAATACAAAGATTTGTCAAATGTTAAATAATAAACGTTTACATTTTATGTGATTTTAAACAGACTTTTTGATCTTCATGGATGGTCCTAATCTCTCATGAATTATTACTGTTCTGTGTTTTGAAAGAAACTTTATTTGCTGTCTTTGCTTTTGTTCTTTAGGAAATCTACAAGAATTATGGAAACTGAGTGATGATCACAGGTTCTAGCACCGCCTTGCTCCGACGTCCCAAAATGCTCGGACTCCAAGAAACGAGACCTGCTGGAACTCCGTCCACTAAAACCTACAGCTGTGTTGCATGTTCAGCAACGTTTCATGGCTTAGCGTCTCTCTTGGTACATCAAGCATCTCATGCCAGTGAAATCTCTAGCCAGTCAAAGAGTATGTCACCAACCTGCAGTCACTGTGGCAGTCTGTTTGCAAGCAAGGAACTTCTTGAAAAACATCAGTGCATGGTGTTGCCACGTTCTGCCCCTCAGAATGTGCATATATGTGAATGTGGGGCAGAGTTTCAAGAATTCAGTGTGATGAAGGAGCATAAAATGTTACATAAAGGCCAAACAGAGGCCAAGACACAGTCTCCTGTGTTGGATAATAAAGATTCTGAGTTAAATCCTGAAGTGAAGATGGAATGTAGCCCCAGTGTCACTGAAAAAGTTGGCTTATGTGAGAACCCCCCTTCTCGCTGCACTGAAGAGTCACTTCAACAGAACACAAACACTGCCATTGGGGCTGAAGAAAAAGAGTGTGTCCTCACTTCTGACAAGTCTCATTCTCTCAGCTCCATCTCAGAAGAACATCATCATCAGAAGCTGCCTTCCCTTTTAAAGTCTTTTAAAAATGAACCTGGGAATGAAAAGTCTGAGATCATAAACCGATCTAATTCTGGAACTGAGGAATCACCAAAGCAGAGTCAACAAACGGCAGCAAAGAATAAGAACACGCTGCTGAAGTTGCTTGCATCCGCCTATATGAACCGTCGACATCCAGCCCAAATTAACTGGGGGCAAAGAAAGAGGGTCCTGCCCCCTCGAAAAGTTTCACCAAGAGCACCAATAGAGACAACATCCATATCGCCAAGCTCTGGGAGCTCTGACCATCAGTTAGGACAAAAGGGTGCTAAATATGTTCCCAACAGAGAAGGCTTCATACCATCAGCCAGTAAGCAGAATGTAAAGTCAATCAAGACCTTCTCAAAAAAGAGCTTTATGTCTATGACCAAAACTTTGTGTCCCGTGGTAGCACTTGAGACGCATCAAAAACTTTGTAGGGACAATGTTGAGAGTAGACATCAGTGTGGTCTCTGTCGTAGGGTCTTTCAGGACATGGACAGCTTGATAATGCATCATGCCTGTCACAGGAAGGAAAAAGTCAAATTCTGCCGCCACTGCCAGAAGTTTGTGCTTAGTGAAACGTCTCTTGCAGATAACCACATCTGTTCTGGCACTCATGCTGGGACGTTCCACAATTCTTCATTTGTAGGAAAAGAATTGCTAGCATCAAACAGTACTACACCACAGCCCAATCAAAAACCTTTCTGCTGTCCTTTCTGTAGTCGGAGCTATACACGGAGGCAAACCCTTAACAAACACAACTGTCAGTGGATAGCTTCTCTTAAATGCTCTGCTGCATCCCAAAAAGATGCCGGTGTCTGCGGTTTTGAAAAGGTGCATAATGCAGAAGAGGAACTCTCACCCGTAGACCAGGAGTCAGCGTGCCATGTAACTGTGGGTGTGAACACTGATGCTTCTAAAAACCCAAAGCCTGTAAAGTCTGAAGAGCTCTGTGCCGAGTCTCCAGTCACGGAGGAATATCGCATGGGATTAATGACACAACTTCCCTCTGTCAAATCTGGAGGACAGTCAGGTTCAGCTAAGAGTTTCTCGCCATTTCTTCCCCATTTTTCCAACAGCACGTCAGAAGGCGCTAAAGAAGATGTTGACAACACATTGAAAAGTGAAAACGTAGTTGGAGATGCAGTCGCCCAACCTGCCACGAAGCAGGATAGCGACACGGAGGCGAGTGAGTCTTCCGGAGGGGAGCGGTGGACTGTGCCGCTGGACGATGCCGAGATCGATGTGCTCATAGATAACGATGAAGAAAACCATCACGCGCAAGAGGCGGCCAGGGAAAACTCTGACGACGATGTTGTTCCCGTGGAAACCTCCCTAAACTGTGGAACCGATGCTGCGCTGTCAGGAAAGGATTTTCAGGTGCATGTGTCCGATAGCGGCATAAGGCGTTTCTCTTGTAACAGGTGTCAGAAAAGCTATTCTCGCCGCTTCACTCTAAAACAGCACCTTAAGATTTGTGGAGCAAGAAAATTAACAGAGCAGCATTCTTTTGGAAAGGTGTCGGCTAACATCCTTGGGCTAAAGAAAAGGTTTCCGTGTCCCTATTGTGGTACGTCATTCACCCGCAAAGATAATATGAACATGCACCGAAAAAGGTGCCAGTCAGTAAGAAATGCAAATGCTCAGATGGGCAGTAGAATGTTTAGCAAGCATAACCAAGAACCCCATGAAAACATGTTTGTTCTGCCACCAGTTTCTAAGAATCAAGTCAGACACGTGGACAGTAGTAACAGTGGGAGAGGGAGCTGGGGTATTATGTCCTTACCCTCCATGCTCCCCAGAAAAGTGACTTGTGAGTGTGGAGCTTCTTTCACTTGTCCTAGACTTCTGTTTGAGCATCTGCAGATGCACGCGCTGGAGTCCTACATTTGTTCTCATTGTGGTGAGAATTTGCAGTCTTGGGCTGATTTTGAAGCACACCAACAGTTACACGAGCAGAAAGGGTCACGTGTTCAGCATCAGCAACTACCTCGTGCTCAGTCGTTACAGCAAATCCTGAAAAAGCAGCCGCAAGGTCTGTTGAAGCCACATTTGAATAACGAACTTCCCGCAGATCCGTGCGTTTGCCACAAATGTAAAAGGGTCTTCAGGTTGCGTAGTTCTTTGCTGAGACACCTGAGGTTGAACTGTAAAGATGATATTGTAGCTCATAAGAAATACTCCTGCTCCCGCTGTGGCGTGACATTCCAAAGCTCCTTAGCTCACAAGGTTCACGTTCAGGGCAATGCGTGTGAACCTACCTTCAAACCCATCCGCTGTCCAGTCTGTGTTCGTTGGTTCGGTTCCATAGATGGACTCAAAAAACATCTGGTGGCACATAGCCAGCACAAGGTCTTCATATGTCAGATCTGTGGGCATAACTGCTCGAATCACCAGGCTCTTGAGGAGCATAAAAAGAAGGTACATGGCGTGAACGTGCCTTCCGAGTTACCCACCGTTCAGTCGGCACACGTTTCCCAAAGCATCCCGTCAAATGCCTTTCGCTGTCAGATATGCCATCGCAGTTACCCAAAAATCCAGTCCCTCAAGGACCATCTAAGAAAAGTCCATCGGCCAAAAGGTCAACACGTCGTCGGTCTTCACGCTTTTGACCCCAAAGCAGGTGCCCTGGAATCATCAAAGGGGACCGTGCCGCAAAGTCAGTACAAACAGTTTCAGTGTCATATTTGTGCTCGTACGTATCCAGACATTCAGTCCTTGAAGAATCACAGGAGGAGGGTGCATCGTATTCTAGGCAGTGGACTTCAACCGTTAAAAGGGGTTGTGCAGCAAAGCCATTCACTTCAGTTTCAGTGTCAGATTTGCTCACGCAGCTACCCCAATATAAGGTCCTTGAGAAACCACAGGAGGCGGGTCCATCGCATCCTGGGTGGCCTCGAGACATTCAGGGGAATCACTCATCAAAGGCAGGACAATCCTTTCAAATGCCAGATTTGTCAGCGCAGTTACCCTGACATAAAGTCCCTAAAGAACCACAGGAGGAGGGTACACCGTATTTTGGGGAATGTGGTGGAGTCCACCAAAGAGGCTCCTACAGATATGGAACAATCGCAGTCAGAGGTTTTTCACGTCTCAGCACCCAGTAAGACCTTTGAGCATCAGTAATATTCTACACATAGCACAGGACTCTACTTCCGTGCTGGACGTCCTAGCAAACGTCACATACTGAAAATGGAAGGAGGGTCCGGTTGAAATGTCTTACTGCTTCAGAAGAAGTTGTATGTAATAAGATTTCTTTTTTTAAACGTAGGACAGCATATTTCTCGTGAGTGCTCTCAACCTAATCTTGTTTCTCCCCTATTAAAAGTATAGATTCATAAAAGCATATAAAAAGCATAGGTTCGTTATAGTTAACGTGTAAATATATAGTATGCTTAGTAAAACAGACATTTGTTGATTTGTTTTGACATTTGTCATTGTTTTTGGTGGGCTCCTGTTACCTAAATGATGGCTTTTCTAATTTTCTCCTCACCCTCTTGCTCGTCCTCTAGGTCACACACGCTTCCCTCTGATGGACGTTTTAAAAATAAGTCTTTGGTAAATGCATGCACAACTAAAAATCATGGTAGAAAAGGTTTTATTTGTAATCTCAGTGCATTGTCATTGTTAAAGATTTAACGCATTTTAAAATGTTGTATCAATAAATTTGGTGACATCTTAAATTCATGTTCTCTGTTTTGTTAAACATTACAAATATCAAATACATACATACTAAATGTTTCTAAGTAATTCACAAATCCATTTAAAGTGATGCTTAAGTATTAATTTAAAAGTTTTATAGGACTTCAGATTCAGTATAAAAATATAATAAATACATGAAATAAGGGGTATATATATATATATATATATATATATATGATTCGATAACTAGAAACATTGTAAAAGGCACAACCTATGAACTATCACCACCTTATACTTGATATGTGTTATCAGATAAATAAAATAGATTAATAAAAAGTACTCATTGGGTTTTAGGATGAAACCAGTCAAGGATTCATGATGTTTTTTTTTGCCAAGGAGACAAAGGGCTGGACCGTTGGCCAGTGACCCAAGGTCCTCTTTTCCGATGAAAGTAAAATGTGCCTTTCATTAGGGAATCAAGGTCCAAGGGTTTGGAGGAAGACTGGTGAGGAACAGAACCCAAACTGCTTGAGGTAATCCTAATTTCTGAGAAGAAGTTAAGGTTAGGGTTAGGGTAGGGTAGGGTAGGGGTAGGGTTGGGTTAGGGGTAGGGTTAGGGTTAGGGTTTGTGCTGATTTCTGCACAGTATTCTAACTTTTTAAATCCTGTTTTCGTGGGTTTTATGAGCTGGAAGCCCAAATTATGTAAAAATAAACAAATAAATACTTGAAATCGTTTAAATCATTTGTGGGCCCTGTATCTATAATCTATGAAAGTTTAACTTTTTGAATGGAATTATGGAAATTAATCCACTGAATTATGGCTGTTTGAAGGGATCTTGTGGTTCTGTTCCTTATAAAGTGCTGGGTAAACTGTAAGACAGTCTTGATATTATCAATAATGAACAATTATTCATTTTGTTACTTTGCCTTAAATGTAGGCATAATTGAAACAACACTTAAATGGGTAAAATATATTTATTTCAAAAGTATTCAGACAAAAGTATTTTAATAACATTAGATAACAAGAAAGGGGGGTGGGGCACTGGACTCGGTCCTCTGATCAGATCCCTGGACCACAGTGACATCATTCTCAAACTTCCTGAAAAGGAAATAAAACAACTTGTTTGACAGCAGTCTTACCTCAACCTCCAATTAGAAACCTGTCTAAAATGTGTAAACATGACTCACTGACACATTCATTCACTCATATCACACCCTTGATTTTAACAGGCTAGAGCAATTTTGTCAAGAGAGGAAGCTGGTTTTAGTGCTTTGACTTAGTGGCCCCCTTTCACCCTGTCCTTCGATGGTCAGGACCCTCACAGCACCACCACAAAGCAGCTATTGGATGATGGATCACTCTCTGCCCTGCAGTGACACTGATATGGTGGTGGCGTGTTAGTGTGTGTTGTGCTGGTACAAGCAGATCAGACACAGGAAGGCTGCTGGGATATTTAAACACCTCAGTGTTGCTGCAGGAATGAGAGTAGTCCACCAACCAAAAACATCCAACCCACAGTGTCCTGGGGGCGCTGCTCCCTATTTGGTAAGTGGAGCTGATAACTGGACAGCGAGTGTATCCACAGGGGGTGTTTCTAATCAAGTGCTCGGTCAGAGTATATTAGTCAGTAGTTACATTGTGTCTAAAATTACTGAACTAATACTATTTAGCCACCAAGCAATTCAATCATACACTGCCATCATCACCAGGAGCAAATAGTAAAATCACACAGTTTTAATGCTCACTTGTTGTTGTTGCTGTTTGCCCCCTTGCACCACACAATCAACACCAAAATCACCACTGCAAACGCAGGAATGATGACCGGCCAATGTCCACGAGGATCTAATGATTCAGGAGTAAAAGAAAGAAAGAAATTAATACAAAAAAAAAAATGGACAGGAAATTACCACCACTACCACCAAAAGTGTCATTCGCTAATGAATGTGATTTACATTCATTTACATACATATGGTAAATTTACAGTCTGTTCTAATCTGCTTTCCTTAAGAACTACATTTATACAGAATAACATGAAATAAGGAAATCAGAATAAAGACGTATTGAGGACAATTATAATATTTGGCCAGTTTCAAGAACCTTTGTCTAAACTAAAGATGAACTAAGCTTTATAACGTGCAAGGGACGAGTTCAGAAGAAAACGCGTTTATTTAAAACACGAAACACACACAAACTACCAGGACTAGTCAGTACAGCGACGGACAAAGAACCTGACACAGATGGACACTTAACTACACAAACGTTAACAAGACACAACTGCAACCCATAACGTTAGGGAGACGAGAGACGATTAGTAGATTCCAGTGGCGACCCCCCACAAAGAGACACATGAACGTGTTGTGCAATTCACAAGTGAACAAGCGAGGTTCGTCTTTTCATCCACGTACACGTCGGTGATGGAACATGTCCTGGGTTGGTTTCGTTAACTAAAAAAGAGAGATTAAATAAATAGTATACAATTGCATTTGCACAAATGAAACACAGGAGATAAAATCAAAACACCTTGTGTTATGTCTCTTTTAGAAAAAAAACTCAATGTTTGAAAAGAATCTTACCTTTATAACAGACCAGACGTTCGAACTGAAAATGAAAACAGACACACATACACTTACTTTGTATCAAATGTCCACATGGACAAAAAATAAATAAAACTGATATTCTGATAGCACAGAATAGCACTGTCACCGTAGGCAGGTGTTACCGGAATCTGTGACTATCGAATTATGTGACCGCAGACCGCTGTGTGTGGTGGTGAAGACCCGAAGAAGCGCGTTTACACAAACAACTCATAAACATTACAGCTCAGATTACTCTTGTAATCGCTTGATTACGTGTTAACCGCCCTAAGCATTTGTCAGTAGAAAACACAAAAGTTGAGATTTTTAAGTTTTAGCCGAAATGTTTCTAGAATCATCGGTTCTATTTTGTATTCTTTGTACGTTACGTGAAATTAAACTTCAAAAAAATAATTTGTGTCTTCAGAGCAAGTCTAAAATGTCGAATTTGTTCACCACGCATTTATGGGACACGTGAATAAACGTTTTTTGCAGAGAATAAATGTTTAACGCTTGTTTACCATTGGGCTTGCACATTTCACCTTCCAGAGTACTTCAGCCGGGCAGGCACGGATCTTCACACTCCGACGCATCACTTCTTCTACCATATCATATTTTTCAGGATGCATCGGATCAGCAAAAAACGTATCGTTCTACAAGACAATACCAGTACAAAGAAGACACAAACGTGGACAACAATTAGGCATACATCTCAACCGTATCCTTACAACATAAAGTGTAGGTATGTCAGCTTATGTTGGTTATACACTTCTGCATTCACCTGGTAGTACAGGCCGTGATCGCAGTTTTCATTACGCAAGACTTCATCTGAGATGCTTTCATCCACTTCCAGCGTCATCGACAGATTCTCACATGTGACGTATTGAACGTTATAACAATCTGTAAAGCAAAAAGGTACATATGCAGCCAGCGTGATAACTACAAAGGTGTGCCATATTGTAGTTTTTGCTGTACATGTGTTTAATTAGACACATCATAAAATGCTGTCCGTATGATTTATTCAGGCAGCAGGGGTCTGCTGTCTCAAAAGTGCAGAAACGTCCGTAACGTTTCCTTGTCTGTTCTGTCATCTCCTCTATTTCAGGTCAGTAATGTCTAGGATACTTGTAAGAACGATCACACCAGACACCAAATGTTGTGTACCAACTAGTTTGTAGTTGGTTTCTGAGACGAGTTATAAAATTGCATACTAGTGCTCTTCGTAAGCAATTCACTAAATTAAAAACTCAAAAACGTATCATATACGAGAATCCTACCTTCCGAGCATATAAACGCTCCGATCCACGATAACAGTAGAAGTAGAGCTACGGGCTCCTGGTTTCCCATTCTTCGGCTAAAGAATCAAGGGTCCCCTTAAACTGGAAAGTAACCACGACAGACCTTCTCGAAACGGTAGCGCGCGACTCCGCCCACCTCACACGAGCCGCAGAGTTGCCAGGTTCGCGGTTTTCACGCCAAACTGGGCTTGTTTGAAAATCCTGTCGCGGGTGAAAATTCAGGGATGAAGGGGTGCGTTTGTTTAGGCTACAATTTATTTATTTTTTGGGGGTGGGGCTACGTTTTTTTGCATCTGGTGATTCACTGACAATAGCTAATGCTTTATTCAAGCCAATCCACAAGGCGATGAAAAAAATGTTAAAAGAGAATCAGAGGAGAGAAGAGAATTCAGGAGGGGCAAGAACAGAAATGAGTAAGTAAAAGTTCTTTTATTTTTGCTAGACGCTCTGGTCCACGATAACAGTAGAAGAAGAGCTATGGACTCCTGGTTTCCCATTCTTCAGCTAAAGAATCGAGGGTCCCCTTAACATGGAAAGTAATGACTGACCTTCACGAGACGTTCTTAAGTTCTCGACTCCGCACACCTCGCGTGAGCCAGTGAGAGTGGCGGAAGCGGTTTGCCTGACAGATGAGCGTACTGATGATAAGTGCGTGTATACTGGACGCGTCACATTCTCTGGCGTCGTCTCTGTAACCGTAGTGTACCCCTCAAAACTGGGGAAGGAATATTTAACTGACGAATTTTAATGTTGCGTTGTGTTCCAGGTTTGAAAAGTGCTGGAATTTTGGCTAAAGTACTTGAAAATGCTTGGAATTGTAACTGTATTTCGCTTCACAACAAATGGCTATCTGACTGAACAGTTCTCTTGTATTACTTTACGAAATAGCCGACAAGCCTCTTGTAATTCCAGGGCGAAACACGAGAGAACGTGAAGACGATAAACTGGGGCGTTTTGAAAATAAATAACCATTAAATAAAATATATGCTAGCTTGGTAACTAAGTTAGGTAGCGGTTCAAATCCTAACCAAACTATCAAATATTCTAAGTATACATTAGACATGGTACTATCTCTTTTAATGTGATAAAAAAGCGAATTATTTGGAATCATTTCGAGTATATGTGTATTTGTATAAATATGTAACTTCATTAAGCTTAAGGTGCTGGGAAAATCTTGTAAACTTGTAAAAGTACAGATTTTGTTTTACAAGTTCTCAAATCATGTCCTTCGCTTAATTTTTGCAACAGATTTACCCTCATATTGTTCCGCCAATGAGATAGCGGTAAGAGCAGAAACTGCCGCTGTCCTGCTGGCCGCGCGACACTCGATCACTGTCTCGAGCCACTAAAGCTACTGCTGCGGGACACTCGATCACTGTCTCGAGCCACTAAAGCTACTGTCGCGGGACACTCGACCACTGTTTCGAGCCACTAAAGCTACTGCCGCGCGACACTCGATTACTGACTCGCGCTACTCGCCAAGTGCCACGCCAATGTCCCTTGCTGTCCCGCGGAATCCCGACACTTGCACATAGTCCCACAACATTCAAGAAATGTTCCACACAGTGAATTTACATACACTATGGCCATGGGAAAACCTGTTAAACGATCAGGCTGAATGTACTTTAAAATTAAATTCTCTGCTTAACGACAAAATATACTTATTTTTGACCTGGATAACATTTGTTTATTTTAATAAAATCTGTGCACATTAAAACATTCTACACTTAATACTATTGAGTTTTGTGAGAGATGCTGCGTTGGCCAAGCTTATCTGCAGTGAACATATGCGTACTGATGAAGGGGAAACCTCACACTCTGAAAGACGCAAACAAAGATGACACGACGTGGGGGAGGGGGTAGAGAAGGGGACGGTGACATCAGGACAGTTTAACTTCTGTTACTGCTTGGAACAGTTACCGTCACAGGAGGAACCATGGCAGGTAAATGTTTTTTTTTATTCCAAATATCATGTGGGCTCTATTCTGTTTAAAATGATTTATGATGAATGACTTATAAAATGATGAGGTCCAAAGCAGGCTAAAGCAAATTAATATATAGAAACAGCCGTGGTCTACCGTATATGATAGCCTAACTACCACTTAAATAGTGTGTTTATTAATATAATATATTACTAGTATTTCTAAGCTATAGGTTTGTCATGAAATGTATTTGTCTGTTCAGGATTTCAAGTACTGTCGCACAAGTACGTTTGCTTCGTTGAAGCATTTTAATCAACGGCACATTAAGTATGCCATTTATTTCCGTGAGGACGGAATAGGTAAGCATTTTTTTTACTTTCCATCATTAATGTTATTTGATTTAACAATGCCTATTCACGCATGTAGTTTGTGTTCTAAGCCAATTGTACGGCGGTCATTGTGCTTGTTATACCTCAGTATACTATAAACATAAATATTTTTTCATGTAAGTGGCCAGTTTGCCATGGATAGACTGGAGCCTGCCATAGAGCTTCAAAGCCCCAGGTCCCACCATAATACATACAGTGTGAGCTGAACAGTACTGAACTAATAGTATTTAGCCACCAAGCAATTCAATCATACACTGCACATCACCACCAGGAGCAAATAGTGAAATCACACAGTTTTAATGCACACTTGTTGTTTTTTGCTGTTTGCCCCCTGGTACCACACAATCAACACTAAAATCACCACTGCAAACGCAGGAATGATGACCGGCCAATGTCCAGGAGGATCTAATGATTCAGGAGCAAAAGAAAGAAAAAAATTAATACAAAAAAACAAAAAAATGGACAGGAAATTACCACCACTACCACCAAAAGTGTCATTCGCTAATGAATGTGATTTACATTCATTTACATACATATGGTAAATTTACAGTCTGTTCTAATCTGCTTTCCTTAAGAACTACATTTAAACAGAATAACACGAAATAAGGAAATCAGAATAAAGACGTATTGAGGACAAATGTAATATTTGGCCAGTTTCAAGAACCTTTGTCTAAACTAAAGATGAACTAAGCTTTATAACGTGCAAGGGACGAGTTCAGAAGAAAACGCGTTTATTTAAAACACGAAACACACACAAACTACCGGGACTAGTCAGTACAGCGACGGACAAAGAACCTGACACAGATGGACACTTAACTACACAAACGTTAACAAGACACAACTGCAACCCATAACGTTAGGGAGACGAGAGACGATTAGTAGATTCCAGTGGCGACCCCCCACAAAGAGACACACGAACGTGTTGTGCAATTCACATGTGAACAAGCGAGGTTCGTCTTTTCATCCACGTACACGTCGGTGATGGAACATGTCCTGGGTTGGTTTCGTTAACTAAAAAAGAGAGATTAAATAAATAGTATACATTTGCATTTGCACAAATGAAACACAGGAGATAAAATCAAAACACCTTGTGTTATGTCTCTTTTAGAAAAAAAACTCAATGTTTGAAAAGAATCTTACCTTTATAACAGACCAGATGTTCGAACTGAAAATGAAAACAGACACACATACACTTACTTTGTATCAAAGGTCCACATGGACAAAAAATAAATAAAACTGATATTCTGATAGCACAGAATAGCACTGTCACCGTAGGCAGGTGTTACCGGAATCTGTGACTATCGAATTCTTTGACCGCAGACCGCTGTGTGTGGTGGTGAAGACCCGAACTCATAAACATTACAGCTCAGATTACTCTTGTAATCGCTTGATTACGTGTTAACCGCCCTAAGCATTTGTCAGTAGAAAGCACAAAAGTTGAGATTTTTAAGTTTTAGCCGAAATGTTTCTAGAATCATCGGTTTTATTTTTGTATTATTTGTACGTTACGTGAAATTAAATGTAAACTTCAAAAAAAATTATTTGTGTCTTCAGAGCAAGTCTAAAATGTCGAATTTGTCGAATAAACGTTTTTTTGCTGAGAATAAAATTTTAACGTTTGTTTACCATTGGGCTTGCACAGTTCACCTTCCAGAGTACTTCAGCCAGACAGGCGAGGATCTTCACACTCCGACGCCTCACTTCTTCTACCATGTCATATTTTTCAGGATGCATCGGATCAGCAAAAAACGTATCGTTCTACAAGACAATACCAGTACAAAGAAGACACAAACGTGGACAACAATTAGGCATACATCTCAACCTTATCCTTATAAAATAAAGTGTAGGTATGTCAGCTTATGTTGGTTATACACTTCTGCATTCACCTGGTAGTACAGGCCGTGATCGCAGTCTTTATTACTCAAGACTATTACTCAAGAATCCTTTAAGAGCGTTTACTGTTTTATTAACTCTGCATTTAAATAATTTTGTGTTATGTACAGCATAATATGGATGTGTTGTGTGCTGAACCTAGTTTAAGATACTCTGCAGTTTGATGTTAAACTATTTGATACCTCCGCAATGTGCGGGTCGAGATAGTAACTGCGTATACGGAGTCGCAAATGTAGCTCACATAATGGCTAAATGATAGAGAATATGAGGAGAATTAGCAAAGATCGTAAAGGAGTTTTAGACAGACATTGTATGTCATGCTTTGTATCCTCGTGGGAAGTGAGACATGTCATGTGAAAACATTGGAGATACAATGAGAAAAAAACACACAAAAGGTGATAAATGTTCAATGTGAAAGAATGTTCAATAAAGACAACTGCAAAGAACTCGGCAACGTGTAAACCTGCTTCCCTGTCTGGTCTGTCAAATCCTAAATTTCAGAAGTATTAGGCTACTGGTATTTGTGTGCCGTCATACGATGCAGGGTGTTGTGCGGAAATTGCACGTGCATAAAGACACTACAGATGATATTCGGGAGTATAATTCGGCAGCCATTGCGCTGGCCTCGCCAAAATTCTACTCCCCTTATTAAAATAACCCTTGTTAAATATAGAGACATGTGCTTCATGTGGAATAGCCTACACATCAGTTAAGTCAGGTCAAGCCACATTGTCAATTGTGATGTTCACCCCAATCGAAATTTGTCCTCCGCATTTACCCATCTGTGCAGTCAGAACACACACACTAGTGATCACTCGTGGGAAGTGAGACATGTTATGTGAAAACATTGGAGACACAATGAGAAAAAACACAAAAAATGTGATAAATGTTCAAGGTGAAAGAATGTTCAATAAAGACAACTGCAAAGAACTCGGCAACGTGTAAACCTGCTTCCCTGTCTGATCTGTCAAATCCTAAATTTCAGAAGTTTTACTGGTATTTGTGTCACGTGCCGTCGTACGATGGCGGTGTTGTTCCTATATTGCTGTTGTACGTTTGTACTTAAGACACTACAGATGATATCCGGGAGTATAATTCGGCAGGCATTGCGCTGGCCTCGCCAAAATTCTACTCCCCTTATTAAAATAACCCTTGTTGAATGTAGAGACATGTGCTTCATATGGAATAGCCTACTCATCCAGATAAGTCACTAAAATTAAAGAAGAATTAACCAGACATTTCAAACCTGTGAGTTACAGTGATCATAACTTAGTTCATTGAGCACTCTAGTTTGGTCCTAACTAGATATTCAGACAAATGTAGACATTACTGCCGTAATGCTGAGAAGTCATGTGGCCAGAGGTGAACTTCGGTATAGCCACTGTGTTTTTATGTACAACACCCTTGAGTCAGTTTGTCTTTGGACATAGATACTGATGTGCCGTTTCCTGTTAATGGATAATTAAAGTCTAGCTCTTATTTATGCATAGAACCGTAAATCGCGAATATAATCTGTAGCGTCTTTATGTGCGGGTAAACGAGGGAAGTCGGAATTCGGCACAAGTTTTTCCGCTGATCTCTCTCTTCGATAAGACTTCGAGCGCAGATTTTAATAAAGAACGGTACATCCACAGCCAGAGCGGATGAGCGATGTACAAGTGCTTTCCCATTTTCTTAAAGAATGGTATGACAAAGATATGAATAAACTATATGCTAAATTTTTAATTGCGAAGTTTTTGAGACGAGTTATAAAATTGCATACTAGTGCTCTTCTTAAGCAATTCACTAAATTAAAAACTCAAAAAGTATAATATACACACCTTGGATCTGCTAGACAGCGTTTGTTCTTGTTTATCGTTCATTTATACGTTTATGTGTATATAGGTTTGGATTATTGCGCATATATATATACATATTTACATGTCATTGATGGATGCATACACTACAAAACGTATCCGCGAATCCTACCTTCCGAGCATATAGACGCTCTGGTCCACGATAACAGTAGAAGAAGAGCTACGGACTCCTGGTTTCCCATTCTTCAGCTAAAGAATCGAGAATCGCCGAAAGTAATGACTGACCTTCCCGAGACGGTCTTACGTTCTTATGTATACTTTCGCTCGACTCCGCACACCTCGTGTGAGCCTGTGAGAGTGGCAGCGGAACACTTCGAAATCTGCACTTCGCAAAAGATCGGTCGCGCTAGTTAGGCGCTTACTCACTTAGGCGGTTATAACACTGCGGTCACGCCATCTGCACTTCGCAAAAGCTCGGTCGCGCTATCTACACGCGCTCTATCTATCTATCTGAAAAATCTCTTACTCGCATACACGCGGTATTACGGTAGTGTTTCTGAAACGACGCAGGGGGAAATCTCACTCTCAGTGAAGAGATAGAAATGCTATAAAGTGATGTTTTTTACCTTAATTATTAAATATATTTAAATATGCTCATATTTTGTTTTTCAGTTATTTTAACTGTGGGAATTTGGGAAAAGTCATAGGATATCAAACTGGTGTAAAATGTCTATTCACATTCACAATGTTTAAAATTTTGCATCTCTATAAAATACACAAATCAAATTGTTATGAAATCATTCCACTATATTCTTCAACATCATTTGCTAGTGTACCATTGTAGTGACTTTCAAGTGTTTTTACTGTAGCATTTTGGAATAATGAGATGGAAAATATAGATTTGAAATAGGGAGTTACTTTTTTTATACACATCGATTTATTAATTCTGATCAATCTTCCTCACTACCATCACCACTTCCACCACAACCATCATATACCAATGCAGACATTTAAACAGACTTGAGGACATTTCCTGCCATAAACATTTTGTCATCTTTTTGGTCTTCTGCTACCACTAGTTTAATCTGTGCAGATTTGACAATGCCATTCCTCTGCTGTGGTGTCTAGGGCACTGTTTGGGACAGGTACAGTTTGGGTGGTACCATGAGCTACAGCTGCTGCACTGGACCATCACCTCTCTATTATGTGAGGTTCTGCAAACACAGGAAACTTCCACTTTTACTGTTTCTCTCTCAGGTTTTGGCTGTGCTTTTATGTAGGGATAGACAGGAACTCTTGCTCTGTATAGTCTTTGCCTGAGTTTTTTCTCTTCAAAATGGCACTCTTCTGGCCTGACTCCTTCACATAAAACTGCTGCAAAGGCCAGTGCAAAAACTCCACAGTTGCTACCTGACTGCTGAATTTGCACAGCAGGCCTCCTGAGTAGGAAATATGGTGATTCTGGACGAAGCATCCAAGACAGCATTTGATGGGTGGTCTTATTAATTGATGCATTCAGACTATCATAAATGCACACCTCATTTGGCCCACAGAAAATGTTGCTTGCTGTAATCCAGTGATTGTCATTAATGTTCAGTACTTGAACAAATGACTTTTCTGTCGTCCCAACAATCCCTCCACGACGAAGTGCTGAAAACAGCAGACATGACTGAAAACCATCAGTATCACAGTACTGTTGTGCCATGTAGAAGCAAGCTAAATCCATATCATCACTGCTTAGCCATGTGTGGGGATCCAGAATGCTAATCATGGCAAATGGATACTGGATGTAATCTGGCTGGTGGAATGATTTCTTGTGGTGAATGAACTCCCCAGACTGGCCCATGGTTTTCTGTCTTCCCTCCTATTTTCACTCCTGTTCTTTTCTGTGAGACAATGTTACAACACAAAAAGGTTATGCCATGTCAAGCATATTTATACATCTTAACATTTCCAGTATTTAGCTAAATGCAGATTTATTTAATTTATACTTTACCTGCGTTGTCCTCTTTGAAATTCTCAAAAATTTCTTTGAAAATTGCTGATAAGCAATCCCTTCGCTATGTCTTCCCAGGTCTCCTAAAACGTTTTATGGATGTTAGATTTCATGTACATCCATTTCTGAGGAACGAATCTCAGTGTAAATCATATGTGCAGTATGTGAACATTGCAAATAAAAGGAAAACTCATAGTACAAGTTCAAATGTACATTGCCTTTTTTTTTACATTTTATAAGTGATTTAATGATGTATCCTACCCAGCATCAAACTTGTCCACAGAGCTGCCTGGGGCAAGAAGTAAGTAGCCAAGGAATGGATGAATGTGTTGGAATAGTACACATTAGGGTGCCCTTCCAGGTCTAGTGGTGCACTCTCAATGACCTTCTGGAAAGGTGTTTGACATAGTGTCCTAAAAACAAAGACATACAGTGTCACTGATGCAAAGATATTTCAGTGTTAACAGCACACATTGTTGTAAATTACATTTAACGTGAGTGAGAGACTGTCTATCTAACAAGTCAGGTCCATGCATTTAAAAAGAGTGACTTATTCCTAATTGTATAATATTGCAATCAAAATTGCAAGCAAATTTTCATTTAGTATGTACCTCAAAGTCTTCAGCGACGGTACAACTGTCATTGACAGGCAGTTCTCCAAATGTGGTTAGCATGTTCTGTAAGTTGGTGAAGTGCTTCTCAACACTTTCAGAAGCACATGGGCTGGAGAAGAGAACTGTGCAGCTGAGGAGCATCTCATCCAGTTCTGCCATTGAGGTTGCAGAAGTCAAGAGGCCAAAGATGTGCATGGCCAGCTTGTAGTGAAGACCTAAGGGTGACATGGAACAAATAGATTTATCATCACATACATATTGTATATATGTAATACAAATTAACTGATAAAAACATTTTACTTACTGTTTTTTGCACAGTGCCTTTGCATTCTTCATTACATGGCTCAGACAACGATGAAGAATAGGATTTTTAAATTCTTCTGTAGTGCCTTTTCCAGTTACTATATTGAAGTACTTCAGCAGCAAATCATTGAGGCTTGTCTGACAAAACACTTGTGATATGGCCTGCATGAGGACTATAGAGCCATCACATATAATCATTATTGGTTGTATGTTCCTCTGTCCATAAAGTTTGGCATGATCTGTTTGAAATGAATTGAGAAAATATACAATAGAAGAAGTGGTGTGATCACATGTCACATATGTTGCTACAGGGAATGGAGGAGAACCCTTGCTTTGGTTTCTCACTACCAGCTCATACACATAGAAGGGTCCTGAGCTGGATTTGGTATTTTTTACAATACTCCCTGTTGCATCTAGGTACACTATGTGCTCTTTTGATCGCCTGTAGAAAATGTCAATGCTCTTCTTGGACCACAGCATTACACCTGTCACGACTCTAGAGCTGACGGGGTGTCACGCAGGCGCAGGAACACGTAGGTATTTACATAAACTAGGAAGGGGAGACTACACGAACGTGAGGGAATGTATATATGAAATATATTTAGTAATACAACAACGTAACATAAATCAAACAACGCACAACCACAAGGAGAACCAAAGACGACAGAACAATAACTATATACACTAAACAGACGGGTGAACCATAAACGAGTAACTTAACATGAAACTACTAAGTATAGACACAAGCGAAGACGGGGAAACCGAACAACAGTAATATCAAACACAGGGAGGACCAGGGAGACTAACATAGGCACGGCGATAACATATAAGCGTAACGGAGACACAACCAAGGAAACACTCGAACACGACAACGGAGCTAGACATTAACAACTTTAACATAGCACAACCATAGCATTTACTTTCACAACCATAACAGACACCGTGCCATGCGACAATAACCTACAAAAGACAAGGAACAACCAGGAAGTATAAATACACAAACAGAAATGAGACACAGCTGACATGAATCACGACGACGGGGAAACACAGAAGGGAAACCATGGAAACAGAAGACTGGGCGTGAACACGAAAATGACGAAACCAAAACAGGGGCGGGGGGCGGGGGGCGGAGCCCACCGTTACAACACCTTTTGGAAGGAGCGACACCTTTTGAAGAACCTCATGAGATGAGTCAGTTTTTTCATCGATCATTTTCTGGAGACTCAGAATTTCAATTTGATGTTTCCTCTCCTTACATCTTTGTCTCCAAGAGATAGACTTTCAGAACCCCAGGAGTTGGAGCTTCTCTGCATCCAGACTCCAATACAGAACTCTTTAATTTCTGCATATTTTGAAGATAAAGAGCTATTGGGTGCATGGATACAAGCTGCTGACATATTTGTGCTTGATTGTCTGCTCTCACAGGTCTCCTTTTGAGCACTGCCATTTCACCTCTAAAGAACACATATGCTTTAAGTGTGGCCTCACTTTGCACTACAACTTCTACTTCCACAGATGAACAATACCCTGAGCATTTAAAAAGAGGAGTATTCCGTTTTGACCCAATGACTTTAACCCTGTGGCCTAGAAATGCAAAACTGCAGTATGGATGTACTGAGTGAATGCCTTTTGCAATAACATTTGTCCATTGCAGTCCCAAAAAACGGCTTTTTTTTGTTTTCTTCGAAGATTTCTCCATGCAGAATGTGGAATGAAAAAGAATGACGGTGGTGAAGGAAGACACTGGGTGAAAAATTCCTGATTACTGTCATCACTGACATCTTCCTGTTCTTGAACATCTTCCTCCTCCTCCTGCAGATCTTCCCCCTCCTGCACATCCTCCTTCCCCTGCACATCCTCCTCCTGCTGCACATCTTCCTCCTGCTGCACATCCTCCTCCTCCTGCAGATCTTCCTCCTGCTGCACATTTTCTTCTATATCCAAAACCTAAGAAAAACATATAAACTTAATGTCAAGTCATTGCTTGTTTCAATTTTTCGATGTTTTTCACACAGCATCGACACATACCTTACTGTATCTGTAGTGTGCCCTTCTAAGCCGGTATCTATTTATTGATGTGTTGGGTACACCTAGGATTGTGCACAGCTCTGCCCAAAAGCCATGATCTTTCAGTGGAGATTCACATTTTTTGAGATGTCTTGATGAATACTGAAGCAATTTAATCTGTGTGGAAACATCTTCTAAAGATATTTTCAATCTCCTGCACTGTTGAATGAAAAATACATTGTTTAGCAAAAACATGTGGAAAGAGATTACATTTTCTTGCAGTTGCAATAAATATAGATTAATTAATATAATTATATGTATATATATTAATCACATGATATACCTTTCCAAATATTTTCTAAAGGGAATAACAAAGTAATTTTCAGCATTAAAATCATAGCGCACATTGTAAATTCATGTACGTTTACAGAGTACAATAGCATAATTACTGACAAATTACTAAAAATCTTTATTGTGATACAATTACATGCTGAATTGTTCAGCAACTAACCTTTTTTAGAATTATAGTTCTAAATTTTACACCATTACAAATTTAAATACTTAAATGTATTCAACTGTAAATATTTAAAAGGCATAACTCACCTTTCCTTCCTTTTTGGATCCATCATATTTGTTTTGAAGTGTTTTCAATGTTTTGGACACTGTCACTAAGTTTATTATATTAAAATGGAGCAAACTAATTTTGATAAGAAAAGGTGTGTAACGGGTTTAGGCAGACAGCAGGAGGCAAGGGTAGCGAGCCTTGATGTTTATTGTCATCCATGGCTTACAAGTAGAAACTCAGAACACCGGCAATAATGCCTGAATATAAAAGAAAACAAAGAAGCGAATCTGAGGAGTAAAGCTGTCGTTCAGGGCAGCAGAGAATACATCCGGGGTGAGTACAGCGCAGGTTGGATCCTTCCAGGTAGGGCCAATGTGCAGCACTGAACGACAGGACCTGTGGGCTTAAATCATAACTCCAAAAGGGTGCACAGGTGTCAGTACTCAGGTGATAAAGAAGGTGGGAGAGACAGGGTCTGTGTGGGTGTGCGTGAACGCCAGGTGAGGGAGTGTCTAGTGCGAGGTGCTCTCACGGGTGTCCTCTGGTGGCGATCCCGCCTTCTCACCGTGACAAGGTGATGCTTCGGATCACTGCAAATTCTGAAATGGTTTAACCTTTGATAACACTGAATAGCTTACACATGGACTGAACCAGACATTAATGTAACACACCACAAATTGAGATGAATGTTATTTGTCTTTAGTCCATTAGTACTTGAATGTAATGCATGAAATGTAATGACATTCCTCAAAGGAAATAAAGAGTAATATAGATATTTATATATACAAATAAGCTCATAAAACTGGCACAGGGGGTGACCCACCAAGCCAGTGATGGAGGGTCCAGGCAGGGACACAGACTCTGTCCCAGCCTCAGAAATGTCTCTGCTTCATACAGGTTACATACTGCAGTACTACTGCACATGGAACACAATGAAATAAATATATAATACTGTATTTTTGCAGGGTATGGGAACACACTTAGACCTTTGGAGCCTGAAGATTAGTGCATGTTATTGAAGTCATATGCTTGGCATGGCGTGTCAAATCTTAATCCAAGTTCTCTCAAGGTATGTACAGTATGTGTTGATCCTAATATAGAGGCAGTCCAATGGAGTGATATTGATATTACACTGTAAAAAATTTCAAGTCTCACCAACTAAAAAATTCTTAGTGACCCATTGCACCTAATTTTTTTAGTTGGTCTAATTTAAGCTCTGCAAGTTGCATATTTTAAGTTCTGCTGACAACTATAGAATTTTATCTAATTAAAGAAAATAAATTGAGTGAATGAAATTTTATAATTAACCAAATACACCTAGTGGGTCCAACAAAATATTTTGTGTTGTGCCAGCTACAATTGTTTAGTTCAGTGAATTATTAATTAGTATCCAAGTTGCCCAAGCTATACTTTATGCTTAATCAAGTAAATGCAAAATATACAGAATATAATTAAGTAAATACTGAAAAGTAAACAAAATTTTCGACAAATGCGTTTTATTTGCATGTCAAAAAGAGAATGTTCAGGTTTTCAACTGTAGCACTGCATTTAGTCAGTCTGGCAAGAGTGGATTAATCACACAAACTGAAAATCCAAACATAGAGTTTCCAAAGATGAATGACTATGCTGGCAAATAAGAAACAATAATTTCATAATATAAAAACCTGCAGCATCTAAGACGAAAAGGCAAAAATGACTTCAAATGAAATTAAATTAATTATGCTTAAAGTGAAACAGAAACGAGTTGTCTTGGCATTAATTTTAAATGTTTTGAAAACACTGAATTATGCTGTTTAGCTTATCAAGGGTAAAGCATTTTTCAGCAATAAGTTTCTGCAGACACAAATCCCTTCCAAGAGGTCATGCAGCACATCTGGAGGAAAGCCAGTAATGGTGTGGAAAAAGGAAAGGTGTTTCTGTAGAACACATTCAGATGTGACACCATTCACATTTGTCAATGATTTGTTTCTTTCTAATTCAACAATGAATTCATTCACAGCTGAATGTCATTCAATGAGGCTAGACAAAATCTACAAAATTTCTCAAAATTTCCTGAAACCCTGCAACTCCATGATCTGCAAGATTGTCAGCAGAAACAGTGAGCACAGTTCCCTTAACACTCTCACCCATGTGTTCAACAAACACGCCATCTTGTTCAAGACTCTTTAAATCACGCAAAAGCAATATTTATCAATTAAACAGTTCTCAGTAAATTTTCACTCAATGAGTCTAATAATATACTGCTTGTATTAACCTAGTAAGCATACATAAGACAATGTAAAAGTTTATAACTAGATTTGCACTTCCTGATGGAAATATGAGGGCTTGAAAAGGTGGGTCCTGTTCATGTATGTATGTATGTGTGTGTGTATCTGTCTGGGTGGTGTGTGTGGAGAGGGTATGAGAGAGATGCAAGTATGTGTGTGTGTGTGTGTATGAGAGAGATGTATGTATGTGTGTGTGTGTGTGGAGTGGGTATGAGAGAGATGTATGTGCGCATGCGCGTGCGGGGGAGGGGGGAAACATTCAAAAATAACTGTCACTGCTTCTCTGAGTGGAGAAGCCTTGTTTAATCTGATTTGCACCCTCCGAACAAACGGTCGTTAATTTCTCTGTGGATTTAAAAGTTTTTACACTTAAATTTATTAAAAACTACAAATCCTATCAACTCAAAAACATACTTAGCACAAGTCACATCGTCAAGTCCTTCGAAACGCAGTTTGAACGGAGTCTGTACGTTAAGCGATTTGGGCTGTATTACAGTAAGTGCTTGAGACATGTACAAAACATTTGAAATGTGATGAAAGCAATGAGAAATGCCATTCTGTTGTGAGGAACCACAAGTTAGTTTGGCGATTTGTCCATGTTATTTTGAGAATGTCATCTCAGTTTCAAGAAATGGAAAAAAACTGTAATTTCCCTCAGCATACGTTTGAAGTCTTCGTTTTCGTTTGTGTCCAGGTAGTGCGCCGGGTAGTTTCACCACTACCACTATTGCTCCCCCAACATAATTTTTTTCATTGGACTTGACATGTTGACTGAGAAAGATAATGCTCATTCACTGAACACAAAAAAATATGTTGAATGGTAAAAATGCAGCAGCTGATGGCACAACCCGTTTTTTGTTTTGGGGGTAACTATTTTTATGTTTCATGCTTTGCCCACATTTATTTTTACATTCACAGAACATAAGCAAACAAATATTTTTTTACAGTGTAGGGATATTAACCCTAGGGATATTAGGGAAAGCTGTAACCAATAATAGTGCTGTAAAACGCATTAATTCCTCACATGATTGCCAGTAGGCACACAGGTGAATCACTAGGATTAATGTCACCCTGGCTGTTAGAATCAATCACCATGGTAACTTGATCGGGTAGGATTTAACCTGCTTAATAATTGAACAACTGAATAATTGCTTAGTTGTCATATTTAAATCTGTCATGTTCACAAGTAATTTACTTGAAAAGCCACCCAGTAGTTTACAGGGGAGACTGAAGATGGCCACTCACCTTCTGGCACTCACCCCCCCAATTTCTGCTCGTATTACTCGATCGCACGCTATCTGATCGTTTCTTATTGTTATCTGGCGCCCCCTGGGGTTCTGAAGGAGGAACAACCTGACAAGTGAGGACAAAATGGTGGACCTAGAAGGGCAGACAATGGAGAAATGGATTATTTTCTTTAATTAAGTATTCAAAATTGGTATGGTGCCACCTACACCTGCCATTGAAATTCATCCTTAATGGGGTCGTAATAACTGGTAGTATTTGATAATTTATTTGCATATGCTGTCTAATTAAAATGCACAGGATGCACAAAATGAAATGAGATATCTTAAAATGTGCTCTCTCTGCAGACACACTTAAATTTTGAAAATGATTGCTTTGAAATGTTTAAGGCTTGATTGCCGCTCTCTTTCCCTAATGGATGAGAACATGATACAAAATAAAAGGTGCACACGGAGAGCAACAGACGTTGGATAACGGGTCTGATGGGGCTGCACGAGGAGGAGGAGATGTGAGTGCACTCTGCAGACTAACGAAGGTCCAGGTCCCTATGAAGCTCAGACAGCACTGGTGCACAAGAAAGTTGGTTTTACTGAGACTGCAGCACACAGGACCACCAATAGACCTCAGCACAGATCAGATCCATATGCATCAGCACATAAAGACTGTAGTGAAATGACCTTTCAGTTTCAAAATATCAGAAACATTCAGACGTATGGTCACACACGGCTACTGACAATACAAACAGGGCCGGTAGCAGTGTTTGACAAAACTCAGTTCTCCCACAGCCTATCTCTGAAATCTGACCCTGAATTGCAGGACCGTGAATATGGAGTGGGAAGTACGGCTGAAATGAATCAACTGTTTCAAAAACCCAAAGTTCAGTCCTTCCAATTATAAAAAAAACTACTAAAACTAGCCCAATTGCTTTGCAGCTTGTATCACCAAAGTTGTACTGGATTTATGCTTTTAATGTGTGGATTGTCGTTCACAATGTCTGCTCAAATTTTAGTACTAATAAAATTGATGCTGTTTTACTTGATTGTTTCTGTATCTTGAAATAGTTTCTGGTTTTACTAAGAAACGAGAATAATGAAATAATTTGATTAGTTCTTGTTTGTTTTCACCTCCGTAACCAGCAATTACGTTTGCGTGTGGTGACCAAGTTATGCAGCTAATTCAATTAGTAACGCTTCAGTTATAATATATCAAAAATATATCAGAACCATTGAGCGTACAGCATTCAAGAAGAGAAATACGTCTACTAAATCATTCGGTAAGTGGTATACAGAACGTGGACTGGCGTGCTATGTAGGAGACCGTCGACATACAAGTCCACAGTATGCCATGTACATAGAAATAACAGTACAGTGGAAGAGAAGGGGCGAGGCTAACGGGCGGAAGCGGAAGTTTGGTAATGCAGTGAGACTGCTTTCTGCAGGAGGCTTCAAAAGGGTGATGCATAAGAGAAAGCGGCGTTAGCTATATAATATAAATACTATTATCTTCTATTATAATAGTATTACTACAGGAGCCGGTCGAGGATATTGCTAAACTATTAAGCGCTTCCGAGGGCTCCGTCAGTGGCGTACCGGACAGCAGAGTGAGTACAGGTATTTTATGTTTAAGGTCGAGAATAGATACGGAAACCTTTATTCAAATAAGTATTTAGCACTATTCCCAAATAATCATGACTAACATTTTATTCAGTACAAACCTGTAAGTGCTAATGGTGGAGAAAGAAGGACCGTTAGCTTGCAACAGGCTTAATAAAACTCCGGCGATGTAGACCGTGTGTTGCTACTGATGCTGGGTGGATGTGGCGAATATAATACTGCGTGCACCACTGCGTTTATGCAAACAGCACAAACTAGTGACCGTGCACGTTCAGCTGCTGCTGATTGCACGATGTCTTTCATTATATGGAATTTGGTTTGAAGAAGAATTGTCAAAGCTCCAGAGCACACTTAGTTTTTTCAAGAAGTCCAAGCAGTGCATCATTCGACTTGCGAATATCGTCTGGACATTCTAGAGTAGATTAGAAAGGTGTGCACTGGCACGGCTGTTGCATGGAGGACAACTCCAACGTAACGTAGATCAGAGCTATAAAGTGGTCTTGGTCTTGGTAATGTAAGTCCACAATGTAGTGACGCATTTCCTGTCAAGACCCCTATCAATCTACCCGGCATGTTTTTAAAAGCCAAGGTAATTTGATCACGCACGTGCTTTACCTACAAGAAAGTGACTGTTTTATTCCCAAGTGTATTTCTATTACTTTATTGTCATTGTATGTCAGTTCATCCTAATGTTGGCAATATAGCATTAAATTAACTTACGCAATTTCGATTTATTATGGTAGTTCGCAAGTAGCGCAAACGTTGCTGTCTGCCGGCTTGATGAATTGTACAACAGAAGCACAATATATCTATTTGACAACAGTGAAGACCTTATGAATGAAACACAACGGATATACATTTTGTCTTTGGTATGATGTTAAAGTCCTGATATTACTAAGTTTAGAATGCCTGAAATTAGATTGATGCATCACTACAATATTAGATATTATAAACTGCAATAACCTAATATAAAATATACAAAATAAATATTGCAAATTAGGCAAATAAAATGATTTCTGTGTTTTATTTAGTCAAATAAAGATTGACAAATGGTAGGTGACAAATTGAAGTTAAAAGTAGGTGAGTGATTATTGTGCATCTGTAACATGACTGACATGACAGGGATGCAAATTAGAATTCCATTGGAATCGGGAGAAATCCATGAAGGTCAGGAAGACAGTAGACCGGTCAACAATGGGAATTTGCATGATAAACAGAAAACAAACGAATAAAACAACAGAAAACGGTGAACAAACTCCAGGTGCGACATAAAGTGCAGTGTCATGACAGAAGTAGCCACTAGGAGTAATTAAAAAAAATTAATGGAGATAAAATTTTAATTGTAGATATTACAATCAGTGGATGAGTTATTAGTACCTCACCTAAGAAAGACTGTCTGTGTGTATCTTCTTTGGTGATTGTTCAAATTGCTTGCATTGGTTTTAAACTATAATATTTTAGCAAATTAATTTGCAGTACAAAAAGCAAATATTGGATTAAGCTTAATTTGGCCTATGATAATTCAAACCAGGAGATTTTTAACTCCATTCTGAAACTCAGGGAGATTGTAGTAATGAAAACAGATGTGTAATATTCAAACTGATTACTGCATAACAAAAACAACCAAAACAAATATCCCTTCTTGCTTTATCCTATTATCAAGTGCATTTAGAAATACTGAAAGCCTCTGAGATTTCTTTGGTATATATTCAATTTTGATTTTTTGCAGCACCGTGGTTCAAAATCTTACGTTTTTATACTAGATAGGAATATACTAGGCAATGTTTTGTATATTGTTTACATTATAGTTCTCTTGTTGACCTCTCTGTCTTTTTTTTAGGTACCTGCTTGTGTGCTGCTTTACCTCGAGAGGAAAACGGTGTTCCAGAAAAGGATTTACACTTCAGGCTTGGGGCAGATGAGCTAAGGCAATGAAGCAGCATTCACATAGCTGAAAGAGTATAGAAGTGAAGATGATTCATTCCAAAGAATGACTCTTTAATCAGACTCTTAGAATCTATTTTTAATTTAAAAAATGCTGGTATCAGAGAGGATTTGGCGAGTTCTTTCCTCCGTTATAGCCATATGAAGCTTTATTGTAATGACTCGTCTGTTTCCTGTAAAAGTAATATGGTATTTCGACTTGGATGCGAATTGATTAAAGAGTCATTTTTTGGACTCTCCAATCACCACAGATGAGAATGTCAGGCAGTGAACTAACCAATCAATCACACATGAGCATAAGCTAAGAAGAGCTCATGAAAATGGAGTCAACAAAGGAAGAGATGAGCTTGTCGAACAAGTTTCATCTTGAAGAGCAAAGAGGCTGTGATGAGCCAGTGGACACGTCTAGCAATGGCTCTTCTGATTATCGTCAGGTTCAGTGTCCAACCCCACTGAAACCTGCACTGGACAACGAGAACAAGCAAGAAACTGACAGCAAAGCGTTTTGGGGTTCAGCCTCCGATGACGGCGCAGACACAAAGAACTCTGGGGACGGAAGGTATGACACCAGTAATGTACTTGACAGTTCAGGAATCGATGCTTTAATTGTTGAACAGTCTGAACCAGCAAATGAGAAAATAATGTCTTCGAATGATGTCTTCAACAGGACCTCAGAGAAACTTCACGAACCACACACAGAGGCAGAGCAGAAGAATGCTGACAATACGCAGCAAAGTGATGAGAAACCTTTGGCCACGAGTGGCCGCGATGCTGAAGCAGGCGATACAGAGACAATTATGGACATTCTGCAAGAAAAGGAAAGTTCGTCTTCTCGCGGACGCCCAAGAAAGGAGAAGCAAATTATAAAATGTGAGTACTGTGGGCGGCCGTTCAACCATGCCTCAGCGTACATCATCCACCGGCGTGTTCACACAGGCGAGAAGCCCTTCACTTGCCAGGACTGTGGCAAAGCGTTTGCTCAACTCTCCAACCTTAGATCGCACAGTAAGATTCATAATACTCCTAAAATTCTGAGCGTGCAACTTTCCAGCAAAAGCCGAAGTAGACGCCCTGTTGCCAGGTGGGTGCCAGAAAACCCCGTGAGCTCAACTGCAAGTTTTAGAAAGGAGTACCATGACAACACCCCATTCAGCAAAGGCAGAACACCTGTGCCTTGTCCGATCTGTGGCAAGGTCTTCCCATACAAATCTGTGCTTAAAATACACCTGCGAATTCACAGTGGGGAAAAGCCATACTCTTGCAAGGTTTGCGGCAAAGCGTTTACACAGGCGTGTACCGTGCGTGTCCATGAAAGAGTGCACTGGTCTATCAAACCTTTTCTGTGTTCCAAGTGTGGAAAGGGATTTTCTCAGATCGGGACTCTGAAGGCCCATACCTGCCAAGGGAAGAAGCACACTCACACCACCTTGAAAGAAATGGAATTGACTGGTATGGTCGTTTTCAGGTGTCACCTTTGCAAGAAGTGCTTCAGTACCAGAGAGCACTATGATCTCCACTTACAAGCACATAATGACAGCCACCGTTATACCTGTGACACCTGCAGTCAGACGTTTAGTCTGCGCTCCGAGCTCGACACGCACAGAAAATACTGCTTCTCAATGTGGCTCTCAAGGACAAAGTCGTACCACCGACAGCCATCGGTCAAAATGCAAAACAAACTTGATGAGTCCAGTAAAGCAGGAAAAGACTCCCAGACTGAAAATACAGTTCAAAACATGCCCATAAAACCGCTCAATCCCTGCCCCGCTGAATCTTCTCAGCAGGAACACCAAACTACGCCCCAGAAAACGCTACAGTCTGATGTTCCCCAACCACGGAAACGTAAGAAATACCCTTCTTTACTAACTTGCCCTCCAAAGTTAATGGCCAGCTCCACGTATGACTCCCAAAACAGCCACAATATGTGGCAACCCTTCAAAGCAAGTTACTTTGTATCTCAGCTGAACAGTTTAGACCAGAAGTCTGACCCACGGAAATACGTGTGTCCACGGTGTGGACGGTTCTTCAGCCATGTAGGGCGGCTGAGGGCCCACATGCTGACTCATGCCAGGGGCAAGAGCTTCACCTGTGGCAACTGTGGGAGGACCTTGGAAAACTGGAGCAAGTTCTGGCGTCACCAGCGTTTGCATAAACAGAGACGAGGTCGCTTCTTCTGTCCAAAATGTGGGCGGGGCTTTCGTTTTGTGGGTATATACATGGAGCACGTTCAGCAGCATCCAGAGCTTAATGCATATTTCTGCCCCCTTTGCCCCCACACATTTTCAAATGCTGTAAACCTCAGAAACCACCAGCAGGAATGGCATCGCTCTAGAATGCCCCATATATGTGACGTTTGCGGCAAAGGATTCGCCAGTCCCGTAATCCTGAAGAGGCACAGGGTTGCGCACTGTTTTAAAATCGTGCAGGTGGACACGCCACATGTGGCTAATGTGCAGCCCGTGGTGAAGCCTTACGAATGTGGCAAATGTGATGCCAGTTTCAAAGCTTTGGATTTGCTTTTTAATCATCAGTTCTGCCATTCGCCGAATGGAGATGTATGTCTGAGCAGTAGCAACTGCGAACAAATTTACAATTTTGGTGGGAAGAAGGGGCCACATTGGCCACACCACGAAAATAACCTCGACCTCAGCGACTCTACCTCTAACCCAGACAGCTCGCGGCCTTATGAAGATATCAGAAGTGGAAGTCGGTCGTCAACCATCCCAACAGACATGGTCCAGACACAAACAGAGCAAGAAGCACAGAACAGTGTCCCACAGACATCCACAACCATGCCGGTTCTTTCAGCAGGTTCAGAACCAGAAGAGGTGGAGAAGTCTGAGAAACCAAATGAAGGACTTGGTGGTCCAACTGAGCAGTCCAAACAGGAGGAGACGGCAGAACGTCTGGAGTGTGCAGAATGCAGCGCGTGCTTCGCTCTCCTCCCAGCTTTACATGAACATTACCTGGAACATGCCCGGGGGGAGATATGATGGAGATATGAGGAGTCTGAGAAATGACTTTCTAAGATATGATGCTTAAGGAGACAACCTCAGATCATACTTTGCTCTTGGACAACTGTAAAACACAAACCACAGTGCCCTTTTCTGTGTATTAGTTATTTTGTACTGTCAATGGAACTGAACATTATGTAGAAATTGACTACGGTGCTTGTTTCGGAAAGGCATACGATATCAGTTCTAAACATTTGGATAAATAATTGCTTGAAGCTTGATTTTAACGGTATATGAAATATTTTTTAAAGCTGTTGATGATTCAGCACTTTGTGTGAGATACGTGTAGTTGTGAAAAATGACGCAACTTAGTGTGGAAACACAAAATTATGTTTTAATATGTTGGAAAGTTCAAAATCCATCTCCTAATTACTGCTAAAATTGTTTTGGAAAATCCAGCAGAGAACATCACCTTTGGCCTTTTGGTGTTAAAGCTGCGCTGTATACAGAAATGTTTAAGTGTATTTTTGACTTGGTATAATGTTTAGTATCAGGTTTTTATTTAAGTAATGTATATGTTTTATACATAAGTCGTTTCTCTTTAGTGAATGCTAGGACAAGTTCATCCTAATAAACTTAAAGGTGTATTTGACATGTTTGATGTTTATTTAGCTGTCATTTCCCATTCTAGAATATTCCATTATCTAATTTGAAATTGCAATGGGTTTGATATGTTCTCCAAAATGTCCAAATGCCCTGCTTGGCCAATGTCGAGCATTTTTATGAAGAGAAAGAATACTAATGAGGGTGTAAGTTCACACGGACGTCTTTTGCATTCCGCTCCTCGTGTCCAAGTCTTCATTGATCTACTGCCCAAATATCTTCATTTGCTCTCCAAAAGACAACACATTCACATGGTAAGATAAAATTTTACTTTATTCTGAAATTTTGGTTATTATTATAAGTGCCACAAAATGAAACGCCTTAATTTTTGCTCATGGTGTCTCTGATCCAGGAAGAGTAGTGACAAACTTTGACATAGACACCAGGCTTATTTTTCAGAGCACAGCCGTGACCCCAGGACACGACACCCTGTAGCTGGGTGTTGCACACAAGAGGGCCACCGGAATCTCCCTGTGGTGGGTGGAGAAAGAAGACATTCATGGGTTAGCCAGATCACAAAGGCATACAATTTTTTCCTTTCTTGCTGTGAATGTGATCAATTTATTAGTGTGTTACTTATATATGACAAAGTATCATTGATGTATGCTATACAGTATAATTATTTCATATTTCTTAAACAATCGTATACTGAAATTCATAGTTATATCACATCACCAGAATGACCACTAAACTGAAGCAAAGAAAGATAATTGAGCTCTGATGCTTTCTTTACCTGGCAAGAGTCTTTACTGCCCTCTATGAAGCCAGCACAGAACATGTTGGAGGTTATTTTACCAGGGTAGGCATTTTTGCAAACATTGTCTCTCAGGATAGGAGCATTCAGGCACATCAGACAGTCAGGATAGTTTGCTTTTAAGAGAAACATTGCAGCCAACAACAGTGATCTATTAGTCAGAGAGATAGTGTGCTCATAATAAATAATAAGCTATTGTAAATGCAAAATCTACCTATTCTTCACCAACAAAGTACTAGCACAAACCTTAGAGCTGGTATTACCTAACCTTCGGATCATGCTTACATTAAAAATTGCTTAGTCAAAGGAGGTAAAACAGACCACTTACTGCCAGTGCTGACGACATTTCCCCATCCGGAGATCAGGCACATGGTACCAGCAGCAGCACAGCTGCTGGGTAAGGGTACAGTCTGAACATGGGCGTTCAAGGTGGCAGCTTGGCTAAGCTTGATCAGCATGATGTCATTGTCGGGGTCACCGCTGGTATAGCTGGGGTGCTTAATGACCTTGGCAGAGTTGATGAACTGCTCCGTGCTCTCATTCACAGAGATGTTGTGCTCACCCAGACGCACCTGCATGTGACTGTTTAAAAGACAGAGGAGTCAGTAAGCCTGTTTGGTCCTGGACATACAGGACAAAAACACCAGGTGCTTCCATTACATTTCTGAAGCAGGAAATTATATATTATATATATATATTAAGTTAAATGGATTTTACTTACGGTGAGTAGCAGTGAGCAGCTGAGAGGACCCATGTGTTGCTGATCAAAGAACCTCCACAAACGTGATGTCCAGTGTTCAGAGACACCTGGTAGGGCACTGCGTTCTTTTCGCACTCATAACCTCCGACAATCTTATTATCACCAGGGACAGAAAAAATGACTTGGTAGTGGAGAATCAATATACAGTGAATAGGTCTGCCACGAAGAAGAAACATTTCCTAATGTAGAAGAATGTTCAAAGAAAGCGCTTCTTAAAACGTAGAACTGTGTTTTTCTGTCAAACTCCAGACTTCAACTGTCCAGTTCCACACCACTGAACCCCCCACTCACATACCGCCCCAACGCGTGTTCATCAACCTTGTGGGTCTGAATCAGATCAGACAGATGCTGATAACTATTCCCACTAGTTATCAAGCTCATATCGTATCAAGCCAATTTATCTGGGCAAAACACTGCATTTCTATTTGGGACGAGAATTTCAGACTCCTGTCCAATTCCATCAGATTTTGAAACGAAACTAAATTGTTTCAAAAACAAATACGATTTATATATAATTAAGGAAGTCCAGATGGGTTATGAGATATGTCTACTTATTTTTGTACTGTTATCTCATAATTAGATCATGACAACTTTTTCTCGTGATCTCAAGATAACAATTGTTTTCCGAGAACGACGCTTATTTTCCTGATGGTGTCGAAATAATTAGACATATATCCTGTAAAACTCATAGATGAGCCCATCCGTTTTTACTTTGAACCACGGACTGACACCAGTGGAGGACAGTCACTTAAACACGTACGGTCATGGCCGCACACACACACCGTGAACGAGACGTTTCCTTTTCTCGATTTACATACAAACCATTAGAGACTTTCTAGTCTATTATACCTTAGAGAGGGGTTTCGGATAGCTTGTATTAACCCAGTAGACCTCACATTTATGTATTTATTTTTACAAATAAATTGTTGAAAAGCGCTACAAAAGCACACACAAGCTCTCAAAAAAATCTCAAGAAAAACTTTTTTCGAGGAAACATTAGGATATTATTGATATTATTAGGGATATTAGGATAATGGCACATAAAAATAAAAAAAACTCATGGCCTCACTGGACATCCTTAGCCTGACGCCACTGATTCAAATTTCAAATAATTTCAAAATGAATGAAAATAAACATCAAACTGCCTATATTAATCGAAGGTGCCTCTCATGGACTGTTGTAGGCTAGGCCTAAATTAAAATCTTTGCCAAGAATAATTCTCAGTGCGTTTCACTGTGCTGCGGCTATGCGTCCACGCGTGCGTCTGTAGGTGAAGGCATTGCCAGCTCGTCAGAAACGCACGGCCTGAAGGGTCGCGTGCGCGCGCGGGGCCGGCGTGACGTCACATTCCCGCGACCGCTCCGTCTGTGTACATGTACCCGAGATTTTGAAACATAGCTTCTGCGTTTCAAAGGTGGATTTTAATCTTTTTTATGAGTTATGAGGCGCCGTCACAAGGTCAGTAAAGATACGTTTTGCATCCAAACCACGTTCTTTCTAACCGTGAGTGTGAATACGGTGTGATTTTTAGGCGGTCAGCTGTGTTTGGTTGCGAATGGCTAGCAATGGATACCGTAGCTAGCGATGTTGCTAAGACAGCTAACGTTAATTTATGCCGGATGCCCATCCATTGCGGATGTGGTGCAGAATAAATGCGCATTGACGCGACAGATTAATGTAGACCACGGTATAATTGACTTACTGTGTATTATTGTAAGTGTGGAAGTAGAATTGTCGTAGTATTGTATTTTTCTTTGGTTTTGTTTGTTATGCTTTCGGCTAGAGCCACTGAGATTGCCCCCTTGTCGTTTTCAGATCAGACTGCCATGAAATGTGCTGGCGGAATCCTCAGTGTTGGCAACGCCTCCTTCTGTGTGACAGACCTTATTCTACACATTACTCCTAAATACTTCTCATGCCACTTCTAGGTCTGGACGTATTTTTCAGAATATATGTATCACTCGATTTTTCCTTTGGTCAAAAGCTACAGATTATTTAATGGTGATTGATTTACTCTCGATTTGGCCAAATTGTAATCACTTTCAGCTGCAGGTTAGTAGCCTCATTTTCCGTTTAAGGCAGGTAGCTGTTTGGAGCTGGTATATGACGGAGACTGTGATCAAGTCAAGCCTTGGCAGGCTGCACGTCGACGCACTGAACACATAGCGATGGCTCTGTGATGGCACATCAGGCAGTTTGTGAATGGCGTCGTGTTCGCTGGTCCGTTCCGTGTGGTTGCAAACCCGGCCTGATCCATGACTGAATATTATGAGGAGGGGGGGTTGCTGTATGAGCACTCCCCCCCCATGCACATTAAAGTGGAGTCCCCGGAGGGGCCCTTTGGAGGGGGGGTCTCAGAGGACGGCTTTCCCAGGGAAGATGACGACTCGGAAGGTAGCTGTGATCACAGCAGTGGGCTGGCTGGTAGCCTCCCTTTCAACGTGGTGGTAGTACATCCCAACATTGTTGCTCCTGGAGTGTCCTCTGATGATCTTATCCCCACTGAACAAAGTAAGCAGCTCCCATTGGTTGTCTTTACATGTTTTACATTGCTTAAAGCTGCCCAGTAAGGTTCTGTTCAGAAGGGTTAGGCAAATGACCAGCTGTAACTGAATGTAAAGTGCATGAATCTCGCCCATTTTCCCAAACGTTGTAAGCATTTCAGGGTCATCCCATGTCAAATGTCTAAGCCTTGTGGTAATTCACATGTCACAGCCACTCAGCCAGTTCTTCAGAGTTCAGTTTGAGCCCCAATATTATTGATTGTTCTGTTATGGTGTTAAAATGACAGCAGACTCCCAAACAAGAAGAACAATGTCATAATAACGTATGACAGTGTTCTCATCTAAACAACATATGGTGTTATTTCAAAATATTATGGAGTATGTTAGTCCTATAAAAAAAACAACAACATGTAATTCTCACTTGCCTTGAGATCATCAAAGTACAATATTTTGACAAGACCATACTGTATGTACCACATTTATTGCAGTATGTTTTGAAAACCTATGTTTAGTAACTTGGTTGCCAAATCAAATTAGATACTTAGGACTAAACCAATGGATTAGTTTGTTTTCCAGATTAAAATCATTCCCAAACTGCTTTTTTTATGTAGGCTCTCCGCGTGCATTTGCTTGAAAATAAGTTTGTTTTCAAATATTTATACATCATATTAATACTGGGGAGATTGGATTAGAGTGACATTTTGTTTTCTATTGGTTCTCATCTGCACTCGGTTGTGTCAGTGACCTACTGTACTCTGTGGCTTTAGACTGAGCAGGATATTTGCTCATCTGCTCAGTTGGTCCTGAGGCAGCTGTGAAGCTGAAATGACTTTAATTCCTTGATTTAATTCCAATGCAAGGCTACATGGATTCAGTGCTGTTGCTTTTATTGTGGTATGCAAAGTTCCCCAGAGTTAAATATCTCAGCACATAATGGATGTGTAAAAAAAAAAAAAAAAAGTTTGAAAAATGACAAACCAAGACAGTCCATATTGAAGTGCAGTGTAACTGGACATGCACAAGTGCTGGGCAGGGGGGTGTCGACTGAAGATTGCCACTGCATTCCATTATATTTTCATGCATGAGCTTTTCAAGTTTACATTTTCACCTAATTTTCCCCTGTGTCTTTCACAAAACTCTTTCAGCTGTTTTGATTAAGAACGGTTAAAAACCGAGTGATGTCAAACAGCACGAAAAGCCGTTATAAGCACCTCTGGACTTACAACATTGTCAGCTTCATTTCCAGTCCAGTGCTGGTGGGTCCTCAACACTGCAGAGCAGAGTAGTGCTCTACCTGGTTAGAGCAGGATACCCACTAAACCCTGCAGTGCTGTCGCCCTCCGGATCGTTATCTGATTAACCTGGACTGAGGTAGCTTGACCTAACAGATAACCCCGATCATTAACACCCTGCCATTATTCATTGGGAGAGGAGATGCTTTAGGCTTGTGGTGTGCTCAAAAGCTTTTGAAATCTTCCACGTTTTGGGAGAGCTGTTCACATATGCCCCATTCATGCCATTTGACATGGTATGACCAACCAGCTAATGTGCAAGTGTTTGTGATGTGCTTCGTTACCAGACCCTTTGGTCTGTGAGTCCTGCTGACGTAGCTAGAGTGGCTCGTTAGCCACGTTAGCTTCTCACCCCAATTCCTACGGGCAGCTTTGCACTTGGAGGGTGACATGGAGCTGACACAAGGTCTGGTCCTGAATGCAAACCACGTTTATTGCATTGGTCTTTTGAATGGATTCATTCCTTTTCCCATCATGGATTTGTAAAGCCATCTCAACAAATATGAAATCAGTAGTAGTTTTTCTACCTGTTTTGATTCCCCCATTGCAGCACATTATTCCTCATGGTGATTCAAACCAAGGTGGATTTTTTTTACACTGTAAAAATGATCAAGATGGGAACCTTAAAACTGCATTTGCTGCCATTATGTGTTGGTTTGCATTTAGCACTTGCCATATACATTCAAAGAGGAATAAATGTTCTATTACATTATTCTTACCATCATGATTGTGACTTTAAGGGTGCTATAGTACAAGTAATGTGTTTGTGTTATTATTATCTACATTTCAAAAGTCTATTATGTCTAGCTCTTGTGCCATGTTGGACAATGAGCTGATGCTCTGCCACATAGGGAGCATGTTCATCAAACGTGTAGCACGGATTCTTTGCTGACTTCTTTCTAGAACTTTCCGCATCGTAGGTTAATGTTGCATTCACTGCTTTGCCTTTTGCCATTAGGCAGAGGGGTTTCAGCTGCGTTGGCCTCGGGGGGGGCAGGAAAAAGGAAGAGTCGCTTTAGCGGCGCCGAGCTGGAGGTGTTGGTGTCGGAAGTGACCCGATGCGAGGGGGAGCTGTTCGGCCCGGCCGGCCGGCTGCGGCGGCGCGAGAGAGAGCGCATCTGGGCCGGCATCCTGGAGCGCGTGAACGCCGTGTCCCGCGTCCCGCGCACCCTCCGCGAGGTGAAGAAGCGCTGGGACGACCTGAAGAGGCGCAACGGCGGGAGGCTGGCTGACGCCAGGCACCGCTCCTGCTACCTGCCGTCCAGCAGAGGGGCTGCGGTGCTGGGCGGGCCGCCTCAGGTGAGCCCCAGGCTTCAGCAGGCCCGCCAAAAGCTGAGTGCACGAGGGAAGGCCAGTTTCACCTGCCTCTCGGACACGGACCCAGGTGAGGGGGTGGGAGGGGCCAGCTGGACTTTTATTTTGAAATTTTTTCCATCTGTATAGCATATTTGGAGAAATATCTAATAATATCTGACTATATACTGTGTATCGAATACAGTAATCCTATCAGTTTGGTTTGTGAATTTATTGTTTGCAAATACTTAATTTTACACAATGAACTTTCCAGCAGTTTTTTAGACTTTTATTTTTTATTATATGTAAACTTCTGAACAATTTTGTTGTATGTTGCAAAAGCATGGCACGATGCCAGACTGGATTAGACCACAGCTGAACTGGACCAGTTCTGGAGCAAAAGGAAGTCAGTTTAGTGGTGTCCTGACTTCAAGTCTGTCAATACAGCTAATGTAAAATGAAGAAAATCCCAAACCAGCATAAATCTACATGTAGCAGATACGTGTACGCCATGTTCTACCCAGCTCATGCCAGATGACCTCATGTTCACATTAAAGGGTCTTCAAACATTTACTGTTAACAGGGTCAAGCAACAGCAGTCGTACATCATAAGGAGATGTTTTGTTTTCAGCCTCGGCGAATCATATTCCACACTGGAATTACAGGAGGAAGAATTAACTGGAGTTTGGGAGTAAATCCAGCAGACATGCATCCTTTACCTGCAGGAAAACTGTCAGGTCTCCTCCCGTGTTGAGAAGTGTGACGATCCAGCCGCTGAGACACTTGGCTAGTTACATGAAGGCATTTTAACCTCATGGACCAATGCCAGTGTTAATGAAGTCAGAGTGTACTTACATTTGCATTTCAGAGTTCTTTATTTAGGTATTTTTTTCAGTGTTACCTGCACTCTCTCTCTCTGTCTCTCTCTCTCACACACACACACAATATAATATTGTTTAAGTATAATAAACTTAATTCTATGGAAAATGTATAGACCCTGCAATATGAGCCCAGTTTGATTTTGCTCCTGTCAATCAGTTACAGGGGGAGACGGCTCGGAGAGAGATGGCTTTGAAAAGGAGGAAGACTCCGGGGAGCAAGAAGGCGAGGAAGCAAACAAGGATGGTGAGGGTGTAGATAACAGCATGGAGGACAAACTGGGCTTGGCCCTGGGCCTAGGAATAGTCCCGCCCCCGACATCGGAGCGCTGGCTGCCTCCGTCGCCCCTCTACAGTGCTCCCTTCCTGAACGGGAGCCCGCAGGCCAGCCCGGAGCCGTCCCTGGGGGCCCACCAGGGCCCTCTGGAGCCCCCTCCATCACGCACCTCCTGGCTGGAGGACGAACTCCGGGGCCTGGGGGAGGCGGCCGTGCAGCTTGGGGACCGTCTGGAGCAGAACCTGCGCGAGTTCGGCGAAGGGTTCAGGCACGACATGCGGACCCTGGTGGCCTCGCAGGAGGCGCTGACGAGCAGCCTGCAGCAGAACAACGTGCTGCTGCAGCGCCTCCTGGGGCTCCTGGAGATGCAGCACCAGCACACGCTGCCTCCGCAGCACCCGATTGGACAGCAGCCGCAACAGGAAACCCCTCCCCCGCAGTTACCCCAGCAACTCGGAGAACTCGTCCCGCAAAACGCAAGCGAGCAAATATTCGTCCCCGTCGCCTCTGTACACCCACGCCCAGACATTCTAGACGGCACTTCAAAGCCTGAGTCATCAGCTGAGATAAATACGCAACGGCCTCGTCGAGGTAGAACAGTAGAACACAGACGAAGGCGTAAACACTAGATATGTGAGTCGTGTTCAATCACAATAGCTATTTATTTCAAACTATTGTTTTATATACTGATGTACCACCGACTAAATGCAGTATGTGCCATGTCTTAAAAGCTAAATTTTATTGTTATGACTGTTGCAAAAATTATAGGCTGTATGTAAAAAGTTGCAAGTGTTCTATTTAAAGGGTTATTCTATGTCAAGTTGCTATGGAACTGAGTTATGAATTATGTGAACTCGGCAGGCGACTGCACCTCTAGTTATGAGACTGGGACTGGTACATATGACACACCCCCTCACCACATTTAATTGCTGTGACCGGTGTTATGATGTTAAATCGCTTCTCTCCAAGTTCTCTACAAACATGGTAGATGGTTCCTTTACAGCCTTGATTTAACAGAACATGTATAGGGCATGTATAGAAGGAATCCTGTGAGCATTTTTTAAAAATAGATGTATAGTATTCCTTCCATCCAAGTAATATTTTGACCAAGAAAGATTCAAAATTATAACTTTGTCATCACTTTTGTATCCCTTTATACAGTGGCTACCGGATCTATATTGGCTGTCGAGACCTCTTTTCTTAAGCTTGTTTGACATGGAATAACCCTAATGATATTATATCTAAATTGACCTATGCATATTCTTACACAGTAATTTATTGACCATTTAAATTAACACTTAGTGTATTTTTGTTATTTATGCCTGTGTTCATTTAATAATAGCCAGAATAAGATACCTTTTAATGGTCCTGTTGAGGTAAGTCAAACGCAGAAAACAGCTTTTTGTTCAAAGGCGGTGATCGAACGCTTGGTGCTGAAGGTGACCTTGTTTTTAATTCATCTGCAGCAAATGGTTTATAAGGAATTGAATTCCCAGGTTAAGGGGAGACGTTTTTAACTGAACAATCACTTAATGCTGATAATCTGTTCTCTGCATGCAGCGCAAGGTAGCTTCTATAGATGGGTGCATACCTTTTGCAAAGTTTATATCCTGTAATTATAGAAGGACCTTCACTGGTAAGTGTCTGGATAAGAACATGTATTAATAAACGGGATCTGTGAATTTAACATGTTTCTTGTTGATTGCAGCGCTGTGTTTTAGCTGGAGACATGATTAAGAAGAAAATTAGATGAGTTACCAAGGTAAATACTTGATATATAATAAATACATATGGATTCCTTTGATGTGAAAGTAATCATTATATTTACAAATGTATTGAACTCCAACTGCGAAATGCTTAATTGCATTATTACAAAATATATCTATGCGAATTGTATTTTTCAGTGATGAAACTGTGACCTTGATTTATTTAAGATGCAGAAATAGTCAGAAATAGCTTCCACTTTGAGTAGATTTTTTAGCTGGTTCTCCTGTTTTAGAAACTGGTAACAATTCACCCCTAATGGAAATTTTATTCCTTAAAATGCATTAAAGATTTAATGTTTCAGTTAATTTCACGAAAAGGACGGAACGTAATTTTAAAGACTTAAAAACCACGACCGGGCTATTTAATACGCGGCTAGTGGACGCTGGACCATGCACCCTCCGGCACAGTAGATGGCAGTACTCATCGTGAAGTGGGGTTGGAACATCCCTAATATTTCTAAGGAAGGAGTTATATCGGAGAGAGGAATAATTAAGGTAAACATGGCCGCTTTACGGCCTGAACTCGAAAACCTACTGGATAACCAGGTCAGAAACGGTGACTGCTCAGGAGTTAAACATACAGAACGCGAACTTGCATTTTCTTTAAACGAAGTCGCTGACTCTGCCTTGTGTGGAGAAAGCGGCGAAGTGAAAGACACGAAGCAATGTTGTGCCGCATCTGCACAGGTAGTGGGTAATTCATCTCTCCATACGAGCCTAGTGCAGTCTGCGTTTAAACAAACCAGTGGCGATGGCACCATGTTGTCCAAGCAGTGTGCCCAAAAGAGAAGTGTTTCCAAAGAAAAGAAATGTGAACTGGTTTGGTCGGAGACGGAAGAGGATTTGGACTTGACGTGTAGCAAATCATGCAAGGAAAATTCGGGTGAGTACAAAGCGTTCCCAGAGCCTACAGGGTTTATGGTTTTAACTATTATATAGGCCTACAGATTATCGGTGTTCTCCACTATTATGTGGATACCGAATTTGAACCACTGTGGAGCTGTAAACGGGATGGTGCCATCAGTGTAATGCAACCGGCTGTTTGGCATTCTGGGCCAACATGTTCAGTAGTGGCACACTGCTGCAGGATCTTACCTGAGATCTTGCTCTACGGCTGCTGTAACGTTAACTGTTAGAAATATTGTAGAAATACAGCAAACTGCAGAATTCTCAGCTATGCGCCAAAAGCGTGTTTCTGAAGCAATAAAGAATCCTCGTCTATACTGGCCAATTAAACGTTGTCCATTTCGTTTTCCCCCCATTATTTAGATAGTTTTCCAACTTTCTAAACTGAATGGAATAGTGAACCAGGGTAAGTGAAAGAAGTTTTGTACAGTGCAGTAAATATTACTTACAGTACTGACATCCCGACTCTGATGCTGCTCTGTGTGTACAGAATATATTTTACAGTGTAATTATGTGCTGCAAAAGCAGTCTATCCATCTTGATCAAGGTGTGCGTTTTAATGGGACAAATGGGGAATAACGTTGTAATTAACCAGTTGTTTACCCAATCAGAAATGAACGTATTCTTCACAATGGCCACATTACATAGCCCTGACCAGACAACAGTACTTCATTAATAGGTTCCGATTTTATGACAAGCGGAAGAAAATTTAATCAACTTTTTGGTTTTGTATAAGTGGTAGAGATCTGTGTACTGCAACTATTGGGTTAGTTAAAAAAAGATCGCCTGTTTTAAAACAAAGCAATGTTGGTAAATATTCTGTGCTTTTCTGTAAGCATCATAAATATAAAGATATGTGCTGTACTGTTTCCAGTGTGTTTGTTAAAGGATAAACAAAGGATGAGAAGTGAAAGGATGTATTTCACTACATGACTTGTTGGGACTTGTAGTTGTTGGGATGCTTGAGTGGTGAAATGTAAGGACATTATTCATGGAAAATGGGCAGAAAACCTTACTAGGTTTTTTTTAAAGAAATAGAAAAAAAACTCAATCTCTTCTTATTTTTGCCTAGAGCATGGACTCCAAATGCAAACAGAGGACCAAACTACAGAAGACGTGTGCATAGCTGTGCATACAGTGCATCAAAAATACCCACAGGCACAAGATGATGAAGACTTCACAGACATGACTGTGGAAATGGAGTGTAATGGTGAATCTAAGAAACATGAAGAGGAGAAAATAGAGGATAGTCCAGGAGAAGATGGACAACCTGTAAAGGAAGAAGGGGAGTTGAAAGAAAAGAATGGAGGTGTGGACAGAGGGGGTGTGCAGGTGGAGGTGGAGGAGGGGATGGAGGAGGAGAAGTGTCGCAAGCCAAATGCCCCTGTGAAGCCACGGAAGAGCCATCGGGAATGTCGTGAATGCGGCAAGAAGTTCACGCGGAGGGAGACGTACAACCTGCACCGCCACGTCCACATGCACCAGGACGAGCAGGCCTCTCTCACCTGCGCAGAATGCGGCCTGTCCTTCCAGCACCGAAGCAGCCTCATCAAGCACCGCGGCGAGCACAAGACCGACGGCGCGCCCACCCCGCCGACGGCCGCGCAGAGGCGCGCCAAGCCAAGGGAGGGGGAGGGCCTGGAGTGCGAGCAGTGCGGCGAGCGCTTGGCGTCGCTGCTCAGGTTCACGCTCCACGCGTGTCAGCAGAACCCGGAGAAGCCGTACCGCTGCCCCCTGTGCCGCAGGGAGTTTCAGTACAGGGTGTCCATCAACGCCCACATGCAGAGCCACTCCCTGGAGAGCCCTTACCGCTGCCTGGAGTGCAACAAGGGCTTCCAGTGCGCCGTGAGCCTGCACGTGCACCAGCGCTCCCACGCCGCCCTCAAACCGTACGAGTGCCCCGACTGTGGCATGGTGTTCAGGCACCGTGCCTACATGGAGGACCACCGGCGCAGGCACACCGAGGAACGGCCGCACCAGTGCGCCACCTGCGGGAAGAGCTTCAAACACGGCAGCCTCCTGCAGCAGCACCAGTACCTGCACACCGGCCAGAAGCCGTACCGCTGCGGCGAATGCGGGAAGAGGTTTGCGTTTGCGCAGAACATGCGCGCTCACTGCCGCCAGCATAAGAGACACTCGGGTTCCCCCAGTACGGAGGCGCCCGGCCCGGATTGCGACGTGCCCAACGGGACCGGTTTAGAGACGGCGGGCAAAGAGAACACGAACGTCGACGTCATGCAGCAGCGCAACTGTCCGCTGTGTCCCCAGCTCTTTCACAAAGCGGCCGACCTCAGGGCGCACATGTTGATACACGAGGCCGAGTACGAGCAACGAAGCAACGGGAAGAAGCGCGACGAGGCATTCGCCTGTCCGTACTGTCCCCTTCAGTTTGTGGACGAGTCCGCTTTACAGTCCCACGCTTTCACCCATGAGGTCACACCGGCGCCTTTGAAGAGGGAGGTGCTCAGCGTGGCACGAGTGAGCAGTATTGACAACATGTCAGGAGGAGGAGGAGAGTGGGGAGACCACACGGAGAAGAAGGCGCTGAAATGCAGAGAATGTGGGAAAAGCTTCCATTACCGCTCAGTTTTAGAGCTTCACATGCGCATACATAACAAGGGTTATCAGTGCCACGTTTGTAAAAAGTGTTTCAGATTCAGCAGCTACTTGCAACAGCACCTGATCATCCATTCTGGGAAGAAGCCCTACAGGTGTCCGGACTGTGGTAAGGACTTTGCGTTTCTCCAGAACATGAAGACACACCAGAGGCTGCACCAGCAGAAGCCTTTCCGCTGCACACAGTGCCGTAAGGGCTACAGCGACGAGGATCAGCTGCAGCGCCACATGCTTTCCCACTCAGGCGACAAACCTCACAAGTGCCACCTCTGCGACAAGAGCTTCGGTTTAGCGTACCTGCTGCGCGACCACCTGAACACGCACACCGGCGAGAGGCCCCACCGCTGCCCAGAGTGCCACAAGTCGTTTCCCTGGCTTAGCAGTCTGCTGGTCCATCAGAAGATCCACGTGCGTAAGCGGCAAGGGCAGAGCCAGCCGCACGCTCCGTTCAGCCTCTCCCAGAGAGGGAGGTCGAGAGGAACGGCAGGCAAGGGCAGGAGAAGCAGCAAGTGGATGTCGGGCAACTCCAGGATGGAGGGAGATGCGGGGTGGCCCCTGCAGCAAGACCCGTTTCCTGGTGGGGTTTTGCCCCAGCCGAACCTCGCGGGGCAACACTCGTCTGTCTACGATTCGGACGTGCGCGAGCAAACGCAGCCGAGCACCCAGCTGTCGATACAGGCCTGGCAGACGGAGACGCCGGCAAGGTCTGCCCAGCAACAGCAGCAGTGGCAAGTACACATGAAGCCTCAGCTACAGCACCGAGCGCAGCCCAACTGGGCTTCTGAGGGGCAAGAGAGTGACGATAAGCAGCCGTGGAATGCAGGAGTGCATCTTAAACCTATCTTGCCAAAACTGGAGGGTATGCCAAGCCTCCCGCATCAGCACCAGAGTCCGGGCTGGGCTGACGACCTGTTGGCGGCACGGGCCGCCAAGCAGGTTCCGGGGGACTGCGCAGCACAGAAAGCCTCCCCCGGTGTGGGTTCGACTTCCAGCCCGTCAAAAGCGAGGCACGAGCAGGGGCACAAAACGCAACAGGCGGCGAGATCGTCGGCAACGAAGTCGCCGTCGATTGCGAAAGTGGATTCAACCGAGTCGAAGCCTCAGATTTCCCCGGACCAGCTGCTGTACGTTCAAGGCCAGTTATCACACTGGCCTGTTTTCTCTGATAGGCCCCTAAACACTAAGACTGAACCTGCTAGTCCCACAGACAAGGGTAACACAATTGCTTTTGGTTTGAAAGCACCAGTCAGCACACTGCAGGCTAAAAATGAATCTGACAAACATATTAATGACACAGGTGAGCCACCCCTAGGACAGCCATCGTCTGTTCAGGCCAGCCAAATGGGCAAAATAAACGTCACGAAGGAGTCCTATGCTGTTCCACTTTTATCTGACAGTAAGCCTTGCAGTTTTAGAGCTGCTCAAGAAATATGCAGGACCGTGACCGTGCAGGACAAACCTGCGAATGAAACGGGTATACAGCAGCCTCAGCTGCACATAATGCAACACCCATCGCAGCTGCAACAGCAGCCAATGCAGCTGATCCTGCAGCCGCTGCAGGATCCACAATTGCAGCAGCAGCTGAAGCTTCTTCAGCAGCAGCAGTTCCGTCCTCCGCAGTTAACACAGCAACAGCCAAATCAAATCCCCCCCGCCTGGGTAAGCGTGCCTCAGGCAAACCAGATCGGACCAGTCAGCGTTCAGCTCGGAGCTGCTGGTTTCCTCCACGGGAACAGGGGGAGCCTGTGGAGCTTCCAGAACGCTCCGCTGGTCTCCCAGGCGCTGTTAAACGGGCCGATACAGAGGGGGCGTGTGGTCGCTCAGCAAGTGCCTGTAGTTTCAGGTCCTCAGATCCTCTTAAACCAGACCTCTTCCTTCATCGCCCCCACACTCCCTCTGCCGCCAGCACTAGCTCTGACGCGCCCCATTCACTCAGTGGCCGGGCAGCTTACGGGCTCAGCACCTCAGAGCGTCTTTTTCACGCCGCAGGGCATCATGGGAGAGAGATCAGTGTTGACACAGGCTCTGCCCTCGTCCCATTTAACACAACGGACTGAGCCGCTCAAGCTTGGCAGTCAGCTGCCGTTTACCCCAGACCGTCGCTTCCACTGCATGGTCTGTGGACGCTCGTTACCCGGAGAGCTAGAATTACAAATGCACTATATGCAACATGCACAGGGAGAGATCTGACTTTTTTTTTTCCCCCCAAACTAAAAAAACATGAGAAACTGACTTTATTTACATTACAGTGGCCCTCTACGCTCTTAATATAAATGGCTATCGAGCTGCCAAAGTGACTGTTATAGACAGAATGCTTGATGAAGCAGTTCCTGAATTATTTAATCCTCAGTGCATTCTGATTGCTTGAGATGTGGTATTCCTCTTGAAGTGATCCTCAGTAATTATTTCATGGTAAGATATCTGCAACATGTTGAATACTTACTGGTTCAAGTACCCAACTGAGTTTATTTTGCTGAATTGAAATGGAAATGTTTGTATGTTTTCTCCATGGTCATACATTTCATTTCAAAACATTGTTAAGGATTGTTTTGTTCACTTATTAAATTAATATACCAAATTATATTTGACAGTGTTTCCCTTCTGAATTAGGTTGAATGCTTATACAATACCCATAAAATGTTGCTATACTGTATGCACACATCATTAGACCATGGACTGTGTAAGCATTTTTGTCATCTAGTAAATGTTCTGCAAGTTTTTTTGTTTCTGTTCAGTTTTCATCAGATTTCCTCGGCATTTTGTGTCAAACCTCTGAAACATTGGAACTTTTACATAATTGTGTTCAGTGATGCATCCATTGTTTTAATGTTGTCCTGTTCTAATACCAAACAATTTTACAGGACTAAAATTAGGCCATAGCACTAGGTTCTTGAAATGTTAAAATCACTGAAATGCTTGATCATGTGTCTACCTCCATCTTATTGTTGTAGCTTTAGATTCAATAAAAGTTGACAGACTTTTTTGATTGATTATTTTCAGTGCCAACACTCTAAATTAAATGTCAGGTGCCTGGCACACTGTAATGGTAATTATTATAGTAATTATTAAAATAACAAAGTATTAATGATGTTTGTAATTAACATTGCTGTAATGCAACCTATTGCTATTTGTTATCAGTTTATTATAAACTGGCTTAACAATACTGTTTTATTGAACAGTAATGTACAAATGGTCTCAATAGATATACACAAATGTTTTCAGTACACAACTAGAGGTATGGCAAACATCTACATTACCATATTATTGTAAAAAAATATATTAATAGTGAACGGTACCCTGTACATCATGAAGCCAAATACAATTTCGTAGTGAGAACAAATGATTTAATAAGTAGTAGCATAAATTCTCACAGATAAACGCACTTTACATACCAGAAAGTGTCCTGAAGACTTCTTAAGAAGCCACTTTAAAAAAAATTCCGTTATTTGGAATCCGAACTCTACCGGATGTCCGTCTCGTTGTTAGGGTCACACGCGCCTCCTCATGTCTGATATAATAGGTCCTTTGCCGCGAAATGTGGCATGCGCTTCCGCGAGGGAGAGGCCGCGCGAGCTGTGTGGGAGCAACATGGCTGCTGTTTACTCGGCACAGGAGGGCAGGCGGCAAGTGAACGTTAACAGCGCGTCGCCTGAAAACCAAAACGATGTCACCCAAGACCACAGCATGGGTTCAGTGAGCAACGATAACGTCTCAATCGCGGAAACCGCTGATGTGGAGCAGCGTTTAAAACTCCGCGGCCGTATACTGAAGGCCCAGGAGCGCGGAGCGGTTGCGGTGGAAGACGTTGCCGTTCCCCAGATCCGAGTGAAGGAGGAGCAGGTCGAGGACGGAGAGTACGTGACCGCGCCGGCGAGCCACGACGAGGGCGAACGCGCCGCCAGAAAACCGGGTTTGCCTGACAGAGATGAGCGTACTGATGGTAAGTGGTTAGCATTTTAGCTCCGACGTCCTACAAAGCGTCTGGCTAGACGTGCTAACTGTGCTAGCCCTGCTAGCCGTGCTAACGACGTCAGCCGCGTTAGCACCAGTGCTGTTGGCCTTCTATTGGCTCGCTGCGTAAAAACAACTCCAACCTGGCGTTAGCTGCTGCTCTGTTCATAGTTACTAACGTACTGTCGATCTGGTAGTAGCTACTGTTGTTACGCAGCCTATATTCATTTATAAATATCTGCACACGGACACACGTGATTGGTGAAGTTTAAATTCTGTTGAGTGTCTGGACGCGTCTAGTCTCGTTTCAAAGCTGCCTACCTACCTAACTAGCTATCCTAGTCATGGTTTAGCTTGCTAGCTAGCTATGACAACAAGGAGCAAAAGCGTGTTCTTCTCGCTTTAAAATCTGTATTCATTTCTGTGCCGTAATGAGTTTACATTTTGAAACTATTGGCACTGTCATGCACACAATTCAGAGACGCCGGTATGCATGTCAGATAAATTAAGACATGCTATCTCGGCAAATATCTGCCATTTTTACCGAGCGTAGTGGTCATGGGGTTAGTGTCTGCTTTGTCGGCGGGTCTACTTAGACCGCAGTGTTTTGTGGGATGAGTAGTTTGTTTACCTCATGGTACCTATGGGTTCCCTTGTCTCGTGTTCCTGTTTTCAATATGTGACGCATAAGTAAATACATTATAAAGAATTTGATGTTAAAGTTGACACAATGCAGGATTTTTTTGTACCATAAAGGTCCCCACCTTTATGGTACAAAAAATCCTGCGCGGCGCAGAGTAATTGCAGCAGTTTTTAATTAAAGTATTGGACTATTGTTACATACATTATTGTAATAATTTTCTCCCTTTGTCAATTTTGTTGTATTAAGTGCATTTGAATAAACAAGTTCTATCCACTGTATGCTTGTTTTTTTTCTTTACTTCATAGGAATATAATTCTTTCTAATACTTAATCATCCCTAATAGACCACATTCACAAATTAATTTTCATAATTTTTGTTTGATTCTTTTCTCTTTTTTTCTGGCAACAGGAGTCTTCCTTACCTCCCATTTTGCCCTTTCTATTTTTAGGGGATTGGCCATTTCGCTGTGAGGATTGCAGTGAGGCCTTTGTGAACAAGGAGGCATACCTGGAGCATCGTCGGGAGCACACCCACGATGGCCCCATAGTCTGCCTGGACACAGATTCACAGTGGGACGATCTGCTAGTGTCAACAGACGGAGGTCGACGGACATTGTGCTGTGCTTTGTGTGGCCGCAAATTTTCAAGCTCAAGAGGCTTTTTCACCCACCAGATGAAACACCGCAACCAAGTCATTAAAAAGGAATCCATTTCAGATACTGGTCAGAACATGGTCAGACAGAAACTTTTTGAGTGCAGAGATTGTGGTAAGACGTTTGCTTCGATTGGCCAGTGCCTTAACCATCAGCGCTCTCACAAGCAGGCCTCAAAGTCGGTTTTTCATCAGTTAGCTCATTTAAAGAAAAAGTCCTTTCAGTGCCCGACCTGCGGCCGTTCGTACTCTCGTGCCTCAGCGCTTGATGCCCATCGGCGTTGCCACGAGATAAAACTAGTTAAGTCACGGGGCTGTGAAACTGGAAAAGCTCCCTCGGTTAACGAGGCTCCAGTTAAAATGGAAGAAACCACTGACACGACCTCTCCACAATTAGATGGTCCTCAGCAAAAGCTTTTTGAGTGCCTCTGTGGCAAAGCATTTCGCACTCTATGTGGGCTTGGGACACATCAAAGATTCTCTGCCAACTGTTCAAATGTTAAGGTAAAGATGGCAGTTAAGCGTTCATTTGAATGCACAGAATGTGGAAAAACCTTCGTTAGCACGGTAGCTCTGTCATGTCATCAGCGTTGGCATAAAAGGCGCGCACAACTATGCAGTGGACAACCATTTAAATGTAAGGAATGTGGCAGAGTGTTCACCTCACTGACTTTCTACAATAAACATCAAAGATTAGCTCACAGTAAAGAGACGCCTGCAAAGTCCTTCCTTCACCAAGTGTTCCAGCTGCAGAAGAAGGCTTTTGAATGTCAGGATTGCGGCCGTCGATTTTCTCGTGCCTCTGCCCTGCATTCACATCAGCTCTGTCATACTGATGTGTTCAGTGACATTATTGAGAGGTGCCCCAAGTCATCACCTGTCCGTCCCACAGAAGGGTCAGACGAGAGTGATGAAGACGAGTCTGAAAACTTTGTTGCTGGTGCCGCAGTGTATTCACGAAGAGCTTCCCAGGTAAACAGTGCAGAAAGAGGAGTGAGCTGTGATGTAGCAGATGGTGCAGAAGATAACGAGGTGGTAGATAATTGTTTAGAAGTTATCAGTGTAATGGCATCTGATGGTAGTGGAAGTGACTGTGGCTCCCAACAGGGTCAGAACCCTGATCTTGAATTGCTGTGCGAGTCGGATCAAGAGGACAAAGAAGACTTTTGTCTTAACTTGAGCCAAGAACCTGAACCAGTCTCTTCTCAGACAATTAATCCAGAAATGAATGTAAAGATTGTGCAGATAGACTACGAACATTGGAAGGGAGGATTAGAAAACCCAGAAACGGACAGAAGTCGTCCTCAGGATGCCAAGACGTTTGACTGCCCAGACTGTGGTCGATCTTTTGCTAAGGCCTTGTCGCTGCGCTGTCACATGTTATGGCATAGAGGGGGAATGGGGAAAAAGTCTCGTTTCCGGAGAAAAATGCGCATTATGACCCCCACCAGGAAGGCTTCCATCACGTGTGAGGTTTGTGGCCATCAGAGTTTCACTAAGACGGCTCACTACTTTCATCTGGGAAAACACGAAGACAGAAAACCATACAAGTCTGTTATGTATCAACTCGCCAATCTGCAGAAGAACAGCATTAAATGTGAGGAGTGTGGGATGCAGTTCTCTCGCCTTTCTGCTCTCCACTCACACCAGCAACACCACAACAATGCAAAGAAACCATACGCATGTTTGCAGTGCGACAAAAGCTATTCAAATCCCAGCGGCCTTTACAACCATCGGAAGGTTTGTGGCAACAAGGATTCTGGTCCTCCAAATGACACAAGCAGAAATATGGAGCATTTTAATCCAACTAAGACACTTTTGGGCCCCAAAGTTCATCATTGTAAGAAATGCGGGAAAGGATTTTGGTCTTTGGGCGCATTCTTTCATCACAAACAGTACCAGCCACAGTGTGCAGACGCTAACAGTACTGCAGCAGGCTCCAACGAGTCTGAAAACGGATGCGTGCGACGTAAGAGACGAGGCCGTAAACGAGGAATGGTGTACAGCCGCCACTCTCGTAAGACTAGTGCGATGAACGTTCACGCAGAAGCAAAAGAGGAGCATAAATGTGACGTTTGTGGTAAATCTTACCGCATGTTGGCGTGCTTTCTTAAACATCAGCTTGTCCATAACACTGGTGAGACCCCGCCTCCTGTTAAGTCATTTGACCATCAGGTTGAACAGTTGAAGAAGAACTCGTACAGTTGTCCTGATTGTGGGAAACTTTTCTCTCGTGCTATGGCCCTTCAGTTTCACATGAAAAGTCACGGCTATGAAACGGGCCTTCCAGCAAATCATTCACACTTGCCCCAATGCCATAGCTGCTTTGCTTTTTTCACTTGTGAGTCAGCATTACAAATACATCAGAAAGAGTGTCTAGGCCCTAAGAAGCTGTCTGGGGCACAGCTGACTGAGCACCAGAACAAGGAACTCGAAAAACCGAGCGAGTCTGAAGAAAATAACGCACTAATCCAGATCACCGAATCTGTGAGGGATACGGAGTCTAAAAACCAACTCAAAACGCCTCCATCTGTTAGTGCTGATTTGAAATACAAGTGTGACATCTGCCACAGATGTTTTTCAGTTGTAGGTGCACTTAATTTTCATAAGAGGATTCACGGCAAAGGCCGCGTTTCCAACAAATTAAAACCTGAACTTCGAAATCCACCCAAAGGCAAATCAAAAGCTCATCCAGCCAGAGCTCCATTTATTTGTTCGGAATGTGGAAGGAGTTTTTCTACAAATTCAGCCCTCGGCACACACAGGCGATGGCATAACGACAAAAAAATAGCTCGACTTTTATCAAAAAACAATAAGATCTCAAAGAAAAGTGTGGATAACGGACCTTTTTTATGCAACTTGTGTGGGAAGGGGTTCTTCTACCTGTGTGTTCTCCGCCGACACCAAAAACATCACCCACCAATAAAGGCTCAGTCTGGTCTACAGCTCAAAGGAGAAACTAAACTCAGCACAACGGGCGAAGAGGGCAACATCTCCTGCCCAGACTGTGACCAGTCTTTCTCCAGTGGATCTCTCTTGGCCTCCCACTTTGCCAGCCAACACACCAGCCCCTCCGACACTGTTGAAGAGCTCGAGAAAACGGGGGCAAGTCCCCTCGACGTGCAGCCGTCTGGTCAACTGTTCAAAGCTACTTTAAGTCCACCCAAAAATAACCTCACCAAAGCCAAAGGAGACAAGGTGAAGATGAAGTTTCAGTGTCCCCACTGCTACAGGAGTTTCATGAACATACGAGGTCTTCGTGCACACAAATGGCAGAAACATAGAAGGGCCAGAGGGCGCCCGTCAGCGGGGTCGGACGGAGCCGACAAGCCCTTTCCTTGCTCACAATGCGAAAAGCGATACAGTTCACAAGGGGCCCTCTATAACCACAAAAAGACATGCAGTGGAAATGATGTCGACCAGAAACGGCCACTAAGACCCGTTAAGGCACCTGTAGCCGAGGGGCCGTCGCCACCGCACCGTCCCTTAGAGACCACTACAAAATGCCTGTTCAAGTGCCATAAATGTGGCAAACCTTTTCCCAGCGAGGAACAATTGGATGCCCACAAAGAGGCAGCAAGGACACGGCCGCACTGTTGCGCACTCTGTTGCCGTGGCTACTGGACGGAGAGTCAGCTTCAGCAGCATCTAGCCTGGCACGACGAAGTGCGCAGGCGTCTCCCGACCGAACTCCGGTACCGTCTCCGCGCCTCCGTGGTGTCTGGACCCGCCCCTAAACTCCCGACCCCAGCACGTGACGCAGGGGACGCCGTCCCGCTTCTCAACGAACCCGCTGCTGACGCACAGGCATGCAAGAACCACAGGTGTCCCCAGTGTGGCAAAACGTTCCTGTCCCCGCAAGCACTCGATCAGCACCAGGCTTTTCACAAGAGCGAGGAGCCCTATCGCTGCTCGCTTTGTCCACAGACCTTCAGGGAGATCAGAGATCTCATCGATCACCACCAGGAATGTTTGGGTGATAAAGAGTTGAGGGACACATGTTTGCCGGCTTCCACAGACGTGGAGAGCTTGACCTGCATCGAGTGTGGGATTTCCTTCAGTCAGGAGCCGGATTTGCATCAGCATTACATTGAACATGCACGTGGACAGTTCTGAGGGTTACAGGTTAATTTACCTGTTGTAGTTAAATTGGAGATTCTATGTAGTTTAGCACTCTGCTCAAGGGTGGTAATTTACTGCTATTTTTCCTCATGCTGTATTCATATAAGGATTGTTTCCATTAAAGTCCACAGTGCAATTGTTATGCATACAGTTGCAGCATTAAGGGTGGTTTCCCTGTTGCGACTTTCTATAATCGCTCATTTCTCGGAATTAAGAGCAAATGGAGAAGGTTTAGCATCAATTGTAATGTGATTGAGTGTCGTCTGGGGTTTTGACCATTTAAGGTTAAATTAAATAAACTAAAAAGTAAATGTTTTAAAAATCCATTGTTGTGTGAATGTTCAACAGCTATGAGTTGTTTTGGTAGTTCAGCAGTAACCGATTATTAAAGCAGAGGTTTGCTTCTTTCCAACCCACACCATAACGCTGCATCATTCATAATCATGAATCATACAAGGCCATGGATAGCTGCAAAATATACTGCTCCTCACGTTTTGTAACTTTGCATTTTTTCAGTAGCCTTAAGTCTGTTCCTTTGGTGCGACCGTGTAACTGAGTGCCTATATATAACATGCCACTAATTTGGAACACCAGTCTGCATTTTTGCTTTGCCCCAACTTCCACTGCACCTGAAATACCCCGTGAGGAACACCGGGGCAGGTTTTTTGGGTGCTGGGTTTGAGCATAAATGTGCACACACGCTGGGCAGCCCAGGGGACCAGGCTGAAACTGTAGTTCAAGCTTACGAAGGTACAGAGGCGTCCAGGGAGTTGTCACCATGTGTAACACTAAATGAGACGTTTAATGGAACAATTGTAATGAGGTATGTGTTGGAAAATGGCAAACCTATGAGGACCAATAGAATGTTTATCCAGAATTATACCTCTTCACGTCTATCACAGTTCTGTATTTTTAACTGCTGCGCTACTATTTTAGTATTAAAGATTAACCGATCTCTGTAACACTAAACCCTTTCTAGTTTTGGTTTTGGTTTTATTTTCTTTTTTGGTATTTTTTCAAGTGTCACGCATTTCTTAAAACGGCAGCAGCTGCTAAGTCCCTGTTTTTATGCTGACCTTTGCGCGTAGTAGCACTTAAGTGCATTCAGTCCATAGTTTTAATCGTATACTTGGATCCTAATGGCATTATGTCATCTTAATATACTGCAGGAATTAAGTCGCACCAAGATTTGATGACCCTCCTCTAGATCATTTAAAGTTTCCGTCAAACGTATAGTTTTGTGGCTTGTTGCAAAAAAAAAAAGCCAAATTATTAAATAATTTATTTTGAATTATGGATCAATGTTTAAGAGCAAATTAATCCAGGTCATTTGCTGTAGCTTGCAAGTTTATATATCAATACTTGTCCCTTTTATTTGAAGTAGAGAATTTGCCCAGATCTGTGTTTAGGTATAAAGGTTTCTTGTTAATTTACAGTGTGGATTAGTAGTAATAGATGAGTGTTGTTCTTTAGGCGTAATCTGTCTGAGCCTGTGCAGCTCATGTCTCATTTTGTTAAACCATAGATGATCCATCATTACCATAGATGTTCATTTTGTATATCTAATTTCTCAGCATTGTATACCCTTCTATTGATGGCCACTGTGACTGTAATAATTTAGGCCCAATCCTGATTTGACTCTGTGCTCATGTATCGGTTTATTTCTTAGTTGTTTTGTATAGTTGAACAGACATGTTTTTACAGAATATTTATCCCAGTTTTCATTCTGACATTACTCTAAACATTGAATAAACATTCCTGGCATCATGAATGACTTGCCAGTGTTCTGCATGTGGATTGGCTGGTATTGACCCAAGATCTCTTCCGTTTGCAACACGTTTAAGTCCAGAACTGCTTAATTTGTGCTGTGCCAGGTGAACCTGATGGTGACTGGATTTACTGAATATGCATTAAGGTATAGACATGTTCACTTATTACAATGGGGCTTTTATGTTGTAAATATTTTCTTCTTTTTTTTAATATATTTGAATAATTATCTACCTTGACGTGTTGGCCTTCTGTCATAATTGTCTTTCTCGACTAACCATTAAAACAAATGTCCATATTATTCGAAAATGAGTAATTTCAGTTGAATGATTATAATTCATGAATTTCACTACAGTCAGCACATGTATTATCTTCTCCTTTGTGCATAGATGTATATATTTAGGAACTGTTTTTGTGACTCTTGAACTACATTACTTTTTCTGTATTTTTCTGTTATTTGGAGCACTTTTCATGAATGAGTGACGGAACAGGTGTGAGTTTCCTGTAACAGCCATTATTGTGTAATTATTCCTTACTAGAAAACAAGTATGTTGTAATTATATGTATGATATGATTTAAGTACCTGAAAAGATTAATCGGCAAATAAACCTGTGCATATGCTAATCACTGCCTGTTTTATGCAGTACGCTTCCACATAGGAATAAAATTGCTCCTGTGACTTTGAATATTGGAGACTTCATAGAATTTATTGTGGCAAGTGGAAACTAAAGTGATGCTACTTTTTAAAATTTCCAGTCATGCTGGTGACGTCAAATCATCTTTTTTTCTTTTTTTTTATTCTTTTCCTGTTTTCCTATTCCTTAGTGAGACTGCGTAGCATGAGACGCCAAGACTGTGGACAGCAGTTCACTCGCTGGGAAGCTTTCAAAGTGCATCTGCGTAAACATGTGGAAGAAGAGGTTGCACTCGAGGGGCAGAGCGAGAGAAGATGTTTGCAATCGATTCGCAGTGAAGACAGTAGTTCAGAGTGTGCTGAGAGAGTGAGGCTCTCTAGTAAGACTGAGAAGGAAGCAGTGGTCAGCCATGTGGATGATGACGTGGTTTTCAACAGTAACGGTCAGATTAAACCCTCGGAAATCTTCGCGGTTCGCCCCCGTGTTGCTATGCTGTCAGTGGAAGAGAAACCCGTCTACAGCGTTGCCAAGAGGTTGTATGCGTGCTCCGTCTGTGGAAAGGTCTACTCCTACCTCGAGTCCTTAAGAAACCACCAGAACACGCACACTGATGGGAAAGCGAAGCGTGAGGAATTCTCATGCAAGGAATGTGGGAAGCGTTTTAGTCGTCGGGGAAGTCTGGCTTTTCATATGAGGTCTCACAAACCAGCCAGCCCTGATGACACCTCCAGTCTCCACTGTAATGAGTGCAACAAATCCTTCCTTTCCATACAGACCTTTGTGGTGCACCAGGACATGCATGAGAAGAGGGCTTTCTGGTGTCGGCTGTGTGCCAAAGGGTTTGTGAATTCAGAAGCCTTAGACAGACACTTGCATGGCCATAACAACAAGAAACACAGATGTGACATTTGCTTCAAGTTTTTTCGGGTCCCAGCTGAACTTCGTTACCATTACAATGTTCACACCGGTGCTAAACCTTATTCATGTGCACTTTGCCACAAGAGTTTTTCGCAGCTGGGTAACCTTATAACCCACCGTAAGAAGCATGTTGAGGTGGTTAAAGATGGTGAGGATGTTCCCCTGGGGAAAAAGGCCTCTCGATTGGTGGGGAGGAGAATATCGGTAATGAAGAAGCTTGTGATGGGTGACGTTAATGTGGTAAATCGGCGTGTAGGGGAAGTCACAGAGGACAAAAGTGGTGATGGCGGCAGTTCTGGTTCTTCTGAAACTTCTAACAGCACTGATTCATCAGTCACCTCATCTGACTCATCAGCCAAAGAGCTTGAACATCTCACAGGTGTAGAGGGCGTAGCTGGCGACCCTGAGGGCGGATGGCAGTGTTTTGAGTGTGGCACATGTTTGGTTGGGGAGTCTGAGCTTCACATGCACTACATGAAACATGCAAGTGGTGAGATATAAGGGCATTTGGGGGTGGTATGTGTTGATGGATTGAGCGGTCAGTTTTATTTGCCCCGTGACTGGATTTTAATATGCAAGACTGCTTTTAAAAAGAATTTCTCTTTTTTTCTATAATTATGGTAAAATAGAAACATTAATATCATGGTTTTGATCGGGTATATTGTAAGCAAACAGTCTGAATCTGCTTTAAATATGGATCATAGCACCTTGAGTGAGACTTTTTGAGTCTGGTGTTCCCTGTATTTAAACAGTAAGAAACAAATACAAAATAAAGTCAATAAGACATGACAAAATCATTACTTTTGTTTTTGTTTTGCTTTAGTATACGTGTCCAAACAAGGAATGACCTTGCCATTAGAATTTGAGCTATTAAGTTATGCTATGCACAGGTATAAATCAAAACTTTTGAATATGTATTTTAGTAAAGTTTAGGCTGGAAAATACCTTTGATATTTGTGAGAGAATACACTTGATAAATGTGCTGAACATTTTCTTAGCTGAACACCACGCCCAGGAAGTTTCCAGCAGCAGTATGTTAGTGCTAAAACATACCCAGAGGCTAAAACCCCAAGCAAGCCGAACAGAAGAGATTAATTGTGTAGTGGATAACCGGCACATAACAGCACAACAGCTCCCAGATGCGCCAACGCCTCTCCTCCCTTGCCAGGTGGGTTCTGCACAGTTGTATTGGCTCGGTGTCTTGAGAGGGTTCAAAATGAAGATGGACTGGAGTTCTTTGTAAGCATCTCCTTGTATCAAGCTATTCAGAGAGATCGCCATCCTCGACACCAGTTCACCTTGCAAGGTCCTTTCCTGCAAGCAGGTAACAGGGCTGACTCACTCTAGCCATAGTCAGCAACCAGAGTATCAAAGTCAACTACATGCAGCAGCAGAGTAGTTGCCCTGCTTGGGTTCCACTGGGTAATCACTCCATTCAAAGCACCTTGGGGTGCTTTAAAACCTGGGCTTCTGACCTCGGCACCTTGCTATCTGAGGAACACAAATCTGTGGCCTTGTACTCAGCCTTGCCATTCAATAGGGTCATAACGTATTTGATGCTGTAGATCTCAGATCTGAATTGGCTGGTGTGTTGGTTAATGTATAGAGTATGGTCTCTAGTCTCTTGAGTCACTCATGGAAAGGGATTCCACTAAGGTCATATCCCACTATAGCAAACCCTGAAAGCCGGAAGAGCTTCAAGAGTCTCTGCTCTCGTCCTGATCGCCAGTCTTCCAATCCTGCTGGATCCATATATTCTTGAGATGAACAGATCTTGAGATGGCAAAATTGTTGTTATATTATTATTATTACAATGTATTATAATTATGTATTATTATATTTAAAACAGAAACAATGATCAGCAATGCCAGAGGAACAGTAAACACAAAGAACTGGAATACAATTAAGAAAAAACATCATGACAAAGTGAACAAAATGACAGAGAGCCTAAAAAAAACAGGTGATTATTAACAGGGTTTATGTAAGGGCTTGCCAGGCAGTACTGAGGAGGGCGTGACCTCATCAGGCAAGGAAGGGGATTGGAGGAATTCATGTGGGTTTTTTTTGTCTGCATGCATGTGATTGGCCCTGTTGCCAGTAGTCAGGTGGTTCCTCTCCCACACCCATACATCTCTTGGTCCAGCAGTGCCAGCAGTAGCTTCTGACAACAGCACAAGCGTATTTCACCTCCTTAACCTGTTTGCCATCCACCAGAGCAAAAAAATCACAATTGAACAATGAGACTTATAATGTCTGACAGGACACAGAGCTTTTATTTATGGTTTACACAGAATGCAAAAAGAATAATAACCCTTATTTGTTGTGTTGAATGCCCGCCAGTCATTGCATGTTCTGTGCAACGCTTCCCTTATATTTGGTGATGTCATATAGTACTATACAATAACCTTCTCCACCATACTACTCCCCTCTTACCTGTAAAGGGCCCTCTTACCTGTTTGCAGGCTAAGCACCATGAAAATTTTCATAAATCTCATAAAGTCTTTAGTAAAACAGCAGCAGTGGCAATTGGCATTTCACTATGAGAACTACTTATCCAAGAGATCTGGTGAACTTGGTCCTACAAGAGTGCCAACACTCTCCAGGAGGGTGGGCGGACAGGCACACACCACGTCTAGAGAAACATCTTCAGGGGCTTTCAAGTACCAGCTAGGTCAGATATTATGGTACTGAATATCAGATTTATCAGAATCAAGGCATCATGCCTTGATTTTACTGGATTCAAAAAGATCTACAGTACAACACCATAACATTAAGACAATGTTGGTATTAAATGTTGATATTTAATGTCTACTGTACTGTACTGTTTCCTGTTGTGGGTCATTCCATGTCAGCTCATCCAGACTCTGGCACTGTTTATAACACTAACATGATGTTATAGAACGATATTAATACTCAGAAACAACGTTTGGTTGCAAGAAACTGAAAGCTAGTCTAAACATTACATTGTGAAAGTTTTTTTTCTGTGAAACAGGATGTGTAATATTAATATTATTATTAAATTATCTGGTGAGAATTAACTAACACTTTAAGAAGTGTTAACACTGTAGACAGTGGACCCATATAGGCACTTCCAAAGTTATGAAATTTAGTTACTCTGATTAACTCACTCACTTTGTGTTTGCTGATTTTGCTATTTACTGGCGGCCTGGGTGTGTTATCTTGAGTCATGGCTTCGGCAGGGCCACCAGATAAGAGAAGTTTGGACAGTTGGTAAGTTTCCATCCAGAAATGTTTGCCTTCATTTCACTGGTTGTCCTTAAGGCAACACCCAGGAGTTCTCTGTCCCCATGTTGATATATTACCTTAGTTCATCTCTCCAGCCCACTTTGATTTCCATATCCCCAATAGTAATGAGAACAGTTGTGTTTGTTGTCCTGGTAGTGGCTGTGGGTGAGTAGACCATCCTAACCCTAATTAAGAAGCTAGTGGTGTAACGGACTTAGAATCTGAAATGATACATATTTGATGTCTACGAGCATAGCAGTTCAACTTGTTTTATAAAATAAAAAAGCCCCAAATCTATAAAATATGTTCTTGAAAGTAAACTCAACATATGTACTTTGCAAAGAATTTCACCTGCAGTAATCGAAAAATGATGGACGTTGGCGACACAAGAAACATTACTTATTGTTTAATGAATCACTAAATGTTATAAAGCTGCACCAAATACAGATTTGCCATTGGACTTGAATTGTCCATTTGTTTACATTAACACCCACTAAAATATTTGTGAAGTAGCATACAGCACAGCAGATGATGATAAGATCATCGGTGGGTTTGAGTGTCCACCTCATTCCCAGCCCTGGCAGGTGTATCTGACATACGACAACGGGGAACGATGGTGTGGAGCATCCTTAATCAACAGTAGATGGGCGCTGTCAGCGGCCCACTGTTACATTGCGTGAGTATCTCACACTCCTTTTCTAACTTATAATAGCAATAAATGAATGGAAACATTGCATGACAAAAAATGACATTTAAATTAAATTCAAAATTAAATTGTCATTAACTGTTAAATTGCAATTGCAATGGAAGTCCTTCCACTCAGCAGAGCAGCATGGAATTCATAAACGATAAATCATTTTAAAATACGTCCGTTGATTTATAGGCCCCCTCGTCTTGCCCTTCACCTGGGTGAGCACAATTTGTTCAAAGACGAGGGCACTGAGCAGAGGGTCTGGGCAGAGAAGGTCATACCTCACCCCAACTACAGTGATGTCACCAAAGACAATGACATCATGTTGATCAAACTCAGCGAAGCTGCTGTTTTCAACGAGTACGTGCAGCCGATAGCCCTGGCGCCCACGTGCGCTGTGGCAGGGGAGCAGTGCCTCGTGTCTGGATGGGGTAACCAGATCAGCCCTGGAGGTGAGGTGACCGCTGCAGGTAACCTGCTTTAAACGCTCCCTCCAGTCGGGAGCATCTGGGTCATGGGAGTCCCTGTTATGTTTTCCAGTGGACTACGCTTCTGTCCTGCAGTGCCTGAGTTTGCCCGTGCTCTCACGCTCGGAGTGCGATGCCGCTTACGGTAGCCGGATCACCGAGAACATGTTCTGTGCTGGGTTTATGGAGGGAGGCAAGGACTCATGTCAGGTCAAATATTTTAATAGAATTTTAAATAAGTATTAGAACATTTAATGTTCTGTACATCAGAAAAAAATTTAAAAGGTTACTATAATTGACATAATTTGGACAACTACTTAGTTTCTGGTGTCTACATAATTATATTAACTATGAGTTATAATTTCTTTCTTTTTACTATCATTGACATACTGAGAAAGGCAAAATAAATATTTTCCAGGGTGACTCAGGCGGACCTTTCGTATGCCACGGGAAGCTCCTGGGAGTGGTGTCCTGGGGCGATGGCTGTGCGGACCCGGACTTCCCCGGGGTTTATACTGAAGTCTGTCGCTACATTGACTGGATTGATACCACAATAGCTAACAACTAAAAGTGAAATGTGACATTTTGGCCTTTAAATAGGTTGTCAAATCAAACACGTTTTCTTGAAATTAAGTCATCTTATCATTTATGTACCACATTGTCTGAAATCCAACTGTGACCCCATGCAGTGCCCATCACAGTCATTCCAACAAAAGATTATGCGTCTGTTGTCTAAACCCATAAATGTCATCAAAGATAAAGACAAGATTTTTTATATAATAATAATAATAATCTTTATTTGTATAGCACCTTTCATGCATACATGCAACACAAAGTGCTTTTATATATTATTCTTTTCCATACCACTTTTATGCCATTAACTTGCCATTCTATACAGCTGTTTTGTGGCATAGCAGTATTGAAATGACCTGGATAAATATATACTGCAAATGTATCTGTACTGCATTATGACCTCAGTACAAAGCATTACGGTAAAATAAAACAAGCAATTCTGTACCCACAGGAGTTTACCTATCAATTGATTGTAAACTCATTTTTGGTTGTAGATGCCCAACTGAGTAAACGTTCAGAACGCAGCACATTATTCACAGAGGCTTAAAAATGGTGAAGACCAAAACAAAGCAAGTGTGACGCTGCGAGGTTTAGGCCGGATGCCGAGTCGGGAGCAGATTTGAACAAAACGGGTTTTTTTCCCACAACGAACACGTAGCAAAGACGCTGTACCGAAATCACACAATGACCGACGAGACTTAAATACGTTAACGTAAACAATACGCATGTCTAACACATGACGTTAGCGAGACAAGAAGTGAGACGAATAAACGCGACAAACACATACATGTAAAGGAAAACACACAAACGTATTCACTAACTCAAATGAACGAGAGGAAGGATTCAGGGGCGGACCTAGGATCAAGGGTTGAATAAACAATGAAAAACTTTATTTTCACTTTTCTGGGAGTCCAATGGACTAAACACGAGAAACAAATAAAAGTTGTTTTAGCCCACTGGAGATTTGACTGCATATATTAAGTCGTATTGTTGTATACTTTAATGGATATTGGATTCAGTATGCACTTAATCATGTATAATGATTTTTTGAGAACATATTTGAAAATGAAAATGGCTCACAGTTTACACTGAAGAAGAAGAAAACTTGAAGAAGACATTGTGTAGACCCAACTCAGATTTTCGGCATAAGAATAACCCAAACCATACAGCCAGAAGAACACTGGAGTGGCTTCAGGGCAAGTCACTTCATGTCCTTGAGTGGCCCTGCTAAAGCCCAGATTTAAACCCCTTCAAACATTTGTGGAGAGACATCAAGACTGCAGTTCACAGAAGATTGCCACCAAATTTGGCTAATCTTAAAAAGATGTTCCATGAATAATCGGAATAAACTGTCCAATTCCAAGTAACTGCAATTTCAAGTGGAATAAAGTGGGTCTGAATACTTCTTGTGAAATAGGGATTTCAGTTTTTGATTTTAAGTAATTTTTAAAACCTTCCAAAACATGATTTCAGGGTGATTAAGTGCAGATTGATGGGTGTCATGCTCCCTGGCCCCAAATACATCTGCCACCTACTACCATCCACTCTGTCACTCACAGCCGGCTCCTACACGATTAACCAGTGGGAATCAGGTTGATGGTATAGACAACAGAATACATTTACATAGTATTCTGTTACATAGTAGCAAAGTATATTTCTACAGAGGACCCCCACCTTTGGGGTGCAGTGTACAATCTTTCCTGTGACACAACAAGTGTACAACCTGTAACCTGTGACACAACCTTTCTCACTACACAACATGCTTCAAAATGAGTCCAAACCAGCCAGGCAAACACACTGATAAAATCAAGATACAAATGGTCAGTCTTATCCCAGTCCTATGGGGACCTTGTGAGGCAAACTTCCCCCACTGTGCCTATCTGTGACCTCCAGGGAAAGGCCACCATTTCTTGCCACCCATGGTTTTACGCAGGAACACCAGATCCTGCATAACCCACAGGAACATCACACCCTGCTGCCTCTGCAATATCAAAGTGCTGCACCTGAACACGAATAAAACAAAATTAACAACATTTAGAAAACTGGGAGTCCTGTAAAAATTACTGTAATTCTGCAATGAATACAAAAAAATCTAATAAACTATAATAATTGGTGATTACGTTTTTAGAAAAAAAAATAACGTGATTTAAACCTTTCTGCACATCTAGGTTAATGAGACGTATTTGTTTTGTGTGGAGGGGTATCAAATCTAATTATACGCCCTTGCAACGGATTAACGAGTTTGTTCAAAACCAAGTAGCCTAGCTAAAGCATGAAGGCGCAACAGAAGTGCCACAGTTCAGAAAGACTACAACTCCCGAAGAACCCGCCGAGCGTGACGTCAAACACTCCAGTTTCGCGATGATTTTGATGCTACAGCAGTGATGTTTGCAAGGAAGAAACAAAATAGGTAGGCTATGCATGCTAATACAATGTTCAATATAATAGTACTTACAACATCGTGCGCATTGTAATGGCTATAATGAACACAGCGAATCGCCATACGGCCTTATCCATCTGTGCGTTTAGTGAGGCTAACCGGCTAGCTAGTTCAACAATGGGCTAACCCTAACAATCACGACCGCGCAGCGGCGGCGCTCCGGCTCGGTCTGGGCGACTTAAGCGCTGGGTTTATTATGCGTTACAGAGCATCCTGGTGCCTTGTAATTACGAACCTTCGCTGAAGTCCAATTCTGTCCTTATTCCAGCATTCTGGTTGTGGATAGCAACGGTGCAAATAATTGCACTATTATTCGATGATGAACAATGTTACTTATTTAAAAGCTTTCGCCCATATCTTCACCTGGATTGTAATTGGATTCCTTTCTGGTTTGCGAGTACAGAAATCGCTATAAATCATTCCTTAATCAATAATATATACCTGGAAATGATTATATTGTATTAGCCTGCGTTGTACTCATTGAAAGTAACTAACATTTTTGATGTTCACATTTGCATGGCCGTTAAACGTATTTAGTCCTCAAATGTTTTCTTATTTGCTTTGTGTATTTCAGGCCATTTGAATGCTTTTAAGACATCATCTGTCCGTTAATATAGGAAGACCATGGAGCTTTCTAAACAATCAGTGAATGATTTGTCAGTCAGTGATCTGTTTCTTACAAAAGGAGACGTGCCTTTAAATCACGTACCTTCCACAGAATTGACATTAGACCAGCACTCGGCACATGTGGGGCTCAATAATATTACAGCACAGATTATTGGTCTTGAAGGGCAGAAGCTGAATGTGCATGTCCCATCAGAGTCAGTAATAGAGCCCGTGTCTCCAGTGGAAGTAATGTTGGAAGAAAACGAACTCTCACTGATGACACATGAAGTAACTGAGGAGAAACCAACTGATGACTTCAGTGACTGTCGAGCTCAGTCAGCTGTGTGTGATCATACTTCGTCAGACGCAGGTATGCCTAATGAGATGATCGACGCCAGCGTTTCGGTATCAGACGTAAACCCCATCGAACCCCAGTGTGAGTTCCTAGTCCACACCTGTGAAGCACCAGGTCAACCTGAGAAAGTGACATTAGATCCAAGTGCCCTGTTGATAGAGACGTCTAAAGAGGCAATATGTGAAGAAAACACATACACTCAAGCTTCAACATCCAAGACTCCCAAAGATGTGGGATGCTCCAAAGAGGGGAAGAGTGTAAGAAAGAACATTCCTCCAAAGAAGGACAGAATGGATCCGCTGAAACTGGACATGTCCAAGTCCACTGTTATCCCCCTCACCTGTAAGTTTTTCTTATTTCTGTTTTTAGACCTCGTGCCTGTTTAGCAAGTTGGCATAATTCAATCTCATCGGGTATTTATCCCCGGTCTCTGTCATTTTGAGTGTACTGAGAAAGAAACGTCCTAGGAATGAAGTTAACGTTTGATGGAACCTGTTAATGTACGACTTATTTTGTCTTCTGATCCACTCGTAGCATCTCAGCTCTCACTGCAGTGTCTGGAGTGCCACATCATCTTCAGTGACAACAAGAGTAAGGAACGCCACCTCAAAATGAACCACCCCAGTGAGTATGAGCAGTGCATGCTGGGAGACGCCCTCTTCGCCTGCTATGTGTGCGACCGCCATTTCACCTGCTCCACCGAGCTCATGGCACATCAGCGCGCTCATACGGAGAAGCAGCCTTTCAAGTGTCCCATCTGCGGTGAGGCCTTCAGCCGATCGTCTGAGCTCACCGGACACAAGAAGGTTCACTTCGGCAAGCACGGCTACACCTGCTCAGACTGTGGCAAGCCCTGCAAGACCCTGACTTTGCTCAAGTACCACCAGCGCATACACACTGGAGAAAGGCCATACGTGTGCATACACAAAGAGTGTGGCAAGAGGTTCAGCATGCCAAAGGCACTCCAGAAACACCTGGAAGCACACGAGAAGGAAGAGGCGGATGGCACCGGAGACCCAGCAAATAATACAGCCAGCACAAAGAAAAAGAGGAATAAAGGCAAGTGTTGCGCTGTCTCTACATAGTCCTAAACAGCATGAGGAAAATAAGTTAGCTCAGTTCTAGTGAGCTAAAGTGGGCTAAAGTATATTAAAAAACACAGTCTATGAGTATTTATAACTCGTGTAATATTATATTTTATAATTATAATCTTTGAACATTTTACTGTACCCTCTACAAATTTAACTGCATGTCTCTCTGAAAGTTACACACCTTTTGCTTCAGGATATGCATTGGTATCTTAACAGTTGCCTAATGTATCAGGCTTCAAGACCTATGCAAATTTTGAATATGAAAGTTTTTACTTTTAAAATATATGGGCATGTATGATTACTCTGTCAAAGTAAAGGTGCTGAAATTCATTATAAGAAATTCACTTGGTGAGAAGTACAGCAGTGATGTTCTTGTATAGCTATGTGCATCATGTATGCAGCTGACCCACAAACCACTTCACACATTGTTGTAGTTGCAGGCTAGGCTAGCATAACAGCAATATGTCTAGGTGACAGCTAAGTACTTATCAAAACTCAAAAGGAAGAACTATAAAAATCATGAAGACCATACATTTAGTGCTGAGCAGTACTCCAGTGACCATTATGAATCAACAGTAGGAGAACTGTGCCTTTTATCCCAGTGATCTCCCAGTGACATTTTTCCCAGTGAACTATTGTGAATTCGCAGTGAATTATTGCATCTTGTTCCATTTAGAGAAGCTTTTCTTGTGCAGAAGTATTCTTTGGACATTTAATATGGCAAAGCATATACCAGCCAGACAAGCTGAGCAAGCCTTTCAATTTTTCAGTTATTCAAAATTTAGCTATGAGTCATAGCAAGGAAACTGATGTGTACTGCGACATACAGCGCACTGTTCAAATATCTTCACGAATACATTGGCAGTATGTTCTAAAGCCTTATCAAATGTTTGACTAACATTTCTATATGCAAATGTTGTCATCAGGTATTTTAGGTCGTCCTAATTACCAAGGCATTCACATGTGTCACTTGTACTTTTGCAGGTACATATGCTAGGAAATTTGCATGCTCACAGTGCGATGAATCCTTCAAGACAGCAAAATCACAGCTTCATCATATTAAAAATAAGCACCCACAATGCAAAACCACCACCCCCTGCACTACCACTGTGGCATCACAAGAGCTAAAAGGTGCCCCACTTGTTACAACTCAATCTGCAATAGTTCAACCACCTCTGCTGCGTATGGAAGCTGTTGGACCAGCACCACAACAAATAGGCCCACTTGGAGCCGAACAAATTAAAAGATTAATAGAAAAACTGGGAAATGTCCAGAAGGTCAATCAGCTAGTCATACTTGGAGTTGACCCGTTATCTTTTCAGGCCCAAAACATGGGAATGCAACAGCCACAGGGCCTCATACAACCTCTACACTTTAATTTCACACAACCAACAATTCAACCAGTTGTTCTTCAGCAAACGGGGGATGAGTCAAGGCAGGAAGTGATGACGTCAACTGGAACTGAGCCAACCACGTGTAACGATTCTTTGGAGATTGGGGTTACAGTTGACCAAGGGGAAGCATTGGTGCAGGGTGAGAAAACTGTAGTTTCATTAGTGAATCCAGAGAAACAGGTGGCGGTTGTTGAATCGCATATAAGAGGGGCACATTTAAATGAGGTTCAGTTTGAGCTCGTGCCAGAACTGACTGAAAAGTCAGTCTTAACTCCCCAGGAGGAGAGCAGTGAACAAACACTTACAACAGAGGAGCAGAATATTCAGGTTGGGTTAGATGTCAGAACTCTAGAGACAGGAGATGGTTCATCTGTGTTTTCCGTAACTGATTTTGGAAGCAGTCAGTCTGAAACAACTGAAGAAAATATGTCAAAGCCAACAGAAATCATGCTGACAGAAGAGACCATCACTACTGCAGAATGCCTTGATCAAAAGTGCGATGCAACAGACTCATTAATAGAATCAGAGCCACAGACTGAACAAATCAGTATAGTTAACTTTGATAATAAAGAAGGGTTTGAAACTCCGTTACAACAATTGGCTCTAAATGAATCTTCAGCTTCAGAGGAACCAAAATCACATACTATGCAGCTTTCCCTCAACAATGTGCAGCATCGTGAAGAGAACTGTTCTGTGGAACAAGCCCCCTGTAATGAGTCAGGTATACAGATCATACTGGGACCAGGAGACAAGAAGATGTCAGGTGTAAAAGATTGCCTCTATGCTAAGAAAATGATGCCAACAAAGAAGAAAAGGTCTAAGAAACGGGTATCTCCTAAGTCACAGTCCCTGGGAACTCAAGATGAAGCTTCACTGAGCACCCCACAGCCAACAGCTTCTCAAGAAACTAACACGGAATCAAAGACTGTACAGAAAAAGAGAGAGAAGGCAAAGGGCAAGAAACTTGTTGTGAGATTTGGACCTAGAGAAAAGAAAGAGAAATCTTCAAAACAGAAGCTTCTGAAGATATCCAAGACAAGCCTATACAAAGATCTGCAAGACGTAGATTCAGGTCAAGTGTCCACTTTGTCACAAAGTGACTGTGCACCTCATTCGAAACAGAAGCAGAGAAATCAGAAACGCAAAAAAGGAAAAGCAGCTGAAAATGTGACTGGGCTCGTGCAGGACTTGAGCATACCAAAGGCTGTTAAAATGGCAGAACAAACACCACAAGGGAAAGCTAAGAAGAGAAAACTTGAATCCCCCAGAGACTTGGTGAAGAACGGGAAATCTGCCCAGGAGACCCAGCAAAATGAAACACCTAAGCGAAAGAAGAAAAAGCAAGCCAGGATAACGGTAGCAGCATCTCCGAAGAAAGCAAAGATTAAAAACGCTATCGGGAACGAACCAGGTAAGGAAATCCAAAAGTTAGCTAAACGCAAGGACAAAGAGCAGATGAGTGTGTCTGACGCCTCGTGTCCAGATCAGATAAAGCAGCAAGCTTTGCTTTTACTGAAGGGGCACAAGCAGCCACAGCTGAAAGTGCACAAGCTGGACGCTAAGACCACAGGATTTGAACAGCCTCTTAAACAGATTAAGGAAATTTGTCCCCAAGAAACTGCAGTGGTACAGACAAAAGGAGATGCACAGAACAAATCACCGCAAGCTTCAAGGCAAAAGAAAACAAAAATGATAAGAAAGGAAAGTAAAGCGTGTCCGGGGGATTCGCCTCATTTGCAAATGTCCTCTGTTGGCAGTGGCCTCATTTCAGCGCCCTCGTGCACAAAGTCAAAAGTTGTGCGGAAGCGCAAGTCTTCTACGAAAATAGATCAGGAAATCGCACTGAGCCCGCCATATTCTCGGCTCACAATTCGATGCCAGGATTGTGGGAAGACGTTCTCAGAGGTACCTGCTTTACAGGAGCACATGGCTTCCTTGCATTCTGAAAGTGGAATGTTCCAGTCTAATTTGAGCTGTGATTTTTCTGATAATCCAGCGAGCTCCAGGTCAAATGAAGACATCATCGCAAATGCGGTTCACTCAAGCACCTTTGAAATACAGGTGTCTACAGACTGGGAAGTGGAGACTGAGATGAGAGAGGTTGGGTTAGAGGACAGGGAGGAGCACAGGCTATCGTTCCCAGCCCTTAGTTCTTCTCCATCTTTCCCAATTGCATCAACGTCTGTTGAACAAGAGGCCAAAGAGAGGGACAAAGTTCATCAAGACCTCCGTGCTGGAAATGTAGACACACTTTGTGGAGATTCCGCAGAATTTAGTCGGTCTTTTACAGAGGTTTCATCCACTGAACCTGACACTTGCCACGTTCCAGTACACAAAGTAAAGTCAATGGAAACGGAGAACATCGAGTCAGTACAAAATATCTCAGTTTCTGAACCACAGGATGGTGTTGACATTAAAGAGGAGCTACCTTCAGATGTGAAGGTCGTCATGGTTGAAGACCAAAATGAATATGATCAGGACTCTGCTCAGGTGGATAGTCTTTCTAATGAGACTCAGGGTGACTCGCAACACCAGGAAAATGAATCAGTTCACACTGAACTGAACCAGAGCCAACTGCCCATACAACATGTGAATCCAGCATCAACTCAAAATACTGACTCCAACTTAACAGAACAACCAGAGATTAAACAAGAGGAAGAGGAGATACTGGTCCAGAGAGAAGAGAACCGACCAAAAATGTCTGTGACAAGAAGAGGCAGAGGAAGAGGTGGTCGAGGTAAAGGGAAGAGACACCCCGGAAAAAGAAATGCAGCAGAAAAACGAGCAAGAAAAGAGATGGAGACCAATAAAGAGGAATGTCAAGTTGTTTTCCAGCTCTATTCACTCACCGATGACTGTGAGGAAAAGAATGACGAAAGAGACAAACAAACCAAGGCAACCTGTTCCACCACAGCGTACCGGCAGTCAGAGTCGGACGAACACCCTGAAGAGCAGGTCGTTTTGGAGCTAGAGTCTGTTACTACCTGCACTGTAGATGTGACAACTTCAGATGATGCGTCACTGGTTCAGAACTTTGATGAGCAAGCCAAGAGCAGCAGTTCATCTGGCGTGGTCCTGGAACATTTCCACACGGCTCATGACGGTGAGGAAGGAAACTCTGCAGACAACCAAGGCAGCATGAGGAGACGGGTAAGTAACTGCAGTGGATGCTGTGTCAGTTTCTAGACCCTTGGATAAAAAAAACTCAATACACATGCAAACTTTATAAGAACTAGCAGTATTATTTTGACCATTATTATATGTGAGTATCAAGAGAAACATTCTGTGCTAAATCCATTATGTATATGCTAGTACAGGTACCATTTTGCCCTTTCATTGATGTCCACTTACAACGTTTATGTGGCTTTATGTTCCAAAAATACATCATAATTCATTTTTACATCACTGTTTTCCATAAATTAGAGAAATTCTCATTGGTTATCCTGTTGTACCTCATTCAAAAAGCACACAGAGCAGAAACATAGCTGAGAACTGTAGTGTAAGTGGGTGAGACTAAACCGCTGTAGGCTAAATAGCTGAAGATTTGTAAATGTTTATCATGACATTTTTTTAGAGCTGCACATTGGTATTTGCTTTTGTCACATGGAAAAGCAAGAATTAAATTTTTTATGTTTTGTGTTAAAGTTCAGTTATTTCTTTTTTCATTTAAGGGCAATGCACAACCAGAGACTGAAGGTGTGACTTTGGCTGGCACCTTTGCTGATGTAAAACTGGAATCCAGTCCATCATCTCTGGTACCCCATGAAGTCCAACCAGAGAGACGTTTATTGCAAGGACAAATGTTTCTGGTAAAGGCAGAAAATCAACAAAATTCAAATGAGCCCAAAGTTGTACAACAGACTAATCGTGCTACCTATTTGGGTACGTCTGCTACAAATCTCACACACATACAAACACTACACATACTTGCAAATCAGCTAAGGATTTAGGTGTGTGCGTGTGTTTCTGTGATTTTTTTTTTGTCAATCCTTAGTTGCTTAGCTGCGCTAATTATTTTTGAATAACGGTAAACACAATATTTACTACATTCCCAGCAGAAAAACACCTCAGTCATACAGACGTGACTCCGTCTGGCTCCTCAGCCGTTACTGAGCCTGCTAGCAAGCAGTGTATATTCTATCCTGTTAAAGAGGAGGAGAGAGAGATCCTGGTGGAGCCTCCCCTCAGCGAACAGGTTACCAAGGCTCCAGAGGAGCAGACAGGTAAATGGGGATCGTGTTTGATCAACAGGTTTTCATCACTTTAGAGACAGTAATATATTCACTGCAAAACATATAAAACATTCTCTTTTTTTGATCTCCAGTGGGGGCTGGACCTGAATTAGAGGAGTGTGAAGAAGTCACAGTGGAATGCACACAAATGGAAATGCATCAGAATTTGTACTGTGGCACTGTAGAGGGTAAATTAACTTACTTGATACTTGAGCACATTTGAATAAAAAATTAATTCTTAATTCTAATGCTAATTTTATTTTAATATGCCTACTGAGAATTTGCAGAATGTGAAATCTGTTTAGAAATGTGTTTCTAAAGAATGTGTTTCACAGGTGATCTTGGCACCGAGCACCAGAGCTCCCAAGACCTTTTAGAATTCCTCTCCCAGAGTTCAGACACAGAGGAGCTTGATAGCCTTCAGTCTGAGCCAGAAGCCGAAACTCTTATTTTGTCCTGTTACCATGGTATCCACACCAGCGGAAAGATGAAACAACAAGAAGTTTCAGCCAATGAGGAGAGTGGTAGAAATTCAAGGTAAGCTGTGATTCCATAAACATAACATCAGGTAAAGTTGTCCAAAGTGTTTCCTTATATGTACTTTGCCTTTCCACCTTTTGAATTTCCATAGAAATTCAGATTTTCCCCAAGCAAAGCAGCAAGGTTCAGCTACGAAAGAGTGTCTGAAACCCATTGACTACTTCATTCAGTACTTCAGCTGGGACACGTGGAAAGAAATTGCGGTCTGGACAGGGCAAGCATCAAAACTGCCAACATCTGTTACCGAAAAAGAGGTGGCCCAGATTGCAGGAATTCACATTGCAATGGGAACCTTGAAGGTGGGTAAAACATTACAGCATTTGGGAATATTGTAAAGTGCTGATTTATTGATGTGTTGATCAGCAACTGTTTATACTTGATATACTACTTATGGCCTGTACAATAATCATATGTATGCCTGACCAATACTTAACATTCAAAATGCTATAAATTTTTTGAGGTTCTCAATTTTAAATTAAGCATTTTTTGCACCATGCTAAATCATTTAGCTTCTCAGCTTATATAGGATATATATAGGAATAGGATATATATATATATCCTACACTCGGAATAGAATAGCCAGTGCTTACATTAAAAAATACAGTATAAATATCTATAGTTCAATTTCACTTTGCAGTACTAGTACTATTTGGACAACATATAAATCAGTAATTGTTACTACTCTCCACTATTTAAAGTCCTGAGTTAGTTCAATATATTCATTAGTATAAATCACTGTCAGTGTGTTTAGAATACAACTGAAATCATGACATCCTTGTCTGCAATCTCTCCTCACCTCTTCCCACTCCCTAAGTTTCCCAGTATGAAGCTGTACTGGGAGGCTCTGACCCGAGTGCCCCTAATCGCTGACGCCATGTCCGCTTCCCAGTTCTCTGAGCTCACTCGCAACCTTAAGTTGTCGGGTTCTAGACGAGACCCTGGGCGGGCAGATGAAGATGAGGAAGAGTGTGGCCAAGGGAGCACAACTCAGCTGAGTGACGGTGATGAGACGCCGAGACCAGTTCCTGCTCCAGGTGACAAATCTAGAGTGTTTACGTCGTCACCGTTGTGCAGGCACCAGGATGTGCAGAATTGCACAGACGCTTTAGTGTCAAAAACAGACCCTCTGTGGAAACTTCAGGCCATTGTGGAGAGAGTTCAAGAAGGTTGTCGCGCTCTTAAAAGCACCGGAAACCACGCAGTTGACCAGTACCCCCTTCCCTTCCAGAAGCACCCGACTCATTTGTTACACCACACAGTTATGATAAATGTTACCGGATTGGTCATGGACTTTAATTTGCGTGTAAATGACTGTAATAGAGAGGAGGTGGTTGCAAAGATGGTTTCTAAAGAAAAAGATGATAACCAAGGAATTGTGTTTCTCTGCAAACCAGAACTATCGACACCTTCTATGCTAGAGCATCTCCTGGAGGCAGGAGTGCGCAGCGCTGGGAAGGTGGGGGGGGCAAGGGGCCAAGTGGGTGATGAGTTTGTGACCTCTGATGGAAAGCTAAAGCTATTCAGATGCCACCATGGCTTTATCCTCTCTGCGGCTACAAAGGAAAGATCTCGATCTACGTCGCTTGTCAGTGGTTTTGAGCGAGCGATCAAAGCAGCAAATCTTAACAGAGACTTAAGGACCCTTTATCGCACACCGTGTACAAGTTCATCGCCCAGTTCCTGGCCACAGTCGGTTCTTTGGGATCTTGTTGATCTGGCATTAGTTAACTCCTGGCTACAATACAAACAAGATCAAAACCACGACTCAGAGCCACTGTCACTTATGGCATTCCGTTTGGAAGTCTCCAAAGCTTTAATCCTTTCTAGAAGTATTGATGCACAAGACTCATCACCCCCGTATCCTCCAGTTCCTAAACATCCTGCCCCTAATACAACCGCAGGCACCAGTGATTCCTTCGATGACTCTTTTCCTGATGCAGCCACACGATATGATGGCCTGGGCCACTGGCCGGAGCAGCTTGCCGAAGGTGAAGAAGCCAGATGTAGGTTCGGAGGTTGTGAACGCACATCCCGAGTGCGATGTCTCAAATGCTGCGTCTTCCTTTGCATTTCTCGCAATCACAACTGTTTCCTGAAGTTTCATAGTCAGGGGTCTGCATGAATTTACTTACCCTGATCATACCCTATTAAGCCCATTGTTTGTATGCCTGTTTATTCTTACTATTAATTACATTGTGGCTTGATGTATGAGGACTGTCAAGCATCACTGATCTCTCTAGCTTTACTAAACAAGTGTTACTGCTCAAAAGTTTGGAATCACTTGACAAATTATTAGTTTGTTGTGTTATTCATAATTTTGTAATTTGTTAATTTAATCATATTTTAACTTAAACACTACAGATCTAAATAATGAAAATGTAATTTTAGATACATCATTCAGAATTTAGGAAATAATCAGAAATTATTAAATGATTATTATTAGTTGTAATTTGTAGAAAAGGTATAATTTCCCCCTGCATTGCAAATATAAGAAATCTTATATTTCCAGTAATTATTACAGAATTATTACTCTGACTACACACAAAATCTATTTTACATTTTTAGCAGCTTGGTAAAATCAGATTGTAACCTATGAAAGTATATACAATATACATCATTTTACAAGCGTATTTATGCAACAAAAAATGTTGTATTATTTAAATAATTGATTCCAGTCTTTTGAGCAGAAGTACTGTGCCAATTTGTCTATATATGTTCACAGTACGTGGATAATTGTGCGAGATTATGATTGTAACTGTTCATTATTTTGTGAGCAAATATAAGTTCTACTGTAAGTTATCTGTGGTGTCTGCCAGCGAGGAATTGTTCACAGTTGCAGTTTTAGTTCTCAAAATGTCTTCTGTACAAAATGTCTTCTGTACTTTTTATTTTTGTAATTACTTTTAATTGCTTAATAAATTATGTGCATAATTGTTTTTTGCTTTAATTTGCTTTTGGAGATATAGAAAACCATAGTCAAATTAGTAGGTGCAAATGTGATATAACTTGTACAAAAATACAGAAATTTGATGTGTTCTCTGAGAACAAAAGTGGATCAGTTATTGTAGACAACCACAGATCATTCAGCCTATTCATTCTGATTACGCTTAGCCTATTGTTGAATCCTAACTTTGGAAAGTTTGTCAAATCTGTTAAAATTCTTTGATGAGTTTTACAGCTGTAATCTATTATAGATAGATTAATATATATTGGCAGAACAAGTGTATACAAATGTTCTGTCCAAACAAATCCTTGCAGATGTTGAAAATCATGTGGTTAATCCCAACTCAGACACATAATTCATAAAACAGAATTCATTTTCTATTTCAGCATGCAGTGCACCCAATAAGGTTATATTGCCAATATTTAGTTACTTGAGGTATTGATATCAGTGATAGGGCTAATGTCAAAGTGATTCATCATTTGGATATCAAATTTTAATTTTAAAAGAAATTACATAAAATACTTATGTTTTAGGCTTTATAAATGTTTTTTAATAATTTATGCTTTATAGACTCTGAACTACATCATTCACAACAGTGTTCGGCGTGTTGTCCCCTTTTAAATGTAACCAAATGAAAATATTCGATTTTTATTTTTAATTTGTTTTACGGACACCACTGAATTTAACGCCTACTAACAATTTCCCCTGATAAATGGTCTGCAATGCCAGGTAGCAGTCCTATTCAAGTAGAGATTAAGAAGGTGACCGGTACGATATACATCTGAACCACGCACAAAGTTTGGAGAGCCGTGTGAGCGTCGTAGAAAATCAAACAAAAGGAAGAGCGCAGCTGTTCGTGCGTGTCCATGCGCAGTTGCCCTTCGTTCAGAGGGGGGCTGTTCATTCACATACAGAGCCGTCACCTCCGCGCCTGCGGCTGGGCGAACGTCGGCAGCCCACTGGCGCCCCCCCAGTGTAAGGGTACTTTAATTTACATGAAGCTGGTGGTGTTTTCCCTCCATGAAAGTGCAGCTATATCAGGTAAGGAGGGACGTGTACTGTTCCCTTGGTTCGTGTCGGGCGTTTCCGTAATTACAGAACCGCATATATATGCGTATAGACGTGTAGGACACGTTTTGGTCAAACTCGAGGCTTTCGTGCGGGCTAACCGACCGTCGACCGCGAGTTTAACCGACGAGAGCGGGCTGCGCGAGCTAACCCGCTAACTTTAGCTAGCGAGCTAACGAGGCTAGAGGCGGTCGTTTGTTTTGACGAGAGCGCACTCGCACGATTAGATTCGTACCTATCTTAACATTTCGCACAACGCCTGCTTAACCAGATTATTACAGCAGCCTAATTCTGATTTGGTGCTTTTGTTTTTTTGTTACTCCGGTGTTGAGTGGCTGTGCTGTGTGGTCGAGCGGAGGCCACGTTAGCTGGGCGCCCCTCGGGTCGTTGGCTAACGCTAGCTAGCCTAGCCGATGTTTGTTGCCAGGCGACATTGCACTACCACACATGTCGAGAGTACCTCGATTCGTTTAACCCGCTGTTTTGTTTTCCACGGCAGCCTTGCGCGTGGCTTCCAGCAGCGCGCGCGCGCCAGCTTCTTTTACGCGCCCTCGGTTTTTGTTAGCTAAGGTTGCTAAGTAGGTGTCGGTTACTAGCTAGCTTATTTGAATGTTAGCTGTACTAGCTAGCTAGCTAACTACACTACGCCTCTGCAGCGCTCTCGCGACACGGGATTATCGGACTTGGCTAACCTAGCTTCTAACTACTGGCTAGGTAAACATTAAACGCTCAAATACAGGACATATGAAGGTGCTGGTGAGTTTTGTTTATTATTAATTTCGCCCTATAGCTAAATATAAAATTACAGAATGATTTTTGAGTCATTTTAACATTGCTAACTCGTTAGCTAGCTGGCTAACATTGACAGTTTGGAAGCAGAAGTGCCATATTAGCAGAACTTGTAAGTTTTGAAACGAGATGTGTGTGTTGTGTTTTTATATATATTTATATATACATCAGTGTAGTTTCTCTTTCTCACAGAAACGGTGTAAATATCCCAAGTCTTCAAAATGGATTCTGATATACTGAAGATAGAGGAAATAGTGATGGGAGGTGGAGAGACTGCTACCCCTGCTGAACTGGATAATGAGAAAGCAGAAGAGCCATTCACCACCATAATCATTCAAGATCCTGCACCAACTCCAGGCATTCAGTCATGTACGAGATGACACTTAACTGTAAAGCCCATGAAACAGTAAAATGGCTAGATACTGGTTTAAAATAAAAGAAAATCGGCAGTAGAAGGTTTAATGGTATAGGTGTCCAAGATGAGATGTGCTTATGCTCTCCTATACATGTCTGTTTTGCCCTTTTATTTTTGATATGGCCCATGATAAATTGCTGGGTTACCCATTAGTAGGAAAAATATACATCATAATGAGATATATGTATATCAAATACATTTATATGGGAAGATTGGGGAATGAATGAAAGTTAGATTTATATAGCACCTTTCAAGAACCCAAGTTCACTTTACTGTCAGCGCAGGTACAAGTAATGTGATTACTGGCTTTATAAAGGATACATTACTACATATTAAACACAAAAAAGATTAATATACTAGACATAACTGATTTGATGAGCTTTTTAGTTTGCACACAAAATGTTGTACACATTGTGATTTCATGTGTGTATGTTAGTATGTGAAGTTATGGTACCAGACTGGAAGGATGTAGGATGTTAAAAACAGGTATTTGTTTAATAATGATGGAACGATATTTAAGTAGCTTCAGAAACTTTATTTTATTAACTTAACTAAAATGTAGCCTTGAAAGAAAGACAAGTAAAAACCGGTGTTAATCTTGCTGGTGTTCGTTTTGAAATTAGTTCTATAGTTCACATTAACTGTGGTGGTTGGAATTGATTGGCGTATTACAATGAAATCGTACACCTTTAGAAAGCTAGAATTAATACCAGTTGTTAACCCAGTGATAACGTAACAAATTTATAATTCAACGTTTATAAATGACCGACAGTAGTTATGCAGTTTTACTCATACAGTCATGCATACTCTTAATTTAATTAGCCTTTTCCTCTTGATTCACAGACCAGCATGAGAGCCTGCAGTGTTTCCAGTGCTTTATCACCTTCTGTAATGCTAAAGCCAAGGAGCGGCACATGAAGAAGAGCCATCGTGAGGAGTACAAGCAGCAGCTACAGCAGGTCGACACCGTCTCCCCCCTCAATGTCCCCAGAACACTTACAATTCACTTAGCAAGGAGGTTTTGGACAGAGATATTTCAGATTGTTCTTATTGTGCAGAGTTGTTTATTTCAATCTGAAATAACCTAAAAGTTAGAATCCACAGTTATGTGTGGATGTTTTAATCTCGGAGGAATTTAGTCTGTAAACAACTAGTTGTCACAAACCGCTTCCCTAACAGAAAGGCCCTCCAGCACACTGCTGCTCTTTCTCCATCCCTTTCAGTGCTGTGTTCAGTTCCCAGGGAACACATGTAGTGTCAGTCTGATGAATAGGAAAGTCGCTCTGGATAAGAGCGTCTGCCAGATGCTGTAAATGATGAGAGCCTTTCAATTTCATCTCATTAAATTTGTGGAGAAGGATTTAATTTGGAATCATTTCATGAACCTAAATAGGTAAATTCATCTGATAAAGTAACATTACAACGTTACCCCATTTATCAGCAACACAGACCTTGAGAGCAACACAGACATTGTAAGCTGTGCTTTATATGTAAGATTTATATCTGATTCATCTCAGTTTAAAGAACTGACATGGCAATACTTGTATGTGCTGTTTACTTTCATTTCCCTTGACGATGGGATGCTTTTTCCTGTTCTGCCTCAGCATGCAAAGAGATAACCAGTCACAATGCTCAACTAATCTAAAAGTTCAGACTTAATACATAATTAGTATGTTTTCCCATTATGATTCATATATCTGAAATTTGTGGAAGTTATGGAATTAATAGTAAAGTCATATTTTATGTTTTCTGCTGAGTTTTGTGCAGTTCTATTAGTGGTATCTTCATTGCTCTTTGTGTACTACATTATGATTTTTCATACTAAATGAATACTAATACATACTAATGCTCTGTGAAATTTCTATAACATAATTAAAAATTATTTTTATACATATATAGTGCGACACACTCTTCACCTGCTACGTGTGTGATCGTACTTTCCCGTCTTCTGAGGAATTAACACACCATCAGTCCACCCACAACAAGGAAGACAAACCCTTCAAATGTGCACATTGCCAAGAGAGCTTTCGCACGTTCTCTGAGGTCAGTGAGTGAATCGTTTTAAAGCTGTATGTGATTCAACCAATTATGTCATTGCTCCTGTAAGTTGGTGACGGTGTGTAGAAATGCGTCAGCTCATTATATTTAGTCTGCTGTTTAGAATTCTGTGTGACAATTCATCTGATATGAAATTTGTATGCTGTCACACACTTTTGGAAATATTTCGTTAGCCTATTATTTGCTATACCTCTGAGATGGAAAGTATGACATGCTTATTCACTGCATTAAGGATGTGAGGCTATAATCATGAGAGAACTGGCATGACCTATAGCTGTCAGCTCCACTCACTTTTCAGTTCAACAGACAGTGCTAAATTACTTTTAAAAATATTGTCAATGGGTTATTGTGAAACCGCTTTGCCTCTCTGTGTCTGTAGTTGACGACGCACCGACGGCAAGTTTGTCCTGAGCGTCAGTTTGTGTGCAAAGAATGCAACGAGACGTTCCGAAGCCCAGCGCTTCTACGCAACCACCGCTTGGCCCTGCACCCTGTGCGCCAGGAAGGAGACGACGTCGACGACCCCGCCAAGACCCACCGATGTGGCAAATGCGGCAAGGGCTTTGAGGAGGAGGCGGAGCTCCTGCAGCACCAGGAAAACCACGCGGGCAACCAGCACTGTAACGGCAGCGCCCCAGTGAAGAGGCGTGGGAGGCCTCCGAAAGCTGAGACTGCGGCAGCTGGAGAAAAGAAGCAACCCAAGCGACCCAAGATGGAAGAAGCGGAAGCGGTCGCAGAGGAGCCCGGGGCGAGTAACCATGCGGAAGACGCCTCCCCCACACCACCAGCCCCCACCGACGCAAAGGCCAAGACGGGTGCCAGGCGGGGGCGGCCGCCCAAGTCGTCACAAGAGCCCAAAGTGGAGGAGGAGAAAGCAGAGGTCAAGAAGGCCAAATCTGCCCCTCCGCCCTCCCGCCAGGTCCAGTGCCCAGACTGTGACCTCAGTTTTCCAGGCCTGGCTCAGCTGCGGGCTCATAAGAAGGAGAAGCACACCCAGCGTAAACCTCACCCGTGCGGAGAGTGCGAAGAGAGTTTCAACCGCCCCGAGCAGTTGGAGGCCCACGTGGCCAGGGTCCACACGGCGGGCCGATACTCCTGCACAACGTGTGGCAAGAGCTTCGGCAGAGAGAGCAACCTCAAGGCCCACCAACAGACCCACGACAAAGAGGAGGAAAAGCCAGCAGGACGCGGAAAGAGATAATTCACCAGAGAATATGCACAGGGCTCGATATTTAGAGTTTAGCCTTTCACGATTTTTTGATGCCGGGGTTTATAGAATGACATGTAAATGGGTTGAAGCGATTGATTTGGCAGGGTTGATATTGGTCTGAGATTGTTCTAGTGCATCAAAACGGAGTTCGTCCTGAGATGTTTATTACTGGCGACATGGAATATGTTTCAGGCCACAATTTGAAATGTATAAGATAATCAAAACAATAGATTACACATCTTAGGATCTTAGGATCACGAACCTGAAAAGCTCACTTAAAGTGAAAGGCTTTGGCTTTTATTTGGATGTTTTTGTTGTTGTTTTATGAACATCAAGAGTGGGTTATTGTTTTTACATAATTTTTTAGAAATGTGTGATGCCAGACGGTAATTTATCTGAATAGAATTGGTGTTTTATGAAACGCATTGGCCTGATCCATTAGAAAATGTTTTAATTTTCTGTAGTACCACAAAGGCGTTACCTCTAATTTTGTTATCCAGTTCTAAACATTCTGACATTTGTAATAAGAGAATGCCTGAACAATGCCCCTCCCAAAAAAGGAAACGGTTTATTTAAAGAGTTGCAAACTTTGTTGTAATTTTTAATTATGGTGATTGAGAAACATGAGCTGGAGCATAAATGTAAATTATAGACTTGTGGCTATGGAAATGAGAAACTGAAATTCATCTTTTTCTATTGAAATGACTTGTTTAACAAATTTGTATGAACTAACTTTTAATTGTAAAGATGTATTATGTAATTCTTTGAACTTTTACCAATGTTGCTATTGCTATGATAATTTGAGATTGTTGAATGTACTCTGAAAAAATCTGTATATAGTATCCTCATGTCAAAATCTTGGTGTTAAACAATTTTAGAAAAATTGAGTCATGGATACTGTAACTGTACAACACCTGGATTTTGAAAGGGCTGTGTGGAGAGCTTCATACCTCTTGATTTATCATAGTAATATTTTTCTTTTTTAAATCCTAAAAAACAAAATGCATAGTATAGTTTCAGTTGTTTTTGATATTGATTCATCGGAAGAAATTGGCTTGGTTTTGCCTCCGTGTTCTCAAGCCTGAAGCTTTTCAGGCAAGTTCATTGCTTCATTATGTTTTGCTCTGTCAACAAAACTGCCGTGATTTAGTTCAATAGTTATAATGGTCCTTTATACTTTAATGATTTTGTCTTTTACATTAGTAATTCACAAACTTTTTTTATGACAAAATGTATCCTACTGTGTCTGTTTCTCCGTTGTAATATGTCCCCATTGTTGGCTAAACTGTTTAAAATTAAAGACACCTGGCATAAGGGACTACTGCAGAATGAGTGCTGTGGTCAAGTATTTCAGAATCAAACATGTTCATTTTCTTACACCTATAGCTGCATGCAGAATGCATTAGTTAGCTGCTTCATACGCTTTCACAAAGAAACATGTATTTTTGGCCAATTTCCACTTCGTTGTTCAGGGAACTCTACCTGGCAATATGTGTAGGGTCCCTCTCTCCTCCAGGACAAGGGTACATCTACAAACCATCCACCTCACTTAGCAGTTACCTAAAAAGATATAGAATGCAAGAGACATTTTGACCGCCTGTGGACACTAAACAGTTGGGCTTTATCAACCTTGTCCATGCATGTATGTAGGCTCTTCAGGTGGAAATTAGAACTGCTCCACTGGTAAAGCAACAAGTGTAAGATGTGTACGGATCTTTCAAAGCCTCTGTACACCCTTTTACGACATTCACTTTCAACATAAGAATGAGATTTAAGGGGATCAGTTGGACGTGTTAGTGGAAGTGGTTATTCTCCTGTACTCTGCCTTAGATTTATAAACTAAATTTAGCTGCTGGAAATGTAAAAAGTACAGCAAAATTGTTTCTTCTTAAAGTTGACCACAGGATTTCATATTTACATTCACATTACATTTATACAACTCGTCCTCAAAATATTCCAGTACTGAAATCCGCATTAGTTCTTGGAGAGACAGGTCGAATCTCTTGTGTCCTACTGAACACAAGGCTTTGTTCTTCATTGCTCATGTATACCAGTGTGCACTCACACACTTTTACTCACACAATTATCCCTTTGGTGGCTGGAAAATTACGTGGAGTTGGTGCAGGGCTTCCTGACCCTCAGTTCCACCACCTCTCCTTACTCACCTGCTCCTTGGCCAACCGCCTTTGTTTTTGTTCATTTAGATCGTATTTGTGCAGTGCTGTGGTGTTTTCTGTTTGTGTCTGGTTTTGCTACTCTGAAGATTAAGTTAATTGTAATTGGTATTCCTGTGGTCATCAGCTCTAACTACCTTCTACTTTCTCTTATAAGTATGACGAAATCTTCTTAAAGTTCAGTAAATGCATCTTTAATTTATTTCGCTTTAAATGCCATTTCAACCTTTTGTACAACCAAACTTGTTTTATGCTGTTAAAGCACTGTTCTATGTCTGTTATACCAGTGGCTGAAACAGTTCTCGTCTGTGTTTCAGGGGGACTGAGAGAGCAGAGCCAATGGACCGGATGGTTTGTATTATTAGCATAGGCCTACATGTTACGTCATTGTGTCATAGCGACCCCTTGTTATTTTAAATTACCAATAAAGAATTAGATGCAAAAGGATGTTATTGGTGTATATGTAAAGCTTTATTTACATTCATAAACAGTGAACTACATTCGGAAACCCAAAGGTTGCCCATAACACTACGTTAACCAGCAGTCGCTACTGCAGGTGCAGTTTGCTCTGCACTGCTAAAATTTTGATAACCGCGATATTTTCTGCCAAAACCACCATATAAATAATTTCAAGACAACAGCTGTGCTGTGATTTTGTCTGTTTGCAGAGAAATTCATCACAGAGGATAGAATAGCTTAATATCAGTCAGGGATCATTAGCCTAATCTGCCCCCTAGTGGATAAAACCTTTGAATCCTCCAAATATGATTCTTCTTCTTTGAAAAATAGCTAAAAAATCTCTTGCTTTGTCGCTAGATGATTTTTTGAAAAATAAGTCAATAAAGGGGTCTGAAAAGACACATTAATACAGACGAACTCGTTAAGATGACAACATATAGTGAGTCTTTTCACTCGTGCTCACACGTCAGTCATGTATATCGACTGCATCTAGTATATGATATCGTCCTTCCTATAGTTTGACATATTTTTCTTTGAGTCCCACCCATTAGAAATCCTGGAACGAGGAAGGACACAAGTGCATATCACAGCATGTATTGTTCACTTACATTTTTATATCTCTACTCATTTTAATTTACATTTGATCATGATTTTTTCATGTTGCACGTATGTTTGAAAGGTGCTATACAAATAACTATAACTGTTACTATATTATTAGTATTAGTATTATGGTGTCCCTCCCCCAGAACAGCTGTGTATGTGACGCATTTGGGGACCAACCTATATGACGAATGAACTCCGCTGACGCTGCAAACCCGGAAGAGGCGCAGCTGAGAGGCGCGAGTTGTTGTGATTTAGGTGTAATGGCACACAGCTAGCTAATTGTCTTGTGTGTGTGTGTTTTTGTCTTGCTTCGGGTTTCATTACAGCAGCTTTGTTTCGATTAAGGGTCTTCCTGCACGGCAGACTGTGGTTGGCTACGTTAGAGTATTTCCACTCGAGTATTTCCTCAGTGGTATTTAATATCGATGCTTGCAGGCGCTGTAATTAATTGCCTAGCTAGCTCGCTAGTTAGCTTACCGGGGTCATGTAAGGTTTTGCATTTGCGGTAACAGTTAAAATCGTGTTTCTTACCCACCTTCCTGCAGGAAATCGACACATGAAATCTGGAGTGTGATGTTTTGTGGAAAATCAGAGCGTACGGTTATCTTAATTATAGACTATACGCTAACTAACGGCTAGCTGTTATGTTAGCTCATTGTTCACCTCTCTTACTATTTCTAACCATTCGGTAACAGTATCCGGTCTCGATAATCTCGTGAATAGAGGCAGAATTGACTACTGTCGTGCTGTCCCGGAGAGGGACATGCAAAAACAACGTGGACGTGTAAGTGTTTTCATTTCACGTTTTCATTTCAAGCCATGTCTTCAGAATTAACGATTGACATTCAGCTAACAGAATTGGGATTTTCAAGCTGGGCTTTCGAAGTGTTGGAGCAGAAGGAAACCCCCGACACGTACAGTTCATCTCCCAGTTCTGAGCCTCCTACTCCAGCGACGCCATGCTCTCCCGCGCATGCACAAAGCCATGTGGCGGAGGAGACGAGCGCTTCACTGGATCAGAACGAGCAGGCCGTCTTTCGCAGCCCTTCCCCCGGGAACCAGACCGACACCACGTCCACCACTACAGACGAATGCAGCGAGGTTGATTGTGGTAAAAAACATGCACATGCAGGAGGAAAAAAAAGAAAGGGTACAGTTGATGATGAAAATGATGAGAAACCAAACACAGAAGATGGAAAGAGAAAGATGTGTGAAGAGGAGACAGGTATAAGAAGCACAAAGAAAAGTCTGATAACCGATCTTGACGTGCATGACGAAGAGGAAGATGATACTGACTACGATCTAACAGATGATGAAGGGAATCTTCTTTTTAATTCAGGTATGGGAGTGAGTTAATGTATATGTATGTATGTCATTGCAGTTGCTACAGTGCTACCTATGGGTGAACCATATGACCTGTCGCTAAATGTATTACATTGACATTAAACATGTAACTTGTTGTGCAACTCCAGTGAGAATGTCTTATACACTTCCAGTTCACCGATGTAAAAGCACTATGTAGATTGTGAAGTGTCCTTAGGTTCTGTGAAAGGTGCTATATAAGTGTAAACCATTTGTTGTTTTTTTCCTTCTTGCTAATTATTCAGATCTATTTCAGAAGCCTGAATCACTAAATTATTTGCGTTTGTTTCTAAAACTTATGCTCATTTTTGAGCTTTTTATAGTTTTGGGTCACACCAGGCCTTGATATCTTAGAAGCACCAGAGTGTGCACGGCAGTTGTAACATAATTTGGGTTTTCTGCATTAGTGAGTGATTGATTAATTGCCATAACTAAATGAAGAATGTGCTGTGTCATCCATCTCTCTCCAGATCCCAGTGGTTCAGAACAGCATCGTTGCCACGTGTGTGATCTCACCTTCTCCACTCCGTTCCAACTTCAGGAGCACCTGCGCCTACATACAGGTGTGCGGCCCTACTGCTGCGCCGAATGTGGCAAGCAGTTCTGCCACCTGGTCAACTATCGCGCACACCTGCGCTCGCACGCCCAGGTGGCTTCTGTCCACTGCCTTATTTGCGCGGGCGACGTTTGCAACAAAGGACGAACTCCAGAAGCATCTGGATACCAACCACTTCGAGGACGAGTTTTACCAGTGCGACTTCTGCAAGCGCATCTTCAGCAGCATGGCGGAGTGCCGGAAGCACGTGCAGCAGCACAAGCAGCAAGTGCGAGATCACCGATACCCCAACTGCCGCCAGAAGAGCGAGAAGGGCGTCTTCGTCTGCACCGACTGCGGACAGGCGTTCTCGAAAAAGGTCTCCCTGCTGCGCCACAGCTTCTACCACCTGGGGCTGCTGCCCTACACCTGCGTGCGCTGCAAACGTCACTTCCGCCTGCCGTCGCTGTACTGCAGGCACGAGTGCAAGCCGGAGCACATCCAGTGCGTGGCGTGCCTGGTGGTCTTCGAGAGTCAAGACGATTTTGAGAAGCACAAGCGAGACACGGGATGCTGGGGCCACCAGACCGCCTCACCGGCCAAGACGAACGATATCCGATGCATGGAGTGTGGCCAGGTGTTCGACACCTCGGAGGAGCTGAAGAAGCACGCCGGGACCCATCAGAGGGTGATGAAGTGCGCCGAATGTGGAATGGGGTTCCGCTCGTCACTCATGCTCATGTCACACATGGGGGGCCACGCTGCTCAGCGGCCGTGTCTCTGCAAGGAGTGTGGCCTGGGCTTCTCGCACCAGCAGGCTTACGACAGCCATCTGAAAACCTGTGGAGCCGTGAGCCCACCAGAGGTAAATGGAGTTATTCTCACTCTTCTCTGCCTTTGTTCGCACCCTTCAGCTCAATATTTCTGAATGCACACATGTTCCAACTTGTGGGCTTAACGATACCCTGATGAGTTAGATCAGGTGGCCTGGCAACTGTGCAGAGTGGTTGAGCTTGAGTACTGGGTAGGTGTGATATTTTTTTGCACGTACCCAATTAAAACGATCATTATCGTCCATTATGTGTAATTGCATATAACGACGTCTCGGTGATGCCTGTAATACAGAGAAATGTGTTGCTCCATTAAACCGCCTCTAGTGGCATAATCATTTAAATCTTCACAAATTCTGAAACTTACATTATAGTATTTCAGTTGGACCACACTAAATTGAGTGATTATAAATATTTGTAATCATTAAAGTATGGATTGAACATTTCCATATCTCTTTTAATTAAAGCATAGTCAATATGCAACTTATCTCAGTGTTTCTGAAGTAAACTAAATATAACTTATTGTCTGTCATTTACAGGGTGCTATGAAGAAACGAAAGTCAAAGGTGCTCTCGGTGTCGAAGAAGAAGGAAGCTACCTTTGCTTCTAAACGCAAGGGCATCCAAACAGGTACTGAAGAGACTCAGAAAGACGTTCTACAGCAGCTGCACCTAGTTCCACTAGTAAATAACCAGTCAAAGCCTTCTAAAGGCTCGTGGTCATTCACTCTGAATAAAAAGCCTCTTCTGGGAGTCCCACTGGTGATGTTTCTGCCTGTGCCAGCGACACCCACTTCAGAGTCTCCTCAGAATCCTACAAATCTCTTGTCCTCTCCAAAGGTTTCAAAAAAGCACCTGTCAAGTCCACATGTCAGTAGTATTTCAGTGACATCTACAGGTAATGCTGTGAGTGCAGACTCAGACAAATCAGTGTTGCTACAAAGCATTGGATCCCCTGGTGCAAATATTCTGATACCTTTGACAGCTACTGAGGTTAATAAAATGAGATGGACAGTGTTGCCTGATCAGAGCACATCTGGCTCCTTAATGAAGATGCACCCAAAGGGAGGAACAGTGTTTGGTTTGGAATCAAAACAGACATCAAACATTCCACAGCTGCCCACAGAAGATGAGCATAACAAGAATGTTTTGTCAAACCTGGAGATCTTGAACACTGCGCAGAATAATGCAAGTGTTGGTGAGATCAGGAAAGAGCCACAGGGTACAACCACTGGGACACCACTGTGCTTAGGAAAAGTGAAGATGGGGACAAGTGGTGAATGCAGAAAGCAAACGGAGACGTCAGGACTGGAGACGTCGGGACAAGAGACTGGTTATTCCATACTGAATATCACAGAAATGAGAAGTGGTGGTGCACTAAAGGTGGAGAACACGGTTCTTAGAAATAAACTAATGGGGTCCAACAGTCCTGGTGCTGGTTCTTCAGAAAATGCATCTGAAATGAATTGTGAGAGCGCGAAGGTCTGAGGAGTTCGGAGGTGGAGATCGGTGGAGACGTTGTGGGTGGAGGAAGACCTGGCCCAACTCCGTATGGAACAGGCAGTGTTGGACTGCCCAAGTCTTCCAGCTTCCTTTTGTCTGTGTTAGCAGCTAGCGGCTTCCATCGGTCCTACCACTGTACCATCCACTTCCTGCTCCGTCGCGCGGACGCCTAGACCTAGTTACAGAGCTACAATACGTAATCACTGTCCTGATAAACTTGAATGAATAAAACAGCTTCCTTGGATACCAGACAAATGTTTTTGAATGGATGACTTTGCACAACTCATTTCTTTACAGTGTTATGCAGAATGTACAATGGTAGTAGGTGACACAACACACAGTGAGAGGGTATTATTACTAATGTATTACATAAGCTTATTAGGTGTTTGTGGGGATGTGTTCTTATGCTGTATATGTTGTATTGGGTAATATAACATGGATGTGTGTTAGTGTTTAAGAAAGACAACAGAGCAGCAGGATCATGTGGCACAAAACCATTTACTGGGAATGCAGACCATCGACAGCAAGTTTGTCGTTGGGATGCTGTTTGGATACCTGTAAAAATATTTAAACCTTACTGTTGCTCTGGTGCCTTGATTTTAGACATGGTTCGTTTGATCATGTTTTAAGTTAGAATTGAAAATAGATGAGGATAGTAACATTAGTCATTAGTTTTGTTGTTTTCTAACAAATATTCAGGTTAAAATGTTCAGGGTAAATTGACTGGATTCTTTTCTTTTCACTGCGTCTTGTATGAGCATATGGCACATGCTCAGTTTTCTTTCACTTATTATTTGGGGGTGAATAAAATGGCAGTTCAGTGCTCAGCAAAATGTCTGGTGTAAATGTCTCCTGTTATTGTAATTGTGAGGACATATAGTCACAAGAGTAGTAATGCAATTATCCTTTAATATACATATATACTGCAATATAGAATCAACTCAGGAATAGCTTCCAATGTAACAGTTAACATTATATATACCTTTAAACTGTAAATGATCAAAAACACAACTTGGCAGGATTTGTAAGGAAGTATTTACCATCATGTTATTTTTATTCAAACACATAGCTACCTTGTCTGCTATTAAAAAAAAACCCTCCAGACTCATTTTTGCAGGACATGTCTGTATAGCAAAACAAGGGGAAAGATGCATGCAACTACTTTATATCCAGTCTGTCTGAATAAAAACACATTCTATCCCTACCGCTTACAGTGACAGCTGACCTCCTATTAGCCTTAGGAAAACAAGTGTAATCAGTTGGTAAAGCACTACATGCATGAACCATAATATTATTCATTATCCATACCGCTTATTCCCGCAAGTCGGGTCAAGGGGGGCTGGAGCCAATCCAAGCATCTCCGAGCGAAGGCAGGGTACCCCATGGGCAGTTCGCCAGTCCACCACATGGCCAACACTCACACCTACGGGCAATCTAGAGTGACCAATCAACCTAACATGCATGTCTTTGGACTGTGGGAGGAAACCGGAGTACCCGGAGAAAACCCACGCAGGCACAGGGAGAACATGCAAACTCCACACAGAGCAGCCCAGACCGAGAATCAAACCCAGACCGCCTTGCTGTGAGGCGACAGTGCTCACCACCACACCACCATGCCGCCCACCATAATATTAATAATAATAATAATATGTTGCATTTATATAGCGCCTTTCACAAACCAAAGGACGCTTCACATCATCACAAAAAGATCTAAAAATTACAGCAGTAATTGTAGATCTAATAATTTGCATATCTTTGTCACTCTACAGCGTCCCAAATCAAAAGGCGAGAGAGATGTAAATAAAATAGAAATAAAGTGTTCAGAAAAAAAACAGCTTAAGTTAATGGTTAATTAGTTAATGTATACGCTTTATGCTAATTTAAGGTGTTGGTGATGCACGTATGATGCATGATGTATTCAGCCCACATAACTGTGATGCATATACGAGGGTTTGTGGTATTTTGGTCAGACCGGAAAAACTTCCGCCAATAACTGACGTCGAGATTCGGATGAAATAAGAATTGTTCTGGTTTATGAAAGTTAATCTTTACTTCATAAGCGCCCTGATTTTTATATCCAGATCACGACTGTCCGGATAGTTTGAAATCAGTTTTTTTTGTAGTATCATTTCTGAAACAGATTTTGGAGAGCGGCTGGATGCGATCTTGGACTAAATAGACTAAGTGACGTTTTTGCTGATCGGAGAAGATCGAGGTATGTGACACTTTCATTTTACCAAAAATAAATAATAATGGTGTCTCTACACATCTATCACTAACTGCAAGCATCAACAGTTCTTCTAATGGTTTGTGGTCAGAGTGTTTAAACACCCACAAAAGTAATTGTCTCATAGGAATAATGGATATTATCTTAATGTTATTAGGACGAATCAGAAGTCAAATTCATTATGTATGTATATGTACTTGTTCGTATGTCCACATGAAATTTGTCATTAAAATTACTGTTTGTCATACTGCAGAACACACCTTAATAAGGTTTATAGGCCACAATGTAACTCGGGGAAGATAACACAATATAGGAGAACTGTTTTCGTTTTCAATTTACAAATGAGTATGTTAGACAAAAATATGTTTGCACTGCAAGAGGCGTGATGTAGTGTATGGTATATAACTTAATCTCAGCCTTGGTTTGTTTAATGAAGATGAAGTGATGATGGTTAAAATAAAACACTGACTTAAACTGGGACGTCTGAAACACGCAGTAACATAGATGCTCAAGTACAGGGGGAGGTGGAGGCTTTGATGCTTTATTTAATAGTTTAGAATTAGGGAAAATTTCCAGTCTTCTTTTAAAAAGAGCAGTCAAGGATTAGAGGTAAGAGGTATTTCACTAAGACGGCAAGCTGACTGGATATAAATACATGCTCAGAGACGTGTTGTGGGGATATAGTTCTTCATATGAGACACACTGAGCCACTCTGGTGGGTTTCTGATAGCTGTGTCTTGGTTTTGCAGGTATATATCACAGCAGGAAATGGCGAATACAGGTTTTCTTGCATTCCTGTTGTCTTCTCTTTTAGGTAAGTGTGCGTGTTTTTTAACAGCACATTCTCTCCCTTTGTTCATGTACAATGTCAGACCACCAGTTTTGTGATGTATTTGCTAGTTTCCTGTGAACCCTAGGTGGGTGTTTCCTCCTTTGAAGCAGCAAGGTTGTTCTGTTTTATATATGTAAATTTTATACACGTACAGACATTTAGTGTAGTGTGTGGAACAAATTGTGCATGTATTTTGAATGTGAGTGTTTTTACCAGAATGTGAACAAAAAATGAAACGAATAAAAATACAACACACTTAAAAAAAACTGATGCACCCATGAGACACACGAGAGCTGGCACGGAAACTCTGGACTGTAGAAATGGGTTCATTAAAATAGTGGCATGTTAGTGAAATGTTAGTGGCGTGTTAGTGAAATGCTAAAATGTTTAAGGGGTCATTTCCTTGGAGGCCAAAGCAAATATCATAAAAGTCATAAATTTGACTGAAGCAAAATAGTCAAGAGTTTGTTTCAGATGCAGTGATAAATATTTGGACACTGTTAAAGTTATTCTTTTAGATGTCTACCACTGAACCTTGTGTTGACACTAAATAATGAACTTTATTTTGAAGGCATTTACATCCATATCTAGGTGGGTAGTAGCTAGTGGCCGCTGTGTTTAGAAGCTCAAGAGGAATGGTCTTCTCAGCTCTTCCATGGTCAGATGTAAATAATTCACTCATTAATTCAGTTAAAAATAAGATGCTAAAAAAAGTGGTTTCAACTGTGGCATTTGCAATCTGTTGCTGTTTTCTCTCAATATAAAGTCCAAAGTGTCAGCACCACTAAAACAAGACATCATCACACTGAAAGTCAAAAAGCCATCAGATCTGAACTCAGCACACTTTGGTGACTCAGAAACACCAAAAGCACAGGAGCACCACAGAACACACATGCAGTGGATGGCACATTTGCTCCTTGGTGAAGGAAAAAAACTCCAGATCTCCATGTAGGAAGTAGGTATAATGTTGTCAAAGTGAACAATCAAGATATGATTTAAAGTCTTACCTCAAAGGAATTATCACAGAATGTAAACCATATTAAGCCTTGAAAACAGGAAGGCCAGATCAGAGATAGCAAAAAAACCACTTCTCAGTCACGTTATGTACAATCAAAGATCAAATCTAATAAGGTAAATTGTCATATTGCACTTCTTACACAGAAGAAACTAACTTAGACATTAGATTCTTTGAAGTGTCCTATATTTTAACAACAGCTTTGCACACTCTTGCTGTTCTGTTAAGCAGCTGAAGCAGCACATATGATGCTTCTCCATCAGTCCTGAAGACATTCACACACACGCAGAGACCTTGTAGAGTGAGGAACTGAAGTTCTGAAATTAAGCTGTGTGTTGAGAATGAATTCATATATAACACCTTTCTCATATTCTATTAGTCTTATAAACACATTTAAGCATAATCCATTATTGAGAATGTAATATAACATAATCCATTATTATCCATTATATATACACAGTATACCCACAGAAACACAGTTTCACACACATTATTCACACATCTTCTTATCCTGCACACATTATGCATTCATCATACATACTGTACACCACTGCATAACCGACTCCGAGCGCACACTGTATGTGAAGGGAGGGAAGGTTATGAACCACCAATGGTTGACAGGAAGATCAGGGTCTACATGCACATAGAGCTGATCACACCCAGGGCACGTAGCTTTATGGTGAGCTATGAGGGGACTATGGTATTGAATGCTGAACTATAATCCACAAACAGCACTCTCATATATGTGTTCCTATTGTCCAGATCTGAAAGGGCAGTTTCTAGGGCTATCGCATAATCGATGGATCTGTTGTCTTTGTAAGGGTTGGCTGCAGCGCCATACCGCCACCGACCACCAGAGGGAGCCTGTGAGGCAATCAAGCCTAATGAGCCTCACCTAATGAGCCTCTCTCTCTCTCTCTCTGAGTTGTTTTACCCGTGTTTGATCTCCCTCGAGTCGTCCCTGGTGTTGTCTTATGCAAAACTATAAAGGGAGAATCTTTGCTCTTTTGTTTTCCAATTATGGATATTTTGGTTGGGAAATTTAGTCCGTCCTTAAGTTGATCCTTCCTCAGCATTTGAGAGCCAATTTTCCCATGACGTACTTTGTTTCTTCCCCCCCCGCAACGATAGGAAGCGGAGGTTTTATTTCGTTGTTTTTCATCTTTAGGTCACACTCTGTGGCCTAGAGGTAGCGTGTTGGGTTTTGAAGTCTACGACCCGGGACAAGTCCCAGTCTCAACCGATAAAGTGTTTACTTATTTCTCGCCTCCCGATTGGCTTTTAAGTTCAGCACTTGGGTCCTACTACCAACATAAGCACCCGTGGTGTCTGACCCATTTGGCCTCTGCTGGATTGTGAACCGCATACTCTATGTGTTTTATTCTATTACTGGTACCAGAATGATGAGACTGTTATGGAGATGGGAAGGAACTGGTCGCTCAGTATCCAGAGCACATCACATCTGTCCAGGATGGTGAAGGCAGTGTCTTGGAGCATGTATCTGTCATGCAGTAAGACGTGTCAAGTAACAAAGTGCAAAGTATAAACATATTCCCACACCCTACTGCTTTGTGCACGAGCCATCGCACATGTCGGATCACACTCCAGCAATGACACAGCAGACATGAGCAGCTTAGTATGACTATGTTCATGGCAGAGACTCGAGAACTCGAGCGAAATGTCCCAACTAAACACCAGCGAGGACGCTGGTATCCAGGAAGACCAGCTAACCTCTGAACTGTATAGAAAAAGTGCTCCGTTGTAGGTTTTTGAATTATTTGTCTTGTCATCTGTGTATTTATAAGCCTTAGTGCCTTCTTTATAAAGGTGACTTCTTTCTTCAATTGACACCAAGGAATGTTTTTGGAATATTTTCAGTGTTTGTGGTCATTGAGATGCTTGTTTTTCTCATCAGAATTCAATACAGATTTTGTCTAGCATCAATGGTTTTATCATTTGTATTGTAATATGGCTGTATTTCTCTCCTCTTCTTCCCTTGTTCCCTCTTAAGGCATTATAGCAGCAGAAGACAGAGGTAAGCATTAGATCACAAACATAGTTTTAAATTCATTTTATATATTTAAAAAAATATACAATTAATTTGAGTTCAGTAAGCAAAGTATTGAGTGTGTGTGTGTGTGTGTATATATATATATATATATATAATATATATTTTTTTTCTGTCTGATTGTCAGAGAGTGGCCCGTGTTATCGGATCGCTGCAGGCACCTTAACTGGTGTGGTTCTCGGGGACATCGCGCTCACAGTGTTCATCGTGGGAGCCACATATTGCTACGCTAGCAAGCGCAGACTCAAGAAGGAAAATGGTAAAACTTTATCATTGCGTGTTTACTGTGTCAGTATTTAACTGGCTATGGACACATCTGCTAAATCCTGTAAATGTGACATTTTAAAATAGATGTTTGAAAGGGCACTTTGTTATGCACTTATATTCTATGCTTTGATTTTACATTCTCCTTTCACAGCCGATAAGGTCTACATGAACGTCAGAGCAAATTGCAAACCATAACCCGGGGGCGGATGAAGATCTGATACCATCAAACAGGAACTTTTGATAATAACTTTTAATCTTGGATTCTGAACAAAGCTTTGCATGATGGGAACTCACAAAAAGTCTGGTAATCTGTTCTGTTTAGGGACCTGAGGTTTTGTGGAGTCTTACAAACTGTTAATTGAACAGTTCAGTGTCAGTTGGTCATACCTGTGTCATAACTGTAAACATTCATAACTGTACAATAACATTCATCATATGTTCTGTTCATGCTTAAAGGACACAAGGTCATTAATTTAAACCCCAAAAGATAGAAAAACAAATAAATTAAAGCCCAACTGTTTTCCAGACAGTACTAATGTATCTGCATTTTGTTTCTCTATTTTCCGTCATTGTCAGTGTAATGCAGCTGTCCTCGTGCACGCTTACAGCAAACGCACACGAAGCCTCGTGCCTTCATTACTTTTCCAGACCCACCACGTAATACTACACTTATGGCATTTGATGATGCAAGCTGACCAGCAAATGCCGTTGGGTCCTTGCTGCAATGTAAAGACTAATGAATATAGAGTAAACATCAAGTAAACGCTGGAAACACCAGGTACGGAGTCGTGTGTGGTGGTCAATGAGCTGGTCAAAGTCAGTATTGTCTGCGTGCGCAGAAATACAAATGCTACTGAAAATCAACATGTACTACATGCAAAACTCAGCCAAAATGTTTTACCAAATTCAGTGGTAGTCTAGTCGTAATCCCATTAAGAACAATGTTCCATAAAACATTTTATAGATGTAACGACAATCTCTGGATCCTGCATCATTAGATTTGGAGTATGTTGGATTTTATTATCCAAGTACTCCGTAGTGTAATTAAAGTTTTTGTTGTTGTTGACTGTTATTGTTGACTTACATCTAAATTACTTCTTGGGGGCTTCACATGTTTTGAAGTTGTGATGCATATGCGTATTATTTTGTAATTTCTCATGTTCTGTGTGAGCCTTGAGTCTAGGTTTGATATCTAATCAGTTTATCAAATCCTGTGTGCTCTGCCTGTCCTGCTATGCAACATGAACATATCATATAAATTGGGTATATCAATGCTGATTAATATAATTTCATTTATAATAAACTTTTTGTTGGTGAAAAAGAAAATGTATCTTTCTGTAATATGATTCATGTTTTACTCTCTGCCCTTATTGGCTATGGGGCTACGTTTGACCTAAACAGCTACTACGCTGTAGCTGTGTAAGTATGCTTTTTGAATATCAGTCAAATATATTCACACAAGAGTTAAAAACGTGATAAGTCTATACATTTTTAGGAGAGAAAATGGTTCTCTTCCATATCACCAAATATTGTAGTAAATAGTTCTCTATGGACACAGGTCCAAACTAAATAATTTTTTGGTCTATGGACCCCTTTTAAGTTCTATTATTTTACTTCATATACAAACTGGCCATTGTTCCTTTTAACTAGCACACAGAAACCAAACTAAGTTAAACTACCACAGCGCTTCAGACACTTCAGTCCCTGTCTCTAGTCTATGCATTAGATGTGTGTGCCTCATCAGATACTTCTGCTTTATCAGCTAAAGCCAAAGGTGTGTTCTTTATCTGCTGGACAGACCTGCAACGGAAGGCACACACAACCACACAGCAGAAAGCTCTATCTCACTAACCACAAGCTGACCTGGCCTGTTATGGAAATCACCTAACCACAAAAACGTTTTAACACCTTCTCTACAAAAGAAAATCAAAACTCCACCCCCTGGCATAACAGCAAGGCTCTCGCGTTTTGGCCTGTTGTTTAAAAATATGTCATGAGTTGTTAGGTTTAAAGTTAGATATGTTAAAAATAAAAAGGGAGACTGAAGAGGTAATTGTAATATCATTTGCAGAGCGGTACACACAATTGGAGCATATGGAAGGCGGTTTATGAGAGAGCCATATCACAACAGCGAGGCAGTAGAGCTCCTCCTAGTTCCACAGTAACTGACAGACACTGACACGTCTTTAGCGTGCCCTCGCTAACTCACCACAGCATACCTATTTCTGCTTCGGCATAAACACCGTCAGCTTCTGCCGTTTTGCTCGGAACAAGCAGGCGTGTCCTTCACAAGGAACGTGTGTCAGGGTTGCAGCAAACCCTCAACAGACGTTTTTTTGTTTGTTTTCCCAGCCGCGCGGCCCTAACCATGGTCTGGAGAGTGTTACTTACGGCTCTTCTAATTGGACCGTTAGGTGAGTTAGTGTTGGAACACAAGTACGATTCGAGTGCTGGCGTCGTAATCTGTGATTTTATTTGTTTGTTTTTTTGTTTGATGTCTTGAAGTACTTTTTTTTCTCCCAATGTGTGCATTGAATAATTTTATTGCCATAAGCACATAAACTTTGGAACGTTGCCAAATTAAATAAACAGAAGTAAATAAAACAAACCTTTTACGTAGTGTAAGCCACTTTGGGATAAATTAAATATTTAAATTTGACTTAACTCAGTTACATCACAATTTCATTATTAATCCCTTTGTATTTTAATAGGTTCTGTTGCAGCCACTCAAGGTAGTTATCAGCATAAATAAATAGTAATCTCTAATCTCTAAAACAGTAAACTAAATCTGAACATATACTTCTGCGGATTTTCCTGTGTCACTGCTGTGTGCTGCTTTTTACTTTCAGACTGTGGTTTCTGCTATGACCTGAATGTGGGGATGATCACTGGGATCATTGCGTGTGATCTCATTCTCACTCTTCTCATTGCCGTCTCAGTCTATTGTTTTGCATCACGGCACAAGAAGAGCAAGTCAAACAGATTTCCTAACTCTTGTGACACAGGTGGGTATCGTACATTTCTATGCGGGCGTATATACAGGAGAGAAAAACTTGGTAATACATTTGAAAGAACCTCAGCTTGGTAGTCAAAATCCTAAACTTATCTTAAGGTAAAGAAAAACTTCAGCAGCCATCAACTAGGCCAAAAGATGTGGAAATTACAGAGTCACCTTATCAGGTGAGACGCAGTTCAACAAAATAAGCATTTTTGGGACATGATTATGGACAGTGGCGATGACATGAAGTAATTTAAAAGTGCACATACATAAGGAGATTTTCATATATTATTGCAGCAGTCATTGTGAGCAATCATTAGTGACCCCTCTCTGGGGGGATGGGAGTTGTCTCTCATTAGAGTGTCTAACCAGCCTCTGTTCTCTCTGTGTCTGTTGTGATAGGAGCTACATGAAGTGCAGTCCGATATATACAGTGATCTCCACCAGTATCGGAAATAAGGCAATGTGAAAGAATCACTCACTGCACAATGGGAAATGTGGACTTGGATCCAGTTCTGTCGCTCTGTCTTTGTGTGATCTGGTCTTCATTCCGTTCAAGAAATGGGAACAAGTTGAATGTTTTCTAAACAGTATTCAAACTCCCATGAATCAGTGGATATGGGTAAAGCAACTGGGTAACAGTAAGTGATACCCCTGAATGAGCTCCTCTTGTCCTTACAGTCATTCCATAATGGGTTTAAACAAAAACAGGCTCTGTGTGAATTAATGCTGGGTGTTTACAGAAAACACACATCACTATGTACAACAAAACACAAATGTCATATGTTTGATAAAATGGCTCCAAGTCAAAAATTCCGAATAATTATATTTTGCCTTAAAAATGGCTTCAAAGGAAAAATTGAAGATCACATTTTATCAGGAAATAATCTCCATATCCGCATTGGTTTGAAATTATATGGGTATGGATCTGACATATCCTTTTCAGAATGTGTAATTTACATTTTTATTAGAAAACGTGCAATTTACCTGCTATTGCCAGATCATGTAAAAACATGTGTATCATATAATGAAATAAGAATCTGTAATAGTGAAGAAAGACACATTTTCTGTTTTAGAACTACATGGTACATTTTGCTGTAATCTTTTTTTTTTAATTGAAATCATATCTATGCTCATCCCTCATAGAGTTTGTATGAGGCTACATAGAAGACGTACCAGTGTGTCACAGCTGTAATTTGCCCAGAGATGAAAATCCCAAGGCAAAACCATTTTAAAGCTGTTTTGTAACTTATGAAGTCATTCTCATGCTAGTGCACGACAAGGATCCAGTTCTCGGCAGTGTTCAGTGTTCTACTTCCACTCCCAACTTGAGCCAGACAATTAATGTTGTAACAGATAGTCAGCAGCCTTGTTTATCTGTGTCAGATGTGTTGGGAGTTGAAACAAAAAGGTATACTTGGGTAAAGCCCCGGGGACTGGGCTGAGAACATAGATGCACGGTGTGTGTGTGTGTGTTGGTGTGGGGTTCAGTGTGTACATGTATGTTATTTTTAATAACATACTATAGTAAATTTCATTAACAGCATTTAACGACGAGAAGACCATTTGTCCTGCTCAACAGCATAACCGATGAATCACAGATGGGATAAATTAGAGCTTCCTTGTCAAGAACATGATTGAAGCGGAACACCAGACAGCGCGTGACTGCGTCATAAGTCAGAGACGCAGGGCGTTTGAAGGGAAGTCATGAGACAACACTGAAGGCTTTATGAATAAACAGCACAAGCTTCTCATTGAGTGAGTTATTATTTCTCTAAATATTACTCAGTCTTGAGTACTTCCTTATCCCGTTTCCTTCCTTCTTTTTTTTTTTTTACAAATTAAATAACTGCTGGGCTATTGTTATCAACGTCAGAATTCTGGAAAAGTACCACAACACTTGTGCCGAAAAGCCCATTCAACTGTCTGACGTACCTGAAATCACAATATCATAGGAATTATAACAATATGAAGCACATTTAAAGCATGTTATCAACGTAAGCAAACAAGTTAATTAAACGTAAGCTTCAAACGTATTAAACGATAAACTTCAGAAACTAGCATGAGAATGTCGAGGATTTCGCTGCGTCCTCAATCTATGCGTACTTATGGAAAACATGTTTGGCTTTTCTTGCTTCTTCAGCAGAAACTACGAGGTTTAAGTGATCGCACCTACAAATGTATTACCCTGCACTAATATTGTAGCATTAATACAGTAACTCTCTTTTCCCAATACTTAAAATATTGAGTTCATACTTGTATACGTTGCAAACATATAAAATAAACGATTAAAATAAAAAGTCACACACTGTAAGCCCTATTAACATTTTTCTTGCTAACACTCAAGACCGATAGTACAGATTGTACAGTTGCAATACCACCACAAGAGGGAGACAAATGACCGACAAACCACTCCACTTTGCTACAAGGCCCTAAAAATATTCTCAGTTAGCACAAGAGAGTGAGGAATCAGCTAAATTGGTGCTACATTTAAGCAGATGTTACTTGCAGGTTTGTGGAATTGAACGAAAGAACTGACAGAACTGTTAGTCATTTTATCTCCATGGCAGTTTTAATAAACATGTAGAGCTGACATCCATCCTGTGAAGAATGAGCACATTGTAAGATTATGATGTCGCTGTTAATCAGGGTTAACAGACTTTTATGATGTTTTATGATCATGAGTCAGGGAGTCTACAGTTCCTCAATCTCTCCACATTAGTTCCAGGGATAAAATGAAGCCATCTCACAGTTTGTTTTCTTTTTCTGTGTTGATTGTCACCACTTACAGATTTGTAAATGGAGATGTTGGTGCTGTATGATTGACATCTGTCAAGGGTTTTAGCACCAACATTACTGGCAACATTTATGAGAAACATGTACATTTCTCAATTTGCATTGTGAAATATTTTCCACTAAGTGTTCTGTCAAAAGCAGTTTGACAGAAATCTTCAGCCAGTCCCCTAATCAGCAACAAAGGTATGGAAAACTTACCTGAGCTGACACGAGGAAGAAATCACAAGCAGAATCAAGAGTCAAATGAGGAATCCATTCTCCTCTGCGTGGCACCAGACACCCGTGTGGACTAAACCAGTGGAAGTGTGAGGGAATACCAACCTTTCTACACAAAACCAGTGAGCATTGCTGAAGGTCTGTCAGTGATTTATAGAGGCTATCGACTGTGTTAGGCATGCAGAAACATGACAGGTATAAAGTTCAATATTCACTCCATGACAGGTTTAGAAGATCAAGAAGCAGGTTGGCTGTTCACATGGATGTTGGCGATTCATGAGGCCAGCCAGGAGTCTTGACGGATACGACTTCATGGAAGATGTGATGGTTGGATTGTTCATTAAAATCTCCCAGTGATCTGACGGGAGGCTGCAGTGTCTATGGGAGGCTGTTCGTTTTAGTGGAAGATAAGTGTGTTCGTGGCTTACGGTGCAAACAGACACTCCAAAAGGGAATTCTTACACCAGCACAACTCAGAAGAAAAACGTCCAGGCTAGCATAGTAAAGTATCAGCACCTCTCATTCTCCCATCAGACCAGAGTAATCACACCTCTCATTCTCCCATCAGACCAGAGTAATCACACCTCTCACTCTCCCATCAGACCAGAGTAATCACATGCCAGCAGAGGTACAATAGCGCTGGCAATCTCAGTTTCAGCTCGTTTCGTCTATGAACTGCTGTGTCCCAGACCAGCTTGTCTTTGGGTCCTGAACACTGACATGATTTCTTCAGCTGGAGTTTGGAATGGAGCTCTGAGCTCATGTGTAATTTTGTAATCGCAACCACTTATAAAACTGTTTAAAGCGGTGCACTCAGATACATGCGGACAAGGCCATTTATACGTTCGCTGGTTATTCTAGGGATGTGCATATGAGCATGAAATGAGAGATCCATGTCAATATTAACACGACGGTGTCACTAGTTGCAGTAGCTGAGATGGATCTAAGCTGCTCCTCCAAGCAGAGCTTGTGTGCTGAGATTAATGGTTATTACAAAGTCTTGATTTTGTTTACAGGCGGTTATTTTTATGGATTTTTGCGGTTGCATTGGGAAGCACATGGAGTTCTGTGCCCTGCGGAGTGCAGGAACTGTGTTTGGATTTCCTGCTACAGCAGAACTTGGAGTAACTGTCATGCATGTCATGCAGAAAATTCACCTGCTTCCAAGAAGTAGCTTCCAGGCAGAAGTTAAAGGTCAGGCTTTTGGCCATGATGTCCTATGATTTAGTATTTTGTGTTCATGATGCCATTTATCTTAATACTCCACAGCTCCAGTGACATCAAACCATTGCTCCACTACACACCAGCGTGTTCCACAGGAGATGTGAAACTCCCTCACCTTTATTATTATTATTATTATTATTATTATTATATAGCACATTGGTACAATGTGGCTGAAAAACTAACCACTGTTTCTTAACCTTGTGATTATTCAATTGGTTTTTCCTTCTATGTGTGAAACATCATGATTCATTATCTGTGCTGTTTTACTTTATCGATTTGTTCATGCTAGCCCCCTTAACTGGGGATGTCAATAATGCACTGAACTACCTTTAGTTTCCAAGCCTGTATTATGACCTTAAACAATATGATATCAACATGTGGTGTATTGAAACCATAGAAACCCAATACAAATTTTAATTCCACTGGAGATAATACAAAAATATTTTTCACCATTTCACCATTTTCCACCTCCACAAGCGCTAATGATTTAGACTGGAGCCCACTGATCACATACTTCTCTTTCCCCCTGTTCCTGTCTGAGGGCTCTTTGTTTCAACCCCAAGGAGCAAAGCACAGAGCTCAGAGGAAACTGGGTGAAGCTAATCTTTTAATAATCTTACATCAGCCCGTTTAATAGGATTTTAGGCATTTACTTATTTTGTTGTTGCTCTGTTCACGCAAAAAAACCCTCAGTTTGCTTAAGCCCCCAGAAAGGAACAAGAGGCCATAAGAATCTACTGTTCTTCTGTTTGTTTCGCAAAACCTTCCTAGAGGGAAATCCACCATGAATGCAATTACATTCTACTAATTGTCAACTTTTATTTTGACGTTCAGCCTCGCATTTTTTCCACTTTGTTTACTTAAGCTATAGTCGTTATTTTCTGCTTTAAAATGAACAGTTTGACCAAATCCAAGTAGCTGATCAGCAATGTGTTGTACTGTACACACACACACACACACACACACACATATATATATATATATATATATATATATATATATATATATATATATATATATATATATATAGAGAGAGAGAGAGAGAGAGAGAGAGAGGAAAAACTAGTCTTATGTATTGAAATGGACAAACGTTTGGCTAAAAGATGGATAGTGTTAGGCCTATGACATAATTTTATAGATACGTCTCTTCTGAGTTTGGGATGTGGTTTGCAGTCACAGCCCCCTTAGAACCGAGCATTTCCTCAGGGATCGCAGAGCCTGTATCATGACCTGAGGCCGACATGTTGTGAAAAGGTTTCTGTGTCAAACAGCCAAACTGTGCCTCTTCCTCCTCCACGATCTCCGCCACTTTCTCTAAATGCCACGGTTGGCATTTCTGAAGCGCTCTGTCAGAATGATGACATCATGGCATCATCCTCCCCCTGACAGACAGCCGTATCAATGATTCAGCGCTGGTGTCTTGAAAAAGCGAAATGTTTATTTTTTCATTTTTTTTTATCTTCAGATGAGTTATTTACTTCTAGGACTTGTTAGACTCAGAGAAGATTATTTAATCAAAGGGGGAGAAGAAAATACAACTACTGGATGGATCAGGGCCTCAGAAATTAAAATAGTGTAGTTTACAGTGACTGGCTTAGTTGCTAAAATGAATAATTGCAAAATATGATTCATAGCTGATGATTTATAGATTTGATTTACACATGAAGTGCACTAAATGGCCAAATGTATGTGGACACCTGATCACAACACCTATATGAGCTTGTTGAAAAAGGAGCATTTGTGAGGTTAGACAATTATATTGGACAACATGTTTTGGGTTGCCAATGACGTTCAAGTTGTCAATCTAATTGGTGTTCCTCCATCACCTGGAGGAGGGATATGCGATGGTGGGGTTGGCGACCACCTCCATCCTGAAAAGAACTCAATCTAGAGTAAGGTGGAGGTGAAGCACAACACATCGTGGGTGTTCAGTGAATAAGTTTTGTAGCAGCCTGGTGGAAACAACCACAAGATCTGGACTGATGTTTCCAAACCCTGAAAAACAACCCCAGACGTTTATCTCTCCATCACGTTTCTTAATTGGCGTTTGGTAGTGTCATCCTGGCATCTACCAACCCCAGCTTTCTCCATCCGGCTCCCTGATAGTGAAGCATGATTGATCACTCTGGACGACTCATCTGTGCTACTCCAATGGAGGCGTGCGCTTCAATTCTCCAGCCAGCACTTTTATTTTGCTTTGCAGCTGCTCAGTTATGGAAACCTATGATATGACGCAGCTGATGTGAATGTCGTGTGCTGATGTTGCTTCCCTGGACCCCTGTAGTGAGCAACAGAACAGAGAATAGTCCGTTCTCATGCACAGTGAACTTTATCCCTGTGCAGCGCTGCTCTGTGATGACACACGACTTACCACTTCATGGCTGAGTTGTTATTGCTTTTAGAAGCTTCCATTTCACAGGAGCACAACTAGGGCACATCGTGCAGGGTAGAGATTTCGTGTATTGCTTCATGGGTGAAGATGACATCCTATGATAGTATCATGTTTAAAGTCATCGAGTTCTTCTACTGCCAGTGTCTACAGACATTACGTGGCTCTGAGCCTGATTTCTGCATATCCTTCTGAATATCCTTAAGCATTTTTCAGTGAGGAGCACAATTGCTCCTCTCGAAGCATGCAGATGGAGTGGAGAGGAGCAGGTCTTTGTCTCTTCCCTTACCTTGACAGCTAGTCTTATCAATCATTGAGTGCTTCTGTCTTGTTGGAGCTGAAGAACATTGGAAGATACTATATACAAGTTATTCACATGTAGGTCGTGTACACACAGAACACTGTCAAAACAAACACAAAGGAAGAAATGAGAGTCCAATAAAATAGACAAGGGAACCGAAACCAAAACAAAAAACATGCCAAGTGAAAAAACAACAAAACAAATATAATATAATAAGCTTGTGAAGGATAGGTTTTAAAGGATATGTTTTTAAAGGATATGTTTTAAAGGATATGTTTTAAAGGATAGGTTTTTAAAGGATAGGTTTTAAAGGATATGTTTTTAAAGGATAGGTTTTTAAAGGATAGGTTTTTAAATGATATGTTTTTAAACTATTTTAACCACCCCAATGAAACACAAAACAAAACCAGACGTGTAGCTATTGTACAACCCCAGCTCAGTTTCATATGGTTCAATTGCAAAATGAATCATATGTATCACAAATTAATTGCTGTGTGCATCTCTCTGATGCTCCATCATCTAACTATCTCAACACGAGGATCGCGTGGGTTGATATTTATGATCTTGGGTCATTAGTACTTGTGCTGACATGATGTAAAATAAATGACAAATAAATATATATCAAAGCACCCTGGATTTCAAACAGCCTGACTGAGCCCAGCACTGTAGGAACTGTGACTTGGTGTATATAACTGTGTAATAATTTACACTGGGAAAATACACTAAAACACACACACAAAGAGAGACAGACAGACAGATTAGAGATAGACAGACAGACAGATTTAAATCCGAGACAAAGCATATATGCTCTATGCTATGTTCAAAATCAATTATTTATTTGTACTTATTTGTAAGTATTTTTTTAGCTATGAACATGAGAAGCTGAGCTTGTTAATATTTATAAATGTCTAGTATGTGGGACCTGTCCTCACTTATAGGAGTCTATGGAATGCAAGAAATCTCCCTCCCTCCCTCCCTCTCTCTCTCCCTCACTCTCTCCCTCCCTCATTCACTCCCTCCCTCTCTCTCTCTCTCTCTCTCTCTCTCTCTCTCACTCCCTCCCTCCCTCCCTTCCTCTCTCCCTCTCTCTCTCTCTATCACTCTCTCTCTCTTACTCTTTCAACTGGACAAATGAAGTCTCATAAATTTACGAACTGACCATGAGCACAGAGCACAGAAACCATATTTAGTGTTCAGAAATACTTAAATAGTTGTAATTCTGCACTACTGTTCATAGATGGCAGCCTGGGAGGGGGGGGTGAGGTTCATGAGGGTCGTGAGGGTCGTGAGGGTCATGAGGGTCGTTAGGGTCGTGAGGGGGTGTGGCTGGTGGGGGGTGATGGTGGTTGGGGGGGGTGTTTGGCTGAGCAGACCGTTCCACACAGAACAGTGCTGACATTACAGTACTGTTAATCTTGGACAAATGTAGCCTCACTTATCTGATAATCTGTTCCTCACATGATGTACTTTCTGGGACCCAGACCGTGCCTGGGTACATGCGGTTGTGATACCAGCTACTATCATTACTGTTATTACAGTAACTTGTAGCGTTTTAGAGATTACCCAGTTTTAGTGGATACATACCTACAATGTTTTAGGAAGTACACAGAGCTGGTGCAATATCTTGATATCATTTCAGAAAGAACCCCAACAAACTGCAGGGGAAAACGATCCTGAAGACAAGGCTAACAAAGCAAACGCCCTGCTCCCCCAAGCCCAGTGGCAGCAGCTGTATGGATGTTCCTCTGATATCTACGATGAAGAGAAGAATGTCAGGATTTCAACTCCTACCATCCAACACCTGCAACTCATGTTGTATTGTCTACTCTTTTACGCTTTTATACATGGACTCAGTAGCCAAATGCAAAGGGCCATAACACCAATACACACAAACACACACATATAAACACCCAGTTGCATCTTATTGGCTTTGGAGTACAGTTAAAGCAGAACTGACCTGTTCTATTTGAACAAGCGGTTTTTGTTATTGGTTCGTTGGGCCATTGTTTTTGTTTCTGCTCCTGGCTCATCTCATTCAGCCCTTAGACGCATCGTGGCAGTAGGCAGGAAGTGTATTTCCTTTGAAGAATTTGAAACGAGAAATGTAATCTAAATGCTGCGTTTAAATCTTGTTTTGTGCTTTAATCTGTTTTGATGGGTGTGGTTTTACAATCGGGACCTCTGTTTAGTGGCTGGGTGACTATTATGGCGTTAGCATGCTAATGACGGCTGTGTGGCAAAACGCGCTTGTGCTTTTGCTATGAGACACATAAATAATCAGCAATTATAGGAGAGCTGTCTGGATTTGTCTTGGCGGCCTGGGCTTGGCAGTTGTACGATCAGCTCCTTGGCAGAAAGGCTGGTGTCTCCTTCAGCTGGATGCCTGGACGTCTTCCCAAACCATCCCTGAGATATTTCTGTCAAGCAACACTTTACACTTTACAGAGGTTTGGTCTCAGTGGGAAACAGTACTGGCTATTCAGAGAGCTAGATTCAGTCATACTGTACCTCATCTGGTAGAACAGGTAGTAATGCGGGCAACATAGAAGTCATCTGCTCCCTGATACTCACTGGCATACTAATTAACTCCCTGTGAATAACAGTGTCAGATACTGGAAATGTAAGCAGGTAATCAATGCGCTCTATCATGTTAAGTTGTTACAGTAAGTGCTACAGATTTTTGACATCTGCATGGTGTATATGGGTATTTTAAAATTACATTATACATGTACATTATTATAGATTACACCCAGTTTATTACAGATTTAATTAGTACAGAGCATGTGGAGGATGAATTTGTCCTGGTCGTGGGCATGTATCTGGGGGGGTGGGGGGGGCGTGTGTGTTTGTGTCTGTGTGTTTGTTTGTCTGTGTGCGTGTCTCTCTATATGTGTGTGTGTGTGTGCATACATTTGTTAGGTATTGCTGGAGGCCATTGAGAGAGCAGTGAGTGAGAGAGATTCTCTAGGGCCTATCAGAGAGCTCCCTGTTTCTGTAGGGCCTATCAGAGTGCTTCCTGTTTCTGTAGGGCCTATCAGAGTGCATCCTGTTTCTGTAGGGCCTATCAGAGTGCGTCCTGTTTCTGTATCGCCTATCAGAGTGCGTCCTGTTTCTGTAGGGCCTATCAGAGAGCTCCCTATTTCTGTTGGGCCTATCAGAGAGCTCCCTGTTTCTGTAGGGCCTATCAGAGAGCTCCCTGTTTCTGTAGGGCCTATCAGAGTGCGTCCTGTTTCTGTAGGGCCTATCAGAGTGCGTCCTGTTTCTGTAGGGCCTATCAGAGTGCGTCCTGTTTCTGTAGGGCCTACCAGAGAGCTCCCTGTTTCTGTTGGGCCTATCAGAGAGCTCCCTGTTTCTGTAGGGCCTATCAGAGTGCGTCCTGTTTCTGTAGGGCCTATCAGAGTCCGTCCTGTTTCTGTAGGGCCTATCAGAGTGCGTCCTGTTTCTGTAGGGCCTATCAGAGAGTGCATGTCATCTTGATGGTCCTCAACATGTCAGAAATAGGGTCTGCTTAGCCCTGTTCTGCTGTCAGTAGCCTATTCCTCTCCAGACTGACAGCGAGTGAGTCTGATATGTTAATCTGTTTTCCCCTGTCCCCTTGATTCTGCGTCACTTTCTTTAAACTGGGCCTCTGACATAGTTCCCTTGGTTTTTGTTTTTATTTTTCTGGTTTAACGCTCTCACTTAATCTAAATTCATCATAGAATAAAGATTTCTGTTTATAAAGTCATGACCCACAACAAATTAGCTAGATGTATATTATATATGAATTAACATATTTTATTGATTCAGATACATAATGCCACAATTAAACAATTAGATAAGATAAACAACTCTGTCATTCTGTCTCTTTGAGTAAACCTTTAATTTACTTTAAGTCCTCCAGATTTCTTCCAACTGTCACTCTGTAGAAATGACCTGGCTGACTCAGGCTGACTGATTTACTGCGTATTCTAGGAGCTGTGGTAGACAGTTATGAGGACACACCTACCCAACACACACTTGCTGTCCCACCGCTTTGTGTTAGTCATGTCCTTGTTTGTAGTTCCTGGCCACTTCATCAATGAAAAACTCCTCTGGCAGTAAAGTTCAGCCATTCAGTCAAACAACTCAGTTCAACAGCAAATTAAATTAAATAAAGCTGACTGTTAAATAATCGTCAGTCAGGACAAAGTATTTATGGAATGCAGCATGCAATATGCTGTGCTGCACTCTTATTGATGTCCAGCGTGGCAAATAAGACGTTATAGACGAGTGTTACTTATGAGTGTGTCTCAAAACTAAAGACTATTGGTTGAATATGCCCTTCTAGTGGTATCAGGCTTTCTCGACAGGAAGTCACTCATGGCCCCTCACAATGAAGAGAAATCAGTGGCAAGGCACAAATTAGGCAGGTGGGTACAGACAGACATGAGAGAGGGATTAGAAGAGCTTCGCCATCTGACACAAATGGGATGGATAAGGGGTTTTCAGGAAGGCAAAAAGAAGGAGGCTGGATTAAAGAACTCCTTTGATGCTTCTGAGAGCAGTGAAGTGGTCAGGGATATTATAACAATACAAATAGATGAGGTTTTCACAAAGACCCAGCATGGTGTAAACCCTGCATGAGATGTGTACGCCACACAGCACTAGAAATGCCCCCCATGGAGGTATTATTGTCAGAAGCGTACTCTTTCATGCTTTTTCCGGCCATAAATAAAAGAGGAGATATACTTTTGACACTTTAGTGCCAAATTCTTCTGAAGAAATTTCCAGTGTCCTTGTAGAATGACACTGGTCACCAGCCACTGGTGGCCACTGGTCACCAGCAGAACAGAAACTTGCTAGAGCTGATGTTCACACAGATGGCAGTGTGAAAAAGGTGGATATCACACCCTATTGATGCTGTCAGTCGCAGTGTATATCTGAACATTTGATGGCTACAGGCTCTTCGTTCAAAAGGAATCGTTATTTGTATTTATCTCAGTCAGCAGTTCAAAATGTCTCAGTTTCAGTGCTATAAAATTTACAAGACAGAATATGCATACACACTATACAAAAGCACTCACAAAAAATAGTCCACATCACACTTAAGAAGGAAAACTCTTGTTCCCTCTACAGACACCCCAGACACCCCAGACACCCCAGACACCCCAGACACCCTAGCCACACCTGTCCATGTGCTGTGCCTAAATGCAAGGCTAAAAACATCCATCCTTGCCATCAAGACATTTAAATGCAAGAACTGAAATGTAAACAAAGTCTCACAGTGATTTAATCAAGGCCTTGTGCTTGTGTTCAATCCTAGTGAGTGCGCCTGCTTCTCTGTGGACTATGACAAACATTATGTAAGGCATAAACAAACTCAGCAGGCAATGACATGTTTTTGGAGAGGTTTATTGAAAGATTTCCATCTTACAACAGCATTTGTACACCAGGGACTGCCAATGAACAAACACAGGATAGTGACCATTAGTAGGTATCCGGAGAAAAGAACACACAAGCGCCACTGACATACGCCGTCCGGAGACGTCTGATGTCAGTGCGATCAAAGGATGTCTCAATGACCTCTCGGGGTGGGAAGCATATCTGGGGTGATCTTTCCTGTCCATCGAACTGGTTCTAGCCAGCGCTAGCTAATATACCCAGAACTGGACAATCAGTGTCCTACAAATGTGCTTGAGCAATGGTTTGAAAACAAGCATGTGGTTGCGGCTTCGCTGGTGTCTTCTTCAGCCTCTTCAGGAGTGGGTATGGCAGTAAGATAAGGGGGTGGGCAGTGGGCGGGGCAGTAAGATAAGGGGGTGGGCAGTGGGCGGGGCCTGACCACAACTCACACCGGAGAGATAAATTGGCAACTCCCTCGACACCCAACAAAGCATAAATAAACGTTCTGGTATGCAGCACTCTTAGTAAAAAAGAAATTATCAATGTTACTGCAGTAAGCAAGGAGCATCCTTGATCAAACAAGAACAGATAAAACATCATTTCCTGAGTCTCACTGAAACCAAACAAATGTGAATACAGATTACTAGTGTGAATACAGACTATATTAGTACTATATTATATTAGTGTAGACCAGAAATTATATGCTAATCTTTACTATTGCGAGTGCTTTATTTATTATAGCTAGAACTTTACCAGTCATTTTACTGATTTCAGTCAAATGCAGGGCCCAGACTGGGTTCAGGTGCTGGACCTGTGCCACTGGGCTTTTGTAAAGGTTAAAGAGGCCCTTTGTGGGGGGACCACTCATGCATTTCCTTGATTTCCATCACCTTTCTATCTTATGGTTCAGCCTTTTGGGGGTTGGAGATTGTCTGGGAGTTCAAAGGTTTGGGCTTCTCCTTCTGTGAGTCTAATTACAGTGCTGCTGAAAACCTGCAGTGTGTCGTCCTACATGTGGAACTTCTTTTCTGTTCCAAAACTGTAGTCTTAATCCTACACAACGCCAGTGATTTGGTCCCAGATACCAAATTCCAGACATTTTTGCGAAGCCTGATGTGTAGCAGGGGGAGTGCGATCAGGCTCAGGAAATCCTGCCAGCTACATCTCCCCTGATAACAGTGTTTACAGGAACAGAGTGTAACTCCTGGAGGAGGGGAACGCTTAAGACTCATCATCACCAGTGTGTTACAACACTGTGCAGTAACATAATGCTAAAAGACTCTGGATGTCCATGTCAATTGGAAGCCACTATAAGGAGGTTTTTCCTCTCGTTCTGTTTGACACGTGCCAATATGATGAAGTATGAGCACCATTTGTAACTGTCTATTAAGTTGAAAATTATATCCCGACTTTTAAAATGATAGTTCTCACAACAACCCAAGTTAAAATAGTTCAAACATAGTTAGAATTTGAGTTCTGCCGTGTCCCTCTTACATACCCGACTCGATTGTCTCCAGTGTCCCTGTGACTACTAAAGGAAGGGTGGTGGATTTCCTCCACCTTAGGCCCCCACATGACTTTAGTTTTCTTTCTTTTTAGGACTGCTTTTCTATTCTACCTAGTAAAAAAAAGGGACACTTTACTGCAGCGATGATGGGCAGGGAAGGAGAATGTGTATGCTCAGAACCAGCGGGCGTGCCTGGCCTTCATTAGCTGAGTGTATGATTCCATGTAATGAGTCCCACAGTATAAGGCAATAAAGACAGTCACACACAAGAGAGAGCACGTTCATCGGATGTGTCAGCTGACAAACACGTCGGCGACCAGTCACTGTTAATACTAGTGGTTTAGGTTAAACTTATAATATTTAAATAATAACAATGAACCAATCTACTTGTATTGAAATATTAGTACTTAAAATCTTATAAAACACATAATATATTATAATGACTTTGTTTTTCTCTATTTGTTTCCCCTTTTAATCTAATACCAGTGTGCAAACAGGCTGGGAGATCAATCTAATCTAATAACTCCCAAGAATATGCCTCAGGTTATACGGTATTGTTGATTGTCAGTGTGCTCAGAGAATATCAGCTCAGTTCTGTTGTGCCATGATCCAGAATAAATTATTGTTATATTGTGACTTAATGTTGGTATATTTTGCCTCGGTGGCCCAGTGTTAGATAGGCATGGATGCGTTTCTCTTCAAATTGGCAGATTGTAACTGCAATGCCAGAATCTGCCATACGATGCCAAGGGAAGCCATTGCAAGGCAGTAGTCTGGACACAAAAGCTGCTGCGTTTCCATATCCTTTCAAAAAGGACGCGAACATATACTCAATCACGGCATGATGACAAACTCAATAGACCTTGTGCTACAGTAACATTAATCAAGCAACCTTAACAGTGGCTTCCTCAAAAGGCTTCTCAAAGCTTCCCAAAGGCTCAGTGCCACTGATCGAGCCCTTGGACTGGATCTGAGGAACTCATTCATCTAAAAACAATGAGAAGTGCCTGTTGTCTTGTTAGCTATCTCACTAATGCCTAAGACGCTCACCGTCTCTGTGGTTTAGACAAGGTTGAATCCACTGCCGTTCTGTCTATGAACACACCACAGTTGCCCATTGCTCAAGTTTAGATAATGTTTAGTGAACACAATAACCCTCTATCTTAAGGAGGGTTTGTAGGCCATTCATTTTGTTCTACACTAGACTTAAATTATATATTGAGTAGGCCTCAGGTCTCTGCAATGTATATGACTTGTCACTACTGAGGTCCATGGAGGTCTTGCATACTGTCTTGGATATGTGTGTAATTTTCAGCATTTCTTTTTAAGGTGTATTTCTAAAATAGCCCGATACGTTTGCATTTGTTTTAATGGGCCAGCAGGCATTCTGCGCTGTGTTCTGCACACCTGCCTGGCTAATAGATTTACAAGATGGATGATAATATTTTCAGCATGGGGCTAATAGAGTGATGTTTACATAAAATATGTTTATGTCTGTATTCATGTATTGATTTAAATAAATGAAGCAACTCCATTGCACCGTTTCTTCTGTGCTGTTAGGAGACCTGAACTTACAAAGAAAGAGCATATTTTGTTTAAGACATATCACATACATTATGGTAAAAACCACCTAGAGGTCTAGTTTCCCAGACAGGTATGTAAAATAGTGCAGGTTAGCCACAGGTAAGGAAGGTTGTGTTCCTTGTTTGAGGGAATCGCCCTAGCCCCTCCACATGTGTGATTCATCTCCTGACATGCTTTCAAATGACTCAATTTGCTCGTTGTGCTACACGAAGATTTGTAGAGTGAAAGTTTATGTGCAGTCTTGACTGGAATTGGGACACAATTTTATGCCCGCAGAAAACTGAAAGGAATGTTGTTAATAAAATGCAAAACAGCGAGCACACAGTATGAGTTGTTTTCTTACATAGATATGTTTCCATCTAAAATAGATGTTGATGTGTGTCTTCCTCTAAAAGAGACACGATGGAGGAGAAAACGTCTGAGATGGAAGATGTTTCACTTTCATTACCTCTCAGGTTCACGCTTACAATTTTAGTCATTTTGTGTGCAGCAGTGCTTTAATCTGAAGCAGGTGCCTTGCAAAGCACCTTCCCGCTTTGTTTGGGTGAACCTGGAACTCTGGTTCAGCAAATCCCAGCAGCAAGCTGATGGTTCAGACGTTCATCTGCGGTGGAATTAGAGATGCCTAAATATCATCAGAACAATACGGCTTATTATTCCTCTTCATAAACCCTTTTCCATGAAAGAGGGGATTCTTCTTAATTAGCATAATGTTATTGAAAGGGATCCTTTTATTTCTACCATGATTTATATTCACAATTATCCATTTGAACTTCTGAGGGTGAGCTACAGAATTACAATTGAATCAGTAGGAAGGTCGTTGATAGTTATCAAATCAAAGGGCTTTAAATAATTGCTCTGACAAAGAAGTTGTCTCGATACTTACTGTTCCAGCAGGGCCTTGGTTAAAATTAAATATTAAATTTCCGATAATAACTTGAAGGTCATAACTGACGGTATTGCCCATTCATGTTTCCACCTTTCTTGTTCCGTGATGTTGAATGCTGAGTTTAGACAACATGGGCTCCCAGCGCCCCCAGCCTTTCTGTGGTGCCTGACACCTTCGCTATCACAGGGCACTGCAGTGCAAACACTCTCAATCTTTCCATGGAATCAAAGGGGGTGAGTGTGCTAGTCACTGTGCTACTAACACAGCCGACAGTAGCTAGAACAGAAAGAGACAGGACTGAGAGGAGACAGGACTGAGAAGAGACAGGACTGAGAGGAGACAGGATAGAGACAGGTTTTAGATTAGACAGGATAGAGATGAAACAGGATGGATATGAGACAAGATTGAGATGGTATTTTGATGCAGAGTTAAGAAATCAGTGCTTGGCTAAGCAGAAACACCAGTTGGGGTGTCTGCAGACTCTCTCTGTCTCTTTGACCTGGAAGGTTTTTAAGTTATGTAAAAAAATACCACAAACTAATAATACACAATTCAGGATACATTTCAGGAACAAGGAAGGAGATGGATCACACCTTTTTTTACAAAGCACATTTATCTTTCTGTCTTTCCAATTAAGGAATTTGAGTGATTCTTAAATCTAACATGCTTCACTCCTGCCTACAGGATCCAACAGACTTTAGACTAGGGTTACTCTAATAAAACACAGTTTTATTTTATTATCCTGCCAATAAAGCACATATTTACAAAACCCTCATCACTTAAATATGCAAATAAATATGCAAATAAACATCTTAACAGCCTTATCTTTTCATTCTTTAACTTCTAACATAAAGTTCAGTGTGTCAAATATCATACAGTAATCTGTGTTTGTTCTATAATGCTCAGTTCACAGACGGGGACTCACTAGCTCAGGAAGCCAGTGTTTGTTATCTGTGCTTTTATGAGAGGTATTTCCTGTCTGTTTTCTAGTTTGTGGGCCAGACCTACAGAGAATCTATATTGCAACAGAACAGGATGGGTGTGGCTCTGTGTGGCCCCAGACTATAACGTGATGATGATTCCCATGTAACACAACTAGGGACGCCTAGTTTTGCCAGACCAATAGTGACTATGCAGCATTTTCCTATGAGTATCAACAAAATGGGTTTTGAGAAACATTATAGCATCTGAAAGAAGTACAGGGTTCAACTGATCTTCTTTTCCTTAGTCTCTGAGAAAAATATCTTAGTTTGTAGTCTGCTATTTTGAAAGCTATTTTGATATGTAGTGTGTCAAAATATCAACAATAACAACAGTATTATTAAATATTATGCAGATCGTGTTTGTCTCATCATTCTTTGATGTAAACTATAACTACTCAGCACACTACATCATTTAATGTGAGAACAATCACTCCTCATAGGAAACAGTGCATTTATTTCTGCTAACCACTTCCTGTTCACTGCTAACATATCTAACTTCTTAGTATGTGGATTCAACAAGACCTCCCACATATGCACACTTCACTAAATGGGGTCAGTCCATCAGTCAGTCCATGAGCAAGAATGCAAAGTGTGTTCTAATTATCCGATGAAGGTCATTTATTTAGTTTAGAATCTTACATATACACAGTAATATATGAAGTAATATAGGCTTAATCTAATTAAAGATGGTATTCATAGTATAGTACTTTAATACTTTTATCAACTATTGAGTTGTGTGTAGACTTGTTGGTAGTGCGTTAGCCGAACTGGGTTATCTGTGGTCAAAAATTAATAGCACCATTGATAAACATGTTGCAAGACGTTATGTGACTTCTTCTAAAGGGATTTAGAGGGCTTACAATTGGTCCAGTTGCTACAGATTCATGCAAAATATACACAGTTTAATTGCAGAGAAATCAGCAGAGAAACGTAGGTCACTCACAAATCCTTGTGGAGCAAAAATATATTTAAATTCACAGACATTTCACATGTATGTTTGATTAAGTGGCACATTACATTCAGTTAGTGACTTGCATGTTCACTGTACATACATACTGAAATACACATACATTGGAAAATATACACTGGAAAATACATTTGGAAAATACATTATTTGGTATATAATTAAAAAACCTTTCATATTACCAAAATATAAGGATTTTGTTCTATAAGTAAGGAGAACCTAGAATCTTCAAACTCAATTATGCCTCTGTTTTAGTTAAAGGTCTGAAGCATGTTGTGCTTTCAATCTTCTCTTCTTTGGGTGAACAAAGACATCCTTAGAAAATCATCTTACAGATTCTGACAAATTTGGTAATCTTCAGTCAGGCATTATGGTGCAAATGTACACAAGCTACTCAGAGACTTTACATGTCTGTTTCACACACTCATAGCAAAAAGGGCTGAGTGTTCAATCAGGGGCATCAGTCTCAGGTCATGGAGGGTCTTAGCACAGCACAACAAATCCAGTTCAGTTCACTACAAGCTGGGTAATCTGATGATCTGAAGCGGAGTTAGATTATTCAACATTCCTGCGCTTCCATTTCACCACACTGACCTGGAGCACAACTGAAACATTTCACTGACAGTGGTTTCGTTAAGCATTTTCTGTAGCTTTTTTAGACTTTTTCTAAACAAAGCTATGCTGGTTAAGTGGATTTGGGTAAAGCATGAGCAGTTTTACCATTTCCAGCATAATACTACCAAGGCTGCCACATATTTACACAATGAACAACAAGGTCAACACGTCGTGTGTTCAGAAAGGAAAACCACATTGGGCCTTTCCTGATGACATTTTCTACATGGGCTTTATAAGCCAATGTCACATTCATGTGCGTGATTTTTGGTTCTGGTGTTCTAAGAGATATTACAAAATGATCAAGGATTTGATGGCTGGGCCCATGTTTGTAGCTCTGTAGTACTGTAAAGATCATTGAATGACGCTAAAATGGCAACATCTCCTGGGAATACAGTTATCCTTCTACAATACCTCTTTCAAGAAACCTTTATATCAAGTAGCCCAGACAAAGATTGAGTTTAAAATGCAACAATGTTTAGCGAAAATAAACATGCTTTATTGATCGACTGAGATTTACAGTGCTACAAGTGTCCATACAAAGAAAGAACGTACTTAACGGATTTCAAATATTTTTACAATTAAATAATTAACAGGTTTTAAAGGAAAGACTCGTTCCGCACAACTTCTTTGAAGTCTGAGAGCAGATTAAAGAAACTTGCCAACAATATAATGAATGAGCAAAAACGTAGGCCTACCCGAGTATTAAAGTGCCTATACTGACGCTGCAAATTGTAATGCAAGACATCTGTTATAATATATGTAGAAAAAGGGGGGATCACTTCCTTATTTACTTATCAGTCTGAACGGATATTAAGCCTAAGCATACATGTAGTGTCAGAATTAAACATTTAAGTTTTTATCAATTGCAGCCATAATCGTTGATTTCTTCACTGCAGTTTAAATGATTTGCCAGCTCCTGGGTTACAGCATCTGTCCCTATTTGGTCATTTCTTCTCTTTTCCATTATTAAATCCTCTAAACTTTGAAATTCCAAGACGTGACTTTTCTTTTCGCACAGTTGCAGTTTCATCCTGTATGGCTGTTTGCCGATCCGAATCTCGCCCCCTATTTTAAATTCACGCTTACCAAATCTGCACCAGGCGGCGAAGCATTCGGAGTTTCTCCAGCACACGCGCTGCTCCTTCGCCCCGACGTGATCCAGCGCGTTCTGCACCACAACGTCCGAGTTCAATGGACGGAATTTATACAAGTCGTTCACTATTCTGCCTCGTTTACCTTGACCTGCGTCGGAAATAAAGTTTTGTTTAATCTCACTTCTGTGAAGGTGAACCACCTGAAAGTCTCCCACATACACCACCCAGTGTGGATACTGTCCGGCTGTCACAAATTCCACCAAATCGCCAGGTTTGCATTTGTTTAGCAAGTTCTCGCAAGGATGCGTACCGATCTCTATAGAGTTCCTGCTTCTTTCGTAGATGCATTCATCGCGGTAATACACCGCGCATTCCATTTCGTTCCGGTTGTCGTATTCTTTTCCTTCGTCGTTCGGGTCATTCTCGGTCCCATCTGTGTTTTCTTCTTGCTCGTCGTCATCATTTGAAAATATGTAGGACACTCCGATCCGTGGACCATCGTCGTCCAGCTCGTGACCGTTTGGGTCCGCAGTCGGAACTTCATTATAACTCAGATGTGTCAGCTTTTCCACTTGATTTCCCATAACACAGTAAAGGACTCCGACGAGCACTTTCGGGTTGCGCCGCTACTGGGCAAGAGTGCGTAATCCAGCAACGCAACACGTAGTCAGTCCGTATTCGGAGTCTGCCAAGGTGAGAAAAGGTTCCACTCTGAGAAGTACATTTTGGTTAACAGTTACAAAAAGGCGCAAGTTAATCAATCGAATGTACTTGCCCGCTCCGTGTTTTTTGTGTCCGTCTCAGATAATCCTCATAATTAGACGGCCGTTGATGACATTTTGAACAGGTGTGCTTCACCTGTTCGCTTCCTCGCGTGCGTAATGTCACAAACAGCTCGCGCAGTCTAAACGACGTTAAACGACAAACAGTAATCTTCGTCGTGGTTCACTAGATGCTCCAGAAGAGCTGAAGCTTAAAGTAACATGGTAATGGATGTTTGGCTATCTTTTGTCGTAGTGGCCAAAGTCAAGTCGGCTGTTTTAATGTTCTGACGACTGCGATATCGCCGGACTAAATATCCACGGTAGTATTTACACAACGCGCTGTCATTTAAAGAGACAGCGCACTACGTAGGTGAATAAGTACACGTAGCCTACACAAAAATGTCGAGAATTTAAGAATATGCTTTAGAGAATTTAAAGAATATACTTGTTTGTTCAGCCCTTTAAAAACAAGCAAACAAACAATACATTAAAAATGATCGAGGTGTGTACATTAAACATTTTCGTGAGTAATGCAATGAGATCGAACCATAAATATATGCATGTACTAGCCTATATATATGCTTTCTCATCAAAGGTCGCAGCATATTTATTAGACGTTCCTATATTTTATTGTTAAATGAATATATGAGCTTCAAATGAGATCTCACTCAAGATCAGTGGCTCATAGTTTGCGTACATGTGACTGACCTTTGACCAGTGTGACTGCACGTCATCAAGATACTCCATTGCCAAAGAAAAGCATGTTGTCACCTCCAAGCATGTTGGCCAATGTGTTGCTTTACAGCCAGAGAGTGTGTTTGTGTACGTCAGCTACTTGCACAGGGGTGTCCAGCTGTTGCTGTAAGGCATATATCTGTTTCTCTGTGTGTATCTGTGTGCACCTCTCAGAGGCTTGTGAACTCAGCCAGAAATGCTTTGTGTGTTTTTGTGATTGTGGTTCATATTTTTTGTTGTTTTGTTTGTTTCAGCATTATTTTTGATGAATTTTTTTATGGCCTTGTCCTTAATCCCTCCTATTTATTTGTGTCTCTGCATGAAAATCTCATAAACATTAAAAATTGGTTTCAAAAACGTTCGCACGTGAGCTTGCTCAATCTCCTTTCGAGGTAAATATCTAGCCTGCATTCGTGCACACTCCAGTATCCCAGGACTGACATGTGAACGGCACACGATCGCGTGGCTGCATGCGGTGATGTGTCCAGCACTGTGACATTCTCTACAGCGATGTGTTGGAGAGATCCTCACGCCCAGCACCATCCTCCTGTGGTGTTAACTGAGGAATTTCAACTACCTGACATTTCAGCAGCCGCCCAGCTCAGCCGCAGGAATCCCTCAAAAGCCCCGGAGTTCTACAAAGGGCTTCTGCTCTTCTAGAACCCCCTGCTCAGAACATTAGAATCATGTTAGGTTCTTCCCCCCCCCCCCTTTCTCCAACGGTCTGCCTGTGATGTCACGCCAAGGCTTCTAGATTCACGATGTGAAATAATGAGAAACAAAGATCACGTCGCTTCTCTGTCCCGCTCAGAGACACAACTCGACGTTTGAGCGAGTGACATTTGAGGCTGCTTTGAAAATATGTCAGGGAATAAAAACCACATGCGTGGTAGGAAAATAACCACCACCAAGAGTAAGCGAAGTACAGAAAATGTACCCCAGGGCACTTTTGGCTTCCATTGGGCACACTCTGGTAGCATCAGAAGAATATTAAACAGCTAATAGTAAGCCCCTTAACACCCGTCTTTCCCTGTGTATGGTCCCAAAGGCAACAGGGCTCCATCAAAGATGGATTACAGCTGCGAGTGCTTGGCACGTATCTCTTTGTGTCACGCCAGAGAAGCATCCCCTTGTAAACCCCAGTGACGGGCACTGGGAGAAGCCGAAGGAGGGAGAGATGATTATCAACTGATCTAAAGCTTCTTGGGGTTGGTTGTAATGCTGTGTTCAGACTTGCAGGTGAAGGATTCCCCTGCAAGTGGCACATGGGGCGCTTTTACTTTCTTGTTTTCTTCTAAGCCTGTTTACTTCCATAGTGTAAACTTGGTTGCTTCCAGAGTATAAGCACTTTAAAGGTCAGCAGACTTTAATTCCCAGGAATTAGAAACATTTAAAGATGTAGTTTTTTCCTATTTCTTTGATCAATTGTCTTCATATGTGTAATGGGTTTGGCGTTAACTCTGTCAACAGCTGGTGGTCCATAGTGTACATACATAGTGTACATACATAGTGTACATACATAGGGCACCATAGTCTTAGTTCTGCAATGATTTTGGGGAACTCGCTCCAGAACATATTTAATTGCGTGATTTCCTGTAAGTGATTATTGGGTCTGGACTGTTTTATATGGTGCGCTGCCCTCTAGAGGACTGGAGAGGTTCATGCGCTACATTCCAACTGCAAAGCAAATCTGCACTTAATGATGGACTTTGAGTTGGATATTGGTACGAAGAATTGAATAACTCTGTATGACACCTGTGATTAACATGCTAAACGTTGCTTCTTGTATTTACCGTTTCCTGACTTTAGCTTTTTCCTTGTCCTGTGAAAACACATCAGCAGCTATTTTTATAAAGGTGCAACCCTGGAGTCTCTAGACTCTGTTGGACTAGTATTTACATAATTTCAGTCACTGTGCTTTGCTGAAAATGGAACGTTCTTGTCAGGTCACATCAAGAATAAAGGACTTGAGAAGTAGACCACACAGTCCCGACAGTGTAATTCACTCTGCAGTATCTTCTCCACCATGCAGCAACGTGAGTGATTTGAGAGGAAATCAATCGTACTCATGGCTTGCTAAGAGGCATGTCACGGTGATGGTGTTTAAGGGATGAATGAATTTCAGGGGCACTGAGTGGTTTGCTTGTAAATTAGGCCGATTTTCTGACCTGCTTTGTGTGTTAAGAAGATGCCTGTAGTCACCTGAGAAATTGAATCCCATTCCATAACAAATTGCGATTTTTTGAATGCACGTATTGTTATCAAGCAAATGTATTATGCTATAGCAGAGTAGCAGTACATCTGAATGGTGTTTGTTAAAATCTCTTGAGTGGTCAAAAAGCATTTTAACTAAGCTGTTTAAAACACGTAGGTTTCAGAAAACAATGCTTTCAGTTGCCTAATATTCTAGGTTATGTTATTGATTGTGATTGCTGATCAGCTGATCACGATATTCTCGCCCAGATCTTCAGTCCTTATGCTGCTCAGTGCACACTGCTTCTATGTGTTAGAAGTGAAGGGTTGGTGCTGTCATTTGCTTTCAAAATAGTATTTACAATCTCCCCCCCCCCTCCCCCCATTTGTAAGTCATTTTGTGTCAAACATTTGTTCATTTATTATGGATTTGCAAGTAAGTACTATTATGCTTACAAGATCGGAATATAAAATTAATTTTTTATATTATGAATATATGTATATATATCCTTATAATGTAGCAGTTGTTTGAAATGGTGAGCATATCCATGCATTAAAATGTCAAAATAGCACACTTTGTTTTTAGGCATACAGATTGCAAGGAAATTTGGAAAACAATTTCACTGAGTCACAGTTAATTGCATCCACAGTAGCTCTTACAAGGGTCTGTGTATATATGATGAAGTCCATGAGAGGGTGTATTTGAGGGAGATCACACAGGGATGAGAGTGTGGTGATTCTACGCTCCCGCACTAAACGAACACTCCCCTCTGTCCAACATACATGACAAAAGATGCTTTCATTCGCCCTGCTGCACACGCCACTTCGTCAGTTCCCAGCTGTGAACTGCAGATGGTGCCCTAGTTAGTTCTTTCCACAGGTTTTCTGCATGACCAAATCATTTATTGAAGGCTCATGCAAATAATGGCAGAAACATCACAAAAAACATCTTGTTCAGTCAAACCAGCTCCCTGGTTATTCATATCAAGATGAAGAGGAATTGTATGTTGTATATAGTAACAGCATTGATTCGTCAGTTAGAACTACAAAGTGCTGTAACACAAACTTAATTTTTGTCTAGGAAATGATTGTCTGGTGCATCTTCATCCCATAGATTTCTCAAAGTTATTACACATGCAAAATTACACATGGAGCCATTCCAGTCTTCACAGTTCTGACACAGCTGGGTACAAATGTGTTCACCTGCAGTGACCAGTAACGTCAGACATTTTAAGAGGTTTAATGAGACAAGAGACAATTAACAGATACTAACACTGTGTCCGACGGGGGGATGAAGACAGAGTTGTTTCATCACAGCGTCTAATCCTAACCCTAATCCTAACGCTAATCCTAAACAGATGGTAGGGCAGGAAGCTCTTTGAACCTGAGCCTTATAGAGGCTTCACATCATCCTATAGGCTGAGTGTCAAATATCAGCACCGTATCTGCAAAACTCAACAGTTAAATGAGGTTAAATTGGGATGTATTAATATGTCCTCACACACACATTGTGCATCTGTATGAACCGTTACTGTCCACTTCATGCCTCTTTATTAATAGTGAGTACATACTAACACTGTAATACCCTCAGTTAGTCCGTTCATTGTGGTATAGTTACTCCGTTCATTGTGGTACAGGTCTGGAAACATTGCTTTGTGGTTTTGGCCATGTTGCCATGACTGCAACCTCTGCAGATTTGTCAGAAAAGCTCAAATCCCAGATGTGGTCCACTGGGTTCAGACCTGGTGACTGTGGAGACTGAACTACATTGATTTCGTTGTCATGTTCATGGAGTCTGAGATGACTTGTGCTTTGAGCCATAGTGCATGATCATGCTGGAAGTAGTATTATAAGATATCATTTGGACTATGCTTAATTGGTATTAGAAAGTCCCAGTGTGTGCTAAGAAAACATTCCCCAAACCATTTTACCATCACCAGCAAACTGTGTCCATGAATCCATACTGTGTATGCCAAACTGAGACCAAGCACCATTTCTCCAAGCTTTATCTGTCCAGGTTCAGAGAGCCGTGTCAACGAAAGCCCTCAGATACCTGCAGACGTGGTCTTCTGCTGATTTAGCACAGCTGCTTCAGGGTTTGACACGGTACATTTTGCCATGCTTCTCCACTCATCCCTCATCACAGTCGAAAAAGCGATTATTTGAGTGGTCAGCTCAAACCTGTTACCTCAAAGTGGTCAGACCTATCCCTAAAGTCAATATATATATATATATGTGCATAGATCAAATACAAAATGCATATGACTCATTGGACCATTGTGTATATATAGAGGTAGTCAAAATATATTTAAATCCCTGTCTCACCCTTCCTGCCTGGATTCATCAGACCAGACTGCCTTCTACCACTGCTCCGCGGTTCAGTTGTGATGATCATTGGCACATTGTAGGCCCTTTCAGCAGTAGACACGCGTTAGCTTGGACACTCTGACCTGCCTGTGTCTTCACAACTCAAATGCAGCAAGCTGAGATGCACTGTGTGTTCTGACACCTCTCTATCATAGCCAGCTTGGACCTTTTCAGCAATTTGTGCTACAATAGCTGTTCTGGGAGGGATCGGACTAGACTGGCCAGTCTTCATTTACAACATGCGACATTAAACCTTGGGCAACTATGACCCTGCAGCCAGTACACCCCCTGGGCCACCCCATGTCCTCCCCTGGGCCACTTTCAGTAGGGACTAACCACTGCATTCTGGGAACTCTCCACAACAGCTGCTATTCTGAAGATGTTCTGACCCAGTCAACTAGCCATCACAACTGGGCCCTCGTCTGTCCCTCAGAACCTCACGCTAACCCGTTTCTCCTGCTTCCAACACATCAGTTTCAGGAATATTGTTCTGTTGGCTGCCTAACAGCCCACAGGTGAACAGATGTCATTTTAACAAGATAATCAATGTTTCAATGTTAATCAGTCCACTGTCACTGGTTTTAATGTTCTGGCTGATCGGTGTATAAAATCACGCACACACACGAACACACGCACACACACGAACACACGCACACACATTTTGCACAATACGATCATTGACAGTGGGATATTTTGTGGGTGATTGACCATTTTCGACACAGCAGAGCAGTCTCACTGGCACTACAATTTTTACATGTCACTGCTGGTGCATTTACAATATATATATATATATATATATATATATATATATATATATATATATATATATATATAATATAAACTCTCACACTGTTTTTTGCTAATGCATTAACAGTGTCATCATGTGATTATCCTTGACAAATAGCAATTGAGTTTTTTCTGATAACGTCCGATAGAAATGTAATTTGGGACTATAGTCATTATTCTGTCCTCTAATGCTTAAATGGATTAAACAAATTTATCTCCCATCTGTACACAATAATCGACAAAGCAAAAACAGCTTTTTAGAATGTTTTCTAAATTTTTTTTAAATAAAAACTCTGAAATATTCCATTTATAGAAGGTTTCAAACCCTTAACCCCTGGTCGAAGCACTGCTCGCAGCGATGACAGACTCAATCTTCCTGACGATGGTCCACTTGTGTTATCTTGGTGGGGTGCTTTGGACCATTTTGTTGAAATTTAACCCTTCACTCCAGCCTGAGATCTTCAACACAATGGAAAAGGTTTTCCCAGGATTGCTTTTGCTCTCTGCAACCATCTTTCCTCTATCCTGACTAGTCTTCAAGATCCTGTCACAGAAAAACATTTTCACAGCACGTATGTAATGAGGTGATGCTCAGAGCCCCCTTTAGCCCCCATACACACCACTGGGAACTGGGGAAAAATAGTTCAATCTTCATGTCATCACACCAGAGAGTCTTGTTTCTTATGGATGGAGAGTTGTTCAGGCGCCTACTGGCAAACTCCAATCAGGTTCTAACATCCCTGTGAGGAGTGGTTCTTCCCTACCGTAATCTGATTGGTGGAGTGGTACACTCACCTTCTTGGTTATCCTTCACAAAGGTTCTCACGTCTTCACAGAGCAAAGAAAAAGGCTAGTCACTTGGAAATCTGGTTGCCATGTGGCATGTAATATGCAAATTATTCGCCTCCTCAAAAGGCGATGGTCTGCATTGCATCTAATTGGTCCATATCTTCATTGGAGTTCTCTCACCACTGCATTCCCCACCATTTTTCTGGTTATCTTGGAAAGACATGTCAGAGCGCAAAGAGAATACTCTCCTGATCTCCACGGTCTGTTGCTGCCCCAAACGGTTCATATCACTATGAACTCAAGTTTTTCCAAACTGGAATGAATCATCCACTAAACCTGACAGAATGATGAGCAATCCTATCTTACCAGTACCTTGAGGTCACAGGCTGTAGATGTTGCAGGACAGTCATGGTCTTGTGGTTAGGGAACCGGTCTTGTGACTGGAAGGTCGTGGGTTTGATTCCCAGGCTGTAGGCCATGACTGAGGTGCCCTTGAACAAGACACTTAACACTGTGTGTGTGTGCACCACAGCCCCATCGTGATCACTAGTGTGTGTGTATGACCTCACTTGTCCCTTCATAGATTCATATAATTCAGGTTGGCAATGACAAACATCCTTTTGGATCCATACAAAAATCCATTCAACATCAGCACACCGTGAAGGCCTGTCTCTTCTGTCGTTTTTCTTATTTTCCCACGTAATGTAATTGTCTTGTAAGATTTCTGAGAGTCTATAACATAATGTAGAAATAAGACACATCTGTTTCAAGAGCACTTAAATTAAATTTTACTACACTAGCATTTATTAAATATTTGTGACTGTAATGACTTTTCTTGCATTTATCTTTTAAGTAGGGTTTTTTCAGTATATATTTGAGTATATCTAGGAGTCCATACTGACTGTATCTAATAATATCTTTGCTTAAAGTTTCTTCCTGGGTTTAGCCTAAACTAACTAGCTAGAGATTTTGTTCTGAATAAAACAATGAAGCACTTTTTGTAAGTCGCTCTGGATAAGGGCGTCTGCTAAATACCGTAAATGTAAATGTAAATGTAGAAATATGGGAGATTTGTCAGCTGAACGATAATCAATTTGCTACTCGCTGAGAGTTTTGTGTTATTAACTCTTTCCAGTAAATGAAAACGTTGCAAAATGTTTGTTACTGAGCTGTCAAACAGTTACCGATGGCAAATATGACTCTAGTCGTATTTATATTACTGCACAATCAACGCGCAATAAACGTTTGTTATAAAAAAGGATTTTGCAGCGGCTGCATGATGTGACTAAATATCAACGCCACGTTTTTGATTTGCTAAACATTCCTATTGCGCAGCGAATGGCTTTCATTTTTATTAACATTTGGCAAAACCTATTTTCTTTTGTGCTTTTGTTTCTGTGCTTTTGTTACCAAAAGGTGGTAGAATGTCAGGCGGAGCGCAAGGGCTCCACTGCTTACTTTGCCTTCAGCCAACACTAGGGGGAGCTACTGACCTGTTGCTCAGTCTCGCACAGTGGTTTGACAACGAGCCGCTACAGATCACTGACTTCAGTGGAACATTACAGTTAAGTACAATTTAAAAAATCAATCAGTTAATTAATTAATAACTCTTGTATGCCAAATCTATGTTTAATATTTGATTAGAAAAACATGACAAGAGTGGAAGTCAGAAATTAGTCAGGGTGAGATGACTTGTAATATAAACATCACGCGGGTCTGCAATATATTTTTTAGTGCAGGAGTTTGCAGCGTAATTCAGTGTTTATTACACGGACACTTCCCCATGTATCAAGGCACTCGAACATTTTGCAGGCACTCTTATCCAGAGCAACCTGAATATTTATCAGCATGACGGCATGTGTTCTCCCTCAGGACCAAACCTGTAACCTTGGGTTTGCTAGTGCTACCTGCCCCAGGTGAGGCACAGGAACACACCCCAAGGGTAAACTTTGGACTACGAATATATTTGTCCCAGAAGATGGCATCTGTATTGCCAGTTCCCCACTCACCCGTCACTCTCTGTCTCATCTCTGGAAGGAGAACAAATGGTGGCGGATGTTCAGGAGTGACACGGCAGTATAAGCTCACAGCTACTCAACGTAGCTGTTCAGTGAGCAAACACAGCGGAAGATGAAAAAGCAGCTGTTGAAACAAGGATTTTTATTTGGGTTTTTTTTATTTTGTATTTTCTTATTAAGTATTTTATTTGTGTTTTAGATGGAAGGAATTTTAGAGATTTAAGACGCCAAACCCTCGCTGCCCTCTGGGGTCTACTTGATTTGTTATTATTTATTTATTTTTTCTGGACATGTCAAGTAAAAATGATAAAACAGTCCCCTCAAAATCAACATATTCTAAGTACTAACTGGACCCACTGTTTTCTCTGGTGAGCTGCAGGGCAAAGGTCAAAGGTCAGTAGTCCACAACATTCTGGATTCCTCACTACTCCTGTTCATAACAGCTCTGCTTCTCAATCCCTAGCCGTCCACATGAGCTTCTGCATCGGTCTACATATGGCAACGATGTCTTCATAACTATGTTCAGATTTCCTAGTAGTGCAAAGATGTAATCTGTTAAAAAAATAAAATACTATGTTGTTGATTTGTCATTTCAATTTTCCAATTTCAATTTTATTTATATAGCGCTTTTTACAACACATGTTGTCACAAAGCAGCTTTACAAATTGCGTGGGTCCAGATCCCTAATGAGCAAGCCAAAGGCGACAGTGGCAAGGAAAAACTCCCTAAGATGGCAGGAATTTAGGAAGAAACCTTGGGAGGACCAAGACTCAAAAAGGAACCCATCCTCCATTGGGCGGCCCGCTAGCAATGTCCACATTCACAGTTCATGTATAGTCCAGATATAATCCTGTAGTTATGATTCTACTTCCAGGCCGAGTAGTCACAGTCCCTTCAGAGTAGATGAGCCTCAGGTGGGAGTTGGCATCAGCGCGTCCTCTTGCGATAATGGCACATCCAACCACGGCATCGGCACATCCACTGGCAAGCCAGACCATCTCCTAGATGCTTGTATGGGGTGGGTAACGGTTAATGGGGTGGGTATCGTCTTTCCTTGTCCCGGTATTTCTCGGGCAGCCATTGGGAATTGCCAATTAGTTCTATATGGAATATGTTAGACAAAGTAAATGTAAACATTTCTGGAGTGTGGCAGCGACTCCGGCAATTAAATTATTACAGCCTAGCTAAAGGGCAGAACCAGAAGGTAACACAGACTTGGGAGCATCCTGAGACACTGGCATCCATCCACTACACCGTCGACAAACTTGAGTGACCACGTGCAGTGATAGGATGACAGCACCAGCGCCCCAGTTTGCCATAAAAACCCTTTGCCCATGAACCCCTGGATCTGTTACCTTATCTAAAGGGGCACATTAATTACCAAATGCTAGATCAAACAAGTAAGTTTTCAACCTAGACTTAAAGATTGAGACTGTGCCAGAGTCCCGGACACATTCTGGAAGACTATTCCATAGTTGGGGGGCCTTATAAGAAAAGGCTCTTCCCCTGCTGTTACCTTATTAATTGATGGAACTAATAAGAGGCCAGCACCTTGGGATCGTAGTGGACGTGGGGGTTCATAATAAGAGATAAGCTCTTGGAGGTAGTCAGGAGCAAGTCCATGCAGTGCTTTATAAGTCAATAGAATAAATTGTCATGATTTAGTTGATGTCCTCCCAGGAACACCAAAGACCAGGTCACGGTCAAGCCCTTTCACTTGAAATAGACTAAAAATAGACCACGTGTAATAAACATCTAATTAAAATCACAATTCATATGTCTTCAGAGATCTCAGGAATCCCACCTCCTGCTTGAGAGGCCCTGTCACCGAAGTGTTTGCTACGGCCTGCGGAAGAAACACATAGCTAGACTGTGGAAGGTTAGCGTAGACAGAGAAGGGGGGGAGGGGAGCAGATGGAGATCTTTCCAGGCATCCAGCCAGAATATCTGTTGGAATGAATGTCTGTTGGGTACCAGTCAAATGTCTGTTAGGTACCAGTAAACACACGGTGTATCATCATGGGGGGGGCAGCTTTGCTGTGCTGACAGGTGAAAAGCTGGCGTGGTGGAAAAAAGGAGGGGGTCACGTGTCAGTGTTAGGGAGACGGGGGGGGGGTCACGTGTCAGCGTTAGGGGGAGTAGTCTTGGCTCTGATGGAGACAAGAGCCTTTCTATTTTTAGGGGGACTGGAATGTACACAGAGACCTCATGGACGGACAACTTGATAACAAACAAGACAGCGTGATCCCCTATAAACATCCACGTTCTCGTCTTTTGGAGTGCTACAAAGACACGAAGAGAGCTCCGAGATTGATGAATTCTGTCTCTGTATGAACCGATACAGAAGGAGGTACAAAAACATACAGGATGTGCTACAAGTTGGCCGAGACCAGGTAAGACAAGCCGAGCTCAGAGTGTAGATCTCTAAGGAAACAAATAGATTCAACTACAGGATACTGTAGGATCCGGATAGGTGTGCAGCGACTGCAATCGTCTTGTCACGGTCATTAGATTGTCTGGGCTGTTCTGAATCGAGCTGTTCTGTTATAGTAACATGAGGATGTATTAAATAGAATAATTGAATTATTATTTCATATTTTACATGTCACATACTATGCAATGAAAACGGAAATGGCCACATGAAATAGACAAACATCTCAGATTCTGCGTCCTTTAAACCGTTGCACACAAAATCTGCCATGTGATGTGATCACTCCTCTTGTTATGAGTTTGACTGGTCACCAAGTAGACACAGCAGTTGTCATGGAAACATGTTTTAGCACCAAGTATAAACTCAATATGTTTTCCTAAGAGACATTAAAGGAGACATTTTGCCAATAGCATCACGCCATGGAAACCAGGATCTCAAATTACAGATGTGGGATGGATGTTAAACCTGTTTTTTCTTCTTATTGACAGCATAGATGCCCCTTGTACAGACGTCTTACACTACAAAGATAAAGAGTCAGTGTCCGCCCTGCCTTTGCAACTCAACAACTTGAGAAAGAAGCTGATCTTCACGGATGTTGTCCTGTGCACAGAGGGCAAGGAGATACCCTGCCATCGGAACGTTCTAGCATGCAGCAGCCCCTACTTCTACGCCATGTTCTGCAGCGACTTCCTCGAGAGCCACCAGGCCCAGGTTGATGTGCAGGGGGTTCCCTATGAAGTCCTGAACAGCATTGTGGATTACGTTTACACGGGTGCCATCAGTATCACCATGGACCTGGTTCTCCCTCTGATGCAAGCGTCTGCCATGCTACAGTACGGGAGAATCTTTGAGGCCTGTTCAGCATTCCTGCAGGCCCAGCTCAGCCCAGACAACTGTCTCAGCATGATTCGCCTCTCGGAAATCCTGCACTGTGTCAGCTTACGTGAGAAAGCCCGGGAGATGGCCGTGAAGCGCTTCTCCGATGTCGTGGAGTCCGAGGACTTTGGCGAGCTCTCGCTACAGGAGCTGCTGGCCTATCTGGAGGACGACCAGTTGTGCGCAGAGGAGGAGCAAGTGTTTGAGATCCTGCTGGCCTGGATCCACCACGACCCGTTTGACCGCCGCGGCGCCATCCACGACCTGTTCCGCCGCGTGAGGCTGCGCTACGTCCATCCGTCCTACCTCTTCCAGTTTGTCGCTAACGACCCGCTAGTGCAGGCCTCCTCCCTGTGCACCGGGATCGTCGAATCCGTCCGACGCCTCCTCTTCTCGGTCGGCTCCCATTGCCCGGGTGAGCTGCAGGCGCTCTGGGCGACCCCGCGCCGTCACACCTGGACGGAAGCGCTGGTGGTCGTGGGCGGTCGTAAGAACGGCGAATGCACGTCTCGTGAGGCCCTGCTCTTTGATGAACAGACGCACAGCTGGCAATCGTTGGCTAAGCTGCCCGTACGACTCTACCGGGCTGCATACGTGTGCATGCACAGCATCCTTTATGTCCTGGGGGGCCTGTTCATGAGGGCTGGGGGACACAGCACAGCCAGCGCTGCAGTATACACGCTGTCCCTCAGGAGGAACCAATGGAGGATGGCTGAACCCATGCTAGTTCCTCGATTCGCCCATCAGAGCCTCTCCTATCTGCACTTCATCTTCGTTCTAGGTGGGGTCACAGGTGAAAGGCAGATATCCAATGGGATGGAGAGGTACAACACTATGTTCAACCAATGGGAGCTCATGGCTCCAATGCCAACGGCGGTCCAGAACCCTGCTGTGGCAGCACATGACAAAAGAATTTATGTGTTTGGTGGGGAGGATGCTATGCAAAACCCAGTACGAATGATACAGGTGATTTGACACACTTGTCGTAAAGGATCAAATGGAAATGTTCACCTTAATGGACCTTCTGAAATTTGATTCTGTTCACTTTGGTTTTACGTGTAGGTGTACCATATTGGGAGGAATCTTTGGTGTAAAATGGAGAACAGAATGGTGAAGAACGTTTGCGCTCCTGCTTCTGTTATTGACGGCAAAATTTACATCATAGGAGGTAAGCACAGTTCACAAAAAATAATGTTCCAGAAAGAATGATCCAGAATGTTCAAGAAAGAATGGTGCAGAAAGAATGTTCCAGAATGTTCCAGAAAGAATGGTGCAGGAAGAATGTTCCAGAAAGAATGTTCCAAGCAATTCCTTTGATTGTGTTTGCTCAGTACGGAAACTCTTACTTTCATAGGTTACACAAGAAGAATGGTGGCCTATGATGTTAAGGCAAACAGATTTGTTAAATGTGAGAATATGAAAGAGAGGAGGCTGCATCATTCAGCTACTGTTATCAACAACAAGCTCTATGTCACCGGAGGCCGTTACATCAGTGGCCATGACGCCGTTGAGGACTCCGACAGCTTTGACTGCTATGACCCAGGGACAGATACATGGACGTCGAAGGGCACTCTTCCATTTAAACTCTTTGATCATGGTTCGGTTCCAATGGTGTGTGTTTCTCACCAGCCTTTTCCCACATGAATGCAGTCCTGTGACTAATAACCGCATGTAGCTTAGATGTGTTGTCATCTTGAAAAGCAGAAAGAAATCAGCTGTCTGTCTGACAAGCAAAACATTTGTATGACTGTGGTGTAATACTTTAGACAAGGTTCTGCTGGTTTAAAGGATCATCTGCTGTGCCTTGCTAAATATAGGCTGGAGTTAATGAGTAGGAACGTTTGTAAATGTTCTAGTGAGATGTGGAATTTAGTCACAGTGTTTTTCACATGATCTGCAAACACTTAGGAGCAGGACCTCCTAAACATTTGACAACTCAGTAACATTTGACCTTGAAGAAGCAACGTTACCACTCATATTAAGCAAGACCATATTGCTGACTTGGGCTCTGAGTCAGTTTGTCTTGAGCCTGGGCTTTTCCAATAAAATGTACATCAGTGGCATGCATGTACAGGCATGTCTTAGCTTATTTAAACAGACTAGCTCCAATACTCCTACAGCCAAACACATTCCTGTAGCTTCGAGTTCACTAAATTCTTTTTTAGATGTTTGTTATTCTTTTGAATGATGCTTCTGGAGTTTTAAACCAAATTTCATATGTTTATCAAAATATCGTAATGTTTTAATTAATTCCAAGGCTTTACTGAATTAATCCTTCATAAAATGCTTCCTAACATTGAATGCTATTTACTAGGGCTTTTGGTGCTTCCATTAGTGCATCGCTAAAATTGTCCACATACTGAACTATGTTCATCATGAACTGTCCCATTTGTTATGTTTCATTTAAATGTACACTATATCACAACACACTTTTGTTTTATATGTTAATGGAATTTGTTTGCGTTCTTAAATAAAATGTTTTTAGGAGATCTATCAGCTTCTTCATAATATTTCCATCACAACAGTGAGTAAGCATACGCTGCTCTAACAACAAGACACCATGGTCCAGAAGGAGTGAGGACCTGCTAAGATGGGGACATGGTTAGTGCAGCAGAGTGAGGACCTGGTAAGATGGGGACAGGGTTAGTGCAGCAGAATGAGGACCTGGTAAGATGGGGACAGGGTTAGTGCAGCAGAATGAGGACCTGCTAAGATGGGGACAGGGTTAGTGCAGCAGAATGAGGACCTGCTAAGATGGGGACAGGGTTAGTGCAGCAGAGTGAGGACCTGCTAAGATGGGGACAGGGTTAGTGCAGCAGAATGAGGACCTGCTAAGATGGGGACAGGGTTAGTGCAGCAGAATGAGGACCTGCTAAGATGGGGACAGGGTTAGTGCAGCATAGTGAGGACCTGCTAACATGGGGACAGGGTTAGTGCAGCAGAATGAGGACCTGCTAAGATGGGGACAGGGTTAGTGCAGCAGAGTGAGGACCTGCTAAGATGGGGGAGGGGGTTAGTGCAGCAGAGTGAGGACCTGCTAAGATGGGGGAGGGGTTAGTGCAGCAGAGTGAGGACATGCTAAGATGGGGACAGGGTTAGTGCAGCAGAATGAGGACCTGCTAAGATGGGGACAGGGTTAGTGCAGCAGAGTGAGGACCTGCTAAGATGGGGACAGGGTTAGTGCAGCAGAATGAGGACCTGCTAAGATGGGGACAGGGTTAGTGCAGCAGAATGAGGACCTGCTAAGATGGGGACACCTGCTAAGATGGGGACAGGGTTAGTGCAGCAGAATGAGGACCTGCTAAGATGGGGACAGGGTTAGTGCAGCAGAGTGAGGACCTGCTAAGATGGGGACAGGGTTAGTGCAGCAGAATGAGGACCTGCTAAGATGGGGACAGGGTTAGTGCAGCAGAGTGAGGACCTGCTAAGATGGGGGAGGGGGGTTAGTGCAGCAGAGTGAGGACCTGCTAAGATGGGGACAGGGTTAGTGCAGCAGAGTGAGGACCTGCTATGATGGGGACACGGTTAGTACAGCAGAATGAGGACCTGCTAAGATGGGGACAGGGTTAGTGCAGCAGAGTGAGGACCTGCTAAGATGGGGACAGGGTTAGTGCAGCAGAATGAGGACCTGCTAAGATGGGGACAGGGTTAGTGCAGCAGAATGAGGACCTGCTAAGATGGGGGCAGGGTTAGTGCAGCAGAGTGAGGACCTGCTAAGATGGGGACAGGGTTAGTGCAGCAGAGTGAGGATCTGCTAAGATGGGGGAGGGGTTAGTGCAGCAGAGTGAGGACCTGCTAAGATGGGGACAGGGTTAGTGCAGCAGAATGAGGACCTGCTAAGATGGGGACAGGGTTAGTGCAGCAGAGTGAGGACCTGCTAAGATGGGGACATGGTTAGTGCAGCAGAGTGAGGACATGCTAAGATGGGGACAGGGTTAGTGCAGCAGAGTGAGGACCTGCTAAGATGGGGACAGGGTTAGTGCAGCGTAGTGAGGACCTGCTAAGATGGGGACAGGGTTAGTGCAGCAGAGTGAGGACCTGCTAAGATGGGGGAGGGGTTAGTTCAGCAGAGTGTAAACATGTCCAGACACGAAACATTGTGGCAGCGGAAGCTTATGAAATACAACACACACAAATATATATATATATATATATATATATATATATATATATATATATATGTATTTACCAGAGACGCGTCCGTGTCATATACATTTGTTTAAATGTATATGACACGTTATATTAAAGTTATATATTACAAAGTTTGATATATATATATTTATTATATATATATATATATATATATATATATATATATATATATACATACATATATATATATATATATATATATATATATATATAATATTAATTATATATATATATATATATATACATACATATATATAACTTCAAACAAAAAAATAAAAATAACTTTGTGACTCCATTGTCTCAGTGTGTGTGTGTGTTCCCAGGAATTGGATAAAAGTTGGTGATATCTTTATCTTTCTAGGCATCCAGACAAGATGTTACTTCCAAACACTCCAAACAGAACCACCTGTCCAATGGACGACTATCTTTTCAGCACTCTGTAAATCACATATTTATGGCACAGTGGTTAGACAGAAGCCACTGTTAAGTAAAAGGTGACAGCCCACTTGGAGTAAGCTAAACATCATGTAAAAGATTTTATGTTTGGCAAAGAAACAGGCAGTGTACATCACCTAACAGGGACACCTAACTGTGGTGAAACATGGTAGTATTGTACTATGCAAGAGCTTCTCAGTAGCAGGGACAGGGAGTCTAATAACAAAATACAACAATTCACCTTTCACCATGATAATGATGTGAAACATACTGCCAAAACAACAATGGAGTCTCAGAATGTCCTTGTGGAGACCTGAAGAAACGCTCTAAAAACAAAACAAGTGTTACTGTAACACTATAGATGATTAGAGGTTAAATTAATGGGTGACAATGGAACTCAAATGCACAAAACAATAAAACATGCAACAAGGGGTCTGCAATGCTCTTAACTCACTGTATATATCCAAGCTGATCCATCTCTTCATATACGACATGAGCAGAGATAGTGATAGTGGATAAGGTCTAGAGAGCAGCAGAAATAGATGTGGCAATCCAAGCCATGAAATTGCCAAAAGGAAGGAAAATGAAAAGTTGGAGAAATACCACAGAGTGACATATGAAATACAGAGAATGTGGAAAACTAACAAACAGTGTTCCAAGCGTGATTAGGGGAATTGGGATTGTGGCCCCTAAGATGGAGGTGCCAATAGATCCCAGGAATGACAACATTAATCTCAGTCCAGAAGAGCATGATCCTAAGAATAGTGAAAATATATATAAATATCTCTATATTTAAATATCTGATAGTGTGCGTGTGGGTGTATGAGTATTCTATCTATCTATCTATCTATCTATCTATCTATCTATCATCACCCATATAGTGGTCATATCACATTTCATGCTATTTAATATTACTTTTCTGATTTTTAGACCCATTTAAGAGAAAAGCAGCATTATATAAAACTCCTATAAAAACTAATATTAGACTCTCTCACACTCTGCGTGTGTGTGTGTGCACATGTTTAAAGATTTCACTACATGGAAGCAGTTTACCGTTCTGTTAAAGCTTGAACGCCCTGTGCTGAAGGTTGTTCTAGCAAGTGCTGCAGGATGTGCCGCAGTGCTGGGCCACTATAGGTGATCTCATGTTATTCTTGGAAACAAACAAGGGAGAACATTATACCCCCAGAATCATGTGGTTGAGTTGCACTACAGATGTGACGGCCCAGCATTGAAATGTTTCAGCCAACCAGCCTAGGGGAATGATGAAACTGATGGTGGATGAACAGCAACAGGGTGTGTGTGCGTGTGTGTGTGTGTGCGTGCGTGCGTGTTTATGTTTATGTCAGAGTGAGTGCACCCAGACACAAGATCTGTCCACTACCCCATAGCAGTGACAACAAAACTCTTCGAGAAACAGAGAAACGTCATTCCAGTATCGTGCTTCATGTTTACTTCCTGCTGTTATTCTCCTTTCAAAGCCACTAACAAATCCTTAAATTATAGTTATTATTATCACCTCTCCAAATGCAGCTACTTTTTGGTTCAATGTAACGTTTAGCAAGTTTATAATATGCAGCATAATATCTGAAGCCTGTTCATGTCATTCACCAATGAGTAGTCATTTTAGGAATTTGCCACATAAATGGTTAGGAAATTCCCTCACAGGGATTAGCCATGAGGGACCAAGCACTCACCCCACTTGGGGAAAGATATTTTAGGAGAAGAACAAATGTCACATGTTGTTGAATGTATCTGGCTTGCAATTGAAGCTAATGCCCTCTTGATAGAACCAATGACCTATTTGGAATGATTAGCAAACAGCCCAGCTCTCTGTTCACTAATGTCCAGAACACAAAACACTGTATCAATCTTTTTCATAATATTTAGACTACACACAGCTGCTGTGGCATGATTTACCCAGAATACCTGTCCAAAGTGCTTATGTTTCTCAACATCTAGTACGCCCAGTGATCACTTTTCCACATGCATAATTAAAACTTGCTTTCATTTGCTAAACCTTATATATATATATATATATATATATATATATATATATATATATATATATATATAACAGGATGAAGCAATGCTTTATAGGTCAGTATCCCATGTTGTGTACAATATTGTTTACATTGTGAGGATGCAGAGAGGAGGGATAGTATTGCTTAGTGTTATAGATGGCCATGTTCAAGGAAGGTCTGTTAGAGGAAGGTCTGTTAGAGGAAGGTCACTCGGTGAAATGTGACCCTGACAACCCAGCAGATAGGTGGTCAGGGGGCAGTCGATGGGCATGATAACACTCAGGCGTAATCTGTGACATCATGTCAGGCATGCGCGTGGTCAGCACCGAGGCGGTCGTGCCATCACCAAATGTCTGGATGCCGTTTGCAGAAGCGCTGTGCTGTAAAGGCCACAAGACCAGGTTAGGGACGGAAGGTTCAATGGAAAGAGGCTTACTACATAACTTCATAAGGTCAACGTGCGCACTGCGTGTGCTGAGAACTGACATTACCTGAAGGTCTAGCCACATTAAAGGTGTTACGTCCACAAAGACAATGAAAGGCACAACAGCACGGGCGAATATCATTAGCACAGTGTGCTTCGTGAATATTCATCCCTAATCTTCATGAATATTCAACCATAATCTTCGTGTTGAATGAAGCAAAAGGAAGGAAGCAATGAAGCACAAAGGTCACAGTCTTTTATGTGTTATGTTCTTTAATGTTTATTCTGTGCATGTCCAGACAACATTTATATCTCTGATACATAGAAAGTGTTTCATAAAAAAACAAGATGTCTTCAGTTTAGAGCTCTGAATGCATATTGGTTGTTGTAGCATGCTTTATCATTTTCTCCTAATAATTATATTTTGTATATAATATAATATAATATTTTGTATAAGAAACATGTCCCCAGTCCTTCGGTCACACCACATTACAGCTAATGGTAATTTGACCCCTTTTAATAGTGTCTCTTATTAGGTTCAGGTCAGAAGTCTGCATGACCAATCACATTTTTGAGGTGATCAGTCTTGTCAATGTTTTAAAGAGCAGTTGGTTTTCATAAAAGACCTTTGACCAGGCTAGGTATCACAAGAAACATGCACTTCCCCTAATTAATAACTTAATAACTTAAATGGTTAACCCACTTCCACTACACTCACTTAAGCCTTCTCAAATTGCACTGACGTCTAACTAGCAAAGGTCATTTTTATACATAAACAGTTTCCATTAATGCCTCTCCATCCAAACATTCTAAAAACTAAGAAGTTCATAACTTGTGAGAATTCAGGTGAGAATTCAGTCAGTTTAATAGTTTACTTGTTGATTAGGAAATTGCAATCAATAATATGTGTAAATGACTATAAAATATGCTAAATATCTAAATATCTAAAGACAAAAATCTAAAACAACAAAAAACTCACAAAAAGTTCGCTTGTTCATGCCTGTGATATTACATATAGTTATGAGGAACAGGTGACCCAGCACAAGCAACTTGGAGCGATAGTGTTTCTAGAGGTTTTGCAATATTGAAGAAGATGATAAACAAAGCCACGTGTTGGAGGACGCTTTCCAAAGGGGGCGGGACAGACGGCATTTCCGGATTCTCTGCCTGACAATATAAATACAGCTGCGCAATTTCCCAGTTAGACCTGTTAAAGAAGACGAATTTCTAAAGACCCCATTTGATTTAACACAGGCGTCCTGTTCACTTATAAAAACTTGTGTGCCGTTTGTTGCCGCTCGTTATTTTAGACGTTGAAAATGCCGTTTCTTGGACAGGACTGGCGGTCACCTGGTCAAAGCTGGGTTAAAACTGAGGATGGTTGGAAAAAAACGACAAGAGATGATAACGAGACAAATAATAATGTTTCAGAACGGGAGAGGTCAGTGGCAATGCCATTACTTTCAGTATTGTAAACAATGTGCTGAATTATCATTCTTAAAAGAGCAGTTGATTTACTTGTCTTTTATGTAGGATTAATTGGTCTGGAAAGCTAACATGTCTTCAGAAGCCGTTTAATGATCCTGAATGTGTGTTAACACTAGTCTACTCCGCTGTTTATCCTGACTGACGCACATGCGTTGGGTTGGTTGATGTACCTACAGAACTCAGCTGGCCCGAACATAAATAAATACACTCGGTACGAAGTGCGAAGGACGATGAGAAAAATGTGGCTGTTGTGCCCAGCCACGTCTCGTGTTGCAGAACCGCAGGAAACTAACTGCGTTATGCTTTGGGGTTCTACCTCCATGGACAGGGCTTAGTGGACTGTTAACCACCCTGCTTTTAGTACATATAACAATAAAAGCAGAAGTGGTAATCTATATGGACACTTTCCAGGGCCATGTTGTTTTTACCAGGATGATACTTTTATTGTCCCTGTACTTGTATTTGTTCCTCCATGCTAGTTCTTATCAGCCTGTATTTTGTAGTGTTTGCCCAGTGATGCAGCCATGCTAATATGAAACAGTATCAGTAATTAAAACTCAGTAGTAGCTGTGCCCTGTATGTTTATGCTCACGTTTTCTTTGTGGTCTTATTCCATCCGCAGTAAAGAAGATAATTATAAAGAGAATTTGCTCCTCTCCATGAAATATGATGTGGCTGCAAAGAAGCGTAAAAAAGACTTGCTGAACAACAACACAAAAATTCCTTGTAAGTGATGAGACGATGCATTTTTTTTAAAGGATCTGCCAATGAATCCAATAGATGGCTGTTTAACTATTCTGCTTTCTCTAGATTTCCACAAGGACAATTGGATTTATGTTCACAAAGGCAGTACCAAAGAGGTAAGGCCATCTCCTCAGCTCATCCAGTTTGGAAATGGGGGATGAACTGGTGTTTAAACTCCTGTCTTCGTGTGTCCCACAGCGTCATGGTTACTGCACTCTGGGTGAAGCCTTTAATCGGCTGGACTTCTGCAGCGCCATCAAGGACAGCAGACGATTTAATTACGTCGTGAGGGTGAGTTTTGCCAACACTGCCCTGCAGCCAGGAACACTGTGCTTGTTACAGGGTGCTTAGCGACAGCAACACGTGGTCATCTAGCTGATGGAAGGGGCTGAATGTTCAGCCTCGGTGTGGATCTCCTATTCTGTTTTTTTGTGATCCCCTCCCCCTTATCACCGCACTCCAGACCAGAGGGGCCCTGGAGAAATGCCAAGCCCCACGATCAGAGGCTCTTTGTGTGTGTGTGCGTACACCCTAGTGCTCGTCATTGTCATTTTTATCTGTATGTCTGGGCTACATGGACAAACTAGTACAAGATCTGCAAAAACGAGAGGCAGTTGAAAAAACACTCGTGTCACTGTTTATGAAGTAGAAAACAAAACAAAGACGAGTTCATCTTCTGAAGCAAAAGTCAGGAAGGCTCAGAGGTGACCGTCCTACCCTGGAAATGGAGGATACAATCAGACAGGGTCCTGACACCCAGCGATAATCAGACATTGCTGCGGCACATGAAAGCAGACGGGAGAGTCGAGTGACTCGGTTCCCCTCTCTGGGCCCCTGTCCATTAGGGCATCATTCCACTCTGCTAGCTGGCTAGCTGACGTTGTGACCCCTAACACAGATCTGATCCCTTGACTAGTCAGCCAGTTAAAACTGTGTAATCAACAAAAGGGATGATTACAAACCCTTATGTTTGGGCCTTTGTGTACATGAACAGCAGCTTCTCAACTGTTTTTTTTTTTGGTCTGGTGTCAACTATTTGGTCAGCTATTTTAATGATGGTTTCTAGGTTGGAGGAAGGTACCGTGTTCTGGCGTTGTGGTCAGTGTTTCACAGCGTGTTGGTCATCTGTCTTGGCGGATGGAGTCAGAAGTGCTGGTGTTTTCTGGAGCTCAGTTACAGGGATCGAATTTGAGCGGTAATGGAAAAATAGCCAATGAGACAACAGGACAGAGCTGCTCAGGGGCAACACAAAGACGGCACAGGGCTGCCCACACTCTACCCACAATGCATAGTCACTCTCCGTGATTCACTTGATGACCACGTGGTGCACGATGGTATTTAGGGCGGTGTTTATGTTCCCTGCTAGTAAACAGTCCCGCAACACCGTTATGTAACCAAGTAGCATGAGGCTAATTAGGTCACATGGTAACTGGAGAGTAACCAGATATAATATATCGGTGAGCCCTTTCATTGAGATTATTCAGTGTAAGCGGATTTAACAAGTACCTCCATATGCAACGACCTCCTTACAGCTCGCAGGCCAGATAGGAAGTGTGGAAACTTGCATTTAAAATCGAAAGGAAGTGTAGGTGTAAAAGTCTATGGAAACTGGGTGATTGGCCAGTGCAATTTAAAAGGGTGGACAGAAATGTCACGTCCTGAAACGCACTAGATGAAGACACTTGAAAGGGTTATCAAAAGGGGACTTGGTGGAAGTGACGCACAGCCAGAGAAGACCAGCGACGCTCGTGTGCTTTCCGCACAAGCTGGGGTCTGTGATGTTCCATGGCATCAGTGTTCCTGGATGCCAGGCATAGTGTCGCTGCCCTGCCTCTCTTGTCCAGTGGGTGGGAAAAGCTCCACCCTGTTTGTTGGGAATTGGCTACTGCTTTATCCAAATGTCATGGTGTATGAATGTACACAGAACGCACATGCTCCATACGTAACCGTCCTTGGGTGTGTGGGTAGGACGTACTTATCTCCTTCCTGTGAACCTGCAGGAAGCCCAAGCAAGTTACTGCTCGATTTGGTATTCAGTGCAAAACAGCAGAGCGTTTACAGAAGCATAAGTCAGCGCGTACTCTCTCTCTTCCTCGGATTAGCGTTTGTTGCCACTAGCTCTTGGATGGCGCTGGTGTAAGTGACGTTGGAACAAAGTCTCCCAGCCTGACTGTTTGTGTTTCTGTCCTGCGCCGTAGCTGCTGGAGCTGATTGCCAAATCCCAGCTGCCCTGCCTGAGCGGAGTGGCACAAAAGAACTACATGAACATTCTGGAAAGAGTCGTGCAGAAAGGTGAGTTCTCTCTTACTCACTCACACGCGCGCACACACTGTTGCCCCAGGCTTGCTCATTAGAGATTTGGACCCATGCGTTTGTGACAACATATGTTGCAAAAGCGCTATAGAAATAAAACTGACTGACTTTGAAGCCCACACACCTGCACATGCATACATATCTCCTCCCTCGTTTCCTTTGTGTGTATAAATAAGTGCAGAGTCTCGTTGCCGTTCACGTAATCCTCAGAATTCTTTCCCTATCTGGTTTTTCTGGCTTTGTAGTTTGTGTTTACAGGGCAGTAAGCGATGCTGAGCAACTGTTCAGCAGCAACCCAGTGTACGCTGTGAATGCCATCTTTCACGGCCAAACCTGCACAGTTTGGCTTGAGCGGCATTACTGAAGGAGTAATGGCTACCTGCAGGGGGAAGAATGACAGGCTTTGAGAGCAAACAGGGACCCCAGGGATATTGTAAACTTTGCGTTCCCTCACCTAAACATGAGCGTGTTTTGAGTGCACTTGTAGATCAGGCCCAAGTGTCATCACCGTCATGGTGCTAATAGACTTATTTTTGTCTATGGACGTGGAATTTGTTTGTTTCATATCACAATTTCTCAACCCCCAAATACAAGTCAATGGGCATGTTCCCCTTTAAATCAACAAAAAGAAGCAAAACGGACCATAACCATCATAAAAACATCTTTTGGTTTTTACTGAGCATGTGACCCAGCATGTCCCTCTGCTGTGCTGCTGTAGTTCTGCAGGACCAGCAGAACGTGAGGCCCATTAAGGAGCTGCTGCAGACGCTCTACGTGTCCCTGTGCAGCCTGGTGCAGGACATGGGCAAGTCTGTGCTGGTGGGCAACATCAACATCTGGGTGTACCGCATGGAGAACATCCTGCAGTGGCAACAGCAGCTGGACAACATTCAGATCAACAGGGTGAGTGAAGGGGGCGGGGACTAGAGACAAAGGGGTGGGGTCATCTGTACAAATACATTGCATTAAAGCACAAAGTGACCAATGAGGCTTTGAAATGGGATTGTGATGTCATGTCATTGTGCCTGTAGCCAATGAACAGCGGGATGACGCTGCTGGACCTGCCGGTTAGTCTGCAGCTGAACATTATGCACAGGATCTCAGATGGGCGGGACCTGGTCAGTCTGGGCCAGGTGTGTCCCGACCTTGGCGTGCTCGCTGAAGACCGGCTGCTGTGGAAGAATCTCTGCCAGTACCACTTCACAGACCGACAGGTACGAGACGCATGAAGCGTGACATTGTAGAGTCCTGGCTAGATGTGCCTCAATGTAGAGTATGTAAAGTTCTTTTAACGTTTGCATTAACATGTAAACATTTTATAAGGAATAGTCATTATTGAGATGAAAATGATGAGCTATATAGCACTTATAGGTTTGCAAAGTGCTTTAAAAATACATAAATCAAATAAGATTAGAAAATAAAACCAGAGCAAAAACAAATGTCATTCAAAATATAATGAATAATGTATCAAAATCTGTTTGGATGATTTTACTAAATGTGCCGATCACAGATTCGCAAGCGTCTGATGGTATCGGATAAGGGGCACCTGGAGTGGAAGAAGATGTACTTCAAGCTGTGTCGGTGTTACCCGCACAGGGAACAGTACAGCGACACGCTGCAGTTCTGCACCCACTGCCATATCCTCTTCTGGAAGGTGAGACACGTGTCCCTGCACCGCCCGATCTCACGGCCCACGTTAACCCCCCCAGCCTTTACCCCACCCGTGGTGTGAACCTTCTCACCCCCCGATTTGCTCCACCCCTTGCAGGATACCAACCACCCCTGCACAGCCAATAACCCGGAGAGCTGCTGCCTTGCCATGTCGCCGCAAGGTTTCATCAACCTCTTCAAGTTCTGACGGGAGATCGCATCCGTTTTCCACTGTATGTACATAGTGTATATAATGTCAGAAGTGCAATAGGTTCCTTGATGGTTCGAGATGGTTCAGGAATACATGCGCCTGCGTGGGATTATGTTGTAAAGAATTTTGGAAGTTTGAAACAAAGACAATGTCGTTGTGAATGTGAAAGGAGACAAGGTTACGTTTTGGGAGAATTGGAATGTAAATTAATTTGTAAAGTGTATTAAATGTATTTTTTTGGGGCCTGAACGTTTACTCCAAGGAAAATATGCTTTGCGTCGTGTGAGCAATTTGCATTAAACTTTGCCCTTATGCTGCAAAGATGCCCAGATTTATACTCTGTGAATGTCTTTCAACTACAGTTAGCAGTGTGAGATTCTGCAGGACTGTTACACATTTGCGATTCTGAAAGCATACTGGTGCTTTTCTGTTCATGTGTGGGGAGCAGGTATGTTTACCAAAGCTGTCATAATGCTGTGCAATACTTTTTAAGTACCTTTTTTCCACTTTTATACATTTGATATCTTCAGAGGTTTTTGTTTAAGTACAATATGAATAAATACTTGATCTATAACCTGCTATACCACTAAAGTATACTGTTGTAGGTGCCTTAATCACACTGATCAAATACCAGTGTAAAAATGCACACAATGTCATCAACTTGCAGCTTGCTGGAAGAAAATGTTAGCACTACACAGGAATGTAGTTTGTGGTGTGCGTTTTCACATTTCTGAATATGTTTATGACCATATGCATGAATTTGATACCGAAGAGCTTTGTAATTTATGAGGCCTGGGCTTCTTGTGTTTATTCTGAGTGGGAGAATGAAAGACTTTTGTTGTACACTATGTTCTAACCCTTCTGTTCAGTCCTTTGGTTAAGCAAACAACCAAACTCATGGAATGCAAGCCAAGAATAATGGGCTTTGATGGGTGAAGAAAAGAATAAAACAAAAAAAGTTCTTCTTCTATTACTGCCTGGTGAGACCGCTTTACTGCCATCTAGTGGACAATTGTTTTACAAACGAACCAATACAATAAGATCATTTAGTTTCAGAATTAACAATATATATTGACTACATATACCTTGTTTGATGTCACCAAGCTTTTTTTAGTGTAGAATTTCTTGTAACAGTCACACAGGTAATTGGGGCATGTTTTTTTGTAATTTCTTTTTATTTAAATTAGTATGTAAATGTTGCCAAGATAAAATACATTGACATTCTAGTTTTTCTCAAAATAAATACAAACAAAACAATTTTTAACAGGAACAATATGCATCACAACTCTTGTTAAAGGAGATCCAATTTGCCATTGTGGTTTAGATTACAAGCTATTTTTGCTTGCATTGTCATGTGCATTTCTACAGTTTATAGACATTTTGTACATTTGAAATGCCTCTTTAGAAACAAGTTCAGTCAATCTGACTTACTGTCTCATGGCTTTTTTGTAAGTGCATTCAGTTGGGTTTAATAATGAGCTGAATGCATGTTCATTAGAGTCTCTAACTTACAAACTATTCCTACAATAATAATTACGAAGGTCCTTAATGCAAAGTTCCTTGTTTGCCTTTGTTGCAGTAGTTAAGGTGATAGTCATAATGCGGCATAGTATTAACACAATATGTAATCAGAATTTGCATGTTACTTCACATATACACATCTCCCCATAAGTATTAGATGAGTCCAAAGTGTTATCTTTGCTGTATACTCAAGCAGGTTTGAAGCTGATCTGGATTGTACTTGAAACATAGCTGAAACATAACCGATACACTAGACATCACACGCATTATCGTCTGGAACATCTTAATGGTCTGTAATGGTCTGTAGAATGTAAGATAATTATGCTAACATACCAATTTGTTATTGGTTAAAGATGCAGTAGAATACAGTATTAAAAATGCAATTTAGGAGTTCAGTGTCCCAGTACAATAAAGCAAGTCTGGTCTTGCGTACAGATCCTGGATATCCTTTTAAACACTTACATGTTTTGTTACGATTTTTGGGAAATGTTGACAGTAGTAAGTAAGCTGTCATTTATATGAACTAGATCTGTTAAATGCCTGCATAACCTGGTTTTTGTTTCAAAATAGCAACATGGAATTCATTTTGAATTGTCATTGGTATCATATATATGTTTACTGGTACTTCTGAGCCGTTTAACTTATAATTTATAATGTATTCTGTATTTCCATTGTAATTGAGGCTCTATCTGAACCATTCATTCATTCATAAAAATCCCATACTATCAATTAATTCTTAAATAAATAAACAACTGAATAGTTATTCAAATCAAAAGGACGTTGTGGAACTGTTGTTGAGACAGGCAGTAAGACAGGAGTTATGTTTTAGCACCAAATAAGGTCCTTGTCACCAAGACTCACTGCTCTGCTACAGTTAGCTACTATTAACTAGCAATCTGTTTCTAGGTTCATGTCCTGACTTATGGATATTACTATAATTTCTTTCATTGGCTGTAGCCCTCATGAATATTGATTGCATCAGACCCTGAATAGAACAGACTAGCTAAATTACATGCATAGTAAAATGGTGTCAACTCATTCAGTATACATGCAGTAAATTACATTTACCTTTTGTAAAATAAATACATAAAAGGCTGTTTTAGAGCTGATTGAGTGCAGGAAATAACACTAAAATATGTGTAGTGTAAAGAAAAAACACAGAACAAATCATAAACGATATTCCTGTTAGCATTTAGCTCATGTGCTAGGAAACATTAGCAGCACACAGTATCTAATTTCAGTTTCCTCATCAGAACAATAAGCACAGAAACCTCAGGTCTGCTTGCTGGTCACGTCTCAAGATAATACACAGGACAACCAATGCAACGGCTCTCACATACACACGCACACACTCCCAATGTTGTAAACACCTCAAATCATAACATGAACATCTGACTTCAGAAAACATGTCAATAATTCATATTTGGCAGGAATTCATAACTGTCTTGAGAATTTGCCTAAAAATCTAAACATAAGCCTGCACAATTTGGACTACTGCACCCATCATTGCTGGAGGAAATACAGATATAATATTACTATTCAAAACAACGAACTATCATTCACTGATATTATATAGATATAATATGACAGATCAAAACAACAAATATGATTCACTGATATTATATAGATATAATATGACAGATCAAAACAACAACAGTGTATTTTCTCACTGCTCAACAAGCCCAGTGCTGCTGAGCAGTACACAGGAAAATAACAAATGTGTATGTAAATGTGTATGTAAATAGAAGCCAGAGAATAGGAGTGTAGTGCAGGATTTCTTTTCTAAAACCTGTTATTTTTAAATCTTAGAGAGTGAAGAGTACATACAAATGTCTTTTAAACAGAGAACATTCACATATGAACAGTAGTAACAAACGAAAACCTGAACAAACAAAAAAGCTGATGATACATTTCACAGAAGGAAAGGAATGGTGTTAATAAATTATACACATATCATCTAACTCATCTCTATCTGGTTAATAAAACAAAAACAGCAGTAAGACACACTTAATGCCTCTCAAAATATCCAGTGAACAACAAAGTCAAAATTCCTAAAAGGAGGTAGTCAGAATTTCATATTCTGATGCAACATTCCACATTTTACCAATGACTCCAACTAGTATGTATTTGAAAGTGCAGAGTTATGAGGTTTATGAGGTTTTCACAGTGGCGCTTTAATCTAGCTCTCTTGACTCACACACTTACTGCACAGGTTCGCAGAGCTGGATATAGACCAGGAGACTGTGGTTCCAGAGCTGGATATAGACCAGGAGACTGTGGTTCCAGAGCTGGATATAGACCAGGGGACTGTGGTTCCAGAGCTGGATATAGACCAGGGGACTGTGGTTCCAGAGCTGGATATAGACCAGGGGACTGTGGTTCCAGAGCTGGATATAGACCAGGGGACTGTGGTTCCAGAGCTGGATATAGACCAGGAGACTGTGGTTCCAGAGCTGGATATAGACCAGGAGACTGTGGTTCCAGAGCTGGATATAGACCAGGAGACTGTGGTTCCAGAGCTGGATATAGACCAGGAGACTGTGGTTCCAGAGCTGGATATAGACCAGGAGACTGTGGTTCCAGAGCTGGATATAGACCAGGAGACTGTGGTTCCAGAGCTGGATATAGACCAGGAGACTGTGGTTCCAGAGCTGGATATAGACCAGGGGACTGTGGTTCCAGAGCTGGATATAAACCAGGAGACTGTGGTTCCAGAGCTGCTGTAGCTGACTGTGTTTGCACCTTCATACTTGCTTCACACAAATCAAATACAGAAACAGGACATTAGACAGACCCTGCCTGCATACCCATCAACAGATTACACTCTGGTCAACACTATGAACAAGCTCTACACTTAATACACTTAAGTTTTTATATTTACTTTACCCTGAGATGTTACCACATGTCAGCACACGTCACACAAAGGCAAATTCTCTCTTTCTGAGTTTTTAATGATCCACTCTATTGCATCCCATCCCTGTAGAGAAGAAAAGAGACACTAGTCATTAGTCAGCTCCGTCTCCCAGGACCCTCAGCACGGTGGAGCAGCTACTTCTCACTCTCTTTAGACCTTTAACAACTTTAGCTCAATGACTTTTGCCCCCCTGTTGGTCCATCTAGCACATTTGCTTATCTACATGAAATATGTAAATTCACACATCATGTATTGTGTAATTCACATATCACATTGCCAAGTTACAAATACAGTTCTGCCTTCCTTCATATGACCTCTAATCTTGTAAACCATTTTGGTCCTGGTACCACAAGCGCAAGACCTCCGAGACCACAACAGCCTCCGGCCAATCTGCAATCTCTTCAGACTGATGACATCATTCGAACAGAAACCAATCAACAGGATACAATAAGATCCATCCAGACAACAGCCAATCAGCATGCAGCCTGCTCACTGTGCTGCCATCTGGCAGGAGGATCCACACCATACAGGCCAAGAACAATCCAGCTAATACTCTCGCCTCAGGCTTCTAACCAACGTGTGAATCTGTGAGACTTCCCCAATACTTGCTCTCTGTGCCACTTTGACGCTTACACAAAGTCACAATTAATGTACAGTACATAGTTTTTTGTCTACAATTATCCTTGTGTGATATATTTGAATAGCAGACAGTTCCTCCTTTGCAAATGACCAATTAGCTTGACTTGTGCATAATAGTCAGCCTGATCCTCTGGTCATTTGAACAGCCCATTTTTGTTCTTGTTGTTTCGTATAAGCCTAAATGCTTATGTATTAGGCTATAACCTAATTAGTTATGCTCATTTACACATTTACTCCTAAACACTACAGCACATTTTACACAGCCATTTAAAACACAGCCATAAAGATGTCACTGAGTGTACTTCCTGTGCTTCTGCCTCAAATTTGAGGATTCTTTTATTAAAACAGACTGTAATGTTTATTTTAAAAAAAAGCACTGCTCTGGGGAACCTATAATAAGCTTCAGTGAAAACCACATTAATTACAGGGTAAATTCCTCTTTTGTAGCAATTTGTTTTTCTGGTTGTGTCATCCAGGCAAATGAAACTAAATTTGAGCTTCCCTTTCATGTACTGAGCAAGCTTCAAACTTTGAGCAAGTTTTTGTCGACTCATGAAACCATGTGATGCGTGGAAGGGGATATTCCAGTGAGCGGCATTGGTGCAGTAGGTCTCCTCAGGGTCTAGGCACACTAACGAGTACCTGACTACCAACGTACTACTAACCCGACCTGGACTACTTACTTTTGAGGTACTTAAGCAGCTCTTAGAGTGCAAGAGCATGCAGCCTGTGTCTCTATATACACCATTACAGCTACGACCACCAGTAACAGAAGCTCAGTGGATTTAGGGGCCGGAAATATGAGTGAATGCTTCGGTTTATTGAGTTTAAGACTGAGCAGACTGTTTGTACCTTTCTGGCATTAGCCGACATGCTATGGGCCATCAGACCCTCGAGGTAGCTGCTCAGACTGACGACTTTCACCCTGATTATGGCCTCTTGGGTTAATATGGTACTGTGGGAAGAAAGAAGATCTTCGTCTTATTCTTAAAGGCAGACAAAAGAACTGACATCTGCAAATAAACACAGATCAATGATAATAAGGCATAACTAGCTGCTCCACTCACACTTCTGGGTTTTCTGGATGTGGTTTATAAACGAGTCTCTCATCAACAGATACTAAATTTGTGAGGGTTATCTAAAGAGATAAAACAAACTCATTAATATACTCATTATTATACACACTTTTCCATAACATCATATCAAAATATGTATTTCATGCATCATATTATATATAATACTCACATTTGATGAGCAAAGCTCCATTTGTTTTCCCTCGGGATCTACAACAGAATGTTCTTTAACGTAGGTAAAAGTTCGGTTTGTCCCCAAAATCTAAAGAGACAGTTTCGCAAATTATTGTGTCGAATAAAAATAGTATAAGTGAGAACAGAGAGGTCAGAGGTCATTGCTTTTGTTTAACCCCCAGATTTTCTTTTCCATTATTCAGAGTTCATAGGACAAAATATGAATGTCATTTTGTGTCTTTAATGTTCCTGAGCGACAGCGTTAGATCCAAAATGCTACGCTGTCATCAGTATAATGCCTGCATCATATTTCACGGATTGATAGCTACACATTCTCCAGGTACCTTGTTCAAAATGCCATTTACAGCACAATGCATCACAAATCCTGAGCGGAGCAAAGATCCAACTTACCGCTCGGACAACAGCGGGCAGCCCCCACTCGGTGCTCAGCAGCCGTTGGCTGTGAAGACGCCCGTTTGTGTCCAAGTTCCTTTCCAGGACGTCCACGCTTACTACACTGGGGTTCATTGGGTTGGGATACTTTCTCATTGCTGCTTTAATCACCGTCTCCCAGGGGTAGCTGTGAAAGAAAATGACGAGGTACAGAGCCGATGACCATGCGGATTTTGGTGATACACACTTTGTATATGCTCGCCTGCTATACAAAGCTTTTCATGTCAAGAGCTTGTGTTCTAAACTAAAAATATGTACTAACAACAAATACACATAACAGCAAAGAGGGAAGAATCACAGGTCTTACAACAGAGGCGTCGGAAAGTGATTAGGTCATGTCAAACTAATACTTGAAGCCACTTATAGGCTTCTGGTCTTTAAGTCTGCAGGAAGGTTTATATCTAATATAAAACATAATTAATCATAAGAAAACAGAAACAATGTGTACGTATCGGTCGTGGAGGCACACATAAAAGACGAATAAGCTATTTAACGGTTAAACATATGGCATAGGCCTCGGTTTTTTTATCTACAGAGAAGGGACCGGCAACTAATCGCACAATAGGAAAATCGCAAGTAATAGGAATCGCACATAATCGAAGACCCCATCAGCAATAAATAAATAAATAAATACATTCATTTTATAAAATAAATAATTTACAAAAAAATTTAAACCCCCCCCCCAAAAAGCACTAGAAATGCACAGTACAGATTCTGTGCTCAGTGATGCAAGAATCAGTGCGCATCTTCGCTAGCCTGGTGCTACCTGAATATATGTTCCGTTCTCCAGATCTTCATTTCTACAAACACTTTGGCAGTCAATACCAATTGAAGTAAACTGGATTATAGATTGCAAAAAAACAAATTCAGAACGTCTCTATTGCCTTTCTTTGGCGGTAACATCTTCTCAGTAGATTCAGTAAAACAGAATCCTCACTGTACCAATAGACGTTAAGATTCGATCAACTGACGTCTTAAGACCGTTTGCAGGTCAACTGTGCGTCGTAAAAGCGCATAAGTACAATACAAATCCTGACAGTACAAACGAAACCCGGTGAACGAGGTATGGACTACAATACGAGCAATATGCATGATAAAGACGAAGAAGAAATAGCCACGATAGCTACTCGAGCATTTCTGCACTTTATGTAAACTTTTTGGTAGAATGAACGCATTGCTAAGAATAAAAAATAAACAAGAACCATTTAAATATTATTTATTAGTTATTTTCAGTGACATGCTTCACTTAACACAGACATATTAGTTTAAAATGACATAAAATAATAACAACATGTACATGGTTGTAAACTTGGATGTTGATAGTCTGGTTCAAAAAGGGGAATTCTTCGTGGGAAATTACATACAATATGCGCATGCGCACTTTATCTATTCGACGACGTCAAAATTCTTCTTGAATAAAGCTGGACAATGAGTTGATGTGTTATCGATATTCAGTTTACTAGATGGACATCACGGTGTCTAACAGCTGCAGGGATACCTGGGTTGTACCACCAGGTAAGTTGTTTAGCTTCCACTATAAAGGTTTACTGATGGAACTCTGAAAAGAAGTCGAGAATAAGGAAGTAGAGCAAACGTTATCTTCCAAAAAGAAAAACAGTAGAAATCCTTTAAATTTAACCACGGTGTTTGAGGTCTGGTTAAATTTAGTTTTTACATTCTGTCTCCTTCAACAGAAAAAACACTACAGTGTCAACTCAGCACCTTGAGTAAGTCCATGTCAGCATGTTTGGTACAAAGAATATCCAACTGTATGTGTCGGTCGAGCAGCCTGACGGGGTATGAACTCCAGGTGATCCAGTCACAGGCCACAGATATGCAAAAAGCATCTCAGCTCGTGCAGACGGTCATTCGGAAAGGTCGGAGGACGTGTCAACTTTTCTTCAAATGCCTTGGTGTGTGCGAACCCTCACTTTTGGAGAGAGTTACAGGATGCGCGGGTAGGTGCTAAAATGTTACCGTTGAGTTAACTGTTATTATATAAAGCTACGAATGAGCAATGCTTCTAATCAGTGTTATCCATCCATCCAGTAACAGAGGAAGACCATTATCATTGGGAGGACTTATCTATTCCAGGTATCTTAGTTGTTAGTCTACATTTGTGATTTGATGTTATACCTTATGAAAATAATATGTATCTGATATACATACAGCTGGACTACACAGTAAATAATAAAACAGCCTGTATGATCACTCAGTGTATGATCACTGTTTGTCTCTTGCTGTTTCTGTATTTCAGGAAACATTTCTATTTATATCTTTAAAACATACATCTGGCTTGTTTTGCATGATGGTTACATCATTGCTGCGTATGTGCACAGCGTCGTTATTACATTATTACAGCCTGTCATTGTTTTCATTTTACGTGTCCTTTCCTTATTGCTACGAACTGCAGACCAAATATATTTTCCTGGCTCTCATTTCATGTGTTTCACAGATTTTTATTCTTCCTTCTTGCTTTCAGAAACAGAAGCAAGTCCTCCATGTATCATAAATATACACAATTCTTCATTGGCCAACTGCATCATCGGTAACAACAATGACTTGCACAGCGTCCCCTCTCACACACGTGTTAATGGTAAGGATCACATAAAGAGACAGTATATAATTTTTAAATCCAACCTTGTATGGATTTGAGGTTTTGTGTATATGGTGTTATCCAATAAGGTGTCAAGAAATTATTCATCCATAGGTACTTTTAAAGTGAGTTGTTGTTTTTTAAGTATGCTGATTAACCTCTTAATTCCATGTGCATTTATCATCAATATGTATTTTTCTTATTAATAGAAAAGATGGAATCCACACAGAGGGCTGATCAGCAGTCGTCAGAACAGGAGCCTCTACACTCCCCCAGCATCCAGTTGGAAGGCTCCTACGTGGAGTACGTCATCATAGGAGACAACAACTACATGAGCATTGGGACAACTCAGGACTGGGAACTGCAGGGACAACGGGAGAGAGAGACGGACGATTCTGAGGGCTGAGTGGGATGAACTGAGGAGAATACGCACAGGATAATCCAGGCCCAGCTGCGCATCTCGTCTTTATGATTAGAGAATCATAAATCAGAATGCGTTGAATTTACCATTATCTGTGCAGAGACTATGCTCAGACCAAGCCTTACGTTTCCAGTGAAAAGGCAAAGTTGCTTAAGAGCATTGACATCACCCTGGATTCCTGGCAGTCATGTTTCCTCTAACATGAACGGCACAAAGGTTATTTATTTATTTGTTAGATAAATGCCTCAACATCTCAGTTCCCCTGAACTGACAGGATGGAGCTTAATTTTAATAAGTCACATGTCTCTGCTTTTGTACTACCCTTTATACTTGTTCTAGTATCAATGTTTAAGTAGCGTTTCAGGCTATTTATACAGTATGTGTGATATTTATAAACAGAAGTATTTTAATAAATTCTTGGAAAATTCAAGGAAGTCACAAGTACTTTATGAACATTTTAAATAGTTTAAATCTCACTGATCACTGAATTAAGAATTAACAAAGCAGACGCAGAAATGGTTTGTTTTGTTTTTTGTTTGTTTTGGCTCGTCAGATTTTTTATTTAAAACAATGATTAAACTACAGTGACGCTCTTCACATCCGGCGTACACTTCCGGTCGGTATAGTAACAACAACAACAACAACTGTACTGTCTGTCGTGGCTATTACTATTATTATTATTATTGAGTAAATACTTACATAGTTTTATTATGCTGTGCAGTTTTACTTGCGGTCACGACTCTAATGGCATGTAATTTGCCTCTAATGTCATGTAATCGGTCTTTGCCTTTCAAATTTCCGGCGCGAAGAACCATGTCGCCGCCGCAGTTTCTGTTGTTAGCAACGTCTGTGTTGTGCCAGGTTTAGATTTTTGTTGCAATCTGTCATCATGCAAACAACGGATATCGGTGCTAAGGAGGACGGAAAATTATGGCAGCGCAAACCAGTTCCGTCAAACAAAGGGTAGATGAAGCCTTTATGAAACTAGCAAAGATTTCATAAGTTAAATTCATAGCCAAGCTAACGTAACTAGCCATCTAGTTGCTGCTTCATAAGTCAGCGCGGTTTAACTCTTGTTGGAGCGTCAACGTGATGTCTTAAAACTAAACTTTCAGCCAAATAGTTAACTAGTTAGGTAACTAGTGTTGGGAATTATATTTTAATCCTTTATATTTTTGGTTCCCTAGGACCAGGAATCTAGTTACCAAATGAACGTCCTCAACCCCTCGAATCATAGAGATCGTGCTAATAATTTTCAGTATTATAGGCAATTAGTTAAGGTGGTTCTCCACGAAGCTCTTGTGAAGCTGTGAACGATTTCTGTGTATTTGCGACTAAATAATATTTACACGTAAATGACTTTAATCAGATCCGTAGACCTGAGGTGCTAAAGCGAGTTAAACAATTAGGAGTCATTTATTTTGTTATGTAAACTGGTAACTCATCTCTAAACCTCCATGTGCATATATTGTTTGATGTGGGGTCCATCTTGAAGCAAAAACCTATTAGTTTCCCTGTATGTTGTCAAGCCATGGAGTGTGAAGGAAATCTGGGTAGAAAAGACCAGCAGAGAGACAAGGATGCAAATCCACACACGGGCCCTGCCTCAGAAGACAAACCTGTGATTTAACCTGTGGTCCTGACTTGACCGTCAGATAGGGGTTGCTGGGTTTTGTACATGTGTGGATGTCACTCTGCTATGACTGGTCTGCCATACTGAAACATCCATGCTGACCGTTGATGATGGGATGGATCGTGGCTAATGTGTACTGTGCATAGCACCAGATGGGCCGTAGTGTCCACCTGTGCAATTATGAGGTGTCTGTAGTTTAAAAAAAGTAACTAGTCAAGTTGGTGGTGACTGTATGTTTTACAGTGATAACAGTGCACACAAACGTGATATCAAAAATGGCATGCAATAACAATTTTCTGCACAGATAAGTATTTTCCAACCCGTCCTCATTCTGACGGGGCTCCATGAAGTGTTTCTGGATGTCTCTTGAACGCATGTGTTGTAGATAAGTTAGTGATCTCCTTGGCTTGGCTATGATGCTCAGAATAACTTTAACCTTTAATCTTCTCCCTGTTCTTGCTCATATCAGGATCTTGGTGAATCTGATACGCAGTGCATCGGCTTACCAAACCAAGACGGTTCGTTTCCTTCATGTGGCATTTGACACTACCGGCGAGTCGTTCCTTGCTGGCGATCACCATGGGAACGTCTATTTGATTGATATTAGCAGAAACAGGTAAACTTATAAAGATGAGCAATAAACAGCTCCGTTCACTTTTATGGTCGTTATTACTCTATGCAGAGGCATCTCGTCTCACCAAATCTTGCGGGGGTTTTTTTATTGACAGATTTCAGCTGGTCCAGAAAACGGGTCTGGCCTGCACCGCTCTTGCTTTCACCCTGCGCAGAACGACGGAGTTTCTGGTCGCCGTGTCGGATTATTCCATCAAATGCTACGACAAAGGTTTGTGCTGGCGAGAGCGACCCCTCTTGCCTTCCCAGAGAGCCATGTCACCCCCTCCCACCCTGTGAGGCGCTCACGTCCTTCCCTGTTCCGCAGACACCAGGCAGCTGGTGAGCTGGATGAGGGGTCATGAGGGCGCCGTGTCCTCCCTGTCGGTCCACAGCTCCGGTCGCTACGCCATCAGCACCTCCTCCGACGCTGCTCAGCTGTGGGACCTGGACACCTTTCAGAGGAAGAGGAAACTGAACGTGCGGCAGTCCACGGGCATACAGAAGGTCCGAGCCGAGCTCCATCGCACAGTATATACCGGGTATTGCGTACTGTAGCGGTTCATCTCACGCAGTTCCCTCTTGCTGTTCCTTTTGGGGCTGGCGGTGTAGGTGTTCTTTCTCCCAATGAGCAACACCATCCTCAGCTGCTTCTCCGACGACTCCATCTTCGCTTGGGAGAGCGACACTCTGGTCTGCACGTTCCAGCTGCCTGTTCCGCAGGAGGGGCCCCGGATGCACTACAGGGCCTTTGCCGTCACACAGTAAGAGGTTTAACAACTGCACTCCGGCTAAGTGAGGCTAATTGGCAGCGGGTCTGGATCACGGACGCCGCGTCTGCCTCTGCAGGAATGGGAAGATGCTGGCTGCCGGCGGACGTACAAGCTTAATCCACCTGTGGTGCTTGGAAAGCCAGCAGCTCATGAGGGTGATGCAGATGCCACAGGAAGTGCGGACCGTGAGGCATCTCGATTTCCTGCCAGACAGTTTTGATGGTGGATCCAGCCAGGTACTCTCATGAATCATGAAACTGTCCTTTCAGGTTATGGCCTGATATCTTGATGAAATTTAGTCTGTGGACTCTTTGGTGTGTCTTTGCTTTCTAATCTCGATTTCTAATCTCGTTGTCTAATCCTGACTCATCTGGCTGTGGCTGTAATCCTGCACTACAGAGCGGCTCTCATGCGACTGCTTCCCGTAGGTTTTGGGTGTCCTGAGTCAGGACGGCGTCATGCGCTTCATCGACATCCAGACGTGCAAGCTTCTCTTCTCCATCGGCTCACACGAGGACGCCGTCGTCTCCGCCGCCGTCTGTCCCAAAGGTCGCCACGTCGCTGCCGTGATGGACGGCGGCTCCGTCAGGGTCTACAGCGTGCGAGCTCTCACTCAGGAGGTCCACAAGGTAGCTGGTCACAACCACGGCGAAGGCCATTTAGGCTGCTTTTTTTCCTGGTGCCTCCTAAGCAGAAGCCCTTCACCTTCCCTGGTCTGCTAGCCTCCGCAGTCTCTGGTGCGACGGGTGATGGGGGATCGAGGGTCTGGCAACCCATGTTCGAAGATGAAGGTGCATGCGGGAACAGGACGGCGTCACAACAGGATGTCGGGCCGTAGGATCACGACCAGAGTTCTACACCCCCCACCTGCTTATACACTGGAAGACAAAGAGGTTCAATTCTATTCTGTTTTAGTCTGGTCTATTCTATTCAGGGCTTGGACCAGGACTTCCTTGTTGAGATTTGGTTGAGTTCTGTATGTTCAACAGTAAAATTCTGACTTGCGTGGTAGTCTAAGATGATCGGTTCTCTTCCTTTGTTTTTTATAAAAACGCTGTTTAATGCAAAAACTGCTCACCTTCTACAGTAAGTGCTCAGGGAGAGAGAGAGCGTTAATAGTGATGGTCCCTTTACCACCTTAGACCAGGTTTTTGGTGTGATTATGAATTAGTGAAGTGTGCCCGAGGTTGTAATTTCTGGTCTTTCATCTTTGCCTTCCAGAATGATCTGCCAGATGGTCTCAATAAGAAGAGACTACAGACTTTGCTTAAAACGTTTGGAGAGTACCCAGCTAAATACAGGTAAGCGCTTTTCATGTGTTGAGGAGCCTATAAAGCTTTAATGCTTTAGTCTCTGTTTCATTATTGATTTATATGTCTGCATGTGTGTCTGCACGCGTGTCTGCATGCACGCGTGTCTGCATGCACGCGTGTCTGCATGCACGCGTGTCTGCATGCTGTGTGTGTGTGTGTCTGTGTGTGTGTGTGTGTGTGTGTGTGTGTGTGTGTGTGTGTGTGTGTGTGTGTGTGTGTGTGTGTCTGTGTGTCTGTGTGTCTGTGTGTGTGTGTGTGTGTGTGTGTGTGTCTGTCTGTCTGTCTGTGTGTGTGTGTGTGTGTGTGTGCGCCCATGTGACCGTGTAGGATGTTTATCTGGCGCTCTCTGCTGCGTCTGCCCGAGAACCACGCGACCTACGGCAGCCTGGCTGAGAGGGGTCTGCACTGCAGCTGTGTCACGCTGCACCAGCGCTACCCAATCAGGAGCCCCACACTGCAGAGAGGCCTGCAGAGGTGAGCTAGACCTGTGCAGCGCAAACACCAACCTGAGGGACCCTGGCCGTTCAAACGCCCCTGCACCTGTAGGAGTCTGGAAATGTACTTCTACATCAAGACTATTAGCTGTGATCAAAGTGTTGATGTATCTCGAGCTGCACTCGAGTTAAGTGCTCTGTGGGTGTAAGCTGTGGCTCACGGGTGTAACCTGTGTCTCTCCTGTCCTCATGTCCAGGGTTCTGTCTGCGCTCGCTCACTGGTCCGCCATCTTTGGTGAAACGGAGTACCTCCCTCTGTTGGTGTTTCCGTTTGTCAAGCTCTTTCCGAACAACCCTCTCGTCTGCTTCGAAGTCGTGGCCACCGTCCTTGGTGCGTGTCCTGGACGCCGTTATGTGCTCGATGTCCGTAGATCCTCTACACGTGTTGCCTGTTCCCTTATTTCTTCTTCTTCCTCTAAAGTGAACTGGTGCCAGCACTGGTTCGAGTACTTCCCGAACCCTCCTCTGAACATCCTGAGCGTGGCAGAGAACGTGCTGGCGCACCACGACGCCGAGCTACTGCATCACCTGATCAACCGAGGCGTCACCTCACAGGTAAACGAGATTTGGTGGTCGTCGCCCCAGCACGCCGGGAACCTCGGCTGCGTTTGGTGACGGCGTGCCTCAGGGTTATCTCTCGCTCTCTCTCCTTTTCCCCACCCCAGTTGTATGCGTGGCCCCTGTTGGAAACCCTCTTCTCGGAGGTGCTGACCAGAGAGGAATGGCTGAAGCTGTTTGATAACGTTTTCTCCAACCACCCCTCCTTCCTGCTGATGGCCGTGGTGGCCTACGTGACCATCAGCAGAGCTCCATTACTGCTCTGCACCCACAGGGACGACTTTGAGGTGTCCATGTTGACTTCTCCCGTTTTACTGATTCGATTATTACTTAGTGTAGACTTCTAATAAATCGGTTCCTTCCATAAAACGTATATGTCTTTGTAAAATGTTTTACCTTTCACCTCGTATGATTTTTGGGGAGATCACCCAGGTTTTAAATACAGATCTATAGCAGATTCTCCTCCACGCTAAGATGCAGAACATTAGCGCAGCGCTCAACGGTTGCCTTTCTTCAAATATCCCCCTCTGTGCAGTACTTTTTCCACCACCGCAACAACCTGGACATTTCGGCGGTGCTGACGGAGGCCTACCGCTTGATGGACACCACCCCGGCGGAGCTGCACCCCAACCTGGTGCTGGGCGACTTCGAGCCCCTCACCCGGGGCCAGTACCCCATTTTCAACAAGTACCCCACCTTTATAGTGGAGTACCAGTGTCGGGAGCGAGAACGCATCCGCCAGCAAGAGATGGAATACCTCAGAGAGAGGTGGGAATTGTAGTAGACGGGACAACAGAAAGGCTGCGTCCAGGATGTCTGGCGAGAGTAGAGCGACCAGTGTTTCTGAGCGTGTTTTTTGCTTAGCCTCCATTGGTGCTGGGTCCTGTTGCTGCGTACGTGATCGATCGCTGCGTGTGTGTGTGTGTGCAGGCAGGCACTCCAGGAGCTGCGTGCGGAGGCCGTGAGGCAGCAGGCCGAGGACGAGGCCTGGCACACGCAACAGGAGCTGCTCCAGCAGGCGGAGGAGCAGCGCAGGAAGCTCCTGCAGGAGGAGGAGAGCAGGCTCGCTCAGCAGAGAGCCAGGTGGGGCTGGCGTGCTCTCCGCCTCTGCGTCTCTCCTGTTTCTCCTGTTTCTCATTATTTCTCATTCTGTCTCACGCCCAGGCTGGCCGCCATGAGGCGCGAGCTGAAGCTGAAGGAGGTGGCGATGCTCGACACTTCCAGGAGACGCTTCCTCAGACACCAGCAGAACCAGCGCAGGATTGAGCTCAACCGTCTAGACGACGAGATCCAGAGAAAGGTTCCCTGCATTTATTCCCTTTGTTTCTGCAGTTCCTGGGACCGTATTCGAATATTAGCGTTGTGAATCGGCTGTATTTAGTGTGTGTTGTATTCTGCTGTGTTCAGAAGACGCTGCGAGACCAAGAGACCTCTGCCGCCGTGCAGGACATGGAGGTGAAACAGATGGAGCTGGATACTCAGAGAAGATTGTTTGAGCAGGTCAGTCCCTGTCGTAGGCGGTAATGTTCTGATAAAGCACATTCACAAATGTAAAAGTGGTGGAATATCTTAATTTTAAAAGGCATCGGAGGTCGTGAAGCTCGGATGCCCTCTGGGTATTTCACAGCCATGTTGTTTAAAAGTAGCGGTAAATGTAAATAAACCTCTTCCTTACTGATACTGTGAGTGGGTTGGTGCTTTGCGTTATTAAGCAGGCGTCTGTACACGTTCCTCTCAGCAATTGGCCAAAGGGCAGGAGAGGGTGAGCCAGGAGGTCAGAGCCGAGGTGGAGGCTCGGCAGCGAAGGGCGGAGCTAGATGACTCCGCCTTCCACCACCGCCTCCAATCAGACGGGGACCTCCACCAGGAGACCAAAAGGGTACGTCACAGAAGGGCTGAACGGTCCCTCAACTTGAAAACGAGGAATAACGGCATTATTGGCCCTGGTTACTGGGGCGGGATGGACGCTGGTTGAGACCTCCAGTCACATGTTTCTGTCCTATAAGGCTGAGTGAGCTCGGACCGACGTGGCGTCCTCGTGCTAGCACGATGTCACACCTGAGACACTCCCCCTGTTCAGGTGTTGGAGGAGTCGCTGGCAGAGGCGGGGCAGCTCGACATCGATGCTGATTGGCAGACGGAGGTGATCAGGCGATTGGAGAAGGCGGATGAGGAGCGAGGGAGGCGGAGGCAGGAGCTAGCTGACCTCAGCCGAGAAACCCAGACGAAGGAGGACCAGCTGGTTCAGCTGATGATGGAGGCGGAGGGCAAGAGTGTGAGGGGCCGTGTGAGGGGCCGTGTGAGGGGTCGTGTGAAGGGTCGTGTAGCAGAACAGAAGCGTTTATGATAGAAAATGGATGTTTAGATGTCTCCAACCCGTCTTCTCAGTGGAGTGAGGCAGGAGTCAAACAGGCTCGTGTGGAGGAGGGAGAGAGGGCAGCCGTTACCCACCAGACGTCCCGCCTTCCCCGCCACGCAGACGAGACGTCGCAGCACCAGCCGCGGAGGAGCCAGGACGAGGCCATGAGTGAGTTCAGGACACAGGACCTCAGGACACAGGACTTCAGGCTGCGTCCTGCAATGTCTGGTTCTTTGCTAAAGGGGCCACAGCTCAGGACAGCTAGTGTCAGCTAGTGTCAGCTAGTGCCAGCTAGTCGCTTCTGTGCTTCTTGCCCAGTTTCTATGGGTATGAATGTGCAGTGGCCATATGTGACTGCTTACCACAGCTTGCTAAACCATGACACTTTTCTGCCTATTGTGCTCAGCTTGTGCTGAATGATGATGATAACAATAATAGCAAATTAGACCAATTAAAGTAGCTTAATTGCCCTTTGGAAGGCCCAGCGTATATTCTGAGTTGTATCAGTCGGATGAGAGAGTGATGGTGAGCGTCTCCTGCAGGTCTGCTCCGCGAGAGGAGGATCCGTTCCCCCTGCACAACGAGAGGCCTGTTGCATGAGCCTGATCGTTCACAAACCAGCTCTGCCAGTATCTGTCTGAACAGCCAGTCCTCTCCAGATGAATCCGCATGTTGTGAGCAAAACTCGAACACCTTCCACACAAACGTTTTAATACACACACACACACACACACACACACACACGACGGAAGGCTTTGCAAACCACAAACCATCTGAGGTAAACTAATGTGGACAGGAGTACTTCTAGCTGCTTTTTCCCTCTCTGGAGGGATGTTCCGCCGAAGCCGCCGTAGTGGATAAGTGTGTAACAAGCAAACTTGTCACGAGCTGCGTTTGGAGCGTCGGTGCAGAGCTCACATGTGGCAACGATGTCCCCCCCCCCTCCCCTCTCCACAGTTTCCCTGGAGCGTGGCCGGGGCAGGCTGGACTGCCAGGAGAGGGCGCTGCTCCAGGAGGTGCGAGAGCTCCGGCAGAAGCTGGCAGCCCGAGGTAGAGCTGGGGACCACACTTCCCTGTCCGCCAGCTCCCAGCACTCCCAGCTCTCCCAGTGACGCTGCAGCCCGGGGCTACAAAGAGAGGAAGAAGAGGAAGAGGAGGCTTCGTCTAGGGAGAAATCATTCACAGGAATTGCCTGGAGTCCTGCCACTCCAGTACTGAAAGTGTGGTTCAGGTCCTTGTATCAAATTTGTGCCAATCAATGAATGGAGTGCATTATGGCGTATATATGGTAATCATACTTATTATTATATAATAAGTTATTAGGAATATATTTTGGACCCAAACTGCTGAGGTTCTTGACCTTGGTCCATATTGGACCTCTTGGACTGGCTGGAGTGGATCTGGTGAACCTCGTCTTAGAACCCACAGCCTTTTATCACGGTCGGCCGAGCAGGGAAATGACATCTGTATCGCTAAATGAATTTGTAGTTTACTACACAGTTGTCACGGTTTCTGATCTTTTGTCTTTTCATACTGCTTTCCGTGATTTGTACCTTTTAATTTTAGATGTATATTTGATCTTAGATTTCTGAACTTTTAAAAAATTAAATAAATACATTTTTAAAACCTTTTGTAAACAGCCTTTTGCATTCAGGACACATGTTTGGGAGAGACAGGAAGTGCCTGCTGAGGTGATAAAAATTCTGTTTTTTGGGCAGCTCTGCATTGACTTTTAGGTGTATAATGTGTTTAATGCTGAATATAACAGACGTATAAGTCTATAGGCTATAGTTCGGATTTCTGCTCTGTGAGGCTTCATTCTTAAATCAAAATGAATCAGTCGAATGCTGGATTGTATCTCGTTATTCTTGTTCAATACATTTAAGTATATAGTGTTTTTCAAAATATATGTATTATTTTGGGGGGATGGATGGATGCATACGTGCATGTCTATAGAGCAGACAATCCACAAGCGCGAGCCTGCGTGTGTGACTAGGCGTCGGGCATGACGTAGCAGCTGGACACTTCCGCCTACAGCCCTGATGCTGATGAGAGCCTGAACCTCCTCAGTCGTAGCCCTGCCTTTGTACACTTCTTTGTCTGGTACTCTTTCTCCCTCGAATAACGCTAGCGTAACGCTCGCGAAGTCGATAAAGACAAAGAAACAACGGTACAGTGCATTTACATATTATCCTGCTGCTTTAAAGAAAAACCCTTAGAGCGCGTGTTTAATTGACGTTCTTATTTTGCCGTATCATTGTGCTCGCGGAGAGTCCAAGCCAAAATAAAAATGATGGATACCTATTGTAGTATGATTACCGCAAAGAACTGAAGTTGATGGAGCATATACAACATGAAATAACATGAATAATAATCTCTTATGGAGAAAAAAAGGGATTTTTGGTGGTGTTTGAACGTGTTTTATATATACGTGAATGTTTGGGTATCTAAATGGCCATGGTTTTTGTGGGAGTAAACCTACTTGTCTGTATTGTTTTCGGACAGATCGTTAAAAAAATCAATTTCATATATGTGCCATTGGTGTAGGCTAAACGTATACGTCCACTATTTTCATATGCTACGTCATGTCGAGTTATAGGCCCAAGTCCAGGTTATTTCTAATGTTTGTATCTTTTTGAACCAAAAATTCCAGGTAGTGCATTTTACTTGCCTATAGCTTGCAGACGAATATTAAACACTGATTATGTTTAACGAGAAGTTTCCGGTCTTTCGTTATGATCTAACGAATAAATATTGTTTTATATGAAACCATGATTAACCATTAAGTGCAGGACATGAGGAATTGGGCAGTGACGCTTCTTTCGCGTTTGAAGCCCAAAGTCTTGGAGCGCAGAACCAAAGGTGTAAAAACGATGAGTCATCTAGGAATTGCACATGTGCGCATGCCAGGTTAGGGAAACTCAGTAAAAAGGTGTTGAATGAAGTTTTAGACATAATAACTGATCTGTGCACACTCTTTGTAAACAGCTTAGAAGATGTCTGACAGGGGCGACCTGAAAGCTGAACTTGAGCGCAAGAAACAACGTCTTGCCCAAATTCGGGAGGAAAAGAAAAGAAAGGAGGAGGAGAGGAAAAAGAAAGAGGTAAAACCATTGTATTGTTCCATTATATTATCTGTGTATCTGTCTTTGGGGAAACTACCTGTTTTTATGTGTGTTTATTGCAGTCTGAGGAACAGCAAAGGGCAGAGAATACCTCGGAGGACTCCGATTTGGACAGAAAGCGAAGAGAAACGGAGGCTCTCCTCCAGAGTATTGGGATCTCACCTGAACCACCTTTAGGTATCCAAGTTATATGCAAATAAATACATATATGCACACATTTGCATATATCAAAATGCAAATATATATTTAGATGAAAATGATGGAAGTAATTATTTGTGGTGATATGTGATACCTCATCATATGCAGATAGCCCTCAATAAGTATGGTGACACCAAAGCTATAATGTTGACAAGTCAAATATAAGCCACAATTTCAGATTGTCATATTTTGCTATTTCTGGGAGATTCTGTATGGACGTCGATTTGTGCACAGGGCCACAGACATGCTAGAACAGAAAAAAAACCTTCCCCCGACAGAAGCCACGAAATTGGAAGTGTATAGTAGTGTAAAAGGTCTCCGTGTGCTGTAGCATTAACATCAACCTTCCCTAGAAATAAGAGGTCTAGTCTAAATCCTGACAAACAGCCTCAGACTCCACTACCCCTCCCCCGGGCTTTACTGCACTACATGTTTTCACTGGCGCTCTTCTCCACTGATTCATCTGTCAGGTTGCCAGACAATTGGTCCATCACTCCTCCAGTGTCCAGTGGTGGCACATTTTACAAGCACATCAGCTGTCGCTTGGCATTGCACACGGTTATATTAAGACTTGTGTGCAGCTGATCATCCATGGAAAGCCATTTCATGAAGCTCCTGGTGCCCAGGTCTTGTACTGATGTGGCTCCCAGAGGCAGTATGGAAACCTGTAGTGAGCGATGCAGGTGAGAACATGTGGATAGGTGAACTGTGAGTTTACATGACCTACTGCTTTGTGGTTCAGCTGGGGTGGCTGCTAATAAAGTGCTTCTACTTCACGTACAACAGATCAAGAAGGGTATGAATTGTATGAAATGACATCGCAAATGTCGTATCCTATGACAGTGCCATGTTTAAAGTTAGTTTAAAGTTAGTTTAAAGTCCTAGCTCTTCGTAATGAGCCATTCTACTGCCAATGATCACATGTGGAGGTTGCAATGGCTGTGGACTTGATTTTATACACCTGCTAGGAACGAGTTTTTACACACAAATGTCTCTCCAGACAACCTCTGTTGGGATCAGGTCTGGATTATGGCTGAGCCACTCCTGTACTTTCACAGAGATTTCCAGAAACCAGTCTTGCATTTTGCTGGCAGTACGCCTCGGGTCATTGTCTTGTTGAAATTTAATCTTCCACCACAGCCTGAGATCTTGGGTGATCGGGGAAAAGTTTCCACCTTTTCTTCTGGTCTCTCTGTCCCAGTTACAGACCACGTCAGTATGATTCTGCCTTCACCATGTTTGACTGTAGGGGTGAAATTAATGAGATGAAGCCTGGATTCCACCATACACCCTACTGGGAACTCTGGCCAGATAGTTTAGTCCTCATTTCATCAGACCAGAGAATCATGCTTCTCGTGGTGTAAGAGTTGTTTGGATGTCTTTTGGCAAACTCCAAGTGGGCTGTAATGTGACTTGAGAAATGGCTTCCACCTGGTCACTCCAACACCTGATTGGTAGAGTGCTGCATTGATGGTTGTGCTTCTGTGAGGTTCTCTCATCTCCACAAAGGAACACTAGAACTCATTCATAATGAACATTGGGTTCTTGGATGTGAATTTAACCAAGGCCCTTTGTCCCCAGTTACTCAGTTTGGCTGAGTGGCCAGACCTAGGAATGCTTGAGTAAGGTTTTGAATACTTATGGAATATTTCAGTCTTTTATTTATAATACAAAACATTCTTCCAAGAAGCATTTTTTTTTTGCTTTGTTATTGAGAAAACGAGTTGTATCCATTTAAAGAAGAACCTGAAACATACCAGAGTTGTACACCACACACACAAACACACTTGTATTCCGGAGAACAGCGTTGGCCAGATCAGGCATCTCCTGTTACAGCGTCTAACCTTCAGAGTTGTAGTCTGTGTTCTTGCTTCTGGAACCGATTTCAGCAATAGCCGATTCTGCCTCTCAGCTCTGGTGTCTGGGCTTCGCATCGTTGGTCTGCAGCAGCAGTGTTCTCTGTGCTCTTTATTCTCCTATTCATTTTCCAGATGAATAGGACTGTACTATGCTTGAAAATCCTGCAGTTTTTTAACACACTCAAGCCAACATATCTGGGCTCTTCAAACTCACTCTTCAAACGGTTTTATTTTCACACAGTCTCCAGTCTTGAGTCTCCCTTGTCTTCTTTCACACAGTCTCCACAACTGTCTCAAGCTTTTAGAATGTTGTGGAGTATTCAATTAATTCAGCTTTCACCTTGATACACCTGGTCAGTCTATTTCATGGAACAATTGAGATTGCTTAATTCTTTGTAGATTAAGTGTACTTTTTTTAACTGGAATGAGGAGATTGACTTGGCCAAGCTAAAACCTTACTTTAACGTTCCCCAAGGTTTTTTTGGTTGCCTTTGCTGTGATTTTTGTGTCGTCATATTTCTGTATAGTTAACTGACATTTTTGATGTTGGGTGTTTTTTGTTTGTTTTTTTGTTTTTCTGCAACTCAAAGTTTTTATTTATACAGATATGTTAATTGAAAGAATAACACTAGAATGGGCACAAGTAAAGCAGTGAAAAGGCTTTGATAAATTTGGCCAAATATTCACCCATTGGTCAGCTGTCTTTTTGTGGTTTAGAATGACTTAGAAAAGTAATTTCACAACACTTTTGAAAATGATTTGAAATACTGGGAACATTTTGACTGAATGCTTTCTTGCTAAAGTCATTAAGCCCATAGACATTATCAACTCAAAATTGAGCACGTATTTCTAACTGACAGGACAGTACAAAGTAATTGCACCTCAAATGTATGTGTGTGCAATTATTACAAGGCAAACTGCCTGGTCAATAAACTTTTATCTTATTATAGTAGATTTAATGTCTACTGGAATCTTTCTGTTCCTTTTAATATTTCTTTTTTTTCTATTTATGAATCATAAAATTGTCGAGTTAGTTCATTTTAATCTCCTCAGCATATGACATGTATACATTTGAATTCAATGGCAATCTAACCTTTGTCCAATGTGATTTTGAGGAGCAGGTTCTAATCAGTTATTTTTTCATTCCATTTCTCAGTATGTGAAGGATTTAATGATCAGTTGAATTGGTCAGAATGCAAAATGCATGGGTCTTCACAAAGACTGAAATATAAAAAAAAATTGAGCATTTGATATGGCATTTAAATGGGGTTCATTATGACCATTGGCATGTTGTTTAATTTCCCTCCCACAAAAATGTTCTGGTACTTAATAGTTTTAACTTTACAAAATGGTTTACAATACTTTACAATAGTATACAGTATTTGAATATTGTAGCCGTGGGATGTTATGGCACATAAAAGCTCCGAGTGGTGTTAAATACCCATGTTATTTGAATTTTGGTGTAAAAATTTGGTGTACAAATACCCAAGTGTTGCTGCTTGTTCAGATTTTCAGAAATTGACTTTTAGTAGTTCAAAATCTATTTGAATGCATTACAGTTTTTTATTATGTAACAAATAGAGAGTCTACTGCCGTCTGAACGCCCTACAGCAGGGTGATCATCTGTGATGGCCTATTTGATTGACTGTCATGTACCAATATATCCATAAGACTAAATATCAGATTTGATCAACTGAAATGAATGACTAGGCAAAAAATCTAATTCGCACAATTTTCTGCTTAAGTGTAGCTGATCAGCCAACACATGTTTTTTGAATGATATTTCCTTCAGTAGTTTCACACAGTAACTTTGAGGATTATGGAGCTATTGTACTGGAAGCTATTTCACTGGTAAATACACACTCGTATATTTGCTTCAAACAACATTGCCAAGCGATGTAATTTCATTTGTAGGTAAACAACACTGTGCAACAGCAGGCATAGCCTGTATTTACACACTTTAAAAAGTGGTGAAGTTCATTTTTATAGATTATAAGTCATGCTGTGTACTGCAGCACATCAAATCAAGATGTGATCTGAGGTAAGTGCATGAAAATCCAGGCAGGTGTTTACAGAAAAGATTTTGAGTGAAATGATGAACATTGGCTCTAGTAGAAAACGTTTCCTTATAAGGAAACGTCGGACACAAAACATGTCTCAGCTGATCGACTTCAATTGGGGTAAGTAAAAAAATTGTGCGAATTAATTTTTTCCCCTCAACAGTTCCTTTAACACGTGTGTCAAATTCTCAAAAAAAATGTGTCAAAAATCAAGACCATTGCTTGACAATTTTCCCTGTTGTTGTTTTTCTTGTCGCTTCTTTTTTTCCTCCTCTTTGCTTCAACCATTTCAATCCATCATGTCCATTTTGATTTGCCTCTGCCTCTACTGGTCCCCAGTGCAGCCGCTGCAGGTTTTAACATGGGATACCTGTTACTTTCATTATTTAGTCCCAACCCCTATGTCTCCCTCTTCGCAATCAGTGAGCGCGCCCAGCGAGGCCGGCAGCCAGGAGTCGGCGGAGGGAGGAGCTGTGGCCAGGTACGCCCACCACAGCACTCAGGTCTTCCAGGAAGACCTCTGATTGGGAGATGCACTCAGGTCTTCCAGGAAGACCTCTGATTGGGAGATGCACTCAGGTCTTCCAGGAAGACCTCTGATTGGGAGATGGATTGTGACCCTAGTTCGTTAGTTCGGTGCATTTTCAAAAACCACTCTGCATCTCTTGTAATCAGCTTCCAATTTCTACAGCTTATAAATGGTATGAAAACCAAAAAAAATCAAAACATGGATGATTGATGACCAAATGTCTGAGTGTACAGATATTAGATTTTAAAGTTTGTTTTTGCTGAAAAATAATTTTCACCATGCCCTTCTAAACTAAGCCTGATATTTTCCTTTTTTTACATCTCTAATGGGAAAAGCAGATATAGGTAAGGAGATGGTAATATCAGTGTTGCCTTTATGTGTCTACCCGGACGTGGTGTGGAGTGATTCATTCAGTCATTGTCCATTAGTGAATCAGTATGATAGTGTTGAACTTGCCTTCATGAGACAACAGTATGGTGCGCAGTACAGGTCATTTGTCCTTCGTGCGAGTGCGGAATGTCATGAGGTCATACGTGAACTGGGCTGCAGACAGTGCTGCAGTAGCTAAACCCACCGATGCCGTCGGTTTGTCCAGGACGCTGCAGTGGGACACAGACCCCTCGGCTCTGCAGCTCCTGGCTGACTCAGAGAACGGGTGAGTTCGGAGTTTCCTCCTCTGCAGACATAAGTCACAGCTATGACAAGTGTGTCAAACTTGCAAGGGCAAGAATCCTGGAAATTCAATTTCAAAAGAATACGTTTTGAAAGTCATAGCGTCCATTGAAAGGATAGAAGATACAGGTTCACCGGTGAAGCTCCACATTCTGTCTGTTTACATCCGTGTTCAGGTGTAGAATGCGGAGACTTGGAGCGTCGAAGATTGTTCAGATTGATTATATGCCCAAAGAGCTGGTGACGTACTGTAAGGAGACCCAGACGCCTACAGCGCCTCACCTCTCTGAAGGTAAAACTACCGCCACGCTTTTTAAAACCTTCTGAAATGTGGTTCTAAATCCTTTACTTTTCTTTGTTTATTCCTTTTTGTACCATCTCCTCCACTATAGATAATTGCTGCGTCTCTGTGGCAATCTGGCAGGTTGAAAAGTAATTTAGTCATGAGGCTTTATTCATCTTCATGGAGTGTGGGTTTAGGAACATTTTGCACCTAAACGTAGTATATGGCAACCAGAGCTGGCACTTTAAAATCTCAGCCTCAGATCTGCTCGTGATGTGGGTCAAATCGTTGTTTATCAGGTAGGAACGGGAGAGACTGTGTCTCTACAGTGTCCTGTGCATATCATGCATTCAGCTGATTTTGTAGATTATCACTTTCTACTTGAGTGTAGTTATCTCTCAGCACGTCTTATTCCAAATCACCAGACCAGAGAGGACTAACTGAGCTGTCTAACCTTTGTTTAGTGTCCATGGCCCTCCTGTCCAACACCATGTGCTGATTTAATCAATATTTGACTTTTTTTATACATTTTCACTTTGTAGGATGTTTAAGAATGCTTCTTGAAAAAATACTATGATATATTTTAATATATTTGAATATTTCCCAATGGCTGCTTCTAAATGCATTTCAAAGGGTGTCCCCCCTACTGTTAGGTTCCAGATCTTTCTGTGAAATCTTACTGCCATGTCAGTGTTCACTGGAGTGCTTTTTTTCTGTATAAATCACATGTCGACAATGAAATTTACACTTGCTAACTTTTGTCTTTCCTGAAGTATTGCTACATGGTTATGAACTCCAAATACATAATAATAAAACAAAGAGTTGGGTTCCAGTATTTATTATACAATCAATATGCTTCTCCATTCAAACAATCATTCTTCACAGAGGAAGAGGAGGAGGATGAAGAGCTCACAGTACTGAAGCCAAGAGCCGAGTCTGACGAACAAGAGGAAGACCCTCAGGAGAGCAGGCCAGGTAAGGGTGACCTCAAATGCCCACGCGCTAGCAGCAAACTATTAAAGCTATTAAATGAACACACAGAGACATTACTGGCGTGATGAAGGCGGCGGTGTTTCACAGAGCATCCGATGGAGCTCACGGAGGAGGAGAAGCAGCAGATCGTTCACTCTGAGGACTTCCTCTTGTTCTTCGACCGCAGTATCCGCGTGGTGGAGCGAGCGCTGGCTGAAGACTCCGATATTTTCTTTGACTACAGCGGACGTGACATGGAAGACAGAGAGGGGTTAGACATTACTCGTTAGTCCACTCATATTACAGCAATGGATTATTTAATGTTTAGGAGGTATTTATTAGGTCACGTATACATTCATAACATTAATTTAGCATAACATTTAAACATTTTAACAGTCGGCACTCTTGTATAGTTGTACGGCTAATTCAGCTGATACCGGACTTGTCTATGATCTAATGTTATGACAGTAAACTGAGTTGATGTATGTGGTCATTAGGGACACACAGGCTGGGTTAAATCTGTCTTTCAACCGACAATTCTATGATGAGCAGTGGTCAAAACGTCGAGTTGTCACCTGTCTAGATTGGTCTCCGCAGGTATGAAGGCTGCCTGATCCTCAGATCAATTTAAAGCTACTAAGCTTCTTTACAGACATCATCACACTAACATTACACTTAGACATTAGGTTAAATTCCATTATAATGCTGATTTAACCAGTAAGTAGAATCTTTTAGAAGGGACTCAAAAACTGATCAAAATATAAAAACTACAGTTAGATAACTGCTTGTTTGAAAATGCAACAGTTGGACAACAACAGCACAATTATGCACCAAAGCCTTAGTCACTACAATGATGTGTAGCTTTAAAGTTTAAACACAAGAAAAGTGGGAAAGTGGTGTTGTTTTAACTCTGGTTTCCTCAGTACTCTGAGCTGCTGGTGGCTTCCTACAATGCCAACGAGGATGCTCCCCATGAACCCGATGGAGTTGTACTGGTCTGGAACATGAAGTTTAAGAAGACGACTCCGGAATACATATTCCACTGCCAGGTCTGACTTCACGTTCCTGTCTTAACGTCTCGGAGTGCGTTTCTTATAGCCTTTCCAGCTGTTTTTTTTGTTAATGTGCATTTAAAGCTGAAGAATTTTCCCAGTTGTTATTAGTAATGAAAAACTGGGACGGAAACTGAGGCAAAGTGAAAGCGTTCTGTGTTTGATAAATATGGAAGTCACTTTGAATAACTGCGTCTGCCAAACACCTTAACCTTAAATGTGTTTGTATTTGTGTTCTGAGTGGATTCCTGAATTATCCCTCAGTCCGAATCCCAAATTCTTTCCAGCTAATGCATATGACTTTGAATTTGTCAAACTATACAAGTTTTAATTCAGATTTACCTCCATAGTATAAAGTGCAGTCATACTATAATGCAGAGCGTGATGAAGACATTTCCCATGTCTCCCTGCAGTCCTCTGTGATGTCAGTGGGATTTGCGCAGTTCCACCCCAACCTGGTGGTCGGGGGCACCTACTCAGGGCAGATAGCACTGTGGGACAGTAGGAGCCACAGGAGGACCCCGGTACAACGGACGCCTCTCTCTGCCGCCGCCCACACCGTAAGAACAGCTGGCCGCACACACAAGCCAACCTTCTGGCCTCCTGGGCCACCCTGCTCTCACACGCCCAGCCACCCTGCTCTCAAAATCCCAGCCACCCTGCTCTCAAACTCCCAGCCACCCTGCTCTCAAACGCCCAGCCACCCTGCTCTCAAACTCCCAGCCACCCTGCTCTCAAACTCCCAGCCACCCTGCTCTCAAACGCCCAGCCACCCTGCTCTCAAACGCCCAGCCACCCTGCTCTCACACGCCCAGCCACCCTGCTCTCAAACTCCCAGCCACCCTGCTCTCAAACGCCCAGCCACCCTGCTCTCAAACGCCCAGCCACCCTGCTCTCAAACGCCCAGCCACCCTGCTCTCACACGCCCAGCCACCCTGCTCTCACACGCCCAGCCCCCCTGCTCTCAAACGCCCAGCCACCCTGCTCTCAAACGCCCAGCCACCCTGCTCTCAAACGCCCAGCCACCCTGCTCTCAAACGCCCAGCCACCCTGCTCTCACACGCCCAGCCACCTTGCTCTCACACGCCCAGCCCCCCTGCTCTCAAACGCCCAGCCACCCTGCTCTCAAACTCACAGCCACCCTGCTCTCAAACGGCCAGCCACCTTGCTCTCACACGCCCAGCCACCTTGCTCTCACACGCCCAGCCCCCCTGCTCTCAAACGCCCAGCCACCCTGCTCTCAAACGCCCAGCCACCCTGCTCTCAAACGCCCAGCCACCCTGCTTTCAAACTCACAGCCACCCTGCTCTCAAACACCCAGCCACCCTGCTCTCAAACGCCCGCCGTCACTTTGCTTTCCGCAGCACCCGGTCTACTGCGTGAACGTGGTGGGGACCCAAAACGCCAACAACCTTATCAGCGTGTCCACAGACGGCAAGATGTGCTCCTGGAGTTTGGACATGCTCTCCCAGCCCCAGGTAAACTGACAAGTAAATGTTCGCGATTAATAGTTTCATGTCTACAACTTTACATTTACACCAAATATGTCTGTATTATACGCAGTCTACTATAAAATATGCACAGCCGCATGTGATATGCTTCCGCTATGAGTGCAGTGTTCGCCGACATCGTGTTCAGAGCGCAACACTGAGCAAACGCATTTGTGTGTCCACAGGAGAGTATGGAGCTGGTGCACAACAAATCCAAGGTGGTGGCCGTCACTGGCATGGCTTTCCCTGCCGGGGACGTGAACAACTTTGTGGTGGGGAGTGAGGAAGGGCCCGTCTACACAGCCTCCCGCCACGGCAGGTCAGGGCCTCCACCCTGGAGTGCTTGTCGTAGGACATGGGCTCCGTAAAAACAACCACCCTCTGATTGTGGACTGTCCTCCCGCAGTAAGGCCGGGATCGGTGGGATGTTCGAGGGCCACCAGGGGCCCGTGACTGGTATCAGCTGCCACAGTGCACTGGGGCCGGTCGATTTCTCCCACCTCTTCACCACCTCGTCGTTTGATTGGACAGTCAAACTGTGGTCCACCAAAGTAAGACCTGTAGACGTCCATGTCTTTAGACTATACACTTAAATGTGAACATTTAGACATGAGGCAATATTATAAGGGTAATGTTTTATTTAAGTGCATTTTTTAAGTGGCTCACGGGACTTCACAATTAGGCATGGGATTTAAATAAGGCAGCTAAATGGGGAATATATGGTAGAAGGGTGTAGCCAGTGATCAGTAAGGTAGTAAATAGTGTGACATTAGAGGAGAAAGTAAGATGGCCAGTTGAGTTTTCACTGATATAGCCATAAACAGTTTCTTTATGCTTGTTTTGAACTAACTGGACTGTTGTACTAGCTTTTTACACTGAGTAACTGTACAGTTACACTAGCTTGTTACACTGGTGTACAATCGTTGGTTTGCGTCCTGTATTGTCTTATGATTTGACTTTGTCTGTCTCTGTTTGGTGCCCACGCAGCATAACAAACCACTCTACTCCTTTGAGGACAACGCTGACTACGTCTACGATGTCATGTGGTCTCCTGTGCACCCAGCTCTCTTTGCCACTGTAGATGGAATGGGTCGCTTAGACCTCTGGAACCTCAATAATGACACAGAGGTGAGAAGACCTGAGTCTGCCAGAAAACTTAAACACATCTGCTCATTTAGTCCTACATACTAGGGGAAACCTCAGCTGCTGGTATGAGCCAAAATTCTGCAAGTAAACCTTTAAATCGTGCTACGCCGAAACTGCATTTGCTTTGAGTTATAAAAGGTTATTTATGACATTCAGAGTATATAAGCAACGCTCTTTATAGGTTCCTACTGCGAGTGTGACGGTGGAAGGCCCAAGTGCTCTGAACCGGGTCCGGTGGGCATCCGGGGGCCGCGAGGTAGCGGCGGGCGATTCGGAGGGCCGAGTCTGGGTCTACGACGTCGGAGAGGTAAGAGAGCGAGTCTGAGAGTGGGTTGCATCTTTAGAAATCAACATGCCTTCCCTGAGGGAGGGAGAAGGTCCTGGGAAGAGACCGAACTTCTCGCTGGTCCTGTGCTTTAGCAGCTGGCCGTGCCCCATCCGGACGACTGGAGCAGACTCGCGCGTGTTCTCATGGAGATCCGCGCAAACGCAGACGGAGAAGACGAAGGTGCCACAGAAGTGACTGGCTGAGAGCACAGCAGCGTCGCCATGACACAGCAGCGTCGCCATGACGGTGCACACATATTTAGTTTTAAAAATTCAGCAAGACAGAGCTACCACAATAGGTGCCAGATGTCAAGGTTGGGGCGTAGTATGAAGCGAGTTATGAACTGATCGGTAATTAATTCAGAATCTGCTTCCATTGTTCAATGTTTCACATTATTTTCTCTTAACTTTTAGGACATTACAGGAATTAAAGTTCAAAGCAGAACTTTCTTTATATGCTAAGACACCAAGCAATAAGCCTGTGATTATTTAAATTTCAATTAAACAGTTTAGTGAACTAAGAGCAGTTTTTCAAACTAAGAGAATATTTTTCAAAAGGTTTTTAAGTTTAACAACTTAATTTTCCAACCTAACTACTGTCAACGCACATTTAACACCGTATTTACATTTTTCTTTTCTTGATTATTCAGCTCACTAAGAAAGAGTTCAGTTAGATCTGTGAGCATTTTTTTTACAGTAGCATCGCACTGGAGTTTCAATTTCATTAATTCAGTTTAGTTATTGTAGGTTAATCTAAAGTGTTGAGTACATGAGGTGACCTCAGCCCTGCCAAATATAAACTGACTGCATCGCATATCAAGTTGCTGTGATCACACTTTATTGTGTTTCTGTCCAAATCATTCCTATTTATAACATGAGTGTTGATTAGCAAGGGATCCTCTTTAGCGCTCCAAATTTATTCCAGAACACACACTAGCAGTGATAAATTGTTTATGGGAGTATTCATATATCAGAATACAGCAACTAGATTTAAGTGACTGAATTGTCTTGTTTTATTCGTTTTTACAGTATGTTTGAAGGGACACTGTCCTAAGTATTTTCATATATACAGGACGTGCACTATAAATTCGTGCTATAACATTTTCCCCCTTTTATTATGCAGAACAGCATTTGTCTTCACACTGTAGTTTATTATTTAACTTCTAGCCCATTGAAAATAAAGAAAAATGCAATGAAACGCATTGTAATGGCTTTTTTATTATTATTATTATTGCCATATTCGTTTAATGGGACACGAGTAAAAAAAGCTCGCAGTGTTGTATACGTTGAGGGCTAAAGGTCCCCCTCTTTCATCCAGGTGTCTTTTAGCTACGCTCATCAGCACCGACGCACACGAACACACGTACAAGGCGGGATCCTGTTACCATGACAATTACGTCAATATTAGTGTCGAGTACGGCAGGGTAACTAAAGGTCAAACTAAAGACAAGCGAGAGACGGAAGCAAACAGGCTCAGAATGGCGGAGACGGGATTTTTTTTTTTTTTTTTTTTTTTTGGCAGTGAATGCCGGAGGAAATCACAGTGATAAAACTGGCGTAACGGCGTTTTCGTCAAGCGGTTTTGACAGGACTGAATGGGATACCCGATTATAAGGAGGTATTGGTGGCTGAGCGGATCCAGTCCTTGTTGGTCCATGTTCGTTCATGTGAGAGCCGCGCTCCCGTTAGCGCGCCGCGCCGGAGGCTCCGGGCAGGCTCGTTAGCAGAATGACTTTCGCCACTCTGGTTGTGAAGTAAAATACTTCCCCAGGAACCGACATAGTTTTGATGTTTTCAGTTGAATTTACGCTACGTTAAAGGCAAAACGTGCATTTTTGGGGTTACGGTAGCAACGTAGCTACAACTAGTTAGCTCGTCTTCTTCCTCTTCGACCAACTTTCTGACTGGTACAAAACATTCGCTTTTCTGGGCTGGTGAAGACAAGTTGACCTCCTTTTCATGCCGTCTTAATTTCTCGACAGTTTCAGACAGAATACTTGATAACGTGATCTTGTTCTGCATGCGTTGTTTTGAAAAGTGTTTTCGTCCAGTCAAATAGTGACACGGCACAAGCCCTCTATTGCGGTTATTTGCTGGGCTTTAACGCCGTGGTCCGGACAGGCCGCTTGCCTGCAGCCCCGGAGCACAACGGGGCTTTGCAAGAGGGCACTTTCTGCTGAAATGACTTGGCTAAGTGTGCAGTATGTAGCAGATGTTTTAAGCCTAATGTTGGAAATGTAGAAAACTAAACTTTAAAAACTTTAGCATGAGCACACATTTAAAAAAAATATGTTCTCAACTCGTGCAGTTAAGCCTTTGTAGATTGTGTTGGGAGGCGATTTCTCGCTCAAATAACGGTGTTCAGATACCAAAGTAACATCGGGTTTGTTGTGTCGGTGACCTGAAGACAAGGCGTTGAACTTTCAGATCTGCGTTTGCTGCATTTTTATTTGTGAAATATGGACTGTAGGGGCAGCCAACACAACCCTTCGTTTGTTCGTCAGCTGCTCATCGTCTTTTGTTGGCTCCTGTGTGTATGTGAATTTAACTTTGGTTGTTTGTGACTGTAAACATCCCCGACTGGAAGCTGTGTAAAAAGGTGGCTAGCTTTCAGTTGGATGTTTGCTGCCACTGACCACTTAAATCCTCTTGAGCCAGGATTAACATCTTGCCGTTGGATTATAATAAATGATATTTAATGGTCGTAACAAATTAACGAGTAAAAAAAACCTGTGCAGATGGGCTGAGAGCTGCCTGTGGCTTTTGAAACGTATGGCACGCTGATGAACTGTTGCCGGTTTGGAGATATTCCAGTTACAATCCCTGTAAACATCCTACACTCAGCTTTAGTCCGTCAAAACGGCTGAGAGGGGGGTGTTTGCTTTGACTGACTGGAGAGCCGCACAGATGTTAAGGGCTGTCCTGGGGTGGGGGGGGGGGGGGGTTATCACGCTGTGTATGATTATGACCACTCTTGGGCGTACATTCGTGTAAAATCTCAATAAATTGTTGTTAAAGAAATGGTGCCTAAAAGCATGTGCAGTGTGTTCAATTTTATATACACGTAGAGAGATGAAAAATGTCTGAAGCACTTTGCTTGCACAGATGAAGGACCTCTGTCCGAAACGTCCAGTTTCTCTGGAAACATAGTGGTTTTGTGTGTGTAGGTGTATAAAATATATAAAATACACAAGTCCTATTTGTTCATATTCATTTAATTCATATGTTTTGCTACAAGGTTACTCAATTCTTCAAAGACATTTCTGTCATGCCCAGTAAGCAGTCAGGTGGTTTGCTTTGGAGTCGTTCATGTCCAGTGCTTTTACAACCTAAGACAAGCAACCCTCCGCTTCCAGATATAGAATCCTACAGAATTATATAGAGAAACATAAATTCCAAATATTAAAAGTTAATTTATTGTCTGGATTCATAATGAAAAATAAATAAATAAAATCGATGAATTGCCGTGAGTTGTGCTACACTTCCGCGCGTAAACCTCCCAGCAGGAAGGGGGCGCCCTTTCTAGACAGGGTGACTTTTTTTGTTTGAACAGCTCCAAGAAGGAGACTCAATCCGCCATATGTGATGTCGCAGATTCGCCATAAATGCCAGTTAAAGTATTTTTTGATAATAAATTCACTTAAATTGATATTTAGATACAAAAACTAAACAATAGATATTTTTTAAATCATTTGGACCACGCTATTATTTGAAAACAATGGACCCTGGGCGCGCAGGTAGGCAGCAAACCCCTGATGTTTACAGTGGGCCTAACGCAAAGAAACAGCCAATTCCGATGATTTGATGAGGCACGAGTGACTCCGGCCGGACTAGCCTGGCGCTTCCTACCTTGAACCGGGATTAACTCAGAGTAATGCAAATGTGTCGCTGCTGGGTTCAAGCAGCCGCTTCTTTACTGAGGTTTTAATTGCTCTTCTCGCCCATGCTTGAGAGGCTTAGCTAATGCATGCAGTGCTGTGTACATTAAAGTAAAATGTGTGCGAGTGTGCAAAGTTGCCAACGTAAATCCAACACTTCGAGCTGGCAGAGACTCTGCACTGGATACACTGGTCATTAGGTCGGAGGATGAAGTTTAGTGCCATCAAATTGTCTCTTTTCATGAAAATGTTCGGTAAAACTGGCTACCGCCTTGCACAGTGTTAGGTTATTACTTCAAATTGTCAGCTTAAGACTTGCCAAGGCGCTGTACCAATGAACCAAAAGTGTCTTTCGGAGCGAGTTTTCAGTTTATGCGTGAATGAGTCATTATTTTAAAATTGCGCCAACTGATTAGCTCAATTTTGAGGGGCGAAAGTTAACTGGTTTAGTGGGCCACTTTGTCATCTTACTAGCTAAAGTTTTTTTTTAAAGGAGCAGCATCTGACCGAGACGCATGGAGTATGTACCAGGCAGTGTGACCATTAAACGAAGAGGTGCAGTTAAATGCAGCCGTGCGACGTCTTCCAACTGGGGGCGAACGTAGTCAGTTTATTTTGTGGCCAATTTACCATGGCACGATTTTCTGGATGGCGGCGTCTATGTCAGAAAACAAAAAGGCCAAATCAGGCATGAAATGCTAGCAACACAGAGCCCCTGTATGGCTGGAATCATACATACTTGTGACTTTCTCGTGCAGGCTTTAAGTAAAAATAATAAACTCCTCTGTACCCATCTGTATGCTATACACAATATAACAACACATGACACCTGAACTGTATGCATTTCGTAGAAATAGGGGATTTAGTGTTCTGAATGGTGTCATTGATAGCTTTTGTTAACCGGGGAGTGTCCAAAGGTCTCTATTCAGAAGGTGTCATGCATTGCTGTCGAGTGAAATAAAAGGTAGGGACATTCCAAGACGCCTCCCTCTGCCCTGTAATGTGGTGCATATAGACTTTCTCATTGCCCTCACAGAGTTTTCACGCTTGTGCGTTCAGGCAATGGAGCCCAACCACATGAGGTTCTCATATGATGCGAACAAGGTCACTTCTGATCCTTCAAACTAGGCTTGGCAAGCATGTATTCCAGGGCATATCGACACTTGTGAGCGGCTCTGGACTGGCATGTGTGGTAACCTTGCCTCCTGCCTGTTAGTGTATGCAGTTATATTTTCATGAGAAAAAGGTATAAAAACGGTAGCAGATAGCAGACGATAAACGCAGAGCCATAGTGTGTTGATGTGAGGATGTCTTCATGGAGACCTCTCTAAAAACTACAAAATGTGCTTCTGTGGAATGGTGTTCCCTTTCAAATCACAGCCATTCGACAATGAGTGTGTTACTAGTGCATTGTTCAGCTAGAGAGGGAATGTTTTTACATTTCTCCAAGTACTGTGTCTGTGCCTCTCCACTCTTCCTCCAGACTCTGGGACCGTGATTTCCAAATAGCACACAATCCAAGCTGCTAGTGTGAAGTTTCCACAATCAGTGCTGGTGAAGGTCCACTGTGTTATATCAACACCAAAGTCAGCGCAGCCGTCTACCAGGACATCTTAGAGCACTTCCTGCTTCCCTCTGCCAACAAGCTTTTTGGAGATGGAAATCTAATTTTCCAGCAGGACTTGGCACCTGTCCACACTGCCAAAAGTACCAATACCTGGTTTAAGAACCACCGTATCACTGTGCTTGATTGGCTAGTAAACTTGTCTGACCTAAACCCCGTAGAGAATCTATGGGGTATTGACAAGAGGAGAGACACCAGACCCAACAATGCAGATGAGCTGAAGGCAGCTAGGCCGCACTGATGCAGTAATTCATGCAAAAGGAGCTCTTATTCAGATCTATTCAGAAAATATTCAGATCTATAAAATATTTGATTTGATTTTTATTCAGATAATGATTTTGGGTTTTCATTGACTGTAAACCATAATCATCAACATTAACAAATCAACGCTGGAGATAGATCACTCTGTCATGAATCTATATAATGTATGCATTTCACTTTTTGTACTGAATTACTGAAATACATTTTTGATGATATTCTAATTTATTGAGATGTACCTTTATTTTAGATTTAAAATACCACAGCTAATCTTTATTCTGTTGTATTTGTAGAAGGTTCTTCCGTCTTCATGTGCAAAATATGCAACCTGTTTTCACCAAGTAAGCCCTTGCTCTTGTCCCACGTCCTTGAGACACACACCGACACGGGGGACGATGCTGACGACGTCATTATCCCACTACAGCCTTTACAGCCTCCAGAAGCACCTACGGGTAAGCAACACATTTAGAAAGCTGTAAGAAAATTAAAGGCCCCAGACCAGATTATACAGAATGTGTTTTTAAGCTTATATCAGCTAATACTTCATAGATTTTTAACAAGTAATTGCAGAAGCAAGTAATACTGCCATTTTGCTCTCGAAGAGGGTGTGGTCAAAAGAAAACGCGGCAGACCAAAGGGGTCCACTAAGAAGGTCCAAGCGGAGGAACCGAAGTCAAACAAATTGCCTATTCAGCCAAAGCACGAGACGTCTGACGTGCAGTCCGAGTCGGAACTGCAAAGTGAGGACAGCACTGGTCTGGAATGCAAGAAATGCCAGCGCAGATTCAGCAACAAACGTCAGATCTCCAAACACATCTGCTTTGCTGAGCTCAAAGAAGCTGTGGAGGAGGACGAGTTCCACGGTAGGCGCCTTGGTAACCTCACACCAGTTACCACTCTCCACTGCTATACCACTTAACCATCTACACCGATGCCACCACTACTTTTACAGTATGCCTTTCCTTAGCTACAGTAAACAGGGACCCTTTTTACAACCTAACGGCAACTCTTTGCTGTTTAGGTCCGAACCCTGACACAGTTAAGGCTGTGGGTGAAGGAGAAGAGACAGAAAGCACACAGAAGAAGGCGCGAACGATGAGAACCGATAAGGCGTCAGGTGTGAAGGACTCCGAGTCTGCGGGCTGCACCAAAAATCCCATCATTAGCGTAGTCCTTGCAGCCCATGAAGCCATTCCTGGTGAGCGGCCAGCACAGTCGACAGCCAGGCCTCGTACCAGAGAGGTTTACTGTGTAGACGGGTTAATTATGCCACTTTACCTGAAGGCTGTTTCACTGCAGGTGCCACAAAAATAGTGCCTATCGAGGCCGCCCCTGCAGAGCCGGTGGTCCCCCCGGAAACCACCGGAAGCTCCGAAGAGGCCCAGCAAACGAAGGGTTACCAAGAGTACGCCATCCAGCAGGCCGCGTACGAGGTGCCATTCAAATCCAACAGGTGCATATTCTCATGCCGAGACTTCAAATGCGCTGATTTGCTGCAAGATATGCAAATTTCAAACAGACGTTGTTTGTTGGTGTTGACATTATTTACAATTATTTAAATATTAATGATTGTTTTCTTCGTTAGAATATTTCTCGCTGTATTGTTGAGATCTATTACTTATAGATGCCACAAAGTATTAAATTTGAATTTGCACATTCATTTACATGGATTTACATTTGCATATTTGTACAGGTTAGGGCAGACCCAGCTGAAAATATTCACCTGTGAATATTGCAACAAGGTCTTCAAGTTCAAGCATTCGCTTCAAGCCCACTTGCGAATCCACACCAACGAGAAGCCATTCAGGTGCACTCACTGCGACTACGCCAGCACCATCAAGGCCAACCTCAGCGTTCACATGCGCAAGCACACCGGGGAGAAGTTCAGCTGCGATCACTGCTCGTTCAACTGCCTGAGCAAAGGCCACCTCAAGGTACACGTGGAGAGGGTGCACAAGAAGGTCAAGCAGCACTGTCGCTTCTGCAAGAAGAAGTACTCCGATGTCAAGAACCTCCTCAAGCACATCCGAGAGAGCCACGACATGGAGGACAAGAAGGTCAAGGAGTCCTACGACGAGTACCGGCTCCAGACCCGCGAAGGCAAGAGGCAGCTCCTCTACGACTGCCAGATATGCGACCGCAAGTTCAAGAATGAGCTCGACCGCGATCGGCATCTGATGGTCCACGGCAGCAAGAGGCCGTTCGGCTGTGAGCTGTGCGATCACGGCTCCACCAAGTTCCAGGCTCTGCAGGCCCATATCAGGAAGCACCCCTTCGTGTACGTTTGCGCCGTTTGCCTGCAGAAGTTCGTGAGCTCCGTGCGTCTCAAGTCGCACTTCCGGGAGTCGCACCCCGAGGCGGACGAAACCACGGCTTTCGCGGATTCCATCCAGAGCAGCTTCTGCCTGCTGAAACCCGGAGACGACATCCAGCGGGACATGCTGAAGCAGGACGAGCTGGAGATCACCAAGGAGCTGTCTCTTCTCAACGCGCAAGAAGTGCTCATCTCCGAATATGGCGACATGGAGCATCAAGAGTCACAAGCCCAATGTGTAGGCGGTTTAACTGTGGAGGTGGATTCACTGGCGCAGGATCCTCAGGAGAGTTTGGCTCCAACAGACATCGTCAACAGTTGCCCAGTTGTTGAAGAAACTCAGATGCGCGGGACGGTCTGTCAGGACAGTCTGGACAAAGAGCAAGATGATTTGTCAAATGTAGACTGTAGCGTACCAGAGTTTGACAGGACCGGGGGAGGAGACATACCTTTGCCTTCTCATAGTCCAACAGCTGAAATAGCGGACATGTCGTCAAATCAAAAGATGCTGTCAAACGACACAGGCAACATGTCAGTTGCTCACAGTGAGGCGGAGTCTAATGTTTCTCAAATGAACGCTGCCCCTAGTGGTGCGGAGGACGCGGACGTGCCACACCAAGAAGACAAATCCGCTTTTATGCAGATTTTAGATCAAATGCAAAAAAGGCAACTTAACATGGATGTTTTTGAGAGGATACGGAAAGTCTACGGTGATCTGGAGTGCGAATACTGCGGTAATTATATGTACCCTCTCGACAGTCTGGTCTCCATCGCTGCATCTTCACTGCACTGACCGCCTTGTGCTTATGACGAACTCTTTACAGGTAAGCTGTTTTGGTACCAGGTGCACTATAACATGCACGTGCGAACACATACCCGAGAGCACCTGCACTACTGTTCCCAGTGCAGCTACTCTTCCATCACCAAAAACTGCCTGAAGAGGCACGTGATCCAGAGGCACAGTAACATTCTCCTGAAGTGTCCCACACAGGGGTGCCTGTACTGCACACCCGACAAGTACAAACTGCAGGCCCATGTGAAAACACACTCGGACATTGTGAGTACCAGCGATCTTTGTATTGGTGACATCTTGGTGATCTTTATACTGGTGACTTCTTGGTGACTTTGTATTGGTGACGTCAGTTGGCGTTGGCTGATTTGTTTTGTGCTTTTCTCTCCTACTTCCAGGTTAAGAAGAGCTTCGTTTGCCCCATCTGTAAAGAGTCACTTCCAGAAGACAAACTTCGGTATCACATCAAATCTAACCATCCAGGTAAAGATCACTGACTTCTCGAGGGATTCTAGGCTCCAACCGTTTGCACGGTCGCGCTTGTAAAAATGGGTGTTCATCCTGCGTAGATACTTCGCTGAGTACCATCTCGGAGACGCTGGGAATACGTGTCCACGTGAAGGGGGTCATAGGGAAACGGGCCTCCAAGTGTCCGTACTGTGACAGCTACTTCACGAGGAACGGCGCTGATATGCAGCAGCACATTTGGGCTCATGAAGGTACGGGCCACACACACTCCCCAGGGCCCCAACGACCCAAACTACCAACATATAAACATCACTGTTGTAAATATTGGCCAGAGATAAATAGAGAAAATTATGGAATTATTTAAATTTGTATTAATTTATGCATAAAAATAGTTTCTGGCTACGTTTGATCTCTTTCTATTAAAAATGACCATCGTATGTATGTGGTTTTTCGTATTTTAAGTGACTTTGAATCAGTTTTTCATTCTGTTTCTGGATACTGGGACTTATTGCTCTCTGTTCTTATGTCCAGGAGTGAGGCCTTTTAAATGCTCGCTCTGTGATTATGCCTCGCGCAGCAAAAGCAACCTGAAGGCTCACCTGAACCGCCACAGCACGGAGAAGACGCACCTCTGCGACCTGTGTGGGAAGAAGTTCAAGTCCAAGTGCACACTGAAAAGCCACAAGCTTGTGCACTCGGCAGACGGTCAGTCCTCCTACGTATACGCTCCTCCCCCGGTCAGACGGGCGACGGTTCGGCTCGTGTTTGTCTCAGCACGAGGCCACGTTTCCCGGTGTGACTCTCGAGAGGGTCAAATTCCACGAGTAGATTTTGTTCGTGGCGGACATATCACGCCGACTGCGGACGGGAGCTCGCGGGAGGACCCCATTTCTGAGTCTGTCATGAAAGAGCTGCTTTTTTCGTCCTGCTGTAGGTAAACAGTTCAAGTGTACCGAGTGCGATTTCACTGCAACACAGAAGCCGCACTTGCTCCGCCATATGGAACAACATACTTCTTTTAAGGTAACTCCAACCACCTACATGCACGTCACACAGCTTGCTTATAAAAAGAGGCTCCTGAAACGCTAGGACAGCTCTCTCAAACCGTCCTCTGCGCCCTGCGACAGAGAGCAGGTCGCCCCCGGACGTTAATGTCTTGTGTTGAAATGTCTCCACAGCCGTTCCGCTGCGCCCACTGCCACTACTCCTGCAACATCTCAGGTTCTCTTAAGAGACACTACAACAAGAAGCATCCCAGCGAGCAGTACTGCAACGCCGGCCCCGGGACCGCCGCGTCCGAGAGCGTGATCGAGCAAGGTCCGTGCCCAGCTTCTCATACAGCTGGTTTTCAGGTTTTTCCATTTTTGTTTAGTTAAGAATTCCATGTTCTTCCTCAGGGGCATATACTGCTTGGGGGGGGGGGGGGTTCATACCTACATGCAGAATTTTTGTCTGACGTTTAGCGCTGTGTAAGAATGCTTTGGTGTTTGTGTGCCTGCAGGTGGAGTCAAGTGTCCCGTCTGCAACTACGTTTACGGCACGAAATGGGAAATGAACAGACACCTAAAGTGCAAGCATGGACTCCGCGTGGTCGAGCAGGACAGTCTCGGGATGAACCAGTGGGAGGCGAGTTTGAACAGCAGGCTCAGGACCGCGGGCCTTCAGCTGCGCGGGACCGTCTGGTTCTGGTGGCGTCTGCTTCAGACGTTGCGGCTGTGGTTCGCTCGTCTGTCTTAACGTCTCCCCTCACTTTTATGTCAAGTCAGATCCAGTAGCAAGTGGTGCAATGTAGGTGTCTAGACATTTAGGTGCCAAGTTGTAATGCATCTCTTCATGAAGGCAGATATTAATGGATGATACATATCCAGCCTTTAGAATATATAGAATATTAGTTAGAATATTAGAATTTTAGAATATTAAAAATGTTAGAATGTTAGAATATTAGAATTTTAGAATATTAAAAATGTTAGAATGTTAGAATATTTAGAATATTAGAATATTAGAATGTTAGAATATTTCCAAAGAATGCTTATGCACCCTCCCTTGGCTGGGATTAACGCTTTGTGCCTGGTCAGGTAGTCGAGTCGGGGGAGGAGCCAAACACGCAGTATCTTCAGATTACGGAGACGGAGGAGGCGCAGGGTACCGAGGAGGCCGTGGACGCAGAGGACGCCGCGTCGGCGCTGCAGAACCTCCGCTTCACCTCGCACAACGGTTAGTCTCTCACCCGCCTTTGGGGCAGTCGCACACTCCGCCAAACTCAAGTCATTTGCTCACACGCTGTTATTTATGCCGTTCAGGTGTGGTGTCGGCGACGGCCGCGGACAGGTTGGACCCCGCCTCCGTTAACATCCTTCAGCAGATAATCGAGCTCGGAACAGAGAATCCTGACACAACCGTTGCCTCCGTGGTTGCCATGGCCCCTGGCACTGTCACTGTAGTAGAACAGGCAAGTCTGAACTGCACATAAATGCCGATTCTTCCACAAGTTGCTCTCATTTATACCTCATTCAGTTCATCCTCATGAGCGTCAGGGCAGGAAGTTGCAGGCAGAGGTGTGTGTTCCAAATTTAGCAACTCGTTGCCCGATACTGGAAGCCTCAAGCCGCAAGCATCCGATGGAGGGTTTCTGACATTTGCCTTTAAATTTAGCTTCCGCCGCTTTGATTCTGAACCGTCTGCCCGTTGCTGTAGGTGACGGAGGAGGAGCAGCAGACCGACCACGCCATGATGATCCAGAATGCTTTGCAGCAGGCCACTGCCGGCCTGGGAGAAGAGCACCACCTGGTGTTGTCCTCCGGGAACATGGAGGGCATCAAGACCGTCACAGTGTACACGCAGGGCGAGGACGCGTCGCAGTTCATCGTCTACGTTCAGGAGTCCATACAAACCGAGGAGGCCACCACGGACGTGGCCTGACAGGACGTCGGACCACGGCACCGAGACGCGAAGACCTGCGTGACCCCTGCGCGACCCCGTCTGCTCGGAGTGCAGAGCGTCAAGGATTAAAGGCCAGAGCAAACTCCTGGGCCGTATTCTACGCGCTTTATGAAGGGCTGCGAGATGATGTGATCATGCATGAAAACCTGAATGAAGGACTAGATGCAAAAGACTTCACAGTTCACCACAGAATGAAAATGTGTTCATTAATCTTTAATAAAGAACAGTAGCACATGATACAGTACATTAGTTTTATGGTCATCATGAAATTAACATCGAAAAGCTCCAACAGTCTGAACACATGTTCTTGTCAAGAACAGGTATATGGAACAAACCTGGAAAATCTCCATGCCACTTTTGTCATCTCTATTTTTTGTAGTTTCGAATGACTATAAAAGTTATGCATATCAAAATAATTTTGAACCTGTATTAATAAAACATTTCATACTTTGTAGCCTGTCTTTTGGTTATAACACACAAATAAGCAATTTTCAGTTAATGAAACACCAAACTGACATTTTTCAAAGCATTAAGGGGCTGTACTTCTACAATGAAATTCCTCTATGTCACGTATCACTATGCACATATACATCTGACCTTTTTGGAGAAAAATCCATGCATCATCATTTAAATTGCCAGATCAGATTGATAAATATTACACAGTATTTCAATACCACACACTCCAGGCATCACTTTAGTGCAGCAGCGAAAGGAAATTTAACACTGTGGCTACCCAAAATTTTCAGGTTAAAGAACCAATTTTAGCATCCTTTCCATGCCTGAAGTCTTTTTTTCAGTGCCTCAGGTTATCGTCATCTTCCATCAGCTGTGCAATCTGGCTGTCCTCTAGCTCATTCTCACTGTAGTCCTGCTCCTTCTGCTCCGCCTGCAGTTGCCTTGCGAGCAGGAATTCTTTCGGGGTGAGATCGTCATCTTTCACCTTTGACCTGCGCTTCTTCTTCTCAATCAGCCTCTGCTTCCTGATCGCGGCCAGGGCGTCCAGCTGTTCCTGGGTCAGCTGCGCTGAGCTCGGACCTGGCGAGCAAGGTGCTCTCGACCGCTGCTTGTAGTCCTCAATCTGTTTATGCAGCGCATCGTGATCAATGCCAAAAAAGGGTATTGCCTTCTCCTGCCGATGCTCTGAAGACTGCAGCCTTGTCCTGTTGTAAATGAAACAAATTATTCACAGTCTAACTGTGCAAACACAGTTATCCAATATGTCAGCATGCACCATCGTGAGGGTTGAATCCTTACTCAGAGTCTACTCCACTAAGGGGTAAATGTTCTTCATTGGGACCATAATCTGCAATCTTGAGAAGGTTTTCAACCTGACACCAAGAAGTATAACAAGGTTTAAAAGCATTTATGTTTTCTGTCTTTTCTTCTTAATATGCCAGTGGCCTGTAACACAAAAAGTCAAATATTGCAATAAAATCAGATAATCAGTTACCTCTTTCAAAGAAGCATGCTGTTTATCTTTCACAAAAACTAAAGGAGGAACACTGCCCAGGACCTGCTGTGAGATGAGAAGGTATCTGAAACATACAAAACGCAAATCAATTAACCACTTTGCCATTGACTGCATGATGATGAATGATCCTTCCGCAATGCAAATATGTCGCTGTTTAAGGACATACCGTAAACGAGGGGCACTTTTATCCAAAACCTGCTGAATCTTGCTGTCTTGCTCAAAGGACCAACTTGTTTTCCAGTAGACTCGACAAGCAGAGAAATCTGCCGATAATGAAACCTTGCATTGAAAAGCACAGGATTAGTATCAAATGCATTGCCCCCACCATGTGAAACTATAAAGCCATCCGTTCACTTACTTTCGTAATCTCCACATCGTAACTGGGGATGTCTGCATTGACTTCATGAGAAGTCAGTAGGTCTGACAGTGCTTTATACAGGATGATGTTAAGTGTTCGCACTCGCACACTGTCTTCATGTTGCTTTTTTGATGGTCTCTGGAGGCCTGGCTGACCTACAGGTACATACTGAAAAGATACCATTTGACTACACACCATTTGGACAGTTTTTCCTCGGCTAGATTAACGACGGGACTGCTTACTCTACCTGGGAGGGCTCGTACCACTTTTTCTTCCTGTTAATACGAAACAAACCGAAGCTGTTAACATATTCTTACTATTCGTTTGCAATGGCGAGTTATCTAGCATTAACTGTCTATGCATGTCTCACCTCTTGCTGGTAAGCATATTCATCACCAAATTTCGGCACTGCAGTGCAGAACTGTGAATGTTCACTTTGGCCCCGGGTGGCTGAAGCCGTCTGGTATTAAACGCACTCATTCTGATATTCTCACAGCGACCTAGTGTCATTTTATTACTCACCGTCACTATGCCTTTAACATGTCGAGGAAACCAACATTTCTTAACCCAGCAACAACCGTTTAAAGCTAACATGGTGTGTCAGTACTTCAGCTAGCTAACTAGCTAAAGTACAGAGTTCTAATATGGACAACGTGAGACGAACTGCAAGGTTCCTTATCGTTTACTTTTGCCTGGACATGAAGGCTGAACTAAACAATGCCGGATTGCATCGATTGACTTCTACCCGTCCTGTTTCGTCACTCAAATGGAAATTAGGCCATATTCGCTGTATTTCGAGCTAACGAAGTTAAGACTAAGTACCTCCTATAGTACAATAAGCGTATCTATGCGTTTTAAAATCATATGTAATCTGTAGCCTATAATATATCCTAATTGGCAGAGTAGCTCGTTAATCCTTTTTGTACACATTTCCCAGGTTGCTTAATATATAACTGCGGTGTTGGAAGGTGATATGTAGCTATGTTTGAAATTTGTAATTAAATTTAGTTTGGGTGTTACACAGGATTTGTCACTGATATTCAGGTGACATATTTAGGTGACAAACACTAAAATAGTAAAGTCATGCATGTTACTCACAAGCACAGCAGTCGTGGTGCTGGAGCTTTTACACATGCCAGTGTCACTACGTGATAGACTGGGGTATATAAATAGTTGACAGATTCAAAGCTGGCATGTGTGCGAACAGAGGTCTCCTTGCTATTAAAACCCACAATCCTCTTCAGCTTCCTCAGAACGGAGCCAGAACGTCCAAGCAATGGTCTGCAAGGATGAGACACTAAGTGAAATCCCTCAAACGGGAAAGATGAACGTCAGGATAAGCCCTCTCGTGGAGGACGGGAGAGGGGACTGACATGGACAACAACCAGTGCCTGCAAGAGCTGAGGATAGTACAGAGGCACTAATGACGGCGACACAAAATCAAATGTTCAGCAGATCAGCCCCTAAGGAAGAGCAGCACTTATTAACAGGGCCACGGTGCAAAAGAGGCGCGTTTAAATGTCAGGGACCACATACAGCACCAGGTGACCCGCCCCACTCCAGTCCACAGAACAGGTCCTGAGACCTTTATCCAAACAGATTAGCATAAACAATGAACCAGCGACCAAGCAGATACAGCAATAAAGAACCACTGCTTTAGTAGAGAAATATTGATGATTCATATTAAATAAAGATACATTATGTACTGTTCACAATACACTCTTCAAAAACATGAACCATTACAAGGAATTGAACTGTCTTACCCTCTTTACCTGGCCTACGTTTGGTTAATATGTTTCTCTTCATCTGTGAGCACCACTACAATATGCATTCAGAAAACATAACGAAACATCCCAAAGTGTCTTTTTTAATAGAGCATTAACCATATTAAAAAGCAAACTAAATTGCCAATTAGTATACAGTACACTTGACTTCTCAAACGTACTAATAGTAAACTTATATTCTTTTACATAGAACTAGATCACTGCAGACTTGCCAAAAGGCACACTTACAGGTCTCAAAAAGAAAAAAAAAATACACTTAAAAATATACAAAAAGAATCCATACAGTTTTTAAGAAGAGCTATGTAAAAATAATTTCATCGTAGAGTTGCAAAATATTTACAACTGGCCTATGGAGCATCGGAAAAGGTACTCGATGACTTATCTGTAATTCTTTACATCCTCACAATGACACAAATGCCAAAACTCAGAATTACATTGTCAACATGTAAAACAGGAGTGCTGGATTCCTAAACTAGGGAGCCACAACATTGCAGCTTAGTGTTAATATGTCCAATTAAAAGAATCGTCTCAATAAGCTTTAGCTGGATAGCTGGATGTGTTGGAACAATGAAAACACTACACTGCGGCTCTCCAGAACTGGAGGTGGACAATCCTGGTGTAAATAATTTTACTTTAAATGAACATATTTTAAGGGGTTATAGGGCAGTCAACACATACTTATATAAATACAGTATAACATCTCTTAACGTGTCAACTTCAGTTAGCGGGCTCCACCTCTGGAATGAGAAGGTTATGGTTCACTTTATTCACCTCAGTCATGTTGAACCCAAGAAGTACCACAGTCCTCCTCTTCTGGATCACTTTCATACATCGGCTCCGCTTGGTGCTGAAGTGAGAGAGTATATCGGTTTTGGTCAACCACAAACGGGCAGCGAGACTTAGCGCTTCAGCTCTTGATGGGTAGGGCTTGCGGTGAAAATATCTCGTGAGGAACTCTTTTCTCTCCTCAAATGACCGCATCTCCATTCCTGTTGGATCCAACACAAGATCAACTGTGGGGACAGGGACCTCCGCCTTGCTTAGCTTAACGTTTCCATTGGTACTTCTCTCTGCAGTCACCTCCCTCTTTGACTTGGCGGTTTCTTTCTTCTCTATATTGGCCAGGTCTGTTTTCAGGTTGATTGGCTGTTGTGGACTCTCCACGTGCTGGACGGAGTTCTGCAGGTCACCGTTCAGGTGGGCAGCTGGATCCGGGTTCAGCTGCCGCTCGGCTTCCTTTACGCTCTTGGGAGCACATCGGCAGCGCTGCACGTGTATGGAAATGGTTTTGGGGGTTGACTTCTCGGAGTACACGCCAAAGCAGTAGATGCATTTGAAAGCAGGCGATTTCAAAATGGCATGGATTGTGGGAACAATATGGTGTGTCCCTTTCAAGTGTAGCTCATAGTCTTCTGAATTCTGGAGCTTCACCTGGCAAAATGGACAGACAGTGGGTGTGGTCTTTAGTGACGGTGGGTATACCGCCTTCGCAGAGTCGGGATACATCTTTATGTATATTTTGTCTTGAGTACTGGTGACTAGCACGAGGTTGAGCTCTCTGTTGTCAAGCAGATCTTTGGGTACGTCTGTGTTCAAGTTAAAGGCGGCAAACACGAGATTGCCTTCCTCGTCACAGTTGAGCTTGAACTGTTCTTTGATGAAATCTCTGTTCTTCTTTATTTTCAAGCTGTGTTCTTTCTTTGTGTGCTCCATGATCTGCTTGAAGGAGTAGAACATTTGAGGGCAGAACAGACACTTCAAACCATGCAACAAATGCTGAAAGATCCACTGCTCCGTCAACAGCACCTTGCACCTCAGGCATTTGACAGTATGGTCGTTCTGTTTCTTGAGAAATGGAGTTAGGACAGCCAACTCATTTGGTTTATTATTCTTAGTCAAAGCCTGCTTCTGGCTCGAAGGTGCCGGCTTGGCAGACATTACTGACATGTTTGGCGGGCCCATTACCGGGGATTTGCCCATCTGAGGCCCATTCTGAGCCAAAACCATGGAAGAGCTGTTGACCACCTGACCGGCGTTCGGCTGGACAGGTACCGTTGTGACCTGCACAGGTGCCAGTGTGTAAGTCGGGACCCCATTCACTTTGTTGCCTGTGGGAATGAGCCGGACTGACTGAGAGGCTATGATAGGCGGCCTTGGAGCAGACTGGTTCAGCTGCAGCCTGTGGGTCAACAGCATGGGCGGACGCACGCCCATCTTCCCCGGGAGGTTGACCTGAACGCCCGGCGGCAGAAGCACCTGCTGTGCCGGCTGCGACTGCGGAAGCCTAGGCACCGTCACGGCCATGGGGACCTGCTTAGGAGCCCCCTGGGACATATTTGGCACCACCATGTTTATGGACTTGACAACTGGGGACGTAGACAAGGCTTGAATCCCAGAGGAAGCCTGCTGCTGCTGTTGGGCGTTCTGGATTGTAGTCATGGTGGTGCCAGGTAGCAGAGCTGGAGTCTGTGAGGACAGGAAGATCTGCCTTCCTCCAGGAGAGCACAGAAGGGCAGTCGTGTTGGTCGGCCCAGCCAGAAGCACAGCGCCGTTAGATTTAGCCGGCGGGGTCACCTTCACTGGCTTGGGCTGCTGCACGAGGTTTGGTCTCGCGACCACGTTGACGTTTTTAACAACCTGGTGCACCATTTTTGGTGCAAGGCTTTGGAACTTCTGCTGTCCCGCATTTGAGCTGTTCTTCTCGCTGATAAAGGGCATAATGTGCCAGTGCAGTTCCTTATGTTTATCCGAGCTCAGAATGTGATATAGCAGATGCTCTATGGTCTCTGCGGGCAATTTACATTCCTTACAGTAATACCTCGATGTCGGAACACCGTCTTTCTTGTTTTGACCAACCACATTTTGTCCTTTCTCCAGCCTGTGCCCAAAGTAACGGTTCAATAATGTAGAATAGTGGTTTACCAAAACATGTTTCTTCATCACATAAAGTAAAGAGTCATGGTAGCCACAGTTCACACACGTGTACCTATCTTCACCCGGGTCGACAGATGCCGGTGCAGAAACAGTCTTAGAAGGGGGCGCGGTGGACTGGCTGGCGGTGGGTGGGGCCTTTGTGGGTGCGGTGTGGAACAACTTAATGTGCTGCTCTGTGATTTCAGGGTGGCTGATGAACGTGCACCTGGGACAGGTGGAGAGGCAGGCGAGGTCCAGCTCCTCCTCGTGACACCGCTGCACATGACTTCTGAAGGTGTAAAAAGAGCGGGTGGAAAACCAACACAGGCTGCAGCAGAGGGCCTCGGGGCGATATCGCCACTAAAAGATGGACACAGACACACACACACACACATAATGAGAAGCACATTTTACAGATGTCTGCATTGCAGTGATGCACTGTTGAGATGAATTGTAACTGAAAACGTTTTGGCTTATCAGCGCATGAAGGTTTTTTTTTTTTTTTTAAACTCTTGAACCAAAGTTTCACCAATTTCTTCCATCTTCAACTGATATAAGGTAATTAAACATTAAGTAAAACTTTCTTCCAGGACCTTCGAACACTAGCTATATTTTCTAGCTATATTTTCAGGAATTAGACAGCTCATCTTTATGGGATCATCTAAAGGTGTTTAGCATATCTAGGAAAATGGGGATACCAATGAGGAACTAGTGTTGTGCATTTAGACACTAGCGAAGCAGATTAGTAAAAAACCATCTACCTTTTTTCTCTTTTTGCCAACGTTACCGTCTGTGAAGTCATCCCACTCTGTGTTATTGAAACTTTCCTCACCAGCATCAAAAGATTTGTATTTCTGTTAATAGGGATTAAAATAATATTTTAATAATAGCAATAGAATATTTGTTTAAACTGACTGAGCTGCACATAGATGTGTATGAAAGCAAACCTCTATTAAGTCCTGACAGGTCTGCAAAGCAATGTCACACAGAATACTTTTCACTCTTTTTCTGGATCTTCGGAGTTTTACCACATCTTTCACTGGTACTTGATACATCTTGGTACAGCAAGGAAACTACAATCAGACAATAACAAATCAGTACGAGAAATAACCTAATTTAGAATGTAAAAATACTACCTATCCTAATCAAGACGACACAAGATGCAGTCTAAATTACATATATGCAAACTAAAACATGGGCTGTCATGTAACAATGACGCAGTCTAGTTATAATTACACATGCTTACAGAGTTTATAGGCGTTTAATGTCGTCGAACGGGTTTTTTCCCCAGACGCTTCGTCGCCGTTATTGCTAGCTGCGTACTCCGTTTAGACACCGTGCGTGAAAACGTGTCAGTAGTTTTGTGGTTCACTGTGAGACATGAATCTCTGGTCAGCAGTACGTTTTTAACAGGCGCTATAACGTGTTAATGAACGGGTCGTTCTCGTGGAGCCAATTCGGCGTTGCTTCTCTGGTGTGTTCAAAACTAACGCCATCCAAGGAGCAATGATTAGCAGCTAGGCAATTTCAATGAAGTTGGGGACACTACCTGGTGAACGTTTCCTGAGCAACCCCAGCACCACGAAGCTCACTGAAATGCCCTGCTGTGCGCGCGCGGCTGCCTTGCGCCCGGGCAGAAGGGTGATGCTGCTGCCGCGTCTGTTTTCTTCCGGCGTCACTGGAAGGCGCGCAGTACGGAATCTGAAACTACATAATAAGAGGCTTCAAATCTGCACTCGGTGTTTGGTCCTTACCGCCTCGCCTACCGTTGGCCGTGTGTGAGTGTGAGAACTAGATTTGCAATCTTTTGTTTGCGCCACAGTCAAATATCACCCTACTCCTACTGAAAAACATGGCGCACAGGAAGAAAGGAAGTGACGTATGTAATTTACATATTGCATGGTGAAAATCCTCCAATGAGGGTTGGTGGGCTGAAACTTAAAATGTTAAATTTGAGTGTCATTGATCATTGATGTTGATCATAAAGTACATGGTTTGCTTCATCTAACATCCATAAACACCCACCTGTGACCAATTAACCATTTAGTACATGCTCAAATTAGACTGATTACTATGTGTAATGGTAACACAATAACAAATCTCATAAGTCTTGACATAATCAGAAGCTCCACTACATTATCTGGTTACAGTTACAGGTGAAACAAAGTGTGTTATGATGGTCTACCATTACCACTACCATTACCACTGCCCATCTGTTTTTTTTTTCTTGAATGCTTGTAGGTGCATATGGTGCACCCTTTTTAATCTTAGCTAATTTGTTAGCTATACCAAAAAGATCTAGAAATGTGTTAAGACTGCAATATGAGCTTTGCTCAATGTTATAGAATCCCATAAGTCTGTTGTTGATGTAATGGATGAGGTTAACCCAATAACCATAATATCCCCATAGGGTAGCCAGACCCTAATGTATTTATCTATAGATCAAAACCAGGTTTACACATAGGTCAGTTTATTATACAGCTCTTTACATATGTAGGTCGGAAGCTGTTGCTGGTTTACAGCTTGGTCAAATTATTGTACATCTCTTTAAATATATAAGTCACAAAAAACATTCAGTTACAATTTATAACAAAAAAGAAATGCGGTCAGAACTACTGACTAATATTTTGGAGCAAACAATTTATTGAGTTGATTTATAATTGCCATAACTAAGATAACTGTCAGGTCAGCAACAAATAACGTTGTTCTATTGCGAGCATGAGATGTGAGTATGTTCAGCTACCGTTGATCACTCGTGCCAAACTCTAGTTCAATCACGTTTGGCCAGGGTGGATTAGAGATTTACCTACCTTAGTGTACCTGATCCACATACAATGATCATTATAAAACCAATCACATGTTGCGAAATCTACTCTCTGGTGGTTAAATTAAAATGTGGTAGCAGTGCTGTACAGCATATAAACACGACATGAGATTAACAACGTGTATGTGCTGACAGAGATAAATTACATTTGCATGTCACAGAATGACAACTATTCCATCCTCCTCCATCGCCCCATACGGTACCATCAGTTGCTGTCGCAGGTCTGAGTGCAGTGATCCCAGAATGTCGTGGGTGCTGGAGCTGATCTGTCTGAGTGCTGCGCTGCTTTGTTTGAGTGCTGGGCTGCTCTGTTTGAATGCTGCGCTGCTCTGTTTGAGTGCTGGGCTGCTCTGTTTGAATGCTGCGCTGCTCTGTTTGAGTGCTGGGCTGCTCTGTTTGAGTGCTACGCTGCTATGTTTGAGTGCTGGACTGCTTTGTCTGAGTGCTGGACTGCTCTGTTTGAGTGCTGGACTGCTCTGTCTGAGTGCTGGACTGCTCTGTCTGAGTGCTGGACTGCTCTGTTTGAGTGCTAGGCTGCTCTGTCTGAGTGTTGGACTGCTCTGTTTGAGTGATGGGCTGCTCTGTTTGAATGCTGCGCTGCTCTGTTTGAGTGCTGGGCTGCTCTGTTTGAGTGCTACGCTGCTATGTTTGAGTGCTGGACTGCTTTGTCTGAGTGCTGGACTGCTCTGTTTGAGTGCTGGACTGCTCTGTCTGAGTGCTGGACTGCTCTGTTTGAGTGCTAGGCTGCTCTGTCTGAGTGTTGGACTGCTCTGTTTGAGTGATGGGCTGCTCTGTTTGAATGCTGCGCTGCTCAGTTTGAGTGCTGGGTTGCTCTGTCTGAGTTCTGGGATGCTTCTATACTGCTGCTGCAAGGTCCTTTCCCTGCGCAGTGAGCTTCTGGGCCCAGGGTACCCGACTTGATTCAGACACGGCTGTGAGCGACAGGACGCTGTGCAGTACGCGGGCCCACAGCGCCTGCACTGATCCTGGACCTGGTGATGGTGGCGGGAGGTCATCTGAGGACAGGGATGCTGCAGTGATTGGCTGATTGGTCTCCCAATTACCAAGTCTGAGTCCGAGTCGCTGTCATAGCCATTAGCTGCCCATACATACGCTCCCATAATTACAGGGAGCCCTGGGTAACTCAGAGAGTCCTTGAAATGTAGTAGTTGTTTAGGGTCAGAGGTGACGCTGCTGCGAGTCCTTACGTTGTTGCGCTGGTTTGCCGGTTTCACGGTGATGATCAGGTTGTGGCTGTTAGCGACCATCATGTCCGTCACCTGATCTAGAGACTTGCCCTTGACATCAATGCCATTGACCTCCAGCACCTGGTCATTAACGTCCAGCAGCCCCGTGCTCTCCGCCAGTCCTCCAGGAACCATGCGTGAGATGAAGATGCCCAGGGCCTTCTCCACACCACTGGGGGTGACTCTGACAGTGGTGCCATCACGGATGTAGAACCCCAGAGGCCTGTCCGAGCCCTGGTGGTGCAGGCGAACCCGTCGCTGACATTCTGGCAAGATGTCCACATCAATTACTGAAGAGACGGGCCGGAAGTTCTGTGGAGCGCCGATCTGAATGCGTGATCTTCTGTGACCGACATCTCCACCTGCTCGCGCAGCTGACTTCTTACGCCTTGTTACGCCATCCGAGCTGATGTTGCCCTGGTCAACTTCCTCTGCAAAACACCAGGATCTTCACTATGCTGCAACGGACCTGCGCCAAAATCTGCTACATTAAATAGTTTAATGATATTGATAAACAGATTGTAACAAAGCTTGAGAGGTCTAAGTTAACACGTGATTTGTGGGAAGGTCCAGAGTTCTGAATAAACATGAAAGTAGCCATACCACAGGGGACCATAAGAAAATTACACTCAAGTACACATAATTCTAGACCAGATAAATTGCTTCCTACTCCGGAAAGAGAGACTACGAGCAAAAACACATCTGATGCACACACAGATATAACTGCGTGACAACGTATCACGAGAGGCAGAAAACAATTTATGGTGATTCATTGCCATGAGTGATTTTTAAAGAAATACTTTGTTTAGATCTAACAACATTAATTAAAACGTGTTTTAAGAATAAAGGTGGCATATCGTAGTGCAGGAATCAGCAATTCGATTCTCGAGCCTTTGCTGCGCGACGGAAGAGTCGCTTATATCCACGTTACAGTACTAAAAAAATCTTCCCTCCGTTATCTTCTTTGATGGGACACCAGAAATATAAGAAATGGAATGACAGCAACGGTACGGGATATTAAAAGGTAATTAAGAACATGCACATGCGGTGACCCGGTCTGTAGGCCTACCCCGATGCTGGATGAAGATGCGCAGTAGCGGCTGGGTTGTAGACACAGCTTTGCTGAAGTTATCGTCATTATTTATTGGCAGCAACTCTCCATGGACATCTGCATAGCTGATGAAGACCTCCGTGTGATACAAGTGGTGTAAGCGCAGGATTAACTGGCGAAAGTCTTCGAAGATTCCCGGCGCGTAGCGATCTAGCGAAAACCTTCTAAATTCTGCACCGAACTTTGGGAATAGAGAAAGGTAAAAAAAAACAGCATAACTGAACCAGTCACTGTTTTAGGATATGGAGGAAACCCAAATTGTCAGAAAAATTGTACATGAGACCCATATTCATTAGATGGTAAATGAAAGTAAATATAAAAAACAAATATTAAATATTAAATATTCTGTTAAATCTGTTACACTTAATAGGCACCGATCTGAGACGTCAAGGTACAATTTTTGTGCCATTAATAACATCACAGACCCTTATGCATACTCACTAACCAGTAATTCTTACACAGCTATAACGGACGCATAAAAACCAAGGTATTTAAAGAAAACGCACAAAAGTGAGAATATTAAAGCGACTCTTCATAACGTAAACTTACTTTGCTTTTTACCTCGATGGCTGAGCAACAGCGCAAAGATACGGACTTGCTGAAATTCCGGATCATCTTCTGCTCTGAACAGGATCTGCGGCCAGCAAGCTCGGGCGAGGACTCTGACTTGTCCCGCGTGAGCTGCAATTAGTCTACACGCGAGACACTTCAAGGGAGGAACCTCGGACCGCGGCCTGTCGCACGCGCCGAGGAGGAGCACGAAGGCACGCGCAGCAGCATCTCCCATCGCTTCATTGTCCATTCAAATAAAAAAATCTTTACTTTTATCCTTCTATAATAAACATGTAGACACACATAAAACTAAAATCGATTTATTGCAAGATTAGTTACATTTTAAGTTTGGGAATATTTCCAAATTCTACTAAAGATTTCTTGACAGTCACAAATGTATCACAAGAATCATTCAAATTACAGTTAGGCCACGTGTATTTAAGAATACAATTTAGTGAACGGTATATGAATACAGTAAGACAGCAAGTATATGAACATAGCAATGAATACAGAATATGGATATATGAATGTATATATGAATGAGTGTAGACTCATTTTATTCTGTCATTCCATTTCAAAACCTAAAAAATGATATACACATCCTTACTAATATTAGCAGTATTTCAAGGCGCAATCGTACCACAAAATTGCTTTCTGATAATTACAACATAGCAGAGCTGTAAGTTAGAAAGCAGAGAAACAATGTATAATCAAGTTCAGCAGGGATTAGAAGTAGCTATTTCAAAAGCACACCGGTCCTCACTAGAGTAGCCCTGCTCTTGGGCGGGCCGGGGCGGGGAGTCTAAGATGTGGCCAGTGTCTTCACCTCATCGGGAGGTCGTTCTCCACGAAGAGCAGTCAGAGCATTGCTGACCATCCTCTCCACCATGGCCTGACTCGTCTCCACCGTGTGTGTTCCCATGTGAGGTAAGACGATCACGTTCGGCAGCGAGAGTAAGGGATGATCTCTGAAAGTCCGCACGAACATGGCAATGACAGCGAGGTTCTATACGGAGACTACGTCACATCACACATCACGTACACCTGCTGATGTATTGTCAGATCGGCCACGTTATGAGTAATTCTTTCATTGCACCAACCAGACCATCCGTCTGTTTTCATGGGCTCACCTCTACCACAGGTGAATTATTTATCTGTATAATTCCAGTCTGTTCCTGATTGGTTGCCATGCACACTTTGTCATCTGTCCTCCCCCGTGCTGCTGGCTTTTCATTTATTTATTTTTTTAACACGGCTGCGTTCCCACCGCTGAGCCGAGAGCGGCCCGTCACCAAGGAACATCCGCCCAACAGCGTTCCCGCGGCCAGATCCCGACCACAGACGAAGAGCTGGAGCAAGACTGGCACAACCTGTGCATGGCAACAAATCCCTAGCTGCTTCACTGGCTGGATATTTTTGGATGGAGGACCTCCCTCCCTCCCTCAGCTCAGCGACGGCGCTGAAATCTGCATGCTCACACCGGCTTCGGCAGAGACACCAGCTTTGCAGAATCACTGGTGTGTCGAGAGTGGTGTAGCGTTGCTTCCAGGCAACTGTGGTCCTGTGGTCAGAGACCAGCCAGCAGTGCAAGTACTGGAGAGCAGCTGACAAAATGTGTAACGTGCACAATGTGTAACGTGCACAATCTGTAACGATACACTGGTACAAAATGCGCCTATAACATAGCGCTACCTGCTACAGTAGAGACTACCTGTTACAGTAGAGACTACCTGCTACAGTAGAGACTACCTGTTACAGTAGAGACTACCTGCTACAGTAGAGACTGCCTGTTGGGAAAAGACACAGGCTGCTAATATAGTGGCACGTGTATAGAATGAAGCTGTTTGTTTGTTTACTTGTTGACTGATTGATTTATGCCCCTCCCACCTTCCCTCTTTGAAGGACCTGTAAGGCTCATAGCTCATGAATCAATGACATATGAATGGTACACGAAAACCTGCAATTAGGAAGAATGAAGAAAACCCAGCTGGAGGTGTAACGTAGCTGTTAAGTGGAAGCAGACAGCGCCCCCTGGGGGTGAGGCTGCTGAACTCACCTGGGGAGAGGCTCTGGGTATGTGACATCCAGTGCTGCCGCGCGTATGGCTTTCCTCTGGAGGGCATCTACCAAGGCTTCCTGATCCACAACCAAGCCTTGAATAGAAATCATAGACTTCCTGAATACAGGGTACTGAAAGAAATCGTACCTTCATTTTGCATGTTTGAATTGCTTGTTTATAGAAATGGTCTGTTTTTTATATTTATTTAAATGACTGCTACATATTATGACACAGTGTGCCCCTATTTGACAAGAGTAGAATGAATTATCTAGAAACAGAGGAAAATCAAATTAATTGCCAGTGTCCCAAGGGCAGGCTGATACTCTAAATCCAGCTAAAACACCATCCAGAAAATGCTCAACGATTTTCCAGGATTTACTATGAGGAACACAAGAATCCTCTGGCACAACCATCCAGTTGGCATGAATCTTCTCTCTGAAGACAGCAAAATAAATTTAGCTAGCTAATCTCTGAGGTTAGTAAGGCATCTTTTCTTGAAAAAACAAACAAGCAATCAAAAGCCAATTAAACAAATGCGTGTCTGAAGTTTGCTACAGATCTTCGATTGTACAGCAAAACCTAAGAAGTAAAGCAGTCTCAGCCTGAGACACTGGGCTCCCATACACGGATATTCTGTAGTTTGGGATCTACAGGTCAAATGGAGAAAATGAACACACACATCATCTTATTTCAGTTGTCCGACTACATTTTATAAATGAGATATTAAAGGATACTAAAATGAATTGAGGTGCTGCGTCGGTGCTGTCTTACCCCTGCTGATGTTAACGAGGGTACTGCTGGGCTTCATCAGGGCCAGTTCTTTAGCACCAATGAGATGGTGCGTGTGAGGAGACAGGTTGACCACCACTATGACGAAGTCAGACTTCTGCAGCAGCTCCCCAATCTCCTCACAATACACAGCTCCCACCGCTTTCTCCTCCTCCTCTCTCCTGCGACCACAGTCCAATACCAAGGTGCTGATGCCTTCAGATATCGACTTATTAGTTCACAATCTTAGGTTTGACGGGTGTGGGGGGAACGTTGAGTCTAACCTGTCGAAGTGTATAAGGCTGTAGTGCAGAACATGGTGTCTCACCTGCGGTTCCTGTTGTGATACAGGACCTTCATGTGAAACCCCTGTGCCCTTTGGGCAACCTTATATCCTATTCTTCCCATTCCAATAATACCCAGCGTGGCACCAGTGACATCATTGCCCAAAGATGACTCGGGCAAATATGGTTCTGATTCACGGTACTTGGAAAGGTTAATCCCTGCAAGAAATAAATAACCCCTTATTATTGTTTTGGAGTTAATAGAATGTATGAAATCTGACCACTAAGTTCTAAAAACATGAAAAAAAAAAAAAAACTAAGGAATCTCACCTTCCAGAATTTTCCTGGCAGATGCTAAAATCAAGGCCATGCCAATGTCTGCTGTGGCATTGTCAACAATACCAGGAGTATTGCACACCGTCACCCCAAAGCTGTTGATCAGAGGAATATCGAGATGGTCCACTCCCACTCCACCATTCACTACAACTTTCAGTTTCGTCAAGCACTGTAAAAGACTAGCGTCAACTTTTAAGGTTTCGCCCCACACAAAGACAGCTTGGATCTTGTCTGCGAAGTCCTCTCTTTTCTGACAAAATTTCTCATAGGTGATTATTTTGAAATGCTTCTCGATGCATGGCGCAAAACACGGGTAGATGCCCACGGGTCCCAGCGTGGTAGCTAATATACACGGCTTCTCCATAATCTGTATGTGCAGATCCAAACACAAAATATAATATAAGCCGTATTTCAAAAATGCATTTTCATTTTTAAACGAGAAAACAGTGCTCGGTAAATGTGCAGGTAAATATGAATAAGGTTATTGTATATAACGTCTAAAGTCGGGGAAACTGGGTTAAAATGGATATTCTACGTTTGTACAGCAACAAAGCATAGTCGTTGCATCAGAACATTTGAACGACACAACCTCTGGCTTTTACTTGCACGATATCAACTACAGTCACGTGAACTTAAAGTCCAGCGAGATCGCAGTGCAGTTACGCACAATTCAGAAACGAGTGTTACAAAGGTTTGACTCTCACCGTTTGGGTCTTTTCGCCCTCTGGGATTGTGGAACTGAACTGTGTAAGACGCTGAATAGACTGTTTATTTATACAGAAATAGTTAATCAGTCGTATTTTAAAACGGAAAGATTGCATGTTGACCTCGACGAGAGGCCCAATAGTTAAATATTGTTAACATTCTTTCCGTCACGCCCTTTCTAGCGCCAGGCCATTTTACACGCGGTCTCTCAAATAGACACAAGGAGGCGTTAGAATTGCATATTACTCTGCTGATTGAAGCGTTCGTGTAGTACGCTTATAGCTTACACTAAACGGCATGATGTGTCCATCAATAATTTTTTGACATCGTGCACTGACCTAGCATTTAATTATCCTGTGTTACGGTGTAATTATATATTTTTGCACCCTTATGATCCTGCCCATCGTAAATTGCTTTTACACTAAAAACATAGGCCTGACTATGTCAAACATTTCAGAAATGTTTATTATTTAATACACATAATAGTACATAATACATAAGCACATTAGTCAGATGTACATCTCAGAAAAAAATACATGTTATAAAGTGTTACAAAAGGGTGTTTAATGAAGGTACGCTAACTAAAGTGGACAAGCCAAGGCCTTGTAGTTCTGTCGGGGAAGTAAATGGTCTGGTGGTTAGGGAACCAGTCTTGTGACCGGAGTGGTTGTGGGTTTGATTCCCAGGCCCGAGGCCATGACTGAGGTGCCCTTGAGCAAGGCACCTAACCCCAACTGCTCCCCGGGCGCCGGGCTAGGGCTGCCCACCGCTCTGGGCACGTGTGCACCACAGCCCCCTAGTTATCACTAGTGTGTGTGTGTGTGTTCTGACTGCACAGATGGGTAAATGTGGAGGACAAATTTCGATTGGGGTGAAAATCACAATTGACAATGTGGCTTGACTTAACTTGACTTAAATGCGTACTAGTGGCATACCGTCATTAAATGGCTAATCAGTGACTTCTTCGGTGATTTTGCTTCCCCGCAGCCTATGTTCAACGCAGACTTCTGCTCATTTACCATGTAGTGGCGACATCCTGTAGATCTGCGAAAAACCAAAGCATAATGCCAGCCAGCGGGTGTCTGAGGACGGCCTGTCTCAAAGTGCCGGAGCGCCACGCGTTCTGCCCGAAACTACCGAGCCCATCCGGTCCTGCTGACAAGGCTGAAGCCCAGAACGATCACACTGAGCGCTCACTTCGTAGCAGTGTTCTTCGGGCATCACTGACCGCTGGAGATTATTGACGAGAGATTTGCGATTTGTGAACGGCTGTTTGCTTTAGTTAAACAGCTTCAGTTATATATTCCATAAGAACCATTTTGCAATAACTTACATCGTTACTGCTTAAAAAGGGTCAGGAGGTCATCTATATTATTGTAAGTTAAAATGATATTTTATATGTGTTTCTTGTGGTTTTTAAGTAAGAAAAGAACACTATTCATCCCCTTTTAATCCACCAGATCCTGGGGACAACGCCAGGTTGTCCTAATCTGTTTTTTATGGCCTTGGAACTTCCTGACCCATAGGCCTCTGAGTTAATAAAATGGGCACTCGGGCAACGATACGGCCCTGACACTTCCCTGGGTTATTTTTAGCTCTGTTCCAATTAAAAACAGCCCATCGGTCCTTGGGCCACGGCTAAACGATAGCTCTTCTCCTGTGCCTCGCTAGAAGCCACCAGCGTAGTGCGAAACATGAGGCAGTTCTCCAAAAGCGCAGACGTAGGAGATAAACCTCCACCAGTGGATACTGCTCGCGCTGCACATTTTACAAACGAGGTCCCCCCAACAAATGATTTCTGCAGTAACAGCCATAAAGGTGCAAAGTGACACTTTAGTTAAAGTTCAGTTAAGTTCAGTAATTAACATAAAAACAAGCCAATTATTCTTTTATAACTACGGTGTTTATGATTGTATAGACAGACCACGGAGCCTACTGTTGTAGATTTAGTGGTCTTGGCAGTTCTTCCAGGATTGCTTGTATCGTTTTGTGATTTTCCATAAATGATACTATGATACTAATTCTTCTGTATGTTAATATCAAGTCACATGGGCTCATTAATAGCGTTGTTTTAAACTAAATACATACTCAGAACAATCACACAAAACATTTATGTTTATATTGATGGTTCGGTTAGGTGCTAACACACCTACACTGTTAATAATGTGGCCTTTGAAATGGTTTAAAGTATGATTCAAACACAGGTGATGGCGCTCTTTAAACATAATAATATCCCACATAGCAAACATAATTGCAATTATAATTAATTCTAGAGCAGCCAGCCACTGTAATTGCTGTAGTATTTCCATGTAGAAACACAACTGAGACAACAGTCAGTGTGCCAGAATGCTGAATGGCCCTAATGCATCAGCTAGCTTCAATCAGGCTGTTTTGAGAGGAGTAATCTAACTGTTCTTTTGCATTAAAATCAATCAAGAGCATTAGAAGTCTGGTGTAATATGCCACCTCCAAGTGTTTTCAACAGACATTCATTCAAGACACAAGATGGGGTTGCACGAATAACTAATTTGAAAGTGGGTATTAAGTACTAATAAAACCATAGTTAATAGTTATTAGATTATTGCTAATGCGGATTGGTTGTCAAACCTGAAGTATAAGTACACTCCTGATTACAGACAGAGCGTGGTACCGCAAATCGATTCTTTCACGCTAGAAGGTAGCATCTCACTTTTAGCACATCTTCTGTTTTATTTTAGCCAAATCTCCCGGGACAGCCCAAAGTAGCAAGCACGTACAAATGCCAGTTGGACAGTGTGACAGAGAGAGGTCATTGTTCTATCAAAACAGCAGAACACCTTACAGCAGTGCTCTTCTTCTCCATCACGGCTGTGAAGTCAGAGCTCCGGCAGCAAAACATCACCCATTTACGCTGCCTTTGTCTCCACATAGCAGCCGCTAGTCAGTAGCAACCGTTACCAGCTAGTGTCTCTCCATAAATGTTGCCAATATGTATTTGGCACAAACGTCTCTGACAGATACCTGAAAGTTCCTGTCATGGGTTAAACAATGACGTGAGTTGCTGGACTTCAGTTTAAAAAGTGTGTTTGTCAATGTGGAGCACAATGTCAACGGTCTCAGACCTTCATGTAGCATATCACTCTTTGTGGTTGCACTGTGTAGCCGCTAAGACATACATGGACGAGGGGATAATTACATTGTCTCTGTGCAAAATATTAAGTTCGCAAAAACATCTTGAATTCTCCTGCTGGAGGCCTGGACCAGCATTAGAAAACAGCACAGCAACCTTAGTACATGTTGCAGGGAGTTTTCCCAGCACCCTGAAAAAATATTTGTCCCTGCTAACATAGTAGGCGAACAAATAACGCGAGCCTCCCATTGATTAGCATTTCATTTGTGATGAAAGCACACATGACATTAACAAAGTACACACTGCACCCTGAACACCATCACGGTAATCCCATTACAAATGTTTTGGACTCCCTTCTTTTGTTAGGCATAAGGTACTAATCATGATGTGACGGAAAGCTGTTGAACTGAAATATTAAAAGAAACAGATGAAGTCTCGGTAGTTGTGCAATGCCAGATGCTGTCATACTCAAGAACGGAACTGTTTGATTTTGACATTTACCAGTTCCAGACTAGGAAGTAGGTGGCTAATTCTTTTGGACCTACAAAGCTTCACTAAATGACAAGGACAGGAGACGACCTGTGTACATGTGGTCTTGACACAGCAAAACCACTGCAGAAGTGCTGCATTCATTGGGTGTATAATGATGAAGTTCTGGCGAAGGACCCCTCATCACTCTCAACCCCCATATGTCAGGGTTGCTGATCTAAGGATTTATCTTTAGAATTAATCCCTGGATTATCATAAAGTTGGACTTTCTATAATCTTTAAGGGCTCCCAAACTCACTCCAGCACTTTAGGGTATGAATCTAAAAAAACAAACAAACATACAAAAAACTTCATCTGCACGTCCTGGTGGAATGAGCCAGTGCTGTTCACGTACACTCTCGTCAGGCTGACACATTCCTGGGTTCAGGATCTGTGTTGGTGCATGCACCTTGATGACTTATCAAAACCCGACGGCCGCGAGCATCTGTGTGACGTGTGCGAAGCAAATGGCGCTCATAGCATTTCCATCGCTGTATGTATCACGATGGATTGGTGCTCAGCTAATGAATTACTTTGTGAGTTTTAAGAGAGGCTACTTTGAGCGGGCTATGCAGAGACATTTCCCCTTTATCCCGTCTGGAAAATGTGTTTCTGTTGACTGGATTCCACCAAGAACTTCTGTATATAAATGACAACAACAAATGTGATGAAAACTAGGCATGAATCTAGATTTGCCCACTCATGTGCACGGTTATAAACTCTCTCACGTCACAGAGTGAGCACAGACTTCCTGCTGTACTCAGTGTACAGTCAGCGTTTATTCAGCAGGACCATTTGAGCCCACTCATTTTAGTACACTCACACACACACATACACACACACACATACACACGCACGCTTATGCACACAAGTACACACACATTCACTGAATAGATAGTGTCATATATTCAACATTATAGCTTTACGAGTATAGTAATATAACAACTGCAATGGTATTATACAATGGCTGAATTCTGGGAGTTCAGTTTTTGGTGGTGTCTCTGCGAAGAGCTTCTACTCCTCCACTTCCACAACTCCTGCCTCACATTCCACCTATGGACGATCAGAAAAGAGAAGCAACGTGTTCAGCTGCCAACGAGCAGGCGTCCAAGATCTCCAAGTTCTTTTCCCTTGCAAAGACTTAGAGTCACTCAGTTAAACCACATTTGATTACCTGAAGGTGGTATCTGCATCCATAAAATGGCCACTATCTAATGTCCTGCTTCCCGTAATCAGGTGGAGGCCACATATAGGCTTTACACTTATACTTTCCTCATCTGTCTGATAGCGTTGCATTGATAACGATGCTTATTTGTTTATTAAGATATAGTAATTAGTATGAGAATTACTTACGTGCTGGGTGGCAATTTGTGGGGTGATAGGTTTCTTCAGGGTATATTACCATGGTGCTGCAGGTTATAGCGTCTTTGTGGTCAACCAAGAGTTAAGACTCATCGTCAGAAATAAACGTAGATCCTCAGTCAACAGCGGGGTGTATTTACTCAAAGAGCTTTTTTGATCTCTAGTTTACTTTTTCTGTCTTTGTCAACAAATGCTTCCTTCTCACATTTAACCAAACTCAACTTTCTTCGGTTCCCGTGTAGTCTCAATCCTAAAGCACTGAACATACTTTCCCCAATATCATTTTAGCGATTACATTTTAGTCAGTTTCATATGAACTGGGAAATTGTATTTCAGGGTAACGATGGTTTACATTAGTCTGTACATTATTAATTGGAATGTACGCTTTAATATTATATATTATAAGCATTTTCAAATATAGATAATTGCAGTGAAAATATTTATCGAAGTCTTGGCCCCAACGACAACCATTCCGACGTGGTTCTTCACTAGTTTTCTTCAATGGTTTCTAGTTCCTCCTGACCTAAAACGGCTTTCACTTCTACAAAGACAAACGAACCAACTGCAGCAGGTTACATCCAATTTTCTTTTAAAAGTCACACAGCTAAGATTAACTCCATTTCTCCGTGTCCTTCCATGTACTTTTCGGTAAACTGGTACAAATCTCGTCTGCAAATGACTCGCGTCGATATTTAAATTTGCCGCTGAACACGGTGACTGCGCGCGATAGGACTGTACCGGAGAAGAAAGACGCCAGTAGGTCGCGGTAACGTTGTGCCATCGACTTCACACAATATGTGGGAGCAGAACAGCAGCCAAAACGTAACTCCTGAGTTTTTATTTGGTAGCTTCGTCTCCTCAACACCCGCAGTATGTGAAATGAAGCGCTACATCGTGAACTACAAAGGCTAAGGCCAACAAATGGCTTTTATTTTGACTGCAAGAATGTGTGGTGCCTCGAAGACTGACAATACGCCGATTTCACCAACAAATGGAAGATCGCTACTCCAGTAGCTTTCTGTGGATATTACGTTGTGGTTTTCTTTATTTACTCTTTTTAGACGCCATGGATCTTTAAATTTGTATTCTTCTTTCCCTTGCGATTCCCGATCGCAAGAAGAACAGAGACTGTACCAACCAGGATAAAACATTCTCTGCCTACCTCGACATATTGCTACCAGGGATTTAAATAATCACGTGTTACAACAACGGGAACGTAAAGATTTCATCAAAATTAATGTGTCTAGTTGATTGTTAATTATTTCAATTTGGAGAGCAAAATGAGTAAGGAAAGACCGAAGAGAAATATCATTCAAAAGAAATTTGTAAGTGCATACTTAATGTTTAATCATTTTGCCCTTGCTTATCTTTTTAGGTACTGTGCCAACCTTTTAGAATAATTGTTAATGCAGCCTAATCGTATTTGCCTATTGTCCTTTATATGTCAGAGAACAGACTAGCGTGTTTGCTTGGGCAACCAATTTTTTTAAATGACCGGTGTGGTCTAGGAGACACAGTTATGACCGGTGTGGGCTAAGAGACACGGCTATGTGGCTTGACTTTGGTTTTCAGACTAAGGACGGATTGGCAGACCGTAATGTGGGTCTCGCAGTTGACCCAAATATTGCTCTACGCGCGCGCGCGTGCGTGCGTGTGTCTGTGTGTGTTAGTGTGTGCGTGCGTTTGCGTGTGTGTGTGTGTTTAAGTATTCTACACAGTCACGCTTCGCATCTGGCGTTTCCGGGTTCTGTCCCTTGAAGCAATGTTGATTTAGATTGTCGATTTGTTGTAATTGTTTAGAGTCTCCCAGAAGGTGGTCCCCGTTTGCCTCGTCGGTCACGGGCTGCGTGCGGTGCCACTAGTTCAGTTGTAGAGTCGGATAGGCTGACACACTTGCTCCACATCAGGCTTTTGATGTCACTTGAATTTAGCTGTTCGAAGCAGATTCGCAGTCTAATTTTGTTTGGGGTGCTGAAGTCTAAATACATCCAGTATGACGATTCAAAAACAGAGAAGCATTTTGCAAGCATATCTTCCACCATCTACAAATATTTTGTTTTCATCGAGCATTAACCATATGTATATGTTCCACTACATATACAAATTTATTTTAAACAGAATAAACAAACTAATTGTTTTCCTTAATAAGGTTTAAGGCGTAGCGCTATTAGTTGAGGGGTACACGGAAGACAGACACCTTACATATGAAGCATTGTTATTTCACATTGCTATTTTAAAGAAGACCAACTATTGTAATGTTTATTTAAGCATTAAATGCCACGAGGAGTAAAACCTGCAGTGTTTTCTAGCATATCTTGTATCAAGACTATATATATCCATTCTAAAAGACAAAGACAAACTATACAAAGAAGCACAAATGGCTTAGTTGTCAAATATACTTTAAGTATTTTTAAATCATGGTGTTTCTCATGATGTTTTAAACAACGGCCAATTCACAGCTCAAATACTGAAAGACTACAGTCTTGACTTCAATAATACTTGCTAACTTGTGAACAAATAACACAAGCATAACACAAGCTTACTGACATTGGCTCTTTGTGTGTTGGACCTTACTGTGAGGTTAGCTGGTCATAAAGTGTAATTTGTTGGGCTACAGTGGACTAAACCCAGCTGCTGTTGGGCATTCAGTCCTATAAAAGAGTCCGTCAGCGTTATCAACACACAACTGGCAAGTCAAGTCGCACACCCACCCACACACGCACACACAAATACACCGACAATGACACGTTGAGGCCCTCAAAGCTGGCTTTGTCTTCCTGGGTGTCAAACTTTGCGTTAGGTTATGTGCAACTCCACTGTCGGTGGCGTGCGATATGGATGTAGGCTTTCTTTGTTAAGCGGTCTGTCATATATTCCCTCAGAGGTTGGCTAGCTCGGTATCCCAAGAGCCATGGTTGGGATATTCTCTGCAGATCTCTCTCTAGATACGCTCTGGAATGCTCTCCTTAGATCTCTGTAAGGTCTGTAAATCAACCACAGTATGATGAGAGAGAGAGAGAGAGAGAGAGGGGGGAGCTTCTTTGAAAGAAAAATGACTGCATCTGACCTAATTTTACACTGAAACTGAACATGTACACAGTTCCTGAAGAACAATGTGCTTTGGTCACCAAACCAGCTGAAACTCTCCACACTGCAGAAGGTCCTCCACATCAGCAGCTGATCCGTCCTGGACTCTGAATAATCAGCCTCGTCCACATTTTCACACAGGAGCCGGGCTGCTTTGTGGCTGCGATTATGTAATCTCCTGCAATCCACACAAGAATATTACACAGTGCCATTCAGGACTGTAAAAAAAAGCCATACCTGTCAGACTGGCGTTTGTAGTAAGGTCGCCGTGGTTATGCAGTGTAAACAGAACTTCAAGCTGTACAACTCCAGAGCGCGGAAGGCAAAAGGTCCCAACCGCAATAATTTGGACGAGCATTCTGTTATGTGTCCTCGTCTTTCAGAGTCGTGCCTGTTTGATTTATCTCATTAGCTATTAGGGTTTCCAGACAAACGCATATATTATTGTTTACAACATAATTCATCAGTCGTAACACAGTTGTAACCATGGGAGATTTAGTGGAGGACCTTAGTACCTTTCAACTTATCTCTGACCGCACCTTGCAGAAATATTGCGTTCTTTTTGTTAAGCCGAACCTGTGGTGTTGCCACTTATCTGTGTGTTGTAGGGAGAGTGGTAGAGAGAGTGGGTGTGTGCTGTAAACTGGATTACGCGTCCCAGACCACTCTGTTCGTCCCAGGAGGTTGAGGACAGCGCATCTATATGTGACAGTTTGAAAATATGACAGATCCTTTTGTCACAGCCAAACTTTGTGTGCGGTGGGGGGGGGGGCACATGAACATACAGGTCGGCTCCCAGCCACTCCACCAGTGACTCTCCACGCTAATGCAGAGAGCAGGAAGTAGTTCAGAGGACGGGAGTGTGGAGTTACATTTCTAATGCATGCAACTGTCCCATAATGCACTGCAAAAAAAAAAGCACAGCACCCCCACATGATCGAGACACTTGCAGTTATAGTAACGCAGGAGGCGTGTTTAGGTGTGACACTTTCACAGCGCGGCAGATGTTAGTATTTTTTATTATTTGGCCGTGAAAGTAAAAGGTCTTAGTTTTTACCCAGGTTTGTGTTGCAAAAGTATCGCACCTCCTCTTCTTCCATACACTGATACAGTACTTGATCTTAAAATTTGCTATGTAAATGAAATGTGGTTTGGAAATACAATGCATTCTATGTGAATTAATATAGCACTGTTAGGTTTATACATGGATGTCAGTTCATGAACACTGTAATGTGTCATCCATATTTAGCTTTTTGTTGTTACACTACAACACCAGTGTGTGCCAGAACTGAGTGGTGTGAGTAGATAGAAGGTGTTCTGCCTAGACGAGACAAACATGTAAAGCCAAACTTTCTGTGTGTCTGATGTGTGAAAATTGGATGTAGTATTCATCTCTGTCTATTGTCCTTGTCCTCTGGCTACAGTCAGATCAGTTCCAGAAAGACAATCTCTGAGGGGCCTTTAATTCTGTTAAATTATATATCCACACTACATCTTTCACTCATCAATCAGCAGTGATGAAAACCACCAGTCTCTATGTTACATCTTCTGTTGATGTCATCAGTAGAAGTACTGAAATCTTGCCGTTTGCAGGGGGGTGAGAGTTGAATGTGCTAAAACCCGAAGCTATAGCATCACCACACAAGACCAAGCCTTTACATTTCTCCCACCACCCTAAAACGGGCCCCAGTGTTTTTGTCTTGGCTTCCTCTCCTACACACACGTTCGTGCACGCACACACACGCGCACACAGACACACACACTCCCCCCACTCTGATGAAGGATTAGTACATACTTCTTCATGACATTTTTTCTTAGACAAGTAGCTTTTCATCTGTCTCTAAGATCAAAGAGAGCTGGACAACAGGAGACTGATGGCATGTTGATATATTTACAGTTTCCCTCTGAGGACTTGCAAGCTACTTTCTAAAACCTTCCCCCAAGACCCCTTGTGATTTCGTCCTCTGGTGTTACATACCCTAAACAGACCAGTGGAACCTTGATATATAGCATTAACATCAAGAGGCTTATTTTTAATGTGTCCCAACATGCTCGCTCTGAGCATTTGAGAACAAGGCCCAGTCAAGACGTTCATGAGCTGAATTGCATCAGTAGCACTGAGCCCGTGTTTTTCATATCAGTACGTTTTTTTTGGTCGTACAGGTCCTGGTTTTGTAGTTCTGAAAACGTTGATTAGGCTTGGAAAATGTCGAGCACAGGCCTGGTTAATCTCGCACTCCTTCAGGCAGTGTCCGTACGGTCGGATTCCCTGTGACACCGCGTCTCTCTCGGAGATCTTTATCCGCTCTGTATTCGAGGCAGGACAGATACAGAGGACTTGGAGAATGCAGGGGGCTGTCAGAGGAAGAGAGAGAGAGAGAAGGAGAGAGAGAGAGACGTGCGAATGAGGAAATGGCCAGGCTGACATTCTTCCGTCGTCATGGTGCGGGCGGGGGATTGTCATGGGTGGAGCTGCGCTTTCTTGGCTTGGTCCGCCACCATCTGTCTCCGCTGCCAGGTGTATGTGTGGTGGGTGCTGTCGCCGGGAACAAAGCGTCCTTGATAAGCCAACCCGACGCCCAGAGCAGCTCCAGGCTGGCGCGCAGCGGGACCCCTGAGCGTAGCCGCTTTCGTGTCCTGATGGGCAGGGACGAGGGGACGCAGGGGCCAGACACGGTGCACGCACGCCCCGCAAGGCCCCGCAACACCCCCACAACATCCCGCAACGCCCACACAATGCCCCGCAACGCCCACGCAATGTCCCCACAATGTCCCGCAACGTCCCGCACAGCTAGACACGGAGCATCCAGCCCGCTGCTTTGAGTCTGAACATTTAGTGCCGTCCTTGGTCTTGTCGTGTCCTGCCATCTTTTCCATTTTTTGCCCTCAGCGGACAGAAGTACAAACAGGACCCGTGCGAAAAGTTTGATTTAATGACACTGTCAGGAAAATTGGAGACCACCTGCTTTGTCGCTGATGTCACTGATAATGCAGTTTTGATGTCTTCATCTTTGTTAGAGACCGAAGACTTACCAGAGCTAAAGAAATGAGTGTTTTCATGTGGTCTTATTTCTCTGTGCGATTGAGTGTGTTTACACAACAGTTTTCATGCGGTTTCTTTGTGTCTGAACTCCATGTGCTTAACATTACTGTTAGTTAGCATTGTCATGAGGCTTTTTGACATTACAGTGTGTATGCAGGGGTTGCTATGGTAATCACGCTGACTGTCGGGTTGCTATCGGGTTACTACAATTGCAATTGTCCTTTATGGACAATACTTGTGATGAGGGTCTATACATGTCTGTAGATTTAGAGATACCAGTTTAGGCCTCACACACACAGTGTGGGTCGTAGTTCTGCAAGGCAGGTCCGAGCCCTCCTATCAGGCCTGGAGTTTGGGTCCCGATGGAGCTCTGGTACCTGTCCTGCCCACACAGAACGAACAAGGGACCGCAGGGTCCTGCTACAAGTCCGTCCTGCCGTTTGCTTGGCCAGGCACTGCTGGATATCGCTGTCTTCCAAGTGACAGGAGCCGCGGGGCGTTGCGGGCTCCCTCCGAACGTTTCCAGGAGGATACGTGCCATGTGCGCATCCGGATCGGTGCTGCTGTCACATTGCAGGGGAGAACGCGTCAGTTAGGAGAACAGGCTCTAACTGCGTTCCAGGGAAGCTGGCAAAACGGATAAAGGAATTCTGAAAAGGAAGTAGTTGTGGCGAAGAGGAAGTGTCGTTTGTGAGATCGCGCACATCTTTGAACAATTGGATGGATACTGCGCAATTATGAGAATACGCTCAGCAGGGTGATGAAAATGATCTTTCACTCTGTGCTTATAGAGGGAAAATGGTTCTCGTGATTAGTCGAACGCTTTCTGTGGTCCTTGAGGGTCACGTCCTCGCCAGCCTCCGTTGCTCTGAACTGGGGCCAGAAGCAGCTGTGCTGTAGAGCCCAACTCAAACCTCCTCCCTTTCTGAAGCCAGTTTGGGGTCTGCTTGATTCTCCTCCACCGTCATAAAGACCCAGAGCGAGGTTTCGAAGATTTTGTGTGTTTCCAGACAAGGTCTTCAAACCAAAAGTGTGCATTTTCATTTGGACTAAAACAACTTTGTTTTGAAAGGAACCTTGATGTTAGGAGTAAAAGAGGCAAATGCCCACTGAGGGCCATGGTGGAAAATCTGAGCTCTGCTGAGCACATTGCAAATTAAGGGTAACCGGGAGTTCAGTTTTACAAGGAACAGGCAGAAGGTGAAGAAGCTGGCGTGAGAGTCGGGGAGATGGCCAGCAAGCTCCAGTCCGAGGAACGCGTATGATTCCAGCACACTGCAGCTCACCCACGGGGGAATGCGTGTTATGATAACACCGAGTAGAAGTGTTATGGTAGCAGTCAGTGTGTACAGTAATGGAGAGCTTTCAGACGCATGCCTTCTCACCGTGCTGCTTCTGAAGACTTATCCACGCTATTTATAGATCAGACTTCAGATCGGCGCAGGCCTTTTTCTGTTTGTGCAGAGCTCCCATAATTTTTTGTTCCACTACACTGCTTTTTGTCATTAAGACCAAATTCTATAGCCTTCTTCCACTTCATTTGTATTGACTGGGGCTTGTGTCGAAATCATTGGCACAGCGAAAACAAAATAGGTCACAGATTGGTTCTGCTTAGCGGATGTGTTTTCTGTCTTCGAGCAAAGCAGGTATTGGAGTTTTCTGGTCATTTTTCTTCAGCGGTGTTACATTTTTGTGAATGCTTTGCGAAAGCTACATTACGTAAATTAATTGCAGTTATTAGCCAGTCAGTATTAGTCATCAGCTGATATCAAGATTTTGATCTTGGAAAAAAAAGCCTTAAGATGAATAAAGCCAGCCTTGTATTTTCAACTAAAATTACGCAAATATGAACTGGCAAGTTAAATGATTCACTTCGTGTTAAGATTATTGTGGTGACATATAATTTTATTGCAGACATGTGTAGCCTAATGCTGTAGTTGAAAGTAAATGTATGCAGAAGGGACATCTACAATGAGTCCAGAATGATACAAAATCAGACCTGTAGGTACTGTTCGTCAGTTGTAATGCACTTGTAATGTACCAGTTTTGTAATGGAATATTAACTACAGGCCCTGGTTTAGCCAAAATTGGGTACAAAACAAACATTTTAGCAGCAGTGGTGACACAGATATTCCTTATATTAGGCTATAGTGTCAATGTGTTCCTTTAATATTGTCAACACTATCATAATCATTACATTGTTTCGTTCAATATTATGAACTACAATCCAGTTTTACTCTTGTGCAAGGTGTTTAGCACAAAGGAAGGCAGGGTTGTGACATTAACTACTTGGGCCCTTCAAAATCGAGATGTAAAGTCATAAGCTCCAGATTGCTTGATAATTTTGTATCTACATTTACACTACATTTAAAATAGTATGCTTTATAAATAATCACAGCTAATACGGCGAATGTAAGAATGTGTAACAGATGTAAGTAGTGTGAAAGTATCTCTTTAGCCTTACAGTCTTAAGGTCCAGCTCTCTACTTTGAGTTCCAATATACTACTGTTTATTTTCCATGTAGTTAAAAAAGGAAAGATCTCTCTCTTTTTACACACACACAAACAAATAAACAAACAAAAAAAAATTTGCAATACTTTGCATGACATCACTGCAGAGGTAAAGTTTATTGACGTTTTGTTTTTATTGCAGGACGATAACGATGGGATACCATGGTCGGAAGAGCGAGTGGTCCGGAGAGTGCTCTATCTCTCCCTCAAAGAGTTCAAAAGAGCACAGAAAAGCAAAGTTGACAATGGCACAGGAATCATTAACCGTGAGTAACCCCCCACATCCGGTTTGATGTGGCTGTTATTATAACATTGGTGACATATTGGGTGATCGAGTTGCATGATGAGCGTACAAAGAACACGAATTAGGCTGCGTTCACGTCAGACCTCCTTGTTCTATTGCGATTCTTGCTTAGTTGCCAGTGAGCCGTCTGTGATGTATATACTACATTTTGCTCTGGGGTTCGTCAGTTGGTCGGCTGTACATGATCAGGAAAGGCGGAAAAAAGCGGACAGCCAAACAGCGTTAGCTGTTTTCTGCTGACTTGCTCTCCTGTTGTGCTGCCGCGCGCGCGGCCGGTGCTGGTTGATGACGACAGCGCTAAGTGCACGTGTGGGCAAAGACGCCGCTTGACCTATCCGTTATGATGTCCAGGACCACATAGCACAGCGAGTCCAATCTGATTTGGGAGCATTTATGTGTAAACAAAACGGAGAAAAAATCAGATCTATAGCAAATTTACTCGTAGGTGTACCCCCTTTATAAATCACATATATGTAATCCACCAAATAATTTTACGATTTTTTAAGCAAACGTGTAACTAATGAACTCTAGTTATCATTTTAATAACTTCGTTACACATATTACATTACTATCTAACACTTGACAACTCTGAGAGGGTAACTGATGTGACATTTTACTGCATTAAAGTGCCGCTGAGCTAATAATGCACATAAAAGTGACTGGTATTCCCAGAGTCCCTGCCGCGCAGCTGCGCGTGTGCTGCACGCCGCAGTAGGATTCTGACCTTTGCAGTGTCTGGAGAAAAGTCCTTTCCTCGCATGTGCACGTTCATCTGCAATTCTGAAGCTCGAGCTCCGCCAATTGCATTTCTATTGAAACAGGGAAACTCTAGTTTATAGATGCAATAAACGCAGCCAGGTCGAGGAGCAGCACATAGGGTTTAGGTCTCGAAGAGGAACGACGACTTTGTCGCTGCAGTTATAACTGAAAATATGCCTAGATGTCACGTCCTTTATACGTTATGTAAGGGAATGCTAAAGTGCAGAACCCTTTGAATACTAATGACTTTATACCGTATAATGAGATTCAAACCAATTAGTGAGACATTAAAAGTATTTAGAAACGTCTATGGCTGGGATCAAGTATAGCGCGTCATAGCAGCACGTGTCGAGTTTTTTTTTTACTTGGATGTCTGTCGCATTCGCCACATTGCGTTGTTTTTTTCTTCCTTTATTTCCTTAGCCACTCGCTGGCCCATTTGTATTATTATTGTTCCCCTCGTGATCGCTCCGAACATGCGTTAGAGAAGTAAATTATGCCCTGCATAATGCCCTCTCTGTATGGGCTTCGCTGGCTGCCTGAGTCATTGCGCTCTAATGGGTGAACTCAGTGGCCTGCCTGTGCGTGGTGCCTGCCTGCCGGCACCGCTCGCGCTCTCCCCGGAGAACCTGTAGGGCTACTAACACAGCCCGCGAGCTTCGGCACTGTGCATGCGTAGCACAACGTGCGCGTATTTTTGTTGTGGTTGGGCTTTCGGCGAATGACATCATTCTTTTCACAAAGTGACCTAACCTTGCACACAATAAAATGTTTATTTCTTTCTAAAATAAGTATTTACTAGTATATGTATATAAATATATGCGATTATGCATTACTTATTTTGACCAATATTTCTATTTCACAAAATAAAATAATTCTGTCTGTGTACACTGTAATATAGCTTCATTATGCTTAGTTAACTTGAATAAAAATCGATTCTAGCTCATTTAGAGTTTACGTACAACTCTACGTAGTTGAAGTAGGCTGCTTGCTTTGAGGGAAATCTTAGATAAAAGACTGACTTCTTTATTGCTTGCGGTTTCACATTTCGCAGTAGTTTCTCGTTCATTCTCAGATTGCAGGTTTTGGTAATTCAGGTGCATTCCATTTTTGTCCATTCTTATTGAGTATTAATATTTAACCTTCATTCGACCCTCATAGCTCATATATTTTACCATATTTCTTCAGTTTGAGCAAATGCCTCCTGCACTTCGGTCTGAGACACCTGGACACTTAAAAAGAGAAGTCATTCTTACCAACAAGGTGTTGCTCCACTCCGTCGAGACGCATGGCTAAGCCAATGAAATCAGCAGACATTCTGACCTTACGGAAGAATACAGCGTGTACAATCTGACAGCCAATTACAAGATGCTTGCCAAAGAGCCCAGGTTACACAAGGACTCTAGCGAATATAGTGTCGCAGAGCAGTGTTGGATTCTAACTACAGACGAGCATTTGATATTTTAGTCAAACATTCTGCATGCCCTATAAAACTTTTGCTTGAAAATTCGTCCTATGCTTTATAGGTAAATGTTTAAAAGGTCAAAGTATATGGGATGTATAAAAAAACAATGGTAAAGATGTTAAGAAGAATGTCTAACGTCAGGAAATATGGCCAGATGTATCATTGCTGAGTGCCCTTGGTGAGTGTGAGTCCAGTAATTTAGCCTGCTGTTCATCAGTTAAGGACTTATATTGGGGTCCAGAATTCAGAATGGAAATGCACGTATTCCAAAGTGTATTTTAAAAGATACGACTCCATCTAATTTAAATATCCCAACCCCTTTTAGCCATTCAATCCACAGCAGCGGCAACCATGTGATGTAAAAAAACCTGAAGCAGGATGCAGGGAGATTGGAGACCTACAGGGAGATTTGAGTGCGTCAGCCTTGTGCTCATGCCGAAAAAGGAAAACACTCTCCACCCGTCTACTGTCAAATTCATACACATCTGTAATAAATGGTTTGACCAAATATTACTTAACCCTCAAGTATTTGGGACAGCGTTGTTGCTTGATGCTCACTTGCCCATGTGATATTCTGGGCATATGAGGGCAGTTACACACTGGGGTCCTTCTGTCCGCCTGTTCAGTTCATCAACTGCCCACTCCCCCCACTCATCGCTAGTCAGTTTCTGACCACAGGCCCATTGAGTGGTTAATGTTTGGGTGGTGGATCACTCTCAACGTGGCATTAACACTGACATGGTAGCTGGTTGTGGGTGTTGAACTGATACAAGTTCTTTATGCACAGAAGCATCTGGCTTTTCTCCCATGTTCTCAGTGTCACTACTGGTTTAAGATTCCCCCACCGAAAAGTAACGTTCACACGTTCAACGTTCTATGGTCAGAAACGAGCGAACTGTTGATAGAGAATGCCTACAAAATGGAGGCGACAGTCATGCTGTGAACTAGCTACCTCAAGGCATATTACTTGTGCTATGCACATTTGCTGGTAGCCCAGACAACACATCATCAATTATAAAGAGATCTAGTTGAGTGTGTCACTCCAAGGGACCTTTCAGGTGTGTAGATCACATAAGATCCCTCGTTTTCCGGACATCCTCGCTGCTTGCAGGCCTTCGCCTTTCACTTCATAAACCGAAACATCTGATCTCAGCTCTCGGGAGCGTTTGGCTGGAACACTGACATCGAGGTCTCACAGCTGTGTGGAATTGAGAACATGAGGTGGTTTGCCAACTACTGCTGTTTTCGCTGCTCCGGGTTTTTTCCTTCCCAAAGTGTGTGTAAACAGCTGCCCTCTGAACCGGTGCCGTGTCCCCTTTTCTCTCCCAGGGTCCTTTGCGAACGGCCACCTCGGTGCCGCGGGGGCTAAAGCGGGCCTGTTCACCGGCGGCTGCAAGGCGGAGAGGCCCCGGCGCGCGGCTCAGATCAACGGCGGCGGAGGCGGCGAGTACTCAGGAGAAGGGCCCGTACGGAAAAGGTATGCTCGTTTTCATCTCCGCGAGCCAAACGGGAGTCGACCCCCCCCCCCCCCCCACACACAAACACACATTCCATTCTACTGATCGCAACGTTCGCCTCTTTCACATTACAGCCACTCCATCTCAGAGAGGGCCACGCACGGGCTTTCATCTGCAGCCGAAGGTTAATGGGAGCCGGGGTCGGCCTGCGTATTCACGAGAGACAAGCAGGCCTGCTTACGCTCGCGTCTCAGGCCGGGCTCAACCGCGGCTCTGTAAAACCCCTCCACTGCACATTAAGCAGAGCAGCGCTGGATAATTGCCCGAGTGGTGGCACTTTTTGCTGGGCTCCGATATCGCACGCTCCCCCCCTCCACGTCTTCTCTGCCAGATGATTAATTCTGTAAGAGAAGACTACATCACTGCCACACAAGGAGAGAACCACAAAGGCGCAGACTGGCACACCTCTTTATCTTGGAATGCCTACGCTCAATAATATTTATGGTGTCAGAGAGTCCGGCTGCTAATCTTTGACTCTCCCTTGAGTGCAGACCTGAGTTGTCATTTAGAACCCATGTAAGCTACTCTGGACAGTACTTAATGGATTACGCCTATAATGGACTGTGGTCCAAACAAAAAAAAAAACAATTTTAATGCGTGTCTCTCTCTCTCTCTCGTACTTCAATTTAGTTATCTCCAATTTCCAATCATTGTAAGTGCCTCCCTGTACTACACAGTAGCATTAGCAATCAGGAGGTGTAAAGTCAGACTTCCTCTGGGCTGGGTGAGGTCCGCCTTTCCTGGAGCTACGCGGCTAATGGCTCCGAATGCTAACCGCTCACCTGTGCGATACGCAGCCATGCCGATCACTCGCCTCTACCAACCAGCTTGGCAGTGGAAAGAGAGCGTCCCCTGGTCCCCTGGTCCCCTGGTCACATGTCCACCCCGGAGCGTATTTACAGGCGCTCTGTCCTCCTGTGTTGCCTTTACTCATGCGCTGTACATCATGCACTTCTGGGTCACGCACTTATTTTTGTCTACAATTCTCCCATGAGAGGCTCGATAGCACTAAAAGAATGAATGTATGAACATTAGATTCAAACCAAATACGCTGTCTTAGGGTGTTGTTCACATTACAAGCCGGATTGTTCTGATTCAGGAACAGATTGGATTTGCCAATCTTAACTGTTAACATTCATAACTGCAAATGATCTGAATCTGTGTTTGATAGATGGAAATCTGACTTTGATACATTTTCGCAAACGATTCATTATCAACAAGAAGCATCATTTTTGTCAGATGACTCATGGTTTTAAAACTGCAAAATGAATGTATTGCATTTTGGTCTGGTCAACATATCGTTAGCTGTGCATGACCGAGGTGAGAATTTGATACAGTCAGACACAGTCATACAGACAGTCAGATAGACAGTCAGACAGACAGACATCTTCTGCTCTTCTCCCAGCTACAGTTGTCACTGCTGTTTCTCTCCCACGCTGTTATGACGACTACTACGGATGCATACGGACAAACAGCCACATGAATTCCGATCTGACTGTTCACATTCAAATTGCATGGCCATGAACGTGATACAAAACTGATTTAGGAAACACGAAAGTGACTCTGATCTGATTTTTAAAAGACTGGATTTATGAGTCCACACTGCCATTTTTTAAATTTGAGCCACTTCAGGTTGGTAATGTGAACATAGTACAGCAAAGTCTTAACAAAGATGGTGCCTGAAGCTGTATAACATTCCCTCACAAGCCCCTTTAGACAGTGAGCACACGCATGCACCTCCTTCCTGTCCAAACTTCCCTGTCCGAGTATAATTGTAAGCAACGCCTGCTGTTTGGTATAGATTAACACACTGCGCACTGGTGTTCTGTGTTGGTCCGCTCTGTTCCATCACTGATCACGAGGTGGTGTAATCTGGTGGAACATATACGGTGGAACTTTCGTACAGAGATACACTACACACAGGCTTCATGTTGATCACTTGGCTATAGAGATAACACACACTATTAACATACCTCATGAATATTCCTCGTTTACTGCTGAATATGGATGGACACCCGTATATCATCATACAGTGTTGATTACGGCTCCTTTGTTTGTTTATACATGAAGAGTGTGGTTGTGCTGGATATAATTTCATCACAGCACAGCTTAATCTCATTGTAGCCACAGTATAAACATTTGTGGTCAGTCAGTGATGTAAGAACAAATCACCGACAGCCAAATGACGTTGCTTGATTTTAGTGGTGAATGAAATGGAGTCCATCAAACTGCTTTCAAAAGTGTTAGCTTCAAACTGTGCAAGCTGAACCGGCATTCCTAAAGTACAGAGAATCTCTTTGATTTCATGGAAAATACACAACATAATGCACGCAATAGAAAATATGAATATATGGAACATATATGGACTGAGTTTAGCTGGTCTGATGTTATGCACATTTTGAACAACGTAGCTGTGGTGGTGCTATTCTTGAAGAAGAACAGACTCACTAGCACGTCGAACATACAGAAGGCCTTCAGGTCGGAGTCTTCCTTTAGGTTTCTCAGAAGTAAAACCTATCCAGATGTGAAAGGCAATTCAGGCTGTACGTTTCAGGTCAGTTATGCATATCTTTTTTTTTAGATCCTTAGTTATAAATGGCAGTCCTGTCATGAATAGCTGTGTATAAGCAGTGATCCACAGCGGAGATGCCAAGACAGGGTCGCAAATGTCTGAGCGAAATCCTCTGGAGCTTTTTAAGGTTCTGTTTTTTTTTTTCCTTTTCTGACAAGAGTTTCAAATGTGCTCGTATGGTGATGCATTTTTTTTATTATTATTATAATCTTGGCCATGTCTGTAGAGATAAAGTATGGAGTGTTTTGATCTACCCATCACGTAGTCGTGTCAAGGTATTTGGAAGTGAAATGACCGAATATATTAATATAATATGATATTACATAAACCTGCCCATCAGTCAGGGGCACCACTGCAATGTGTCATCTTGTTATCAAACAGCACAGTGGCAGCAGGAGGGACAGACACCATAGCTTCTGTCTGTCTGCGCGAAAACGGTTTCCAAACACCATTCCACTCTGCTTCGTTGTGCGTGAAGGTTTTTTAATAGGAAGCGTGTTCTGATTCACGTTCCACTTCTGGAAATTTAAATCGTGGTATGATCCGTCCAACCACATGGCCACCGATTTAAATAACTCAGAGCCTAAATAAAATGTTATGAGTAACTCTTGCCAGATCTTGCCAAATAACTACCCCCTACTCCCTCCAACACTCCCCAACACCGTAACGTCTTCAAAAATCTGCCATTTAGTTATACGAAATGTGAAATAAAAAATATAATGTAAGATTGTGAATCAAACAGGAAATGTGAGTATCCACTTACATACAAGAGCACACTAATTGTACTTATTATATGCCATAGAGTAAAACCTTATTAATTCAATAATGTCACTATCCGATTATGTAATTAGAATTAGAATATGTAGAGCAAGTTTTCAGTGTGAATGGAAAACTGAATTTTTTATTTACAGGAGGCAACTTGAGTCAAAAGATTTTCAGCTGTCACGTACAAAAATGGGTCGTTAAATCTGTTTGTTCGACAAAATCTATTTGCTCCACATTCCGTGCCACATCTAATCACGTTATAATCATTTGTAATTACTCTGAAATGTCCCTAAAATGTTAAGACATTACGCTATACAAGTCAGACAGACACATCATTAATGTTAACACACCGTACACTGTGCAGATGTCTAACACACACATCTCCTCTCTTCCTGTTCCTCCAGACCGAGGCTTCAAGCCCAGAGGAAGTTTCCCCAATCACAGCCCAGTTCTACCAGTACCACTCCAGTTAAGGTTCTTGGCGCGGCGTCCTCGAGCCCTAACCTTCCTCTCAGTGATCTCACCAAGTGCAAACCCAAAACAGAGGACTTCCTCACCTTCCTCTGTCTACGAGGTGAGTCTCGCTCATAGCGTCACGCGCCTTCTCGGTAACGTGTGTCGGGAGTGACAAGAGTGACGGGACCACCTGTGTTCTGTTGTGGATTACAGCTTCCGGCGTGAGGACACCGTGTCTTCTATATCTGTTTAACCTCAGGCCTGTCCATCTCACAGGCCCCAAGAGTGGTTTGGTTTTGTGGCTTTTCTGATTATTTACGTGGTGAAAGCATTGGAATGTTCTTGGTCTTAGGCGTTCTGACCCCCCAGTAGAGGTAATGTCTCCCCATGGAGCACAGCCTGAATTCTGGGTCAGATCCAGCATAGTCTGACTACTCTGGAGGACTAGATTTAGTCCACCCATGTGATCAGGCTTGTCCACGTGTTGTCCACATGCATGGACACACGGGGAGGATGAAAGTCCAGGAGTCAGTTGTCCAAGTTAAGAGAACGATGGTACCTGTAACCACCGGGGTCCCGAAGGCCAATCCTCACCTGTAACCCCCAAGGCCTGAGGGCCAATCCTCACCTGTAACCCCCAAGGCCTGAGGGTTCAAGTAACCACCAAGGCCAGAGGGCCTTTTTGAACCCCCAGGGCCAGAGGGCCAATCCTCACCTGTAACCCCCAGGGCCAGAGGGCCAATCCTCACCTGTAACCACCAGGGCCAGAGGGCCAATCCTCACCTTAAATGTTCCCCATCATTCCTGCTTCTCCAGGAGCGTCAAGTCAGAACAAACATGGCAGACCAAATTGAATTATTCCCCTGCTCCTTTGCACACATGTGCAAGTGTACACACACACACACACACACACACGCACACAGAGGGCTATAAAGACAGAGAGCAGACTGATTAGATTTGCCCAGGACTATTGGCTGAGGGCAAAGTGGGTTAATGGATTTTCAGACATGAAGGATGTAAATGAGGGCACCTTGCCCCGCCCTCATGCACACTCCTCCTCGTGCACACTCCTACTCCTCCTCGTGCACTCTCCTCCTCCTCATGCACACTCCTCTAATCCCTCCTACTGGCTATTTATCTATAATCTGTAGTCTTTCATTAGGGGCCCTATGTATAAGAAACAGTATGAGTTATATTGTAGATATTATGTATGTATATTACATGAATTACTTCTGTTTCCAGCAAGCAGGCTCCTTTAGTTATAATTAGCATAATTGTAATGAGAATGAGTCAGAGATCTGTCATTGTAGCACTTAGCAGCACATGCTTCTAGTGGACATCCATCACAGAGCTGAGGACTTATTTGACGTTTCCTCCAGAGCCGGTGACAACAGTCTAGCAGTGCAGCTGTAGTAGTGTCCCGTGGATAAGACCCTGCAGACAGAGCTACTCCCATCACAGGTCGCTGTGCTCTGCAGACAGGCCCCAAGCATCGGTTATCTATTACTGACCAGGAATATGAATTTCCATTAAGTTAAGGACGTATTTTAAGAACGTGCTGTTATTTTTTATGGATCATTACGGAGCCCCAGGGAGGCGTTGGGCTTTGGTCCTGGATCTGAATTCACTTCCGCTCCTATTTTTATCAGAGCAGCCTTCTTCCCATGGACACACACACACACACACACACACGCTATAGCCCAGACTGCTTGCAAGCACTTACTGACCCTGCTGCAGTTAAATGCCTGGCCATGTGCAGAGCTTCTGAACAGTCCCCGCCATTATGAGCCCCGGAGCCTTCCGGAAGGATTAGGAGCGTAAGTGGGTGAGGGGAAACTGAGGCGACTCTGCCATCTCGACCGCTACCCCCTCAGTGCTGCCTCTCGCCTCAGGCTAGGAGCACAGAGGCACAGAACAAAGAGAACCAGCTAGAGAGAAAAAAGATCCAAAGTCGAGTCTACAGGACCGAGGGGGTAAACACGTCAGTTATTACCTAGATACCAACCGAAGGATATAAGTGCTTCTGGAATGTTACAACAGATGTTATCAAGTGTTCGATGTTGCAACCGCAACGTTCTTTTCTGCCACTACACCCCCCCCTCGCTGAAATGCCTTAGCGGGACACTTGCGTACACCGTCAGTGGCTTCCCATCGAGATGTCGAGACGTTAGATTGAACAGCGGTGACCTTATTTCGTCTGTGGTCCTGCGGTACCCTCAGCCACGAGCTGTTTGGTCCCACTCAGCTTGACTGACACGCGGCTGTTCCTTCCCCCACTTCCTCTCTGAACCCTCACCTCCGTCTGGTCCCGCGGCCCCTCCGCTCACGCCAACCTTCTGCTCTCCTTCCTCTCCGCTCAGGTTCTGCCGCGTTGCCCAGCAACATGAAGTACTTTGGCACCGCTCAGGGTGACGAAGACGCGGACGAGGAAGAGGAAGAGGAGGCACAGAGGGAGGCGGCGGCTGCCAGCGCCGTGGCTTCCTGTCACACGACTCCGCGCAAGAGCAAAGCCTCAGGCCGAATGATCGCCAACGGACACGGTACTGCTCGCAATGCTCCGCGCGCCAGACACACACACACACACACACACACACGCACACACACACACACACACACTCTCACACAGTGCTCAGCACTGCCTGGCCACATTTTTTATTTATATTGTATTAAACTTATTATTTGCCTATTTGCAGTTTATGCTCTATTTCTTATAAGCCGGAGTATCAGAGTTCGGTACATTATTCCAGGTCAGTAGTAAACAGAACAGCCATTTGGTCCCTATTTCAGGACCACAGCCAGGTGAGTTATGGCTTTGCCTCCCCCCACACCATGGAGTTAATGATCCGAGTCTATACACAGCACTCTGTCAGATTGCCTACATTTGCTGTATGCTGCCCATACAACAGGAGCATTCACATGTGCACCCTAACCAGCCATCCAGCCGCCATACACACGACACATGAAGCCCAAGGGGGACAAGCACAGACCGGCGGGACTGTGCACCTTTGTTGGATCGTTGTGAGATCTATCTGGAGTGCTCATCTCTTTGAAACGATTTTCACATCAGTTCAGAAGGAATGAGGAAACCTCGTGAATATTCATCACCAGTGAAGGACGGCGGACCCAGTGCTCATGCACACTGTGTCCAGTATGAAACACGGTTCCCAGTGCTCATGCACTCTGTGTCCAGTATGAAACACGGTTCCCAGTGCTCATGCACTCTGTGTCCAGTATGAAACACGGTTCCCAGTGCTCATGCACTCTGTGTCCAGTATGAAACACGGTTCCCAGTGCTCATGCACTCTGTGTCCAGTATGAAACACGGTTCCCAGTGCTCATGCACTCTGTGTCCAGTATGAAACACGGTTCCCAGTGCTCATGCACTCTGTGTCCAGTATGAACCACGGTTACACTCCCCACTGGCTTCCATTTCTTCTCCTTTCTGGCTACGTGTAACCAGACTCGGGTACTCAGCACAAAGGCCCGTGTAACCCGACCCCCGGCGTCACCCGATCCTCCTCCACGCGTTAATCCATGTCAAAGGGGCTCCGCTCAGACTGGAGTCTGCACAGACCCTCCATCATGCCTGGGGGTCAAAGTTGAACCCCATTTCAGCGGTGCCCCACGTAAGGCACAGAACCCCCCCGCGCTCGCCGACACGTCATACGGAAGACGTTCTTCTGCAGTCGACGTTGTCGGCGTTGTCTTTAATCTGGATTAAAGTCATCTGCCAGCCCCCTTCGGCCGCTGCGATCGCCGTCGCGACTTGTCAGGAGACGACCCGGGCTCGGATTCGTCTGGGCGGGTCCAGCCGGGCCTGGTGCCTTCAGTGCGAGAGCCGCACGGGCCGACCTGTCTGCGCGCTAGGCTGGTCGCTGAAAAAGAGCTCTGTGTGAAGCCCTATGAAGCCAGGAGTCATGTTGGTCTGCCACGCTTCATAAAGTGACGCGAGACCCTTCCCTCTCCGTCTGGAACGCGGCCGCCGTCTAAATAAGACACTTTTATGCATGTTGTTGGCTGAGGTCCAGCTAGTACGGCTGATAAGTTGGCCCCAGGAGACGGCAACAGTGCAGCCTTCATTTAGAAAAGTACCCCCAAAAGAGTGTCAGTATTCATTTTTGATATTTTGTGTATGATCTGTTCTGAGATCTGTTACAGAATGGCGATTGAGTTGGTGGTAGATGGAAACTGGCGAACCTTTATAGCTGCGTTTGTCAAACTGCGGGTGGCTGTATTTTCTCTAGGAATGTTTGGAAAGCTGCAGTGGTTAGTGCGTGAATAAAGGGATACGTGTAAGGGCAAGAGAGTGATTGTAATCACAGCATCCTCCATTTCCATGTCTCTTCTTCCGTGCTTTAGTGCTTTAGCCTTCAGTACCTCAGGACTCATCAGTAGCCTTCAGTAGTTCAGTACACATCAGTAGCCTTCAGTAGTTCAGGACTCATCAGTAGCCTTCAGTAGTTCAGTACACATCTGTAGCCTTCAGTAGTTCAGGACTCATCAGTAGCCTTCAGTAGTTCAGTACACATCAGTAGCCTTCAGTAGTTCAGGACTCATCAGTAGCCTTCAGTAGTTCAGTACACATCTGTAGCCTTCAGTAGTTCAGGACTCATCAGTAGCCTTCAGTAGTTCAGTACACATCAGTAGCCTTCAGTAGTTCAGGACTCATCAGTAGCCTTCAGTAGTTCAGTACACATCAGTAGCCTTCAGTAGTTCAGGACTCATGTTGGCCTGAGATAACTGCAGTGTCCAAATGCCTGTGGACTACACAAATGTTTCCATCAGTGCGTTGGTCTCTGTTGGTGATGATTTCCATGTCAAGGGCATTAAACCAGAAATGTGAGCAGTCTTATGTAAACTGCAGTGATAGCGAATACACGTTCCTCTATTTCTACCTTGCGATTAAATAACAAGAGTTATAAAGAAGCGGGATTTCCTGAGTCAGGCCTGAGACAGAGTGAGGCTCTGTCATGCCTCGTGCACACAGTCAGCCAGATTAGCTCCGTTCAGTTCAGCAGTGAAGCACTAAATCCGTATTGGTTCCAGATGTCACTGCAGAACACATGACGAGTGGAATCCAGACGTCTCCTAATTGCCCGCATTATCCCATAGCTAAACTTACCTGAAATGGAATATGATTAGTTAATTCAAGCATTTTAAACAGCTTTCTTAACCCCGATCACGTAAAGTTGTAAATGTTTCCCATATGTTTCTATACTTAACCAAACAAATGCAAAAGTTTGGCTTTAAACATCCAATCACAGTTTCCACCCCGTTTCGTGACCTCACTCTGTTCCGACTGGTCCGTCTGAAAACAGTGGACAAAATGGACCGAAATGGGTCTGCGTCCAGATCGGTGTGAAGACTCCTCCCTCCTGATACCCTGGTGCTCTCTCTTCCCCCCGTGTGGCAGTGTTTAACGGGCAGACTCGGGCAGCAACGGAGCGGGAGGGCAGCCTGAGAGCTCACGGGAGACACGGCGTCCCAGCGAGGGAGCGGAGATCGGGAACGCCGTCCAGGGCCTCCACCACACACAACCTACGGCCCAGCAAGCCGGCGCTGGAGAACAAAGAACAGGTACCGCAGGGCGCCTGCCGGGTGGGAAATGCGCTGTGTCATAATTATTTGTCCATAACGGAATCATTCGTTTCTGGTTCGAGCACTTTTGTAGTTGGCAAGACCCTGAGGTGTTACGCATGAGTGATCTCAGCAGGGCCGCCCTAGTTCGTGCTTTCGTTTACGGGCCTGATGTATTAAACAGCAGAAGTCAAATCTATTACAACACGACTTGAGATGCCGTAGCAGACATTTCTCTCCATGGTAGGTTGTGCTTCCTGGGCCCACTCATACTATGCCAGATTTCTGAGGGGGCAGAGGAGGAGAGAAAGAGAGAAGGAGAGAAAGAGAGGAGAGCCTCAAAAATGAAACATATTGTATTTTCCAGATACTGTTAATAGGATAACATACACAAACAAATTTGTCACAGACATTTGTTTCAGTATATATAGGACACATTGCTACTTTTATAACTGTAGTTCTGATTGTTTTATTGAAGTGACCAAATGTCCAGTAGGAAAATGAAATTGACGTGCACTATACGCAGTAATTGATCTGGAGCAGTTTATCATTGGACAACGTGAAGTAAAGCAGAGAAGCTAAACACGTTCTCTCCTCGTCAGCTCTCATAGCGGATCTATACGTGCCTCTGTGTGTGTGAGAAATAGAGAAAGATAGAGAGAGAGTGAAGTTTCCTGCTGTCCTACCAGAGCTTCCTCATGGCCAGCGGCACGGCAGACGGTTCAGGTCAGCTGCAAGGCAGCGTGCCTATAGCAACACGTGATGTCATCTCTGCTCTGCCAACCCGTTCTCTGCAAACGCTCGCACACGGAAAACCAGTTTAGAGCGCTGGAGCGAATCGCGCCCGAGCGAAAAGCACCCTGCCTGAGGTGCGCTGCCATAAAGCTGTGTTTATGTGCCGTGCGTGTGGAGATGTCTGTCGCTGCTGACAGCGAGGCCGTCAGGTTTGGCCAAGGCGCGCTCCTTACCCCTCCCCCCACCGCGTGCACGTTCGCAGGCTGAACAATCACAGTACATGGCCCAGCTCACGTGCGCACTCACTCCCAAAAGAGGCGCAGTCTGTCGTCCGTGAGCCCTCTAGTGGCGGAAGTTAGTATCGCACGTACGAAACATGCTTCGGATACACGTTAAATAATGCTGCAGTACTGGTCGGGAGGAGGGGGGGGATTTTTTAAATTAATTTATTTTTTTGCCGTTGTTGTTTTGGTGGCTTCTTGTATGTTAAATGAAGGCTTATCTGCATTTCTGAAGCAAAATGAACTTATTTGGACTTGTGAAGCAATGACTCAAAGACAACTGTGATCTTCCGGTTCCTCCTCAGCTCTGGAAGGTGCACCGACCCCAGCGAACCGCTTCAGCCAACAGCCGCCGGGCACGTAAGGAAGACCTCCCTCCCGCCCCCCTCACCACAGCTGTGAGATATCCCAAGGGCCATGTGACCTACACCAAAGCCAGGCTACTCAAAGAGGCCAAGCTGGAGGAGTGGCCGCAGGGGCGGGCCCTGGGCTCACGGGGCCACGCCCACCTTCAGCACATCCACTCAGGAAAGGCCCAGGCCGGGCAGGGGAGGCCTCAAAAGCAGCTGGCGAATGGCTGCTGCCCGAGGCAGGGCGGGTCGGCCAATGGGAGGCCGAGCGCGCCGGTCACCGGGTCCAGGCGGGATGGGCTACGGCATTCGAAGCGACAGCTGGACGCGGCGGACGCCGGGACGACGGAGCCGGCGGCGGAAGTGGAGGTCAAAAAGGTCAAAGTGCAGGTCGTCCCCTTGGATACACGGAGCAGACGGGTGGCTCAGGAGACACCGACACCCGTCAGCCACGGCGGGGCGGCGGAGCTGCAGGCAGCCAGACTACAGCGGTCCCGGCGAGCTTCTGCCGGGAAGCTCATGTTCAGGAAACAGACACACTGCACGGCGGCGAGGAGAACCAAGAGCAGCCCCACTACCTCAGCCCAGCAGCCCGACAGGGGCCGCGCCAAACCAGCCACGGTCCCCAGACCAGCCCGCCCGCCTAGGCCCAGCGACCCGGGCACGCCAACCCCCCCTCCCAGCCCCTCGCCCGCACCCGCCTAGCCGAACCTCCCGCGCCGGCTGAGCCCGCGGTCGCCCGGGACGAGGAGCGGGTGAGGAGGGCAGCGGAGTCGACGGCGGCTCCCGCGTTCCACCCCGGGCCGCGGGAGTTCCAGGACCCGCTGACGTACGTGGAGACGGTGCGTGAGCAAGCAAGGCCCTTCGGGATGTTCGCCGTGGTGCCGCCGGCCGGCTGGCGGCCCGAGTGCAAGCTGAAGGAGGAGATGCGCTTCGTCTCGCACGTGCAGCACGTGCACAAGCTCGGCCGCCGCTGGGGACCCAACGTGCAGCGTCTCGCCTGCATCAGGAAACACCTGTGCGCTCAGGGCATCAACATGGAGGAGCCGCCCCTGATCGGTATGGACACGCCCCCCACACCACACCGCATGTTCCTGTAGACCTCTTACACCCTACAACAGACTAGTACGTCTGCCTACTCGATTTACTGTTTCCTTTCATTTAATTCTGCGGTCTGAGGAGCTTCGCTAATAATAAAAATAATAATAATAATGCTTTCGGTCTTACTTTAGTCTGGGCATGTGAAACTGAGGACCGGCAGGCTGGTATGCGCTAAAGTCAATATCAGGATTCATGGAGGTAATTAGCTGATAAGTGTGAGCAGGCATGTTGAATCAAGGAGACTACTAAACTCAGCTGTAACCCTTCAGCCGTGCTATTTCACACGTGCTTGAAGTGCTTCAGATCAAACGCCGTCTTCAGATGTGTTCCGTTTCTCCGTCAGGATTCTTGCTATGCCTCTTACAGTTGATTAGATCCATATATCCGCCGGGCTACAATCGCAGCTACGATAATAAGAGTAGCATGCTGTGGTTAACAGTCGACCATTATGCTGCTCTGCTCAGATGGCCAGTTGTGGTTTACTGCCCCTATTTTTAGAACAGTTCTGGAGTTTTGGAATAATTCTAGAATCCCTAATGATCCGTGTCACGTGACCTCCGCTGGTGTCTTGCACAAACTCCCCTTTATGGCCACATGTTTCTGTGTCTGTAGCTCGTGGAGCACAATGGCTGCCTGTCCTCGTTTGGCCTGTGTGGGATCTGAGTAAGTGGGCACTCCTGCTGGCCCTTAAGCCTCTGGCCCACGCACGGTGGCGTCCTTTGATTGGACCGCGCTGGGCGGGGGGCCGTGCCCCAGCTGAAGACAGGGTCCGGCCAGCTCAATCCGGCCACCTGTAGGCTGAGCTGAAAAAGCTCTGTGTCAGAGGGCCAAGGGGGGGGGCGGATTCCGGGGCTCCAGGCTGCCACTTCATGCCCGTCCAGCTTGGCTTGCGTCGTCCCCGCAGACACGGGGCTGGCACCGGGGCTGATGGGATTGCCCAGGGAGAGTGGAGAATGCACCAGAGCCGAGTTTCCTAGGCGGTCACTGTAGATACAAGAGCTGAATGGATCGGCTATGCTTGTTTTTGGTCGATTCGGTCGGCTCCTGGGCTAAAAAAGGGGACGACATGGTGAGCTGAAACGAGGTCCATCCGCCAGGGCCGGCTCTGCCGTCGCCTGCGTGGCGTTGACGGGGTGTGGCGGTGCTCAGTCTGCTCCTGGTCTCTCCGCAGGGGGGTGCGAGCTGGACCTGGCCCGCTTCTTCCAGCTCCTGAACGACATGGGGGGAATGCAGCAGGTGACGGACATGAAGACATGGGGGCGTCTGGCCGACCTGCTGGGCATCCCGCGCTCGGCCCAGGAGCGCCTGGCCAAGCTCCAGGAGGCCTACTGCCAGTACCTGCTCTCCTACGACTCGCTGTCTCTGGGCCAGCGGGCCCAGCTGGAGAGGGAGGTGCTGGCGGAGAAGGAGAGCATGGAGAGGAGGAGCGGCCCGCTGGAGGGACAGGCCGACGTATCCCAGCATGCCGCGCTGCTGTTGCCCCGCTGCGAGCCCAAAAACGGCCTGGTCAACGGCGCCCTGCACCGGAGCGGCATCCGCGACCTCCGCGACCTCCGTGACCTCCGCGACCTCCGTGACCTGGACCCCAGGGGAGGCCGGCAGAGGCGGCAGGAGAAGAAGGGAGAGGACAACGGGGTTCTGAACGAGCTCCACAAGTGCATGTACAAGGTTAGTGGACACAGGTGTCCTCCTTCCTGAGCTGTTGTCTTGTCTTCGATCTGGACACAGCCGGGCATCGTGTTGTGCTGCTGTAATGGTCTGTAAAGTTTTCTAACTCTGTGTTCCTCCTTGCAGGGGAAATCTTTCTCCCTGACGACGTTCTACCGGGCAGCCAGGAACACTATGAATATGTGCTTCAGCAGAGAGCCGGATGCAGCTGAAGTGGAGGTCTGCTCCGTTCTGCCAAAGCACAGTAGAAACCTACTTTTAGTAGACTGATTGCGAAGGAGGGAACTTTTAAATGCTCAATTAAAGCAGCTTAGCAGAGCTTTTGGTCAGCAGATGGTGGAACGAGGAACTATTGTCTAGCCAGTGAAAACATAAATAGCTTGCTGGTGATGACATTTCACACTTTTTTGAGGAAACAGTATTTTCTCTCTATTGGGGGATAAAACTCTGTTTATTTTCCTTCATGGTCTTTCCCAGCAAGAGTACTGGAAACTGGTAGAGGAAAAAGAATGCCATGTCGCAGTGCATTGTGGACGAGTGGACACAAAGACTCATGGGAGTGGATTTCCTGTGGGCAAGTCTGAGCCATTTTCAAAGTAAGAACCCCTAAGACGCCTTTACCCAGTAGCGATGAGCACATTTTGAATGACGCACTTACATCTGTGTAAATATATATTAATTTACTGTATTATCACAATTTGCATTTAGCCATTCCGACACTCTTAAAACCCCCAGGACCAATGTTAGTAATGCATTTTTGCATTCAGTCTCCATCTGAAATGGCACTTGAGATGTTCGTATGCTTGACCCAGCGAGGCGTCTAGTGTGACTAGTGTGTCTTTTGCCCCTTTAGTGTTCAAAACAACACTGTATTGTTTCCTCAGTTGAAGTGCTTTTAAAGTCATTAAAAAGCAGTACGTAATGCTGAAATTGTGCAAGTAGCTTTTGGTTTGTTTACTGTTGCTATGATAGCGGCAGTTATGCTAGTGAGGTGATGTAATTTTTAGTGTTGTGTCAATGCCAAGATCATGGGGGTGCAGAATTCCACAGTGATTTAATTCCTGAGGTGGTTCTAGTTTAACACAAATGTACAGAAGGCCAGTGGAATATCATCACAGTTCATCATTTAAGAATAATGTAGGCTAATACACCATATTAGAATAAGTATTTATTCAGTAAATGTTCAAATATCGAATCATAACCATTGCGAATCGATATCAAAATGTGGGACATCGGCAATGTAATTTTTAATAAACGTCTAAGAAGTCACGAAAACAAGTATCTGCTTAAGTGTGTTTGAGTGGATCTTGTGTGATTGAGTATATGATAAGTGTGTGGGATGGATCTTACGTATCTAAAGTGTGTAGGAGTAGACTTACGTATGTTGTCTGGGAGTGGACTTCTTTCGGTATTATAAGTGTGAGGTATTTACTCCGTAGCTATGGGCAACATTCCTAATGTCAAACTGGCGAAGTCAATATACCTGTTGGTCAGGTTGAGTTTGACGTGCTGGATATGTTACGTGTTATTCTGACTCTCCTTCTCTGTTCAACTCCAGGCATGGATGGAATCTAACAGTCCTTTCCAATAACTCAGGATCCATCTTGCATCATCTGGGTGCTGTACCAGGTTGGACTGCCTCTTCCTCACCTGACACATCATCTTCATCTACTCTATTCGCAGCCTGTCCGTCTGCTCTGTATATTACAGACTTTACAGAAATTACATAAATGCTGTAGTAGTTACACTTTCGTATTTGAACTTTTCTTGTCATTTTTTTGTTTGTTGAGTAATATTTTTTAGATTGAATGATTTTAGATTCAGTGGGTGTGCAATAGAAGCTAAAATGTTCTGCTGTGTCTGGTTGTGTCTGGTTGTGTCTGATTGTGTCTGGTTGTGTACAGGAGTGACCATCCCCTGGCTGAATATAGGCATGGTTTTTTCTACCTCATGTTGGTCCAGGGACCAGAATAGCCTTCCATACATAGATTATCTACACACTGGTGCTGATTGCATTTGGTAAGAATTTAAAATTTTCAGTCGTTGGAACTAAAAGATGTATTTCTCAGGAGTTTGTTTACTGCTTTTATCTTTTGTCAAAAGCATTTAAAAAGCTCCTCTTATAAGTACAGAGATTAAGCGGGGGGTTAGGTTTGAATCCCAGCTGTGTCATGTGCTATTCATGTACGGCCATCAGTAGAAAGAAAGGATTAAAAGCAGATTGGTCTGACACATAACCTGAGAGTTGGGTGATGGACTTTTTGTGAATCTTCACAATATTCCTGTCATATCGTTTCTTAGGTACTGTATTCCCGCTGAGGAGAAGTCAAAACTTGACAAAGTAGTACACACACTGCTCCAGGCCAACGGAACCCCAGGGCTCGAGATGCTGGAGAAGAACATTATGGTGAGATGGTGGTTAGGTGCTGTGTGTACTGTACATACCCCCCGCATAACCACTCTGTTGGTGAAGGGTTCCCAAACTGCAACTCTGTTCATCAGTCTTGGAGGATGAGACGTTACATAAGTAATGTGTTTTGTAGTGAGATTACAAAATTAGCACTACAAAAACGTATTAAGTAATATTATTGGATTCACTATATTAAATAATGTGTTCCTGCCCGAATTGCAGTTTATCATATTTTAAGTTTCTAACAGTGTCAGGTACACAAATCCAATTCAACAATGAATATTTAGAGTTTTCAAAATTCAGAATCTGTGTCATTAGCACCACAATAGCTTCACTTCCTGATTTTTTCTATTTTCTCGCATTGAAGAATCATTGTTGCTTTTCTCAAATTGAGTAACACTACCCCCCAAACACATTGCATAATTAGTAGCTATGTTTATGGTGAGGACATTATTATCTGAGCGGCCTAATACGTAGATTGAAGGATTGATGCGTTACTGAATCGACTGCTGTCCTCACTGAAATAACGTGACCTCATTACACGTTACGCAGGAGCCGCTTGGCTCGACTACAGTGAAGCTCTAGAGTGCTTTGCATTTTATTACGATATTGACAAAATGACCATGAAAACTTAAATGCCAATAAAAACAGAACCTTCTCTGTCCCATTTCTCTTACCTGCTTCCCTCTGACAGACGGGCCGGTTTAAATGAATTACACTGAAAATAATTTGTTTGATTTATAAGATCGGAAAAGTTTGAAAATTCCCAAACACTATTTACACGCTGCATACATCTGAAGGACTTTGAGAGCCTTTACATTTACACCATTTAACAGATGCCTTTATCCAAAACAACCTTTTTATGACCAGGTACTCTAAGCCATCAACGGCAAGGGGCCTTAATCAGGGGTCAAACAGCTGTTAACTGGCAATGGTGGGGAGCTTGAACTGGAAACCTCCTGACAACCAGTCCAGTACCTTAAAAGCTGAATCGGCCCAACCCTTTATGAGTGCACATGCATATAGCTCACTGTTGATTCCGTTGGTCCTCGCAGATCTCTCCAGAGGTGCTCCGTCGAGAGGGGGTGGAGGTGCACAGGGCGGTGCAGCGCAGTGGCCAGTTCGTGGTGTGTTTCCCTGGGGCCTTCGTGTCCAAGGTGTGTTGTGGCTATAGTGTGTCTGAGACAGTGCATTTTGCCACACCTGAGTGGATGACGCTGGGCTATGAGGCAGCCAAGGTGAGTGTCTTTCTTCAAGAAGACAGGAGAAACGGCTTTTAGCCAGTAAGCTAAATGCAAGAGCGTTCGGGCCCCCTTTGCGCTTGGCGGGGCCGTCGTTGTAGTTCGCTCTCGGCACAGGCGCTCGTGTCCTGACTGTCCCGTCTCACCTACCGGCCACGGCTGCTTTGCAGGACTTGAAGAGGAGGCGTATAGAGGAGCCGTTCTCCACGGAGAAACTGCTCTACAAAATCGTCACGTCGGAATCCAAATACGAAAACAAGCGTCTTCTGAGTGCAGCATCCTCTCTTATCGTAGATCTCAGGTGGGCTGGTACCCGGTCGATGTATTTGCATGTATAAACGAGATGTAAGACAGCCCGTTAGTCAAGAGGATCTGTAAGAAAACGTTCCCCACAAGATAAGGGCGTAAATTTTTCAGTCGTTCAAATTGCTCGGTGGAAGTTTTTTTTTTTTTTTACCTGTTGGGGCTGAGACGTGGAGACCCGTCCACCGTGCTGGGTTACGGGACGGTCAGGGATTCAGATGTCCGTCTCGTCTGTGGACAGGGACACGGAGATTGGTCAGCGGCAGCAGCTGTTCAAGGCGGGACTACGTCTGTCTGCCCGCTACGGCACCCAGCCGGACGAGCAGGCCACCGTGGAGAGGAAGAAGACACCCCGCTCCCGTCTCACCGAGGACATGGCCGACCGCCGGTGCCAGGTGTGCCAGCACCTGTGTTACCTGTCCATGGTGAGTCTGCACTGTGGTGATGGTGGTGCAGGAGGTCCATGCAACTCTGCACACGTGTTTGCATACTTGCGCCTCACTGAGCTCACAAAGGCCCCAATAGCTGCTCAGAAATCTCAGTCAGGTTGAGATGGACTGACGGACATGCGATGTGGCTGAGATCTGGCCGTGATTGGTGCATCCCTGAGGGGCGTGACCAGCCTGGAAGGGTGTGGCCAGAGAAAAAGTTCAGAATGTTCCCCAGACTGCTTCCTCATCGCTGACATACCTCACTGACTACAGCTTCGTTCCCAACAGGTGGTTCACGAAAGCGACAACGTGGTGTTCTGTCTGGAATGCGCCCTGCGGTACATCCAGAAACGCAGGTCCCCTCGAGGTCTGAAGATGATGTTTCGTTACACCGAGGTAGCACACCGCGTCGCCGCGAGAGGACCGACCGTCTGTCGGCGCGCGCGTTCCCTTCTAACCGAGGCTTCGTTCTGATCCGTTTGCAGGAGCAGCTGAACGGGTTGCTGAACGGGGTGTGCGGGAAGGCGTCGGACAGACCCGGGGACAAGCGCAAAGGGGCCTGTCCCTGTCCCCCACCAGCCAAACGAAGCCCCAGAAACAGGAGACAGGTGCCCCTCTCACGCTTGAAGAACTCTTCACGGTCATGACCAAACTGTCAAAAACCACCCCCCGTCACAGTCCAGAGGGGATGTTCCTGTCTACATGTCTGCCAACATGGTTAGAAATACTAGTACGTCAGAGCTGGTGTGTAGACACGTGCTCTTACGTGGCGATATCGTATTAGGTATACAGCTACTAGCAGTTGTCGCAGCGACATGAATGTATCGGGGGTAAAATGTAACACACTGTGCACTCACGCACACGTTACGCCGTACTTATCACGTACAAACTCAGTCGCTAGGGACATCCGACAGAAGACAGACCACGGAGGCTGATCACGCACGGAAACCTTTTTGCACTAGTATCGAGATTGTTTTTTTAGGGACTTTTTTTGACTTGTTTTGGCGTTCAATCAAATATAAATACACATATACATAGATATGAATAATATATCCTATACTGTACCTACCGTTTTGTGTTGAACTGGTGCTGTAGTGTCATATCTGCCATCTTCCTGGCTTGTCTCTTGGGCCAACCCACGTGGAACGTTTTATAGGACGTCGCAGGCCAACATGGACGAGCACGCCCCTTTAATTGTTAGAGGAATTGTTCGTAGCTGCTGGAACGACGGAAAGCTTCTACGTAATACCTTTATGCCCTGTAATCAATCAACCAGTGTGACCATGAATTATTTTCTACCACACGTTCTGCTGAGAAAGCGAAAGGCATTCGGAACTAGTCACCAATTTTCAAAGCACATTCCGAGGCCTTCCTTCAAACTCAATATGAACTAAACTCATTTAACAGTGGCAATATTACGGTAACGCCCACAACAATTTGTATTTATATTTTCAAGAGCGATTAGATATACTAAAGTTGTGAAAAAGCACTTTTTCCGTTTTGCCATAAATGCTCGTTCCTCCTGTTCTGCTTTTGTGATTGGTCATTAATATTATATAGAGTATTTTGACATTTATCATATAGAATACCCCATTTTTAAAAAAAAAAAAAAAAGAATATTCTTCTGTTTACATAGAATATTTATTATAACATCAAAAATGTTTAACACAAATGTCCCAAATATGTTTATATGCCAATAAATTTCTTCGCCTAAAATTGAGCCTATTGAGTGAAGCCCCAACAAGGGATCGGACGAGAAAGCCAAGATGAAGAGAAGCCTTTAGTCCCCTCCGCTTTCTCCGTCCGCACGAGTTAGATGTTCACAGGGTTGCTGTTGTAACGTATGGGGGAACAAGTGCTGCTTAATCACTGAAGTATGTTCGTAGTGGTGACCCCTAGACCTTCAGCTTTACTGTTCGTTTTATACAAAGGGGAGGAGAAAATCTTCCTTAAAGTCAACCATGAAGTAGCTAGCCATAACGCACTGACTGTAATGAAGCCCTGTAGTCCCAACATGATAGTTGCTCTCTTCCAAAAAAGACTGGTGTTTGAGCATAGTGAAATGAAGTGTTTCCAAAAATGTGGTTGTAAACTTTTTATGGCCTTAAAATGGTTTTTTGATCACCCCTCTCCCTCTCCCAACCCCACACGCCCCCTTTTCTTGGCTTCCGGTTTATCTCACCGCGCTGTTGAGTCTCCACCTCTCGTGTTGCTTTGGTTACTGGACTTTTTTTTTTTTTTTTTTTTTTTACTTTTCAGGTTTGTATAATTTTATTGTAATAAACAAATCACTGTTGATCCTTCCAGAAAGGTTCTAACATCATTCTGAATATGCACAATAATGATTAATAAAATTTGATTGTGTACAATTCTCAGGAATAGTTGCCATGAGGGGGGGGGGCAGGACACAGCTGGCTGTAATGTAAGATGTGAGTCATTCTCTTGTTTAAAAGGTCTGTTTGTGATTCAGCCAAACTTTAAAAGACAAACTTGTCTCAGTGGTTGCCAGTTCCAGTTCAGCAGTTCCAAGCACACGGATGACACTCGGCGTGTGTGCGGTAGGGGTGCGGTAGGGGCCGCTCGTTCTCCACTTCTCTCCCAGGGTCTCGTACACCCCAGTCGTCTCCGCCTCCTCAGGACGGTTGGCCTCCGAATTCAAACACGAGCGATCGAAACACTGACGGACCTTTTATGCCCGAGTTGAGAAAGACAGGGGGCTTTATGAGCATATCAAACATCCTCGCCAAGTCTTGGATTTAACTTCAGTCAAATTAAGAGTGTTTTGAACTTCCTCTTGAACTTGAATTTCATTTATGCCACAAATATGCAAAAATGAGCTACAATTCACCACGCGCGCTGTATTTACATCCATCCGTGTCTGCTTCAGGAACAGTTATGACTTAATAGGAAAACCTTTATTATATGAGATAATCTGACACTGTTTTGCATAAAATACTTAGAACTGTCATACAATGAACAGTTTTACTTATAAGCCAAATTTCAGTGCTAAGTAGTATTCCAGAAGTACCGCCTGTTATCTAAGCTGACGGTAGGCAAGTCCATCTCCAGACGTCACCTCAAAATCAGATGGGTGCGTTTCCAGGGAGGCCGTCAAACTCGTTCGTCCTGACGGAGGGTCAGCAGTCTGCTGGAGCTTCAGCCTGACCAAGCCTCATCGCCACTGAACCTGGGCAGAGTCATTACGCCCGCCGCACCACTCTCTGGCCACTAGGGGGCTTGTGCGTCACTGTCGTCCGAGTGTCGGAGCCGCTCCGGACCTTCGGCAAGGCCCACCAGGACCGTGTCGGCCTGTACGTCCTCGTCGTCGGACTGCACCAGCGGGACGGCCCCGGCCGCGCTGCTGTACTCGCTGCCTTCGTCGTCCTCCTCCTCCTCTTCGTCGGGGCCTTCGGTCACGCCGCTGGACGTGTCTCCACAGGACGAGGAGGTGGAGGAGGCCACCCGGCCCGACCGGGAGCACCTGGGTACCTTCAGGGCGACTCCGGCTGGAGATGCCCCCACCTCCGGGACTGCTCCGCCCGCAGGAACACGAAAACAAGCAGATGCGTGAGATACGTTGAACAGGGCGTGGATGTTACACTGCTGGAGCAATTAGCAGGTGCTTTTAGGCGACCCCAGCGTGAAAATTACCTTTTTAATTAGCACACATTGTTCTACTACAACCTTGCTGTAACATATGAGCCTGAAAATGGGTAAAACCAGGTAAAAACCCAGCGATAAAAACACAGACAGCTCAGTATCATCGCTTGGAGAACGTACCTACGGTTGGAGACACAGCGTTGTTCTCCTCGCCACCAGAACTAAGGAACACGTCCAGGGCCTCATGGTCGGACACGTCTGTGAGGTCCATCTGTTCCAGCATGTCTATGTTCACCTCCATGGAGGACATGCTACCTACTGGGTCTGCCCAGGGGAGAACACACAGGTCAGTCCATTACATTTGTTTTGTTTTGATGAATCCAGGACACAACCACAACTCAGTTATTGGTTCACACAACCAACCACGACCACAAACCAAGCAGAAAGTTGTATTCACAACCAACACAAACAGGTGGGAAATATGATGGTAGTGCTGGCGGTTTCATCTCCGTCTCCGTGAACGGGAGACCCGGGCCCGTAAGGTCCAAGCGGACCTGCTGGGCGTCCGGGTTCAGTTCACAGAGCCGCTCAGAAACCACGCGTCTGCGACGTGACGCTTCACATGTGAGCGTGTGTTCACGTGTCGGGAGACGAGAGCACGGCAGACAGACGACTCACACCAAACAGCATGCGTGGGGAGGACGTGAGGAGCGTGAGGAGGAGTGACGGCGCTCGCGTACCTCGCGCAGCAGCAGAGCCGGGCCGCGGCAGGAGGGAGAGAGGAGGGAGGACACAGAGGGTTGTAGCGGCTCTACGTCTCCATTAACTCTCACTCAACACAGCATTAAACAGCCTTTAATATTAATGGCAGGAAATGCAGCGCCTCGTGTACACCAGTCTGTAGTCTACGCACACATCCGGCTTTCTGGGGTCTGCAGGATTCCGGTCGCGGTGCTCACATTTGCAGGCTACGATATTAGTTCGATGGTTAATGAGGAAGCTCCGTCTACCAAAGGACTGCAGGGGCTAATGCAGTGACGGAACGAGAAGCTGTGTGTTCAGGACAAGAATACCAACGATGTGTCTGTAGGGTTGTGGGTGAGTGGGGAGGACGTGGCGCGTGTGTGAGCGTCTCACCTCTCCTGTCGGCGATCTGCAGGTAGCCCGTGGAGAGGTACTGCTCCATGTCTTGCTGGAATGCGTCCTCGAAATACTTCTGCCGCTGCTTTAGCCTCAGCTGCTGCGCATGCTCCATGTCCAGCACCTTCTGAGCATGCTCAGAATCCAGCTCCGCTGGTACGGGCGAGGGAGGGAGGGGGCGAGAGAGAGGGAGAGGGAGAGAGGGAGGGTGAGAGCGAGACAAACAGGAGAGAGATGAGACAAAGAGGAGAAGAGAAAGAGGAAGGTAAAAATGAGGTAGTGCTAGTGAGGTAATTCGAGGTGGTGTTGATCGCTGCTGAGGTCTAAAGCGTTTCCCCCAGCCTGTTCTGACCCGCTCCCTGTACTAGGACTCCTGTCCATTACGCTCACGTCTCCTCACTGATACCATACGAGCCGCCAAGCCTGATGTCACAGTCGCCGTCTCGTGTGTCGCTGCCTCCGTCCTGCTGTGACGGGACATGGGGTGCTGTCTACCCATCTGCTCAGTCCTGCTACACCTGCTCCACCTGCGGTGTGTGGCGTGTGGAGGGGAGAGGAGGGTGCGGCACGTGGCACCAGAGCAGAAAGACACACAGCAGGCAGCGCGATGACGGCGAGGGGGGGGGGGGACGTGAGGTTAACGGGATCCCGAGGGTGCGTGCGTGCGAGCGAGACGCCTGCTCGTCTTTTATCTCACAGGAAGAGAAGCGCAAAGACGGCTCAGAGCGGCAGGAAGTGAGCCCTCGCCTCCCGAGACCGAGGTGTCAAGAGCGCGTGTCAAACAGACATCCTGTGAAAAGGACGGAAAAGCATTCACAAGTCAAACGGGGGAAGGGTTATACGAAGCGCCGCGCGGGAACCGCACGCAACGATTAAGCTGACATCTCTCTCTCTGCACCCTGTGCTCATGAAAAATGCAGAAAAAGGTTTGCCGTGTCTTCTGAGGACAAGAACGTTTAAAAAGGTCACCGTGGTACTATGTGCAGTCTTCTGCCCTCAAACCTCCACGAGAGCATGAGGTGATGTGCTGGGGTGATGGGTCACTGAGCCAGAAGGGTACTGGCCTGTTGGATCGCAGGTGTAGTGAGGCATTGGCGTGTTGGGTCGCTGGGGTGGTGGGTATTGGTGTGTTGGGTCGCTGGGGTGGTGGGTATTGGTGTGTTGGGTCGCTGGGGTGGTGGCTAACTGGATCGCTGGCCCTAGTGGGGGGGGGGCAATATCCTCCTGTGTGGGCACACCCTGTGCTCCTTCACACCATCTTTCTGTACGCTCTCGGTCCTCCCTGTGCTGTCAGGCCTCAGGTGATGCACACAAGATCTGCCAAACGTGGCAAGATGCAGTCTACTGACAAAAGGGCGTGGCAAAAAATGGCCGTGGCATTAAAAGGCATTTCGAGGAGCACAAACCAGCTCAGACAACCCTTGTAGTTTCCTCCATGAATTATACACAGCTGGCCTGCAGAATTAAAATGCATATTACCATGGTTTCCTTATTACCATGCAGTGCAGTCCATAAGAAATTGGACAGTAAAACAGATGAACAACCAATCACTTATGATCCCCTGAAATGGTAAAAGTACAAATAAATGGAGATTATTTTCATATTGCTATATAGCAGATAATGGCCTCGTGTTAAAGCCGACAGGTAGCACTTCCTCATCGTCACTCAGTTAGTTAAAACCTCCTCATACTTTTCATCATTTCAAATCCACAGTGCAGGAGTGCAAAGCCAAATCAACATGAACTGGCATCGCCATCCAAGTTACTTGCAGACTGTGACATGCTAACGATCAGACTCCATCGAAACTACGTGTCCTACTTATCACTGCCGTGGACGCATGGCCTTGTCTCTGGAGGTTTAAGACAGACGAGTGTGTGGTGGGACCCTCCAGCACGTCCCCTGGGAATGTAAACATGCGAACACACGCATGCAGGTGTACGCCAACGCAGGTGCACGCGCGCACACCAACCCAAGACATCAGCGAACAACCGCCCACATCGTTCCCTCTTGTTCAGAACCACAGACGTTTCCACACAAGGGAACACGAAGCAGGCCACACGCAGCTGGTATGTCTGCACTGTCTGTTACGAGCCAGGTTGGAAGGATGGCATCTAAACAGACCATCCCAACAGATGAAACCAAGCCGCACTGCATTCTGGGGCTGTCCTCTGAGCACCACTCAGACCCCCCCCCCCCCAACGCACCATTCTTCAAACTCCAGCCCATTGTTCCTGCTGATCAGCGGAAGGCTGGTGGTGTGGCTGGGGGAGGTGAAGCCACTAACGAGGCGAGCTGTAACGAGGCTCATTGACGAGGCGCGCTGTAACGAGGCTCATTGTGACGAGGCGCGCTGTAACGAGGCTCATTGTGACGAGGCGCGCTGTAACGAGGCGACCCACCCCCCCAGCCACGCTAGCTGCTAATGCGGCCGTCTGCGGGAGTCTGAATTTTCGGGTTGATGTCTGGACACGTGACACAGTTTCCTACCTCCGGGGACGTCATTTCCACTAGGACACATGACGGATACATACAAGACTGGACTGGCTGGCTTCTCCATTGCACAACAGATTTTTATTCAATACCCCCAGAAAGGGTCCTGCCTAAACAAAACGCCATGGGCACCTCACCATGACTTCTTACCCGCACAGCAAACCCAGTAAAAAACGAGGGAGCGAGATCTCACTTTTCAGTCCTGACTTTTCATTTACAGCTATCTGTGAAAGCACAGTGAAATGGCACCGACATAGCGGAGCAGCTCTGAGAACCAACAGAACAGGGTCAAAGTTCGTGTTTCACTGGAGCAGGTGTAATTTTACAGGCTGTCTGGTACGGAGACGTATAATTAGCTCGGCACTCACAGCAATTTCTAATCAGAGCTTTAAGTGAACGGACTGGATAAAATAGTGTACAAGGGAAGAAACGATGGGTTACTCCATATGTGCAGCAAGCAAACGCTAGTTGGAGTTTCAATGTTATGACTCAAATGGATCAGTAAAAGCCATTCCATTTATTCATAAAAAAAACTGAACCTTTCCAGGCAGGATTATGTAAAATGATGTTCCCTAAAAGGTCCAGGGTGCAAATTATAAAGTAAACTAAACTGGAGCGAAACATTGAGGTTTTCAGGCAACAAAAATATGATACGGAATTTGATAACGCTGCTCAAAAAGAATTTTATTTGCAACTTTTGACTCAATAAGGAGGAGAAAGTGCCAATGCAAGATGTGTTGGAGGGGCTTTTAGAGAAACAGAAACACCTATAATGACCCATTTCTGTAATTGCCACACACCTAGCTGTGAGGCTTATACGATTTAAGCAACATAAAACATTTTGCATTAGATGTGGAAAGATTCTGGGGAAAAAAAAGAAAAAAAAAAGTTATTCAGAGCTGGACTTTAGAAGAGTATTCACATGTCACACTTTGAATGTGTGTCTAGAGGAGAAAGATTAACCAGAATAGAAAGAAGAAATAAAAACACCTACTTGAGCAGGATTTATACAGGGATCCTAAAGCCAGCATGCATCAGGGCACAGGTCTGCAACTGCAATACTGTGTGTGTGCGTGTGTGTATGTGTGTATATATATATATATGCAGAGTGTCTTCGGGGTCAAGGCCATTAACGGCACAGCGAGCAGAAAGGTTACCCTGCGTGTACTCTGACATTCACTCCTACTTTACACATTTACAACCAAGTTTCCCAACCTGGCAGCACATACCAGGATCGACTTCTCACTTTTTCCACAGGATTGAAGAAAAATATCACGGCAAGGAACGATGACAGCAAAGCTACGTTAGAAGCTCCAAGGCACAAATGTGAAGCAGCTGTGGGGAGCAGCCAGCTGGCGTACGGGAGGCCAGAAGCTCGCTGAAGATCGCCGACCACAGCGAGATAAGACGGTAAACAGCAACTGAGATCGGGGCTGGACAGCACGGGTCCCCCAGGTGCCGAGACGGACTCGCTCTCCAAACCAGCAGGCATCTCGACCGCGCCGGAAATCCGAAAGTAAATCCACGGACAAAACCTTCAGCTCCGCCAGAGCACAGCGGGTTCCTCGAGATCCGGCGACAAACAACTGCATCTGCGATTCAAAAGAATCTTGGAAAATATCACGATGAAGAGCGAGCCTGCCGTGTAGCCGCGTGACGCCGTGTAGCCGCGTGACGCCGCGTAGCCGCGTGACGCCGCGTTGCCGCGCGACGCCTCGTTAGTCGCGGCCCTGCTCACCAAGTTGCACGTACGACATCCGTAGTGGAGTAAATAAAACAAGGCTGGAAACGCCTACACAAATTTCCCTTACTGGTGTCCAGAGTCCCAGGCGAGGACATTGGAGGGCAGAGACGAGGGGGGGGGGGAAGCCACATCTCCCGCCGCCAAAGACAAGTGCAGGGTGGTAGCGCTCCTCTCAGTCCTACACCGGCCTCTGGGGGGCATCAGAGACACGGCAGCAGTGGGTACATGTGGCCTCAGGTCGTACCATTCACGGATCGGGGGTGGGGTCTTCAAAAAGTGCTTGTGAAAAGATTTGTGAATACGTTGGCCAGCACCTGAAGTGTGCCATTACCGAGCGTCATAACGGCACCCACAGCAGAAGAAAAACAGCTCATGCAGAAATTAACATCAGTCACGACATCTCAAGCAGTTTAAATTGTTGAAAGGTTAATTAATGATGCATGTAACTGCACATAGAGCTTCATGTGCTTTAAGTTACACAAACCTAGACTGCAAATGAATTTAACGAATATCACACTTCAGGTTTTTAAAGGGAGGTCTGTGCTTCTCAGGCTAAAGGTCACGCAGCAGCTAAAATCACCCGTCCTCTGGCACGTCATCGGTAACTTCCCAAACGGCCTTCTCAGGAAGAAGCCCCAGCCCCAGAACTGGCACAGCGTGGTCGTGCAGAACGACTCCGCCCGCATCCCCATAAAAGCTTCACACCAATATTTCGGCATCCCTGAGCTAGAAAAAACCCTGTTCAAACCCATTGTTTATTCATCGACTCATTATGAATACATGGGGGAACATGGGGGAACATGCCACAGTGTCTTTTGCGATGAGCGGCCGAGAGACTGCAGGGCAATGAAAAGCTCAATCCAAACCAGCACAAAAGGCTTCATGTGGAAGGAGGCGTCTCCGTGGAGGCGGCGTGATGTTGGTGGAGCAGAAGCACAAAGCCGAGTCCTCTCAGTGCCACACGCTTCCCTCGCCGAGGTTAATTAGTGTCTGCTAGATAATTACCAAACAATTAACGCTTCTCCTCACTGTTGAGCGCTAATGAGGTTCGGGAGGCAAACGCGAAATGGCAAAGTCCATAAGGCAAACACACATTCTCACATGCTTTAAACCTCCTGGAACGACCTCCAGTACAGACCCGCTGGGCCGTCCATATTTTCTTTACCCAGAAATGACGCTACAAGTAATAGAATGTGAAGCTCGGCTTCCTAATGTGAGGTTTCTAAACCGTGGCGACATGCACTAGTACAAGCAAATCAAAATCATTTACTTTCTTACCTTTAAGGGATTCCAGTTCCTTCCTGCAAAACGAATAAAAAGCAACGTTAATGCGGACTGGACGATAATGATGCTCACAACAGCCAGACAAAGACGCCGAACCGTCTAAACTGTAAACACGTGACATTTTTTTTTGGGAATGGCTACTTTTTCCCTGAAGCGTCTCCACGGAGACAGTAGGACAGCATGAAATAAAGAGACAAGAACCACGACATCAGACCGTAGCCATCAGACCGTAGCCATCAGACAGTAGATGGCCAGGAGAGCTCAACATGCAGAAAGTGCAGTGTTTCTGGGCAAAGGCTGCTCATGACTGGCTCGGTGTAAATCTGCAAACTTAGCATACATACGCAAGAGGGGGGACATAATGGGAAGGCTGTGCTCACCTCTTCTTCTTCTTGTAGTTCTCCAGCTGGAGCAGGTGGAGGTCCTTGAGGCGTTGCTGCTCGCCCTGGCCACAGAGGTCCTCCAGGTACACCAGGTGACCCTCCATCTCCTCGAACTCCGCCTCGAGCTGGGCTGGGAGCACACGTGGGCATGAGGCGTAAGACCTCACTGCAGGCCTGCTGGCCGACTGTCTCTCACACAGCTCCTCCAAGTTAAATACAATGCATTTGGTAATTAAGGACATTAATAGAATGATTGCAAAGGGATTTAAGTGTGTCAGTAGTCTAGAAGACAATAAAAGCATAAATAGACAAGATTGACGTTAGACAAGATTGATCAAGGTTTCATGAGACTGGGGGAGACGACGATTTGTTTACAAGGACTGTAAAAAGTATTGGCTGCAAACACAGCTACCCAGTGCCACCAAGTGGTAGTTCTAGAGAAGTGGACAGATGTGTCTCTCGCTGGCTGCACAGATGCTAATAGCGATGTGGGAGTGCGGAGTCCTGTAGGGTCTGTGCACAGAGGGGGCCGGACCGCCAGCCAGTTCGTGACCAATCAGAATACACGTTCAAACATTAAACTGTGCCTTGGGTCTGCAGACAGATCCACCTGCAGGAGGGGAACCAAGAGACTAATTAAGTTACTAATTAAAGAAGCCCGTCGACTACGCAACACCTTGTGCTGGTGTCGAAGGACAGACGGGGAATATTTCGCAAGAAGGTCAAAATCGGGTTCAGACCTGTTTCTGTTTCGCCATTCGCCCAGATACGTTTTATAAGATAATGACAGAGGACGGAATTGTGCAGCTGATATATCTGCTATACCCTGGAGCTCATAAAGAATTTCACATGTTTGCCATGGAATTTCAGTTCCAGTCTGCGACACTAGACATTGTGCAAACGTCCATGACTCAACCACCACGAATCCGATAAGCTGAAACAACATTGCCCCCCCCCCCACAGATCGGTTGAAGATTTTCAGTGTGTTGTACATGGGACAAAATAAACTTCCTTGACGTGAACAGCTATTAACAGACATCGTGCAGCGATACACGATGCAGCAGCTGCTGACGGCTGCGTTTCTGCGTCTACCTCCACTCCTGCGTCGCGGGCGGAGAACACACACCTTCAGCTGCACCGCCACCGCCTCCAGCTCCCCCCTCCGCTGCCAGGGCTGGCCTGGCGCTATTCCAGCACCCACCTACAGGGGGCGCCGGAGACGGTTCTGTGAGCAGCTGCCCTGCAAACTCACCCAAGGTGATCGTCCCCGTCCGCCAGCGAACCGGCTCCCTTCGGCCAAAAGGAGAAATAAAAAACGCCGGCGAGGCGCTTAAGGCAGTTGAAGAGGAACATAAGTGTCCTGTGGATGATGGATCACACGGCTAAGGAATGCTGATGGGCAATCAACATTCAGGCTCCATTTAGCAACACTAACTGCCTCAGTGTCCGGTCTCTTCAGGAGGATGTAGAGTGGGAGGGCTGTTACGGGAGAGCTGGGGCACGATGTCTTCTCGTCCTTAATTCCGAAAATAACACGTCTTGGACAGACTGCAGCGTAGGTGCAGGTACAAGTGACATCTCAGCAGATCGCATGGCTTACAGCAGCAGGTGACTGCACTCGGAGGGGAGGGAGAGAGGAGGAGGAGGAGCAGAGGGGAGGAGGAGGAGGAGCAGAGGGGAGGAAGGTGTCCAGTTCACACTCCACCCTCAGCAGCCAAACAGCTCTTCTCTAGTATCTGGGTTTTGAGGTCATTGAACAGATGAAAGTGCTACATCCTCCATGTGCGGAAACCTCAATGGGTCGATGCAACATGCCATCAGAGTCGAAGGATTTACCGCGCAAGGTCGACGCACATCAGCCATATTAAGACTTCAAAGAAACCAATTTCGGAGCTCCTAGAACCCTTGCTTGGCCAGTTTAAGCCCAAGTACTGTGAAGTACGCGAACACTACGGAGCTACCGGCCCACCTGAAATCCCCCTGCTCACTAAGCCCCGTGCTGCGTTTCCTTACCGGTGCGAGCCGTGATGGTCTCCAGGTCGGCCAGGAACGTGGGGATCTGCTGCAGCTGTTCCTGGAGCTCCAGCAACGCGCCTCTTCTCCTCTCCCAGTTGGCGGTGAGCATCACCACCTCCCCGTCCACCGCCTGAGAGATGGGAGCGTAGCGGTGAGGTCACAGCACACTAATGGACGTGTGTGCCTCGAGTTGCCACGGCATGCAAACATCTGCAAACATCTAGACTCGACTTAAATTAATGACTTAGAAAATCTGCAACACACCATATCATATATATGTATAATCAGATGCCACATTTCGGCCTAAAGTATTGGAGCAGTGAAGTAAAAAAAGAATTTCTGATAGTCACTTACAGCTTGACTATCACATGGGCAACGTTGCAATTACACAACTAGCTCTAACAGAATTAAAGTTAATGACTTTAAAGCATTATGGTGTAGTATTTTACTAAAGTGTACAGACATGCTCTGAAATCGTACCACTCAGTGTCTGACCTGAGAGACTGACCTCAATCTTTTTACAATTGGTTTAAGAAAACTGAACAAATGCTTAACTGGATGGTGGTTTTGTACATTTTCCATTTGAAATGCATGTCCTTAATGTCTTGAATGAATGAATGATGGTTTTCATTAGATGATTTCCAAGCCTTTTTAACCTTGAGATTAACTACCGCTGTTCACTATATTGTCAGCAGTTCAGTTATGATGTGATATGTTATTTTCTGGGTATTTAGAGGTCTATTATTGATTCCACTTTGTGCTTTGTCTACATATTTAAACTGTGCAAAGATGGTACACAAGGGCCACCATGACAACTGCAGAAGATATTAGCAGAACAAGGAGCACAACACGTGAACAGAAGCACTGGAGCTTCCTGGTGACAGAACTACAGCCGTTAAAGTGAACAGAAACCAATATAACAGTTTATTTATTTATTTGTTTATTTTAAGACAAAGAATCTAAAAATCACGGAGTGCATTTTACCATTTCGGCAGGAGACTGGCACAAAAAAAAACACTGCTAAGTTATGAAAGATTTTAGTTGGGCTAAAAGAAAATGTGTTAAATTATGGACTTGCCAATCCGCATACAATAAAGCCAGTGTTGTGCTTATTAAAAAGAAAAGAAATAAAGTGAAAATAATTTAACAAACGCCCCCAATAAACTGAAACGAGGCCAAGAGGGATTACAGACAAGACCTGGCAACGCATCTGAGGAAACAGCGAGGAGCTTGTGTGGCAGGCTGTGTGCTGACAGGTATTGGAGACGAGGAGCGTGCAACCACATGCACACTTTCCACTGCGCTTTCTTTCATTTGGTTCTGAAGTGTTTGCTTCGTTGGTGTCTTTTCCATTTTAAGCCCAGCTGTGTGAGAACACGCCGCCCCAGTACGGGAGAGCGTCTCCCTGCTTTACCCGCTGGCCGCACGACTGCAGGCGGCACCCTGAGTGCCCTGTCGTGAGTGTGTGTGGCGTGAGTGTGTGTGTCGTGAACGTTTCCACTCACCTCTGCACCCTTGGCACATTCCTTGCTTCGTTTATGCAGCATCACCCAGGTTTCCTCATATCTACAGAAACAGAGTTCTGCTTGAGGATCTTTAAAAATACTATATACAACACACACACAGAATTTACACTGAGGAAATAGTCAGGCTTTTTTTATATACCTGCTCCGAATCTATATGCTACCTGTCCACTCAGTTTTATGTACTAAGAGCTTAACTGAATGTTACTCATCAACACACAAGTAATATAAACATGGCTTGTGCAGAAAACATGTGGCCCATTTCATGAATGATGTTTTTTTTTTTAAAGGACAGGTATGTCTTCTAAACACTGGACAGGACATACTGGGTACAGGAGTCCAGTACAATCTTGTTAGAGTACAGCACTGGTGCTAGTGGTAGATTACAACTTCTAAAATGTATGTGAGCACTTAAGTCATCACTCAGTGTATAGACCTAACTGGCCACCTTTAGGTGGCTATAAATACATTTAGACACTGCAGCTCATCGGTTTTCCCCACAGAGTTTGTGCTGCCAAACCTCCCACCCCTCAACAGTGGCCGATTCTCCTCCCCAGGGCCGCTGCCGGCTGGAGATTTCTGGATCGCAGGATGCTCAAAACTCCGAAAACTGTTGTACCTGACAAGACCGTCACCGGCACAAAACCCGCTATCCTAGCCCTACCATAACAGGTGCCCTGGTTAGAAAATACTGTGTCTGACAAACTGTACACATTCACAAAGAGGCGACTATCTGAAATTGCGTGTTTATAAAACAGACCTACAATACAAGTGGACCTTATTAAGGTACTGTAGGTCAAAAGTTAGACTTTCTGGTAAAAAATAGTTGGTTAATGTTCGTCATTTATATATGGTAACATGAGCAGCACACAAACAGCGGATGCTTCTTCTGTGCGAGATGGTGAGAAGAACTGTCAAACATTAAAGAGTTCAGGCCTGCCAAGCCCCAGTGAACCCAGTGATGCTCTTGTTCATTACAGTGTTCATACCGGCTCAGCAGTTCCACTCCAGCTGAGCACTGGGGAACACAATCTTCTCTTCTAAAAGAAAATCAGACAATATCATGAGGCGCTATTACGAGACAAGTGTATACTATAATTTCACAACATTAGACTATTAAAAAAAATCTCAGGTACTTACTTTTGCTATAACCAACATGTTGGTTCCTCCTTTAACAATAAACTCTACAATTTTCTAGTGCATAATCAACTAATTATTCCTTCACCACAGGTGATAAGCTAGTGTTGGTGCACCAAGTCAAGTGGTGAGATGAGGCAGGTATATTAACGTATATATAACTTATATGGTACCTCTATAATTTATATAAACAAATTAAGTTAGCCTACTATTGTATACCTCTGTTTCTTCTTCATTTTGACGTCCTTGGACTTGTCACTCAGGGTCTTAATTCTAAAAGTTTTAAAAAAAGTGTGACATGTTCAAATGTTGTTGGGGTTGTAATCAAGTGAAGTTTAAAGTGAGTTTTAGCTTAACCGAAACTGCCCGCACAGCGCGCCTTGTACAGTTTAGCTTTACTTTGCCTTTCCAGTTCCTCTTTGTGTCGGACTGTAAAACGGACTTTGTAAGCGGTATGCGCTAAAATATGTAACCATTCGGCTTATTCTCTGCCAACGTAAAGTCTGTTTCCACAGTATCAGTTTGCAAAATATGTTTGTTCCCAAAACGGAGAGTAACGCGGAAAACACCCGCATTAACCGCCTCGTCCTGGTCACACGACAGTCATCTGACAGCGGAATGGGGCTGTTAGCGGCCGGCTAATTGCTAGCTGGCTGGCTACACGGCGCTAAATAAACGCAAAGTCTGCGGACTGTTGCCCCTTCTGTCGTTGAACAAACTTTTCTGAGGACCTTTTGACAGCATACATGAGAAACCGGAGATTACGAGACGCTTACGAGAGCCGGAGGAGCAGCCGCGCTAGCCGCGCTAGGTTAGCAAACTCCTGCAGCGCGACGCTGGAATAAACAAAACATCTGCTCTGGACGTCTTTCGGAGAGAGTTAAACTTAGACAAAGAAGTTGTATGGCGATGTTTAGGGTCGACCCGCATACATAGTTGGCTAGAGCATTTGCGTCTGAGTATGACGAGGACGGAAAGACTGACTTAACGACGCACTCCGAGCAGTTAGTCAGCAGAACGGCCGCGTACCCCGACGTGAAGTCCTGCTGCACAGTCTGCAGTCTCTCCCTGAAATTATCAAACATCTCCTTCTGATTCTTCAACGTGACGTTGGACCGTTGCATTCAAACGACACACATCTAACTTGACTAAACGCTACTTTAGTCCCTTTCGGGTGAAAGTTGTCTATCTTAAGACTGCCATCCCGCACTGTGTCAGGTGGTGGGCATAATCACCGTCTGTATGCTATGCTAACGCAGCTAGCGCGGTAACCTACGCTACAAGCCACTCGCGCTCACGTTTATGACTAACTTTGAAATGCGCATGCTCCAGCAACACTGTGATTCATCTATAACCAAAGTAAACCCCTTTACTATATGAAACACACGTCTGTTAACGCCCCTTTACTGTATGAAACACACGTCTGTTAACGCCCCTTTACTGTATAAAACACACGTCTGTTAACGCTCCTTCTAAGGATCTATGGCCAGCAACTTCGCCAAGCCAACATGAACAGCATGAAGTCTTTTTTATTATTATTATAAATGCAGTTGCTCTCTGAGTGTAAACATAAGCCAAATGAGAAGCAGTCCTGCTAACCTACTCAAGAATGAAGAATGTTTATGTGACCGTGACCAAGTAGGGTGGAAATACCCTTGTCCTCCTTTTTAAATTTATCACCACAAGAGCAGCAAGTGGACTGTATGGGGCCATTACTGATATACATACATTCTACAGGTGAAGAGAATATAGAATTATTTTATTAGTGTCAGATCTGCATTATTTAGTGTTTTCAATGCTCAAGTGAGTCAAAGCAAGGCAGGTAAATGGAACAGATTCCAACTTGAGCCCATAGTTATTGCTAGCGTTTGCATAACTGTTGATACACTGCATACGCTCACCCTGTGCAGTAGAGGTCAGAGGCCATCTTCCTTATTGTAAGGCTTCATTCTCTGTGCTGTCATAATGTGGCACATCTGATTAATCCAGACATACTGAGCCATTGCGACGGCATTCGAGTCGAGGCAGCTGAGTCGAGCTCTTGCCTCCGATCCCCCCCAACGGCACATGAGCGTGGGTGTTTCTGCAGGAGCACTGGCACCCGTACCAGGAATGGGACACTTCTCTCGTTAGGGAGCTGCCCGAGGAGCCAATGCATTAGAAAGCTACACAACCACACCAGATGATAACAGGACGAAATTCTCCACTGCATCTTAACAGTGTTGACACTGCATTTACATTTATATTCACGGCATTTATCTTATCTGGAGCAACTTATTAAAGTGCTATAGTTGTTTACACAAAGCATCCATAGCTAGCACAAATAGGTTCGAGTCCAGAAATACCGCTTAAGTGAGACATTGCCTGGACCAAGTGTCAGTGCTGAGAGACATAGTACAATGCTATAAAATACAGCACAACTCGAGAGCACCACACAAGACAAATATAAATTGTTACAAGCGCTTGCATGTAGCCTTGTGAGGAGTTTTTATGTGTTCGTTTTCACTCTGTCAGGAGGCGTAGGACTACCTTTTGGATCGTCTGACCTATTGTCCCCGAAGGCAAGTTCACTTTTCCACAAACACTGAGAAACCTTATGCGAGGTTTGTTTTCTTCTGAAATTTTACTGCAATGTTGGATTCTGTCATGGCTTCATTTATAATAGAGTGTGCAGTATTGTCCTACCGCAGGCAGAGCATGTTGCTAGCTACACCAGCATGGTGTGTTTGATTCTGATGGAGTACATGCTGTCATACTGCTGAATTGCTCTGGATAAGAATGCTGGCTAAATGCTATAAAAAACATATATAGAATTTAAAAAATAATGTCACATAATGTCAGTTTTCTTGACAAATTCTTGACATTTTAGCATTCTGGTAGTTACAGGTTCAGCATATACAACTTAAATTCTAACTCACTGTGGACTAAATGAAACATGATTCCCAATGTGAATCTATAGAAAGCTGTTCTGTGGAGTTGATAGAAAGTGGCTAGGGTTAGAACTGTTAAAACACAATGTCGATCGCCATGCAATTTAAATGCAAACATTTAAAAAAAAAGACTGAAAAGTTCAAGTACTGTGTATCATTGAATTTTAAATGTGGAATATACCGCATGCGTCCGCCGTTACATCATTATAACTGTTCCACCCGAACCTACACGCGCAACGTTCAGCCGCGCAGGTTTCTCTGCACGTGCGCTTCGAGGATTACGTAACGGGGGAGGGCGGGGTCTTATATAAGATCACGCCTCCTCGGTTACATGGTAGGTGTCTTAGGAAGGTCCCTTTGCTTTGTGCTGTCGGAGGTCATTCTTTTCCTTTGTAGGTACTCCCATCGAGACATGGTGGGTCAGTGCATGCGAGTGTTACACACACATACACACACACTGCAAGCAAAAAGTGTTCACAATCTTTGGATGGAGTTCTGTGAGAGTGATAATCTTAGTAGAATTTTAACATATTTGTAGCTATTTAATTACGGGTTTGTGTTGTTGTGAAATGTTAGCAGTATTGAACTTTGACATTACAATAAAACGGCATTATATAGCCCATATTTTTAGAAAATCTATACTGCCATACACAGCAAAATCTCGCAAAAATGTTTTTTGCACTCGTCAAGATCTTAAATACCTTGTGCGCCCTCCTGTGGCTTGATAGTGTAAATAGCTAAAACAGACAAAATGAATAAAATAAAATAATAATAGTAGTAATAATAATAATAATGGCAGTTGTAGTAGTAGTAGATTTAAAGAAATAAAGGCACTAAAATTTGCACAGAATTTTATTAGAGTATACAGAGACGATAAATGTATACTGTACAACAAATGATTTCTAAATTGGACAGTTTTTAAAAGCAGAGTCCAACATTTCATGTAAATGAAATAATATTCTATCTATAAAAATGTTCAAGCACCGCTGCACAAGAGAGACCACTAACTCCACAGAACAGTGTTGGATGCATCGTTCACATAAATACGTCACAATAACGATATCTGAGGTTCCAGTCTGCCTTATTTGCTCTTCTTGGCTTTTATGCCAAAGGAACAGTTTAAAAAGAAAAAGAAAATTGTTTTACACAGGTACAACTACTCACACAAATAGTAACATTAAGATACACAGATTACATTACAGGAAAAAGAAATAATTTTTTTTTTTTCGTGGTTATTTTTTTCCCGTCTGGATAAAGGACCACTCTGGTGTTTGAGGTTTTACAAGGTAAACTAAGGGATCCACCCTCAGCATTCTCTTCAACATTTGTATTCAAAATCCCATAAGATTGTTAACAAAAGCAATTACTAGAAAGATATTAAAGTTTGTCAGTGGAGGTTTTGTCCAGCAAGTGGCGCTATAACTGCATGATCCAAAGAAAACTGCACCTCCCCCCATCCAACCCCTTCCCTCCCCCTCCCCCCTACAATTCATGGTAACCACTTGTATGTGCAATCTGTGTGAAGCAGGACAGAGCACAGACATCCTGCAACGTCTCCTCCTGCTAATTGTGGCGTGATGCTATTGCTTGAGGCTGTTCCTTGTCATGGAGGATTGAGGCATGTGCATATCTAACTGAACCCAACGCTTGGTTTCCCAGCCATGAAACTACAACAAGGTGCTTATATATTTCCCATATTGAACTGACTACACACACACACAGCACTCAGGTCCCACTGGACGCAATGAACACAACGGTGTAAGTTTGGGTCATGGGTAACAGTGTAAACATGGTAGCAGTCGTGCAGTTCAGAGATAAAAATGAGCATCATACTGGACCCCCCCACCCCCCCAAGAAAATGACAACACATTGGGATCTGTCTGTTCTGAATGGGTAATATGCGTTTGAAACAGTCACTTGGCCAGACTCCTATCCTGAGCCTAAAGTCCATCTTTTTGCAATGGAAAACCAAATAGATTGTTTAGATGTTTTGAACCATGACTGAACCTAAAGGAGCAATAAGTGAATTTTCCAATGGTTCTTCTTCAAGTTATGAAACAGCCATTGTACTGACACCTAGTGGCTTGGATGTTTTGGAAATTCTTTACTTAAATGTCTTTGAAAGGTGACTGCCTCCATGTGGGGAACCCTCTCTGTGGAGCATAAACTGGTTAATTTGAGAACTACAAAGGAATTGATTCTTCATCTTGTCTAAGATGCACAAAATCACTTTCATAAGTATTGTTTGCTACTTTTTGCTGGTACAATACCTATTGCTCCTTTTAGCAGGTTACTATGTATCCTTTTAAATAAAAAACAAAAATTTTTGTCTAAATGAAATCCCTCTCGGCAACAACTGATTATGTCTAGACCGACTAAATGTCAGTTTGTTAAAATGAACCAACATGAAACCAACATGTTGAAAACTGCTGTGATGCTCTTGGATTTGCAAAACACATTTATATGCACTGCATTATTATGCTTTAAAAATAAGGATTCAGCCACAGTGACCAAAATAGTCTCAACAAAACGAATAACTGGAAAGCTATGACTTACATGTTCTGGTGACGTGTTCTACTGAGTTGCCCTGTGGTTTGCAGTGGACTAATTGATAATTAAAACATGTTGACAGTTAAACAAACATAAATAGAAGTTAACTGAGAGCAAAATATTGTCACCAAAGTTCCCCAGACAACAGTCTAAACACTGAAATTTTGTACAACTAAAGGAAAATTCATACCGTACATTTACCAGAAATGACAAGTGACACACAGGAGACTAGAACCAGACTTCTGTACAGATGGCTTCTGTTCTGATGTCATAGCACCAAGCTCTTTACTGATAACATCAAATTATCCAGCTAAGTTGCATCATCTGGGAATGTATGTAATGCTATTTTTTTTACACTGTTCTGGACCTTGGACTGAATATTTCCTTCACACTTCATCGCTGCCACACAGTCTGTGTGCTAACCTTTCCCACTTCTTTCTCCTCACACACACACACACACGAACAGTGCTGAAAGTGCGTAAAATCTACCCTAAACGGCTGAATGTGCAATCGAGCATTACTTCTGTAATATGAGATTTCGCGTCGTTTCGTCTAGACGCCTCTAGATCATAACGCAAACGACGATGTTTGGCTGGAAAAAAAAACGTGGAATAACACAAGATGAGCACACTCACAGGAACACTCACACAGTATGAGGATGTTTAGACATTTTGGTCATCACTAGAATGGGAATGCGAGGTTTATTCAGACACTCACACAAGCGTATCCAAACTCTTAATGACGTTGATAAGTGGTAAGACCACAAAAAGCAGATATAACCAAAAAACATAATAATAACTGAACCACTAAAAAAATAACACATACATTCCACAAACCTACTTTAGTACTTTAGTAATTCTACTTGTGCAAATAGCAAAATTCTCCCCAACAACCCCCCCCCCCTTTTGATGTCGGGTGATGAGAGATGTCGGGTGTTTTACACTGCGACAGCATGGCACCCCAGCAAAGTCATATTGGACCACTAATTACCGAAAATCAAACCGTAGATCTTCCTGTCAAAAGCGTGTGGGGATAGTTTGGTAAACCTTTGCTTGACCCACTGAGCAGCATACCATCAGAGAAGACTAAGAGATAAGGAAGTGAATCACACAAGTTATTATTTTCTGTAATATTAATAAGCACGAGTCATTTGTTCCTTTAAAATATTGATGGCTTAGTGATGTTTTGCAGGACTTTGTTGCGCTGACATTTTAAACTTGTTCACCATTATTCCACCTCTGTAGTCGCTACTGGGTCTCGTAAACCTTCCTTGACAAGACAAAAAAAAACCCCACAAGAACACCACCAACTAAAAACCCATAGACAAATACACCCCCTCCACCCAAACAAAGACAAAACAAAACGATGTATAGCAATGTATTGGGATGGCCATTATATACAGAAGGTGTTTAAATCTGATTATCCAGTGGCATAAACCACAAATATACAAGCCTTTTATTATGACGAGAATACTTTTACAGATCACAAGGTCTGTGATTATATTTGTTGCAGCTGGATTTCAAATGGCCCGAAGTCACAAAAGCAATGGAATAAAATGATTGGTGCATTGAATTTCTAATGGGGCTGAGTTGCACAGGATGGCTGACATTATTCAAAACTCTACGTTGTGCAAATGGTTGTTGCTTAGGCAACATATCAGAGGTGAGGGTGTTAACCATCCACTGCCTTCTGTAAAGTGCTAATATTCAAGGGCTAAGCAAGAATTCATCTGCACTTATCCGCTATATAAATATGAACATGGACATGTTTCTGAGTGTGTTTTACATACACCACAGATCCTACTATGTTGTCTGAAACAGCCTTGTGTCATATGTGAGGTATATGAATCATCTTTAATATTGCATATCAAGAGGACCTTGACTGAATTGCAAGATACTGGTAAAACGTGTTATCCTGAACATTCAATCTTATATTTCTATCACGTCTCAATAATTTGGGCAGGATTTGATAAAAAATATTCACGATTAGTGTAACTTCAGCTCATTTGAGCATTATTTCTAGCTTGCATTAAAATAACTGGAAATATTCCCTGTACCCTAGCTTGTGTGAGGATTACAAGTTAATTAAACTCTGTTGGGTTATCAAAAAACATCTGAAAATAAATTCTTTAAAATCTCAATCAGGAAAGGTAGTGAACAATCGCTAAAGGGTCATTCAGGACATGATTACCTCAGTTGTTTCTTGTTGTTTCATGTCTATTTTAAAGAATAATACATTTCAATAATATAAGTTGAGTATATTGACATTCTATTTTAGCTTCCAAATGCTGTTTGGGCCATATTGGGCCGTATTTTTCTTCTATCTGTTCCTCCAACACACTGGTCCATATGTGTCCAACACACTGGTCCACGTATGTCCAACACACTGGTCACACTGGTCCATGTGTCCAACACACTGGTCCATGTGTCCAACACACTGGTCCATATGTGTCCAACACACTGGTCCACGTGTGTCCAACACACTGATTATGACTGAAATACAATGATGGCTCACTTCACATGACCATATGCAAGTTCTCAAAACTGATAAGGGCAGAATCATTAAAAAAAACAATCCAACCAGCCCCATTTGATAGGTACGCCTCACGCCAGTTGTCAAAAAGATTAGGTCTATAAGTTCTCATTACAAAAACCATACACCATGTCACACAAAATTAGCTAATGTAACAAAAATGCTATAATGAGACGGGTAATAAATTTCACAAAAATAAATCCTGTCATGCTTGTCCTGCTGTGTTATTGGGCACACGTCTGCGGCACACGTCTGTGGTAAAGACCTTTTTCCTCCGAGGGGTCACTGCAGGGCAGAGCTTTTTGCTTATCCTGTGAAAACAAAAAAACCTTTTGCCAACTACTGTTGTTGTCAGCCAACACCACTACTGTCTTAATAGGAGGATTTATTTCATAGTTAGAAGAAAATATTGAACCACATTTACGCTCTGTTGCCTGAGGAGACTCTCCAGTTCTCCATGTCAAGTGTCAGGACTCTTTAGGGAGTCACAGGAGTTCTCTCAGGAAGCCATACTGGACCTTCCCTCTATGCTGACCTTCACCTCCTGGGAGAGGAAGGACATTTTGGGCAAGGTCTCAGGCAGGACGCCCTCTGATCGTTTCTCCATCTCTCCTCTTTCTGGGGCTGACCACCTCCTCTTGCGGCTCCCAGGTCCCCGCAGTTGCCCCTCCCCGCCCTTTGAGAGGACGACGGCCATCTCGGAGTTGAGAGTCCCGAGCCCAGTACCTTCCAGCGTCTGCTCGCCTTCCTCTTGGCAGCTCCCCTCGCTCGCGTCGTTCCTCCGAGCCGGCGTGTCTCCAGCCTGTCCGTTGGTCTTGGTTGCCTTCTCATGATTGGTGTTGTGGTTCAGCCCGGAGCCAAAGGTTTGGTCTTTCCTCAACACACCATTCCTCAAGCTCCTCAGAGTGAGGGAGATGCAGACGTCTCCCACGGAGAGCTTGGCACAGGACAGGGCCAGTAATTGTGTCGTGCGGTCCGGGCAGCAGGACGACCATCCCTGACCAAACACGAAGAACGGGTGCTCCACTAGCACTTCCACACACACCTACCGAGAAGACAACCACAAGCGGAGCTTACAGTGAGTCAAAAGGCCAAATTCAGTTTTAGCCCATAAAACCATTTTTCTGTTGGTAGGTGGGTGAATGTGTCATGAAAAAGTATATATAACTCTCAGCTACTTTGCTAGTAATCATATTTAGATTAAATGGATCAAAGAAAATGAAAGATATTTCCCTCAAAACGACAAGCATAATTAATTTGTCATGTTCGTACAGTCTTTAGTTTGTTTGGACTTTTTAATTTAGCTGGCTAGATATGATGTGATAACATGGTGAGCTTATTATTTGAAAAGCCAAAAATCACTACAGTCTGATGATTATAATGGCTCAGCAATTGGTCATTTGTTGCCTAATTACTTGTTGGAATAACAGATATATGTGATGTATAATCAATATATCAGTGTCTCAATGAGTATAAGCCAGCCAATTAGATGCATCGTAGAAATGGTCTGTGATGTGGTTGCGGAGGATCAGTTAATGTGGAAGCCAAGAGGCCATAAAATGAAACTAGGTTGGGCTGTGTGTCTAGTCCGTTTGGTTGTGATGGAGAACCACACACTGTTTGCAACAGCGCAACTCACCTGCGCTTTGCGCTCGCCGACGGAGAACTGTATGACGACCGCGTCGGGCGTCCTGCTGCAGTCGATCCGCTCGACCGTGCTGGAGTCGATCTTCAGCTCTCCGCTCAGATCTGCGCTCTGCAGAAAGTCCTCCGCCCTCAGGTCCTCCACCCGCTTCAGCTCCCCATCCGCCAGCTGGATGATGGAGCCCTTCATGAAGTACGGAGGCAGGGCAGGAGATGGAGAGAGGGGTGTGTCCTGAGGGCTCGCAGAGGCTGGTGGGGGCTCGGGGGTCGGGGGCGGCACCAGGCTGCCTGAAAGGACGGGCAGTTGCCCCTGGCTGGAACCCTGCAGGGCAGCTGTCGCCTGACGCCCCTCGGACGCAGCGACCTCCTTATGCGTAGGGGCAACAGAGCTGGCGACTGCAGGCGTTGCCGTGGTGATGTAGGCCTGAGGCAGGCCCGTGGCTACAGTTGGTACGTTGGCAGGCGGTATGGTGGCGATGGAGCAGTGCGTAACCTCTGCGTCTGAAGGCGACGTGCTGATGTTGCCCGCACTTACGGGAATAAGGAGGGAGGGGTTGCTGGAGATTACAAGATGCTGAGGGAGGTTGCTATGGTAACTGGCCATCACCTGCTGGGGCCCCCCGGACGCGCTGGTGATGTAGCCGATGATCGGCAGCGGCGCGGCAGAGTACAGGCTCGTGGAAAGCTCCTGGGCGGGCGCACAGGGAGACGTCTGCAGGAGGGCGTGAGACGGTAGGGTCGGAGACAGAGAAGCAGCCAAGCCGTCTGCTGACGACAGAGTGAGTGAGGAAACTCTGGAGCCCGGCTTCCCCATGGAGAGCCCTGCTCTCTCTACACCGGCCAGAGACGACTGATCTTTATCTAGGCCGCTCTGAAGCTCAGTGCTATTACTGGCCACCAGGTGGCTGCTAGACACCAGCATGAGCGACGTCTGAAGCCCTGCGCCATCGTGGGTGGCGTAGTCGGCAGGGAGCAAGACCTGAGTTTGGGCCCGCACGCCCAGGTTCTGATTCTGCCTTTGGCCGTCATCGCTCTCGGGTTGGTTAGAGGGTTCCTTGGCAACACCAGCACCGTGTTTGATCATCTCTCCCAGAGCACCATTCTGCAAGTCTCTGCATTGGGAGTCATGGTGTTTGGTGATAAGGCCATCGGCATAATGCAGAAGGAGCTGGGAAGGCGCAAGAGTCAGACCATGGGGGGCAAGAACAGCTGGGTGAGGGTGAAGCTGAAGGGGTACTTGAGCAGACGGCGACGTGACCGTCAGGCCGACAGGGGCTCCCTCCACCTGGATGCACTGGCTGGTGGTGTGGGCTACGCCCGCTAAAGCCGAAACCATGTGTTGCTTCTGTAGATTTCCGCTAGGAGCTTGTGGGATGACGGCCGTGGTGGCGTAGACCTCCTGCGTGGTTCTACATGACTGGGTTGGACTCATCGCTGCCGGCACGATCTGGGAGGAGATGTAGCCGGTATACGGTCCGATGATTTGTATGTTGGGGGGCAGCTGTGTGTGCGTGACGGGTCCCGCTGCTTGCGGGAGGCTGGTGGAGAGGACGGCAGGATTCGCCGGCGCCGTGGCGATGCCACACCGGCTTCCTTTGGGGGCGGAGCCAGTGTGCGCCGACAGAGGGCTGTGGCAGACGGAGGTGCACGGCAGGTACCCCGCCGCCGCGCCGGGGGCCTTGGCGGACGGGGAGGCGGCGTCGGCGTCGGACGTGCCGCTTCCCGATGGGGCGTGGCTGGGGACGCTGGCCACCTGGGCCATGGTGGCCACGCTGGCCAACCATGCCAGATTCTCCCCGTTCTGGCTCTCGTTCACGGTCGACGCTACCAGCACCTGCCGCTCCTCCAGGGCCAGGATCTCGCGTTTCTTCGGGGGCAGGCACTCGTTGCTGCGCTCCTGGCTGGACTTCATGGTCTTTAAGCTCCTCCACGCCACTGTGCTGGTTTTGGTTGAAGATCAGGTTTAAGCGTACGACCGCGGTGTTGGCCAGCGCATTGTCTCACGGGTGCTTACGTTTCGCCCTCTCTGTTCCTCTTTAAGGTACAAACGAGGTTTAGTTGTTGGATCGGAAAATCATTCTTGCTGTCACCGAAACCTTCATGTGGAATCATCTCACACTTTCTGCCATCTGGTGTTACCTTAATCTATCAGGAGACAAAAAAACAAACAAAAAAAATCAATCATAATCATTTACTTGGTATTTTGTATGTGCATAGACATACATGTATATCCACTAACATACCTGTGTGTGTGTGTGTGTGTAACGTGCAGGATTTAAAAAGACTAAAACTATTATACAGTTGAAAATTATGATTCCCATAGTACCCTCACTGACCCCAGAGCTCAAGGGGCCCCAACAGGGTTCCTCACTTTGCTCCACAGAGGCAGACACAGTGGAGCAGCACTGTAATCTGTGTATCCCAGTTCACACCAGTGTATCCCAGTTCACACCAGAACCCTCTGGCACATGCAGCATATCGCAACGCTGGCGTGAAGCGTTAAACACATAGATTACGGCATGTTCCCGCACACAAAGACCAGAGTCTTGACAATTATGCAGATGTCATTATAATCAGTGTAATACAGCACAGAAAACAAACATGTATTTTACCACCACGACTGCACCAACTCAAACCCCCTGCACACCCTTGCAGACAAAATTCTACAAGTCGCCTTTAGTTCACACAGCTTTGTATCTCACACAGTCATTGTGCATTCTGGGCTAACCGTCCTAGTCTGTTTAACGGAGACACTTCAGGAACTCTAAGAAATGCTAAGCCATGAGAATAAAGTTGTATAAAAACTACACTGCCCATATTTCTAGGCCCATTTTGCTGCTGTGCGCCAGACAGGCCAAGCTTGTAGCAACACACACACACTTGTAGCAACACACACACACTTGTAGCAGCACACACTCACACTTGTAGCAGCACACACTCACACTTGTAGCACCACACCACACACACACACACACACACACACACACACACAAGCACACACACAAACACACACACACACACACACACACACACACAAACACACACACACACATGCACACAAACACACACGCACACACACACACACACACACACACGCACACAAACACACACACATGCAAACACACACACACACAAAAACACACACACACACGCACACACACACACACACACACACACACGCACACAAACACACACACACACGCACACAAACACGCATGCATACAGACTGGCCAGAGGGTTAGAGAGATTAACACTGCAGTATCACTCCAACTCTGACTAAATCAGCCGTCACACACTGCTGCCCTGTTGCAGATAGCTGACCAAGGCCCCCAACACACACACACACACACACACACACACACAATGCATGCTTCTCCGAATGACACAAACACATAGCTAGACACATGTTGAATCAAGACTTCAACGTGAGCCAAAGCACATTCCTAACCACACGAAATGAACCAAAATGCTTACACACCACATCTCATTTACCTTTAACACGCAGCAACAGCAACAACAAAAAAAGCCTCGCGATGCTTCTGCCATTTGGAGTCAACTGTGTGCCGACAATCACTGTGTACACTCGACACGGCTTACCTCGATTCACACAATCTAATAACACTGGAATCACAAGGACCTAAAACATATGATGTCATCTCAGAAATGTATGAACAGACCGACCGGATTTCGCCTTCAGTTAAAGATCAACCACCTTCAAACTCAGTAGTGCATGGTGGGAAAAACTCCCACATGATCATTTTGCCCATGGAACACGAAAACGTGTCTGTTGCTTCTTTGTTTCTTTGCACGCGATGCTTTTAGGAAACTATTATTATTATTATTAGCCTCTGCGTCTGGCTGCCCTGTCAGGAGGTGCCTGTCACTTTAAGAGGAAGGATGGGGAGTCCTAAGCTAGACATGAATCCAAACAGAGCTGTTGCTGCTTTACAACGACTACAGACTGCTATTCTGCACGTTCTCCCTCCCTCTCTCTCTCTCTCTCTCTCTCTCTCTCGGAGGAAAGTGGTACGATGTGCATGCACACACAAACACACTTGTACACGCAAGCATGCTACACACAGCTGACCTATAGCCGCGCCGCTCAAACGTTGTTGTTTTATTTTTTTATGTTTCGGCTGCACGAGAACACAGAGCTTCACCAAGACTGAAGAACAAACACACAGTCCTACCAACCAAACGCACGAACATGCTGGTGTGTGCGGGTGAGGATCCCTTTGTGAGGTGCCTCACCTCTCTACGGCGGAGCAAACATCTCGCCCTCGCCACAGCGCACAAGTGCAACGCGGTCCTCCCCTGACGAGCCGTCCTTTGTCCGGGTTTGGCGCACGCACCGAGCCGCCTGCGAAAGACCCCTCGTCACACGTTGTCCCGCATGTCCCGTGCCTGCTGTGTCCTCCCCTCCGCGGCTGGCCCAGGGTGAGGGATAAGGAAGTCCCCTTGTCTGGGCTGTCTCACGTGAAGCCCCTACGCATGAGAGGCACAGCGTATGTTATGCAAGACAAGCGGACTACCAGCATTTCTCACTTCCCCTCTCTCTCTCTCTCTCGCACTCCCTCCCTCTCCCTCTCTCCCTCCCTCTCTTTCTCACTCCATGCACACACACACACACACAGACACACACACAGACACACACACTCACACACACACGCTCAGCTCCTCCCTCCCCCCTGTCAGCCTCAGCAGCCTCATCAGGTATTCATTCAAAAAAACACACTCCACTTGGCAGTGTGCCCGGACTACGCTCATACGGAGGGAGGGAGGGAGGGAGGGAGGCGGAGAAAGAGAGGCAGAGAAGGAGAGAGAGAGAGAGAGAGAGCAAGAGAGAGAGAGCGGCAGAGAAGGAAAGAGAGAGAGAGTGAGAAAGAGAGAGCGTGGCAGAGAAGGAGAGAGAGAGAGCGCAGCAGAGAAGGAGAGAGAGAGAGACCGAGAGAGAGAGGCAGAGAAGGAGAGAGAGAGAGAGAGCAAGAGAGAGAGGCAGAGAAGGAGAGAGAGAGAGAGAGGCAAGGAAAGCAAGGAGCCTACTACACACAAGAGGACACACTCAACACAAAAACACGCACATGCCGAAAACACACACGCACACACACACACACACACACAGGCAGAGAGAGTGAGAGAAACACCATGTAATCCTCCTAAGAGAGTCTTTCAAAGCTTCTCACCGAGCTACTGTGGTTGTTCCCTTGCTTCAGAGGCCTAATTACATTTTCCTTGGTGGAAGGCTAATTCCCCAACCGCCTCCCCGTACGAGGCTGGAGTTACCGCGCTGGCTAGCACATGCGCACACGTCTGTCCTGGTTTCACCTCATCCACACCTGCTCGTGCTAGGTGTTACCATATCATTACCCCACGCCGATTCCACCCGCCGTTCACGGCTTGCATACTCATCAAACTTTGCCCAGGTGCACACACACTCGCGAACAAAGGCTATGAAGACACCCCCCGGCCCCCCCACCAAACCCCCCCAACCTGCATCGTCATTTGCCTGATTTTTTTAAGGATATTTTGTGGTGCTCCAGTGCGACGGCAGAGGTCTCACCTCAGACTAACCTCACCCTCTACAGTGATTATACATAGAGATACATATAGATACATATATACATAGATGCATTCAGCAGTATTGGTAAAAAATGAAATAAAGATGTTTTAAAACATCTTCCCAGAAAATGGTTTTGAAGGATTTGCCAACCGATTCAGAACGTCTTGTTCCCTTCATGAAACTGTTTCCTCTGCAGCTTTGGAGATACATGTGGCCCTAACAGAACATAGTGGTTTGAGATTTTGATCGTTTAAAATGATTTTAATTGTTAAACAAATGTTTTTTTTACACTGATGTTCCAGTATAACCTTTAAAATTATTTACATTTCTGCTCTACCTTGTTTGTTTATGACTTTAACATATTAAATTGAATGAAGTACTCCTTCTACTCTGCACACACACACACACACACAAATGTACATATAAACTCCTCACAAGAGCTGAAGGTGATGTAGACACACTTTCCCTCTGACGATTACATCTAAATGGAAAAGCCCTGTTGGCAAATCTGTGTGCAGAAATATAACAAACCCTTAGCAACACGTTTCGTCTCTAATATTAATCTGGCCTGGTCCCGCCATCCTGACTAGAAGTTCCTGACCAGCACCCCATACGTGTGTGCGCCCAGGCGTAGCACAGAAAGCCAGAACGTCCTGCGTTCGAAGGGGAAAAGCTTCTTTAATTCCTCTAATAAGCAACTCGTGACTCAGGCATGCCTGCTAAAACAAGACTCACCACTGTTTTGGCTAATGTACCCAGCAATAATGATCCAACAGATTCTCCACTTAACCTCTTGCAGTTACGTTAAACATGGCCTCTGTACTGCACAGTGAATATAGGTGACTACAGCTCGCTTAGTCGAGCTTTTGTCCTGACTGAGGATGTGTGGTTTAAACATGACAAAGGTTTTCCATCCAGCTATTTAAAAACCTCACTGGAAAGTTCTAGGAGTCAAAGTAGCAGTGAGTCATAGTAACACTGAGTCAGAGCAGCAGTGGATGTGATGAACTGCAGCCAGACAGAAGTGCTGTAGGTGAAGTGGTGTAGGTGAAGTGGTGTAGGTGAAGTGGTGTAGGTGAAGTGGTGTAAGTGAAATGGTGTAGTGAAATGGTGTAGTGAAATGGTGTAGGTGAAGCACTATAATTGAAGCGGTGTAGGTGAAGCACTGTAGGTGAAATGGTGTAGGTGAAGTGGTGAAGGTGAAATGGTGTAGTTGAAATGGTGAAATGGTGTAGGGTGTAGGTGGTGTAGGTGAAATGGTGTAGGTGAAGTGGTGTAGGTGAAATGGTGTAGGTGAAGCACTGTAGGTGAAATGGTGTAGGTGAAGTGGTGTAGGTGAAATGGTGTAGGTGAAATGGTGTAGGTGAAGTGGTGTAGGTGAAGCGGTGTAGGTGAAATGGTGTAGGTGAAATGGTGTAGGTGAAGTGGTGTAGGTGAAATGGTGTAGGTGAAGTGGTGTAGGTGAAGTGGTGTAGGTGAAGTGGTGTAGGTGAAGTGGTGTAGGGTGAAATGGTGTAGGTGAAGAAATGGTGTAGGTGAAGTGGTGTAGGTGAAATGGTGTAGGTGAAGCGCTGAAATTGGTGTAGGTGAAGCGGTGTAGGTGAAGTGGTGTAGGTGAAATGGTGTAGGTGAAGTGGTGTAGGTGAAATGGTGTAGGTGAAATGGTGTAGGTGTAGGTGAAATGGTGTAGTGTAGTTGAAATGGTGTAGGTGAAGTGGGTGTAGGTGAAATGGTGTAGGTGAAATGGTGTAGGTAGGTGAAATGGTGTAGGTGAATTGTGTAGGTGAAGTGGTGTAGGTGAAATGGTGTAGGTGAAGCGGTGTAGGTGAAGCGGTGTAGGTGAAGTGGTGTAGGTGAAATGGTGTAGGTGAAATGGTGTAGGTGAAGTGGTGTGGTGTAGGTGAAATGGTGTAGGTGAAGTAGGTGTAGGTGAAATGGTGTAGGTGAAGCGGTGTAGGTGAAGTGGTGTAGGTGAAGCGGTGTAGGTGAAGCAGTGTAGATGAAGTGGTGTAGGTGAAATGGTGTAGGTGAAATGGTGTAGGTGAAGTGGTGTAGGTGAAGTGGTGTAGGTGAAGCGCTGTAGGTGAAAGTGGTGTAGGTAGGTGAAGTGGTGTAGGTGAAGCGGTGTAGGTGAAATGGTGTAGGTGAAATGGTGTAGGTGAAGTGGTGTAGGTGTAGGTGAAGTGGTGTAGGTGAAGTGGTGTAGGTGAAGCGGTGTAGGTGAAGTGGTGTAGGTGAAATGGTGTAGGTGAAGCGGTGTAGGTGAAGTGGTGTAGGTGAAATGGTGTAGGTGAAATGGTGTAGGTGAAGCGCTGTAATTGAAGCGGTGTAGGTGAAGTGGTGTAGGTGAAGCGGTGTAGGTGAAATGGTGTAGGTGAAGCGGTGTAGGTGAAATGGTGTAGGTGAAGTGGTGTAGGTGAAGCGGTGTAGGTGTGGTGAAGTGGTGTAGGTGTAGGTGGTGTAGGTGAAGCGGTGTAGGTGAAGTGGTGTAGGTGAAGCGGTGTAGGTGAAGTGGTGTAGGTGAAGCGGTGTAGGTGAAGCGGTGTAGGTGAAGCGGTGTAGGTGAAGCGGTGTAGGTGAAGCGGTGTAGGTGAAGTGGTGTAGGTGAAGCGGTGTAGGTGAAGCGCTGTAGGTGAAGCACGGCTTTCAGCCAATAGGGCTCCATGTGTAAACCCTACAAAACCATGTTGAATGACAACCGTTCATAGCTCCACTCTTCCAAATGAAAAAGAGATTTTTACCAGGGTTGCTACAGTACTGTGTTTATAAAGGCATTTTACTGAACCAGGGTTTTTCTATAGCTCTCACTGAACCCTCTGTCTGCACATTAAGAAATAAGAGATATGATTAAGGTTCATTCTTCAGACTGACCGATCAACTTGTTTAAAACATTTGAAATAATGCAATGCAAATTTATGAAACAATATGTTTGGTTTACTTGAATTATACATGAACACTTGAATTATCCATGGTGCACATATGGTCTGATACAGAGCCAGGCTTTAGTTATTAAAAATCTAAATAAATAATGAGAGTTTGCATTCAACGTTCACCTGTGTGCACTTACAAGCAAACACACAAATGTTAAAGAATGAACAAGGTTCAGAGAACGAAGATCTGATCACCAGTGAGACACATCACGTCCAGCTTCATGGTTTTATACGGTTGCTACAGATTTGTGGGGTTAATAGTTCAACATTTGAAGTTTTTGTACTCATAAATTACAACTGCAAATTCCTTAATGCCAGTCAAACACCCACCAAGAACGCTACATGTAGTGTTCGTTTAATTTAATTTAATAGTTGTCAATGCGAAGTTTAGCTTTGTGACTTCTTTGTTTGGGTGATAACCGATTGCTGTTGAAACAGACTTAGCAAAGTTTACAGTCCTTAGCTTCCAATAGTTTCCACTGTAATCTAGACCAGACAAGTTGTAAATCAACACTAAACTGTATAGCATATAGGTATTGTTCTAAAATAAGGAAGTATACAGTATCTCAATTAACTCAAACAGAATCTCATAATTTCTCAAATCCTCTATAAGGTTTTATAAGCCTTTTATAAGATCATGGGGGGAAACAGTTCAATTTAACAGTTCAACATTTTTGTTCAGTAATATGAAAGCTACCTATGGCCTTAGTCTGTGACAGGTACCACTGACATAGAAAGAAATACTACTGGATATTTATTGATAAAGACATTTATGGTTTGGCATTTTGCTTGTTTACTTCTTCAATTGCATAATGCTTTAAGATCCATATAATTGCTGGTACATCTGTTTAACTTCCAGGGACACAGCAGGAAGTTCTGGGCCCTATACGCAAAGCAGAGCCTATGGCCACCTCAACTAGCACTGAGCAATTAACAGATCTGAAAGTATCCAACAAGGCTGCCACTCCAGTTATCTAACCACACGTGAATCTAACAACTCTTACACGAACATCAAAAACACTGACTGATCACAGAAGTCAAGTCAAGTCAAGTCAATTTATTTTTATATAGCGCTTTTTACAACACATGTTGTCTCAAAGCAGCTTTACAAATTGTATGGGTCCAGATCCCTAATGAGCAAGCCAAAGGCGACAGTGGCAAGGAAAAACTCCCTAAGATGGCGGGGGAATAGGAAGAAACCTTGGGAGGACCAAGACTCAAAAGGGAACCCATCCTCCATTGGGCGGCCCGTTAGCACCAGTCCGTGTTTGTGAACAAGAGGTGGTTCTACAGTTATAGCTTAAAGTTCTTGTTCCCCGGCCAAGTAGTCACAGTCCCTTCGGTGCAGATGGTGCACCTTAGGTAGGAGCCAGCATCAGCACGTCCCCTTACGACAATGGTACATCCAACCCCGGCATCAGTACATCCACCGGCGAGCCAGACAAGAAGAGAAGAGTTCACCATGCCATGCATTTCACAAGTGAGCGCTGCTACTTACATGACAGCCTATCCTCATGAACCTGACACTGAGCCTACTACGTTAGGCTATTAGCCTAATTACGTAATGGTCCAACAATAAATACTAATTTAATTTTCGAATTAGTATACTATAGTAATGTTGTGGTAGGCTGTGCACACAAAGATCTATGTAGAGTTTACCTCAGATTACAGATGAGGTATCACGTTGATTCTCATTTGTTATGCAGTTTGTAGCCCTGACAATCGCGGTGGTATTGAAGCGTTTTATACTCACAGGAGTTCGTTTAATGTAGGCTGTTTGCTTTCACATTTGGGCTCACCTTTCTTGGGAAATAAGTTTGTTAGCAGTTGCTTTCGCTCTTTTTTTTCTCTTTTTCGTCTCTTTCCTGTCTCACTTTTCTTTTCTGGTTTAACTTTTGTGGGTATCGTCTTCCATAACTCGGATAAGATGCGCATTGCCACTCCAGCACAACGAACGCTAAGTTTAACGCGCCTAGTTAAATAGCCCGGTGAAGGCGGACTAATGCATTTCGTGCAAGTCAGACACTCCTCAAAGTAATCCTAGCGACAAATTCAGGTTTAGGATCTGGCCTTTGCCTTACATGGGGTTTGGGTCATGCTTTCCCCTACTGTCTGAAACCTGGATGTTATTTTTGACATTCCGTGCCCATGCGAACTCTCTTGTAACAACCATTTGTTTCTGTTTACACAACATCGCGTGCCTCTGTGTCACACAAACAATGAGGAGAAACTAGTCCACATATTTATAACCTCCGTACTGCTATTTTCATAAACCTGCCCTGAATCGCAGGACATTCAGAACTCACACACAAGCTAAATAAAGTGACCCTTTCGCCTCTATACTCCATCTTACGCTGACTACCAATCACTGCTTGCGCGGAATATAAAACGCTTCTCTTAACTTTAAATCTCCACATGACCTTTGCCCTTCATTCTGCATCGGAGTCGCCCGACCCTCACTCCCCGACCTGTACCACAACTTCTAATCCACATTTACCCATCATTCCTGTGGTTTTTCACTGGCAGGTCTTTCAGTGTAGCAGTGTCTCAAGTTGGGAACTCCCTCTGAATGTCCATCGCATGTCATCTGTTATTGACTTCAAACGCCACTTAATAACCTACCTAGTCTGCTCTGTATCTAGCGTATTTTATGTCTGCTGTTTTATGGCGTCTTTCCCAATTTTTGTTTTATTGTCAGTACGTGCACCGCGATCTGATCTGTGAAGGGATCAGGGACAGGGAATGGTGCTGTATAAAAGAGCTTGTTGTTGATAACAGACTTGTTTAATGGAATATGATGCATTTTACTGGTATCTACCACATCCATCACTTAAATAATTGTGGTCCCTTTGCACCTGATTGAATACATGTACTTTATCTCATTAGCTTACAAACAACAAGGGCTCATACATCCTTGTGGCACCCCTGGTATTTCAAGGTAAGTCCAAAATGAATGGCGCAGAGAAACATTGTGTGGAAAAATGTCATTAAAGTCTTCAGACTTAATTATTTTTGAGAAAACAGAGAGGCATCACATAAACACAGGGCTGCTAATGGTGCTCTACCTCTTATTCTTCATGGAAATGAGATTCGTTTGTTTTTTGTATTCATTTTCACAGGCCTTCATTTAATGCTTATTCATTTGTCAGTTAAACGGATCCTAGTAATTGCGGTCATGATCACAAAAACACAGTGGGAAAAGCTCTAATTGTGCAGGTTAACAGCAGTGTCATCCATATGCAATGCATAGACATGTGTGCGCCTCTGTAGAAAGTGTGTGCGAAAGAGAAAGAGAGAGTCAGTTTAATTCAAAAGGAAGTGCTTGCTCACCGGGTATGTGTGGGGAATATGAACAGACCCTGGTTGCCGAGGTAACATGGGCTGGCTGTAGAATTTCCTGGTGCCCATTAAGAAACATGCGATTTTTAAACACGCATTTGTTTGCCTGTGTGCATGCGCCCGAGCACGACCGTGTCATCGCGAGCATTGCTTGTGTGTGCTCATATAGGTGTGTGTGTGTGTGTGTGTGTGTGTGTGTGCATGAGCTCCAGCAATGCTGTAGCCTGACAGTCAGACCCTATTGAGCTCACCTGGATGTGCACGGCTAGGCTAGTAAAGCCCTCGCCCAGGTGGTATCAGTAGGAAAGCCTTCCTGCGATACCTTCACCTAAAATTACCTTTTGGCAGCAACTAGCAAGAAGCTCAGTTGCAGTACAGACGTTAAATACCTCCACCATGATTTTTTTGTTATTTTTTTATTACAGTTGTACTGTAATATGTAATATTGTAGTATATTGGTACATCACTGCAAAAGCTAAGCTCTATATTCACATTTATCCTCAAAGGAAACAGTGAAAAGGAAAAAAAATATTTAAATTCCATCGTATGGTATGAAAAAGTATCTTTCTAGGTAGATTAAAGGGAAAGAACCTTGAGGAAGTGAAGAGGAACTGCTGTCAACAGTCCTGTCAATAAAATCAGAGACGGGTGTCTTTCTACAGACTTGTTAATGAGTTTGTTATATAGTCCATCGAATTGTGTTTCATAAATGGGGAACCAGAATGGTAATTTTCTCAGTTAGAATTTGGTATCTGATTATCACCACAAACATTACGGGAAAGACGTTCGACACAAGCCGCATGCCCCTCGCGGGAGGTGAAGAATGGCATGTTCTCTGCTCTCGGTCTGAACGAGAAAACCCTGGATCCCTGTTGTTACATAAAGACTGACCTACAGCACCGGACGGACGCATTTCTTTACAGCTAAAATGTGTTTTTTCCCCAATGTTTCTCAGAGCCAGGAGCTCAACTTATTCCCAAAATAGCCAGGCATTGCTTGGGCATTGTGCTATAAGGGCAAAAGCCAAGGAGATTGGGGAGGGGTGGGGGTTTGGGTGGGGGTTTGGGGGTGTGAGGCTTCCATTCTACCAAATCCATCTGCATAACATTCTGCTTGCACCTCCACACGTTACACTCATCAGATGCAGTGAGAGGGAAGCAACGATAAAATAAGGGCCAGAAGAGCTTGGACCTTAATCACACCCAAACCCAGGACGCTTATTAGGGACTTTTTCCCCCTACTGTTTGCAACAAGTCAGACAAGAAGCCCTTCATGTGCAGGTCTGGCAACCAGCAGGCCTTAGTAACGAGCCCAAGGATGAGGGCACCTCTGATCCCGCCAGTCGGTTGGCAGCCATGCAGGGAGGAAGCAGGGAGATCTGAGCGAATATAGCACGTCTACTTTGTACCCATTGAGCCTCTCCGAGAAATCCTTCGTTTGTTTAGGAATGGGGAACAGGAACTGCTATATGTAGTGCTCCATGCTCATTCTCAAGCATGGAGGAATACGACAGGTTTAAACCATTACAAGGTCCATATTATAAAAGGAACGGTGGCTCTTTAAAGCGACCGCAACATCCAATAAAAGACGCAACATCTTGGTTACTTGACGACGTCTTTCCTTCACAGATGTAAATGATTACTCGGTTGATTTTTGCTCAGAATCCCTGTATTCCTTTTCCCCCCTTTCTTCTTAGCACACTTGCCGAGTGTGTCGACGGAATTCTGCAGATGTTGAGTGTGTCGATGGAATTCTGCAGACGTTCTGAGTGTGTCGACGGATTTCTGCAGACGTTCTGAGTGTGTCAATGGAGTTCTGCAGACGGTCTGAGTGTGTCGACGGAGTTCTGCAGACATTCTGTGTAGGCTTTGTGGGGGAAGAGGAGAACTGTATGTTGTTTGGTAAACAGTGAACCTGTTGCCGGGCAGATCCAAAGTGCTCCTTTACTCTGCCTAATGCCAACAAGGCAAGCTGGACTGGTGTGTAGCGTGACTTCAGTGGAAGGAGATCCTCACTCAGAACCACGGCCTCAGCACGGCCTTCGCTCAGAACCTCACGGTCAACACCGCTCACACAAGACAAAGCAGAACATCTCCCAACGCTGGCGTACAGTGACATGGTGAAAATGGATGAGGCTAGCTTATTTGATGTGGACTTTACATGTACGTATACTCATACTGCATAGTGAAGAATGTATGAATCCATAAATTATTGCAGTTCTTTGAGCAGCTGACAATGTCTAGCATGGATCTGTTGCGGAGTAAACAGCTCTTGGCCACATGAACATAAACCTCAGCGCCAACCTCGTTGGGAAGCAGCGCCCTTTTCTTACAGCACCAACAAAATGTTTGTTAATTAATCTACAGGCTCCATTCAGCTGACACTGGGGTAGCCTGCTAATTACAGTCTCCACCAGTAAGAACACAGGCGAATAGAGACCAGATTTGAATTTAAACCCACGGTGTGAAGAAGTGCTTTGAAATCAGAGCATGCAAACAGACATACACCAAGTCAGTGATGAGACTGGTGAGCTTTGATACACTTGTGGTTACACAGTCCTGCTTCTCCTCTTAAGGTAATTCTTTACTCAGAGATGATAATAATGCGATTAGCGAGTGAAAGCCAGCGTAACAAGTTAGAATTATAATCCCTAAAGTTGGCATCACCTACAACACCCTTCAAAATGTAATCCACACGGTGTGAGGCTGTGATTATGATTATTAGGCGCGGTGCCAAGCTTATCAGTGCTGAACACCACATCCTCAAGCCTGTCAATTCAGAAACTCTAGCGCAATAAAAATACACAATGTAATTAGGACATTAGCATCCTTGTACGTCCAGAACGTCTCCGCCCATCCCCAGTTCACCTATTCCTTTACTGCTACCTAATAAATGAATGTAAAACAGTGCGAATGCATTTCTAAATCTAACTCTATTTTTGATCCATACATCATATGTATGTATGTATGGATGGCATATTGTAGAGACCCAGCTGAAGTACAGGATATATGCTAAGCAAAGGAAAACGTATCAAAGGGTATGAGAATCAACTGCATTTCAAGGTCAACCTAGTAAATGATGGAAATCAACAATCGAGGTACCTTAAAGCAAAAAAGCATTCATGTGATAACATATGCTTTCCTTGCTACACACAGGACGTTCCAGGTGTGTATGGGGTAGCCCCGGGAAACCCTGTATGTATACCTGATTTTATTTTTAACATCATGAGGCTGTGTACTCAATTCTTATGACTTTAAACACAAAACCCTGTTTGGATAAAACGTGCCTACAGAGACATGGTGGACAACGTCACATTGCTGTTCACACACGAGCAGTGTGCACTCATCTGCTTCTGCCCGTCTTCATCACTGACTGGAGGGAACAGGATCCTTCTATTCCTTCTCAGAGTGTGTTTCAGTCTTTGGTGGCAAACCAGTTCCTCCTCCCGTCTTCGTGTGATCCGCCAATCAGGACACGCCGGTGCCAGTCACTATGGGCTCTGATTGGTCGAAAATGACATCATTACTACAAGTCCGATACTTCATCAATTAATGCGGGAGCGCTACACAATGAGCCAATGGCGCTGCGGAGAGGGAGTGCTACACACTGCCGCCCTGGATAACTATACTTTCTTTCCGTCAGCTCACAGACCACTCAGACGTCTCTATTTTCTCACGGCCACAGGCACAGCGGTATACGTGCAGGCGGAGGCATACGCTTGGGAGCACGCACACACACTCTTCTGCGCGCATGTATTCCTCACCCATGCACACTTATCTTACACAACGCGAACACACGTTCAAGGCATGAATGAAAGTGCACCGAAATTGGATAATTGCAGGCTGAAAATTGCGGGCTGCCCAATACACGTACCCTGACAAACAACAGGCAAAGCGCATACTTGACATACCTGCACATAACTGGTTTGAAACCAGTGTGTACTGGCCATTGATTATGGCTTGACGTGACTGCATCTCTCACGCCAAACCTCAGAGAATATTACAGGTTTATACAAATATTACAATATTACAAAGGTCTAAAGGAAGCTTGCTTGCTTTGCTTCGTATTTGCACATTTCCATGTCGCTAAAGCATTTTCTTATTTAAGGATTAAGGAGAAACATGACGCCAAAACATGGATTTGCTACCGAATGATGTCACACACAACTGCCATGATCCACGCAGGGAAGGAGCCACGTCCTGCTCACGGAGCTACACGCTGCATGTGTGTTGACAGTGGGGTCATAGGGCGTTAACAGGAAGTGGACAGTGAGAGAGAGAGAGAGAGAGAGAGAGAGATATCTGTGGGGAGTGGGGGTCTGTTATGAGGGAGAACCATCTGTCAGCTTTGCTTTCCATGTTGTTGAGGCCCAACACAAAACGTGGCTATAAGAGAGGGCCCAGTCTAACATGACACATGACATCTCCAGACACATGCTTAACACAGCAGCCCTGTGGATAACCCAACCAAACAGTCATCCTAAAATCATATGTTGAGTCCCCGAATATATGGAATCTGCACGTTATACTGTGCAGTTTTCTTTCACCACTTGTGTCACCACTTCTTTAATCTGTCACCAGTTATAATGATTAACGGAAATAGTTTTGACCCCCCCCCACCAACCGCCAGTCGGTCAGTCATGTGACGTGTCGGCACATGGCTGCGTTTACTATTGGTAGTAGTCGCCGGGAGAGAAGGCTGATAAGGTGAGAACGGTGCGTGAAGGTAGTTTTTAGCATTCTATCGCCATCTACTGGTGAACTGGGTAAAAACACTGCTTTACTCAGCACTGTGGCGGGGTTCTCACATTCAAGTTTTAACTGCACTTTGAAAATCTATGTTGAAGCAGAAGCAATGCAAAAAAAAACTGTATCACATTTAAAATAGCTGTACTTCTATAGTGTAACCAAACAAATGGACCGTTGTTAAAGAGAATTCTACGATTATTCTATTATAGACAGTATGACAATTGAAGTTTTGCATCATTCTGAACAAGCTGAAGGAACCTATCCTTACCAGAGGGAGCTTACATCATCTCACCTTTAATTACCATGCACCAACATCACATGAGTTCAGGTTTAAATATCATTAACCATGTGTAATTTCATTTCATTTAATAGTCTCCTCTATGTGTTTAACTTCTTGAAATGCTAAACCAAATACGCCTCGCGTTATGGCAGAAACACAGATACTTTATTTCACGCAGTTCAGAAATGTTTAAACCTTTAAAGTCATGTGTCTTTCAGGTCATGTGACCTTTAATGTCAGTGTAAACCTTTCCCAACCAAACCCTTCACCAACAATTAACCAAAGACTTCAAACATGTGACATCACCACCACTAATGACATACATGGTTCATGAGGGGGATTTTGGACCCCAGCATGAAGACGTGCTGCTTCCGCTCAACTCTACACATCACTGGAAAACTAAGAAGGGTTAGAAAACCAGGTGTACATATGATAATTTAATAATGTATTCATTGCATGAATTTCTTAGTTTACCTACAAAAGAAGAATGAAAGAAGCAGTAAAAATGCAAAAAAAAAAACAAAACCTTGAATGTTTAGTCAATTTTGTTATACTGTGGTAATGACATTTTGCCAATGTGCAGTGACTGAGATTTCTGTCAGAACTGTTCCATTCTGAAATGAGTCATCTTAAAGTGTTACGAAAATGATTAAAAATTATTTCCAACACTTAGAGCGTATTACCGTGACCTGAGGAATCCATCCATGGTGATTTTTGTGTACAAAACAACATCTCATTCTGTTAACATTACAAGAGAAGAAAAACCTAGGCCGATACTTCATTAGAAAATTATTAACTCGACAAAGTTATTAGTTTTGTGGTTTGGGATGGGTCGCGTGACCGGCTCAGTTACGAGTGTGTATCTGTCCCACAAACTAGCACAGATAATGTGTATATGTGAACATAATACGGGCAGGTGATGTAGTGAGAAGTCCAACTGAAGTTAAAGGTGAAAAACAAAGAAAAAAGACTTTTATGGCAGCAGCCTGGGGTTTTAGAGGCAGCGAGAGTACTCACTGGATACCCAGAGGCAGCGCAAGTACTCACTGGATACCCAGAGGCAGCGCAAGTACTCACTGGATACCCAGAGGCAGCGCAAGTACTCACTGGATACCCAGAGGCAACGCAAATACTCACTGGATACCCAGAGAGAGCGCGAGTACTCACTGGATACCCAGAGGCAGCGCAAGTACTCACTGGATACCCAGAGGCAGCGCGAGTACTCGCTGGATTCCCAGAGGCAGCGCGAGTACTCACTGGATACCCAGAGAGAGCGCGAGTACTCACTGGATACCCAGAGAGAGCGCGGGTACTCGCTGGATACCCAGAGAGAAACACATGTGATTCAGCAGGTTTCTGTTTTAAAGAGGACTTCCTGGTTTTGGTGCAGTTCATATCCGTTCTCCTGTCCAGAGGTTTAACCTCAGTAGGTTGTTTTGAGCTTCTGCGTATGACCACAACCGGTCACCATCATCTCAGTCTCTCTTCACCACAATAGTTCCCGCCACAATATCGTACACAGTCCTGTTGTGTTGAAAAAAAAGCAGAGTGATGAATGCTGGGAAGAAAAATGCAATGGAGAAGTTCTTGTTCAAGGCCCGTACCGTGGATCTAAAGGAGAGGGAAACGAAAACGAGAGAAATCAGAGAAATCCACATGGTTTCTTGAATTACCATACAACTGCACAATCACATAATATATCTGACATGTTGAAGTGCTGCTGTTCACCTTGTCACCAACGCAACAAATGCCTGATTTACATCAAAAGGTCGACACTTACGCAGACAGGCTAACGTTGGTCGCCGGGACTACACGAACCCGGTCGGGTTGCAGAAGGACCGAAGTGTCGCAAGTGACCACTCTAAGGCCGATCAGGAATTTCCCTGGAGTGGTTCCGCCAGCTCCCCAAATACATATAATCTGAAATGTGATTCACATGTCTCCAAATAATCCAGATTACCAGATTTTCATTACACTCTAATTGTCTGATGCAATCAAGCTGACCTCATAGAAGCACACCAAGACCCGGTACATCAGGGCCACCAGCATCATTTTTTGCAGTTCCTCCATTGATGTGTCTTCATCTATTTCTTCCACGATGAAGTGCAGGGCAAATTTTGATATATCCCTATAAAACATTGGAGTTTCTAAAATAACTCACTTACTTAAAGCAAATAACTTGGACACCACAAATATTTCATGTCCGTGTAAAGAGTCATGGTAATGCCAGCATTAATCTAAGATTTAGTGATACAGTCTTGGTCCAAACATACCCTCCATGTATAGCCTCCACCCTCCATGTATACCCTCCACCCTCTTCAAAGCCCCTCCCTCCAACCACATGAAAATATATTTTCTTTAATAATTAGACAGGAAGGAGAGTTGTGTGTTTAAATGCTAAGTGAACGCACAATGTCATCTTGTACCAAACAGCATTATTAAAAGAAAATGTGTCAGACTCACGTCATTCCACTCATGTACATTATGCTGAGAATGATGGCTGCTTTTATGAAGAATAGAATGAAGAAATCCACCATCTCAGCCAGGAATCGTTGAATAGGAGAGGGAATCGAATACTCTCGACCTAAGTCAATATTGCAAATTAGTTACAGGAATAGCAAATTTGCATTACATTGCCTAGATATTTAACAGGCCCTGCTTGATATCTGTAGGTTACACAGGTGCACGTGCTGGCAACTCGACCTGTTTGGATCCAGACGAGGCTGATATCACTAGATTAGGTGTCATTACAATCGGGATCCATTAGGTCAGTGGCGGTTCTGGGAGGCAGTGCGAGCAACAAGGAACACATTGGCCCCTGTAACATAGCCCCGGCCGAATTTCAAATGATCTAGAACTGCTGATATTAAATTAAAACCGAAATATGCCTACTAACGTTTCCCATTTAAAAGAGGCGGGGAAACAGTATACGAATCTATAAGGAAAGCCCGCTTATGTAACCCAGTACCTGGCTGCTGTGCGTTGCCATTCTGGTGTTGTTGATGCTGTTGTGTCAATTGCGCAGGTGGATTATCAGGAACTCGCGACCCGGTGTCGTTAACTTCTCCTGGACCGTTACCGGCAGAGTTAGTACTAGGGAGAGGAGTGGAAGAGTCTGAGAATCCCCAGGAATGGTTCACCCAGTTGCGGAGGTCTGCGTTAGCCAAATCTGCACCCCATGTCGGCACTCCTAGCGATACGTTCGTGCCTGGTGTTGGGAAATAAGGTAAAAGGGAAATCCAGCTTTGCCAGGTCACATAACTGCAGTAATACTGCCACATCCATTCTTGCAATTTTTGGCAGTATTCCGACGTGCTGGAAACGTCCGTTTTGCTTTGCGCTCTGTGTTTATTAGCGCCGTTCATGTCCTTTGCGTTCCGAGGCGCGCAGCTGATTTTTGGAAACGTTTTTGGCCGTTCGCGTAATCTTCCCTCGGAGTCCGCCATGCCAGATCTGTCATCGCAAGCATTCTGTGTAGTTCGAGTGCAATATGAACACATATAAAGAGTAATACGGTAATGTGGACATAGCTCATGCTTTGAATTTGCTAGAGGCCTTCTGTGATAACCCGCGCCACGGGGCCGTTTCCTGCAATAACATTTCCGGATGGTGTAGGAAGTTTTCAATAGAATTTGATATAAGATAAATAAGTTGTATAGTGATAGGTCATGAAACAGTTGACTTTGCCTAAAGGTGATCTATGTATTTCTAAATTCTGTGTATTCTGCGGTATGGACATCCAATATTCTATCAACAATGGAAAATAGTATTAATCTGAATACTTTTAAGATTATCTTAAAAGACGCCTTGAGAAATTATATTGGGCCACAATACCACAAGCCGTAAGAAGTGAAGGTTATACAGTATGAAATATGGATTGTGGGATGTTGTTATTGGTGGTAAAGCTTATTTTGCTTTGTTCAGTCTTTATCAAGCACAGACGTACTGCGTGTTGCCTGTGTAAGAGATCCGTCAAAGCCAGATTTATTTGGACTTTTTTGTTGTTGATACTGCTTCAAAACTGGTGACAGCGCTTCGGTGGGCAAGCTAAGTGCTATGTAAAGGGTGCCACCTCGTGGTGATCTTTATTACGGCACATCTTGGTCCATAATCTCTCTAACCGACAGAACAGCTTTACAACAGAGTCCGGACCATTCAGTCTATAGTCTGGACAGAACTGAATGTGTTGAATGTTATGTGAAGGCAGTAGGCAGAAGGTCCAGTCTCAGAGTGGCACTATTTGTTCAGCCAGTAATAGCAGATATACATGTAATAGCACATCTGTGTTGAAAGACTGATAATTCATATCAGCTATCTTGGGAGTTGGCAGATAAAAAAATGTCACTCTGTTATCGAAGGTTTTCAGCTTTCTGTTGTGATTGAGTACATGACAATACAGCCAGACTTTATTGGTTCGTGCACATCAGTAATACGGCTGTCCACAATTACATGAATGTAAAAATAAATAAATACGTATGGTTAGAGGACAGACAGAGTATAAATGTCCTTTTCTTGGAGGTCATAACCAGCTTTGTCAACGGCTGAGCCCAATGAGTTGAAGTAACATCAGGAAAATTACTACAATATCAATGTAGAGATTCAGAGCTGCAAAAATATACTCCTCTGGACTGATGCTGTATTTGTGTTTTCTACCTAGCATTAGCTGTGTATCCACTACCAGGTACTAGAGAGAGAGAGACAGAGAAAGAGACAGAGATTTGACATTTCTGTTAGTAATGACACCGACGTCTACGTGCCTTTATGGCTTTTCTGATTCCAAAGGTTTCGATAAATACTTACAATCGAGAAGACCAACGTTGCTAGTGATGCATACGCAATGTAAAGATACTGTTGAACAAAAGTATAATAAAAGTTGTTGCCGTTAATAATGTTGAGTTAATAATGTTGAGTTAATAATGTAGTTAATACAGCTTCCAGTTGTATTATTTACCTGGGATCTCAAGATAGCACAGAGTAATCCAAAAGAGATCAGTGTCCAGCATATTACCCACAATGACCCAGTAGCGGCTGTGAAGTCCCACTAAAAGGCAAAAGGTTTGGACAGCAAGTCTGAACACTTATCTGTATTTAAATGTATACTTGTATATGCGTATTTAAATGCAACTCAAGGTATAGTCGTAAATGCATTTGTATATTTTGTTTATTCGGTCCTTCATTCTTTGTTGGATTCCAGACTGCTGGACTCAGATACAACAGAATTGTTCCAGCGCCTCAGATGTAGCAGAAGTCAGAAAAATGGCTAATCAGGAAACTAACAAATACCCTTTCATAGCGCTGCGTTCTCGTGGCTGTAACGTGAGACTGACCTTAGACTGCATTGCAAACACGCTGAGAGCAAAGGACACCAAAGCGGTGGCACCTACTGCCCACAGCACAGCCTCTGCATTGTAGAACCTATAAACAAAACGTTCTTCAGTGTGGTCCATCTGTACTGTAATTCACCTTGTCAAGGGACTGTTTGAACTCTATAGCCTATATTCTTAATGTTTGCCCCATGTAAAGTAGTGCAGTGTTGTTGTTTTTTTACTAAGCTCTCGGCAATCGGTAATCGGTAGGTACTCACACGGTCACTGATCCAAGCAGAAGCCCCTCTGCAATGGTCTGTTTGGGCGGGTCGGGTTAGAAATGGCACCGTGTTGCATGTAATCAGCGTGTTCTTAGATTTGTGCCTGGTTGAAGTGCTACTTACAAACAGTCCAAGGAAAATGAAGTTCAAAGGGACCTTTCGACGTATGTTGCCACAGCACGACAGCACAATGATGAGAGCCAGCGTGACTGCCCTTTGTGAGTAAATCACGAGAACAAAACCTCTCAGAATAAGGCCACTAAGACCAAATGGCAGATGAACGTTTCAGAATAATTACATCATGGTGAAGTTGAACCAGGAGGTCCTTATTGTCCAGTTTCTCAGGGCGTCCCTATGAAGATCAGACAGAAGAGAGTGGTCCGAATATTAATTCAAAGCACTAAACTCAAAGAATTGGTTAAATATGAGTGCCTGATTTATCAGTATTAAAATCCATACACAGAGTTTTGCATATTTATTCACTTAGGGTTATGCAAAAAATGTTCCCTTTGGAATGATCTTTGCTTGATTGGTTCCTAAAATGTCGTTTGCTTTTATCTAAGACATAATAAACAAAGACAGTCTGATATAACAAACAACACACAGATTTTATATTGCTACATCTTTATGGCACAGTTGAGGTAATAGCAGGGTAATTAAATTCAGGTGTGCACATGGCCCGCCCTGCCCCACACGCATCACTTTGGATACCTTGTCTACAGCAGAATTAGGTTGAAATGCAGCAATAAACACAACACGAGATGTTAGATGAGGATTTCAATAGAGTCAAAAGCACCTAGACTGATCATCAAGCACATGACTCAGTTTAAATGGAAGCAATTCAGAAATTCAAATAGCTTTTATACTCTTCTCCTTTTGGATGGGGGTTCTACAAATACCCTTGCATGGGAAGCCAAGAGAATCGTCTCCTTTGCTGCTTAAGAACGTGGATACCTTCCCATCTTTGGACCAGTGAACTCCAAGTTGTATCAGCACATGTTCTGTCTAATATGAAGATTAGTTCATATCTTTATCGGACATTTATGAGGAAACACAGATCATTCCAAAGGGGTTGCAAAAGTCTGATCAAACGGCTAGTTTCATTTGTGATGATAAACTTCTGACTCACCAATAGAGAAACGCACAGATGATGCCAATTGTTATCAGCAACTGGACCATAAGAGTCAGGTACACCTTTCTCACAAACCCTGTATGTAAACATATAAGCCGCGTCCAATCATCGAGGTTACGGGTAGAAACTCTGCAATGGATTTTTTTTTTAGATTGTCAAGGATGTTCCAGATTTACTATTAATAACAAAGTCACGCTTGAAATCAGTGGACCTTCCGAGCACATTTTGATGGATGTACATTCATTTTCACGATTACACGCGCGTTATGAGGGGGACTTGTTTAGACGAAATACCTTCTACATGTACTGATAGTATTGCCAGCATCCAAATGTGTATTTATATATTTATCTTGCACCTTGCACCCAGAACAAAACGTTATTTAACGTCACTGTTTACTGTACATTGCTGTATAGCTGTGATCACAGTAAAGATCTGCTTGACCATGCTGTAGACCATCTGTATTTCAGTTAGCTATCTTGCTAGAGTATTTTCAATCAAGCAAGGACCCTGACAAATGTTAAAACTCCAGTAACCCTGCAAAATGATTCACTCACAACAACAAGCAGAAATAAACACCATTTTAACAAAGATATAATATTGTAATAAAAGGTTATAATAAACGGGTTTAATGAATACAGTCCTAACCAGGCACATACAGATCAACCCACCTCTTCTAATAGCAGCATCGGAGAAGAAGTTAACATCTTCGAAGTTCTGGCCATACTCCGGAGGAGCGCTGTTCGGCATATCTATGTTGCCATGTTGAGGAACTTCCTGGCCAGTCCTGGTCACTGGTTCGTGGTGTTGGGGGTACGAGGGATTATAGGGGGGCGGAAGTGGCTCACAGCTGTACACTGCTGGTCTTTCCATGGTAGGTCTGAGTAACCAAGACAAGGGACTTTAAAAGGTTTATAATACACAAAATCAGTCTGTGCTAGCTTTACACACACACACACACACACACACAAAGAATGTATTAGTTGTGTCTCTTCAGTATATTAGTGATTAACATTTTATGCCTATATATTTTCTACATCTTTATGACTTCAGTGAGAGTGTCCATCTTACCTTTCACACTCGGTACCAGGCAAGGTCTGTTTCTTCAAAAGCTTCATGCAGGGCAAAGTCTACTGGCAATCATTTTGTTTCCAGGGCGACATGACGTAGCCTACTGCGGCAAATCGATATTTAACAGTAAAAGGAGTATTAGTAATCTTAAATGGAAAAGTTTATTAGAGCAACTGTTCACTGTAATATATACTTTATAACATTAATAAATCCAATAAGTTTAATATTGAATGTATTGATTGCAATATTCAATGTTCTATTTATTCACTTAGTAACGCAGTAATTTATAACTTATTTTACAAAATTGACGTAATTCTGTAATTATGGATTAGAACGTGTTATCAAACTAATCTGTCTAATCAAATTAATCTGTTGATACTATGTTTGCTAATTTGATAAATTATCAAATTTGTTTTTGTTAGTATATTAATATATAAACGCTATATCCCCGAGCTTTAGATGTTTCTCTTGTATAATTACGCTATTACGCTACACAAACATGTCCTCTAGAGGGCGATACGCAACCTGCTATCAGGCGGTAATATTTTCTGGCGCGCCAAGTAGTGGCAAGAAGTGAACTATGCAAAGCATGCTTGTAAAAAATAAATAAACGGGGCGCCAGATAGATTGATTGCTGTCTTTCTTTGTAGGCATTTCTAGCGTCTAATGTTTATATCACACAATAAAGAAAATGCCCCTTAGCTCACAGAATGACAGACGATAACATTACAACTGCACCCCCAACTCGGATCAAAGGAAAAGTGAGGTGATTTTAAACACATCTAATATTATCAATGCGACACATGTGACTGAATATCTGCGGAGGTCTTACTCTCATTCGGCGTGTGCAGTACTGAATCTTGCTCAGTAGACAGAGGTCAAGCACTCTTAACTTTACCAGAGGTGCTTCTGTCGACTTATTTCCTACAGATAAACCTAGTGGCTGCAGCACGAGCTGTAGCCTATAATTCTATAATGAGAATTGGGCTTCCGCTCGAGCTGTGGAGATTCTGCAGGGGTATCATTTCATATGTTTTCTGTTCGTCCTGATTAATGCAGGATACAAGCAAGTAGGAGGAGACGCTAGAGGAAAAGGAGGGGACAGGGAGAGAGAGAGAGAGAGAGAAAGAGAAAGAGAGAGAGAAAGAAATATCCTATCATTGGTCTTGTGCAAAATGCTTAATATTCAATGACCTATCACCTAAAACAGCAGAGGGAACGTCAAAACAACAGTGGTTCATTCAACTGAGAGAAGGAGCCCTGGTTGTGAAAGGAGGCCTGGAGTGATACGCTATTCGCCTCGTAAACTTTACTGTCAGCGTTTCTGCAACTTGCGCCTGTGAAGCCGTATTTCTAAGGACACCATGGAAGTGCGTCTTGTACCGTATGCAAATGCGCCCGCTGACGTAGCTGATCATGTGGGGTTTGGCGTAGATCCCCCTGTGATCGCGGATTTTTTTTCGGCTGTTGTCTTTAGGATTCGGTACAATCTTTACAATTATAGTGGCGCTCTATTGCTCCGTGCCTTGCAAAAGTACGCGCGGAGGGGACAACGCTGCTCGTGCCGTCGCTCCCAGCGTCCCGTACGTGGTGGACAGGTAGGAAATCACTGAATTAAATATTCACTTGACTATAAAATAAGCAAACAGACCCAAAAGTTGTGACTGTAATGTGTTCGTGTGCTGATTACTTTGCTGGCTGAACAATGATGTGGTCGCAACTGTAACTTAGTCGGTGTAATTTCTTAACTTATGCATTGAACTTTGTTTGTCCTAGCCATATTGTAGAAAGTGGGGGACCTGAAAAAAAACCTCATGCAGCCGCTCTGATAACGTCGGTTGAAATAGATTCGTGTCGTGATTAAATGCTAGCGCGTTACATGCTGGAACTTGATGTTTGATTAAATCCTTAAACGAGAGAATGTGTGCTTGAATATGTCTTCTACTTCGATGTCGAAATAACCAGCAAAATATGGCTACCAATGTCGACACGGCGTTACGTCGGCTCAAGTGATTGTATAGGTCCGTCATTTGCCCATTAAAAAAACGGTGTGCTGTGTACGCAGCACTGCCGCGCGTTATTTCGCACTGGGGCTATGATTTATTCATGCATATGTATGAAGTGAACATAGCTAGCTTACATACTTCTGGAATGCTAACTAGGTAGCCACTTTGATTTTTGGGTTGGAGTCGTGTGATGTAGGCACTGGTGACGCCTTCTCCACCACGCCGCACGGCTCGCGCATGCAGCCCGTGCCACATTGCAGTACTGTATTCCCCGAAACTGTCGCAAATGCGAACTGTGTGAATTGTACACATAACTTGCGCTCGAGTCTCGATCCCTCAAGTGCATCACAACGGACACACTTATTTACAAATTGACGTCTTAAACTAGGTTGCGATATAAGGCATTGAACGATCTTATAGGCATTCTCGCTGGAGTGAAACAAGTGTTTAAAACTTAACTTCTCCCTAAAAAATATGTTTATTGTAGGAGTGCCTTTTAGTAGATTTGTGTAGGACCCCACATGCAGTAACACACACTGTTTGTGTTTGAACCAGTGTCAGACGCTAGAACCTGCAGCGATGCACCAGGGTCTTCTGAAGTCATGTGTGGCTTCTCACGTTTCTCAGATATATGTTAAAGTATTACCTACTTGCCACCTCTGTCTTATAAACTGTGTTTTCCTGCTCTGAAAGCTTGACTGATGATGGGTTGAAGCAGTTCTCTGAAACTGGACTTCAGATTCGTGGCCTTAAAGCTACCTAAGGGAAATGCATTGTCATTGAATTTATATGAAAAGTGCTGACATATCATATAGGCTCAGTGGAAATAATACAATCAGTAAAACTCTCTTGATAATATAAAGCCACAGATAATTAATCAGAGGAACTAACTGAAGATGTATTTTGAATATGGTGCATCACTAATACAATTTCCTTTCTTCCTTTGCCCTCTAATGTTTAGATGTTTGTGCAACGTTCAGATTATTTGAAGGCATAGCTAGCAGCCCTGTATTTTTGGCTATAGCCTTACCTATGAATAGGGGTGATGTAAGGTACACAGGAAGAATAAACTGGCTGTCATGAGTGCCTTATAGTTAAGAAAGTTTTGTCCGTTACCAACTTTTATCAGTGATACAAAACTGAGACTTGAAGTATTGCCGTCACAGCCAAACACAAGACTAAAAACTCAGGACCTCGATTCAGAGTCACTGGCTGTGCCACAAAATCTTTTTTGTGCCAGGTGACTGGCTGGATTCAAAATGGCTGCCTGCGTTCATACTGAAGGGCTGACGTCTTTGAGGAGGCGGTTGCTACTGCCTCTGCCTGTAGCTCGTGGCGTCCGTGACTAAGCCAACAGAGTCGCTGATGTCATAATCGTGGGCAGGGCTCCATTGAAGGCTGTGTTTTCTCTGTCGGTGGTGGTCATGACTTCACTGCATGGAGAGTCTTTTTGTGAGGGTGTCTTGCCTCACACCATGGCCATGTTATTTATTAGCAAGTCTCACAAAAGCCGTAAATCGCCTTATTTCTGCGTTCATCTCTTTTATGTCGTGTATTTCAGCTATTTAGTTTTATTTTGGGAGACACACACTCATGCTGCCCTCTGACCCGTCCATCATTAAAAGTAGTTCGGGTTATGCTAGCGCGTTGTAGCATATCAGACTTTTCTTTAGTAAGGCAAATGCTGTATTGGCATAAATGTTATTTTATTTATTTATTTTTTTTTTGTGACTGATGTAGATGCAGGTCTTTGGCCTCTGATGTGTTGCTGGTACCCTAGCTTACTTTAACCATGAAGTGATTTAATGTTTATCAAATGTGTCCTATGCGTGGGAACTTGAGATAATTATCCCTAGGGAAATAAAGATTGAAATGAGCACCCATGAAGTTTGTACACTGTACAATAATAACAGCTCTGAACTCCCTTTTGTAATGTTTGATGAGTTAGAAGATCAAAAGAGATCTGACGACACTCCTACATGCAGCTTGGAGAGCCCTGTGTAGATCCTTGGTGCTCTCTTGTTGAGCTCTGCTCACCCCGTAGCTCTTAGGTTTCTCTGGATGTTACAACGGCCTAATATTTGTGGTCAGCGATGTTTTCGTGTGGATCTGGAGGAATGTTCTGGATCATTGTGGTGCTAGTAGAGCCAACAATGACCCAGTTTTAGCTTCCTGGCAGAGACCGCCACATTTTACCCTAAAATGTTCTGGAAAAGGACGACGGCCTTGATGCTGTGTGTTCTAACAAAGTTTCCAGAGCTTGTAGAAGCAAAACAACTCTGCAACATCACTAAACTCCCACCATACAGAGTATTAAGTGGTGTTTTGCATGTATGTGGGTGAGAACCTAAACTAAGCTATATACAGTGTTCAGCAGTACTCTGTTAAATGTTTGTGCTTTTTAGAATTCACTTCCTTTACAGTAATGAATGGATGAAAAGTAGTTGGATCACCATATTTTTATCTTATTTTTGTCTGAGAACCATATTTCATACCACACCTAGCTAGTAATTGTTTGAAAATAGACTTGGTGTCATATCTAATCATTTTTGCTGTACGCCCAATTGATAATGTCAGACATCCCATTATTTTGACCTTTCATAGTGTGAATATTTGAAACATTTTCACAATGTTTAGTATTGTATTGTATTGGATATTTTTGATGCCATTTCTTTGAAGTTTTTGCAATCAAGCTAATTGTTTATGTTCTAGCATGTCGTTCCAATTAAGATGCTGATCATCACAGCCTACAGTTCCCTGGTAAAACCACGCTGTCGCCGTGGAACCACGCTGTTGCCATGGAATCACGCTGTTGCCGTGGAACCATTCTTTTTCCACTATGGATCCCCTTTTCCCCTTTTTTGATCATATTAAAGGAAAACATGCTGATCACATATTTACAACAGAATCTGGTAGACAGCCGACTAATTGGTGAATTCTTAACCACAACTGTTCCACATGGATTATACCTGCTTAATCTGGTTCACATAAAACAAAATTTTGTAGGAATCTCATATTACAGTTTTTCTTTTAGTCTCCATTTTCACCTAGTGCTGTTATGCCACTGAGAAGCAGCTTAGCGTCTGATCCAAACTGAATTACTCTAAGTAGGCTGCATTTACTGTGTTGTTTGTGTGGGAATTTGTGTGGAAATGTTCACATTCTGAATTACACTCACGAGCAGTCTGTACTGTCTAAAAAGACATTATAATTGCTAGGTGATTTTAATTTCAGGATAGTGAAGCAGAATATTGTTTAATCGGTGTGCACAAAACCTCTCTTTTCAAGCAAGATGTTCTACTTCTCCATCTCATTTCCTGTCCTCTTCTCAGGGGTCTTTGATTCAGTGGGTGCTATGCTGAAGTTGTCCGTCAATTGTTTTAATAGCGTGTAAAGTGTATGAGGGAGCTATCTAGTTGCTGAGGCTCTGAGGTGAACTGTGCACTGACCAGAATGTGCTAATGACATAACTTATTATAATAGTGGCAGGAACTTGGAGCAGGCCGCTAGCATTAGGGCAGATGGACAGGTCCGCACTTCTCGAAAGCTTAGCGGCGTAATAGCCATCGTTTTTTTTTGACACTATCCAAAGAAGTGCTTGCTCTATTAACACCATGCTGCAATGCTTTTGAGCAAATTGGCTGGCACGCACTTGGCCATTTCAACACCATCGATAGGCTGTGGCTCCCAGCAGCAAGTCCATAGCCATCGGTGCGCTAGGACAACTTGAGGGGTGGATTTACTTGCTACACAGTTTTTGTTTGGTGGATGCGTTAATTGTAAATCAAAGACTGACCTCAGATGTTTTGGGCCTCGGACGTGGTAGGAGAAGAAGGAGCACCTACCATGAGGCAACCAGAAACCAAACCATCTACTGCCATTTTTAATGGCTGCTATGAGGTTCAGTGCTCTACAGACAAGGCGTGGAGGTCTAGCCTTGTCCCATCTGACCACAGCAACGTTATTTTCATAGTTTCAAACAAATGGTGGTTTGATAAAAATCCCATGTAACTTTTTTTTGTTTGTGTTGTTGCCTTTAAGTACGGTATTCTGTGTCCAATCCTCACAGTCCTGTGTACACCATCATTGGGAGTTTCATGGTCATCGAGACAACAGACCTCTGGGCCTCTAAATTTATAGATAGGACACTGAATTCTTGGGTGGGGGGGATTGTTTGTTTGTATCATATGTTTTAAAGGCAGTAAGTATAAAGTAGGTTGATGTGTTTGTTTGACTTTTCTGGTCTCTTTCTGAGCTGGATGGTTGTTGTTGCCTATGTTAGCTATACAATATATTATGTACAGCCTTATAGTGAAGTGTGGTGTTTTTTTCCCGAAATAATTTTTCAAGAATGACGATTATTATACGATGATATTGATGGTTGCTGTGCTGTAGGGTTTGTTAAACACCACCCTGAGAACAGACCTCGCTTAGCACAACATAAAACAAGCATCATCTTTTAAACATTTGATAACACTGCCTTTCTATCCCTCAGCCCTCCGAACAAAACTTCGTTATTTTCATGCAGACCCAATATACAGAGAATCTTTATCAAGATATCCTTATTTCTTAGGATGATTTACTAATTTACATTTTCCCAACATGTTTATTTAATGAAAAAAAATAATTAGCAGTGCTGTACAGGCTTACTGGCCAAATATTTATAACATTTCCATGTTCTTCTTTCCCCTTTACTTTCATACTTTTATGTTGTGAAGTTAACTCGCCTTTCAAATTCTAATCTGAAATTGAGCGGCTCAGGTGTATCTCTATTAATTAAGGATTCTGTGTCTCTGTATGTTTATACACTGCTTATAAAGAGGGTGAAGCAATATTAAGAATGCTAAAAGAGAATTTAATTTTATGTGGAAATTCCCCAAAACACTTGGGTATAAGCACCTTCATAACTGAAGATGAGTGCTGTTTTTTGTTTGTATACCTTTCTTTGTGTTTTGTGTTTTCCATTTCTATCACCTTCGTCACCTTTAGGATTAATTTTACATCAGAAATCGCACACACGCATCCAGATATCTCCAGCGCTCATCTCAAACCGTATAGACCACCTCTCCCTCATTTCGATTGCAGGTGCAGAGGAGGACGCAAAGGAGCAGCAGTGGTGGAACGGAAGATTCTGGAGCCATACCACATCACCCTGGCCAGGGAGGAGGTGGCGTCTGACTGGTGAGCTCCTTTTTCCAAGGCTTTAGATGAACACAGTAAGGATCTAGAACCTTCGCTCCATTTCAGATCTAGAACCTTCGGTCCATTTCAGGATTCTTGTCTAGGCCTTCGTGTGTTGACGTGTTAAGTGTGGCATACACCGTTATTCCCCCTTGTGCATGCTTACTCCAGGCTAAGCAGGCATCAGGGAATTTAAACGCTATTGTATGCTAGCCTGCTTTCTACTGGATACCTTCTCCTGTTGTTTCAGAGCTGTGGTTTGATCTGTCTAGTTCAGTCAAAAGGTTCTGCCCCAGCCGAAAATGTACATTAACCCAGCCACAGGAAATCTAGCTTTCCACCCTGCTTTCCTACTAGCGGGAAGCTAACGTTTTGGAGATCATTTTTTTTCTCAATCAGCTCACATTCATGAGCTTAGCTGTCCTAGTTGGATCAGATGTGTTTTGCTAGTTTATTTAGCCTTGTGTTTGACTTACTTGGTTAAACATCTGACAAATTGTCTAGTAATGGGTAGTTAATTAAATTCTATAAAGAAGAAATTCATCTAAGTATATCTACATGTTACTTTCAAATATTAAATCAATTAACATGGAATGTACTGTTTGGCTTCTTCCTGGACCTTTTGAACCTTTTGAATCCAGCACGATTTCCTGTATGAAATCATGGGTTCAACTCGCTAGGTTTCAATTACATCAAATACACTTTCAGTCAAGCACAAAAGACCACTAAACATAGCAATGAATTATGGTTAAAATGTTAAAATAGATCCGATGTCACTTTGTTTTGAAGCATTCTTTAGTGAATCTTGCCATCTGGTGGAAGAAAACATGGGATTTGAAGTGTAAAATATGAACTCGTACACTAATTAAGTGTCTCGGCATGTTATTGCGTCTGCTGTATCGGAGGTTCCTGTGAAGATTCTTCTTGTGTAGCTTCTTCTCGTTATCTGGAGAAAAGTCGTGATGTATGTCCTCTCAGTTGTTCTCTAAAGGAGGGTCTTGAACGTCCATTACACAGTGCCAGGTCTGATTTTCTTGATAGCCTCGGGTGTAGATTTTTGCAAGGGAGTGTAACAGGTTTGTGGGACCCATATGATTCAAGCCGTTGGACTTTATGACTCAGCCTCACAGTTGGATGTTGGCGGCGGCTTCACGGAGCTCACTGCTGTTTTTCAAAGCTGCGGTGGGCGACCCCCAGGCAGGGGGGCGATGCACACGTCTGGATCTGCAGTGCAGACTAGGCAGGGCGTGAGGTCGTCATCGTGAACGCTAGCTGCTCAAGCGTGCTCATGCCGGCACTCCTGCCAAACTCTGCTACACACAGCTGTAATGCGCTGCCTGGGAAATAGTAACCAATCCCAACGCTACTTGTGCAACCATGTCTGTCTCTGCCATTTGGGCAGGGGGTCTGGGTTCCGTGTAAGAAAGGACTTGGGCGTTTGCCTTTGTTGTGATCTTATCATGGGCAGAAAACGCCAGGCGCGAATCTGAGGTTACATGACGGGGACGTAGATTTTGACTGTTGTCAGTGTGTTGTGTCTTCAGTGTATTGAAGCTGGGCGGTGGAGGCACTAAAACATGACTCTGATCTTTTGATCCTCCCCATGACACTGTGCCAGTATGTCATAACTGGGATGGCAGCCACAGGAGTCGTGGCTGGCGACGCGGGTTGAGTTTCTGCTGGAAATGCCGTGAGTGTGGCCATAGGCTCCGTCTTTACAGATGGATGTGGCGAACACACTTCCCCCACGTTCTAATTTCTTCAGCAACATTCCCCTTTGCTAGGGATCAGTGTTCTACTGTTGGCAACTATGTCCTCTTAAGCCAGCGTTTTGATGGTGTGATGGGAAATTTGTACTATTCTAATACAAAGACAAGTATAAGACCCCCCCCCCCCTGCTGAAGCCTTGTAAGAATATGCAAAGTATGAGCACAAGTAGGTTTGAATGTCTTACTCTGAAGTTTAGGAAAATGTGTAATGAATCATTGTGATTTCATTCACTGTAACCGTGTATGTCTGGTTTGTATCATGATATCTTAATTGTGCCTCCTAATTGTATCGTAAAGGTGAATTATCATATACGTATCAGTATATACTTAGTATTTAATATGTTGCTAAACATGTCAATTGAAGAGTTCATCAGTAATAGCTTTAATTCATGGATTAGGTCTGGGCAGACTGATCATTACGTTGAACTCTTTGTACAAGGCATGACCTGTCTGTTGGCTTAAGGACATTTAAAGCTGTTGTACCACTTAAAATATTAACCACCTCATATGAGCTCATGACTTCAGCAAAGAAGAGACTAGGATAGAACTGTGGAGTATTCAGTATAAAGTAATTATTAAGCTTTTAAATAACATTAAAGTTTATTAGTAATCAGAATTATTAAGATAATAATTCTTGATAATTGGATGTACCGGAATGATGGCGATTTTGTGCATTATAATTCATCTTAATGCATAACAATATTTCCACAAGAAGTTATGATGTATTTGTGTTTATAATTGGGAATTTTAGATTTGTTAAAATGCCTCTATTCATAGTTTTGCCCCAAATAGTTTTTAGCCACCGATTCATAGTGCAGTTATGTCATTGTTAGTATGGCGTTGTACCGTGCTCATGTTTCACAGATAATGAGAATCAGTAGGTGCTGTATCGAACATGCCAATAGTTTTAGTCACGTTTGCTCTATGTGGATTTCAACTCGAAAGAATTGGCCAAAAATAGGAATGCGGAATGTTCATCTGGATCTGTTGAGAAAATCCCTCCCACCTGCTGCTGGGCCGTCTCCATGGCAACTCCTGAGTTCAGAGTTTTCTAGCCTTGTCCCCAGGTACCCCCAAAAAACTGAAATAACCTGGGGGAGACGTTTTGGTTTGCTTTGTTTTGGTTTGGTTTTCATTTTGTGAAGGATATGACATCAAATTACATACACGATATCGGCCCTTTCAAGCCTGCAGTTCATCTCGATTATTAGGAGAAGGATTTCGATTCCTTAACACTTATCAGTTTACATTGTAAAGTTCTGTAAACATTTGTGTATTTTAAATGATGTGTGTTTATTGCATGTAAAGTGGCAAAGTGCTCTTTTTTTTTTGTATGTCCCTGAAATGTTCGTGTTAAGTAGCCCCCACAAAGACAATACACGTGTGTCACCATGCTGCTCCGGAAGGTTCTTGCCATCACACAGACCGCTAGCCCGCGCTCTGAGGGACTGGGTCAAAGGAGCCCATCCTACTCAGCCCTTCCTGCCTGCGTTGTAACAGCTCTGCGTCTGAAACGAGGTTCAGTGCACTGCTGCAGGGTTCCTAGGACCCGTTTGATGAGATTTAAATTAATTCTGTCGCGATCCCAAATTCAGCCCCCACCACCACCCCCAGCCTCCACCCCCCTCTGCGCAGCGTGGTATTAACACAGCTCCACCCCCCACCCCCCGCACAGCAGTTCTACAGCAACATCCTCCCATGGACGGATCCAGCTCAGCCGGTGGGGAGAAAGGCACGAAGAACTGTCTCCTCCCTCCCTCTCTCTTCCTCTCTCTCTTCCTCCCTCTCTCTCACCCCCTTTCTTCCTCTCTTTCTCTCTTCCTCTCTCCCTCCCTCTCCTGCTCTCTTCCCCTCTCTCTCTCTCCTTTTCTTCCTCTCTCCCTCCCTCTCCTGCTCCCTCCCTCTCTCTCCTTACCAAGTCTATATAATACACGCCTCAGTGCCACTCATGTAAGCTCGTGTAGGATATGGATATTAAAGAGGGGTTGGTAGATATGAACCTAAACACAGTAGAAGAGATCGTACTAAAGTCCAGGGAGGCTGGTTTGCTCTGTTTCAATCCGGCTGCTCTTGTGCTGCTGCTGATTTGAACTAACCAGTGTGTCGTGTGCTCACTTTGATGCTAAACCAAGTGATGATGGACAAGAGTGGGTGTGTTTATTAGTTAGCTAGCTAACTCACACATTAATTACACATACACGCTTTATTTGGTGCCGAAGATTTGACCAAATTGTACCAAAGTTTGGTTAGTTGTTAAAAATTTAAATGGAACCAGTGCTGAGAAAAATACATCAGCTACTTTTTTTTTATTAAAGTAATACAGTAATAGCTGAAAGCATATAAATAGTTCTGGATTCAGAGCTAATTATTTCTTAGTAATATTGATATTTTGCAAAGAATTATGAAATTTGTAAGTATAATCATATAAAGCAAGCATTATATTATGGCTTTGGGTTTAATATATTGAGATTGTGTGTGGGTGTGTGTACATTTACATTTTTTAATCTGCTTTAGTTCGTCTCAGTCTTACTAGGCCTGTAATAACAGTAAGTTAGTTTTGCCACAGTTTAACCATCTTTGCCTACATAGTTGTTAAAATATCTTCTGTGATTAAAGGACTTTAAACTAAACTGTTCTTTCAAGTCTGGACCGTTTTCATCATATTTACATATTTTCCTCTGCAAAAACAGACAGCATTAACCCTAATGTCTAGTTGTTGTTTTTTCTACAGAGTCTTATTTAAGTCAAAGTATAAATCAGCCCTTTCTAGGGTAGTTCTCTCCTCTTCAAACATACCTTCACTTGCCCTTTCCAGACCCTTGTCTTGCTTTTAGCTCAGTTGACATAACCCCCCCCCCCCAAGAAACCGAAACAAATGACCAACCCCTAGTAACTCCGCCCTCAGATGCCCCAGCTGGTACGCCTGGAGTGAGCTGAGGTTGAGATACGAGACGACTGTGGCCTCATGCATTTTTCATCAGCCTCTGCTGTACTGTGATCCAGTGAGGTCACTACGAGCCTCAGGAAAGGAGGAGAACGCTGCTCACTGGCGCACCCTCTTCTGCCCAGCTCTGCCACTCGCCTCCGTCCCCTCAAATTAAAATCCGTAAGGACCCTTTTAATCCACAGCTGCAAAGCAGCAGAAGTGCTTCTTGGTGTTTCAGTGCAGTTGCTATAACTACAATATGAAAATGAGGATTGCGTTAATTTTTAATGAAGTCCATCTTGGACTGTGATGGGACAGACCTGGGAGGAATCCAGAACTCCTCTGTAGTCCAGTCCAGAGAGGTTTGGGTCCAGTATTGTGGATTGATGTTTCGATTTTTGACCTCACTATATTCGAGTGCTCGTTTCCTTTTTTTACATTGCACTACGGGGGTTCCAGTCCCTTCGTGTGATTCCTTGTAAAACTATGCAGTAGTTTACCACACCTCCAGGCTAAAACATCTTTAATTTAGACAACCAGAGGTTCAGATGTCTTCCAGTGAAAGGATTTTCTAGAACATGCCACAGTACTTTAGTAGACGTTCAGATGGTGAGCTACTGGGTGATGTGACTGAACTTTCAAACTACCAGTGCCAAAATGTCAAGTCCCTGGTACTTTTCATTAGAATTTTAAATTCAGCAAAACACCAGTGCCAGGAGTACCGCAACATTTTATGCATCTGGGTTGCTATTCGGTTTTATATTCAAAAGGATTATTGACTATTTTTCCCATTCAAATGTCTTGGGAATTTTTCAGTTGAACTAACGGGACTAATCACAATATGTATTTAAATGTATACTCTCTTTGGACTTAGTGTTTTTTGCAGTAATTTCACAAGGTCTCTTTAAATCATTGCTCATTTTTCCTTTTTTGTTTACACCTGGTTGTTCCAAATGGTTTTGAAAAGGTGTGAGCATGCAAATATCTGTAGTGGTTTCATTTATTGTTGCCTCCAGATCCAGAGTCTTGGGCTTTATTTATAAAGATCAGATGTGTAGGTGGCCATTTTAGGATATTTTTATATACGTCCCTCCCCCCCAAATGACTGTTCTGTTTTCTCTAAAGTGACATCCCAGTAGAGAGAATTTGCCTAACCAGTATATAGGACATGTATATTTCAGAAGGACAGCATGTGGCTTTGCTTACAGAGATGTGTCAAATGGCCTCACATGACAGAGGACACCCTGCGTTTGTGTAGTTAGTTGGATTGTGACTTTTTTGGATGAAAACATTAATTTAAAAGAAACTATAATGATTTGCAGTAATACTACTTAGCCATTTTGAACTTCTGGCGTTAGACTAAATACAGTATGCTGTAGTGAATTTCCTTTTTTGTCTTTATTCTTTATTTAGATCGTGCGGCCTGGGATGAAGTCTCATGAAGTCGCCCGTTGCAGCTGACATTGAAAGTCAGCAGGAGTATTCGCGTTGGGTTCTTCCTCAGACTGAGATCCAACCAACCTTCGCCAACCGCCCCTCGTCGTGGTTGCACTGCTGCAGTCCCTGACAAGGTCATGGCAAGTCGCAGAAAGTCCACAACTCCCTGTATGATCAGGCCAAATGACCTGGTGGAACAGGATGAGATGGACGTCTGTGCGGACAGCACGTTGGAGAACGGAGCCTCACAGGTGCCTGCCAGTGACAACTGGACTGACAAAAAGAATCTTGTTAGCACTACACGAGAGACACCAGAGCCAGATAAGCCTGAAGCAGATGTTAGGCCACAGAAAAAAGTACAGGGAGGCTATGAATGCAAATACTGTACTTTCTCAACACAGAACCTTAACGAGTTTAAAGAACACGTGGATTCCAACCACCCCAACGTCATTCTCAATCCTCTGTACCTATGTGCTGTCTGCAACTTCAACACAAAAAAGTTTGACACGTTGACCGAACACAATGAGAAATGCCATCCTGGAGAGAGCAATTTCAAGTTCAAGAGGATCAAACTCAACAGCCAGACCATCCTGGAGCAGACCATTGAGGGTTCAAACTGTGCAGTCATTTGTGATGCAACCAGTCCTCAGGCTGGCGACGACCTTTCCTCCTTCCCTCTGAGCAGATCCATTGCGGTCAAGATAGGTAAGCCAAAAATGGAATGCAAGCGTCCACTCGTAGATAGTCAGATGGATAAGATCACTACAGAGCTACCCAAAAAACAGATCACCGCAGTGAATGTGAACGGAACGGTGATAATCCCAGATGCGACACTAAAGGACGGGCTGTCACACATAATGCCAGCCCTGCAACGTCCACCTAACTACAATTTAGTACCAAAAATTGCTGTCCCTCTGAACACCTCAAAGTACAATGCATCCCTTGATGGCAACCTGACTCTCATCACTTCCTTCAACAAGTTTCCATACCCAACCCAAGCTGAGCTCTCATGGCTCACTGCAGCTTCTAAGCATCCAGAAGAACAAATCAAAGTGTGGTTCACGACCCAAAGGCTAAAACAGGGCATTAGCTGGTCTCCAGAGGAGGTTGAGGAGGCACGCAAGAAAATGTTCAATGGAACAATTCAGCCTGTTCAACAAGCATTTACTGTCTTACCTGCCCAGTTAACCCAGTCTCCAAAAGGCTCACCATCCCTCATTCAGACTGTACCTTGCCATGTGCTTGGACAGTCTGGTTTGGTGTTGACGCCAGTTGCCAATGGCTCAACTGCGACTTGTACTCCCCTTGCACTAACAGTCGCAAGTCAAGCGGCACAGGCTGTTAAGCGTCCCCTCACAGCTTCTGTGGTTGCTCCTGAGGTGAAAAGGCCCTCAATAATCCAAACGGTTCAGACTACTTCAAAATCCGCATCCCCAACACCCAGTCTTTCTTCAGATTGCAAAAAGACCCCAGATCAGATCAAAGAGCTGATGGCAAGCTACACCCAGTGCCAGTTTCCTGAAGACGAAGAAGTATATCGTCTTATAGAGACGACTGGTCTTTCTTGGGGAGAGATCAAAAAGTGGTTCAGTGATCAGCGTCATGGAAACCATAGGGTGGTGCAGTCAGTAAAGGTTGACCTTCCGCTAAAAGAAAACCAGCCACAGAAGCCTGTGGCAACACAGTTTCCACTTCTGGAAAGAGTGAAGGGTAAATCCTCTGAGCAAATGAAAATGTTAGAGGAGTGTTTCCAGAAGACAAGCTTTCCCACACAAGCTGAGATTGAACGCCTCGCAGCTGACACCAGACTGTCCAAAACAGAAATTGAGGGCTGGTTTACGGAGCGCCGTGCCCTACGAGATAACCTTGAACAAGCCCTGCTCAACTCGATGGGCTCCAAAAGGCTGGACAGAGTAGCTCTGAATGGTATTCATGAGCAGGAATCTCGAGGCAGGACCTCTCCCCTTCCTCTTTTAACCACTTCTGTTGGTCCAGAAATCGATGGCAAGTCACTTGGCCTTCTTAAGGAGGTTTTTTCGCAGACACAGTGGCCGTCCCCAGAGGAGTACAACCAACTGGAACTCCAGACAGGGCTGGCTCGCACAGAACTTGTACGCTGGTTTAAGGACAACCGATCAGCCCTGAAGAGTGGAACCTTGGAATGGATGGAGCAGTTCCAGAATATGAGCAACAAAAAGCACAACGGGAAGAACGTTTCTCTGATCCCAGAACCAGCCCAGAGTGTCCTACAGCGACACATCCAGGACGCGAACGTCCTGAAAGGAGAGGATGTTGAGAAGCTGGCGGAGCGATCGAAACTCACCAACCAGGATATAGTGAACTGGTTTACCAGTAAGCTGGGTCACACCATGCCTGATATCACCAAGGGCAAGGACCAACACGAGCAGGCGAGTGTGGACAATGGGAGATGGGTTAAGGTTTCCATGGCAGCTGACAATGAAAGAAAGGACTCTGAGGCACAGAGAGTGGTCTCCGACCTCGAAATACTGTCAGCAGAACACGTAGTAACAGGATGAAGAGAGAAAGGTAGGCCTGACGTTGAGATTTTATTGTTTTTCACTGACTTTCACAAATCCAAACTTTCGTTTTTAAGGTTCCAGACATTCTTTTAAAGGTAGTACCCCATTTGATACTTATGGGTTTAGTATTATGGTAAAAGGTAAATTGTGAAATAAGGAACAAAAAATCCTCCTATTGTTTTTTCTGCTTTGTACTCATATATTCGTAGTTTAATGTTTTAGGATGTGAGCTCCTCCGTTAATTCTAGATTTGATTTACTATTTACATTCTTTCAACCATTATGTAAAATTAATGTCCAAGTTTTGTGTAGTCTAAAATTGACCTTTTTTTGCAGGACTTAACATAGGCTGCTATGACTAACCCCAAAGGGGGGAAAGAAAGTAATTGCATTGACATACTTGGAACCAATGATCTCATACCTGGACTCTGACATCATCAGAGAAAGAGAGGACTAAATGTGTGTGTGAAGTACTATCCAGGGGCTGACCTTGGAGTGCCAAAATCAGACTGCTACGTTACTATTGCTACTTGGGGATTTGGTTTTTTTTTTGTTTGCTTGTTTTTTTGTTTTTTTAGAAAAAGGGCCCTTTGTAAATATATTTTCAACAGATTTGTAAAATTTTCTGAGGATGAGAGTTTTGTTACATTTATAATAATGTAAGTGTCCCCAAGCCATTTTGCTTAACCCTTACAACAATGGAAAGATTTTTTTTTTAGTTTTTTTCTTTTGCGTGAAAGGGTAGTAAACCGATTCACCTGCTGAAAAATGTGGTCACGATAGCACTTAAATATTTCAAATGGACAAAGCGGTGCTCTTTTAAACACCATCTCATTCCTGAAACGAGGTGAAATTATGGACTTTTCTTTGGACCATAGACGCATTGCCTGCAGTTTCATACTGTACCTCACCATAAACGGGACGCAGCCACACGGTGGACATAACTGAAATCAGTCCAGCGATGCAAAAAAAACAAAAAACAAAAAAAAAAACATGTTTATTTGTGTTTCATTTTGCAATGCTACTATGACGGCAGAATCGTGCTGGTTGGCTCCTTCTGGTATTTGAGGTATAAGTTCCATTTCAGTGTCTCAGCTGTGGCGTCGCTCTCAGATAGCTCAGTGTAGTCTTTTCCCTCTTGCCACTGCTGTAGTGTCATGTTCAGACATGTATGAGGAATACTGTATTGCTATCAAGAATCATGCTTGCTCTTTCAAAAGTCTGCTGTAACTCAATAAAAAGAAAAAAATCAAAAACAAAAACTATTCCCAGATCAAATGGCTGATCATAACCTTTGGGCAATTCTTCAAAACTCACATTATCAAAGTTTTCTTTAGTATAGTGTTATTGTGTTTGTCAGGATGATGTCATTTATGTTTCGTTTTTAGGTTTAAAAACAACAGTTTGGGGGGGGGGGGGGGGGACGGACGACAACTGGTCTCTGCTAATTTGTGTTTAACTCATTGTACATACAATAAAAGTCCTACACAAAATAAGATTCAAAAAGCTTAAATTTGGAGATCACTGATCTGGTCCATCCCACCTTCCCCGTGGAAGAACATAGTTACCAGTATTTTCACAGAATCAGCAGTAATATTTTATTTAGCTTCCTGTTTGAAAAATATTTTGGCAAGGTGTTGCCATACAACTTACACACGGCTGCTTCACGCAATCACTAACATTTTTCACTATGGACATTTTCTTTTAAACATTTCAATCTTCTGTTACTTTGCTCAAAAAGATGCGCTGAGAGGAGGAACAACACATTCCTACATCATACAAGCTGAATTCAGTTGAATGAACTATGAATGCTATACAGCTTCAGGCAGTCAGGGGTATTCTAGTCATGGAAGGCCACAATGACTTATTTCTGCACTCTAACCCACCCAGCTAAACTCATGAAGGGGTTATTAATGTACTTGTTTGTATGGGAGAGGAGAGAGAGAAGTGTCCAGAAAACAAATCTGATAGATCATTTGCTAATTCTACAGCTGAACATGTTAAAAGCAATTGTATCTCTTCCGGATTTATGCTAACCATTCAACCGTGGCTTGCATCAGCTCTTGTATGGTGCAATCTCTGCTCTGCTTATTTCAAAGAATCAGACGGAACCATGCAGGGTCTGTTTTTATGCAAGATCAGATCAGTTTACTCACTATGGGAAAGCACCATATTGTGTGTTAGGATTTAGGAATAAAATATGTCGGCATCTACAAGTATTCCAGTGATGCACCAAAATATGTGTGTTCACAAATTAATTTTTGCTGTTGTGGATGTTACAGCCTTTAATGCAGCAAGATCAGTTGTTATGTCTTAGGTTACAATAACTTAATACTCGAACAAAAATCAGTAAGAAAACTAGCAATTAATTTTTAGAATTTGTACATCTTCAGACTCCGTATCTGAACAGGAACATGTTACAAGACTGCGAAACCAACTGAACTATTCAATAAAAGCATGCAAGATGAATTCCGCCATCCCTGCCAGAGTACACAACCTCTTGCCCTACGCTGGGAGAGAGAAACAAATTTCAGTACTCTGTCTCCTTCGTACGAGTTCTACCTGAGCGCCTGGTTCTCCGAGGCTGCTCCTGTGGGCAGAGGAACTCAATTACAGCATTTCGTGACATTACATCAAGAGCAAATCATCGCGCCGATGTGAAACCGTGCGGGAGCCCCGTGAGAATTTCCTTTACATGTAGAGTCAGGATACGAAAAACAAACAAACAAAAAAAAAACTCAAACGTATAAAACTCGTGTTTCTGCAGCACTGATGTCTCCGTATGCGTCTATGTAAGTGTCAGTGTCCAATGGGAGCCTTGCGTGGGGTTGTCCTCAGTCGTCCCCGAGTCGAAAGCCCTGCCCCCAGTTGTGACGTCCACCACCTCCTCCACCTCCTCCTCCTCCACCCGCCTGCTCCTGAGGCATGGGTCTCCTGCTGGGCGGGACTCCGAACCCAGACACCCCACCTCGTCGGCTAGGGAACCACCGGTAGCTGCAGATCAAAAGGGATGAAGTGAACACAGCGCTACTGAAAACCCGAACCGGCCGGGCTTGTAGGTCATAGTCCTTTGCAACAAAGCGCGGTGAGAACAGAACATTCCCTTGTCAGCTGACAACAGACGAGCTGGAACCTCACACGGACACGTCACAATGAGCGTCATTCTCTGTACTACGGAGAGTGAACAGAATAGCCCTGCATCCAACAATAACGGAACTGACAGGAACCTAAACAATGGGCTATGTACCAGGCCCGCGTCTGGAAGGGTCACCTCGGACCTCACCGGCTAGAAGCTACTCAGCCTCGAATTTGATGATTCATTAGAAATGATGGTACATTAGAAATTATTAGGTGTAGGCATTTATAGCGAAGCTCAAAACATAAAATCAAATGTATTTCTAAATAACATGCATTTCTAAATAATAAAAATGCTTTTTATAACACACGTTACAGAGAAACTTGACTAATGCTTGGGTCCAGCTCCCTAATGAGCCAGTGGCGACAGTGGCAAGGAAACATAAAATGCCGGTTGTTTCAAGCTTGAACCACGGGCTACTTTTTTTTTTCCATTTTTATAATTTTTGTTGTCCTTTTTAAAGTTTTCAATCACAGGCTATTTTTTTTTCTCTTCGAACTATAAACTGCATCTTGACAGATGGAGAACATGCAGACCAGGATCTTACAGGAACTGTGGAGTGGAGAGGAAGGACCTGCCGCCCAGATCCATGGGGTATTTGAACATGAGGAAGAAGTACAGGTGCCCCACTAAGTTTCCGATCAGATCATTCACAATGCTGGAACAAAAAAAAAAAGAAATCTTCCAATTTATCGGTTGTCATTTGGTCAACAAATCTCAAGTTGTACAAAGCACATGTGCTATTAGGCCTGGATAAAATAAGGTTAAATTGCCCCGGGTTGATGTTTGGCTGTTTTTGAATGGGATCGCAAATCAAACATACACGATTCAGCTAAAATGCCGCTGGGGTTCTATTGCTCCAGTCAGACCTCATGCTGTGTTCGTGTTATGATCGAGCAACCCGTTAATATCATGTCCGGTATCGGTGATGCTATTTTAAACATCTGAGGTCATATTTAATATGTAGGGCAGCATTTTATGACTTTGTTCAACTTCAAAACAAGTGAACGCTCAGACCTCACTACCCAAACAAAGCGAAAATCTTACGTTTACAGGGAACGTGGGCGGCATGCAAACGTGTTAAATATGAAACAATAATCAGGAGTTATTCAGTTATTCATGTGTTATGAATACACAGTCCCCTCACTTCATCACTGTGCACTCAAACAAGTGGTATTAGGAAAACAAATGTCTATGACTCAAACATTTAGAAACCGAACTATAAGAAAATCTTGCGAAGTAAGGGGAAAAAATAGTTTGTAGGGAATATTTAGAGGCAGCCTTACTCTATCCAGGACTTTGGATTAAGAAATTTTACTCAAAATGAAAACAGTTCTTACGAGCCACCAATGATGTAGTTGAATCCCAGAATGACCCAAGGGAGATAGCATGCCTGCAAATGTTCGATACAGAGCCGTTAAGACTTTACTGTGGGTAGGAACCATGCCGTGGGCTCAGGGGGGCTCGCCCGCCTACCTTGAATCGAGTACCGAACCAGAAAGAGACGATTGTTTCTCGGTTCAGCTGCGCCCACACGTACAGGACAGACATGATTAGAGGGATCATCAGAAGCTGGGAAAGAACATTCAAGAGAAGAAGAATGAACGAGTGTCTGTGTGACAAAGGCTGCGTTGCTTGTAGACTCTTCTGTAGAAAAGACCGGTGTGGCACCGAAAACTCGTCACCATGCAAAGCAGCAGACTCAGTCTCTTGGGATGGGAAAAAAAATAATACTGTAATTTGGTTTCAGTCACTAAAAATACAGTATTTTTAACTGCTTTTTTTATTTTGATGTTTTATGTAGCAACAAAACCACTACCGTCATTTCAGGAGAGATTGTGTGAGTCAAAGAGTGTGTAGTGAGTACATGGAGTGGAATTACTGGGCTCAGAGTTCATGGAGATTCACATGAAGGTTTCGGACAGATTTATTACACATTACTTTGATCCAGAGCAGCCGTGCTCTCATGCTGATGAAGCGATTTTGGCCCTCTCTGAAACATGACACAGCCCTCCAATCCTACAATACTCAAATACTCAAATACTCCAATTCTCACTTTCTGGGCAAATGAGAGTAACCTGTAAGTTAACTAGTTTACAAAGTGTACACCTACTGCATTCAAAAATGAAATGTTTTGGAAGGTTTTAACAAGAGCTGCCGGAGTTTGAATAAGCTGATGTGCCCCAAATGTCTATATTTACAGACTGGTGTGAAATCTGGATTGAAGAAAACAGACTAACCTGCATATCAATCATTAAACCTGTTATCTGAATTAATATTGTTAAAGTCAAATATATAATAAATTGAGAAATTAATCAATATGCAATGTAAAATGCTTTTTTTTTAAATGGTTTGAGATCAGTTTTTCATACTACTGGAAACTTTTGCCATTTGCTGTTAAAATTGATATTATGCAAATCGCACAGCAGATTCTTGCAGTTTTAAACCACTTAAAAGTTCCATCACAACGTCTCCGGTCTAAAGGATACGACAACGCAAGTCCAGTTGAACAGGAGCATAAAAATGTAGTCTGCTGGTCTTCCATCAAATGCTCCTACAGGACAAAAAGATGTTTAAAAAAAGAATAGACCAATCAATCAAAAACTAATTTAGATGACTATTTTACCAAAGCAACAGAATCTATAATAATAATAATAATAAATGTATTAAGTGGTTACCAATATGAAATGTAGAAATGTTACATTTACATGACTGCTTTAAATAATTTTTAAATCAACTAATAATATTTAGTCATAACCATATAAAGTAGGCTGCTAGATTTTCCCTTATTATACAGCCACAATTTAAATTTCACTGCCATTTTTGCAGCTATTTCATAATGAGTGATATGTATACCACAACAACAAGAACCACATGGACCAAACTGAAGAAATGCTTATTGGAATTTAAAAAATTGCTACAGTTTCAAATGCACTACGTTTCATTTCAAAAGCTCAGCTTCCCTGATCATTCTCTACACAACAAAATGCTTGATTTGCGTTGCTGTATGTTAAAATTACACACAGTCTCTTTCAGGGTTCTTAAGTTCTACATGACTCGAGATTTATTTAAAAGCCGGATCAGTAAAACATGCACTACTGGGGCAGATGCCAAATTTGGGGTAATTCATGAGACTAGCAGCTAACGGATCCTTGCTTCATTTCTCCAACATTTCTGAGAATATATCAGTTGGAGCAAGTTCTGTTCAAAATAGGTCGGATGGGGCATCGTTCACAAATGCCAAATCCTTCTCGTAATTATGCTAAAAGCAGATCACAAACTTTACATTTAAAAGAACAAAAAAGGGTCTAAAGATCAAATATAATTCAGCTCTGCTGCTCAGACAACGTTCATTATCACACACACTTCATGTCCAGAAAAGCGACTCGGGCCATATAACGCGACGTCTTACCTGTTTCAAGTCTGCTGGAGTACTGGTATAGGAAATACAGGTTGACCAGATAGAGGAATCCTGTCCCTGGCCCAACTGGGAAATACAGCGCTGAAGATATTGGCCTCCATATCTGCAGCAAGCACATGAAGAACCATTAGCAGAACCTTAATCAATGTAGATCGCATTTCTCATCCAGGCGCGTTATGCACACAGGTCGCTCCACTGCAGTGTAACGGCGGTGTTGTTACTGTACAAGATGTTCCGTTTAGGCCTGGCTGTGTGCACCGCATGCTGGGTGAACCAGGGGCATCACACGTCAAGCTGCCTCCACCTGTCAGACCTCCAGGAGCAGAGCGGGGTTTTGACAGTCGCAATATGCACACAGATGCCGCCACTGTCTGCGGCACGAGGCGCAACGAAGCCGAGCGGCCCGGTAAGTGATGTCACCCTGTCACCGCTGCGCTCGCGTTTCCCGGAGCCTGACGGGCCGCTGCGGGAACGGTGCGACATCGCGTTCACGCGCTGCCGGAGCAGCAGCGCCGGAGAAGTACGCACGCGGGCCGAACAGGCCGACTTTATCTGCCCCGTCATTTACATGAACCTAAGTCTCCTAGCATGGAAATCTGGGTTGGTAAACACCACACGTTCACCCTCCCCTATTTCTGGCCATATACATTACACACACACACACACACTTTTCTCCACTGTGTGGTCACCCCCCTTTTCCTGGATCATATAGAGCCACGAGGGTCTACAGTCTACAGTTCTTGGCGCCAACCCGAGCAGCTTCGATACGGGTGTCCAACCATGTTGGCAAGCCCGACATCTTCCTCCCCTCACGCTGCTGCATAAATCAAGGCTGCTTGTCCGCACCGAGAGGTGACCTCTGCAGACTGCAGCGCAGAGAAAAGTGGGTTAAAAAGCACAGCAGGGTCACTCGGGAGGGAGGGAGGGGTGCAGGGTGGGGGTATACGGTGGAGTGGGGGAGGAACAGATCTGGCCAGCCCTCTGGCCTCTCAACCGCACGACGGTTCGCTCTCAAGGCCACAACGTGCCGTTCAGCTGTTCGGTATAGCAGAAACACCGTGTTCATGCAATGTCATTTGCTGGAGGGGATCCTGTCGATTGCTCGACTAGGTCTTAAACTCAAAAGAACTAGCGCACTTGTACTGCGTGTGTCTTCGGAAGGCCAAGTGTGGGAAATGTGGCGGAGTTGTACCAGTGTTGTGTAGCAGAAGGACAGAAGGGGGCCATTTGAACAATAGGTAGCGGCAGCTGCCAAGGTCCACCCACTCCCTGTGGATGCGACGTTGGTTTCGCCTACTAGCTTGTACCAGAGCCTGAAAGAGTTTTGTTGGGGGGGGGGGGTTCTGCTGTTCTCTAGATGCAAAGTGAGTTTCCGTTGAATAATATTCATAATAACTTCTATATTACGAAGTACGACAAACGCACCAAAAAGTTATTGACACTACGTTAAAATGATGTTTCAAGTTTCATGTCTCTAAATAATTCGACTAATAAATGGCTTAACAGAATCACGGCAGACGTGCTCATCATCATGAAGGCAACCAATGGACTGCATTGTCAGTACTTGAGGGCTGCGGCAAAAATAATTGACTTATTTGCTTATGTAAATACTCATTATTAACATAAGAAGTACACCTTTCACCTTATCGTCATGGTTTGTGTTTAAAACATTTTGCTCCAGTGGAACATTTTAAAGAGCATAATTTGTGTTTCACGCCATCTGGTGGAACCCTATAAACATACTTGGACCAGTGTTCTTATAAAACCGAAATCCCACATGCGAAAATGTCACTGCAAGTGGGTAAAATTAATCATCACCATCGAAAGAAGTAGGATTTGTTTATATTTGATCATTTTCCAACGCAAACTGCCCTTTCATTTCTGGTCACATTTTACTTTACACTATGTACGTCTATTTTCATTAATTTAGCAAGGATAATTCAAACGAGGAATAATTCACCGGACTGCTGAAAAAAGCGACTCCTATAAACATTCCCCTTCTATTACTTTCATTTCAGCACATACATAGAAAACTAAAACACCTTTATCATAATCGGATTATCACCCCAAGGACCCGGAAGTACACCACTGCGCTTACTATCTCTACTAGAATTGGCTGCACGTCGCGCTTACAACCTTCCCATTTGCGTATCGTTTCCCTGCTCGTACGAGAGGCCTAGGCCTCAACACCTAATAACATGTATAATGCTCAAAATTTGTTTTATCTTACCTGAAATTTATGGAAGAATGCCTCCGGCCATAACACCAGATAAACCGGACTGATTAATCCCAGTTTCCCTATTAGGGGTACTGCAATTGAACCAGCAAACCAATATCGGGTAATGAAAGGAATGCTTTTAAACCAGTCCCCGATATCCGACATCTTTCCATAAGATATGAAGCCTCGGAGACACTCTGTGTAATATTCCCCGGACTGTAGAGGAAAAACGTTAATGTACAGCCGCTGTGCTTGTGATCTCAACGGGGAAATCCTGTTTCGGTATCTTCTATTTTGGTTAGACTCCGACGGACGCACTTTTTCCCCGTTTACATGACGTGGCCGCGCAAAAGACGTTCAAGCTGCAATCTTCCGGTTCTGCGTTTGAATGTCAAAATAAAAGTCAACCTTAAACTGAATAGGAATAGTGCTTTCAAAAATAAGTTTACATTTTATTAGCATCGATTCAAAAAATCTAAATATAACAAAGGCTGCTTTTCAGTCTTTTCTATATTTATTATCAAAGCAGACGATAACGGTCACTGTTTTTTAACACTCTTATGTTGTCGCCCATTTCCTCGCAAAAGCGGAAACGACTTCGGTAGCGGCAAGATACAACAGGTAATACTACTACTACTGGTTAGCTGGGATGGTAAACAAACTGGATATTGTGACTGTGTAGTTTTGATAAAATATTCAAGAGGCCCTATTATTAACGGAAACTTGCTGCGTTTCAGGATCAGTTAACGAATTGACACAAGTACATCGCTAGTTTAGTCTTAGCTAACAAGCTAACCGTGTCTAACTGTACCGGTCAACAAGCCGAACCCTGACATTGGTCTGACTTAAATGCCGTTAGTGACTCAGTGCATTTTGTATGGTGTCATGTGTCATTTTTATTATGTGCACACAGAAAGATGTCACTAAGTTCAATACAACCAACGTTATCTACTCTGAAGACATGTCAGACGGACATTGGTACGGGGATGGACATTGTGTCAGAAGTCGCGTTGGATCTGGTCGAGGCGCAAGGTTAATAGCTTCTGTGTAATATTGCATCTCCATGAAAGTTGTCTGTTACTTATGTTTGAATCATTATAAATAAATATACTCGCTTGTTTTAGCTAACGTGGCTCATTGGATACGTGCTTTTTTTCAAGGTACTGATGACAGTCCCAATCTGAAGAAACTGGAGCAGATAATGTTAGAATGCGCCAGACTGGACAAAGAGATCAATTGTTTTGTGGAATCCGTTGAACAGATGACAGCTCAAGTTAGTATCTCAATATATTCAGTCTAATTCTCATCCAGCAAATGAGTTTACGTCGGCTTTCTAATTTCCTCAGACTTGTTCCTTCTATAGGTGAGACATGAACCTCCACAAGCCATGTTCACTTTGAAAGACTCAGTAAAGACTCGATTCAGTGATCTTATGGCTGAAGTGTCAGATACAGACATTCGACGGCACAGCAAGGTTGTTGCCTTCAAAGAAAACATCAAGAAATCTCTGATAAAAGGTACAGATGTTATCTGTTTGAATCTGAAAGTTATTTCATTGTAAATGCAGATCATTAATATTGTTTTTTTATTTAGGCTGAGTAAAAGAGTCACATGAATAAAATTATAGTATATAAAAATGGAAAAACAGGATGGCTTAATACTGATTGTGTGTGTGTGTGTGTGCTCACCTCTGCCTGTGTAAAGGCAATGAAACAGCAGGCACCAGTGCTGAAGAGGAGCTGGATGAGGACATCGCCGTCACGCAGAGCCAGACAAACTTTACCTGCCCGCTGACCCAGGCACAGTCCTGCTTGTTCATATCTGCTCTATCCATGTAGTCTTAACAAAGGCTTCCCATCTATTGGAGAGTCTTCCTGTCGAAGTGCCATGTTGATATTGTCAGTACCAAAACAAGAGGAGTGTAGTGTTAAGTATGACCAGACACATTTTGGTAGATTTGAGCTGTGCATCAGGAATGATGCTTTTATTACAAGTCTACACAGTTGGTAATGTTTATTTGAGGTGATGACTGTAGGATTTAACTGCTGTATTTTCGTTGTCAGGTTGAGATGGTGAATCCAGTAAAAAACAAAAAGTGCCAACATTACTACGATCAAGAGGCTGTTCTGGCCATGATTAAGAATAAGCAGAGCAAGAAGAAATCGTTTCGGTAAGCTAACACTATTTACCGATACGGACAATTGTGAATTCATCAAGTTTGTTCAAGTGAAATCCAAAGCTCATGCTTGAATTCTGAAATTCGGTGGACAGATGTGTAAATGTCCAGATGCATTTCAGTATCTTAAAACCTGCATCTTAACTGCACTTCTATGCAGCTCATTTAGTGGCGGATGTCATGCAGATATTGCACATGTATACTTAAAAGCTAGGAATAACTGGTCCTGATCTTGTTCATTATGTAACAGCTGTCCTGTGGTTGGCTGTGGAAACACAGACGTGAAGAAGTCTGACCTGGAACTAGACCTGGTCATGAAGAGGACGATCCAGAATCATAAGCGACAGAATGGAAAGAGCCGAGTTTGAGTCCTGTATAAATGTGGGAGGAGCAGAGTTTGAGTCCTGTATAAATGTGGGAGGAGCCACGTTTGAGTCCTGTATAAATGTGGGAGGAGCCACATTTGAGTCCTGTATAAATGTGGGAGGAGCCAAGTTTAAGTCCTGTATCAGCTTCTTTATTTTTGATAAAATCGTAAGTTCACATGTTGAGTTGTAAATCGTAAACTTGACTACTTGTGTAAATGTTGTTAGGCTTTTGTTTCCCTTAAATAAACATTACAGATTTGTACCCTTTTGTTTTGGCATCATGTCCAGCATTCATTAAGCTGCAATAATCACTGACAGAAATAGTGATACATGCAGAGATCATTTATGAGAACATTTTCTGGTGGATTGGGGATCTTTTTTATATTTATGAAAGAATGATTATTTAAAATCTTGATGACATTGCATATGCTCAAAATTTAAACCAGAGCCAGATTTTAATTCAGTTTAATTTTAGTGTAAAATAATCAAAACACCCATAAAACTAGTCTTTCTCCCCATCACAAAGACATGAAATCATTGCGTGAGAAATGAATACCACAGGGTAATAATACATAATGTCTAGACAGGGAGTCAAAATCACACACACCCCAACCCAACTTGATACACAGTAGTCTTGATGAAACCAGTAACCACCAATGGTGATGCCAGTATTTGGTACGTCTTGGTGGAACTGGGCAGATCGGAGTGCTTGTACACTCCACACGCACCAAGGAAAAAGGCAGGAAGTCCAATCCCAAGAAGTCGACCAACCGACCTTCTGTAACATTTCCCTCCCCCAACATCACTGCGAAGCCTCGTGTGTCCAGGGAAATGTAATCACTCAGAGATCTAGATCTAATTTTTTCCTTCAAATGTTGAGGAGTCAAACCAGGCAAGGGGTCAGGAGCAGGATCTCTCAGTCAGAAGGTTAGGATTGTCGAGTAGGACTTTCTACTCAAGTCCCCTGTTGGACACGCTGGATTTCGGCTAAAGTGACCTTGCTAGGGGAGAATTGGCACCAGGCTCATTTCAGTTTGATGCTGGACCATGTGTAAACGGAGTCACTTCAGCAGACAACGGCGTACCACCATGTCTACAACTGCTTTACAATGAGCTTTACAGATTTTACATCTTGCCATCAAAGAATTAAGAATGATAAATGGGTTTCATCCCCTCTAACCGATTTGAAGGCATTGAAAAGTGATTCCTGACTCTACCAGAAAAACATTTTATGAACCCAGCATACAAATTTGGCCCAAGGCCTCAAATAAAGTTATTCAACAGGATCAGATTTGATGATGTGTTGGACACTGGGACAGGGAAACACTAACAGTACAGCATACTAGACTGGAAATGGGAGACGCTGACCTATCTGATTTCCAGTTTGTTCTGTTCCTGAATCACCAGAATGTTGCTTTTGAGAGGGAAAGGTACGTTAGACTAGGCCCTTTAAGAAAGTCCTGTAAAACAACGGTATTTGAAGTAAGCACCTTCTGTATGCATACTTGCTTGTTCGGAACAGGAATGAGAAGTCCAGATTAAATGATTCCCCTCTCAGAAACATGACACAGATGTTGGGGGTTTGCAAACTGCAGAAATCACGAGGAACAATCAGAAATCAAAACAAAGGCATCCCCATGAAATCTGGACACATCATATAAGCACACGAGATTTTTTTTCCCTTAGATATTTTAGTATTATACTTGTCTCATCATGAAGTTGATGGGCAAATGCAACCTGCCCGGTCCTGCACATTTTCTCTTTTTGTTTGATTGTTTGTTTTTGTAGAAAAAGACGAGGGCTAGACGGACTCAGCTGGACCGGTTCTGTCCGCTCTGTGGTCCGTCTGAGGTGGGGTTGAACTGCAGTGCCGTTGGGAACAGGGAGGTGGCGGCGCGCTCCGCGTCCCCCTGCGTCTCCCCGCACCAGTCCGACGCGGGCGGAGGGGCGGAGCCCGCCACGAACTTCCACTGCCGGGCGCCGCCCCCTTAGCCGATGGTGACGCCAAAGCCGCACTGAAACTTGTTCTTGCGGTGGTTGAGGAAACCACCGAGGGCCAGCGACAGGGGGAGGGGCTGAAGCTTCTTCTCCAGTGTGGCCCCCACCACCCAGTTACTGTCTAAGGAACCTGTGAGGAACAGAGCGAAGGGACGGTGGTGTAACGGCTCGTGAGCACCCTGCTCCATCATACCTTACAAACCTGGTATTCAGCTGAGGAACCGAGTCAGGAGCATCAAATACCACCAAACATTCGATGCTCTGCTAGATGCATAACTGATGACGGAGATAAAGGGGGAAATAATCGAATGCCATACAATGGCAGTTCAGATTAGAGGCATGAAGTGCTTTAAAGATGAAAGATGGTACCTTTGAACTGCAGATTAGCTTTGGGCAGGTCCACCTGATAGCCGAAGGACACACTTGTTTCTTGCATCCGTGTGCTGGTCTCAAACTCCACCCCGACTTGCAGCTGCGGGAAAAGGACATTCATGAGTCCCACAGCACTCGTTTAATAAGCCTTACTAGCACAGCCTTGCTACCCACAGTTCACCGCTGCAGACATGTCGTACACGCATTAGCACGTTGGCTGACAACCATTTAGGTTTAATGAAAGGTTTGTAAAAATTAATCAAGTGAACGTTCTATTCTATCTATGGCACCTCCATCACTGACAGGCGTGTGGTGCTGCTGAGCTCAGGGAGGGGAGAGGAGGAGGAGGAAGAGAAGGAGGAGAACTACCTGGTCGTTGGCCTTGTGGTAGTATGACGCGTGAGCTCCTGCCCCTCCGACAGTCAACGTGGCCACGTAGTTGTTGCCTAAACGATGGGAAAGGTGGTAGAACACAGATGCATCTCGGCTCATCTGAACACGTAGAACCAAGTGAAATAAAAGTTCACAAGCATGTATTAAAGCTACAGGTATATAGGTCTCAGGGACTGGATAATTGGAAACATTTCCTCTACCAATGATTATTTCTTCCCTTTAATGACAGTTATGATATGTAACCCCTTATAGTTAAACCTTTTTTCCTTGTGTCTAGAAAGGCCCTTAATATCTAGATCACTGGAGTTCACCATTCCTGAAAAAATATTTGTATAACTTTTCTACCAGCCACGTTCTGTACAAGCTGTAATATGTTAATAGTCTTTACAGTAATACCCCTGAATAAATATAAATTGCAATAGTCTAGCACAGGGAAAAAAAACAGAGGGAATAAGGTCTGACGGGCCTCCCAAACTTGATGACTGGTAAAAATCCAGAGCACTGAAGGGAGTTTCCAAGAGTTAATTGAACTTTCACCTCAAAAACCTACTGACCAAAATTCTTCTGTCTGCATACTACACAGACTAGCCTCTACATTTACAATAGAACAGTCTGTACATTGCATTATTTTTTTGTACTGCTTTACATAGTGTAGTGTACAGTGTAGATTTTTATTTTAATTATTATCCACTGCATCATATGGTGTCCAGACAAACCTCATGCTCCTGGCATGTACTGGTTATCAATTAACGTCCAGAGTGTGTGTCCCGGGGTGCTCACCTGTGTACCTGCCCACTAACGACGTCACGGTGCCCTCCTCTCCCGGTCGCCTGTGGTACACCAGCTCGCCGCCCAGCGCCAAGGCAGGTGAGAGAGACTGCAGGTAATGAGCCACTAGAATACCTAGCAAACCACAAGCCATGACAAACCATGACACACGCAGCAGGACTTCTGGCAAGGAACGCTGCCCACCTATCATCACCCTGGTCTTGCATGACAACCGAACTCTACTCATAATAAACCATTTCCAACAAAATCGGCTTAAAACCGGCCTAAAGCACCATGCGGAGATCGACACAACATCTAGATTAAAACTGAAAAACTCCCTCGGCTAATCCTTCGTCTACGGGAAATCAAGAGAGAAATTACCAGATCCAACAAGGACATCTGGGTTGCCGAGAGTCACAGCAGCGGTGAAGTCATCTCCGCGGTATTCTGCGTCACATTGCCAGTTCACAAACTTGTGTTGTTGTGTCTGTAAAATAAGACAATGGCTCAAGCAAACAACCAGCACAACTTCTACACTAAACAGTTTGTAAGACAGAAATGCAAATTAGCGGCAGTGGTAGCAGATCGTTTTTTCTCTCTGGTGTGCAGTACCCACCTGGATAGCAATTTTGGAGCGCACATGTGTAGTCAGCTGATGGATGATCTGTGCATTGAGACTGCCTGTGTTGTCCATGTCACTAACCATCACTGGAAACGACTATGAAAGAAAGAAAGAAAAAACGTATGTGAAATTAGCAAACGTCATTGGAGAAACTGGATTCATCGAATATTCAATATAAGCAATCTAAACATCATTGCAGTTTCAAGGCTGTACATCTCACCAAAACAGAGACTACTACAGAAAAACTGCTGACACATTAGGAGATCTTAAAAAAAAGAGTCTATTACAAGTTTCTTAATTTTACCTTAAACCATATTACATAAAGCTACACTGCACTGACAGTAACAGCATAAAAGCATCATATTGGTGAAATTTGATGATTTAAAACTCACCTCAGCTGGTCCAGTTTGTTTGCTTCCAACATATGTGGCTCCAAACCTGTAACCCGAGTCTCCAAGGGTGCTAAGAGTAATGGTGTGGCTAACCTGTTGCAAACAAAAGGATGAGTTGCATGCCATGATAAAATGAACCTCTTCTTCATAAATGCAAGCAGGTTTACATCAGCACTGACCTGGAAGTGATTACTTAAACCCTTGTTGACCACCAGTCGCACTCCCTCCGTCTGAACTGGGAAGACCTCTGAAGGTCAGGAACAAAAATCTGTGTGTCAATATGCTGTGACTGCTCAGCTCAACATTGTGCAGTTTGATTTCACTGTGCTTGACAGTATTTGCAGAGATGCACAAAGAATAGGAAGGAGTCTGATTAAAGTCTGAAAAGGGTATCAAGCAAATAGTGCTTCTGACACACGGACCTTTGCATTTACGATGACACTCCTCAAATGTGCCCGGGTTAGGGAGAGAGCCTTCGGTCTCTGCCCCAGGCTGAGCAGCTGTGCCTGGGGATGACGGAGCCGGAGACACCGGGGGCATGGTGAAACCTGGAAGCACGGTCCCTAGTCCAGGGCCCCCTTGGGTGACACCCCCAGATCCAGGGGGATTTGGGGAGCTGGCAGCCAATACACTGCCCATGCTGAAATGTAAACATTATCGTTATTGAGAACATTTTAAAAAAACAGCGTTAGTAGGTCAAAGTAAAATTTCCATCACAATTTATTTTTAATTAGTTAAAATGTTAGCTAGCAACACATTTCGTATGCCTTCCACAAACGAAAGTCTGCTATTTTGGCGCTTTCAATCAAAATCTGTGGAGCACTAATTTTTTTTAAAGGGACCGAAAGCCAAAATGAAGAGACTTTACAACGCGTAACCTTGCGGGAACGAAAGTACCAGGGTTAGCCAACCCAGCTAACGTTATCACGCCAGTCTACAACGGCAAACCCGTCGCACCATTTACCAAAACAGCAGACTGCAAGTTGCTAACGTTAACTCGGAGGTTCTGCTAACGAACCATTTTTATTCGACGAAAGAAAAACAGTTTGCGAAGAAGCAGCTCGGACACCAAAACGCCGTGACCCGCGTCACTGGGCAACACAACCCGTTAGCCGAGATGCTAACGCTAGCTCGCTAGCCCGCTGTTTAACACTTAGTGGTCATCCGACTCTAGAGGAGCTATGCTGGCTAGCTACATGTCCTTATGAAACGGGCTATTGGCATTTGTGACGGCGATACGCCGCATATTCTGGAGCAAATGGATAAAACTACTTGTAGGGCCTCGTGTAATACTCACGTTGTGTAATGCAGTCCAGTTATACGGCTATGAAGCGCCGGTTGGATGTGTGGGACAACCTACAGCACTGACGCCTTGGCCCGCCCATTACGCCTCTGCAGTACGTGGATTGGTTGACGCGCACTACAACTGTAAAGCGATTGGCTACAACAGAGATTCCTTCTGAATTAATAAGCGATAAAAAATGGTAGCGTCAGTGCGCGACGTAATATTCGCCACGCCTCCTCCAGGGTGAAATGGCTCAGTTCCTGAATAACCCTCTATAACTCCATTTGGGATGATATCCATCCTGTACATTTTCTAAAGCAGGTGGCTTGAGATTACTGTCCATCTGCAGTTACAATATTTAAAAAAATACCCGTCAAGTTATCAAATTTTCACTTTCATACTCTCTCATTTTTAAAAACAAAACTCTCCACAAATAAAGAAATAAAGAATGAATCTTTAGTATTTAAACTTCATTCATTTAAACTACATTCATACTTGGATCTGCAGCATAAAAAGCTGATGTATGCTAATGTTAAATTAGATAATTAAATTGAAATAAAACAATTATTGCCTCTGTGTAACATTTTAGTTAGTGACCTGTTATTTTAGTGAATCAAATATAATCATATTTATTTGTGAGAATTTTGTCTTACTTGTGTTCACCAGAAGAGGTCAGTATGTGTATGCATATGGCAATGTGACCGTTTTTCCCCTTAAAGAAACGCAATGCTTGAATAGTCTATAATCTAGACGTTTTTCATAGCAGGCTAAATTTAAGTATTTGCCAAAAGTATTTTAGAAACGCATGTTCTTTAGAAAATACCAAGCCAATGAGAAGACGTTTTTAGAAGACCTTTCGGATCATTATTTTAAACGTATAAGAACCTATATCAGAACTACTTGCTGTAATTACTTCATTAGTTAATTGAATGGGTTATGGTGGCCCAGAACCTCCACAGTACTCGGCTACACCAGACATTAAATGCTTACCTGTCAGAAATCTTTTGAAATAAACTACATAAAATGTTCTTCAAAGTATAAAATTATATGCAATAAAAGTTAATGCAAACCAACACCTTACATTTCTGGTATTATTTTGAATGGTCCCATCCTTCACACTACATTATGCAATGTAATTAGTACCGCTTTATGGTTCTGGTCACTCGCCGTGAATGTATGCTTCTCTGTTAAGGTTTATTTCTGCTTGGCTGTTTTCACTGCAGCTGAATGACAGAATTCACACTTCAGCGTTCACCTCTCCAACCTGTGAGTTCAGCCCAAGACATGAATGGCCACGCTCAACTGTTATTTCTTAAAATCCAACTCATGCACACACACACACACACACAGATAACTTTCACATCAGTTTACCTTTCCATTGTTGGTGCACATTGCAGACTGCTGCAATACCATCTCCTCTGCTACAGTCTGCTGGCACATCGTACTGTGCTGCAAAAAGACGCGAACACTGCTGTGCGTGATTCATGGCTGAATAAAGCACATCACCACCAGGGGGCAGAACAACTATTTAAGGAATGAATTGCCTAAAAGAGGGATCATGCGGTTAAGACTCTTGCCCTACAGACCAATTGATAAGCTGAAGCCAAAGTTTTTCATCTGTGTAGTGCAGCCAGTGTAGTGCCCCTTGTGAAGATTCTGAGGCTTTGATCAGTCCAAGTTGACCTTCATCAAAGCTGTATTACTTAAGCCATGAACATGACAGGACTGATATTCCCAGGGACATCTGGAACAGGAAGTGTGTTGTCAGACATCAGCTGATGGTGCGTAAGTAACCATTTCCTTCCCCTGCCCAACACAGGACAGTTAAACTGACAAAGGGGAGGTTATAAATAGAAAAGCCTGAGTTGGAAGAAGCCCACATAACTTCTTCATGAACACTGACTGAGAGGTGATTATTAGAAGCATTGTGGTATATGGAAGTGATTTATGGGAAGCAATTGTTGTGTGCTTCACCCAACAACTCAATAACACAAATGTGCTTCACCCAACAACTCAATACCAGAAATGTGCTTTACCCAAGAACTCAATAACAGAAATATGTTGCTCAAAGTGGGGACACAGTGACACCATTATTTTTTATAACTGGACACCGGACACTACAACAGATGAAATAAACAATGACAAATAAACAAATAAACATGGTTCAAAAAGCTCCTGCAGATATTAAATAACCGATCCAAGCCATTTTTGTCCAGTGTAAAGTGTAAAGAGGTGTTGCATGCATTCATTAATATAAAATCTGAGAAAACATATAATAAATATCCTCCAAATATTGGGACAGTGAGCACAAAATGGCTGATGGATGGCCATACAGGTTTAGGTTCAAACATGAAAATACACAGAGGCTGAAACGCAGAAGGTCACATTGTAGTTTGGGATATATCAGAGCATATGTCTTTTCATCTTTTGAAATTAGCAGCACAGTTTGCTTTAGGTCCACTATTGTAAGACAGATGGCACCTGATCTTCAAACACACCTGATGTTCCTCATGCGAACATCAAATACATCTCAGTGTCTGCTTTGGCTGCCTGCTGTTTGTCATAGAATGGCCTCTCCGCAGGGATATTAATAACCATTAATAACTTCCTCGAGCCTGACCCTGTTTAATCTGCAGCGTATGGTCTCTCCTGTTTGATGTCCTCGGGAACGCAGGATGAAAGTGCATAATGTACCCAGTGTGCTTCAGCAGAAGCACAGGTGTAATGGCCACGCAAGTGCGCTGCCTGTGTAGGCGTGATTTACAGTGGTGAAGTGCGGGCTGACACTGTAATGATGAAGAGGGTTAGTGTGCGGCTGCTCCTGGAGGGAGGGTGAGTAGTGAGCTCAAGGTGAGTGAACGCAGGAGCTATTTTTGGAGCGAAGCCCTTATTGTAGGTCAGGGGCAAGTCGCTGCAGGGTTTGACATCTTGGTTAAAGCTCGTGTGTGACGCGTGTGAGGCTGCGAGGCTGCTCCAGACGTGTATGTCAATTGTATATTTATTTCATGGGAATTCATTTTAAAAGATGGCCCAAATCCAGATAGTAATCTTTATTTGAAAATGAGCAGAGTTGCAACATTTTGTCAATAGATTCTAAAATCTACCAAAGCAGGTTCATATCTATATGTTTCTCATATGTTTATGTGAGTGACTGAAATCCATTTTAACCAGCCATCTCCAATGGATGCCAGATCATCTTGCACTCCATAGACCCACCAGAGTAGCTGAGACTCCCACACACATGCTGAAGTGGATACTTGGATTAAACATAATGTATTAAAGCATGGGCAGTTTATTAGTTGGGCAATGCGAGGAGGATGATTTCTCTCTTGAGTCTTGGACCTCCCAAGATTTCTTCTTTAATCCACCCAGGGAGTTTTGCATGCTACCGACACCACTGGCTTGCTCATTAGGGATCTGGTCCAAGCATCTGAAAAGCTGCTTTGTGATAATACCTGTTGTATAAAGGGCTATATAAATAACTTGGATTGAATTTGATTGGACTTAATGTATAGTCTCTGATTTGTAATGGTAATTAGATATGTGGTGTTGGTCTGCAGTGTTGGTAACTTTAACAAACACAAATTATGACTTAAAAATAACATTATGTATCAGGCTTGCTTTATATAAAAAGCAAAGGAATCTATTCTGCATTTATTCATACTATACTCTGCAGCTGCTAGGATGACAATATGTCATCTTCCAAGTGCACCCATGATCGTCATTACACCAGGGTTCAGGGATAAGCCTCTCAGTAACCCAACCCAGTTTGATCAGAGGATGACGTGCTGGAAACCCATCCATAACACAGCAAATAAACAAACCTTCTGTCTCCTGGGCTCTTCCTGTGGTCTGTGCTGACTTGCTTCCAAAAATAAGATGTGGTACCTTCACACGGAACATGGAAAGAACGAGGATGTCAATTAGAGCACCTTCAGTGGACCATGTCACATCTCGCTGACTAAACTGTTTAAGTCCACTTACCCAGGAGGAAAACTGTGAACTTTCAGTCAGTAATTCTGGGAGAAAGAGATATGTGTTTTCTTTCAAATGAAATCGATCAGCTTTTGAATGTTTGAGAAGCTCCACCACAACCGTTTCCTCGTGCTATTTAAGGGTAGCTGTTAAACCAGTGTTGCATGTCTGAATACAACTGAATCATGAGCTACGGTGGAAACTCTGATCTCTGATATTAATATTTCAGAAGATCCTATAGGGAATCCAGGTTACATTTGCCCTGACAGAAATGCTTCCTAGCCTCACAGGTAAATTGAGTCCTTTCTGAATTCCTATGAACATATCTGTTATAACTTATTTGAAGGCCTGTGAAATGACATAACACTGCCACCACACTGTCATTTTAATTGCTATTGAATCAGTGACTCAGTTTCATGGCCACAAATCCTCTGCTTTCCACACAAGGTCTTCACTGCAGCACGAGGACCGAACAGCTGTGTCTGAGATATTTTTACACATGCCGTATACGTACATTCTGATGAGCGGACACTGGGAACCACAGAAACAATTTGTGGAAAATGCCTGTTGTGATCCTCTGTAAAGAAAAACTCCTCCTGGATTTAAACCCAAATGGATTGAGTCCTTTTCTGGGAGAGACTAAGCGCCTGCCTAACCCTCTTTAAGCAGAAAAGGTCAAACTGTTCTGAAACACACACAGTTTTCTCAACGTCGCTTGCACCCACATTCGTCATCCTTTACCAAGCCCTCCTGCTGCCACGCAGTTGCCGTTTACACGCCAAACCGTCTACGTGTTACACACTGCTGTTTTCCTTAGGTTGGCATGTTGCTTCCAGCAGTGGCAACACACGTCCCTGTGCAACGGGCACCCTGACGCTTCGGGCCAGCGTGTTTTTGTGAAAAACACTGGCCTACAGGGGTATTACTATGGTAGTCCTGTGTGTATTATATACCAGTGAGGGGAAAGTGTTCATGCGTGCTTATTGGTCCCAGAGCGGAACGCTAGCAGTCATAGGACAGTGCTGCTTCCATGCCCACGGAGCCTGGATCCTGCATCCTTCAGCGGGTGACAGATGGTGACTCCCGGACATGCAGCAGGGGGAGGTGACGGGTCAAGGGTGGGGAAGGTGAGGGGTCAAGGGTGGGGAAGGTGAGGGGTCAAGGCTGGGTAAGGTGAGGGGTCAAGGGTGCGGAAGACTGTTGAAAGGGAGAGGATTCTCTGTCCTACAAAAGCCTGGCGACAGGCTGTACGTGAGACGCTCACGTGGTTTGAGCACTTTAACGTGTGGCCACATGGGGGCAGAGATTCAGGGCGGAGACTCTGAGAGTTAGTTGTCATGATGGAGATGAAGCGCTCTGCCACAAGTTTGTGGTCATGCTAAGTTTAGTACTAGTGAGGTTTATTTCCTGCCACTGACTTGCCAAGGACAATCAGCATTGCAGTAATGCAGTACTAATGCTAAATGGTGGACAATAGTGCACCACACAGGTGGACAATAGTGCACCACACAGGTGGACAATAGTGCATCACACAGGTGGACAATAGTGCACCACACAGGTGGACAATAGTGCACCACACAGGTGGACTTGTCTTGCGCTTGCAAGATGAGGGAGACACCTGAAATAATGGCTATGCATTCAGGATTTCCTTGTACTATCCCTCTACATTACTGTAACCGTAGTTATCATAGTGTTTTTTAAGTTAAAAAGTTACCATTATGTTCATCTACTTCTAAAGTCTCACTGGTTCATGCAGAGTTACATCCAGTTCTGTAGCATTAAATGCAGGTGTAACAAACTTAATCTGTAGTTGATTAATCTAATGTGGCTGTAATCTGCTTCTTCATATTTACCCTGGCCAGGTTTCCAGGTTGCACCAAGGTTGTAGTTGTGATAGCCACGTGTGGCGACGCTTTGGACTGAGGTACAATGCGTATGCCGTTGTGTTAATTTACCTCTAAAGGTCATGATTGTGAGATTTGCAACCTGATGATGGAATTAACATCACCGTGACCCCTAATTTGAAGTGTCTGAGAATTGTAAACATATCTTTGTTTTATTGTTTATTGTGTCATAGTCAGTATGTAAAATATTTAAAATACTTCTGGTCTATGTCTGCACACTTGTGGTTTAGCTGGATTGTGTTAATGTCCTTGTGAATACTGGCAACCATTTTGAAAAGGATGCACACCAATGAATTCTGTTTCAAAACACAGACCACTGAAAGACAAACTGGTCCTGAAATCCATAAGCTCAGAGCCCAACAGAGTGACCGTGATGGCAGGAGGACTGAAACACAGGTAATAATCTAGGCAGCTATATTAGAATGATTCAGTTTTTTTTCAGTTTCTTTTCAGTGATTCATTTAATTCCGTAGTTAGTTAGACTACGACAATCCACAATATTTGTTTCAATTTTGGCTCAGAGTGAAAACCCACAGACAGTTGTAGAAACAACTCAAAGAAACAATCACGTAATGTCACTTTCCAGAGCAGAAATTCCTCATGAATTCGTAACAAAGGAAGCAAGGAAGTGAGTGAAGGCTCAGAATAAAATGGACTAAACTAGGCCTCCATCTCCCCAGTACCACATGCCTGTTTGACCCGGTCTATGTGCTGTACCACATGCCTGTTTGACCCAGTCTATGTGCTGTACCACATACCTGTTTGACCCGGTCTATGGCTTCACCAGATGCCTGTTTGACCCAGACTATGGCTTCACCAGATGCCTGTTTGACCCAGTCTATGTGCTGTACCACATGCCTATTTGACCCGGTCTATGGCTTCACCAGATGCCTGTTTGACCCGGTCTATGTGCTGTACCACATGCCTGTTTGACCCAGTCTATGTGCTGTACCACATACCTGTTTGACCCAGTCTATGGCTTCACCAGATGCCTGTTTGACCCGGTCTATGTGCTGTACCACATGCCTGTTTGACCCAGTCTATGTGCTGTACCACATGCCTATTTGACCCGGTCTATGTGCTGTACCACATGCCTATTTGACCTGGTCTATGTGCTGTACCACATGCCTATTTGACCCGGTCTATGGCTTCACCAGATGCCTGTTTGACCCAGTCTATGTGCTGTATCACATGCCTGTTTGACCCGGTCTATGTGCTGTACCACATGCCTGTTTGACCCAGTCTATGTGCTGTACCACATGCCTGTTTGACCCAGTCTATGTGCTGTACCACATGCCTATTTGACCTGGTCTGTGCTGTACCACATGCCTGTTTGACCCAGTCTATGTGCTGTACCACATGCCTGTGTGACCCAGTCTATGTGCTGTACCACATGCCTATTTGACCCAGTCTATGTGCTGTACCACATGCCTATTTGACCCGGTCTATGTGCTGTACCACATGCCTATTTGACCCAGTCTATGTGCTGTACCACATGCCTGTTTGACCCAGTCTATGTGCTGTACCACATGCCTATTTGACCTGGTCTATGGCTTCACCAGATGCCACAGGTGTTAGTTTCACTAAGGTTCTCCCACGTGTATGTCTTACAAAATCCAAAGAACCATAACAGTATTTTAGGCCTTGACCCTACATCAACCCTACAGTCGAAGACCGTTTCTGAAACAAGATCTACACAGCTGTTACCTTCATTCAAGGAATGTAAATTAGATGAAAAGTTCCATAAATTTCAGCAAATCATCTTGAAGGGAGAGTGGAATGTATTGATTGAGCTGAGCATGTGCACTGCAGCAGCTGCCTAAAGGTCACTGCTTACCTAGTGAACATGCAATATGTATCTAATCACCTCCTGTGCCGCTCTGCCATGCTCTGCCCTAGTAAAGGCTTGTTCCTTGTGCAGATTATTTTTACAGCTTCTCCCCATGGAGACCCAGACAAACATGTCACATTCATCCTTCCTCAGACGTTGTGGTTGACATGGTTGTCTGGAGATCAAGGCTACGGAGGAGAAGGCAGCGTGAGTGAATATGCATGGACCACTGTGGTGGGTGAGGGAGGAAGAAACAAAACATCAGACAAGTTGAGTCAGTTCTCCGGAGGAATCCTACACGAGGACCTCTCATCCTACAATCCTACATGAGGACCTCTCATGTTATAACGACAGACATTATGTTCTGTGGGTGGATGGATGAATAGATAGACAGACAGCAGAGCTAAACAGAACACTGATGCGCAATGCCAGTCCTGGTTTTGCTGTCTTCTGTGGGCTCGCTTGGGTTGTTAGCAACTCGGCTCACGAAACCCAGCAGAACATGGGTGTGAAATTAGTGCATGACGAATATACCAGAACATCCATCAAACTGCTGTGTCGTTGTGGGTGGTTGCTAAATGAATAGAAGGGGCACTCAAAGGTGAAGATTATAATTTAAATCAGTGAATGACACAGAACAAACATATTTACTCTATGACTCAACACAGGAACATAGAAAAGACAAGAGATCTGTGCTATGAACAAACTCTATGATACAGTGTGACTCAAATGTGAAGTTAAAAGTCTAAATTGTAACGAAAGAACTCAGAAGGAAGCTGGGAAGCTGGGAAGCTGGTCTTCTTAAATACGGTATGCCGCAGTTATATTGTGCACCAGTTGAAGGTAAGAGTAACGTTGTTGGATCCTGTCTTGCATTCCAGCCCCCCCATGACCCAGAACTGGATTAGGCACTATGAGATGATTGAATGGTGGTCCCATTCCTCTCCAGGTCAGGACAGGACACCACTTGGAGCATTTACAGGCAGCACCATCAGAGTAGCAGTGCAAATATAAACTAATACAAATAACAGCCCACGTTACCCTAGAGGGCTGATGACAGCAGACAAGTGGGTCAGTGAACATTGATTTCTTATTGGACAGTGGAATTTAATTAACTTGCAATACAACTGAATTAGCTCAGTGCTGCTTACTGCAAACTAGGTCCAGGGTGAAGACACAGATGACTGAGATCACAGTTTGTAGAAGTATTTGATGCTATGAAGAAGGGTGCATACACAATAGAAACCCCTGACCTCGTTTTATACACGGATACTTCAGCCAACATGCCACTTGTTCCAGAAAAGCATTGTATCCTGTGATTTGGTACAGTAACCTGTCTTGTTACCAGTATTTGATCCATCCTTGCTTTTTGGATAAATGCAAACATCTGTACAACAGCACAGGTACTCATAGGTCACCTGCAAACTCCACCTTGTTTGTTTTCTTGAACCATTTATTGTGTTTTTCATGCCCTCTGCTGAAGATGCATTGTTGGGTCCAACAATAATTGGGGCAAACCTGGGCTGGTTCTCTGATAGGACCAAGAACCACCTTGGTTCTCAGAAGGTTCTCAGAAACCCAAACACAAACAGTACACAAATCAGAACATAGTGTGTTCCTCTTTGGTGGAGAGATGGTGGTAGATGAGGGTTTGTCCCCCTCAGAAACTCTTTTAACATATAAGCCGTGGACAATAAAGCAGTCGGCAGGGGTTCAGTTACACAGGCTACCATTCCCCTCCACTTCAGGATAGGAGCTCATTGTTTATTCCTAGCTCACCAATGGCCAGTCATGGACTGGTGGTTAGGCAACTGATCTTGTGACCGGAGGTTCATGGCTTTGATTCCCAGGACCCAGGCCATGACGGAAGTGTTCTTCTTAGGCTCTTAATCCCAACTGCTCCCTGGGTGCTGGGCTGCTCTGGACATGTGTGTATCACAGCCCTCTACTGATCACTAGTGTGTGTGTGTGTGTGTACCACAGCCTCCTACTGATCACTAGCGTGTGTGTGTGTACCACAGCCTCCTAGTGATCACTGGTGTGTGTGTGTGTGTACCACAGCCCCCTACTGATCACTAGTGTGTGTGTACCACAGCCCCCTACTGATCACTAGTGTGTGTGTGTGTGTGTGTGTACCACAGACCCCTACTGATCACTGGTGTGTGTGTGTGTGTGTGTGTGTGTGTACCACAGCCCCCTAGTGATCACCAGTGTGTGTGTGTGTGTGTGTACCACAGCCCCCTAGTGATCACCAGTGTGTGTGTGTGTGTGTGTGTGTGTGTACCACAGCCCCCTAGTGATCACTAGTGTGTGTGTGTGTGTGTGTGTACCACAGCCCCCTAGTGATCACTAGTGTGTGTGTGTGTACCACAGCCCCCTACTGATCACTAGTGTGTGTGTGTACCACAGCCCCCTACTGATCACTAGTGTGTGTGTACCACAGCCCCCTACTGATCACCAGTGTGTGTGTGTGTGTACCACAGCCCCCTAGTGATCACTGGTGTGTGTGTTCTCACTGCACAGATGGGTAAATGCCGAGGACTAATTTCGATTGGGGTGAAAATCACAATTGACAATATGACAAACCCAATCATGTATGGGTTCCACAGCACAATCCAACAATTTCCAGGAATTGTTGCATGATCTCATTTCCAGTCTTTTCACCATAATTAAAGCCCTTTAACTGCTGATGAGACCCACATTTCCATTGTTTATCAGAGATGACTTCAGAAATGTTTTTAATAAGACTCATTAAGACTCTGAAGATTGTGCTATTGAACTCTGCAGACAGACCCCCCAACTCCCCAAGAACAACCTACCCTCTACAACAAGCTTTCATTCGTCCGTCTCTCATTTTTGTCGAATGAAAGATAGCGTTTCAGGTTGGGTATAAATTACAGACAGCTTAATGAATGCCTGGTGTCCACTATTTTTAGTCTCATCTGTCCTTGCACAATGCAGATATGCAATGTCCTTTTCAAAACTGGATTTTGAAAGTGCAGATAATCTGATTTGCATCAGCGAAGGGGACACGTGGAAAGCAACCGTGGACATTTTCGAGTACATGGTTACACTATATGACCTTTCCAGAGCTCAGTTTTCCAGGTATTTGGTAATGAGATTTCAGACCTTATAGGTCAGTACATGTCTACACTGTACACTGTCTACATTTTAATCTACATCCCTCAGAAACACTTCAGCAGAGAAAAACCATGACACTGGCAATAGGGAACTGTTAGTTATCAAGTTGGCTTTGAAAAAGTGCCATCACTGGTTTGAGGGTTTGTCAGAAGTCTTCCTCATTCTTATGAAATTCTTATGAAAACATAGAGTATTTTAAGACAGCTAAAATAATCAAGAAGGAATACACTTCTGGGCCTAAAGGCACTCTTCCTTTCTCCAGTTCAGTTGTAGTATCTTACAGACCTGTCACTACAAGGGACCATAACATGAACGGGAACAAATGTATTAACATAAGGAACAAGGGTGAAGCACATAAGGGACAACTAGCACGTGTGCACAGGGATCAGAGAACACAATACAAACGCAATAACCGAGAGACGGGGGCAACGGCGAAAACACTGAACTAAGACACGGACAACCAAAGAAACTAAAACAAGGAAAACAGGCAGCGAAAATACACATACCACAGGACGACACGACACGGAGACCGAACAGGGAAACTAAGAGTGAGATCCTCTAGTACACTGAAGATCCACTGAGAGAGGAAATGACCGAGAATTGGGAAGACTTCACATAGGGTTTAAATACACTGACTCAAACAAGACACAGGTGAGACTGATAATGACAGGGGCAGGGACACAAGGTACAGGGACGTGACAGAAAGAAGGGAAACCAGGGAGACCAGGGAACACGGCGGGACTGGGGCAGGGAAAACTCACGCGGACCAGGACGACAGAGAATGACAGTTGGTAGAGAGGGGGCGGGGCCAGACGTAACTGACTTTCAAGGAGGACATGCTGGCTATTTACTTGAGCTCATACCCAGAACTGATATCCTGAATTGTTTGTACAGATAACCACTGCTACTGATTAGAGTAATAGTAAATTATTAAGCAGGTTATGAGTAAATGAAAAAGTAAGTAAATCTTGAAGAACATATCAAAGGAAGATTTCTTGCAGTCTCTGTGTGAATTTTTGGTGGAATCTGTTATGTCATCCGAATGTAGCTTTACATACCTGTGAACTTTACACAGTTGGTGCCATTTTCCACTCAACTGTTGGAAAGGTGCTCATGCTACAACATGATCAGATGCTACTTCTGTCTTTTCATAACATTCTGCCCCATTTCTAGAGATGTCTCACAGAGTGAAACATAAGTATCCTTCTCCTCTTCAAGGACTGATATGTTTTCACGCATCGTTCCTCTTGGCAATAGCAACTTTCTTAGGAGTCTTTGTGTTAAGTTCTTAGTTGGTACAGAAGGTTCAGGCAAAGGTCAGACCCGATGGCATCCTATTACCCTAGAGCATCGGGGCATGTGGGGGAACCTTCCCCCAGGCCTGCAAGGTCAAGCTTATCTCTAGAACCCCCGCATTCAAATAATGAATCTAAAACCAGCTTGTATGTGCAGCTTTGCATTAGCTAACGAGCTGAGTAAGGGCCAAAGTTTATGGTTCACGCTCTGATACGCTCTGGGCCGGAGTTTATGGTTCACGCTCTGAAATAGCTTCACGAAGCAAAGCTTCATCTTGCTCCATGAAGCTACCACTACCTCTGTGCATCTGTGGCCTTGTCTCGTCAGTATCTTTAGTGTCTATGCGTTTGAGTGTGTGCATCTCTTCACAATATTCATTTGTTAGTGCTTGTATGTTCGCGTTTGTTGCTCTCAGTTCATCTCCATCATCATATGAAAGGAAGTCGGTGACTTATTTCAGTATTTTATTCCTGATTGTCTACATATGTTTGCATGTCTGATCTGTACCTGGTTTCCCCCTAATCCCTATTTTATGTAAATATCATAATCTGGAATACTCCATGTCTGTGGAATAACAGTATAGCATACAAATGTATGTTTGTGGGTGCCGCCTTTGTTAAAGTTTGTGGTGGAATTGGAACACTAAAAAGGGTAAAGGAGTAACTGACAGTTCACAGATGCTGTAGAAGATCAAGGGATCATGGGATCGTGGGATCATGGGATCATGGGATCATGGGATCGTGGGATCATGGGGTGTGCGGGAATGCCGCCTGACAACCGACCAAGGAAATAACCTGGAAAAAATACTGCCTTTCACTGAGGCAAAGAATCCAGGTCAGAGTGAGTGTACAAACGAGCTGTTTCCTGAAGAGGAGGATCTGTAGCAGGTGCCTCTGCAGTGGTGGATACAGTTCCTGGAAACACATAGCAATGAAACTTACAGCAGAGGGGCGACACACTTAACAGCAGTTTAAAAATAGGCACGCAGAAAATCAGATTCTTACTGAATAGATTTGCAATACATCAAAAGGAGCTGGAAGCGATTTCTTTAACCAGCAACAGACACAGTCAAGCGAAACCCAACACAATCAGCGTGAGCAGGAAGCCTGGAGATTCAGAAGCAGATATGCACTGACCCGTTTAAGAACAACACCCGCCTCGCCAGAAACGGCAACAACAGCAATCCCATTAGCAACCTACAGCCAGCGTCAGTACACTCACTCGAAAGTTGATCCTCCCCTCATTTACCTAGCCTGACTCCATTAGGGGTGGTGAGGCAGTTGTTCCTGCTGTGAGCTTTGAAAGTGTAGAGGTGGTGTAGAGGTAGTGTAGAGGTGGTGTAGTCATGGTGTAGAGGTAGTGTAGAGGTGGTGTAGTGGTAGTGTAGAGGTGGTGTAGAGGTAGTGTAGTCGTACTGTTGAGGTAGTGTAGAGGTGGTGTAGTGGTAGTGTAGAGGTGGTGTAGAGGTAGTGTGCTTGCATTTGTTACTTGGGTAGATTCTCTGCTTCTAAGGTAGACTTGTCTTGAATATACTATTAACTAGATATTGATAGATCTCTTGGCTGTTTGGTTAGTCTAGATATCTTGCTTGTTCATTAGTTGATTCAGGTGTGGTTTCAGTCTATTTCAGTGGTTTCAGTTGATTCAGGTGTGGTTTCGGTCTAATTGTAGTGTCAATAACAGGGGTGGAGCCTGTAATTCTAGATAAATTAAGTCGGCATTCACACAGTAATCAGTGTGCTTGCATTTGTTACTTGGGTAGATTCTCTGCTTCTAAGGTAGGCTTGTCTTGAATATACTATTAACTAGATATTGATAGATCTCTTGGCTGTTTGGTTAGTCTAGATATCTTGCTTGTTCATTAGTTGATTCAGGTGTGGTTTCAGTCTATTTCAGTGGTTTCAGTTGATTCAGGTGTGGTTTCGGTCTAATTGTAGTGTCAATAACAGGGGTGGAGCCTGTAATTCTAGATAAATTAAGTCGGCATTCACACAGTAATCAGTGTGCTTGCATTTGTTACTTGGGTAGATTCTCTGCTTCTAAGGTAGGCTTGTCTTGAATATACTATTAACTAGATATTGATAGATCTCTTGGCTGTTTGGTTAGTCTAGATATCTGTTTTTTTTTTTTTTTTTTTTTTTTTTTTTTTTTTTTTTTTGCTTGTTCATTAGTTGATTCAGGTGTGGTTTCAGTCTATTTCAGTGGTTTCAGTTGATTCAGGTGTGGTTTCGGCCCAATTGTAATGTCAATAACAGGGGTGAAGCCTATAATTATAGATAAATTAAGTCAGCATTCCGCTACAAACGGACACGTTTGTAGCGGTTAGTATCTCCTCGGCCAGCAGTAGACTAGATTTTATTAGGATACACAGAATGTGCTTTTCCATCCCTGTGCTCACCTTGAACAACACCAGAAGATGGAGATGCCAGAGAAGAAACCGCAACTCCAGTAACCTCATCTACCCACCTTGTTCATCTGTACCAAAGGTGAAGGTAGCAGGGGGACTCTGGAATTGCCACTCTGCAGTTCAGAAGGCAGACTTTATCTCAGCCTTCGTGATCTGCTAAGTCACTCGACTTCCTGGCTCTGACAGAGACATGGATCACTCCAGAGAACTCTGCAACTCCAGCTGCTCTCTCTACCTCCTTTGCCTTCTCCCATTCTCCACGGCAGAACGGCAGGGGTGGTGGCACAGGTTTGCTTCTCTCTCGCTCATGGTGCTTCTCTGTACTCTCATTTTCTTATCTTAACATTTCTTCCTTTGAATTCCATGCTATCACGGTGTCTTTCCCCACTAAACTTCACATCATTGTTCTCTATCGCCCTCCAGGTCCACTGGGAAACTTCATAGATGAGTTGGACATTCTTCTGAGTGCTCTCCCCTTAGAGTCATCACTTGTTCTTCTAGGGGACTTCAACCTTCCAACAGAGAGATTACATTTGTCCTGTCTTCTTCCACTGCTGTCATCATTCGATCTTGCTTTCAACCAGTCAACTCCAACACACAGAGCAGGAAACACACTGGACCTGATCTTCAGTAGACCTGCCCCAGTGTTGGATCTGACAGTAACTCCTCTTGACTTTTCTGATCATCATTTCTTGTCCTTTTCACTCTCCCTTCCTGCTTCTTCTGCACACACCTCCACGTCAGCTTCTTCTACCACCTACCGCAACTTTCGCTCAGTCTCCTCCTCTTGTCTGGTCTCTACTATTGTCTCCTCTCTTCCACATCCTGAATCATTTTCTTCCCTCCCTCTGAAACTGCCACAAACACATTCCTTTCATCCATCTCCTCTTCTGTCGACCATCTCTGTCCTCTCTCTTCCAGGGCAAGATCCTCTCTGTCAACTCCTTGGCTGACAGATGTTCTCCGAGACAACAGAAGAGTACTGAGACTGGCGGAAAGAAAGTGGAGAAAATCTCAAGATGATTCAGATCTCCACTCCTACCAGTCTCTTCTCTCAAGGTTCTCAACAGAAATAACAGCGGCGAAATCTTCCTTCTTCAAGGAGAAGCTGGAAGCATCAGCCTCTGATCCACGCAAGCTCTTCAACATTTTCTCCTCTCTTTTAAACCCTCCCACTCCCCCACCACCCTCTACTCTCTCCCCTGAGGATTTTGTCACCTTCTTTGAGGAGAAGGTTGATAAGATTCGCAGATCCTTTTTCTCTACCAATATCCTTCCTACTGAACACCACCCTCCACCTCATTCCCTGTCTTGCTTTTCTCCTCTTTCCACAGATGACATCATACAGTTGGTCTCATCCAACAATCCTACTACCTGTCCACTGGACCCGATTCCATCCACGCTATTTCAGACAATAGCACCTGACCTTCTACCTTTCATCACTCATGTCATCAACAGCTCCTTGTCAACAGGCCATGTACCAGCTATCTTCAAGACTGCAAGAGTGATCCCCATCTTGAAGAAGCCTACTCTGGACTGTTCTGACATCAGCAATTACAGACCTGTATCTCTTCTTTCTTTCCTATCTAAGGTCTTGGAGCGTTCTGTTTATAACCAACTGTCTCTATTTCTTTCTCTGAACAACCTACAGGACCCGAACCAGTCTGGCTTCAAACCTGCGCACTCTACTGAAACTGCTCTCATCGCAGTTACAGAGAAGCTGCATGCTGCTAGATCTGCCAAACTGTCTTCGGTCCTAATTCTGCTTGACCTCTCTGCAGCCTTCGACACAGTTGACCACCAGATCCTCCTGTCTGTCCTCAGAAGACTTGGAATCACTGGCACTGTCTGGCAGTGGTTTAAGTCTTATCTAGATGGGAGATCTTACCAAGTATCTTGGCAGGGGGCCACATCTGCTCCTTCCAGGCTCACCACGGGTGTCCCACAAGGCTCAGTGCTCGGTCCTCTGCTCTTCTCTCTTTACACTCGTTCTCTTGGTGATGTAATATTCTCTCATGGATTTTCCTATCACTGTTATGCTGATGACACTCAACTTGTCCTTTCCTTTCCACCTTCTGACACACAGGTTTCATCTCGGATCTCGGCTTGTCTTGCTGATATCTCATCCTGGATGTCGGCTCATCACTTGAAGCTGAACCCCAGCAAGACTGAATTACTGTTCATCCCTGGAACTTCAAGTCCTCGCCAGGATCTTTCCATCTCTTTTGAGAACTCGCTGGTCACCACATCTGCTGAAGCTCGAAGTCTTGGTGTAGTTGTGGATGACCAGTTATCGCTTCTCAACCCATGTTGCAAACCTGACTCGGTCATGCAGATTTCTCCTTTACAACATTCGGAGAATTCGACCTTTTCTGTCTAGCGAGGCTACTCAAGTGCTTGTTCAGTCTCTTGTCATTTCAAGACTTGACTACTGCAACTCACTCCTGGCTGGTCTTCCTATGCGTACCATCAGGCCCTTGCAACTGATCCAGAACTCGGCGGCTCGACTTGTCTTCAATGTTCCTAAGTTCAGCCATGTTACTCCTCTGCTGCGCTCTCTTCACTGGCTTCCTGTAGCTGCCCGCATCAGATATAAAACCCTGATGCTGGCCTACAAGGCTAAGAATGGACCAGCACCTCCATACATGGTGGCAATGGTCAAATCCCGATCTGTACCCAGAGCTCTTCGAGCTTCAAGCACAGCTCGGCTTGACCCACCATCTCTCAGGACATGCGGAAAACATGCATCCAGACTTTTTTCAGTTCTGGCACCTCAGTGGTGGAACAAACTTCCACTGAGTGTCCGAATGGCAGAGTCTCTTGTTGTTTTTAAGCGAAGACTGAAGACACATCTGTTTCAAGAGCACTTAAATGAAATTTTACTACACTAGCATGTATTAAATATTTGTGACTGTAATGACTTTTCTTGCTTTTATCTGTTAAGTAGGGTTTTCTCAGTATATATTTGAGTATATCTAGGCGTCCATACTGACTGTATCTAATAATATCTTTGCTTAAAGTTTCTTCCTGATTTTAGCCTAAACTAACTAGCTAGAGATTTTGTTCTGAGTAAAACAATGAAGCACTTTTTGTAAGTCGCTCTGGATAAGGGCGTCTGCTAAATGCCGTAAATGTAAAATGTAAATGTAGTGTAAAGGTGGTGTAGTCATGGTGTAGAGGTAGTGTAGAGGTGGTGTAGTGGTAGTGTAGAGGTAGTGTAGTCGTACTGTTGAGGTAGTGTAGAGGTGGTGTAGTGGTAGTGTAGAGGTGGTGTAGAGGTAGGCTGCTCACAATCAGTGCTTTTTGGCATCCAGGAATGATTGAAATGAACCAGGGAACATGTTGCCATGTTGTGACAGCTCCCCCATCAGGATAGGCAATTATGGCAATACTGCTGTACCTCTTATTCTGTACACTTAGTCCATTGAAAGCCCTGGTTTACTCCAAAGAACCATGATAGGTGGCTGAGAATGTGTTCGAGAATGTGACTATATATTGCAGAGGGGTCAGGTCACTACAGGTCATTGCAAGTCATTGCAGGTCATTGCATTGTGGGTTGCAAAGTAGGTCCAGAAGAAGCCCAACTGTAATGGTTCTGTTAAGAGTGAGGACTGTTATGATAAATGATGATTAGCCAAGTCCCATAGCTGTTCATTAATAACCCCATCCTGGAGTGAGGAACCTCCAGATAAATGATACTGATGCAGAGACGAAGGCAAACAGAGTGATACATCAAGCAAGACCACAGATATAAATTAGGCAGCATTTCCTAGCCGTGATTAAAACTGTCCTCTGAGCTCAGGATTTCTCTATCATTCAACAAAAAGAAATACAGAAGCAAGAGGAAAAGTGCATCTGAATAATGTATATTAATGCATATCTATATAATATAAATGTAAATAAAAATGTATTTGAATGAAGTTAATTAGACAGTAAGGAGCCTCGATTATAACTCAGTAAAACACAGAACTCAGAACGGGATGTTGACTCATTGAACCACCTCACCAGGATCTACATAGGAAGGACATCTCCTAGGTGTCTGATGATTGGCGGGGTGTACATGGCTGGTGTACGTGGCAGGTGTACACTAATATTGTTTGATATTTCAGGCCACCATCAGTGAAGCACTCTGGAACAAACTCCAGTGTTTACACTGACATCCTCCTTCTTGGTTGGAGAAATGCAGGTTCCCTCTAACCAGCATTTCCATCTTAGTTTGTGTCCTCCCCCTCAATGCTGTGCACATGGAGAAACAGAAGGTCAAGGTGGTGAAGGAGTGGCAGCAACCCAGGGCCATCTGGGACTTCCCATGGTTCCTGGGACTTGCCAACTGTTAGCTTCACTTCCTTAGAGATTTCACTTCCATCACAATCCCTTTGACCAGAATACGCAGTAAACTACATCCAGGATGTTCTTCTCCTGGCTTTGGAGGCGTGGAGGATCTGTCTAGAGGGCGTGGCTAGCCTAGCTGTTCATCTTGATCTACACCCACCTGAAGTAGGCCACGCCCAACGCCTCCCTCCTCGCGAGACTTTAGTCCTCCCTCCATTTCACTCATAATCTCCTAATCCTAATATCCTAATCCTATTACATTTGTGACACTGATCCATTTGAGATTATGTTGTATTATAAAAAATTATGTTGCTTAAAACACTTTTAAACTTTTATAGTGCATATATATCATTCAGCATATACCCTCTCATGTTAGTGCAAATAATATGAAAGTTGTGTAGTGTGATTAATGTGTGGCAGGTGAGGAGTGCAAATAAAAAAGGAAGCGATCTCGTCAGTCTCAGGAAAAATGGAGGATTTCCTGCTCATGGTGCACAAACACAAAACCCGCGAACTAATCCAAATTAAGGATACAATAACCAGCAGTCAACTAATACAAAGATAAGACATATAGACAGACAAACGACCCTCAGGTGTCAGGTATCCTAATAGGCCCCGCCCTCCTGAGGGACGAACACAAAGAAAGACCATAGGACAACATGTAATACTGCCGCTACATAACGTAAATCAGGATTGTGTCCAACAGCCTAGATTATATTGGTTATACCACCATACAGTGCTCTGCCTTAAGGGTCTGCTTTCTTAAACTCTGCATGCTTGGAATCTGCATTTCACACAGATCCTTCTATTCTAAGATCCACCTTTAATAGTGACACTGATCTCCTGATGGGTGAATGTGCATTCACCCCCCCCTCTGCCCCCCTCGTAACCCATTCATCATTCATCATCAGTTTCCTGCCGGATGGTCTTATGGCAGCCGGTCTGGACACAGTGAGAGGCGACGGTGTTTAGTTGGTTAGTTGGTGATAAGAATGTATCAGAGACATCAGCGTGTTTCCAAATGTATTTGTCAAACACATCAAATACATTCTTTTTGAATAATCACATGTCAAAGAAAGTAGGTTTCTTGGTTGTTTGTAGAGTATTGTATTTCTGTATTTTGTGTGGGTGTGTGCATCATGTTGTGTGTGATATACGTGTTCTCATTAATGTGAATGTCTTGGTTCTTCCCATGTTAGAGTTAGATAATGCACATCTGTCATAGGTGCAGTTGTACAAAAGATATCTTGGCACACTCATCCGCACCAATGTCTTGTAATGCTTTATAGTTAGGATGTAAAACTTTAATGTTATTTAAGTGCCCTTGAATCTCTTTTTGTATAATTTCTAAGCAAAGGGCAGACAAACAAGCACACCAAGTCAAGCACAAGAAAGGTGAGCTAATTGGAGGCAAGAGAGGTGAGCTAATTGGGAAAAGCCGACTAATTGGCAGCAAGTTAGTCAAACACGCACGAGTCATGTCATGCCACGATTAGTGAACCGTGGCCTTCAACGGCTATAACTATTCCAACAGCGTATGCTCTGGGAGGCTAACTAAGCTTCTGTTTGGGTACCTGGAGTCATAAACATGGTGAGATATTTGTGGTGTAATTTACCGAGGGGTTCTGCGTCCCGTCGCCGTCCTCTAGGGTGACTTATCGCTCTGCTCCCACGCTGCTGTAAATCACTGCTGCCTCTCCACCCCGTGATCAGATCTGCTGAGACAACATGAGCAGACATGGGAATGGAGTAAACAGCTCTGCTTCATGTTCCTGCTGGTACTGTCAGTGCTTACAAGGATCTGCACCTATTGACTAGAAGTCAGGATTTAGCTCTGATCTACCCTGCATTTACCAGAAAATCTGTTTTCTTTTCATTTACATATTTAACATAATTGATCAAATCATAGCAGTGTATGCTAAACTTTAGCAAAACAAGTGCTTTCTCTCCCTGAATGTCTTCCTACTAGGGATGTCTTATAGCAACAAATATTTACATTTTTCTCGGTTTAAAAAAAATTTGGTACCGAGTGCAAACCTTGGGGCGTTGAGCACACGGTTGTTTAGATTTTGTTGTTTACGTTCGCATGGATTAACTTGAAATTACACATCAAACTGATGTCACCCACACAAACAAATGTCTTGTTGGGAGCGGGATACATGATCTGATAACTGGGTTATCGGGAACACTGGGCTATGTGAGGATATTATTAGAGGTATTAGTGTGATATTACTGCGTGACAGTGGGAATGTGTAAAAGAATATCTGAAAATACGCAACTGCGCGGTGTCATATTTTCTTATATCATTTCATTTTAAGATGCTATACAAATAAACAAATATATTATTATGTAAGGTATCTCCTCATTTACATGCTCATGTGCAGTCTCTGTAGACGCCGCTGTGAAGGAAAAGAACCTGACACCCTTAACCCAATGTTGAATGAATAAGGCCAATGACATCAGACAATCTGTCCCTGAAATAATGTCGAATCTTAACATTTGCTTCAGGTGCTTAAAAGATTCATTGCTGTACCTCGCCTAAGGTCAAAATAATGTGGGTTCAGTGACACTTGACAAACAGGTGCTGGTTGCAAAAGAGGAAACTGAGAATGTCATTATATGAGAAAACACCCTTGTAACCAGATGACGCAATGTTCTCAGCTATACCACAGAGAACTGTTCTGCAACCTGTGTACCCACTTATGAGAAATTACATGTTGCCTGTGTGCTGTGCTCTATAAAACATGTGTTCAACTGTAGACATTGATTTATTTATATAACCAGCAGCAGAATCGTGGCAGTAAGCAAATTCTCCTCCAGCGTGTATTTGTACTTGGGTCTGACATGCTCAAGGTTTGCAGTAGCTGCAGACACACACCAGCTGGAAGTCTCTGTTGTCTCTCCCTGAGGTAGATGCAGATATAAACCCCAGAACCTGCATTCTCACTGTACTGTAACTGTCAAATTGACCCGTGAGCCGGTTCTTTCGCCTGTGAGCTGTATGGGTCCCAGAATGGCATGACAGGCCTATATCGGTATACGCAGCAGAATTTCCTGGATGGTCACACTATTCCTGGGGCTGTTGTATCAGAAGGAGACAGGAGGTGTCAGCCGCATGAAGGGCGTGACTTTCTTGTTGTCTCCGCTGACACAGCGACAGCTCTGGATGTAGCAGCAGCTGTGGACGCAGCAGGTCTGGACGCAGCAGGTCTGGATGTAGCAGCAGCTCTGGATGCAGCAGGTCTGGACGCAGTAGGTCTGGATGTAGCAGCAGGTCTGGACGCAGCAGCTCTGGACGCAGCAGGTCTGGACGCAGCAGGTCTGGACGCAGCAGCTCTGGACGCAGTAGCTCCGGACGCAGCAGGTCTGGACACAGTAGGTCTGGACGTAGCAGGTCTGGATGTAGCAGCAGGTCTGGACACAGCAGGTCTGGATGTAGCAGCAGGTCTGGACGCAGCAGGTCTGGACACAGCAGGTCTGGATGTAGCAGCAGCTCTGGGCGCAGCAGCTCTGGACGCAGCAGGTCTGGACGCAGTAGGTCTGGATGTAGCAGCAGGTCTGGACGCAGCACCTCTGGATGCAGCAGGTCTGGATGTAGCAGCAGCTCTGGATGTAGCAGCAGCTCTGGACGCAGCCGTGAAGTAGGAGACGCCCTGCAGACATGTCTGTCCTTCACTGACCCAGTGGGGGGCGGGACACTTCACTGTGAACCCAAGCTGCCCCGGGCTTTAGTTGTTTCTCTCCTCGCCGACATCTGTGCTAACACCATGACAACCACCCCCGTTCTCATGAGAGACATCTGGACATCAGTGCACCTCATGTATGTGAGTGGAGGTCAAACTGGATGTGATGTGAAAATGTGTAGGATTATACGTCAGGTATTGCATTCGCTATAAGATGTCATCGATCTCTTAGGAGGATCTCTGGCCTTGTCGCATGTGTTCAGCTGACATAGCACTGTAGTTCATCTGGTAGAGCATAGAGAGAAATATGCTAATTACACTGAGATTACTGGGTTGATTCCCAGGGAACACACATACTATCAAACTGATAAATATGTAAGTCGCTCTGAATAAAAGCATCAGACTACTGCCCTAGATATAAAGTAAACTCAGCTGGAAACCAGGTCTACACATACCAGAGAAGGTGCACAGATCCTCAAGTGTGGCGTGTACGGCAGTCTGGAAACCAGCAAAGCACTAAAAAGTCTCAAAAGAAAAGCAGATTTTTTTTTCAAATATCTTCGAGGAGATACAGTATACATATATATATTGTATACATGTATCAAAATTTTGCAATGACCAAACTCCACATCAAGCTCCGCTGGTGCACTAAAGCATGAACCATAGCTTCTATATTAGACAAGAATTTGAATTATTTACAGTAGGCCATTTTGGGGAAATGGAGAACATTTTTTGAGGGCACAGCTCAGTAACCAGCTTGAAAAGTGGTTTCATACTGCAAATGTGCACACAGAATAATCCCCGAGGGGACATGGCACTCGCAGATGGGCAGCCCATATCGTACAATGTGACACTGAACTTTAAAATTGTTTACTGTAGGTAATGCAAAGTAAATGAGGCACAAGCCTTTTAAGACAACCTGATGCTAGAATTGATGAATGTATAAACTCCAAATCGCATGTGGCCAAACTAGATCAATGAGCAGTGCCTTTTGTCTGAAAGTAGGCATGTGTGTAATGCACTGTTGATACAAAGCTGATGGGGTAGGCTGGTGGGGTAGGCTGATGGGGTAGGCTGTTGGATTTAACTCTGAGGAAACTGTGAAACAGCAAACCAGAAGTGAGCACAGACGTGGTCATATATGGCACTTTAAAGAGCTCTTGGTATGAAAAGGTCAAAGGTCAACAGCCTGCCGAGGAAATGTGCAAGGTGACCAGTTCTGCAGTTGGTGGTTGTCTGAGCTTTAAACTGTAAAAAGGCCTCCATAAAGGCAAGAGCACTAGACAGGTGGAGCTCTGCAGCTTGAAACTCCACCTTCAGGCTGACTAGGGTGGTGGAGTGGAGGGACGTCTGTAGATATCAAAGCCCCTAAATCTGTGGCTGCATTCTCATTAGGTTCATTATGGACTTGTGCGCAAACAGTATATTCAAGATGCTGATTGGTGGGTGCAGGTTCTACATGGACTTTGGTACTTCCCCCTCTCTGATGTACAGCAGGCGGAGCTGATCTTGGGTCAGGGTTGCGCAAAACACATCTGATGTTGCTCATCCACGCCTGCATATTTTAAAGCTATATGCTTCCATTTCCTCAGGTCTGGAGTCATCAAAGACAGACTTTGGAAGCGTAATCTGCTACGATAACTCTCGAAATTAGCATCTGTATCTTTCTTTGTCATATTGGCATGTTTATATTGAGCATTAGTAGCCGTGGGTTTAAGGAATCGGCTAAGGAACTGACTACTGTAACAGCCCCTACCCCGCAACTCCTCTCCCTTATGTGTCTAATTAATGTATGTCGTGTGTGTGTGTGTGTGTGTGTGTGTTTGCCATACCCTTGTGTCATGTGCCTCATATTTGACTCACTTCTTATTGTGTATATTTAAACCCTTGAATTTGCCTTTGCGTTTGTTGGTCTTTGAAATGTATTTTCCGTGTACATTCCGTGTGCGTTTTGTGTGATTTCTGTATGTCACCTTTGCTTTCGAATAAATGAGGTTGCCATGGGATCCTACCTGACCTCCAAAGAGAAAAAAGGGAATAATCTCACACCCCTCCAGTCGTCCTCTGCGGACGGTAGCGCAGGTCGGTCCCCGGAGTCCCTGTAGTCCTCAGAACAGTGAGGACACATCCTGTGCTGCTATGGACTCTGAAGGCTCTCCCACGGAGAAGGAGCAGGTGTCTCCATGGACACCTCAGTCTGCATTGCGTGCTGAGGCCAGCGAACTGCTCTTTAAAGCCAGCAGGTGTTTTGAGCCATATACTAGTCCTACACACTTTCTGAAATAAACTGATGACATTTTTGGAACTGCTAATGTATTTTTGAAGAATTCCAACTTCAACTCCAAGATATTTGAAGAACTGTTTATTTATTCCTTCCCCACGTCCCAGCTATGGAATACAGAAGGAGTATCACACATCCTAAAATGAGGACAGCCAAGTTTCAGTCTGAAAATACCACCAACCATTTTAAACCTGATTCCTGTGTTCTCATTCATATTTGCAGTACAGCTTTTCACATTCCCAGACCGCCTTCTCTCACTCACAGCTATCAACACTCGAATATCTGTGCAGTGCGAATAAAGATCTCCGTAATTGTATGGAAATGTGTGAATATGTTCATAACGTCATAGATGTCGTGTTTTACCTGTTCAGAGAATGGATGTGCTGACCTACAAAAAAAATCTGTTAAGACAACAAGAATCCCTTTGCTGATGACTAAATAAATAAAATAAATAAAACTCAGTGGCTAATTTTCATCATTTATCCCCCATACCTCCCCCTGTATTACTGTGGGGGGTGTCTACTGTATTAGTTACAACTAATCAACTTTACATTGGAGAAACCAATAGAAGGATAGCTGATCATTTTAGTGACACCTTTGGACCATCAGAATTAAGGATTTGTTGCTTCCTGTGGCAAGGCATTTTAATGCTAATGCAATCATCACAAATGACATTGCCAGTTATTGCTAAAGCAGCAATGAAGTTAGGACATTCAAAGAAAAAGAACTGTATTTTCATAACTTTGTAATGTCACGGAAAGAACGCTATGATTTAAACGTCTACTTTTTCTAATGTTATACTTTTTCTTGAACAGCTGATGAAGGACCTCCGTCCGAAAACCTTCTGAAACCTTGTACACTACAGTTACTCTCCTACAACATTCTTCAGATTTTATATATAAGTATATCCATATGTCTGTGTGCGTGTGTGTGTGTGTGTGCTGTCTGTTTGGACCAGGAAGGAAGACGTTCAGTCTCACGCTCACACAGAGCAGAGTTAGCTGACTCCTCCTGTCCCCTCTCCGGAGAGGAGCAGAGCGTCTGAGTCAGCACGGCTTCTCTGCTACATGCCCTTTCAGGCTGGCTGATCCAGTCTGCTCTGTCACTCTGTGTTATGTTAGCACAAAACCAGCATTAGGCAGATCTGAGGCAGAGATTGCATGTAGGCTGCTGATCATGTGACTTAAGAACCCACATCCAAGGTCGGTTTCTAGCGAATAATACGAATGTGTCAGGATTTGTGGGTATCGTCGACAATCAATGAATTCCAGCCTCTGTCTGCGGCAGAACAGCAGACGACTAAAAAGGGGGTAGACAGAATGGCTCCTTACATTTCTGTGTGACAATAACAACTTGGTTGTGAATTATAGCTAGCATTTTGACCCTCTGTATAGGTAAAGGTAGTTATGATTACTAAATAACCAATAATTAAGCTCTTTTAGCTAGCGTCCTCTGCTTTGTGGATGATTTCTGTTCATAAAATTTCTTCCAGCTTTTCTCCAACTTGGATTCTCATGGAATCAAAATAAAGCCTCAAGTTATTCAGAACTTGAATAACAGGTAAAAGGTCTTATGCTATGTCCAAGGGGAATGAGTTATGAGTGTTATGAGTTATGAGTCTATCACATAATGTTTTACTATATTTTACATGAAAACAAATTCAATATAATATTCATGATGGTTTACTTGCTTACTATAGTTGTAAGTACACAAAACATGACATTAAAAACATGAGTCATATAATATGTTTAATTAAAATATCTTATATCTTTTTTTTTCCAAAATAGCAGATAGCAGTATGTAGTCCTTATATAACCTAAACAATGCTTGGCATAAACCTGAAAATTAAAATATAATGTACTTAACACATCTAACAATTTCCATTTCATTCAATCCCAGTCGTTTTTCACAGAAACACACAAGATGCATTTTTCTGGTCCCATGATTTCATGTAAAGAGGTTTAAAAAGCATCCTTCACATGCACATCATACAGTTAATTTAGTTCATAAGTATCTTTATGGAATCATTCAACATAAACCTGCACCAAGCTTCCATTCTAAGATCGCAGTTCAGTTTGCGCTAATGGAGATGATACCTAATGCAAAACAGATAAATTGCCGTGATGATTCGAGGTTTAAGTGTTAGAATTAGGACTACTGAAAATCTCCTCTGCAGTATCCCTTGTGCAGGTATTAGAAGTGCATATGTGCTTCTCAGTAAGCCTGAATGTACTGTACCATGAGTGCATGTCAGTGTGTGTGTGTGTGTGTGTGTGTGTATACCAGAGGAGATTTTGAGGTCACTCTGCCATAATGGCTGTCCGTGCTGAGTTTCGCTAAGCTGCAGTGATCCTGAGGCAGGCAGAGGGAGATTACAACCAGGCATTTGTGGGATGCAGCCGTCACAGATGGCCAGACGTTCACCTGGCACCGGGGCCCCTAGGCCCGTGAGCGGGGCCGTCTGCCCATGCACCACTGCCCTGGAGAGATGTGGGGGGTGTTTTTGCATAGCCTATGAGAAACGGGATCAGGGCGAACTGGGTCGCCGTATGAGACATCACACTCGGCCTTCTATTTAGGACTGTGGAGGAACCACCAGCCATGACGGCGGTGGAGAGCAACTGGGATGAAGGACACGGCAGCACCGTCGCCGTGAGAGCTTCAGCCGAGGTGGCGAGGACACTGGGGTCTGGTGCAGAGCGATAAAGTGGCAGGAGTGTGGGCTCTATCTGTGTCTGCGGAAGCTCGCACGGTTCACTACGGCGAGGGGGGCGAGGGGCCCGGCTTATTGGAAGGAGGCGCGGACTGTGCGACCCTTCAGGGGCTGTGGGGAGCGGTAGTTATCCACCATGCAGACCTCGGGTTCGCCCTCCGCTGAGAAGAGCAGACCACGGAACTCCTCCATCTATTTTAAGGGGGGAGAGAGAGAGAGAAAGGAGGAGAGAGATGAAGAAGGACATCAGCACCTGTCTGTGCCACTTCACTTCAAGTCTAAAACTGCGTAGTCCAGAGGGTGCTGATAACACAGCATGCACTTGGAGAGTTGATATAAACATTCATAAATGTAACTGTAATCAGATACAATCTTTAAATGGTACAGGATGTTTTAGCACTGAACAGTCTGTTACTGTTCAACTAGTTCATGGTTGTCAGTGACCTTTCCCGACCTCTACGAGGAAGCCCCTGATCTAACCCATGAAACGTTTGAGAAGAACACAATGACTCCATTTACATGTCACAAAGTCTGTCTAGTGTGTAACCATAACATTACTCCATCCAGGTACGCTGTGTCCAATTTTAGAATAACAAAAGGTTTTGAACAATTATACTGTAGATATGATTATATCTATCTATCTGTCTGTCTGTCTGTCTGTCTATCTTATTTCGTTCTTACTTCAAGGAAAATACATGAGAATTAATGATTAGCACTATTCCATACACCAATGACTTCACTCATTTATAAATGAGTCAGACCTGGACAGAGCTAACGCTGATTGGATGCTTGCAGACAATCCATGTGACACTCTCCAGGAGAGGGGGTGTGGTCAAGGAGCCATCATACGTCCAGTAGTCTAGAGAGTCTGGAAGCAGTGTGGATGGGTCAAAGTCTGCAAATGAAGTCTGCTTGCCCTGTTCCCAGAACCAAAGAGACACAAAGGTATGACTGGGAAATTAGTTTCAGGCTTAAACTGTTCAATCCTTCAGAAAATAAAAGTAATTCATAAAAACAACTCAAAAGAACTTGCCTTTGCCTGAATGGAACCCAATGCATGAAGAACCTTCTGGAGCTCTGGGTTTTCATCACCGATCTGATTAATGTAAAAACGAACACGTACATAATGATCACGGGTTTATACATATGCTTACAGACACTCAGTCCTTTTACACAGTTAGACGCATCCTTGAAGAAAAGCTCACTGAGTCCTTTTATTACAGTAACCCAACAGAGAGCTTCCAGGTACACCAACCTCCAGGAAGACTCCCACAACGGCCAGGCCATCCGGCTTGCTGGTAGCCTCACTGAAGCTGGGGTATGTGGTGTTCCAGTGCACTAAATGAAGCTGAAGACAAATCAAATGTTGAACCCCCCTGTTACAGGACCCCGCAGTTCTGATCTCCCTCCCACTGCAGGACTAAGATCCGGAGGACGCGTACCTCAGCGGGGTACGCTCTGCTGTCCACGGTGTGCTCCGAGCCCTTGTCATCGCTGGAACCCCAGTGGAAGTGGAACTGTTTCAGCCGGTAGGTGCCAGAGACTGGGCCTCCCGTCAGAGCTGAGAACATGATGCAAAACGGTGATAAAAACAGCCGTGTGCAGAAAAACTCTTTAGAAACCACCCAGTTTAGAATCATGCTTCACACACACGGACAGCAAAGTGGCAACAAGCCACAATAAATACAAATAAATAAATAAGCAGGTTCTAGAGAATCGGGCAACGCTGCAGCTGCAACCACTAGCATAGGACCCGCCAACACACCCACACACAAAGTGCATTTTTACCCAGACAATACACTGGCTAAATCCCTTTTGCATGCTAATTAAATTTTAGATAAAAGCTTTAATTACGAACTCAAGACTAATCCTTATTCACGTTATTCTCCATGCTATAGAAACGAACACAGAGTAGGTTTGCTGCAAACAGGTCAGCACCACCGCTGGGCCGATTAGATAAGATTGCGGTACTGTGCGCGCGACTTGCAACTGGCGCGTTACTGTGAAAAAAAAGTCATGTTTCACTTAACACCTTTGCGGGTGTGAGTTTTCAGGCTGACTGTGCACGGAAAAATCCTTTAGTGTAACATCTGATGGCTGACACATTCACACACATTGCAGAGTTTAATGTTTAACTGAGAAATTAGTCAAAAGTTCACCGGGAACTTTTTATACAGAACTTTTTATGCTCTTCTGGTTTTACTTCCAGTTTCGACATATCAGTTGGCATTCTGAAAATGCAGAACTGGTTGTTTTTGTATTCGTGTTAAATTAAGAATATTCCAGAATAGCAGTCGACCGAATTAAATAAAACAGCTTTAACGGTGCGCACAGCATGCGGACAGAGATGTTGCTAGTAACGGATGCAGCCACCGGATGCCACGACACATACCGGTAATCATTTGAAAATCACGGAAAGGTTCACTAACTTGAGCTGTCCGTGTCGTCGGCGAACGTTACTTGAAAGGAATGTCCGCTGTTGAGAATGTCAAGAGAAGTTGAAGGGTCGTACTCAAGCGTGACCGGTTGTAGCGCAGGATCGTACGAAGCCTCAGCAGACACTATGTTAATAGGAGATTGGCGCGGTCCGTTGGCAACCGGAAAGTTTTCAAACCATTTGTCAGGTCCTGCAACGAGAAGGAGATGTTGATTAAATACTGCGATCTCAGTTTATACAAGGTTACTCTAGTCGTTGCCACAGTGTGTGCGCTGTGTCCAAGGTGAATATGTCGCTGACAATGTCAAATTGGAGTGATGCAGCGAGTCTGCAGGTATGCAGGAGATACTGTTAGGAGTCAGGACGGTTCACGCGATTGTCCTCGGCACGCACCGTACACACGGGTCACATTGACTTTGCAGGAACACAGAACGCGGGGTGCCTCACCGTTGTCCGCTGCGTATCCCCATCCGCCAGACATGGTTACAATTTGACCGATTCTTGGTGTTTGCAGCTGCTATTGCTTGAGTCAGACCTGTGCGTATCCGCCAGTATCTCCAAGCCGGCGCGTCGGGGTTTATATATGGTCCCCTGAACGCTGTTCTCGTGAGGCTGGTTGGTTTGGACATACGATCGCACACATTCGAGTGCGACTAGGAGGAGGTACTAGCGCAAAGGATCGATGACACATCTCTCTCTCTCTCTCTTTCAGTCTCTCTATATCGCTCTCTCTTTCTAACAGTCCTGAGATGTCGCTCTTGCTATGCAACAGCTTTGAGATGCCGTCGCGCGCTGTGCTTCATCCGTTAGAATGCGCAACTTGCTGCATTTTAATCCCCGATAATGCCCGTCTAACTCCTCCGGCTCTAGTCGGCAGTAAGCACAGAGAACACTGCAATGCTGCATTATGACTTACAAGATATCCTGCAGGGCGAAAAGCTTAAATATTTGCTTTTTTGAATGATTTCTGCATTGTTACACTGATATTCAGTGTACTAATATACTAATGGATTGTTGCTTTTGATAATGGATGCACTGAATTGTTAGTTTCATTTGGCTTATCAACATGCTTGGTGGGGGAAATGAATATGGCGCTAGCGAAGCCCATCGGTGCCATCTGGCGGTGTAATAGAATTGTAGTTCAAGTATTAATTAATACTCTTAAACCAATAGCCGCGTGTTTCATCTCCTTCGTGAATGAATAAGGTTTTAACAAGACTTAACAGCAGAAATGACGGCCAACGATGTTGGAGACATCAAGGAGAGCACTATGCACCAGCCACTGTTGTTATCAGACGAGCCTTTGGTGGAGGTGGTGTTAGTGTGGGCAAACATAACTGCCCCACACTTGGACATCATTAATCCAGTCATTGTGCCTCTGCATGAGCAACACTGACCTAATTCCATCTTCATGGACGAGAATGCTCCAGCTCATCGAGGTTGCATCATTAGGGAGCGGCTGCTGGAGACTGGGGTGCCTCAGATGGAGTGGCCTGCACTTTCACCAGACCTGAATCCCATAGGAACCCTGTAAATGGAGTCACCGTGTAGAGGCTTGTAGCTCTGTACCCAGAACCTGAGTGACCTGAGGGCCCTTCAAGAGTGGGACGCCCAAGCAGACAATACGAATACTTGTGAACAGCATGAAATGTTGTCGAGTTATAATTGATGCTGAAGGGCACAAGTTAGAGACATTTACATTTGGCATTTGGGGGGGGGTTAACTGTTACATTTAGACTGGGTGGGACGCAAGTGCAGGAATCAGTAGGTTTATTAAGAGATCTAAACAAGTAAATGCAACAATGAAAAGCAGTCACAGGAACATACAGGAATACCGGAAAAGACTAACAACACACACACGGCTACAGATACACTAAGAACAGGGAACTACCAAAGGAGGGAACATAACACACATTAAGGCAATACAGGGAAACACTACTCAGGAATTACATGATCAAAACCAAGAACTAAACAGCAAGGCAGCGGTAACAAACTAAAACGAGACACGACGGGTACACGAAATGAGCAAGCATACATACACAAACAGCAACAAATATATAGCAACAAACAGTGTAACATCAAACAATGACCGACACTGGAGACTAGACACCGCGGAGATTAAATACACTGAAACAACAAGTTTACAAGGGTTACAAATGAAGGCGGGACAAAGAGGCAGGGAAAACTGACACACGGAACAGGACGACAGATTGACAGCTGGGGGGGGGGCTTTTGTTTCAATAAATTGTTTGAGATGAGGAAATCACCATAGCATGTTTCTACTTAATTGCCCTATAATATCACTGTAGTATCACAGTATTACTAAGATACTTTCCTTCACCTTCAACATACTGTACAGAACACGCAAAAACTGGAGCATGCTTTTATAGCTGCAAGATTGGACTGCTGTGATGCCCGGATGTTAAGAAGCTAGTGTCCTTACAAGGACCAGAAAGTCTGACCATATTAGCCCAATATTATCTACACTGCATTGGCAGTCAAATTCTGTTTTAATTGCAAAATTGTACTACTGACATTTGAATGTGTACATGCCCTTGCTTCTCAGTATCAAAGTATACTACTGTTCAGCTAGGACAACTGTTCATATCATACAAACATACATAAATATCATAGATGACATATAAAAATCATTAGCTTTCCACTTTCCTTAAGTATTTTGGCTGTTAGATATGGTATCTGAGGTTTTACAGTAGATGGTGGTAATGAGCTGTGATTTTGGTTGCCAGTCACTAACCACCCGAAGAAGACGATGCTTACGGAAACATAGAGACACGTGTGTTGGTGAGGTGACAGGGTACATTAGCAGAGACGTCTGACGCCCGCTGTAAGTTATCTTTTATGTATTTATTTATCTTTTGACACACTAAAACCAAAGCTGCAATGGCTAACCGTCGAGCTGGGCAGTAACGGACCCTACGCCAGACTTTTTCACGTTAGCTACCTGCCAGTTATTTAGCTAGCGTTATTAGGTTAGCTGGCTATAGTTTATTTAACTGGCTTTATTATCGGTACCATACCTGCTCTCACAGTTTTCTCTTCTACTTTTTTTCTTTTAGGAAAAGATGGCAAAAAATAAACAGAAGGGTAAAAAACAGAAGAACGTGTTTCAAGTTGCTAACCAGCAGGCAAAGCCCAAGACCAAAACAAAGCCTGTTAAGACTTCGTTAAAACACGTACGCTTGTCCAGCATCTCTGAACGCTTTAATGTGTTAATCTGTTCGTGTTTTCCTGTTTGGAATATGGTTACAGAGTGAGCTGTGAGTTGACATATCGATTTCTTTTGTCGAAAGATTAACACTTTGAAGAATGAGAAAGTGGACACCCTTAATCAGATCTTCTCAGAAGTCCAGAGGAACGTGAAAAGTATTTCAAGACCTGCGGCTTCAGATCCCAAACGCAGTGCAACGGTAGGTTCATGATCATATTGTGAAACCTTTATATCACTTGTGGTTGGTTTACAATTGAAATTTGGAAGTTTTCAAATTTGTCAGTTGGTTGAAAATTTGTTTTAAAAATGTTTTACAGGTTGTAAAGGACAAACCACAGGAACCTGTCAATGTGGATGGTGCCACCCAGATGCTTTCTCAGTTATAGTCAAATGGATCTGTTTAGAAAAATGCATTTGCATCTGTGGACATCGTGTAAGCAGTGAACTGTATAAGTGGAAAGCAAGCTTAAATGTAATGAGTTTGAGTCTATATGTTAAGGTGAGACATTTGGGAGAATAATCTCAAATGTCAAATTAATGTGTTGACACCGTTTGGGAGTTGTATCTTGAATTCTGAATCTGAATTTCATGTGACGAATTCTGTTAATGAAAGCCAGATGAACCAGGTTTTAACCTTGTCCAAAATTAATCTTTAATGATCGTCTGTCATAAGTCAAGCCTGACACTGTCCTAGCTGATACAACATGGACAAAATGAGGGATTTTTTGCCAGGAAATTGCATTTAGTGCTTTAATTGGCATGCAGACTGAAAGAGAAGTTGCTCTCGTATGGTCATATATAATGAACATTGGAAATTGTTCAGACGTTAATCAATTCTATGAACACTTATACACAACACTGGAGTTTGATGTATATACAACAAAGTGTACATGATCTGAATTGGTGCATTCTAATGTAACATTACATTGTGCTATAAAAGTCCAGTTGAGTGCTGCTACAGATATTATAGAATGACTAACAAATCCAAACATTACTACTGGCTTGTTTTTCTACATAACTGTTTTCTGAGTATCGTAGCCTTGCTGTTCTTAGGTGATAGCCATTTTCCCAAGCTGTTTCAGATCAGCTTCTGGTGATGTTTCCAAGTTATGCTGTGTGTAGTGCATTATTATTTATCATTTAAGAAATTAAAATATATATGAACATATCACTGACTGTTAAAACGAGTTGCATGTGATTTGATGTATGACAAACAGAAAGGAGATGGGTCCCATGGGAAATCTGTAGAAATTCAATGTTGGCTTTGAGTTTAAAGCAGTATGAATTAATTCAGGCACAAAACATTTTTTATTTTAACTTTATTTTACCAGGAAATATCCCACTGAGATTGAAAATCTCTTTTTCATGAGACTCCTTGGACATTGTATCACTACAAGAGATCTGGAAACCCTTATCCTTCTCTCTTTATACATTACGCTCAGATGATCAGACAGTGAATAATGAATCGCATTTACAATGAGGAACTGATTGTTATGGATTTACTTGTGTGAGCATCTTTGGCGCCATCTGTCGGGGGAAATTAACCTCAACGGAACACGTAATTGTTAGTCAGGTCCTTAACGGTGTGTAATAATATGTAAGAAATTGAGCAATATTTTTAAACGAGGCTCCCTGTATAATGTGGTAATATTGCTGAAAGTGTTTTGTTACTAAACATTATTATGCTCGCTGTACGGTTTGTATGAATGTCAATGTCTGCTTCGCTTTGCGAGTACCGTGTTTTAGAGCTCGTCAAGGACCCTAACAAAAGTCACAGATTTGGTCCTTTCCGTACAACCAACACGGCGACGAAATGGATTCAGCTGCTCATGTCTAGCCAAACATTTCTTATCGGAACCATGATTCGGTTCTGACTAGTTCCTGTGTCTTAAATATCAGTTCGCGTTTATACGGGTGCGCTTCCTGTGCACTAGGCTTGGCATTAACGAGCCATTTGAGGAGCTGGACATGTCTGGCGCGGCCGGCGGCGGGGCGTCTGCTGGTACTGGCGCAGCGGGCTGTGGGTCAACTGGGTCGACTGGGTCCGGCTCTGCCGCAGCATGCGGCGGGTCGGGCATTGCGGGTAGACTCCCCAGCAGGGTTTTAGAGCATATTTTCTCGTATCTGGAATTACCGGACCTCACCAAATGCTCTCTGGTGTGCTGGCACTGGAACGGCTGCCTCTCCGACGAGAATAGCGAGGTGTGGCGCAGCGTGTGCTCGCGCTCGCTCAGCGACGAGGCTCTGCGCTCCGACATCCTCTGCAACATACCGACGTTCAAAGGAAAAGTGAGTCCGCGCTTGTAGAGCCAGCGTGAATCATGATCAGGAACTACCCCCGAGGACTGCGGGTCGTTATTGGCTAGCGGAGGAACGACCGAGCCGGCTGCATTGTTGCTCCCGTTGGTTTAGTGTCACTTCAGGTGTATAGTGCACGTGCGGAGATGCCAGCCTGGAGACACGCGGGGTTTTTGGAGGAAAAAAAAGGTTTTGCAGCAGCTGCACAGTAAATCGTCGGCGTTATAAATGGCCGCAACCTGAAACGTCTTTGACGCTTGCTCATGACGTCACTTGTAAATACTACAGATCTGTCTGCTGAACTGACCGTTGGATATTAGATGATCCGAAGGATTTTTGGGTCCGGATTTGTCCTAGAGTTGCCCTATCCTCCAGGCTGCAGTGCTGCAGATTATTTATGGGTTCTGAATTGCTTGGATATTGCAATTTGTAAATACTTTATAGCAGGAGAGAAAAGAACGGGTCTTAACTCGTGTAGACCTAATGATTTGTGTAATGGTTTCTTTCAAATACTAAAGCAAAAATACTCATCAAATAGGATTAAATTTACATGGTGTTTATAAGGTTGATCTTTATCAACTCATCTAACCAAGTAGGAACGTAACGTTACTGTTTAAGCTAGGACGTACTGACTTCAGACGGAGCAGACTGTGGTGCTACGTCTCTTCAGTGTTATTGCTTGATTCATCACTCACTATCTGAGAAGTACTTTTGCATCTCCACCATTTTGACCTGCACATTTTAGCTTAAACATAAATGCAATTATTTTTATACAATCCAACACATTTAACTTCTGAATGCCGATGGAACTGCAGCCTCGCAGTGATAACAGCCACGATAACCTGTCTCACTCCGCTTCTTCCACTGTCTCCACAGCTGAAGTCTCTACAGCATGCTCTGAGCTCTCACGACTGCTCAAGGAATGTGTATGTGAAGAAGAATGGATTCACTCTCCACCGCAACCCCATCGCCCAGAGCACCGATGGTGCTCGCGGTAAGATCGGCTTCACGGAAGGCAGGCACGCCTGGGAGATCTGGTGGGAGGGGCCTCTGGGTACCGTGGCAGTGATTGGCATTGCCACCAAACGGGCACCGATGCAGTGCCAAGGCTACGTAGCGCTGTTGGGTAGCGATGACCAGAGCTGGGGATGGAACCTGGTGGATAACAACCTCCTCCACAACGGTGAAGTCAACGGCAACTTCCCGCAGTGCAACAACGCGCCAAAGTACCAGGTGAGCTGGCTTGAGTCTGGGGTGTGGGACCTGAATCCGTAAGTGTGTGAAGTGTGAAGGAATGCAGCTAAGACACTTTGCTGTGAGTGGCCTTTCTGGTTCAGTTCACTTCAGTTCCATATTGTTTCTGTAGCGCTTCATGCAACAGGGAGATTGCACGAGGTTTGCTTGAGTAAGACGGCCACGAAAAAATCTACATTGTTCCCTTAAGTGGAACTGTAGTGGGTTACAGCAGAGTGACGTTATGTAGACTTTATTGTGTGTGGCACTTTACATAAGCAAGACTTGGAATGGGAGTGTAGTGAGATTACAAGTGTCTGTTAGAGCATCTCTGATGTGTGGGATAGACTGTTTTTTTGGGGGTTTTTTGCTTCAAGTTTTGGATTGGAAAATCCCCAGGATTTGGGATTAGGATTGGTGGTTGCTGCCAGAAAAAAGTCCTTGGGGTATAAATGTATCATGGTTCACTGCCATTCCAACGGTCTTGTATAGTTTTTGCTTGTCGCACTATGAAATGCTGCATCTGAAGTCTTGGCCAAGATTCCTGACTGACTGAGCAATCTCACTTGTGCTGAAAATCAAACTGAGAGTGTTTCTTGCGATAAAGCCCACAGTGTTAGAAACTTGCGATATTCTGCTTTTGTCATCCATTTGCTACTGGCCAAACGGAGACATCAAAAGGCATTTACCGTGTTACCACAACCCCACAGAAGATTCTGCTTTTGCGTCCCCATTCTGCCTTTTCTGTTCACTATGCTGGCGTTTATTTTTAGTTGCCGCGTGGGCAGCGCGTCACTCCAGCCGGCTCCCCATTGGCTGTTTTTAGACGAGCTTTGCTGTGTGCTGTGGCACTCGCACATGAAATAATGAAGTTCTTGCCACTGCCGGTAATGGGGGGGGGGGGGGGGGGGCTGGTTCTGGTCTCTGAGGCACTGAATCGGCTGATGTGGAGCAGGACGTGTTGCACAGTCAGGGACCACGGATCTTAGCTTTTTAAATTTTAAACAGATTTTAAGCAGAGAAGTTCGCTTCGTGACCACTTTACTGAACAATGTTTATTTTTGTGGCTGTCTTGGTCAACCTGCATCCCACTAAGGATCGAGATATTGACTTGGCTAATCGCACATACAGCATTTCTCCTGTTTCAGTCCCTATGTTGCTGACGAAACATGACAATAATCCCGAACACAGAAGTGAATCATGACAACCTCTTGACCTTTTTAACTTTAGAGACACCCTGGGGTTGTGCAGTAAAGCATCCACAGGCTTTTGAACTCTCCCCCCCTGCCTTTCACAGTTGGTGTCAGTTTGTGGTGTTATTTGGAACAGTGTTTGATTCTGCAGACAGCAACACTGTATACAGACACCAGAAACACAGCTTTATCGTTCATGTTTCCACATGTGTTCATGCTTTGTTTCCGCAGTGTTGCGGATCATCCGACTGGTGTTTACTGCTTTTGAGATGTGCAACAAGGGTGTACATGATACAAGCATTAAAACGACCTGATGCTTAAAACACGGGTCTTATTTGGGTAGAACCAGAATGGAAAGATGGCTTTTCTTCTGCGTTCACAATGTATTCTGCTAAATAAACTACAATACATTAAAGCAGAAGATCAGGTATCGGATGGTATCAGAATGTTAAAGTAATTAGGTCACATGATTAGTAACTCCCAGCCTCACCTGTTCATCTAACTACTGCTTTTGCCACGATCTCTGAATCCCTTCACACAAATTACAGAGAAGATTTGTCACATGGATTTTCACCCTTATTTTCACCCTTTCATAATGTGCAACCCTGATGGTTTTGTATTGTTTTTTTGGTGCTCCAGATAGGGGAGAGGATACGAGTGATTCTGGACATGGACGACAAGACGTTGGCTTTTGAGCGAGGGTTTGAGTTTCTGGGCGTGGCCTTCAGAGGGCTTCCCAAGACCTGCCTCTTCCCGGCGGTGTCGGCCGTGTACGGAAACACTGAAGTTACAATGGTCTACCTGGGCAAACCTCTGGATGGCTGAGACGTCACATGACCTTGAGACATCTGCCCGATGTACAATGACTCTGAACAGCCTTGGGCGTGATGGAGGTGACCTGTCTGGAACAGAGGGGAGGGGGTGCTGGTATGGGCCTGATGCACCACTGGACGTGTGTGTGGCTTCAGCAAGCGTTCTCGACAGCTACGGATGGTTTAAAATTCTTTTTAATTTAATTTATAAAAAAGACACTGGGCTATGTCTTAGTCTTAGTTAATCAAGCCAACCAGAGTAGACGCAAGTGGAAATTTTAACCCTAATCTTAACCCAAACTGTACACATAATCTGAAATCAGTGTGTGTTCATAACACATGACAGTGGTCATGTACAGTAAGTATTTCATTGATACAATGACAGGATGACTTTAGGATTTTACTCTGCACCACAAAACTAACGCATATGCAGGCATGCCAAAATGATGTTTCTATTGCCTCTACACAACTTGACCATGTTAAAGTTAAACATAAGACTGCTTCACTACAGGAGTAAGTACTTTGCATGCACTATAAGTCAAAGCCATGAGTGTTTGTGCAGGGAATCTAAAAGAAACCTATTGTATCAATATTCCTGTACTTCTCCATTGTGATGTAATAGTGTATATTTATTTATTAGGGTTTCCTTGGTATCATTCAGGTCATGGAACCAGTGAATAAACTATATGGTGCCAGTCTGTAATGTGTATTAGTTGCTGTACTTTTCTATTGTATAAGCATTTGCCTTGTATCTTTAATATATTATTGGTTTTGTTTAAACTGAATCCTGCTAATGCACAGATAGATTTGTGGGTGGAGAGATGTTAAAATCATCAGAAAGTCCTTTGTGTGAAAACCTTGTGTGAAGGTTTCTCTGGAACCCGCAGTAGTCAGATATAGAGGTGGTCAAAAGTACAAAAGTACACAAGGTTTCCAGAGGAAACGGGACGTTTCAGGACCGAGATCCTTTATCGGATGTGCAAGAAAAGTGCTTATACAAACAGAAACACACACACCAGCATGTCAAAACAGCTCTGAACCACTGAAGTTTTGTTTTTTTGAATATGGCACCAAGATTTTAGTGGAAGATCTTTTAAGTCCTGTAAGTCACAAGGATGGTCTTGTTTTTACTCAAATCAACTCCTTGAGCTCTTTGTCATTGTCATTGCATAGTTGAAATGATTCATCATACCTGACCATGTTCTTGTAGTGCTCCCTGATCCAGGACTGATAGCTATTTGTCTAGCGTAGCCGTTTTTGGCGGGACAGGGATGACTTTTAATACTGTGGCTGATCAGTATAAGCTACAGTAATATCCAGTGCATCGTGTCAGACGCTGACTTCACCACAAGAGGGCGCATAACGCTCATTCCTCAAAGTCTCAGATCAGTCCAGTTCAGCACCTCCTATTGTGCGGCTTTTACTCATATATTTGGTTAATGGACATGGCACAACTGCCCAGGCTGTGGAAGATAAGGGGAATCCAGTATATTTCACATAACGGGAGCCTCCTATGACCAAGTAATTTGATAGGTAGGTCAGTAACCTGGATCATGTTTGTGTCAAATGCTTATGCCCTAGAACGCATGAGTGAACAGAATGTTTTCAGCCTGTAGGCTACTTAAAACTTGCTTTAGTGATCAATAATAATAATATAGAAATAAAAGGAAATATAATCAAATTTCTACTAAGTCACTTTGATTTGAATACGGCAAAAGTGCAGAACTGAAGAGATAGACAGTTGGTGCTGGTTGAGCGCTATACATACTTAATTGGTTTACTTTAAAAAATGACTTCCAAGGTTTTATCATGTTCCTAGTAGGCTATTTCTAACCTGGCGTGCTTTAAACAGTTGTCTGGACTAATTTGCTACTTCAAGAACTGCTGCTTTTATTTTTACGCTACCCAGTGTGATTATTGCCAAATTAACATTATGCGCTAGCGATGCCAGTTTTCTCCCGTTCATAGACCTGCTTCGTTGTATCTTTAATCCCAGGTTAAAGGCCCATTCAGTGTTATTGACCTCAGATCGTCCGGCTGACATTACAGTGTGCAACCCGTGGATTTCATGACTACTTGTGATTAATGTAACACTGTATGGAAAACGTAATGGATTAACCCCATTAAGACGCCTAAGCAGCCGCTGAAAGTGAGACAATTTAAAGTAGGCTACAGTAGCGGAGAAAGTGAACTTTACTGCACATTTTCAGTAACGTTAAAATAAACATATGGCGTTGGCGGAGGAATGTGAACTCTGACAGAGGCCGAACAGCGTGTGTACAGATGCGCCCAGCAGAAGACAGTTTACTTTAGCACGGTGATGGGGTTGCAGCATCTAACAGGAAGGGTGTGAGCGCTCCGTGGTTTCCTCTTTAGTAGTATCTGATGAGTAAAACCCAGCAGTGGGTGACATGGGTGTGTTCCTTCTGCAGGATTTTGTGGTCTACTAAATAAGACTGAAATAAAAACGTATCAAGACATAATGTGTTCAGTTTTTACAGCGTATATGGGGCACGTAAGATCATACGAGACACTGCAGAATGTTTGCTCTATGTTTGACTTATAAGTGTACTTAAATCAATAATTAAAACATAATTCGTTTACGATATAAAAACTGTTAATATGCCGCCTACGTTTTTATTGCTAATCCTGACAGATTGAAGAGATTTAGCTTGCTTTCTGAGGGTGCAGTACGAACCTCGAGGCTAAATGATCTTGGCAGGCTACATGTGACTTAGCTTCCGTTGCTTTCTTGCTTCCGCAAATACAAAAGACACTGCAGAGTTGCAGATGTCAGGTACTTAGTTATCCGATGGACCCGGTCACAGTAGTTTCTTCACAAAAAGAAGTAATGGTCTGTAATCACGTCTGCCGCTGCGCTCTGGACGCAAGGCAAACCATCGGGGTAAGAGCGCGCGTAACCCCATTTCAGACTTTTACACGCTTGTGACTAGAAACGTAACCGAGCAAGTGTGCGTTTAAAGTTAGTCTCTTTACCCAGTAACCTTACGTGTACAAAAAGTCGGTGGTAACACGGCTCTCTCTGTCCGAAGATCATAGTTTTGTTGTGGCTAGTTTCGGATGCAATGTGGAGGAAACCCGTGAAACCAGAATCTTGCTGCACCTTCGCGTGGGTTAATTGCCGGACCAGTGATGTCATCTTTTGCATGTCGGTGTATTGATATATTAAGAAAATACATATCCTATATTGTCAGTGCTAATCAAACTACTTGAAAGTTTTTGAGTAGCTACCTAAGTAGGCTAATAGATGCATACAATGAGAAAAATATAAATATAATTGATATTTTTATTCATGCCGCGTTTAACGTCTTTCCCACGTTTTTGTAGTGAAAATAAATGCATCTACTATTGCACACGTCGTTTTTGGTTTTATTGTTCTTTTTGATATCTTATAAGACGCTAAATGCTACGAGTCCCACAACATTGCTGGAATAAATAGCTATGCTAATTTTACGCAAAATCTGTTTAAAAAATAAATTCTTGAAATAAACGCGAAAAGATTTTTTATTAAGCGTTGTATACATGTTATTTAATTTGTACATAACACATCTACGTTACTATGTAGTCTAAGTAAAAGACGATCAGACCTGCGGTGTCCGGGGTACTTAGATGTTCAGTACATGTATGTGTGTTTGTGTTTGGGAGAACACTTTAATAGTACATATATGCGTGTGTTTGGGAGAGCGCTTTATTAGTAAATGTGTGTGTGTGTGTTTGGGAGAGCGCTTTAATAGTACATGTATGTGTGTGTTTGGGAGAACGCTTTAAGATGTGAAAGCACAAGCAGGTTTGGAGCAAACACTGAAAAAATTGTGCTTTCTTAATTCGTTTTCTCTTCGGAGCGGTATTTGCACTGGTATTGACTCAATACGTTACCCTAAATAATAACGCTGGCGCTGTCTTGGCTTTTGACCGTAGCGAGTACGGTAAGATGCCGGTCCTCGGCGCCCTCCCAACGCTGCCGTTATGCGTCTTGTTGCCCGTGTTGCTGGCTCTGCCGCTGGTCCTAACCCATCCACCTATCAGCCCCTGCAGACTGGTAAGAGTCTCGAAATGTCTCTAAATGTAAAAATCAAATTTCTAAATGTAACATAAAAATTCTTTCTTTAACAACGAGAAGTGTTTGGAAACAATGTATATTTGAATAGCAAGGATCCAAGATATGACTGGACAGATAAGAGAATGTTTCAGTTAAATGTCACACGAAGAAAATGTAGACTTATATAGAATACAGTGTATATAAAATATAGTATGTTTAAAGTATGTTGCTTTTGCCATAAACACAATCGTAATCCAAACACAACCCTTCCAAGACATGGCTGTTATAAAATCTATTCTCAAATGAAACCTGAAATGTAAGTCTTACTTGCTGGTGTTCACCAGAGTTTAGATAATCCAATATTCTATTTGTCTTATTTCATGGGGATGAGATACAGTACTCATCACTCTCATTGTCTGTGCTTTTGTCCTTTCTCTCTCCCCCCACAGATTCAAAACACGGCTCTCTGTAATGATGTCCATCTCACTTCTGTCCCAAGTGAATTGCCACATGAAATAGAGGAGCTCTTTTTAAACCAGAACTTTGTCTTAACATTACAGAATAATTGTCTCTCGAGGTATCCTTCCCTTCGTCTGTTCAGCTGCGCAAACAGCAATTTGAGGGCAGTACAGGAGAATGGATTCTCTGGTTCACCTCTGATAGAGAGCCTCAATTTGGGTAACAATGAACTTCACCATGGGTACAGGGAGCTCGCACACTCTTTGAGATGTTTGGCTAGACTAAGAGCTCTGGATCTTTCTAGTAATGGGCTCACAGAGGACATGGCTTCTGACCTGCTACAGAATCTCTCATCTCTTGAGCTCCTGCATTTATCCAGGAATGTCCTTTTAAGGCTGGATAAATCCACATTTAGAGATCTACATCATCTGAAGGAGCTTAATCTGGAGAGGAATCTGTTATTTGAAATTGATGGAGCGTTTGATCACATGAAAAGACTCCAGCGGCTTAACCTGGCGTACAATTCTTTGCCTTGTCTGGTGAAATTTGAGATGACCCAGCTGGTAGTGTTGAATGCTAGTCATAACGCCATTGAATGGTTCATAACCAATCCAGACCTTACGCAGATCTTTCATCTGGAGACGCTGGATCTGTCTGACAACCAGCTCCTGTATTTCCCATTTCTTCCTCAACAAAGTCACATTAAGACATTGTTACTCTCCAACAACCAGATTAGCTTTTACGGTCATCTTGCAGAGCACACCTCTGCGAACTGGACTACTAGTGTTGAGTTCTACAACTTGGGTGGAAACCTCAGCAACATTACAGTGGAGCTCTGGAATGACAGCCTTCATGGAGACATCTCTTCCATCCAGCTGCTGGATCTCAGCGGGAACCAGGTGAGATACTTCCCTCAGGGATTCCTTAATAAAATGCCTCACCTCTACTGGCTAAAGCTGAGGAGTAACTGCCTGGAGACCCTAAATGTGACGGCAGGGTACCTGCCCGTCACGCTCTACCATCTGGACGTGAGCAACAACAGACTTTCTGAGTTGCGTGCGCAGTCGAGCTCACCCAGTGAGCTCAACAACCTCACGCATCTAAACCTGAGCTCAAATGGCATACAGCAGCTTCCCCCCACAGCGTTCAGTATGCTTCCCAGTATCAGCAGCGTGGACCTCAGTTACAACCCAGTGGGGTTGTGTCTTCCGGGAGAGACCACCAACTTAGACGCTTCTGCACCCTGTGCTGTCTGGACAAATGTTTCCTCCTTAAAACAGCTATATATCGCTGGGTGTGCAATCATAAATGTGCCACCTTTCATTTTTAAAGGTACTCCACTAACACACCTTGAACTATCTAACAACCCAGGTCTCCTCATTGACCAACACTCTTTGTTAGGACTCAGTGGAACATTACAGCATCTGGGACTGAGTAACACGGGGTTAAAAGATTTTGACTTCTCTCGATATAAAAACTTGAAATCTTTAAACATCTCCAAGAACTCGATGTCAGAGCTTCCGAAATCGCTAATGACGCTGAATCTCCAGCTCCTGGATTTGAGGGACAACATGATGTCAACCATCCAGTCAAAACAGGCATCTGTTCTGGCAGAACGAATACGGTTTCTTTACGTGAGTGGAAATACTTTTAACTGCTGCCAGCTGGAGTGGTATAGGACATTTGAGGAGTCCAGAGCTCTTCGTGTGATTGATCTGTCAGAGGTTACGTGTATGGACCTTCACCACCGGAGACAAAGAGCTGTGCTTTTTGACGCTATCCATTGTGGTGCCAGGATCATGGATGAGTCCATTTTCTGGTACATTTTATTGTTTTTATCTGTCAGTGTGACCCTGGTGGGCATTTCTGTCATTTATTTCCTCACGTTCAGGCCAAGGGTGCTGCCTCAGGCGATTAAGAAGAGATGTTGGCGGCCGACGCCATACTAAAGAAAATACACAGCCATTGTTAAACTGGTAAAATAAAGTTAAAAATGTGTTTTTATAATAATGAAATTCCAAGCTCATTCTTTTACATGAGAAGACATAAAAGTGATTTCCCACCTCGATTATGAAATGTGAAGACTTCATTCTGCATGAATCCCTCCGTACATGCAGATGGTAGTATATTTTTGTTCCTTACTGACTCTTCTAGTTATGTGGCCGAGATATAGTCACTGACTCTTCTAGTTCTGTGGCTGAGATACAGTCATTGACTCTTCTAGTTCTGTAGCTGAGATACAGTCACTGACTCTTCTAGTTCTGGCTGAGATACATTCATTGACTACTAGTTCTGTGGCTGAGATACAGTGATTGACTACTAGTTCTGTGGCTGAGATACAGTCATTGACTCTTCTAGTTCTGTGGCTGAGATACAGTCATTGACTCTTCTAGTTCTGTGGCTGAGATACAGTCATTGACTCTTCTAGTTCTGTGGCTGAGATACAGTCATTGACTCTTCTAGTTCTGGCTGAGATACATTCATTGACTACTAGTTCTGTGGCTGAGATACAGTCATTGACTCTTCTAGTTCTGTAGCTGAGATACAGTCACTGACTCTTCTAGTTCTGGCTGAGATACATTCATTGACTACTAGTTCTGTGGCTGAGATACAGTCATTGACTCTTCTAGTTCTGTGGCTGAGATACAGTCACTGACTCTACTAGTTCTGTAGCTGAGATACAGTCACTGACTCTACTAGTTCTGGCTGAGATACATTCATTGACTACTAGTTCTGTGGCTGAGATACAGTGATTGACTACTAGTTCTGTGGCTGAGATACAGTCATTGACTCTTCTAGTTCTGTGGCTGAGATACAGTCATTGACTCTTCTAGTTCTGTGGCTGAGATACAGTCATTGACTCTTCTAGTTCTGTGGCTGAGATACAGTCATTGACTCTTCTAGTTCTGGCTGAGATACATTCATTGACTACTAGTTCTGTGGCTGAGATACAGTCATTGACTCTTCTAGTTCTGTGGCTGAGATACAGTCACTGACTCAGACTACTAGTTCTGTGGCTGAGATACAGTCATTGACTCTTCTAGTTCTGTGGCTGAGATACAGTCACTGACTCTACTAGTTCTGTAGCTGAGATACAGTCACTGACTCTACTAGTTCTGTCTTTCTAGTTCTGGCTCTACTCATTGATGTATTAGGGACCATCGGTACAGACTTCACATTCTTCCGCTTCTCCAATATTTCTTCTTTGGTCAGTTGTACCATCCCCCACCCTTTCATAAATCATTTCAAATGTGATTTATTACCTACTGAAGCCTAGTCTCAGTCTAACTAAAGCAAAGCTTTTAAAGAGTTTATGTAATGTTGCAGTTCATTTTTGTTTAATTCTGTTACAAAATGCATAGTGTCTAGTCACAGCTTTATAAGATTATACATCCCATGAGTTAAATTCAGAGGAGTTCATTTACAAACACTATAAGCACATAGTTGATCTTTACCTGACTGGCTGTCTAAGACTTTTGGATGGGAAAGGTAGCAGACTTTCTATAAAAGGATGTGGCTAATGCTAATATCATTCGAGTCATTACATGTGTGTAACTTTGTGTAATTGTGTATTATATTGTGTATTTGTATAACCCATATGAGCCAAGATGGTTGCGTTGCTTAACCCTTTCATATGAGGTCAGATGTGTTCACAAATGTCCAGTTTTAATATTGTATTATGACAAAAATGCATAACTTTAAATTCATAAAACACCAAACTAAAATACATTAACTGCAATTCATTTATAATAGCATTTAGATCAAATATATCATTATTATCAAATATATCATTATCATAAAATATAACATTATTCTAATGCATATTCAACCACTCAGCATAATTGGGTTGGTTGGAAATTAGTCCAAGACCCCATAATCACAGTCAGGGATTTTTACCTTATGTGTATTTTAAAATATGCATCTTATCTGACTATTTGTCATTCTATTGTAGCCTGATAACACAAACACTTTAACTATACTACTATTTCCTTGTCTTGTCAGGTAAACCAAAATCAGATAAGTGACCTGTTGAGAGTTTGCATACATTATGGTTTGATTCTTAATCAATTTAAATTTGCAATCTTCACCAAACTTCACCAATTTCAAATGTCTCAGCAAAACCGAGACTCACACTTATATATGTGACCATGTTTAACTTGAATATGAGAAGTTGCGTGTTGCAAATACATGCCAGTAGCAGCAGAGGAAACATGAAATTTCCTGTTTTGCTCATATCTGTAGCAACTGCCCAGCTCGAGGTGTTAGTGGGGGGGGGGGCTGAGGTTTCTCTCCGCGTTCACTCCTCAAGAGGCCGCAGCATAGCGCTCAAGGAGCTTGTAGAAGTTCTTCGTTCTTAATCCTGCAAGCCCGCTCCCAAAAGCTTCTTCTTGAACTGCACGCCAAGAAGAAGCAGCGATCCTGAGAAAGGGCTGGAAGGATATGATGGAAGCTTCTACGTTTGAATATGTTCTGGGTTCATCTAATGAAACACTTTGTTTACTCAACTGATGGACCTCTGTACAAGACGTGCGGTTTCCCTGAAAACATCAACTTGTAGTGTACTACACTGCAATATTTATATCTCCGCATCTTTAAAAACACACATACACACACATGTGTGTATATACAAAATGATGTGATATGAGTCTTAGTGGTGTGCCCTGCAAGGTGGGTCAGTGTGGACATGACATGTATCCACAGAGACCAAAACTGGGTCGATTTCAACAATGTCTCAAAAACAGGCAATCAAGGGTTTAGACTGTTAAACCCCTCCTGGAGATCTTCCCAAGTGGATTGTTGTGGGCGACGGAAGCAAACGGAAGCCCGACCAGAGCTTCATCCCTGAAGTGCTGGAACATTCAAAAGCGAATGATGAGCGTGCTGAGTGCAGAGCATGTAGCCTAAACCAGAATGTAACCAGAATACCACTGTGGTGATACTCTGGGTCATGGTGGTTTGAGCAAAGAAAGAAAGAGAAACTGGGGATTGCAGGCACAGGCCACATCTGCCACCCGTCGGGTTGAGCCCGTAAGGGTCTGGGTTCACTTTGGTTTGCTGTCAAAAAACTAAAAATAACATTGAATGGGTGGGTGTTTGTCTCATGAGTAACCCTAGTTCTGTCTGCACGGAGACCAGTTTCCTGCGGAATGAATGAGGTTCGTGATCTTTGGGGACGCTGAAAGCGTTGGAATGGAAAAATGTGAAGAAACTTCCCTCTTTATGTTGAAATCTCCTGGGGTGGGGGGAGATGGAGGGGCCAGATGAGGATTTGATGAAACTTGTGACACTTCTTGTTTATGCTCCGCAGTAGCTGCACTGATATCACTGGTCTCATGTTGAGTCAGGAATCATGAGACTCACAATGACCTCGGGCTGATACGCATGTTCTTTAGCTGTTAAAGGGAAAAAAGATGCAGATTTGTAAAAAAAAAAAAAAAAAACACTGCAGTAATGTGAACAAGAATGTGTTCCACTGGCGAAACCGAAACTGGCCCCTTTTGTTCAGATTAGAATTTTTCTGTGGGAACACAAACCTCAACATTAAAAATGTCGGTTGAAATTGTGCCGAGTTCCCAGCCTGCACCACTGCTCTGCGGCTGATCTGCGTGATTTAGTGAGCCGGAGAGCTTTGTCCAAAGGAGACTGATGACCTACAAGGCCAGAAGGCTCATATGCCCAAGACCCCCCCCCCCCCCCCCCCCACACACACACACACACACACACACACACTCAGCCCCACAACCCCTACCCACTCCCAAGCAAACGAGACTCAGCAACGGACACCAAGGACGGACGGCTTACAGAACCACAGCACAGGAAGTGAACAGCCAACTTAGCTCCACTTCCACTTAACCCTTTCGTTACTTAGCGTGAAGCAGACCAGTAAAACGTGGTTGAGCCTCCATCTATGAATCCAGACATGGAGTGGAAGTAAATTCTGATAATCAAGGACAGGACCAGTCAACATTTAAGCAACATTTGAGCAACATTTAAGCTACAAAATTCAATGTCTTAGGGGGATAAAGTAATCACAATCTCTCTATTGCATAATTATTTCTTAAGCCATGTCATTTAAAATATACATTAATAATACATCTGAAAGAAAAGCCTGACATCTACTGGTCAATAGGAAAACCGTCTGCACGGCCTGGAGATAATTTCATAACCACCAGTATTTTTCAGGCAAGCAAAAAAAGAGAAAGAAAGAGAGAAAGAGAGAGGGAGAGAGAGAGACCTCTCTTTAATTTATTACAAAAACTTTACATTTTATAAATCAACAACAGGTCATCGGGGACAATTAATAGAATACCATTGGACACCAAAAATGATGGTTCAGGCATGTACTGTATATGGGAATTGGTGCAAAATGCAATTTTTTATTTAAGTTATGGAAACTAGCTGTACAACATTAACAACAAAAGTCAATTTCGCTTTTGCAAAAAAAATAAAAACTGCATTAGCTAAAATGTCTGTACTCGGGAGACCTCGCAGTTCATGTTGAGGTTTTGAAGTTCTAGATTTAGATTCTGAGATTTAGATTGTATAATCTGCATAACACCATTTACCAAAACTGCAGCAGCACAGCACATATTGGGAAAATACAAACAAATGTGAGGAACATACAATATGCGTGCTGAAAGTCTAGCAGTTAAAAACTCATTGTTCCTGTTTGCATCAGAAATCAAACATTTTGGCATATAGTTTCCCCTATATAACACTCCCATTCATTCTCTTAAATAATCATGTGTCCATGTGCATGTTATCATCATATGAATACCTGTTATTTATGGTTGCTTTTTGTAGGTTTTTGACTTTTTGAAAAATATGTATTTATGAATTAACCTAGCCTATATCAGCCAATAAACATAACCTCTAAGAGAGGAAAAACCTATTGATCTGCAAATAGCACTGAAAGATTGCATTTGTTTTTGGTACTGTATAGCAGAAAACACACATCTCAAGACTGCATGTCTGACAGCGTTCAGAGGGAAACCATCCCAAATGCAAATTTTAGACCTGCATGTTTTAAACATTAGTTTGTTATTGCACTCTGTGATACATACATACCATACTTCTTTATTGCGTCTAAGCTGACGAGCCTTTTAAACAAGTTAATCGAGTTGTAAAATAACATGAAATGAAGACAAATTTAAAATAAGACATCCTTTAAAATGAGTTTCGTCAGCTGTCATCTTAAGACTAGTAACACAAGTGTTTTGATAAAAAAAAGAAAAGCATATTCAAATTAACCACTAGGGCGGCATGGTGGTGTGGTGGTTAGCACTGTCGCCTCACAGCAAGGCGGTCTGGGTACTGGCGAACTGCCCATGGTGTACCCTGCCTTCGCCCGGAGATGCTGGGATTGGCTCCAGCCCCCCCGTGACCCCGACTAGCGGGAATAAGCGGTACGGATAATGAATGAAAAAAAAATTAACCACTAATCTTCAATCATTCTTACATTTAACAACTAAACACAAAGGATCATGCGAAGAGTTGAATTCAACCACAAATGCAGCTTTAGATGAAAATTTTTTACAGTATAGTACACCGTACAGCCCAGAGTCCAGCTAACACTGATTAGGCCACTTTTTTCCATTTTAAATACCTGAAAAGAACCTACCAGTTCTACAAAAAGGCACGACAAATCAGAACTTAACGTAGTCAATCAACCTAATCACCTGTAAACTACAGTAAACTAAACTGTAAAAAAAACTTTACACATTCTAAGCAATTATGCTGGTCTGTTCTCCACAATCGTTTGCCTGTGAAGTAAAAATGTCTTTCAAAAGTGTTTTCGACTGAAATGTTGACTAAAAGGGGTTAACTTTACAAGCGAAGGCGTAACTTTACCACTGAAGGGGTTAACTTTACAAGCGAAGGCGTAACTTTACCACTGAAGGGGTTAACTTTACAACCGAAAAAAAGGAACACATAAGTCAGAAAAGGAGAATACTTGGGGCAAAAAGCTCCCATGGCAACTAGGCACCAGACAGCCCTTATTGTAATGTATCATCCATGCAGGTTTCACCCCCTGCAGGCTAAAAGAATTCCTCTGAGCTGGTCCAGACCGGATATAACTGGTCCAGACCTGATATTTCAGCAAATGGTTAAAAGTTCCACTAGCGGTGTCTACCTGGGGACTACGTGGTACAAGCAGGCCGTATACTCTCAAGCGCTGCATGTTCCACTGTGGGAAAGACTCATTTTCCAGATAAAACTTTCCAACCTAAATGTTTCAGTCATAAGTCAAGAGATTCTTTTTGCAAACGTTTCAACATCAAAGCAACCTCGTTGTGGTCACAGTTTGCCCCATGTTACACAATGGAGCGCTGGCAGTAATAATATCATATCAAAAGCACTCAGCAAATACGTGAACTGAAGTTTGTAAACAGCAAGACCTCTAGTGACACTTCCCTCGGTGGGCTAAAATATCCATAGATACCGTCTGCATTGGAGCAGCTCGTAGAAGCACACTTGCATATATGCATTAAATGTGTTAAAATCACATGTGAATTATATGCAGCGTTCCTTATTTGTTTTCACTGTTGGCAGTCAGGCGTGAATCCAAAACTCCTCCCTCAGTTCAGCAGCTCCAGGTAGGTAATCGGCACTTTGCCCTTCTGGATCCCGCGCTCTCCCATAAGCCAATCGGAGTCCATGCCTGGCACGGAGCTCACCATAATCACCTGCACAAGGACAGAACCGCATTGCAGAGCTGTCGCCATCACAAGGCACAGCCAAATATCCCTTTGGGAATCGATTTATTATCAAATTATTCAACCTATTTATAGACACCTTTACTCATTTTTAGGGATTTGCCATGTGAAAAGCAACTCGCTGTATTGGCAGCTAAGGCTACTTCAAATGAGAAATTTAAAAATAACTCTATAATTTTGGGCTAAAGAAATATAAATATTTCCGCTTGAAAAAATATCTTCCACACCGCTCAGTTAAGATTCAGACAACTTTATTTATCTCCAAAGGGCAATTAAGGTCAGCAAAAATGGCAGTGTTCCATGTGTATGGTGACGATGACAGGAAGTTCCTACCTCATCCGCCAATAAAGAGAGTTCGCTGCTCCCCGCCGCGTCGTAGTCGTAGAGCACGCGAGCACAGCGGCTGCCCCCCGAGGTCAGCAACTCGCCGAAACCCGAGGAGCTCTTCCCTGGAGCCGCGAGGGGCGTGGACACAGCCAGGGTCGGCACGAAGACGTTGGCTCCGCCTCCCGCCTGGTTGTTGTTGGAGGAAAACGAGGAAGGGAAACTGGAGACAGAAAGACACTCGCATTAGTGCTGGACTCGCGTGGTTCAACCAGGCCGTGAGGACGCTAAAAATGATTTAAACAAAGTACGGAAAGTCCGCAAACCTTCCGAGTTGTTTCTGGAGGTCGACCATGTATTGATAACACTGTGCGTAATAGGTGGTCTGAGCCTCGACAAAGTCGTTCAAACAGCGAAGGTGGTGAGCCTGAGTGAGAAAAGCACACATGTAACAGGTGGCCCACGTGAAGGTCTAATCACAGTCCAGCAGACAACTCAACTGGATCAGAACTCGACTGGATCAAGCGCTTTGGAGCATGTAAAGCTGCAGACGTTCTCAGTGTTGGCGATGAGCTAACGGCAATTAGCAACACCTAAATTTCAGGCCTATCCACAGTGCACAGGTGGGTAGGTCAGTGGGTTAAGCAACACTTGTGTGCTGGACTGTGCTGTAAGATGCTCGGGGTCGTAGCCGTCGCACGTACATGTGTGCTGCTCACTCCCTCTAACAGCAGCCTGGTTATTTCAGCCTGCCGGTCAAACTCACTCTGAGTGACCTTCAGATCCTGCTCTGCCTGAGAGAGAGAGAGAGAAAGAGAGAGATAGAGAGAGAGAGAGAGAGAGAGAGAGAGAGAGAGAGAGAGAGAAAGAGAGAGATAGAGAGAGAGAGAAAGAATGTCAGGCATAACCGTCACTCATGCAAGTACTTCACAATAATATTAATAATAGTAATAATAACAGTAATAATAGTAATAATTATAGTAATAACAGTAATAACAGTCATAACAGCTTCATATTATCCCTCAGCTCATAAACACACAGGACAAGCTGCAAATACAGTTTCCGGAATGTATACGGCTATTATAGCAGAATTTGGACTGACGACGAATGAAACTCTGGCACTGCGGTCCTCCCAGATCACGATGCGTCTCGCACATGCACAGGGCAACAGGACGCTTGCGGGCTGCATCTGCTCCAGACATGTCTCTGCCAAGAAGCACAGAGCAGTCCAGACATTCCTCTCACCTCCGTCACTTCCTCCGCCCACATCTGTGCTGCTCTTTTGAGCACAGGGGCACATGTTTGTGCAGTGTCCATGCGTGGCACCCAAAATGTCCACCAACCCACACACACAGACACGTGAGCACACACACATGTGCTGTTGGCAGCACTCTGAAGACTTCACTAAAGCCCTAAAGGGTTTGAAACGGTTTTTCCGTTTTCTTTCTTTTCAACGAGTGGTTCCCCTGAGAAACCTCACTGAGAAACTGGCCTCATGCAAAAACACTTATTTAAGTGACAGATTCAAAGAGCCTTAATTAAAAGCAGAATGTCAGTAGGGAAGGGAGAGTTTGACCATCCAAACCAAACAGGCTTGTTGGAATTGTGCAACAGATAAGGCAGAATTATACTGGTGTGTGTGTGTGTGTGTGTGTGTGAGATGTGCGTGTGTGTGTGTGTGTGTGTGTGTGTGTGATGTGTGTGTGTGTGATGTGTGTGTGTGTGATTTGTGTGCGTGTGTAATGTGTGTGCTGTGTGATGTGTGTGTGTGCTGTGTGATGTGTGTTTGTGTGTGTGTGTGTGTGTGTGTGTGTGTGATGTGTCTTGATGAAGAGATTATGGTGCGTGCTTCCGTTTGAAAAGTGCAACCCAGCACCAGCGAGTGATGCACTTCTGAAATGGCCTGGAGTTGCTGAGCAAACATGGAAAATTTCTAAAGGCTCTCAAGGCAAAATGAGAAAAAGGAACTTTGGAATGTCATCAGGGAGCAGACTCACAACAAGCTCCCCATGGCTGCCCAATCAGCCGGCTGAAAAGAGTAACCTAGACAACCTCATGTTGGCAGAACGCAGAGACAAGAACAGTCGACCTTCAACCCCCAACCTTTAACCTCAACCTTCAACCCTCAACCTTTAACCTCAACCTGCAACCTTCAACCCTCAACCTCAATCTTCAACCCTCAACCATTAACCCCACTTTCAACCCTCAACCTTTAACCTCAACCTTCAATCCTCAACCATTAACCTCAACCATTAATCTCAACCTTCAACCCTCAACCATTAACCTCAACCATTAACCTCAACCTTCAACCATTAACCTCAACCTTCAACCCTCAACCATTAACCTCAACCATTAACCTCAACCTTCAACCTTCAACCTCCAACCCCCAACCTTTAACCTCAACCGTTTCGGGACATTGAAGAACGAGGAGACGTGGACCTGACGCATGACAGCCTCCACCAAACCTGAGGCACTGAGTGAAAGGCAGAAGGTGTGGAGCAGAACTCACGGCCACTCGGGCCTCCGCCATTTTGGCCTTCTTCAGCTTCGTCTTGGCCGCGTCGAGATCCAGACGTTTGATCTGCAGCAGCTTGCGCTCTTTCTGCTCGGGGGAGGGGGGGGGGTAAGAATATTAGACCGTTTACTTCAGCATCAAATCAGTACAAATCACTTAAAAATACACTTTCTACCTCTAAACTTGAGCCACTGAAAAGAATGTCGCGGCAAAAATCGGACTTGGTTTCACAGGACCTAATTTGCACTCGATACATTTTAAATGGTGACCACAGTCGGAACTCACCAGTATAGTTTTGAAGTCGCCCTCCAGAAAGTTCCGGAAAGGTGTAAGAAAATTAATGGCTGAGCTCTGGATAAATTCCCTCTCAGCTCCTCCGATCTGCTTCTCTGTCTCACTGCACTTCACCAGCGCATTTCCTGGAAACATGTACAGGAAACCTTGGCACTAGGTTCAGCATGACAACAGCGAGCTTCAAAGAAATGACCTTCCATCCACTCACATCCTTATATTTCATTTCAAAAAGAAATAGGCAGCATTGTCTATTATATTACGGATTCACAACTGCGACACAAGTAAGGTCTCAACACATTAGCCAGAGAAGAGCAGCACTTATTATTAAGTTCCTTTGGCATGCTACAGTTGCCTGACTACGCCAAGCAGCAGAGGCTAACCGTAGGCTGTTCCAGGCCCGAACTCGTTCCCAAAGTCTACCATAGCTTCACCCAGAAGCTCGTGGTTATTCATCCGCACGGGGGCTTTCTTATCCAGTTTCTCATACAAAAATTCCTCAATCCGCACATCTGCAAGGCAATTCAGAGGAGAAACTCCATTAAGAGGGAAATAGACTGACATCAAACGCCATTCACAAAAGTCAGGTGCTATTGCACCTCTGTGAGTGTAAGTGTGTGATTGTTCTTGGTTCGCTCAGACCCTATGTGGGGATCGTAGAGGAACAGTTATTGTTGTGGCTATAGCTGTGTTCACACCTCGAAAGTTACGCCACGAAAGCAAAATAACCATCCTTCGAAAGTTGAGCCGAGTAATTAAAACCATTTTCATTTTCCATATAAGGTATTGGTTTATACATTTATAATGTGAACACATAGCATAATAGGATGCTGCTTCAGTAGCAGTTAGAGACCTAAGATTGTGTTCATCTTACTGGGATTTGGTTGTAATAAAGCTTCTGTCTGCTTCAGAATCTTCTCTGTCCAGTGTTTTGTACATTCTGCTCTGACGAGAAGTTTTTCCAAATGTGCATCCAGTTCAGTTTTCTCAGCCTGACCCAGTTTCTCTTCTGTAAACTAACAAACAAACAAAAACAAGTACATCCTATTAAAACATGACAGTCCTGCATTTGCCCCTTGACACAAAGACCTAATCAATGAATTAATAGGCGGAAGGTGCACATGCGCACACATACATGCTTAAATATATAGAAACTTAAATACATTAATAAAGTGATTTTTATCTTAGCCGGACATTTTAGCCGCCGAGCTAACAAAAAACTATAAGTTTTTGTTTTTATATAAGCTTCAAAATCAGAAGACGGAAAATGGACAACAAAGATTTTGTTTACAAATTAGAATTGAAACATGATTTCTGATTTTACAAATAAGAATGAAAAACAAACAAACAACACTTCATTTTAATCTCTCGTTCTTGTTATGCCTTCATTTCACAGAAAGCACCACCGGAAATGAAGCAACAAACAATCTTGAAAACCAACCATGTTGTAATAGGTTCCTTCCGTATTGTTTTGCAAGGGGAAAAGGTGCAACTATAAAATACAGCGATTTACCGGGTGACAAAAGATGCAGAATATTTCAGGTGCTTTTAGCATCTTTGCAGTATTTTGTCCATACAAAACTTTTTCCAACTTCGTCACAGCGCTAAGTTAATGAAATAAGCATATTTCATTCAGCCTATAGTTCATTCTAGTGTATTTAAGGGAATAAACACTGATGGACTGTACTGTATTTGTTAGATTCTGTAGGTCACTGCAAATGTAACCTTATACTGAAAATCACTGCTTGAGTCACACTGGAAATCCTGCAGAATTCAGAGTGTAAAGTATAATATAGATGTACTTCTTTGTATATGTCTTAACATTTCAGCTGGTACTTAAGCAAATAATTTCAGTAATTTAACCAGCACTGGAAAATCTCATTTGACCTTTAGATTAAACTAATTCCAGCAGTCTGTACATCACAATGACATGAACTTTAGATTTACACGACAGGGGTGTGGAGCTCGTAAATGGAGCTGCTGGTGAGGTGTGGTGAGTTTGGGGATCCTCCGGCACACTCCCTGCTACTGACCCCTGGGCTTTTACCTGTTCGCAGTACCTCCTGATGCTTCAGTAAGGTGTTTACTGCAAGTTTACTGCATTTGTTTTTCCCAATGATAGCCAAATTTTACGGCATAAAAAAGCCTTGTTTGATGTTTCAAAAACTGTCAGTTACACCTTGTCACATCCAGGCTAAGTAGTTTACACTGGAAACACTAAATGGAAGAAAATCGCAAGGAGAAATTACCACGCGTCTAAATTAGTGATATTTTCTTGGTGCCAATAAAAGGAAATCGGATCACGCTGCATATAAACCATTTCCGCATTTTAAGGCAAACGAGAAGTCAGATAAGAAGCAGTTTGCCGTTCTCCATGTCCATGTGTGGAAACAGCACTGGGATCGTTGTGTTTTCCTCGTCCTATTACGAAACGAAAATCCAAACGTACATGAAAAGTTCAGCACAAACCACACCTACCCCCCACCCACCCCCCTCGCGGCTGTAGACCGTTATAATGGAGTAATTAACTTAACTTTATTAAATTAACTTTATTTTATTATTATTATAATTGTCAGTACTACTGCTGTACTGTCGGTCACATCTGGTAACCTGCGTTCATGTTACGTTACAAGTTTACAGTTATACTAGCTAACTGCCACTTGGCTAGCGTGAACTAGTTTAACTAGAATTATAAATAGTTTCGTGATATATATATAACTACCGAGCTGACTGGTTTGGCTTCCCCACAGCGGTGGTGATCCGTTAGGGCTCCGGCACAAAGCCCGTGTGGGCTCGGCGGGGCGGGCGGGACTGCGCGGTGTGCTCAGCGGCCTCAAACTTCCGGTTACACAGCAAGCTCAGTCTAGTCCAGGCTTTTTAAAAAGTCACATTGTTATTTTAAGATATCTGTATTAAAATAATAATAATAATAATAATAATACCGTTGTTTAAATGTTGTTTGCAGGCCGTGTGTGTATTGAAGCCAAATGTAAAAATGTCGCGGTGAATTGTGGTAGAGGAATCAAATTTTCGAACGAAACTTTATTTTTTTTTAATCAAAATACGTCAGACTAGCTGACTGGTGAGAACAGAGCAGTAATGGAGATCTTATGTACCAATGAGTCCCACTACGGTCGGTTAGTATGTTATAAATGTGTTATAAATGTCCTGTTTTTAAGTATAGAGGCAGCAAACGTAACGTTAGCTAGGCAGCTCCGTCAGGCGCGCCCAGCACACAGACACGGCAGCCCATAGTGAGCCGGACCCGGTCACGGCGCTTCACACTCACCCTTCAGAACCACCACGCTCAACTTTACCTGCACTGCTCGGGTGAGGAAGGTCCCGGCGTCCGCCGCCAATCTTTTGACGTTAAAATCCATCTTCTCTTGGAATCATAAAGTTAAGGATACGTCGACGCACTCAGAGTTCACATGCGTCGATATCGGCGAGGGAGGGCACGTCGCGATCCGGCAGCAGCTGCACTAAAAGGCCAAACCGATTGTAGAGGAAAGTCCCACCCACAAACTAGAGGCTTCAAGACCGCCGCTCCACACCGCCGCCTGTGAAGTGTTCAGCCCAGTGATCTCACGCAAGCCACGGCCTGTCAGGAGCGGACTGCAACTGGAGTGCAACATAGGAAAACTATGTTCATTTCATTCCAACTGAAAGTTACATTGACTGAACAAAAACGTCGGTTCAACAAGTAACATGAGAAGTATCGATTCCTTAAAATAGGTTTCTATCCACGAAGGCTACAACAGTTATCACTTTACTACAATAGTTGTCACTTTACTACAATAGTTGTCACTTTACTACAACAGTTATCACTTTACTACAATAGTTGTCACTTTACTACAACAGTTATCACTTTACTACAACAGTTGTCACTTTACTACAACAGTTGTCACTTTACTACAACAGTTATCACTTTACTACAATAGTTGTCACTTTACTACAACAGTTGTCACTTTACTACAATAGTTGTCACTTTACTACAACAGTTGTCACTTTACTACAATAGTTGTCACTTTACTACAATAGTTCACTGCAGATTTCCAACCAAGTGCACAACTTGTTTGCGTATGAAGTTCTGCAGTAATTCAATTTGCTTCGAATGAATAAACTAACTATCCTGCACTTGTATAGATGTAATAGGTAATAGTAAAAATCAATTACCAGCATTTGTCACATTACTAAAATATAATGTGCCAGTCCCGGTTATAGACGTTGACGGGTGTGTGTGGGGAGGGGGGCGGTACTACGTTTACAGGAGGAAAAACATCATATTTTGAAAGCCAGCGTGAATGTGGGGTGCTATGGGTTGGGAGTGTTTGGTGGGGGGCAGAGAGGAAATCTGGGAGGGCAGTGCCGCACCTAGCACCCCCCTAGCGCCTCCTAGCGCGTGCACTGATTGTAACGAAGGGGGCTGAGCAGGAACTAATAAGATTTATTAAAATAAAGAGGCAGACAACCAAACAGAAATGCTGGACTAAAACGTGAACGAACAGAGCTATGGGAACCGGGAAAACACACGCGGACCAGGACGACAGAGAATGACAGCTAGTAGAGAGGGGGCGGGGCCAGACGTCAGCCGCTTGTTTCATTTCGCCTGTTTATGGGAAGGACTTTATAGAAGGAACGTGGATATTAAACGTGTTAGGCTAGTTTCCCGTTGTTTTTTTTTTATTACTGTAATAGCTTACGTAATATGTTTTTTCATTTGTTTTTCTTTATGTAATAACGATATCAGTAGTAGTATTGTTAATAATTGCAGCACCATACCCATGAACAGATTTTTAAAAGCACTATTATTTATCATTTTTGCTATTAGTAGTAGAAGTTTTGTAGTTTAATAATAAATATTTTAGATAATAATACATATTTAGAATTTATTGTTATATGTTATTAATAATAATGATCATACGTATGCTATATGTATTATTATAAATAACAAGTATAGATAAAGAAAAAGAATGAAAGAATAATTATTATTGTTATGTATATTTTACAGTTTAGCTAGCTAGTTTTTTTTTATTGAAAGGGCACTAACAACTAGCGAGAACTCGGTTTCTACTCGGACAAGTTATTGTGGGACACCGTATTCCAGCTGATTAAAGAAGCGCAGACGTGTACATTCATTTAGGAAAAGTGCGTTTATAAAAGCCGTTCTCGATTCAAATCTTTCGCGTAGAACAAACTAGTGATCTTAAAATGTCCACGGTCGAAGAACTAAAGCTACGAGTCCGTGAATTAGAAAACGAACTAATAAAATGCAAGCAAAAGCGAAGCGCAGAGGATTCTGAAAACCAAGCACACGCGAGACCCAGGATCGAGCAGATGAGTGCCGAAGTGGTGGATTCCAACCCATACAGGTACGCTGCTATCCCAATACAGTAAGCAATGGGCTGCCATTTTACTGTAGCGATAAATAAACTCGCACATCTCCTAAATGTTCGTCAGCTGCTAGTGTCGCTGATGTGCCATTTATTTTCTTGCAGCCGACTGATGGCTTTGAAAAGAATGGGGATCGTTGAGAACTATGAGGTAGGCTACGCCACTTGTACTCAACATAAAGTCTGTCCGCACATCCACTGTAATCGAAAGTTAAAGTTGTGGTTACTCTCTGTTCTTGCCGGTCTGTAGAAAATCCGCTCATTTGCTGTTGCGGTGGTGGGAGTAGGTGGGGTCGGTAGCGTCACTGCGGAAATGCTTACAAGGTGTGGCATCGGTAAGGTAATGCAACTTTACAGTAATATATCCACTCCTCTGCCCCCGCTATATCCACGCCATCTTTATAGTATTTTAAGAAGGCTTTGCACTGCAGTAGTGCTCTGTGGGAATGCCTGGAATTGCTTTTTCTGCTGTGTGGTTTCTTGCCCGGCAGTTACTTCTGTTTGACTATGACAAAGTGGAGCTGGCCAACATGAACCGTCTCTTCTTCCAACCGCATCAAGCCGGACTCAGCAAAGTCCAGGCAGCTGAACACACACTCAGGTGGGGAGGACCAGTCCAATCTGCCCTCGCAATTAAAGGCCCTTTCAGGCTCTCACTGTGCTGCTGCCTGTTCAGTGTTGACCCAGTTGTGATCAGAACAGTCACGTGCTTTGCTTGGAGAAAAGGAGTTTTGAGTAGTAAACTCATTGTTCATATTGAACACTTTCATGTGACTGAAGTCTAATACGTGCAGAGCTGTAAAGGTTGCATTATAAAGATCAGTACTTCATACAGATCCCCATCACTACTCATATTTGACCTCCAGGAACATCAATCCAGATGTTGCATTTGAGACACACAATTATAACATCACCACTGTGGACAACTTCTCACATTTCATGGACCGCATCAGGTGGGTGTCGTGCACTGTCCACACGTTGGCTAATTTGGCTAAATGTCCACACGTTGGCTAATTGTCCACACGTTGGCTAATAGCATGGGTAGTACAAGGCGATTTCTACTCAGCTTACTATGCTCCTTAATTTCCCTGAAGGAAACATCCTTAAGGGATCAATAAAATACAAATCTAATCTCATGTCATTTATGGTATGATAAATTAGGTACTTTGTACTTTGCGTGTGTGTTTTCAGTAATGGTGGACTTGACAAAGGAAAACCTGTGGACCTGGTTTTGAGTTGTGTGGACAATTTCGAGGCTCGAATGGCAATTAACACGGTGTGTATCTGATCACACTACGTTGAGTACTGCTTTACCAGACTGTTTGTGGTCTGGTCCCGTTAGAGAATACATACAAGCAATTAAGATTATAATTTGCAGGGATATTTTAATCTGGTCCTTTCTCATGCAGATCATGTTTCATCATGTGTCAATAAACCGCAAATTCAAGTTCGTTCTTTGTTAAGGCTTGTAACGAGTTGGGTCAGATCTGGATGGAGTCTGGAGTCAGCGAGAACGCAGTGTCTGGACACATCCAACTCATCAGTCCGGGGGAGACGGCCTGTTTTGCGGTATGGTCACCCAATAGTAGCGCCTCCCCAGTCCTGCAGTTCCATTAACCTCCCCCTTCTGGGTTTGTGTGTGTGGTTCAGCCTGTGCTTTTGAATTAAACATTGTTTTCTATAAAGAAGTCTTAGCCAGTAGTGGCTGAAACAAAACGTCTGCAGCTCTGTCTTATTTGAACTGTAGAACATTCAGAACAGCAGGTTGTGACTTTCATGAAATACCGATGGTTGTGGAATAGACGTGTGACTCAGGCCAACGATGTTGCATTTGACGGGCTTCGTATCTGGTGTTTGTCCGGCAGTGCGCACCTCCCCTGGTGGTGGCCGCCAACATCGATGAGAAGACGCTGAAGAGGGACGGAGTCTGCGCCGCCAGTCTGCCCACCACCATGGGCGTCGTCGCTGGGATCCTGGTGCAGAATGTCCTCAAGTACGGCAGTCACACGCCTCACAGCTCAGTTCTCAGTTCCCGTTTCTCATCGCTGGGTGACATTTAAACCTGAACAGACTTCACATCAATGTAAAACACAATCTCGTTGGTCATTTTATAATCAGTAATGTCCTTTCTGTTTGTCTAGTCTTTCGATTTCCGCAAGGAATCTGTGCAGGTGGGTTGTTTTAAAGTGTAACACCACTGTGTTGCAGGTATCTGCTGGGGTTTGGGACGGTGAGCTACTACTTGGGCTACAACGCCATGCAGGACTTCTTCCCTACCATGGTGATGAAGGCCAACCCACAGTGCAGTGACGCACACTGCAGGAGGCAGCAGGAGGAATACAAGGTCCGCCTCCCCCCTGCCCCGTCTCCAAGTGTCCATCGGTGTGACCGTCTCGAATGTGGTCTCGCCAAAAGCACATTTGCGAGTCGAAACTCCACCGCTATATTTAAGCACAAATGTTCCCTCTCCGAAACGCAGACGCCTAAAGGACAAGCGCTATATGTTGAAGTGCTTCTTCGCTAATGGTGCTGACATTTCTGTTCAAACAGAGAAAAGCAGCAGAGCACCCAAAACAGGAAGTAGTGGAGGAGGAGGAGGAAGTAATGCATGAAGATAATGAGTGGGGTAGGTGAAGCAACGTTTTCTTAAATGGGATCTGGGTCTTTTGTGGTTGCAGTGGTTAGTACAATGAGCTTTTGCGACTTTGTTCTCACATGAAAGGCGGAGCAGTGATCTGCACCTGCAATAATTAAGGAGCATTTTGGCCTGTTTACTGGGCAGTAAACCCTAAACAGTTTTCAGTCCTTTTTTCACAGTCTTGGGCTTCAGATGAACAGTATCATATAGATGTATTTAACTACAAGAAGACATTGCATTTTTATTTTAATCTTGCCTTAGGAAATATACAGAAGTTACGGTAATGTTAATATAATGGAGTATAGCACACAACAGATGGTGTACGCCGTTCTTCTACGTGTGCACCTACCCTGTTCTAGGCATCGAGCTGGTCGCAGAGGTCACGGAAGAAGAGCTCCAAGCTGCTTCGGGACCAAAACCCGATTTACCCGAGGGCATAACTGTGGCCTACACCCTTCCTAAGGAGAAGGTACAGCAAGCCGGGCATCGGTGTCCCAGAGCAATCCTGGCCTTGATGATTACATGGTGTGATTCTTACCGTTTTGATCTGGGCAGGACGGAGACGGTTCGGCGGAGACGGTGGAGGAGACGGACCAGAGTCTGGAGGAGCTAATGGCTCAAATGAGGAAGATGTAGTCTAACATCCCCCGCTCAAGATGTTACATATGGGAAAAGAGCTCTCGTTTCCTTAAGATTCTGTCAGACTAGGTCCCCACAGTGCATACAGCTATTTTCTTCACAACAGGGACCTCTTGCAGCTGCAAGCGAACACAACACCATTACTGATTGATTTGGTCATCCATGATGAATTAGCTAGGGTCAGTATTCCAGATGTAAATGTAACAGTTTTAATGAGACATTTCATTGTGTTTCACCCTGTTAATTCATAGGTGTGTATATATGTACATGTACTCATAAAGGAAATTGAATATGAAAATCACATGTATGGGTTTTATCATTACTGGTACATAAAACAAGGATGATATTTTAGTTCTTGGTGCTTTCTTTATCTTAAAAATATTGACGTTCTTATTCACAAGAGAAATCATGAACACTATACATATTTGAGCTGTTGGATTTTTTTTTGGTATATTGTAGAGTCCACAATACCAACCACAAGTACTAGATAACATGGTTTTATTAGTTCCTTCATTGCATTTATATTACAGTATGTAAATATGTAGTACACATGCTGTACATTTTTGTATATGTGCAATAATGTGCTTACATTACATTGTATAAAAATTGTAGTAGTATTAACGGAAATTAATTTCACCAACAGCCATATAAACCTCATTTTCCTGCTTGTATACAAATAACACAGATAAAATGTGTAAACAGCTGTATCATGACTGCACAAAAGGTTTCACATTAAGACCACACATGTGCCACTCAGTAAGAGGGGGAAAGGCAAGTATTGATGCACTGAAGGCATTAGGAGGCACACACAATACCCCCGGGTGCAGTAGGAAGGTATGGTGGTGGTGGTGGTCAAACCGCTTGGTAGCAATCACTGTGGTAGGTCATGCAAATAATCATTCTCAGTGTATTTCTCTGACAACTACATAAATCTGCATTATTTGGCATGTTTTGAAGTCTGAACCTTGTAAGTAGACCCTAGTGATAACATAACATACAGAAGACTTATAAATGTTTGCAGGTTTGATTGAAATGCAGAATACTGTCACTTTACGTTTTTCTCAAATACTTTCTCACGTCACACACTAAGACCATATGCCGGTGTAAAATAGTGAACTGATTTTTGACATCACATCGCCACCCCCTTTAAGATGTTGAAATGGAAATGCGGTTAAAGTTTTTCCTAGAGCAGCGCTACACACGGCACATCCTCGCCTGGACTTAATGCTGGAAATATTTTTCCGTTTGGTAAAAAAAATGCAGAGCAGCGACGCTGGGAACGTCTGGCTGGGGCTTCACGAGCGCGTCTAGGGTTCCCGCCGGAGGAAAACCCGTCACTGCAGGAGTCTGTCGCTCATGTTAATGTGTCACTGGCAAAAATAATCATGTAAAAAAAAACTACTAAAAACACAATGTGGAATATAAGGTAAAAATCTAACGTCTGAGCATCAGGGTAAATTATACACATAAAAAGACTAATCATAAATGTCAGGACAAACCACAATTGCCTTCAGTACCTCATACACAGGCTCCCTAGGACCTGGATGTGGTAGGTGATTTACAAACACTGAAATAACCACACGTACCTCAGAACATAAACGTGTTTGGTTCTCATCTGGCAGCTGTGTGGCGTCTGCCGCGAACACACAGCGCACACGTTTACAGAGAAGATTACTGTGGAAGCCAACGGTCTCTCTTCAAGTTAAGTTAAGTTAAGTTAAGTTAAGCCACATTGATTGATTTTCACCCCAATCGAAATTTGTCCTTCAAAGTGCACCACAACATCAAAAGCGTCTGGATTAAAGGTTTTTCAAAATGAATATACACATTTCTTCATCGGGTTCTTTTTCTTCTTCAAGTACCTGGTTATCCCACTCCGCTCAACGCACTCTTCACATTTATGGCCACGAGGCCGTGACTCAGGAGGTTGTACTGTAGTGCTAAGGCAGATCTGTACTCACATTTAGCTTCTGCTCTAGTGAGACACGAATAATACAACGCCTTAAAAATACTGTTAATAAATACTATAACATGCTATTGCCTACAGCAAGAAAACGTACTCAAACTGTCTGTTATACTCCCTAATGCATTTCTTTTCAATATTAAGTCGGACGACTGCATAATGGTTGGTTTGCCACAAGTCAGTATTCGGCTGGCCCAGCGTAGGGACTGGGGTCATCTGTTGTTGTGCGGTAGGAAGGCGGGGCTTCTGACGCTAAAGGTGTCGCCGCTGGACGAGTGACGGGAGGGGGCGTTCCCACACACCAGGGATGGCTCCGCCTCCTTGATCTCCATGGCGCGTTTGTAGAGCTCAGCGGCCTTCTCAAAGTCTCCTTCCTCGTAACTTGATGAGGGTGTAACACAACGAGACAGAACACAGGGAAAAAGAAGGCGAAAAGAAGTGATTTCTTGACCCACGAGCCAACTGTTTAAATTCTCGGCGTGCGAGTGGTGAACACTGCAGAGATTTCCCGAGCTAACCTGAGCACTGCCAGGTTTTTGAGAGTCTCCCCAACGCGCGGGTGCAGTCTGCCGAGGCTGTCCTCGTACACCTTGAGAGCTCGCTCGTACAATGGCAATGCGTCGCTGTGTTTTTTCTGCGTTACGCAACATACACATGCACACGCACACACCACAAAGTAGACATTTCTAAGGTTTGATGCCATCTGGTTAATGAACAGAAGTGCCATAAATGGAAATTCAGTTAGTTTCCTCTGCGTGACTGCAGGAAATATCAGACTCAACCCCCTTCTGAGCTGTGGGCGGTCAGTCAAAACAAAAGCATTTTCTCAAGGATTTCTATGAAATGTAAAAAGGGGCACATAAAATGCGGATATTTGAACAAAACCGTGTCTTTTTCAACTCTATCTGTAAAGCATAATGTCAGGCACTAAACCGTAACTCCTGGCTACATCACTTCAGGTCAGTAGTGAGGCCTGGGTATGGAGTTGGGTGTGGTGTGGCGTTACCAGCTGACAGTACAGCACGGCCAGGTTAACCAGAGCTGTAGCCACACACGGGTGTTTGGGCCCGAAGCTCTTCTCACGGATCTCCAGAGCCAGCTCATACAAAGGCACTGCCTTCTCCAGCTTCCCCTGGGGAAAACACAAACACACACACAATTATTGTTTGCTACACATTGGAATACCAAAGCGCAACCTTAGCAGCAAAAATAAAACATTCTATTTTTTTTCAAATTAAAGTCTAGATTTGTTTTAAAGAAGTGCGAGGATCTTCCAAATCTTTATATCAGAAACCAAACCAAGCACCCGCACCTACACGCATAAAGGCTTATTTGTACCAAAGCGTTTATAACATGACTGAAAGCTGTAGTTCTACAAGACAAGTGCACCTTCTGCCCCCTGCTGGAGAACCAATATGCACCCACGCAAGCTATTATAGAACATTAACATTTAACATTATATAACATTAATATATTTTTATTCATCTCTCCAAACCAAAATCCTTTCCCCAAAGTCCTTCCCCCTCCTTATTAAAATCCACCTTTGGTAGAAAAGACCCCCCCTCCCGCCACACACAGAAACATACATCCATGCCACTTCCTTATTCCTTTCAGTACCCACAAAACGCCACTAGAGGGCGGTAGAGCAGCCGTGAGCTGGGGCCTCCCTCACCCTGCGCTTGTAGAGCATGGCCAGGTGTTTGAGCGTGTAGGCCAGTGAGGGGTGGTCGGGGGCCAGGGCGTGCTTGCGGACGTCCAGGGCGCGTTCGTACAGATGCTCCGCCTCCTTGTACTCCGCCCTCTCGCTGTGCAGCGCCGCCAGGTTGTTGAGGCTCTGCGCGCACTCAGGGTGCCCCGGACCCAGGACACGCTGGCGCATCTCCAGGGAGCGTGTCAGGAACACCTGCGCCGCGCTGGACACACACACACGCACGCACGTTACACACACACGGGCCTGTAGCTACACCAGGCTTATTTCACACGTTCTTTCGGCAGTAATAAGCCGTTATTATGTCGTTAGCATGTGCACTCAAAAAACTTCAGCATAAACAGCAAGTCTCCGCATCTCTACACACACATCCCAACTGTGAGGCCTGCGAGTGTGTGTGGAGGAGCAGGAGTGTGTGTGGAGGAGCAGGAGTGTGTGTGTGGGTGGAGCAGGGCTGAAAGACACTGACTCTAGGTTGTTCTGGAGGTAGTACAGGACTCCCAGCTCGTTCAGAGTCTTGGCACAATCAGCCGAGTCTTTACCAAGTGTCAACTCCTCCAGCTGGAGCGCCCGCCGACGCAGGAGAGTGAAGCCGTACTACAGACAAGAGAACACACACACGCACGCTCACAGAAGGTTAATCTCATGCTCTCTCCCTTAATTGGTGCTGTTAAATGGTGCCATATGTGTGTCAGAGAAGCTGACCAGAGTAATAAGGTTGAGTATGAACAGACAGAATCTGCCACTCCCGTCTCACGCACCCAGACTCCTTAAGGCTCTGAACACCTGGGATGTCCAATCGCTTATTTACCCAAAACGTCTTTCTCCCACTCACCATGTGTCCTCTTTGCCGAGCGATCTTCTGCTTCATCTTCACGGACCTCTTGCGCAGCCTCTCGGCTTGCTCGTACCTACCAAGAAGAAGAAAGAAATTTGCTGAAACGGAGTGGCCTTTAGGACCCTGCGGAGCGGCGTGGGTGGGTGGGTGGTTGGTTGCCGCGCACTTGTTCTGCTTCTGGTAGAGCAGCGTCAGGGCGTCGAGCTCGCGCGCCACGCTGGAGTGCTCGCCGCCGTAGGCGTTCTCGCTGATCTCCAGCGCCTGCTTGTAGAGCTGCTCGGCGTTGCCGAACTTCCTCCAGAGCACGTACACGCCGGCCAGCTGGTGGAGAGACTGAGCCACGCTGGGGTGGTCGGGGTCCAGGGCCGTCTCGCGGATCTCCAGGGAGCGCTGCAGCGGGCCGACTGCCTGTGTGGGGGAGGGGCAGCGGGGTGAGGGGCAGCGTGCGGGACGTGAGCGGCAGTGCGGGACGTGAGCGGCACACGCTACCTGGCTGAGCAGCCCCAGGTCCTTCAGGAAGTGCCCCAGCATCTCGTACAGGCTGGCCAGGTGACTCATGCTCTCCTCACTCTCACACCTGCGCTCAAACTCCTTCAAGGCCTCGAAATATTCAGTCGCCATGGATGTCTTGTCCTTCCCCACGAACTGCCAGTAGGCAAGCAGCTCCGAGAAACGGCCCCTGTGAGTGCACACGCAGCCTGTAAGCACACGCAGGGCGGCACACGTCCTCGCCATGGTCACATGACCTGCACCAACTTCCTCTGGTGAGCACAGGCACATAGCAGCGGGGGGGGCCTCAGTGTGTGATGGGTGTGTGTGTGTGATGGGTGGGGACTGATATCACCTCTTGTACAGATTCTGAGAGACAGACAGGTTGAGCAGACTGAGCTGTAGTTTACTCCTGTCTTCCTGCTGTTGCAGTAACCATGGCAACTCATCGGCGACACGCCATGTCACTCTATTCTCACTGTGATGACACAGACACACACACACACACACACACACACAGTTGCACTGGTAGCTTTATTTGATAGATGCACACACATCTGTTAGAAAGCCCTGCATGTGTGTACAGAGGAAGAATGACCTGAGCTGCTGGTTGAAGTAGCCAGTGAGTCTGTGTGTGTAGATGCCACAGCACCTGCTGCCCTGCAGGAGCTCCTGGAACACAGCCTCACACGCCTCACACACACACACACAGATACACACACACGCACGCACAAGCACGCAAAAGGGGCAACCAGCACACGCACACACACACATGCACACACACACACAGACACACAGGTTAGGGCCAGATAAATGTAATTTTGCTGTCAAACATCTGTTGTGGTTCAAAAAGACAAGTATGTACAACCACCACCCCAACCCACCTACACCCAGCTACACCCAGCTACACCCACCTACACCCACACACACCCACACCCACACACACCCACACACACCCACACACACACACCCACTTCAGGTGCGCAGACAAAAGAAATCCCAATGACCATTAAGGTTTATTTCTGCTGCTGATGTGAAACTGACTGACTGTCCAAACTGGAAGAGGAACAAAATAAAATAATAAAATAACCACCAACCACCATTATTAAAAAACATGCACATACACCACAACACTCGAAAGGTCATGAAGCAACAGTGAAAACAGGCTGGCATACACACACACACACACACACACGCAGGAGGGGCAACCAGCGCACACACACACGTGCGCTTTACCTGTTGGTGGCGGAAGCGTATGAGTCCGCAGGACATTGAGACAATTAGCAGGCTATGCAGAGAGCAGAGCAGAGAGGAGAGGGCGGGGAAACTCAGCTCAGGGAACATCTCCAACGCTTCTGATTCGCTCACACCGTTATGACTGGCGCATATCAGGCCCAGTAACTACAGGGGAGCCCCAAATACAGATTCTTAAGTCTTAAGCCAAAAATGAAATGCACCAAACAGTAATGGATGAAAGAAAAACTGTGTGACAGCAATAATCACACATTCCTAATATCCATGCAACAGGGAGGGAGGGAGCTCACCTCTTTCATGACGTGCCTTTCTCTGTCGGTATTAAGTGCATCTAGCGCCACCTTCAGGCAGAGTCTGTACAGCGCCACTGTGTCCTGACAAGGGGCCACTTGCTGAAGGGTCCTGTCTAGCGACCAGGACGATCTGGAGCTGGGACACACAAGCGGGTCATTACAGGACAACTCTGTGTCCTTGTCTCCAAACCACGAATATGCAAGGACCCCGCGCAAGAACGCGCGAGAACTCTGTGCACAAACACATGTGAACTCACTAGGTTAGGAGTCTGGCCATCACCGAGACGTACAGGGCATTGTGGGACGTCGCGCGGCACAGTTTCTTCTCCTGCAACAGAGGTCAGAGGTCAGAGTTCTCACAGCCAGCTCGAAGTAAACCGCAGAAGTACATCTGAAAGCACACCACCAACACACACTCTCGCACACACCACCAACACACACTCTCGCACACACCACCAACACACACTCTCGCACACACCACCAACACACACTCTCGCACACACCACCAACACACACTCTCGCACACACCTGATCTTTTGTGAGTTTGGTGTTAGTGTTGACACACTCGGTGTGTATGACGCTTTTCACTTCTCTAGGGTTGAGGGGTTCCAGGTGTAATGTGGGCCACAGCCTAAAGAGAAGACAAATGAAACAAAACCTCCTTCAACGCATTTGCAGTTCCTCCCTTCCACTCATGGCCTTTGTACTTCGGGATATGAATTCACAGGACAGCGTGTGTGTGTGTGTGTGTGTGTGTGTGTAAATACCTCCAAGCCTGCGGACACGTCTCCACGTTGACGGAAACCAGCACTCTGACGTTAGGAGGAAGTGGGTCAATCAACCACTTCATATGTCGCTCAGCATTCTGGGATACGCACGATAAAAAACAAAAACATCAATAACATTTTTCACAGCAAACAATATAAAGGGATGAGGACCGTAATGAGTGGCCTAGCGCTACCTGGATTTGGTCGATGGAGTCGATGACGATGACGATGTTGCCGTGGTGACGGGCAGATAGCCTCTCCAGCCAGCGGGGAAACTCCTCCAGGATCTTGCAGGGGTCGGTGGACACGCCGGACACGGGGCAGCAGTGCTGTAGGAGCTGGAGGTGACAAGCAATGGGCCGTCAGCACCACCCAGCGGCCATGTAAAGTGTCTGGGTGACGGTTCTTTTTACCGAGGGCGCCAAAAGCTTTGGCATTTGTCATATTCTATGCTTGCGGAGAGATTGTTGAAGGGTGTGTGTGTGTGTGTGTGTGTGTGTGTGTGTGTGTTTAAAGACCTTCACAGTGAGGCGTTTGATGATGAGCACGGGTTCGGCGCTGGTGGAGAGGGCGGGGCCCACAAAGTGGAAGAGGATCAGGGTGTTGGGAGAGAGCTTGTGCTGCGTCTCGATCCTGCGACACATTCACGACAGAGCAGGCGTTATTTACAGCAAGTCCCGCCGATACTTTCCACAGACTCCCACATCTGAAGGGGCTAGTTGGAGTAAACATAACGCATTAAAGCGTGGAGAGTTTATTAGCTGGGTCACGCGGGCAGCATACGCTCCCTCTGGAGTCTGGAGTCTTCAGTAGGGATCTGGACACCTGCTTTGTGACAATTTGTGTTGCAAAAACCGCTGTAGAAATCTATTTGAATTGGACATGAGCAGAACAACCTGCTGGAGAAGAACAAGGCTCAGAGCCGCGCTAACGAGGAACAGCTGGAGCTGAAGCATAAGGTGGGGAAACAGAGCTTCAGAGTGGAGGTGGGGAGGTGGGTGTGGGTGTGCAGTACCATTTCCCAAGCAGGAGAGATTTGCCTGAACCTGGACCTCCTGAGACCAGGAGCGGAGGAGTGGGGGGAGGGGCCGCCACCATGTCATTCAAGCTGTCGACATACTAGAGAGAGAGAGAAACAGAGAGAGAGACTCACTTTGGGGGGCATCATGTTGAACATCTATGTTTAGGTTATATTTTTTACAGAAGTAAAATAAGGAATGAAGGATGAAGAACCTTCTGGAAGCTGAGTTTGGCAGCAGAGCTGCAGATCTGTTGGTAGGCTTCAGTCTGCTCCTGATCGTCGTGAAGATCCCAGAGCACATCTCCACAGTCAGGCTCCTCCCTCTCCTCCAGCGTCCCAGAGTCCTCCTGCTCCACGCCCAGCAGCTCCTCCAAACAGACCGACAGAGAGAGAAGAGAGAGAGAGAAAGTGGTTGAGAGTTAGTGAAGAAAGACAGAGAAAAGGCAGACAGAATATCAAAACATGCAAAAAAGTAGGAGATATTTCAAAATGCAACCAATGCTCAAACCTCTTCCTCTTTCTCGTAAAAGTAACATAAACACAAGTGTGGTCTCTTGTGGGTTAGCTGGGTTGTGCGTGTGGCAAGAGTTTAGGGATTAGAAACGGATTCACATGCTCAAACTCACACACAATGCCTTCACTGCCTTAGCCATCATCAGAGCATGTGACATGACGTGAGAAGCGTGTCTGAGGGCAAAAATAATGCATCGTACTGGGGGGTGTCTGCCTTTCAGCACACGTGAAGGAGAACTTACAGACGTCCTCCATTGGGTGTTTCCTACTAGTCTTCAGTGGATCGAAGTACATGTTGGGTGTGTGAGAGTGTGTGTGTGTGTGTGTGTGTACCTGTTTTATGATCTTCTCCAGCTGAGTGTAAATGAGAGCTGCTCCATCCTCCGCAGAGCCTACATGTTCCACCACCTGCATAACACATGGTGTCCCTCAGCTCACAGGAGAACCGCAGACCACCACACACACTCGTCTCGCTCCTCATGACCTGCTGGTCCTACCTTAACCTTTGCGGACTTGTCCGCATCGTTGACCCTCTCCAGCAGGTCTCTGGCAGCGGCGCTGAGGCAGGACGTCCTGTCCGTGTCTCCCATCCTCTCCTCCGTCCTCAGGTACAACAGCAGGGGGCGAGAGTCTGGCGTCCTCACAAATGCCTCGTCCACGTCTTCAATCACACAGCTACCAGGTGAAAGAGACAAACGGGGAGCACTCTCAGATAACACTACAGTGCGTGTGTTAGAGTGTGTGTGTGTGTGTGTGAGCACATGTGCAACAGACCTGGACACCGAAGACTTAAGCAGTAGCACACACACAGAGCTCCTCTCGATCTCCACCTTGCGTTCTTCGACGTAAAGAGCTGCTTTCTCCTCTGGGAAACACACGTTCAGGTAGAAATGCCCCAAACCCTCACATAACCGCCTCAGCCCGGGGGAGTGAGTCTGTGGGTCAGAACCACAATGCAGTGCGCGCAGAGGAAGCACCTGTATATGCCATAGTAAGGTTGCAACCATTTTGGAAACGTATCACGATGGAAAAACACAGTGATTGGTTTGGAGAAATATCATGACTGGTCACTGTAGAAAAGGGTGACAGTAAGATTAGGGGTAAAGATTGGGGTCAGATTAGCATTAAGCATTAGGATTTGGAAACTCTTATGACATATAGATGCGAGTACCTGTATAAAAGCTTGCAGCTCTGCTCGAGTCTCTGGGGTGTAGATGAGGTAACAGCGGACTGTATTGCTCCATAAGGCCTGACACACATGAGAGACCTGGAGACTGGCCACTGCTGCATCCCAGTCATCTGCGCGCGCGCGCGCACACACACACACACACACACACACACACACACAGTGTTAACATAGACATTACACAGATGTCTGATCCCACTAACACACTCATGGTGCTATATTCGCTACACAGGAAGCTCTCGCCTCTGCTAACGTTGGCAAATGGTCCCTCCACATCGATGAGACTGTGAGCAAACTCGGGCCCCCTGTGAGCCTGCTGCAGTTGCATCATGCTACCCATAGAGGGCTCACTACCCAGCACATCGCCGCTCCAATACTCGCACTGGGTCCCTGCAGCTAGAGACAGAGATGTAACGGGATGAGAAGAAGGAGGAATACCAAGAGACACACACAAAAAATTAGAGATATTAACAAAATTTTAATGACTCCAGTCTTTCGTTTTACTGAACAGAGAAGAAGCGATACAACAAGATATTTTTCTTCTGTAGTCAAAAAAGACCTGATCTGGCATGACAGTGACCACAGTGAGGGCTGTAACTGGAGACACTGAGGGGGTTTCCTTCTGCTGAGTCACTGCAGCGAGCTGGTAGTGTCACTGGTTTTGTAATGGTCTACTGGTTTGTGGGGCCCCATGTGATGTGGTTACGCTCTCACTAGTGGCGCTGGTGCGGTTGTCGTCCGAGTCGGAGTCGGCGGGGTCGTACAGCTGGACGCCCTGAGCCTGCAGCTGCTGGAGCCTGGACTCCAGGTCACGTTTGGCCCGCAGAAGGTCCTGGATCTCCTTCTCTTTGGTCTCTCGGAAGATCTGTTTGTGCAGCGAGGGCAGACGGAGCGAGAGATGGGGGGTGGACAGGGAAGGCAGGCGCGTAAGGAGCCTTTACTAGGAAACGGCAGACTCAACCGTGTGTTGGAAAAAGAAAGATGATGCTCTACGATGTGAAATGAGCCACTTCCCCCTATCAGGAAAGAGGAAGGCGTGTGCGTGCAGAAGCAGAGTTCCACACCTTGAACTGTCGCCTGACTTTGTCTCTGTCGTGTTCAAAGGTGGCAGCCCTCTCCATGGCCTGGTATTTCGCCTCCAGGGCGCTCTCCTTCTCCCGGAGAATCTTCTGGTAGGTCTTCTGCAAAGCCTGGCCACAAGAGAAACACTCCATTTAGCTCCTACACACACACACACAAAAGAATCTTTAAAGCTGGAGGTGTTGCCTGTGGGGGATGTCAAGAAACAGGAGAAGCCCCAGTGAATAAAAGTTTCCTGTTGAGTCCAAAAAAAAAACATGTAGCTCTCACCTGTAGTTCAGCGCGCAGCCGCTTGTTCTCCTCGTCCAGTTTGGCTTCTTTCTTCTGCATGGAGGCGATCTCGTTGCTCTTGCTGACGCGGAAGATCTCGTAGTCCTTCCTCAGTCGCTCGTACTCGGCCGCGTATTCGAGGTCCACGGAGCCCGTAGATTTGAAGCTGGCGCCAATGACTCGCGGGCCACGACGAAACGAACTGCGCAGAAGGCGCGCCTTCGGCTTCACCTCCACCGGTATTTCACATGCTTCTCCGCCCTCGCCTCCGTAAGCGTCCTCAATCACGTCCCCGGGACTCACCATGGAAGAGGCCGTACCCATGGTGACTACGAGTAGGCGCCTGCGGACTCCTGCTTGGAAGACCGCACATTTGTTAAAGGTGCATTGCTGCTACCTTGGCTGAAGAAGCAAAGGGTCCCTCAAATAAAATCGTTTTCTTCTTTCAAAACCACAAGCACGTTATTCGGCAACGCCTGGGTTGTGTTTACAGCCACACGTGACCTTTGCTGTGGTAGACTCCAAATTAGTCTCCAAGGGCTGGTTTATCGATCGGACTTTTGCAGTTTTTATGTTGAGCTGTCTGCGGCTGATCAAACATTAAACAATAGCTGCTCAAGGACTGTCACAGAATCGTCCTTGAACACTGATGGTATTTTAGGTGGATTCAACTCTCTAAGGCTGGCTAACTTTAGCTAGCTTAGCTGGTTAGTTAGCTGTACTTTGCAGAAAACCCTACTCCACCCAAGACAGAATTTCTAGCTAGCGACTATAAGAAATGACGGTGTACTACTTCAAACATCGATCGCAGGATTCTGGTTAGTAACCGCTGGCGTATCAAAAGCACACTTATGCGACAGTGTGGTACGCATGTAAAGTTAGAGAGGTAAACAAACGCGAAGGCTGAAGCTTCTTCCTGATAACCCGGGCAACCAGGCCACGCCCCTCTCCACGGATGCCGTCTTAGGACAAAGTTGTGTAGCGCTCGAAAAGCGTTTGCGGTGGATTGCTATCGCTTTCGGTGGACTTTAAACAGGGTTAAAACAAGTTAATGAGCCTTTTTGGAGAAGTGACGTACACTCACTAACGTCGAGAATACCCCGCAAGACACGACATGTTGCGTGTTGCTTAACGTGTGGGAATTTTGTTTTGATGTGCTAGTTAGTATATGACCAGCATCACCTAACAACGTGACGAGACTTATCCTCCCCATAGCAACCCCCGTTTCCCGTCAAACGTTGACCTGGGTAGTGGGTTGACTTCTGAATTTCTTCTGACTTCTGATGTTGTCATCATGGATGAAAAGTTATCCAAAATCTCATAGTTACCCCAGCCACACTTATTACCTATTAAATGTCTTCTAATGTCCTTTAGAATATATTTTGATTAGATCATAATACGCTGTGTTAAACACACTGGAACACACTGTTATGAATCCTGTTGTAAAGAGCAAGTAGACAAAATTTTGTGTTCATACATGTTAAGGACCATGTCTGATGTTGATGGCATCCTTTACCAAAACAACTAGTTGACATGATGAATAAAAAAAATAAATGCCAAAAAAATCACGATATTGACTTGTGATTTCACTTCCCTTTTCAACCTGGGAAGGAGGGAGAATACAGATAGTGGCAATTACAACACACGGTCAGTCATGAGCCTAAAAACATGTGAGCATTTCACACTTACGTGGTTTAAGAGGCATTTTCCTGTAACATGCAAAAATGGGTAAAACTGAATTCAGATGGCATATCAGATAAAACACACAAGCCACGTCTAGACTCCAGACTAACACTAGTCCGAGGCCCATCAGCCACATGAAAACAGAGAAAGTTCCAGAAAATACTGTAGATGATGGAAAGTTTCATTTGGACTGTTTTTGAAAATGCTGACATGGTTACAGTTGTTTCACTTGTGGTAATGTTATCACAGACACAGTGATTGCTGCTTCAAGTGTGATGGTAAGACCTGACCTATGGTTACTGCAGTCAGGTTACATGCTGAGCATGTCAAATAACTGAGCTGTTAGTCTAATATTAGATTAAACAATATGAGGCTACCAAACACAGAAGCAATAGCTTGAATAGAACCAGCATACTTTCATAAAAGTGCTTGAACTACTTATAATATGTGTTTTTCATAAAAATAAAATAATTCCTAACTGCCCAGGATCTGGAGATGGTAATAAACACACTTCTCATCTCATTTAGATGTAATGGTCTACACGCAGGCATGAACATGACCTCCTCGTCTCTTCTTGTCAGATGGGATGCACTGTGGTATATTTTGCAAGATAGTGACGCTGACGACGAGCCCACACCACTTTTCTTCTATTGAGTGCAGGGAACTTCCATCTAAGACCTGATTACTCATGACAAGACCAACAAGACTGTGGAGTGATGTGAGAAGAGGCAACCAGCCAACTCATCCACCACTCATCCACCTTTTAATGCAACTGGGGTGTTTTAATGGGTTTGTGACAACAGCTACGCATTGACGAGGGAAGCTGCTCCAGTTCAGCAGTCCCCTTTGTTATGACCCATTCAGTACCCAGCCAGTCTCATTGCACGTCTAAACACCCAGTTGTCCTGCTCACCTTGTTTGTTTTGCCTGATTCACCCCTCACATGATCCTGAGTACAGGGCTTTGCAGACACTGTCCTGAAAGCCAAGAGTTAGGATGGGGTCACACAGCTTCTCGGGACTCATTCTAAGTGTGAATGTCACACAGGGAAGTGATCTAACTTCTGTTCTAGTGGATGAAACATGTTCTAGGGGGCTGTAAAAGTGGATTTCGGAAGGTGTTGGGTGAAGGCTGGTATAGTGGACAATATGCAGGGCTTGTCAACTGTAGCCATATTCAGCTATGTATGGCACTGACGACCCTCTAGCCAGCGGAGTCTTGTTTTTGTTTTCAATTGAACCAAACAAATAAAATTGTATATATGTACACAAACAATTTTGTTTTATTGTATTTGTTCAAACAAATAAAATTATATATATATATATATATTCACACACACAAAATTTTGTTTTATTTCATTTGTTTTAGCTTTAGTGACTGCTTCATTTTAAATAAAAGGACAGAAAACAATATTATGAATGAATGAATGTTCAATTTATATAGCGCCTTAAAGGGTGCCCGAGGTCGCTTTTACAATTTTAACACAGGTACAAACAAGTCTTACACAACCAGTCACACACCGGTGAGTGGGACGGGAATGCCCAACTCATGTGCTGGACTGAGGGTTCTCTTTCTCAGAAGTTCTTCCACACATATTGAGCAGAGCTTTCTGGTAATTTCTAGCCAGGAAAAAGTACATAACCGGATCAAGTACTCCACCAACACACGTGATAGCTGAAGTTAAGCGGTTACCAAAAGCCAGGGAACTAATTTCAGCGTTGGACATGTCGCCATGAATGCGACGATCGATGTAAAACAATCGGTGTACGTGGTAAGGCACAAACGCGACGAGGAAGAGAACCACGGTCATCACGATCATTGTCACTGCTTTGCGCTGGATACGCGTCCTCTCCTGAAAACTCATGAGTCTGAGTTTGCGTAAAATCAGGATGTAGGAGACGGTGAGGGTGACAAAAGGAACACCGATAGCGACTGCTGTTGAAGCCAAGGCGTTGGAAGACGCCTTTTCCCGGTAGAGTTGACTACACACCGTCACATTGCGCGCTTCAGTCTGAATAGTGACGGTCTGGGGACTGAACATCACGGGCAGCGTGGAAACCACCACCGTTATCCACAGTATCACGCACGCCGCTTGAGCGCTCCTCAGTCGCCGCAGACGCTGACACCTCAGTGGCAGCACAATAGCCAGCAGGCGGTCAAGGCTAATCAGCGTCACGAAATACATGCTGCAATTGAGATTCAGAAAGAAGAGGAAGCCGACCAGGCGGCAGGACGCCTCACCGAGCAGCCAGTTACTGTCTGCAGCATGGTAGACCACGCGCATAGGTAGGACCAACACGTAGGACATGTCGGCTATTGCCAGGTTCATCAGAAACACCTTGGAAGGGGCGCAAGTCTGTCCACGTACGAATATCCATAGAGCTAAGGCGTTGCAAGGCACGGAGAATACAAATATTATAATGTAGAAGACGGCAAAGGAGACGTTTTCTTCATGGGACCCGGCAGAGTAGAGTCCGTTCCGCTCCTCCTCGGAGTAATTCATAATTGTAGCGCAGGTTTTCACAGCTTGGAATCTGAGAGAGATGGAGAAAGATCTCATAAGATGTTTTAGCAAAGTATAAACATTTCCTCAGTAGCACCGCATTGGGTGAGTAGTAATTTGTGTAAATTTGTTTTTGTAAAAAAAAAAAAACTTTATAACGGTTGTAAGCCCTTTACATACAAAAATTTTAAATACTTATTTTACAAATAGTCCGAATGGGGATACTGTTTGTTCTTAAGAGCTGTTGATCTACATTATTCCTCTCCAGGATACTTTTTTCAGTTGGTTATCATCCTGGGGCTGTACGATCCTTACTGAACAAAATGGGTTAACTGCCATTCGGTATTTACTCAAACACGACAGCTGCATGTAACCAGTAGCAACAAGTGACCCTTACTGCTTCTCAGGATGAAAAATAAAGTCTCTAAAATGGAAACGGTAGTTTTGTTTATATATATAAATACCGTTGTCATCTTTTCCCTAATGATTCTATATGTTGGTTTTAAAGACACTGAGCGACTTACCTGCTCCTTCTAATCAGCATCAGAAGAGTTCTCTTTAGTTTCACCTTGCAAGGCATTTAAAAGATGTTTGGGTAATAAGATCACGTCATTTCTGCTTTATAAATGACTAAGTACCGCCCCAGTCCTTCAGTCATTCTCAATATCGGCCTTCTTCACCGAGTGTCTGAGTTCTCAGCGGCAGAACTCTTGTGGATTCGGCAGTTACAGCAACAGGGAGATTCAAAATCCAGCAGTTTTGCGCTACACTTTTGGTCACTTTGGAATTTTGTCAGTTCTCTCACCATAGAGGTAGCATGATACGGTGTCTACAACCCACAGAAGTTGCTCAGGTAGTGCAGCTCATCCAGGATGGCACATTAAGGCGAGCTGTATAATATTGTATAATTGGGATAATATTGATTTGCATTGATCATTTTTGTTATGTTCTCAACGCATTCCACGACGTAATAAATAAAGATTTTTTTATTGAGATCTAGGATGTTACTTTAGTGTTCCCTTTATTTTTTTGAGCAGTATACTACATACGGTATATAGCACAGCGTATAGCTTGGCACTTTGTTGTTGCAGAGCACACGGCCTCTCGCTATTTTAATCACATCCGCTTCTTTACTGAGAGTGGATCTAACTGTGATCCGACAATCCGCGGGATGTTTGTAAACACGTGAAGATGATTGAACAAAATCAGACTAATAAATTAGAAAGACACCTAAGGTCTTGTTGGATTTTTTTGTAATTTCGGTAGCAAATGGTTGTCTGCGCATATGGTAACAAATAGCTCAGCGGTTGTTTGTAAACATAGTTCCATTTTACACTGCATTTAATGTCGGCTGAAAAAGGACACAATACAGATGACATGCAGAAATTTATTATTTTTATGCCTACAGTTTTGCCCACAGCTCAGTTTGGGCTGTTTTGTTCTTTAAAGCTTTATACAACCAGAGGAAACTGTTCTATGTACAAAATCTATCTGAGCAAGCATAGTTTTACACTGTCTCTTTCTTGCATAAGTTTTCTACAATTTCAGAAAGGCATGCATAGAAATAAAGTTTGGTACAACATGTTAACAAAACTAGACTAAATCTCATAGGAGCAGTTACAGTATATACAGGGGTAATGGAGAACACTATTATAAATCACTATCATTCAACCATACATTTAGACATCCATTTTAATTAACTTAAAAACCACAGTCATCCAGTAAAGCTAGAGTGTTGTAGACAGGTAGATTTAGTTAGGGACAGCCCATTGTAAATATACATCTAGAGTTTCTTAACACGGTATATTGGATTGTTTTGAATAATAATGATGGTAAACAGGTTTTGGCAAGTAGGTTTAAGAGTGGTGAAGACATCATCACTCTGCACAGCTGCTGTTACTTCATCATAAAATTCAAAGAAACTGGCAGTGAAACGAAACAAAGTTTCAGTGTAAAAATGTTAATCTGCTATCACTTGTCTACACGTACAGTACAGTATTGGTACAGTTCAAGCAAACAGCGGCTGCAACCAATATTTCTCGAGTTAAACAAAAGATCAAAATATAACATGACCATCCAGAGTCATTTTAGAGCAAAGTGCTCATTATTTTACATGTTGTGAGTTATAACTCTTATGCATTTAATGTCTTAATAATAAAAATATATATGTAATAAAATCAGATATTAGAAATGGAATAATCCAAGATGACACTGTACAATTAAATGAAATCTCTTTTGATTTCTTCCACAACTGTATTCCAATGTTTTTGTTAGCATGCATTTCGTGAAATTTAAGTTCGCACAGGTTGATGGCTTTTGATATGCAAAAACTAATGAATGAACAAGCGATGTCATACTCAAACGTTAAACCGAACCCCCCCCACCCAACCGCATCCCCCAACTCCCTAGAAAGTGCAGTCGGAACACTGTATGCAAGCCAACAGCAACATAATCACAAGGGCATGAAGTTGTGTAGCGATACCTCATTAAGACATGATTGTGTCATAGTGGCTGAGCATTCTACGACGTGTCCTTGGTGGCTGTTGCCATAGGGATAGCTGATTTTGCAGCACCCCCGTTGTGTGGCCGATTGTAACTGACGAAGCTGGGTGTGTGTATGGTGCGGATACTCTTCACACCCTGAGCCAACATGGTGGGGGACAAAGGAGAGTGGGTAGAGGAAGAGGATGAAGAGGAAGGCCTGCCATTTTGGGTCTGTGTGGCTAAAGACAGGCTTTTAGCACTGTGAGCAGCTGGTGCAAGCTTCAGAGAGCCATTAGAGAGGGAGGGGATGTGGGAAGAGGGTACAGGGACCGAGCGATGAGTGAGAACGGAAGGCTTGTTGGTTGGCACGGAGGAAGAGGAATGGGGGGCAATCGAGGAGTTAACAGGGTTAGTAGAATCAGACTGGGAAGCACCTTTTCCTGTACTAGAGGAAAAAGCAGGGATTTTAGAGGCAGGCATGGTAGGGGAAGTGGATTTGTGATCTCCTCCAGATCTCTTAGCACTTCCGTTAGCCTGTAAACAAAGAGGCCAGAACACACTGATCGTCAGCAACAGGGGGAACTCATTGTGCAGATGTGAAGAATGTGTAAACACATTAAAATTACACTAGTACCATCTACAGTTAATTATCAGAGATCAAAGGCAGAAAATACACAAATTACTGACTAAGATACATACACACACACACACACAGACAAGTCAAGTATATTTTCAGAGTTTTGTTCAGGGTTGTAAGTGGAAGCTGAGAGGAGGAGGTAGGGAAAAGTAAAATCGATCAAGTTTTAAGATCGTTCATATTTTAAAGTGAGCATTGCACAGTGCAAGGACAACCAACCAGAATGCAAGACCAGTAGCTCCAGGAAGTGTGGAGAAGGTGCATTGGGTAAAGGTTTCCAGAGGGCGGAGCAAATTTAGTAGGGGGTTGGTCCAGGTTGTTGGGGGAGGGGACTCGTCCCCTGAGATGCAAACTGGGGAAAGTGTCCAAGATTGGGTTTAGTAGATGAGCTAGCAAGGAAGGTGTTATATTGTTATGTTGTTTGTTAGAAATAAATATTGGGTTGAAAGTGAGAAGTGAAAGTGAAACTTGTAAGATGTTTAAGTTAGTAATGTAAGCAGCATTGAGCCCAAGCATGGCTATGTAAGTGGCAACAGGACAGGTGTTAACTGAGAACAAGACGTGATTGCAACCTAGATGATGATACAGATTGTCGTTCAGGTCTTTTTTTTATCCTCGTCACCTACACAGCACCAAAGCCAATGAGCAGAGAGAACAAGCAGAAGCATTCCATGGTGTTACGAGATAGTCACATGCCCTCAGTCACAGCGGTCAGAGCGCAGCCATAGACCCAAGGTGGCCGTCGGCCCCGAGCCATTCACGCGAAGGACAGTGTATGAAAAATTATTTGTGTTAGTTCCATTCTCTTCAGATCTCAAGCCCTATTTTAGCTCACAACTACCATATTCTCACTTTAACGTAAACGTTGTAAATGCTTCTAAGTTTGTGGTCTGGACCAGGACTCCTATGATAAGACTACCTGGCGGAACTGCCTCTGAGAATCCTGTAGCTTTTGCTGTTTTGCTGCTCTCTCTCTGTCTGAGGTGCCTGGCGGCTGCCTGGCCTTGGCACACGCGGGCACTGGCATCCGGCTAGTCGGCGAGGACACGCTGGCATTCTGAAAGAGGGATTCAAACCACACAGGAGAAAGAGGAATAAAAAGAAAGGAACACAAAAAGCGCGGTCTCGGAAGCACTTTCGTGAAGGAGACAAAGTCCGTCTAAAACATTTGTGGGATTTCATAAAATTGAAATCTGTACATATCAGAAAGAAGCAATGAAGATGCATGCACACCAGTCCTTAACACCAACAGGAGAATCTTTTGTGCTTGTACCTTAAAACCCATTTTAGAAGAACCAGAAAAAGAGTGATTCTAAGACTGTGAGTACTCTCTTTGGCTGCCTGAACCCCAGGTTAGAGATGTTTCAGTGAACCCATGAAAGTAGAGGTGTAGGATCTGCTAATACCACCTGTGAAACACCAAGTCAAACGTATACAGACACCGTATATACACACAGGGTTAAAAAGCTGAGATCATCACAGTCAGTCCCCTGAACCAGAAGAGAAGGTTAGGGATCTGTGGTAGTCGCTGGTTAGGCCGAGGTTGCCGTGAGGAAGAGGAGAGGGAGAGACCCGCAGTCTTCGTGAGCGAAGTGGTCGGAGCTAGAGAGAGACCTGCTGGGAAGATGCTGGAGTGATGGACACGCCTGTGGTGGGGATCGTGGAAGGCCGAGGGAGGACCTGCGGTTTGGGCTTCTTCCGAAGTCCAGAACTCTTGCTGGAGGGTTTGGAAACAAACGTCTTCTGTGGAATCCCTTTGTCTGAAGTCTCCCCACCTGGGCTGCTGTGATGTTTAGGGTACTCAGAAGGTTGCAGGTCCTCAGAAGACCTTGGTCCCATTTCACTGATGGTCGTCTCCAGCTGCTTGATGGTCTGTTCAAGGCTGTCAAGAGTCTTGTAAGTGCTCTTTCGGATCTCTTCCGTCCGTCCATGAGTTTCCTGAAGGGTTGGTTCTGATTTTGCCGATTCCTCCTTGGAGCGAACAATTTCAAACCTTTTGGCCTCCTTTTGATGTCTAATAGTGCCATCTGACTCCTCCTCATCTTCGTAGACTACCACCTGTAAGGTCTTTTTGCCCGTCTTGGTACCAGTGCGAAGAGCTTGTGTCAATGCTGCTAACTGCTTCTTGGGGAATTTAAACTTGAACTTCTTCTTAGCGTCCTGCTTGGCATCAGTTGCAGACTCATTTAGAATTCCAGCAGATAATGCTGAGGACGAAGACACATTACACTTCTCTGCAGTGCCCAAGGAAGGGCTCATCGGACTTGGTGCCTTCCCAGAACCTCTGTTTTGTTTTACCTGTACCCCTCCACTTCTGTCTTCCTCCTCTTCCTCCTCGTCCTCTTCATCTATCCTTTCTTCTGCCAGCATCCTTTCCAGTTCCTCCTCACACTCAAAGATGGTGGAGAGGCGTTTGTAGGCTGAGCGGATGTCCATCGGTTCATCGAAAATGATAATGACGGGCTTTTTACTGAATCCACTGTTTTCAGCATCATCCGCTCCATCGCTGTTGGTGACACTTCTAGAAACTTTGACGCTTCCATGTTTGCTGTGTGGTTTGCTGCCAACGGTCACAGTCTGCACGTTACCCCTCTTAGCATTGACAAGCTCCTGGTACTCCCCAGTGGACAATGCCTGCACTTTGGAGTTAGTGATCATGAAGGCAATATTATCAGGTGGAGGAGGAGGCTCTCCTCCTGGTAAGTCAGGACTGAGGAAGGCCTCACTATCGTCTTCTACTTCATACCTTCTCTCTCTAGCTCTGGATGAACCAAGCACAAGCTCCTGACTTGCCGAGCCCGTCTCACCAGAACTTGCACTTGCTTGTCGAGGTATCAAGTCTGGGCCCCTGAGTGAAACTGGTGTGCAAACTGCTGTCGGAGATTCCACCCTCTCCTCTACACTCATTTGTACCTGTGCAGCCTTGACCACATGTACCTTCCCCTGTGTGGGGCTACCTGGCCCTTCCTCTGTTGGAGACTGGACTTTTGACTTTAGTGAACTTGACCGAGTGAGCTGTTTAAAGGACAGAGCACTGGGAAGGCCACGAACGTTGTCTGGGCCTCTGTTCTTTGAGCTACTAGAAGATCCATCTGAGGACACCTGTGGCTTTTTGAGGTTTTTTTCAGAAGCACTGACATGTGAAACCTGTGATGAGGACGACTGTGATGCAGATCTATGGTCATTTGAAGCCTCTGGTGTCTCCTTGGTGATCTGAGCTGTGACATAGTAGATGACCTTCAAAAGTTCAAGAGGGAATGAAAGAGAGTATTAGTGAGACCCTTTCAATACACAGAGCATTATGTAATACACGTAAGTGCTTACTTTACTAAACATTAATATGAAAACCAGCAACACGTTTTGGTAATGAAAACATTTTGAGATACAGGTTTTCATCAAGGTTAAAAGAAGAAAGTCAGAAGTAGTGAACATACTGAAGACAGACAGAAGTACTGAACATACTGAAGACAGACAGAAGTACTGAACAGAGCTGCTTACTCCTGGACTCTGGCGAACTGTGTTGTTGCCATTTTCATCCGTGACCAGAACTTTGTCTTCTTGGATGTCTGTATTCTGCTAGGACAGTTTGTGAGGAATAACATGACTGTTCACAGATCCCCTACCACTCAACTCTCCACCACAACAGACCTTTTTCACTCTACCACAAAAATCGTGTTTATAAACATGCAGAGAGAAGTTCCAGATCACTGACAGTAATGTAATGCAGCTAGTATAAATTAGTATTGAATTTATCTTATGAGCTGTGGCACAGGACATCGTGTTAAAGCTTTGGATTAAACTTCTAGTGGTTTGCAAAACCTACAATGGAGTAATAGACTTCCAGGTTTAAAAACCTAAAGAAATATAACATATACACCTATAACATAATATTAATTTACAAAATGTAAAACTGGCAAATCAGCCAATGTATCAAAAGTGATTGTGGGTAATGGGAGTGAAGCACTAGTAGATGTACTTTGTTTTTTTCAGTTTATGCCACATTAGAAAAAACATCAAAAGATAATCGAGTGACTTGGCAGAAATGCAGAGGGGAGGAAGGTAGTAAACTCAGACGTTAGGAAGTTTAGAGCAGAGCATGCAGCAAGGTGTGAAAGGAAGAGGAACTGAACTCTCATGTGCTCCTCGTATATGCTGCTATACACCTTTAACCCAACAGAAGCTACGTTTTTGCAGTCGACGTCTGCATCCATCCTGAATGTAGGCATGTCCAGTGACACTGGACTGATTTTACCAGAATGTGCTAGAATGAACTGGAATGCAGACATGCACGGCAGTGGTTTTGAGGGTCAAATCTAATGATGGATGTGACATTTTCACATCATTGTTTTCAGTTCGGTTTTTTGTTCAGCAAATTCGTATTTGTAAGTGGTGATATGCGTCCGAAGGTTGTCTAAATCCTAACACGCAAAAAACACGCAACGCCACACGGCTACACGACAATACCGCAGGAGCTGATAGTTTATTGGATGGAAGAATACACACAGCTGATCAAATTCGCAAGGATAAAGCAGAACGATCTTTTATTCACAAAGAGGCACATCTGGAAACGTTTTACTACAAACTAACAGCATTGAGCATTGAGTTCAGTAGAAATAAAAGAAAAGAAAAACAGCTTTGTAAAAGAAAATCAGTGAGAACGTTCGTACAGATGTTCATCGTAAGCACATTATAGTTCTGCAAGCAGTGTGTGAAAAAGGCAAACAGGCGTTATATAAGGGCAGCCGTCAGGGACAAGCAGTTGACAGGTACAGGCAGCTAGAGGGACACCTAAAAGAGGTCGTGTCTGTTACCTTCTTATCTTTGAGGGGCAGTAAAGCCCCGGGTCTTAGCTCTTTGATCTGTGGCTCTATCAAACCTTTGATCCCTACATCCTTAACAGAGCACTTCTGGAAAACCTGAGGGGTAGATATGTGTAGGGGGTTAAGCAGACCCTGTTCCCATATTAGAGTTCACTGTTTTACAGGAGAAACATACGACCACTATCTATATGTGGTCCTGTGGATGGTATTCATGTTTTCAGAATAAAGAATATTTGGCACTTTGTATGAAATAACAGATATTATTTTCACTAATTGTGTTAGTTTAATTTCAGGAGGACGTGACACTTTTTAAAGAGTAAAACGATACCTCTGCTGCCATAGAGGAATGAAGCTCTACAGCCACCAGGAAACCCCAACACAGACAAGCACAACAACCAATGACAGGATTCAATATAGAACTTTTGCATTTCAAATACGACGTGTGCAGGCAAGTGAGAGATTTTGTGTGGGTATATATATCTGTGTGTGTGTCTCCACATGCTCACCTGTAGCTCTGCCATGATACTGTCTCCCTCCTCTTCCTCCTCGGCTATGGCGGACGCAGGCGGAGGGATACAGGATCCAGGCTTCATCTCTGAAGGACTCTTGACTTTGGACTTGAGAGCAGAGCTGGGATCCCCTTCAGTCTCCTGCAAGACACCAACACCAGAACCATCTCCACATCAGCCATCCAGTCCAACGGCTGCTGTTCAAACTCCCTTAAATGACACATTCATTTGGCAGCCAGCTAGACAGAGAACGCAAGATTGATATTTCTCTGTAGCACTTTGAGATTTGTTTAAATGTGAAGTACGTTATAAATAAAGTGCATTTTTATTGTGATTTTGTGGATGTTACTGTTTTGTATGTGGTATATTTAATATGCATGGCCACAAAACACAGTCCTTAGTTCAGAGGGAGCGGAATTGAATCTTGGTCATAGTCAGTCCGACTTGTTTATGTGTTCATCTCCTAAGCGCAAAAGATTTGAGAGAGACAGTTCTGTATCGCAAACATTTAATATGAGCATCCTTAGTTTGTAAGCATGCAGACGTACAGATGATGGATAGTTATCAAACATCGCTCAGGTGTGTCATGGTTCACTGCTGCTGCAAAGATGTTTCCATTTTTGACTACACACATGCTCTCACCAAAGCGCGGCCCAGATCACCATACCTGCAAAGAACCAGCTTCCTTCCTGCAGGCGTAGATGGAATCTGCTGAGCGAGTGGTGGTTGGGGTGGTGGTGGTTGGGGTGGTTGGGTAGTTCCTGCGAGGGGGAGGGGGAGGGGGGGACTTGTTGGCCTTCTCTGGGCCCTGACCCAGCTTCCCCCCCTTGTCCTGGGGCTTGGCGGCTTTCTCCAGGCTGGGTTTGGATGTCAGGTTGGGTTTAGCAGGTCTCTCCAGGGCGACTGCTTTAGCTAGCTTCTCCAGCTGTGATCTGGAGGCCTTTTCTGGGCCTGACTTAGGGGGCTTCTCAGAACTGGGAGACTCGGGCTGGTTGATTTCTGGAACACAATTGGTACAACCACAAGCTGTCGCAATTACTACTTGCGCCTTTGTGTCGTCTTTACACCTGATAGATACACCACTAGATGTTGCTCTGAATGAAAGGTCCCTCCATTCCCAGCATGCAACTGTGTGTGCATGTAGCTGGATATGCTAACCATGTGTGAATGGTTTTAAAAGTACAGTCTGAATGGCAAGCATGGACTCTTCTGGTGGAAAAGTCTCAAGATTGCTGTAAAATCGTTCACAGGAGCATTAACCTAAAACCAACAATGGTTTTAAGGCAAACCAGTGGCCATAAAAGTCACTATTTCGTTCATTTGCAATTGATTATTAAGAGAAAGGAGACCTTGTGCTGGAACTGTTGAAGGCTCAGGTTTCTCCACCATATCCTCCAGGGCAGTAGGGGGCGCTGCAGTGGGACTCGTTGGGTTGTCTCCCTTGCTTGGCACCTCTAGGCTGGGTATTTCCCTAAGCATGTTGGCTTCTGCCTCCAGGAGCATCTTCTCAAATTTGGGGCCATCATAATGGGCCATGTTGTGTCTCTTTTCCTCCCACTCTCTCTCAGCAGCCTGTAGAGAGACATACAGAGACTGAGGGTGAGAAATGAAACTGAAATAGTGAGGGAAGTGAGAGGTTCCTGAGGTAGATGGTCAAAAGACTGGACTGAACATTTTGCCTTACTTGGTAATATATAAAATGCCACTGGATTTGACTTTGGCTTTAAGATGGGTCTCTATGACTTGGGATGACATGGTAAAGACATGGAGCCATAGTTTTATAAGTATTCATAATATATGCTGCTAATCAAATACCCTTGATTAACAGATTATCAGCAAGTGTGACCACCTGTGTATTGTATTTATCTGGAACATTCATGTGTGTGTTAACATAATACCAAAGAAGACATTAGAAATAATAGAGGCAATTCTTACATCAATCTGCGAAAGGTTATAAGACCATTTTCAAACAATTTGAAGTCGACCATACTACAGTGAGAAAGATTATTCACAAGTCGAAAATGTTCAAGAAGGGTGTAATTTTCCCAGGTGTGGACGCCCCACTACATTCATCCCAAGGCCAGACCATGCAATGCTCAAAGAAACCACAAAACCTCTGAGTCTACAGGACCTTGTTAGTATATTAAACCAAAGTCCAGACCAGCTGAGATGCTGATTCATGAGGTGGACTTAGCTTGTTACACATGGCCTCTCCATTTTGGCTTCATTTTTGTTACATAATGACAGTGGAATCTGGTGTGTGTTGTTCATTCGAGCTTGTTTTTTATCTCATTTTAAGATCTTCGGAATTAAATGATTTAGGTGCTGATACACAAAACCACAGAATTCAAAGAGAGACGTGGATGAGCACTTGCTGGTTTGGTTCAGGTATATTTAATTAGCCATGGACCTTGTGAGCTCACTCACAGTGCTTTTAAGGTGCGTGATTTAGGAAGGCTTACTTAAGACCATATAAAAGTTTGTGTTCCATTCCTTTGTGTGTCATGGTGACCCCTCCCTAGCGCATCTGTATCCATGGCTACCCTGTGTCGTGTTTGTGTTTTTGGTTCACTTCCTGATTTTTGCTACACGTGTTTCTGTTATCAGACTGATTCCCCTCGTTACTGACCTCACCTGTTCCTCGTTAGACTCTCGTGTTCATGTGTATATATTCCCTGTTTGCCTATGCTCAGTGCTGGTTATTGTTACGATGGCTGCGTTCCTGCTCGTGTGATCGTTTGTTCCGTGTTTTGTACATTATGTCTTCTGGTTTGTCATATATTGGCTCGTTAAACGACCCTGATATTGGATAACAGATCTCAGTCTTCTCAACGTTTGCACCCTGCATCTTGGGAGTTCATCACATTTTGTTTCGGTCTGTGTGGCAAGACACTGGGTAATATACACACACACACACATACTGTAGTTTATAAAGATCTGCCCCCACATTTAATGCGACGTCTGATTGGCGTTTCAGGGGCATTTCCACTGCTGCTCACCTCTATCGATGTGGCTCTGTTTTTACTCTTGCTGTGGTTGACGATCTCCTCGATGAACAGGATGGGTGATGCCCTGTTGCCGTGGACTCCGTTGCCATGGACTCCGTTGCCGGGAGCCGCGCTCTTGCGGCTGCAGCCTTTGGCCGGGCTGTGCTCCGTCAGCGCGAGCTCCGTCTGCACTTGCTCCGTCTGCGCGAGCTCCGTCTGCCCTCGTGCTCCAGGTTTCTTGAGCTGGGTGGGGCTGTTGGAGGAGGGAGGCGTCTCACAGGCCTGCTGGGGCGGCCCCGGGGCAAGAGAAGGCACCGCAGACTGCTGGGACTGCCGCGGTGCCACGGAGGAGCTCTGGGCGTGGTGGATCACCATAGGGTTAGGGTTGATGACCTCCGACCTCACGGAGGAGCTCTGAGGCTCGAGGGGGGGCGTGGCCACCGGGTCTTGGAGATCAGCGGGAGGGGCCGACTCTACCACATCCACTGCAGTCACAGTAACAGGATCTGAAGGTTTGAGCAAGCCCTCTGAGACAGACCTACAAGATACAAATACACGTTTAACGTGGTTACGTCTGCCAGTGTTACACACAAGCTAAGTTCTTAAGTTCCTGCCTGGCAAACTAGCCAAAACCAGCCAAAAGGCTGTTAGAAACTGGTGGGTCCAGATTCAAATTCGCAAATTCGTTACTATTACTATTAGTTATAAGTAGATACCATGTTACTCCTCTGCTGCGCTCTCTTCACTGGCTTCCTGTAGCTGCCCGCATCAGATATAAAACCCTGATGCTGGCCTACAAGGCTAAGAATGGACCAGCACCTCCATACATGGTGGCAATGGTCAAATCGATCTGTACCCAGAGCTCTTCGAGCTTCAAGCACAGCTCGGCTTGACCCACCATCTCTCAGAACACGCGGAAGACATGCATCCAGACTTTTTTTTTCAGTTCTGGCACCTCAGTGGTGGAACGAACTTCCCCTGAGTGTCCGAATGGCAGAGTCTCTTGCTGTTTTTAAGCGAAGACTGAAGACACATCTGTTTCAAGAGCACTTAAATTAAATTTTACTACACTAGCATTTATTAAATATTTGTGACTGTAATGACTTTTCTTGCTTTTATCTTTTAAGTAGGGTTTTTTTTCAGTATATATTTGAGTATATCTAGGCGTCCATACTGACTGTATCTAATAATATCTTTGCTTAAAGTTTCTTCCTGGGTTTAGCCTAAACTAACTAGCTAGAGATTTTATTCTGAGTAAAACAATGAAGCACTTTTTGTAAGTCGCTCTGGATAAGGGCGTCTGCTAAATGCCATAAATGTAAATGTACCAGATAATAATTACTAAATAAGATGCTTGAAGATAATACTATATACTATAATACTATAATAATGAGAGATTAATACCCAGCCACAATGTCCAGGAAATGACATGAAATATTCAACGTGCAGATATAAAGGCGTGTAACCCACCGGGCGCGTAACGGGGGGCGCGTAACGGGGGGCACGTACCTGCGCAGGGCGCTCAGAGCGTCCGTGAGCATCTTCACCCTCTTCAGCATGCTGTCCAGCTTGTGCGGCTCCTCCTTCAGAAACTTCACCGCCTCCACCTCCACCCTGAGCACCGCACGCATCCGTGCCTGCAGGGCCGGGAACTCTCCTGCACGGGGGAACAGGAGCAGGGGCAGGACGTGAGCACGGGGGTGTGGGTGGGTGGGTGGGTGTTTTCCTGCGCCCGTACGCCCCAGCCGTGCCGACCCAGAGCAGCGACCCCACCCCCGTTACCTTTCAGCCCGCCCAGGCTCTCGCCCACCTTCCTCAGGCTGACCGCACCCTCCTCTACCTCCTTCAGCGTGACTGACCGCAGAGTCACGTCTGGACTTGAATCTCTCTTCAGAGACTCCACATAGTACTCCAAATCCCTGTACAAACACACACACACATGCTGATTAACAACTGCTTATTACAGTAAAATTCAAAGGCCCTAAATATATTAAAATCATAAAAACATTTCAGTGCCGTTAGTATTACAATTATACGTCTGTTGTAATTACATATTCTTCACTCTAGGGGGCAGGCAACACTAGCAACTTATTCAAACGTCAGAATAGCTGCATCATTGTATATTATCTATCACACTGATCACAGAAAGTTAGCCATACTAGATAAATACTATACTAGATAAATACTAGATAATGAAGCTAGTAAAATTTAATTTACACCACCTCATCTTTACACACACAGATCTTAGAACAAAGTCTATCTTAAGACAGATCGCAGGTCTTCGTCTTCACAGCTGTAAACAAAACAAAACAAACAACAACACCCCCATTTTTTGTTGTTTTTTTACCACAATGAAAAATGTTACATCACTACACCAAACACTTATGAAATACAGCACAGCTGAATGAACCGAGGCTAAACAGAACGTAGCATCGCCCGAAATGAACCCACAAGATTAACGGCAGTCGTCACATTGAGAACAGAACTGTGGTCAGTTATATTGTACAAATCCTGTTCATGTAAGTGGCCAAACTCTCACAACTACTGACCACTGTCCAGTCAGCGCATATGTGGCACTTCACCCTGCAGCTGACCGAGCGGAGACCGGCGGTTAAGTGCTGTTTCCACACACACTCTGCCCCGCCCTGCGCACGCCGGGGACTCCTGAATGTTAGACATTATTTCTGCAGGTTTTCAGCCAGTGGTTTAGACAGGAAGTGGCGTCTGTGAGCGTCTACAGACGTGCGCACCAGTCTGCTGCCGCTGTTAGGGCTGTGACCCTGAGAAGTGTTTTTAAACGAGGGCTGAAAATGAGGTGCTGGGGTTTTAATGGTTTTCTTGGAGTGGTGCACTACAGGGGGCTGGTAATGGGGCGCGTGTGTGTGTGTGTGTGTGTGTGTGTGTGTTACTGTGCATGCTCAGAGCAGAACTCTTTGCCCTGTCTGTTGTCGTTTCTGGCTTGCTTGCTGGGACTCGGACTCGTACATCTGCTGTGAAGAGCACTATATAAATATGACTGATATTTAATTCATGTGTTGCTCCGTTCATACAATGTGGTCATTCATTCCCATCACAGTTCATATACAAGAGTCTAAGATGCAAGTGAACTGATACTCCAATAAAGAGATGTTAAATTAAAATGAAATATGTCTGTTTTTGGATGTATTGTAAGTGGACATTAAAGACAAATATAAAACACAGGAGACAGGCCCTCTAAGCCAGGTGTACGTGTAATGGCGTCCATGGTATCCATCTGTCTGAGTGGCGTTTGACAACATAATTACTAAAGACATATGAAATGCCCAGTTGTGGATGGTGTTATAGTAAGTTATAGAATCCTTTCCAAGTGGGGTTCATATGCTAAATGCAGAAGGCATGAGATGTTTTCTTGGAAGTTAATTTTATGTCCTGCAGTTGTGTAAATCAACCTTAACTGTCTAACTGTCATTCACATAGAAACAGGGATCTTAAAATATTCATAATCTATTCAGTCATTCGGGTGTGTTTTCCATACTATTTTCCCCCTTTATCCTTCTTGGTAAGTGCAAAAAAATGTCAAAAAAGACAACACATTGTCTGTGTGTGGACCTCACCCTAACTGTGTGTGTGTGTGTGTGTGGCCCCTAACTGTGTGTGTGTGTGTGTGTGTGTGTGCCCTCACCCTAACTGTGTGTGTGTGTGTGTGTGTGTGTGTGGCCCTCACCCTAACTGTGTGTGTGTGTGGCCCTCACCCTAACTGTGTGTGTGTGGCCCTCACCCTAACTGTGTGTGTGTGTGTGTGTCCTCACCCTAACTGTGTGTGTTCCTCACCCTAACTGTGTGTGTGTGTGTGTGTGTTCCTCACCCTAACTGTGTGTGTGTGTGTGTTCCTCACCCTAACTGTGTGTGTGTGTGTGTCCCTCACCCTAACTGTGTGTGTGTGTGTGTGGCCCTCACCCTAACTGTGTGTGTGTGTGGCCCTCACCCTAACTGTGTGTGTGTGTGTGTGTTCCTCACCCTAACTGTGTGTGTGTGTGTGTGTTCCTCACCCTAACGGTGTGTGTGTGTGTGTTCCTCACCCTAACTGTGTGTGTGTGTGTTCCTCACCCTAACTGTGTGTGTGTGTGTTCCTCACCCTAACTGTGTGTGTGTGTGTTCCTCACCCTAACGGTGTGTGTGTGTGTTCCTCACCCTAACTGTGTGTGTGTGTGTGTTCCTCACCCTAACTGTGTGTGTGTGTGTGTTCCTCACCCTAACGGTGTGTGTGTGTGTGTTCCTCACCCTAACGGTGTGTGTGTGTGTGTTCCTCACCCTAACGGTGTGTGTGTGTGTGTGTGTGTTCCTCACCCTAACTGTGTGTGTGTGTGTGTGTGTGTTCCTCACCCTAACGGTGTGTGTGTGTGTGTTCCTCACCCTAACTGTGTGTGTGTGTGTTCCTCACCCTAACGGTGTGTGTGTGTGTTCCTCACCCTAACGGTGTGTGTGTGTGTGTGTGTGTTCCTCACCCTAACTGTGTGAGGACTCGTTCCTCCGTGCAGAGATACTTGTGTCGGTCCTCCTCCACCAACACTCGCTGTTTGTGTGACGGATCCTCCTGCCGTCTCAGTGCGTCGCTGAGCCTCACACTGATCTCCTGCTCAGCGTGCTTAATCTGAGCCCTCATACACTCCTGGTTCTGCAGCTGCACCACACACACACACATGTGTTGATGCAACGACACATCAACAATACAGAATACAGTTCTGACGTGTTGATACAGGTGTGGATAGCCGTTACTACCGTGCGCATGTAACGGCTGCCAGTCTCATACCTGTAGCAGCCTCATCTGCTGCAGCTGGAGGCGGAGCTCCGAGACGTTCTTCCTGAACTGGACGAGATTCACCTGCAGGGGGGCGGAGCTGATGGGTGGAGCTAAAGCAGTGTTAGTCTCAGGTGGGAGCGTGCTGTTTCTGAGTCCAAGCACTGGAGACCCGCCTAAACACACACACACACACTCAAATAAATAACCGACAATAGACATGTGCAGGAACAAATAATGACATTACAACAGTGTTACACCAGACATGACCACAGACAGTACACCAGCTTCTGGTGGTAGTGCCTGTGTCTCTGTCTCACAGACTGAACCTCACACTCATGAGGACTGGAGGGACAACGTAATGTACTTTAATGCATTTTCTTGCCATCTAAACATGGCAAATATGACTTGATATTTTCATACAGACTCCGATATAAAGTTTTAGAAACGTTTTTTGATTGCTCGTGAGCAATGTGCTTTTTTGGGAGGGTAACTTACACTGTGTGCGTGTGTGTGTGTGTGTGAGAGCAGTGTAAAGAGTGATGAGTGGAAAAACTCATGATGTGCTGTATGTGTAATCAGTGGGTGAGTTTAGTGTATTTATGGCTTCTGTTGGTGTGCAGTCTTGAGGTGCATCACAGCCACAAGCCCACATGCACCCAACAGGAGGGAGAGAGGAGAGAGAGAGAGAGAGAGAGAGAGAGAGGGGGTTAGGGAGGTGGAGGTAGGGGGAGGGGCCTCACCTGTGCTGGACGCGCTGTCAACGGGTGATCCTGACTTCACCGTTTTGTCACTAAAATAACAGCGATACGTTATACACAAATGCACACAGACCAAACAAAAAACCTCCCCACTGACCACAACAACGCAACAGCAGGACAACACTGCAGGCGCACAAGCGTGTGTGTGCGACGTGAGCAAGCGTGAGTAGTTAGAGCATGCCGAGTTAGGAGTTATTCAAAGCTCTTGTTCTGTAGAAAACTGTTCCCTGGAAGGCAAATGTCATGAAGACTACACTTCCCAGACTGCCTTGCTTACCTGGCATGCTCCCTGTCGCTGCCGTTAACGCTGGGGCCCTTTATGAGGGCCTGCTGTACAAGACCAGTCAGACTGGCTATCTGCTCCTCCATAGCCTTCATTCTCTCTCTGCAGGGAGATCACAGACACATGTGCTGGTGTGCCTTTGAGGGTTGTGTGTGTGTGTGTGTGTGTGTGTGTGCGTGCGCGTGTGAGTGTTTGCACGCGTGTATGTCGGAATGTGCGTATAACAGAGAGAATTAAGGTCAAATCAAGGCTGAGTTACCGTGCCTGAATACTAATTACCAGTTTATTTTCTAACTGGAACATGAACAGAATTTGATGAATGGTTTGCTTTGTCCATCTCAGAGGCAGACGAGAGGACGTTAAGACACAGTTACAAAGGTGGACACCTGTTTAAGGGGAATCTCGTGGAAACAGCGTACCGCATATTACAACCCAGCCACTAAGCCATGTCAGTCCTTACAATCTGAAGAATTCATTAAGGTTCTTTCATCAGGATAATAACCTAAATAAACAACAACGTGCCTGCCAGGATTTCTTGACAGTGTCACTGTGTAAAATCGCCTGTTGCAGGCAGTAAGTGCGTTTAACTGTGCTGGTGTGTTCAGCTTCTCACCACACCACATTTTATGCTTCTCTGACTTTCCTTTGGACAGTTTTGTCACTGGCTTTGGGGCTCCTCGGGTGTTCTTACCCACAATGCCTTGCTCTGAGTCAACACACACACATACACGCAGTCTAAGGATCGGTTTTAGTTTTCCGGAGCACTGTTTTCTTAGCCTTGCCTGCTGACGCCAGACATTGGCAAACTCCCTGAGGCCATTACACTTGTTTCTGATGCCTGTCAATGTTATACGTTTGAAAGCAGATAGATTTCTGGGTGTGATGTATAAAACTATGGCACCATTGTAAAAGGCAGCGCCATTGAAAAGATAAAATCCACTTGTGCTTTTAGCGAGAGGACTAGGTCTCCTTCACGGCCGTGTGGTGTGCTGATGTGCTGCTGTGTTTATGACACTGACAGGAACACATACATCTTGGATGCAGTTAGAAATGTTTGTATATCAGGATGCAATGGAGGAGTATTTAGAGTTACGTGATGTCATAGTTAGTATATATAAGTCAATGTAGGATGCCATGGATGTGGTCAGTCATGCCCAATCCCTCCCCAACGTGGTGCTTCTCTGACACAGTTTGTCTTACCGTGTTTGGGGGTCGCTTGGAGCCAGGGGACAATGAGCCTGAAGGTCAGAGGTCACAGGGGAGGCCAGGACATTCCTGCCCTTCATGACCATATCCACAGACACGGGCGCATCCTTCCTGAAGGACTGCCTGACTGGAGACGACCTCTCCAGAGACAAGGCACTGGGTTGGCCAGCATGTATGTCAATCATCCTCATCTCGCCCATCCTGTGGGGCGACGGAGGCGGAGTCTTGGCACCCAGTGTGGGCAGCTGGCTCTCCGTGTACTTCCTGCTTTTTTGCCGGAACAGAGAATGATGCTCCGCTGGCTCCATCGGCATTCCGGGAGCGCCATAGGAACGGATGGTGGCGCGGTGGTAGGCGTGGTCCACGGCGTCAAGGGGCGGGGCGTGGTGATGTAACACATAGGGGTCGGCGTAAAGCCCCTCCCCGCGGGCGGAGAGTGGCATTCCCTTGGGGCTGACGTCTTCGTCCGGCTTGACATCGCGGCGCTCGAGAATGGCGCTGGGGCAGGGGGAGGCGGAACGGCTGGGCGTGCCCAGACCGTGCCCCGCCCTCTCTCGAGGCACAGTGCCTCCGGCCGGCCCCGGGGGCCTTGGGCCGAAGGGGATGCGGGAGGGCGAGGGGGGCATGGAGTGGGGCGTAGGGGGCAACATGGCGCCCTGCATGACGTGGCCGGGGGGTGGGCCTAGAGAAGCCTGCCGCATTAGGACAGGCCCGTCGCGACCTGCGTACACCACCTCTCTGTGCATCTGAGGGGCGAAAGGACAGGAAATGTTTAGATCGCTAGAAAGAAGACGTTACTAGTCATAATAAAAGTCCCATCAGGAACCTTCAAAACACAAAGAGTGAGTTGAATGACTATAAATGAAAATCGGTTTTAATTCGCCACAAGGCCCGAACTTTGCAGAAATCTACTACCCTTATTCTATAATGAACAGTGTATAGTCGCCCATCTCTCATTCATTAGTGCGTAGGACTAGTGTTTAAGTCGTTAGTGTGCAAGTCTACACACACTCAAGAGTGGGCATGGATGGCTGGTTTGCACTATCGCTAGGAAACACAGCAGTATGCGTCTCTCATCTGACGTGATGCTATCATGACAAGTTTTGTCACAGTATGCGTTTCTGAGAAATCTGTAATGTTGTTTTTCTAGTGTTACCAAACTACACCGTTCATGTAAAGGAGAGTCACACCGTTTAGACAGAAACACAAGTTGCACTGCACTATTAAGCTGAAACCACGCTGTAACATGGAGCTGACTGTGGAACACCATGTTATCCGTGACCTGACTAATCTGTTCGTGTACCGGCTCTGTCAACTTATTAGCACACCAAAAAATTTCCCATGTATCATAAAAATGATCGAGTTTCATGACTTTGCTCATATTTCCCACGCGTACCACGCCAGGCCCTGACGTTCAGGAGCGGCTCAGGACGGAGAATGTAGTCCTGAAAACGAGGCGAACCCCGCGACACCTCTTCCTGCATCAGGCAACGAACCCCCAGACAGGACAAAGACGTGTTCATCTGAATGTGCTTTTGTACAGCCGCTCACAGCAAAAAAGAACAGCCATGATTTCACCAACAAGTTTGCACAAGACGAGCACTTTCTAAAAGAGGCACACGCACACTCTGCCGTTGTGGGCCTTCGTGCTCAGGTGCTCCATTTCAGACAACGCTGTTACTTTTGTATTGGATGTGTCAAGAGATTTGGGGGGGGGAGGGGCAGAACACGCAGGCTCAGCTGCCCATGAAGGTCTCCGGGGTAGAGTAATCGCCCTAATGTATCTCAGATGGAGGATTTTGTGTCAGAAAGAATGTGTGTGTACACAAGTGGGAGTGAACATGCACATGAGGGTTCGTGTCTGTCGGTACGTGTGTCTGCAGACACTCCGTGTGTGTGTGTGTGTTTTAGCCAACTGAACAAGGAGAATTTGACGTTGATTTGAGGCAGGGGCCAATTCTCTGAGCTCCACTCTCAAGACAGCACTGAACTGAAGTTTCTTCCTGTTGTCTCAGCCCAAGAGGAGCAGCAGGAGTTACCATGGCACCGGGGACAGGAGGAGCATGGAGGAGGCGAGGGGAGTCAAACAGGCTCAGGGTGACACCTCTGTGTTCGGGCTTGTGGAGGGACCTACTGGTTCTTTTCCCTGTCAGTTCTTCCCTCCAGAAGTTACCTAATAACATCAGGCAAGTAAAAAGGCCGTGTTCTGATGTTCGGGCAGAACGGAAAGCCAGATACTTTTAATAGGATTCCCCCTGTCCATTTTGAAGGCTAGTAAATTTAATCCCATGTCAACACCGACCTCGTAAGGCTTTTAAGACATGCGTTCTTCTATCCCTGTTTTCTGGTACAGGCAGATTTTAGTTTAAAGAGGACTTGGCATAAAATACCTCAGGTTATAATAAGCAGCGTAAGGAGAGCGGCAGACGCTGAGCGTGACACACCCAGCGCGGACGAGGGCCAAGACACCTCTCACCTCAGCAGCCCTGCTGGGCCACGGGGCCCTCGCCATGGTGACGGACGACCTTCTCCACCTTTGTTTACTGTCGGTCCTGGGCCTGTTGTTAAGTGTGTTTGACTGTGTGCTTTGGACAAGGGCCTGAATTTCTGTATAACTCTTTTGGAAAAGTAAGAAATGACAAAGAAATCTGATTGAAATCGAATAGTCGTAAATTTGGCCTAAGGAGACTCTAGTAAGGCGGTCTGAGAGCACGGTGGGCGTGTCTCTTACACGGAGACAGGCGCAAACAAAACGGCAATTAAGATAAACACACACCCACACTTCACAAATCAAGCCTACACTCTGTACGCTTGGTGGCCATATTACAAGCCCCAACTGTTCAACTGGTGGTCTGAGAGAGCAGCATGGACAGGAGCAAAGATCTCCAGATGTTAGCCAGACCCTGTCCTACACACACAACCCCCCCCACACACACACACGCATATGCAGGCACAGACAAACGCACACATTTGTGCACACACACACACACGTGCACCCACACACATGCATGTGTGTACGCACACACACACGTGCACCCACACACATGCATGCGTGCACGCACACACACACGCACGCGCACGCACGCACACATGCACTTTTCTCACAGTTAGAGATAAAAACATTCGTAACATTCGTGACTCACCAAACTACCTATCAATTTACGATCCTTTCTCACTTAGAAGAGGCACCAAACATTAAACACTGAGTCATCGAATTACACTGAATTACACAAACAGATGATGAGGAAGGATGAGGAAGGTCTGACCTGTGAACAAATCGACAGACTCGGTCTCTGCTGTGTTTGTGTTTCTGTCAATCCTGCCTCTCCGTTCTTACACACGGGAGAACGTTTACAAAAGAGGAATCTACGTTTTCTCAAAGACTTTAGTCAACACACACGCTCCGTGGGCAGAAGTGAGACTCGCTCCCTCACAAGCACAAACATGTCTTCTCTGTATTTGTCCTATGAAATAATGATCATCCACTTATACCGGGGATCGCGTGTGCAGCCAATGTCTTTGAGAAGCGCCACAGATCCGCATTCAGTTCCACCGTTGCGAGATCCAAACACAGGAACAATCTGACTGTACTGACCCACACACACACACTCCATATGCTTGAACAGGTGCAGTTAACCGAATTTGTTCATTAAGTGCAAAAGTCCCACGGGATTCTACAGGCATTGATGGTAGAAGAACTATCCGGTTCTGCACATCTGTGGACTGTTAGGTGAGTAGTTGTACCCTGGCAACAACACTGTATGGCCAAAAGTGTGGCCACTCTTAACAACCAAGTTCAACGCCCTGACGTCACCACACGCAATGCCAAGTGGTGAGGTGGAGAGGTGGGGAGCACTGGAGGTCTCTGGAGTGAAGAGTCATGCTTCACGATCTGGGAGCATGATGGACAAACCTGGGTTTGGTGCACGCTGGGGAGATGCTGCCTGCTGGTATATGCACAGGGGGCAACAGCGAAGTGTGTTGGAGGGATAATGTTCAGGCCTGTTATATAGTGTGGATCATCCTTAATTAATAAGCATATATATATAGCGCATATATATATATGTGGGCTTACACACTCCGGCTGCTTTATTAGGTACACCTGTCCAACTGCTCATTAACACAAATGTCACATGGCAGCAACTCACTGCATTTAGCAAGGTGCACCTAATAAAGTGGCCGGTGAGTGTATATATAAAGTACAGAGCATGGCCATATTGAATATATCCTTTCTGAACTATGAACGTTTTGTGCTACAAATTAATCAGATGATTGGCTGAGGAACAGTGGCACTTGTGCTCAGACTTTGGCATGTGCAGACCCATGAGGTAACCTACACACACACACACACACACACACCTCAGGAACACAAATTCAAAACCGGACTCTTGCGGGAACGCTACAGTACACTTACAGGAAACCATTTGAAAGCTGCAAGTTTGTATATGCAAATAAATGTCAGCAAACATAGAATTGTGCTATATTTTGTATTCACACAGACCAAAAGGGGTCTTCAAGAACATTTACTGAGAAACACACTTAAATGAAGCATTATTTGAAAGTTGAAACCCCACCTTAAGACAGTCCACCTTAAGAAAACTGTCAAGGCCTTTCACATATAATAGGTGCTTTGTATTACTAAGATTATGGTGATTGTATGTAGAATTTGGACGCGTTCCCAAGTTCAGACATGCAGGTATTCAACAATGCACAAAAGTAAAAGATATACACAATAACACAAATTATTGATTAGATTTTAGTGAGCTGAAGAACCAGACAATCACAAGCCATGATATTAGAGCAGTTCTAGTAACACTTATGGCTCTGTTACTAGAGACCTGCTTTCAAAAGACTGATGATCATTTCGATCGCACGACCTCGTAAAACACCTAAGCACACGCTGATCCCGCCTCGCCCTCGCCTGAGCGGTCGCGGGACTGTCAGCCCGTCAGCCCGCCAGCCTTCACACTGCACTTTAATCACCACAGCTTAGTGTTCAGAATCACCAGAGGTTTCGCTTGAAAAAAACACTTAATCTATAAGATAAGAATCCACATTTGTTGCATGAACCACATTCGCCAAACAACTTTCTAAAACGGCTGTTTCTTGATGGCTCATTTCATGAATTTAAAGAACTAATCAGTTGACCGGTAATGCATTAAGATGGCCGAAGCAAGACTAGAGATTATTTCACTCAAAAAATTTGGAGCTGACCCAGGTGGATTTAAACACACACACACACACACACACGCACAGTGGGTAAGGGTCTTATTTCCGTTAGATTGGTGCCAAACAAACAAGCTGTGCATTGTGGGAGATTAGGGGGGATTATGGGAAAGAAAGGACCAGGAGAAATCCCTTTGACTTTCATGCCGATCTCCCAGCCGAGCACAGGGTGAGGACCACCTCAGGACACAAAAGACAGCACAAAAAGACCAGGGAGACTGATAAATGGACTCTTAACACAGAGGAGCTGAAAGAGAGTCTCAGGATCACAGAGCACAACGGGACGAGAAGGGGAGTCTCTGGCCAATTGTTTAGGTCACCTGCCTATTTTATACCTGTGGTCAGCATGCGATGTTTGTGGCTATATGCAGATCAGATACACTGTCTTTAACATGTTCCATATGACTGGAATACAGTTGTTTTAACCGATATCTTCAAGCATCACGGGGAGCTTGAACGGAGACAAACCCTCATGATGCAGCCATGGGCTGCACGGGTCGTCGTGGCACGACTACCCCGACTCTGAGGGACCTTGTTTCTCCCGAGAACCTCGCAGGACGGACACTCACCCTGGCGTCACCGTTGCTGGGCCGGGTCCCGTGGCTGAAGGCCTGCACCGGGTCCTTGTGGTACACTTTGAGGCAGGACTGGTCCGTGATGCTCCTGTGGAGGAAGAGATCGGCGCCGGTCACATGGGCAGCCCAGACATCGCCGTCCGAGCACGGGCGGGCGCGGTGGGCATACGGCCGGCGCCTCAGCTCGGCCACAGAGGGGTGGACCAGGCTCGCGGGCAGGTCGACGCGGGAGAGAGGCGAGTGGCGGAGAGACAGCGGCCTGTCGGAGACAGGAGACTCCGGGACATCGCTCCAGGAGAGAGGAGAGATGCTACGGCTGTCCTCCGGGACAGAGTCCATGGGCTGCTAGCCAGAGGCCCAGTTAAACTGCTACACTGCAAGCTTCTGCTCCCTCGACTGTGAGCTGCACAGGTGCAGAACCCAAACAGAACTGTCTCACTGAACTGTCTCACAGACCACTCTCACGCCTCTCAACTTCACCTGTCTTCTGACTCTTACTGCTAACTCGCTTGTGTGTGGGAGGCTGTTTATTGCGATAGATGACGTGCGTGTTTATCTATGCGTGTGATATGGCGGTTGTCTCTGGTCATGTGACTATAATTCAGTATCGCCGCACAGCAAGGAAGGAGAGCGTCTCAAAGTTCAGCTTACATCACCGTGGCAACCGAAGGGGCGAGGCTACTCTTTCGATGGAGAGTAAATTAAAGATTAAAGAGGCGGTGTGTGTGTCCGTGTGTGTGTGTGTGTCCGTGTACACATGCATGGAGAACTTTAACTAGCTCCCATTCCAAAGGCTCATGCTAATTAAAAGATCGGAATACAGCGAACTCTCAAGAAAAACCACATGGTGAGGTATAAGAGTGAAGGAGAGGCAGGCAGCTGGAGGGACTGGGCTGTTTGTTTGTGTTTGAGCTGCGTTTGTTTGTGTTTGAGCTGAGTTTGTGTTTGTTTGCATTTGAGCCGCGTTTGTTTACCTTTGAGCCGCGTTTGTTTGCCTTTGAGCCGCGTTTGTTTGCGTTTGTTTGCCTTTGAACCGCGTTTGTTTGTCTTTGAACCGCATTTGAGCAGTGTTTGCTTATGTTTGAGCCACGTTTGTTTGTCTTTGAGCTGCGTTTGTTTATGTTCGAGCCGCGTTTGTTTATCTTTCAGCCATGTTTGTTTGCGTTTGTGTGTTTGAGCTGTGAATTAAAGAGGTCCTCTCCTCCTACGGGGCACCTACAGGTGTGAAGGCCCTGCTGTGTCAGCCCTGTAGTGGGGGGGGCAGACTGCAGTGTGGGTGTTAAGGGCAGTTAAGGGCAGAGGGCATGTCAGAGTTGAGCAGGCCAACTAACCGAAACTATTCAACTCTACTAACAGCTGCCACAATGAAAACATGAGTTTGCTATTCAGCTTTGTCTTAAGGCTTGGTCCTCATGTTTGTGTGTTCGAATATTATCAAAGATGTGTGACCACAAAAACTCACATCTCAACGGAGCAAAGCAATGGGAATGATGGAATGACACGAACCATAACTAGACAGTTTATTATATAAACTGACAGAGAAATTCAAAAATGGTAATTTAAATTAGGAGATGACGTTTACGTTGTCACCAGTTTGTTTGAATAATCCACATATGGACATAATCTATATATGCATTTTGCGAATACTTAATGATTTCCTAATGATATTTGCAGTATGTGGTGGAACAGAAGTACGAGCAATTTGTGACAGTCATGTGTGACAGTTTACTTTGTGAAACCCAACTCTACTGACATATATCCAAGTGAAACAACGGGTAAAAAAAATAAACAAACATTTATATTTGGTTTCAGATAAACATGTCCTCCGAGGTGCTGACTGAACCTGTTCAAAAACAGGAAAAGGAAGTGTTCAACAGACAGGAGAGGGTGAGAAGCTGGGAAGAGCAGGAAGCATTCCAAGGAAGGAGGGATTACACACACACACACACACACCTGACATCACTGAGCTCGTAGTACATGTTCCTCATGTCGTCTTTCACGTAGATGGCTGTGCTTGGCGACTCGAGCATCTTCATGCTGAGCTGCTGGGAGAAGGCGCTGACGAACAGGGCTCGCACCGTGTCTACGCCCGTGATCTCGTTGGGCATCCGGATCTGCTTCGTGTCATCGCCATACTGCAGGTACAGCACACCTGAGAATACAGAGATTTCTTTTTACTTTTGAATCTTCTGATGTCTTCTGAACAACCATTTCCTTCAATGAGTTCATTAAGTCTGAGTGAACTGATAGAAACACCACAGATAATTGTTTTACTTTTGATAGTTCCGTCATCTTAAGCGTTGCAGTTTAGAAAGAGAAATCCTCTCACACTAGCAAATTCAGTCACAAACTTGAGAAAACACTTAATCTCTTCCTAGTAGACGTGCAAGTTTAACTTTCTTGTGTTTGTTCGGTAAAGTTTAGTATAAGGACTTTAATATTTTAACTCATGTATCTTTGAATGCTAGAGTTTCACTAGCAGAATAATATTCCATTACGTTGGAGTTTGCCGTTAGTGGAGGAGCTGTGTTCTTCTCCCAGTTGCAGCTGTGTGTGTGTGTGGGTGTGCTGTTTCACATTATGGGAAGAGCAGGAAGGGGTGCTTCATGCTTGAGAGAGATTTCCAAGCACGAGCTGTAGAATTATAGTGGGGCAACTGGGTGGGGCATGTATGATATAATAAATACCTTTCTCTCTCCATGCCTGTCAGTCATCATACATGCACAGACACACAGAAACTCACACACACACACACACACACACAAAACTCACTGCACGCAGGCAGTAATGACCACTTTAAATGGTTCTTCTCTTAACTGAATCATAAAGGAATTCTGCCGATTCCCTCAGCGTCTACAGTCCTTATTCTGCTGTTAACGGTGTCAAATGATCAGGGTACTTGCACCCACATTTACACCAGAGAGACAACTCGGTTTGTACGGCGGTTTAAAAGTGCAGAACTGCCTGCTATGTGAGCAGAGGGCTCACATCTCCGAGACACACCCATACACCAGCTCCTCGGACTGCACACTACATGTGTCCCTGCTGTTGTACTACACGAGACACAATTGTCCCCCAGCCAAACGTGGATGTTGTTGGGAAGGACAAGTCTGGGGTTTATACTGCGAGCGCTGATCCCAGCATGGGGTTTCAAACCAGCCCCACAAAAAGGCAACGCAGACAGATCCAATCTTGGTTCAGTCTTGCGGATAAGGAATATTTTTACTTCAATCCAGCAAAGCAGTACTTTACATCCAATCCACTTACACATGGAGCTGAATTACAGTTCTAAAGTAATGACGACCAGGAGATCGGTAATGTTGAGGAACGTAAACAAACTCTCGTCCAAGTCAAACACATGTTCAGCACACCCCACATGTTCAACACACCCCCAGCGGAAGACTGAAGTTCTGTGGAATCTTCCCTAATAGACTAAGGAAAGCTGAACTTACCGTGCTGAGCTTTGCAGGTTCCTGTATTCACTCCTATATTCTGTTTGGACTCTGTGATGCTTCTCTCAATATGCTCTCTCCCCAGTTTCATTCAGGAGTAATCTATCCTCCCCTCCCTCTCTTTCTCCCTCCCTCTCTCTCTCTCTCATCCCTTTCGGGCATCTTTCCATTCAAACCGACCAATCAGAGCTCTTGGGGTTGGTAAGGGCTCCTGTTTCAAACTGTGCATGTGTGTTTATGCATGTGTGTACAGAAAGAAGAAAAAGGGGATCAGTTTGAAGAAATTAGAAGTTTAAAGAGGACACAAAGATTGTGAAGACTAGTGTGTGTGTGTGTGTGTGTGTGTGTACCCACAAACTTCTCTCCCTCTCATAATATTTGTCTGTGTGTGACTAAGTACATGCTTGGACCACACGGGTTGGAGCCAGCAATGACTGCATTCACTCCTACATCTCCAAACTCACTTAAAACACACACCACACGCACACACCACACACACACGCGTGCGCGCACTCACGCATGCACACACACACAAATCATTTTGAGGGAGACATAGGAAAGTATAAGCTGACCACGTGAATAACATATCTGGACTCTGGGTTTTTGTAAACGTTCATTAAGGCCACTGTAATTCAAACAGTGTGTTTTCATTTCTGAGCAGAGTGAGCAAACCTCCAAATGCTTCATACAAATCACGTTCAATTACAAGAGACACACAACTAGCATCTACCCTGTTAGCTATGAGCTGTTTTTAATGTACGTGTTAGTACCATCTTGAGGAAGTGTGTGTTTGCGTGTGTATGCACATACAGGTTTTTAGACAGAAACTGTTTTTAATGTCACTCACTATTGTAATTAAAAAGCCCCAAGCAGTCTAACTAGGGAGGAGAGAGGACGACTCATTAGAGCAGGGAAGGGAGAAACTGAACACCAGGGTGTGTACTGGCATTGTGCACATGTGTGTGTGTGTGTGTGTGTAAGTGTATGTGTGTGCACTGATGAGCGAACTGTGTATAGGTGTGTGTGAGTGTCTATGTGTGCGTGTGTGTGTGTGTGTGTATATGTGTGTGTGTACCCAGTGAGCGGTCTTTGGTCTGGTTGGTGGAGCGCACCACAGGCAGGCTGGCACGGGTGCGGGAGCCGCGGGTAAAGGCGCTGGGTCCGTGGCACTCCGACATCACCTCCATGACCTCCATGACCTCCAAGGCGTCCAGAGAGACCACTGAGCCCTGCTCCTGCTGATCCCCAAAAGCAGCCGCCGGACTCGGGCACGACGCTGCCTGCTTCGGACTCCGGCTCTGGACGGGAAGAGGACACGGGTCACGTTTTAGTAACGGAACCAAGTGCTGGACCCAGCCGATAACAGGTCCATGTTTAGTCACAAACTTTAAGCACAGATTTAACTCCAGTACCATTCCAGCAAATGTACAGCAGGCCACCGTGAGCACTTAAATGTAAATGCACTTCAGGGAATTAGTGCCAGCACACTGAATACTGTTCACAGCAGTGAGCACATCAGTCAGAATCTCCAAAGCAACAGCCAGCTGACAACTTGGCTACAATATGTATGAGAATATGTCCACAATCTGTCAGTTTGCACACACTCCCGACCCCAACAAAAAATAAGCTCTAAGCATGCTGGGAACTCTCATTCAGGGTTAAAACAGGGAGAGGGTCAAAAGAGTTACATCACACACACACACACACAAACATGAATGAGCCCACAAGAACACACAGAGACACAGATAGAAACAGACACACACATGCACATGAATGCGGGCTGACACACACACACACACACACACACACTTCACACAGCTGGGATGCATGTAGATTGTTTTCATGGAGGTTACTGACTTGGTGTTGATGGAGTGACTCAATTTTTAGCAGATATCTCTGAATGTTAATCTCACATTGCAGGGAGGACAACATCTCCTGCAAACACTATGCAGAAAGAAGAGACAGAGACAGAAAGAGACAGGAAGACTGGAAATAAGACCAGGATGAGCCTTTATAATGGCTTACGGTCCTGGGAACTGGATCTGTGTGTCCTGGGATGGACATTAAAATAAAGATTAGCATGCAGGACGCACCACTATAGAGAAGAACACAGCACAGCATCATTTTAATGCTATTGGGGATTTTTTGAAAATGCTACACTAGTTAGCTTTTCTGAGGTTGAATGAATAATCAGGATTCGGCGCGTGTGTGTGTGTGTGTGTATTTAATGCATATCCTTACACGCAGATGTTTGCCGGAATGTGTATAGAAACCTACTGTGTACGTGTGTGTGTGCAAAGATATGAAGCAGCTTCTGACAAGGAATTCACAGTCACACCCCCTGCTGTCACACAGAAATGACCATAAGCTTATAAATCAGCATGACATTCGTAACTCATGTCAGGTACTTACAAACCTAATTACGCCCCCCCACCCCATGCATGAATCACATGAACGTGCACTGTTGACTTAGCTGATTCATTTATTTACACAGAGCCTTGTCTGATGAAGTATTAGATCTATCAAGCCACATATCGCTTCTGACACGAGATTCGTTTCTAGATATCGGCTTGGATTTGATTGATCGTTGTAGCTGACAAGTGCGGGATGTTCCAATGTGTTAAACTCAACCGAGCTGAGCAACGAGCAGCAGAGCGCTGTGTTTTGTTTGCATGGAATGCAGTTTAAACCAAACCGGTTTTAACAGAATAAAACGCATCCGACCTCAGCTGAGGCTGCTGGGAAACTCAACCCGGAACAAGCCACACCGTGATGTTCAGATGACAGACAACAGGCGAACGCCGTCAGTCGGGCGTTCCCCGCCACGCTGGGACTCTTTTCCGGGTGACTCTCGCAATTAGTCCTGATAATTTAAGTCTTTTTTCGCTGACTTTACACGAGAGCTCGCTGCTAGTTTGAAGCTTTGAACACGTGTCGACCAGCTCCCGCCCGTTTACTCTTACTGGCGACGGCAGCGAACAGACGCGTCTGCATGGCAGGTCTGGCGACCGTCTACGTCGCCGTTCCACGGGGCAGAAGGACGACACTGGGCAGTGGGTCCAACCCGGAGAAGCCTGGTGTGTTCAGAAGCAGGTCCACCACGCACAGCATCACCACTGCTCCTTCTGAAGAGTTGTAGAGATGTAGGTTTTAGTCCTCGGGGGTCTTTACTGGGAATGTGTGCCCGCATACTCCTCTGAGAACCACTGCCACTATCCCATAATCATATTTGCGATTATTTTACTGTAAGCCACCTATATCCCGGGCCTAAATATACCAACATACACATGTGCGTAAACACGCACAAGAACAATTAAGACAGAATGATAAAAGACAGAAACTACATATAACAGCGCAGGATGAAACCTGCTTCTGCTTACACCATGACCTGAAATGAAAACTTGCAGACTGCGTGTTTTCATGTTTTTTTGTGGGAAACCATCACACGTCTCTTCCTGTCTAAGACCAACCCTGTCACGGCACACACAGAACAGCCACACAGCTGTGACACACCGACAAAGGTTCTGAGCTCCTGAAATTAAATCCAGGATGGATTGGAAAACCAATACGACGACGATATAAACAGTGAATGAGTTAGAGACTGTCCTGTGGGGCAATAAATGTGGCTTTATAGAGTAGACAGAGTGTAATGTGGCTGTTATGGAGGAAGAATGCAGAAATGGACTTAATGGGCAAATTGACTCTGTATGTGACCGAAGCATCTAAAGGAAGATGAAGGCACTACCAGCAAAATCCTTGAACACCTCACCTTGACTTCTATGTACTTGTGTTACGCTTATCAGAATAATGCAGTGCAATCTGATCTGAGAGAAAATATCTCACACAGAAAAGGAAGGGAAGCTCACTTTGTCAAGGCATGTGTGTGTGTGTGTGTGTGTGTGTGTGTGTGTGTGTGTGTGCTTCCAAGAGTGTGCAGGAGGGGAAACTCCCTGAGCACTGAGGAACACTGATGCCTTCACCTCTTATAAGTCCAGGATGTGCAAGACAGACTCACAATGGTGTAGAGATTGGGGGGGAGGGGTGGAGAGAAAAGGAGAAAAAGAGGGAGAGAGAGATAGACAGAGAGAGAGGGAGACAGGAAAGAAAAGAAAATGATAACACATGAATAGACAGTGAACAAAAGAGAGGCAGAGTCCAGTAGTAGGAGTCCAGTATTCCCGACTTTTCAGGTGTGAATCTGTGTTTAGGAATGTGAGATCTGCCCATATTTATCTCAGTTTACACAGAACGTTATTTTATACTGTGATTCCCCCTGCTGACAACATACAGTAACAATACTGTTAGAAGAAAGGAAGGAAAATGTAGACAAAACTCTCCACGTAGAACACAGTGAGCTACATTCAATCTGACAGTCCTCAACACGACTTAAATCTTCTTTAATTACATTCATTTCTGTTAAGCATGTTAACACACACACACACACACGCACGCACGCACACACGCACACACACAAGCACACTTGAGCACTGAAGTCCTTTTAGTGCCACCTTTCCCTCGTATTCTCACACACTCTGCAGTATGATTCGTCCGATCTGTTCCGGCTCGTGCCAACGGTGCGTCATGGCGGATAAAACACTCAATGGTCGGACTGAGCATGTGAGGAGAGGAAACACGGAGTAGAAACCGACACAAACACAGAAATAAAGGGACAACGTCGAAGAAATGAGGCTTCAACTCCCACGCAGCTACGAAAGTACGTCTCACGTGCATCTGGGCGAGTGACTAATGGGGCAGTGTTGCCAGTTGTGAAGCGATGAGGGTTACAGTACAAAGATGCCTTTCTCTCTACTTCACCTTCCTGTACACCTCCCCTCTGTGTCCATGCCTTCACACACACACACACACACACACACACACACACACACACCTCAACAGTTTCTACCACCAGAAAGCAGTCAAAAGAGCGAAAGGGTCAGCCGTTAGGGGTTCTGCTGTGAAACACGTCCTCGCTCGTAAACTTGACTCTGGGACTGATGAACTGATGAACAGCCCCCAGCCCGCTGTCTCCGTGGTAACTATCGTCCGCGGCGGCTCCGGCGCCTCCGCGTGCTTCGCCAGCCTGCAGACGCATGCACCCGTATCCTCTTACACTAATCACACCTGGCCTGACTTGTTCAAGATGTGTGGAATGTACCCTGACACATTTCACTTTTACACATATTGATTAGGTGTAATGCCACTTAAATGCACACAGCAACGCTGCCTTAAAGTCTAAATCTTCTACCTGTGCGTACGACCCTCTATTAACTAAAACCCTGCATATTAACTAAAACCTGCAACTTATTTACCTTATTTCAGTTTGAGTTTCATCCAATCAGAAGCAGGTGGCTCTCATTGACTCCACCCACCACTGGAATCCAATCGTGCTTAATACAGCTGGAGACCTTTAACATTGAGGTTGGCACCAGATGGTCAGCAAGATCCATCCATCCATAGATGGAGCTTTGCTTGCCCAGGTTAGTGTCTAGCCTAGCACCCTGTGTGCCTGACATTTGTGCCATCCTGCTCTTGAACAATTCAGTTAAAATAATCATATTCCCTCAATATTGGGAGGTTCTGTAGACAATTAACCACAACAAATGCATTAATGTGAGATACTTCGGCTCCCATTAAATCAAGTCATTTTTGTGGAACCATAAATTAATTTGGAAAGTGAACAAATGGGCCGTGAAATGCGTTGTGTTTATATTCCCATGTTCCTGCTGTGGACCAAACGTGCTCTTAGACGATTGTTCAGCAGCATGTTGTGTCCCTTGACCTGTGATGTCACTTCCTGTCCCTACATGACCCAATTCAGCATGTCACTGCAATGAATCTCCCCTGTCAATCAAACAGCAGGAGCCTCCACCATTTAGCCCCCCCCCCCAAAGGGTCAAAGGGCACCAAGAGTACGCAATCGGTAGAGCTCTCTTCTGCTCTCCAAAGCCCTCCTTAAGAACACCGTCTACCCACCTACAGAGGTGCATCAGTGTAAACACAGACATCAAGCAGGTTTCCATCTCTTGACCCGAACAGACGCTGTGCAACATTCTAGAATCGAGATTTTAAAAGGCAGTTATAACAAACAAATACCACCAATACGTTATTTCATTCTGTAATCCAGCAAACTGGATTAGTATAACTAGGAAGACGCCCAAGAATGTGTCAGTGTAACAGTAGTAATTAGCACAGCATTGTAAATTCAGGGGCAACTGGATTATTAGAGAAAAGGCAGAGGGACGAGCTGGGAGGTGCGTGCAGAAGTACAGGGACTCTCTCTCAGGAGGGACACGGCGCTGCTGGCTTTGCTCTGTCGGCTGACCTCAGTGTGCGGTGCAGCGGACAAAAACACATTACTGCAAGAATAAAGAGGAGCTCTAGTGGGAGACAGAGGTGCGCGCACACACACACACACACACACACATGCGCACACACAACTCAGACAGGGGAGGGGAGTCTGAGAGTGGCACGCAGTATGAAATCTCCGTCCAGCGCTTCACTGAGCAAACAGAGGATGTGGTGAGGCGTTACTCTCCACCAGTCTGCCCAAAGCAGACCGGACATTGTTGTCCAGGCAAAGAAAAGATCAGAGCTTCTAAAATGGAAGAAAATGCTTGCAGGTCAGCAATCAGAGTCCTCAGTGTTCATAAGGTAATTTAAACTGTGCTCATATACCTACAGTGAAAGGACTGATTCATTGATCGGGACAGCTCGAATTCAGGGGGCAGGATACCTAAGAATTGGAGAACATCGATCATTCTGATTGGCTGACATGTTCATTCATACCCTGCTCTAATGAGTTTAGCTCCTTCCTCTGCCTTCTCTTTATTATGTGATGGACCATCTAATTGCTCTTCAGCTCCTCTAGTCCATTAGCATTTAAGAGAACTGCAAAAACCTTCTGGCCAATGGGAAACCTTCAGGGGAAAAAGGCACCCAGGCCTGCTGTCCCTGTTCAGTTGGGCTTTGGTTTGGTCCTGTAGTCCCAGAACCTCACTGCTCATCACTGGTGATGCATGACCACACCACACACACACACCCACAGATATATACACACAGCACTGCGGCGGAAATGAAGCCAATCTATCCTGTCATGGTTTCGGTTCAGAGGAAAGGAGGGAAAACTTTGATTAAGGGATGAATGGAAGGAGAGAGAGAGAGAGAGAGGAAGACGAGATCAGAGGGTGTGTGGTGAGATTAACAGCCTGAGGAAGGTCAGTGAGTTCAGTTAACCTTAAAAGATATCCACTCTCCTCTGACCTTGAGAAATAATTGAAAAAACAGCTATCATGTGCGCCATTTTAAAACTGCACACATACACAAATTTTGTATTCCACATTTACAAGTTTTCATTTTCGACCCCAATTAGGACAAAGGCAGAATGCCATAGACATGGAGAAGACATGCTTAGATGTGTACACAGGTCTAGTAGCCCAAATGGCAGTTGTTAAATGACCCATTAAAGAAAGTCGTCACAAATCAATCTGTAATGACCACACCACAAGATATTTGTAGTTTTCATTTTAAGAAGAGGCCATAATGAAGAAATATTTTTGGCAATCTCCTATACATGACAATATTAGAAATATTTCATCCCTAATAATTCTGTATATAACAGCTGTTACATAAACTGCATTAGGTAATGGGCTCAATTTCAACACTTTGCAAATTCAGTGCCGACAGTATTATACCGTCGCTGGTGGCAACAGTAGCCAATAAAAGAGTCCCATTATAGGGAAAGCCTGCAGAAGCTGTGTGGGGTCTGTGAAGTCGCCCGGCCCACCGACCAGATGGCCAAACATGAGAGGTTATGGCTTCATGATGGAGCCATTTACAGTGCGAGCCCATGGAGACCCCTGGAGAGCCCTGGAGACCCCCTCCCCAAACCACCATTCTCATGCATCAGTTCCTATGCTGCCAGCAGACACTGGAGAACAATAGAGACCACCACAAGAGAGGTGGCGCACGGGTGGAGTGCGGGTGAAGCGCGGGTGCAGGCGTCCACAGCGACGCTCACCTCCATCTACTGGGTCTGCGAATGTTTAGGTGGGGTTTGGACTCAAAAGCCCCACAGTAGGAGGTGACGTGTATTGACCATTATTATTAGTGTTAAAGACACAGTTAGGGTTAAAGAGTAAGAGCTCAAGTGTTTTGCCACAAAACTGATATTGTTGCTTAGCAGTTCTCTGGTATGTCACCTGCCAAGTAAACACAGCATCGTCAGGGAGGGTTAGAAGCATGACCCTAAATCACCTCTAGTACGCTGGCGCAACGCATTATATCCCTGAATACCAGTGATGTCTAAATGGTCAGACAAAAAATATACTTGTGGCAGACCAACGTATTGACTTTTGAGATCAATTAACTTATTAGCTGCAATTTGCGCGCTAAAGTTTTTACGCTTGAAACTGCACCGTCGGGATTAAGCTCTCACCAAACAGGTCCAAACAGCTTTCGTTCTTTTTTTTTTTTAACACAATCCAAAAGACGAAAGCAATTGTTCACTGCATTTTGTAACACAATGAATTAGTTAGGCACTAATCCCTGTTTTATCTCTGCATTATTGTTCATGAACCCCTGTTAAAACAGTCTTGCTGAAGTGTTCCATAACAACTTGCTGTCAGCACAGAGTACTAAATGTTCCAAAGCAACAGAGTTGGGGCCCTTTTCTAGATTCATTTTAAACTTTATATCCCCGAGGAATAAAATTAAGGTAACGTGCTTGATACAACTGAAATGACTTAAATTCAGGATTGTGGCTTTAAATGTCCAACATACTTCCCCCAGTACAAAGGTTGATCATCATGTATGAGAAACCTTTAACGATGTAAAATAACGCACCTCGCGGCGAAACTACCGACTCATAAATCGGACAGAAGGCTAGAACCTGGGACTGCACGCTTCTGCAGGAAAACCACTTCCGAATCTCGCCCAATAACGTCCACTAACACGTAAACACGTAGATGTTGGTGCGTAATGGCTCAGCACCTGGGTAAGTGCGACTCTTTAATAAAGACACTCGCATTTTCAAGAACAAGACTCATTTACTGGTAGCTAAACCTAACAGATTTAGAGTTATAGACCATCAGCTCGTCGCTTAAGTAGCAGTTTTTCAGGGAATAATGAACCAGATCCGGGAATACAGGGTAACACAACTATAATGTGCAGTAAATTGCAGATGTGTAATATTTATTGAACAAACAGTCGTTATTAAACAATGCAGTACCGTCAACAGACTAGAACTTCCTAAAAGCCCATGTAACCAAATATCTTTTGTCTGCGCGAGCCCCACTTCTGACCAGCTTTCCCATGGTTTTATCTTGGCGCAGAGCAAGCAAGCTCGTGGTATTGTGGTTGTCGACCTCGCATCATTTTACTGGGGCTATTCGGGGTCTCGGGTTACTTTTTGCACCAACAAAAAAGAACACCAAACATCCGCCTCCTCTCCGATTACCGAAGTGCAAAGCAAACCACTCGGTTCACAAACATCTCCTGCCTATTCAAGACCGGACACGCACTAAATTCGCAGCTATTCGCGCAGAAAGTTAATTGAGAGGTAATGGGAAGAAATTTCACGATACCTCTTTTCCCCAACTGCCGCACCGATCGCTCTTTCGTATGTCCCTGCTCAGGAAAAACTTTTTATGTCCATGCGTTGTGGACGCGTATGATAAACATTACGCCATGCTTCCTTTTCAGCTCCTATTCTCAGAGTCCAACTTAGCGAAGGAATTGTGTGTGTGGGTATGTATGGCAGTGTGATCCGGACGCAACGGAGTCCCCCGCCCCCTTTCCTGACTCTGCTCCAACGCGCACCTACAGGCACGAGGCGCCTCCCTGGTCGTGACATCACAAAGCAGTGTAGTCAGTCTAACTCCTCCCACCTCTTCCACCTTACCTGTCTTGTCCACATGAACCACAGGCATACCGGTCTACATCACTGGTTCTCAGTCAAAGGTCCCTGGAGACTCCTTTGTGCTTGTCCTGAGACACCTGACTCTGTTATAGGAGCAGGTTGGGGACGATGGGCCACATGTCCCCTTCGACGTTTAGAGGGGGTGTGGTAAAATGTCCCCTCCACAATAATTCCTGCTTATGACCTCATATGGTTGGAAAGTGTAAGCAGTTTGTCCCGCTAGTTAAACCTTAAAATGTTGTTACAATGTGTGACGATATCATTGTTGTCTAGTAGTGCTGCACAGTGAAGAAAGCGGATAAGAAGCTTACACAGCTGAAATAAACGCTAAATGCGTTTCTCAGTGTGAACACAAATGGACAAGAGGTGCACACACACACACACACACAGACACACACATTGTGAGTTATGAGGCACATCAGGTTGATAATGCTCTGCTTGAGTCTGCTTGTGATTCAGTCTCGGTCACTATGTTCCAGAGGTGTTCATAACGGAGACCAGAAACACCTCCACATCCATTCAAGTGTCACACTAATGCAGCGTATCTGTGCATCGTTTACTGTGCACGTTCCATCACTGTTCCAGATGAACATTCAGCACTAATTCAGCAGTCATGATCTGGTGTTTAGGGAGCTGGTCCTGTGACCAGAGGGTTGTGGGTTCAATTCCCAGGCCCTAGGCCATGGCTAACCCCAACTGCTCCCTGGGTGCAGGGCTAGGGCTGCCCACCGCTCAGGGCACGTGTGTACCACAACCCGCTAGTGATCAATATCGTGTGTGTGCTTTCACTGCACAGATGGGTGGAGGACTAATTCTGACTTGGGTGTGAATCACTATTGGCAACTTCCAAGTAAATATGCTCTAATGCTAACCACAGCTAACCACCGTAAATACTGGTTAAGTGCTTATAAAACTAGATGAAAATCATAAGACAATATTTCTAGCTAGATATGCAATGTTTTAATTTAAAATTTAAATCTCTTCTTACTACCCCAAAATATGCACACACAGACACACACACAGACACGTGCGCACACACATACACGCACACATATACACACACTGTTCATACTCCATCGTCTTTGTGAATCTGCCAATCAGCTCCATTGTTCAACTGCTGAAGTGCTTAAGACCAGGTGAAAAGCCTTTTGTTTCCACTCAGAATAAACATGCACACACCCGCACACACACACAAAGAAGCACACACACGCGCACACACACACACACACTCAAAGAAGCACACACACACACACACACACACACACACACACACAAAGAACACACACATGCACACACACACACACACACACACATGCACACACACACACACACACACACACACACACACAGCAGGAAGGTGTCCACCTCCCTGCCCCCTACCCCCTGAGGCAAACCAAATAGCATTCCACAGAGTCGCTGAGTGTGTGCAAATGTGTTTGAGAGGTTTTGATTGACTTTGCAGAAGAGAGAGAGGGAGAGAGAGAGAGAAAAGGCCAGTGTTCTCCCAGGAACACGATGAGTAACAGAAACGACTGCAGTCCCAGTTCACAATAATGGCAAAAACGATGAACTCTAAAATCACTCAGACACACTATGTAAAAGCTGCCCAGACACTCACGAGTTTCCCCAAAATAGAGTAACAATGGCATAAGGAAAACAGAGGACTAGTCTTATGGAAAACCAATGGAGGCACCTCCTAACTACAGTGTTAACCACCACACCAACTTTACACCATTACAAACACACTGAGCTGAACCACAGGATACAGGTTATGAGGGTAATTTGTGTGGACATGACAGTGCATGGCCTCTTGTGCCACTAGATCTGTATCACAAGTTAATATATGCACTAATAAAAGAACCTTTACACCCGCCATGCCAGACAGATCAGTGTAAAAAGACACTGTTGTTATAGACACTGGATATCTTGAAGATTTAAACTTCAAATGAGCATGAGCGTCGGTGATGAAGAAACCATCCTCCTCTTAGCAACACTGGGTGGAATTTAATTTCCAGCTTATTATCACCACTCAAATCAACGCATAGGAACGATCATTTAAACACATGTCAGGCTAATCCTGACCCTTAAAAACCACGAGACGCCCACTAAGAAGATGACCCGTGAGAACTCGAGAGAGTTCGGAGAGAGTGTGCCAAGAGAGGCGTGTCCAAGCTCTGCTTCTGACCTGTTCTCGCAGTCTCTCCTGGTGCCCCATGATGGCGGAGGCGTGGTGAGGATACTTCTGCTTCAGATGCTCTAGGAAGGCCTCTCTCTTCTTGTCCATGTCGGAGGGCTGCATGGCCATAACCTCGCGCGAGCTCCGCGCTCCTCCCACGGTGTGGCGGCGAGGAACGCCCGCGCGGATCCCCTTGCCGTCCCCGTGCCCCCCGGGACCGTTAGCAGATGCCGCCTCGGGCGTGCCGGCGCCCCCTGCAGGTGGCTTGTGATGGTGCTCGGCGTCTTCTGGTGAAGTCACCTTCAGGTTGCCCTTAAGTGGCTCTGGGAAGAGACAGACGAGACCCAGTGATGGGGAGGTGTTCTTTAAAATGTTCAAGTGTGTGTTAAATTGTCAACTGGAATTTTAATAGGGCAGTGGCTGTGCTCAGCTTTATAAAAAGGGGAAAAGATGCCAAACTCCTGTCCGATCAAATGACTAATTATTCAATGAATTCACTTTGCCTTGGTCCACAGTAAGAGGGGAAGTTTAGATCATAGACATACATTTGGGGGAGTGGAGTGGAGTTTACTCCTGTTTTCCATTATATGTGTTTTAAAAACCATTTAAGCCATTTTCAACAGCATACTGGCGTCTCTCTCAGTTTCAGTGTTTTAAGATATCCGTTTTCATCCACTGTTTGTTACCAGAAGAGTTTTTAAGGTCAAAAGGATGGAATGTCTTTGACTTAATTATCAAACTCTTAATGATGAGTGCTTTGTTAACTTTAACCAACTCCTGCTGGTCTGGAGACAGTGGTCTATTCTGACAGTTTTGGATCATTCAAAACATATTTATAGCAAAAAAGAAAGAAAGCTTATTATTAAGGCTCTTGGCACAACTGTTCCCACATTCTTGTAAATAAAACGCACTGTAGCCAACTGCATTTAGGACAGATTAGAACAGTGTTTAGTTATTTGTTAGATATATATTACGAAAGCTAAAAAGATGATACACTGTAAGTAATACAATGAATCCATAAAGTATATTACAGTTTAATACACTACATTCCTAAAAGCTAAAGCTTCATGTTCAGTGTCACAGGACAGCAAACATGCAAACAGTTCTAATTATAGACCACATGCTCCTAAACACACACACACACACACACACACACAGTCACCCAAGCGAAATAACAAAACGAAAGCTACTTGGAACCAAAGGTGCCCTGTGGCCACAATCCAAACGAACTTTTTCCCGCTTTCCGGTCGGGTTCCGGAGTAGTCACCTTCCTCGAGCGCAATATCCGCGCGCTCCTCTCCATCAACTCCGACCGTTACTTCCATTCTGGCGCGAGAGCGAAGGAAACCGCTAATGTTCTTCCGCCAACGGGATTAGGGCCTCACTCACGTGAGAGCGGGACAGCGGTTGAACAATTTCGCGCCCTAGATGGCGACCGCAGCGCGCTTCATTAAAGAACCCGTCCTCTCCAAAACACCCTGCGGCTGCCGCGTGGAAGCGCGCGTGACCCCATTCCTCGGGTCTGCTAAATAAGGTAACCGTGACGACAGCGCAGTTCGCGGCGCTTAGCAAGAGCCTCTGGCTAACAGGTGTAAGCATATCCCCTACATGGAGCATATCACACCCCCAAAATGAGAACATATCCTATGGGGGGTGGAGATATGACGCTTAAACATACAAAAGTAACTACCAAAACTGACGAGTTTAATTTAGAAAGTATTAAGATAAATAGTTTTGTCTTCAAGCTGCCAGTCTGGCCCTGTGTAAAGGCGTGGAAGTCACCTCCTCTACTCTTTGAAAAGAAAGGATGTCCTAATCACTGAATTAATTAATAACGTTTAGGAATTTTCACTCCGTTTTAAACTTTATAACTTTCTACAACTAGCCTGGAGCTGAGGTGCGAGACTATCTGTTAAACCAATGATGTATGAGGCATTTGCTTTGACATGTATGTGACCCAGTGACACAGTAAAATAATACTTATTAATGGAAAGCCAACTACGAATGCACTCCAGGAGGATGACAAATTATTGTCCCTCCAGCTCACAGGCCTGACAAATTGGATTGTCCAGCCTAAAACTGCATGTCTGGGCCCCTGTAGGTGTCAGACATGCTTTCTGTATTACACCATCTCTCTCTGTTTCCAGTGGTTGTACTGGAGCACTGTCCTGTATGTAAAAAGGTATCACACTACTGAACAGGTCAGTTTAACTGAACTTCAGTCATGTTTTGTAATCTAGTTTAAATCTACTGCAATGATCCCAGAACATGTGTGGATGAAGGCTTATGTGTGTAATCGAGACTATCCTGGCATCTCAGTCTGAATCACGTTCCAGACAGGTGAAGAATAATGAGTAGCACATGGACAGACAGACACACACACACACACACACACTCCATTCTCCAGTTCCTGCCCAATTACAAACTCACCATGCAGTCTTGTCATGTCCCGACCAACACACTGTCTGTTCATTCTCGGCCCGGTTGTCAGCTGTGTGTAGCAGAACACCAGCAACGTTCTCCCCTTATCTGAACTTAAATCCCCAACACATGCAGGCATGTGCACATTCTTTTCAAATAACCCCATCATAAGTACAGTCGGTCTGAGGCTACAGCATTCCTGCTCTTAAAGAGGCCTGCTCCGTCTCCAGCCTTCTCCAAACACTGTGGCTCACCCCACACTAGCTACATCCCAACAGCCCAAGCACGCTCTCACCGCGGTGATGGACAACTAGAGACAGCTGGCTCTAACCGCCAAATGATACCTTCTGTCTCTCCGCTGTCTGTCCTTTTTCTCATCTTCCTAGTTTGAAACATTACACTTTCTCTCTCTCACTCGCTCAAGGATTCACACACACACACACACACCACCACATCTCTTGGTGGTTTTGGTGTAAGAAGTCTGTAGAAGAAAACATTCCTTCCCCTGCTTTTTCCCCTTAACTCTCATTTTAAATCATCTGACACTCCTTTGATGTCACACAGTTTGCAGTAGTTACACCACAGCTTTGACCGCATATCATACCCAGACTCTGAGACGCAGTCAAGGTTCTATCCTGCTAAGAGAGAAGATTTCTACCCTTGCTGCTTTGAGTTAGGGAACTGTGTCTGAAGGTGTGAACGAAGACATATTTTCAGGGGACTGTTCTCAGAGAGATTATGATTATATGCCCTGCCATAATTGGTCATTCTCCAAGTATAATGTGTGTCATGTGCGTAATGGAAATTTTCCGGTGAAGTCGGATGGAGTTTGGACGGGTGGAGCTCACGGACTCCATCTTTGCACAGACTCCACCTGCGTCCATCTTTCGGTTGCTCCTAGCTGGTCACTGATAGCATTCTGGGACCCTGGTGGTGGAATCCAACTGCCAAGGATTGTTTTGCCCAGGTTAGCGGTCTGCTAAAGTGTGTGCAGCAGGAATGTGTACGTGCGAGTGTGTGTGAATGTCTGTGTATAGTTTCTTCTTGTACTGTACACCTGAATTTGAGTAGTCCTTATCTTTTTCAAACAGCCTACATTATAATACTGTTTCCCACATAAGAATATAAGAACCCCTCAGAAAGCTGAGAACACAAACAATCATTAAATGGGCTTTAACACTTTACACCTGAACTGAAGACTGCGAGGTTAGCATTTAGCATCTGTCTACGCTCACTTATTAAAGATCAAATATGCTCAGGTTTGCATTGAAACCCTTATAGAGACAGACTGTGTCCATGCCTTGAGAAGGACTTGCACAATAATAATAATATAATAATAATCTTTATTTGTATAGCACCTTTCATGCATACATGCAACTGAAAGTGCTTTACAAATTAAATAAATCAAAACATTAAAATGAAGCAAATATTAAAAGAAATAATAAAAAATAAATAAAATGAAGTAAAATAAACAAAATAAACAAACAGGTAATAAAATAAAGCTAATAAACAAACATAAAATGTAACTAAATAAAATGATGAAGAAAGTAAATAAAATGGAAACCTAGTACAACAGACATAGATTAACTAAAAGCAGATCTAAACAAGAAGGTTTTAAGACTCCTCTTGAAGCTATGCAGGGATGAAATGTCTCTGAGCTCCTCAGGAAGAGAGTTCCAGAGTTTTGGGCCATAACGGCTGAAGGCACCCTCACCAATCTTTAATCGGCTTTTAGGAATCACCAGTAGATTACTGTTTGACGACCTGAGAGACCTGACTGGAACATATCTAACTATCATTTCACTGAGGTAAAGAGGAGCAAGACTTCCAGCATAATGCTGGACAAGACACAAGACACAAGACACCCCAACCCTCAGGGCTGAGCAGTACCCCAAAGGCACCTGGGAAAAGATTTATCTGCTGAAGTGCTCCATGACAGTGCAGGTCAGAAAAGCATAAAGTCTCAGGATCATCCAGAGGCCTGGAGAAAGGAACCCCAGGTGACCCCACGTGACCTTTCCTTGTCTCGCTCAACTGGGAAGTTCTCGGAGGACTGTGATGTGAAAGCATTATGCTGGAAGCTGATTTGAATCAAACATGACAAGGGTGATGGGATAAGTGGACCTGTCAGGCTAAACCAAGATCAATCAAAAAATATATACACGCAAGCAATAAAACAGTAAATTCTTCATAAATACTGTAATATTCTGTCATAATGTAATACATACCATAAAAATAGCCTATTTCTCTTCTCCACACACTCATGCACACACACATGTGCACGCACACACTCAATCATTCATGTAGCACACATAAACATTTGTAACCCATATGTTCTAATCAGCAACAGAAATGAAAGAAAGGGCCTCTTCTCCTGCACTGAATCACCAGTTCACATCCAGACACTCTCCCTCACACAGATACACAGATAAGATTGTTTCTTTAGGCTAGGGAAAATTCACACTCTCATGCTCTAATGGAGACTCAATGTGGCCCAGTCACATTTTTACACAGCAACTCTCCCCCTCTGCCACTTTACAGTCGCACTGATCTTTTGATCAGTCCGCAGTAAAGTCAGTCTACACTTTGTTCCTGTCTACTGTCTGTTTCGCCTCGTAGTGCTACCTCTCACCCACTCTTGCAAAGGGTACTCTAGATAGGGCACTTCGTAAAGAGTACCTTAGCTAGTGCACTTCACAAATGGTATTTTAGCTGTGGCACTTTGAAAAGGGTACAAATCAAGGGTGTAGATTTGCTCTTGGCATTGGTGGGGACCCAGCCTGGTGAGGTTGGGGTTGGTGGTGGGGGGGGGGTGAGCTAGCAGATGTGGCATTTTAACAAATGTGTTGGAGGTTGAATGTGTGCGCGTGCCACCAGGGGGATCTGGATAATGGTGGGGACGCGTCACGTCCTTCCGTGCTAATCCTACGCCCCTTGGTACGAATGATGAGCTGCACACAAAGTAAGACCACACCAATACATATCCGCCCATATAAAGGGACTTGGCCTACAAACAAGACATACATTTTCTGTAATGAAAAGTTCATCATGTGATCCTCTCACATTCCTCTGAAGCGAGGCAGATTCATTCATAGGAAGGTTGCGCACCTAGAGTTGCGCACGCTTTATTCCAATAATCCTACGTTTATTAGTCTCATAGTGTTAGACTGTTGACACTCTCACAATAGAGCTGCTTTATATACAACACATAGATACTGATATTCATATTGCTGTATTTATATTTTGTGCTGTCACTTATTAGTCAAAAGGTATTTGAAATTGCACCATACTTGGCCACCAGGGGGAGCTGTTTCACATAGTTACTTATGAGTGTTATACACTGTTGTGAATTTGTACGCATGGTGATGTAGGCCTATGGTGGTGTGTGTGTTTTACGGTACGGATTTGAGTCACTACCCCTACTTTGACATGAGTAAAGTGGACCTGGGCTGTGTGTTGGTTTCCGTGCCAACCGTCACCCTGCCAACTGAGGGTCTTGCAGGCCCCTGGGGGGAAGAGACAGGGACCCGCCTGGGAACAGCTGCCTCTGAGATCACACACACACACACACACACGCACACACACACATTCACACATTCACACACACACAGACCTTGGCTGTGAGAGTTGGAACTTGATTTTATTTTGCAAGATTCTTGGATCATTCATCACACAGCTGGGGAGGAGATGTCCAAGCCCCTGTGTGTCTGTGTTTGTATTTGTGTGTGTGTGTGTGTGTGTGTGTGTGTGACAGAGAGAGAGAGAGAGAGATGTAAAGGAGGATGAGAGAAAAGTCTGAGTTATAGTGACTATAGTTATAGTTATAGTGCTATATTATGAACAGTGTTATGCTATTTCCAGAAAGCCTTGGGATACGTCAAAACAAAGAACAGGAAAAAAACGGCCTGAACTTCAGTCAGCTTTATGTTCAAAATGAAACAACTTTACGTTTGGTCTGGTGCACAACATCACACACAGAAATGCGCACAACGATACCCACACTAAGACCACATATACAGACACTAACACTGCAACTCCGTCTCTCCCTGTCTGCACACACGCATACCCTTTTAGCCCATTCAAATGCCTAATTCAGCCCATGAACGTTTGAATTCATGTTTTTAACAGAACAGACCTCAAATGGCTTTAGTAAAATGTGATTACTCTGCAGTCAGAACTGCACATAGATAAGAAGCTTTAAACCCAAACTCTCAATTTGCCAGTCAATCACAGAGGCTTGCTGGCTCTTTATCTCTCTTTATCTCTCTTTCTTTTCTTTTCTTTTCTTTTCTTTCTCTCTTACACACACACACACACCCAGAGTCTCTCTCTCCCCCAAACCTAGCGTGGCGCTATGGATTTATTGAAGTTACAGGCTCAGTTGGTTTTTAAGAGGATTTGTATTCTCTGCATGCACTGTACTAACTACGATATACAGAGCACGGTGTTCAGCCTGGCTGCTCTGGTGTGGAGCCCAGGACAGGGCCAGGACAGGGCCAGGACAGGGACAGGACAGGGCCACACACACCACAGTCCCCCTCGCAGACACCTGAAAACAGCAGGAACCAGGACAAGAGAGAAAGAGAGATGGTCCATACGGAGAGAAGGTAGACTTCCAATAACTGACACGGTACAATAAAATCCCAAGAGGACTCTTGGATAGGCCGAGCCCCCCTCCGGAGACGGGACACGGTGCTGGGTTTGGACAGACGTCTGGGTTTGGAGCTGGTGCAGCTCTGTTTACTTGTGCTGTGATGGGCCGAGATGGGAGAACGTTCCGGATCAATGCCACGCTAGCCTAAAGGAAATGAATGGTGCTAAAGTAGCGGGCTGGATCACAGGGACGTGCGTGTGTGTCCAGCACGACCGTGGCAATATGTCAAGCGGACAGGTTTCCTGAATTAACAGCAGCACACACACACACACACACACAAACTGCAGCTTATGCTAAAAATAAAAGTTAAAAGTATTTTACTGTTTACTGGAAACTGGACACATTGGATCCACTGGGCCCTTTTTATATAATCACTCCTGCTACTCTTAAGAAGGAGTGGGGCTTTATCTTTAATGTAGTCATTCTCCTCTAGACAGAAGGCTGACAGCCTGAAGAGAGAGAGATTAATACATGAGAAGTCATAAGGACTTAAGGACAGTCAGTCACCACCTCCCTCTTTCTCCAGAACCTGGTGTCTTTCCCCCATCCAGTATAGGCCTATAAAAGTGCAATGACTTAGTACAACCCCCCCCCCCCCACACACACACACAACCGATGCTGCCACACCCACACAAACACACGTGCACATCTACACACACACACACACACACACATACAGGGACCACACCAGCGCTGCCACACCCATACAAAAACACACACCAACACACACACACACGACAACAATGCTGCTACAAAAACACACATGCACAGATACATACACACACACCACTCACAAACTCACGCACACCAACACTGCCATACCCACACACATACACACTACTACTATTACTTTTTTGTTTCAATCAGTACTCCAGTTCTATGTCATCAACTACAATATGTCAATAAACTGACTGACTGACTTCCACTGTTACGCTGCCTCTAGTGTTTGGATGTAAAATAACCGAGAATATGGCTGGTCTCTGACTAAGGAAAGGGAGAAAGAGTAAAAGGGAATACGAGCAATGTTCTCTTCTGTGTGGAACTTCTCTTCTGCATGCTTCTTTGAACAGGCAATACGATTTGCTCTCTATGACATCATTTCCTTCAGGCCACATCCCAAAGTTGCGGTGTCATCAGCACTGAAACATGCCAGTGATGTCATGCTGACCAGACCTGAGCTGTACACACACACACACACACAAACCTCTTCCATGTGGTACTTTCATCTCCCCTACTTGAACCTGGCATCAGCACTAGCAACGGTTTATGGCAGTGCTTGACCTCAAGTAGTTTGGACTTAAACCTGTTTATACTAGATAGAGATGCATATTCTGACTGAACACATAGTACTTTTGTAAGTCGCTCTGGATAAGAGCGCCTGCTAAATTCCGTAAACGTAAACGTAAACGTAAACCTGTGTCCAGTAAGACTCCCAAGGTCTACAGGATTTGAGAGCTTTTTAAGGATGACCAATCAGAACAGAACCAAAAGAACCCAGCAACTGACCCAGCTACAGAACCCAGCAACAGAAACCAGCTCCCCGCACTCTATGTTCCTAATACATATATATACTGTATATATATGCAATAGTTATGTTACATGTTTACAGCTTCTTACCTAACACTGCCCACATCATCGCCTTTCTCAACAAAGAAACAATATACTCATTATCCATCACTATGTGGATGGACCATACCAGTCCCATCACTATGGGGATGGACCAACCAGTCCCATCACTATGTGGATGGACCATATCAGTCCCGTCCCATCACTATGGGGATGGACCATACCAGTCACATCACTATGGGGATGGACCATACCAGTCACATCACTATGGGGATGGACCATACCAGTCACATCACTATGGGGATGAACCAGATCAGACATTGATGTAGGATGGATGCCCGGATGGATACAGGGTATATATACTGCATGTGTTACAGTATATACAGCGTGTGTAGTACAGTATATACTGCATGTGTTACAGTATATACAGCACGTGTAGTACAGTATATACAGCACGTGTATTACAGTTTATACAGCACGTGTATTACAGTTTATACAGCGTGCGTACAGTATATACAGCGCGTGTAGTACAGTATATACAGCGCGTGTATTACAGTATATACAGTATATACAGTGTAGTACAGTATATACAGCGCGTGTGTATTACAGTATATACAGTGTATTGTAGTACAGTATATACAGCACGTGTATTACAGTATATACAGCACGTGTATTACAGTATATACAGCAAGTGTATTACAGTATATACAGCACGTGTGTTACAGTATATACAGCACGTGTAGTACAGTATATACAGCACGTGTAGTACAGTATATACAGCACGTGTAGTACAGTATATACAGCACGTGTAGTACAGTATATACAGCACGTGTAGTACAGTATATACAGCACGTGTATTACAGTATATACAGCATGTGTATTACAGTATATACAGCATGTGTATTACAGTTTATACAGCACGTGTAGTACAGTATATACAGCACGTGTTGCAGAACTGTTCATGCAAAAAGAAAATAAACATTCCTCTTGTAGCTGTGTTTTACTTTATGTATATGTACTGAATATGCATGAATATCCTGTATGTCTGTGAATATACATGTATATGTAAGTATGACAGACCTCTACAGCAGACTCCACACTGAACACTCAAAAATTCATATAGCAATTTAGGAAAGGCATCTGATATTTGAGTGTAGACTTTGAATGCAAAAATACAATTTTGAAAGAGTTGAAAGAGTTTTGGATGAAGTGTGAGATATTTTGCGTGTTGTGTGTGTAGCTTTAGCTGCTGTGTGTTACATTTTGACAAAAGGAGACCGCAAAACACTAATCACACACCTCTGATTTGCCTCTGTGTGTGTCTCTTTCTCTATGTGTGTGTGTGTGCCACATACCAAAGACAACTATATAAAAGTAAAAGGTCAGGGTGTGTGTGTCTTCTCCCTGTTTCTCTGCTTTCTGTCATGCCACTACAAGTCAGCTGAACTGAGGTACAGAACACCACCCCAAAGCACCACCCACAAAGCACCACCCACAAAGAACCAAAGCCTTCTGGACCTATGGATGACTTCCCAGCCCCACTGCTGGGCTACACCCAAACCCATCATCCGAAGTCACGAGTCTCTTCACCCTGAGCACACAAACGACTGAAACATAATCGTTTCACGAAGCAAACAATAGCGCGTTTGAAAGTGAAGCTTAAGGCATGCGTGTTTGTGTGTGCGTGTTCTGGTGTGTGTGTGGGGGAAAGTGAATATGTGCGTTGACCTTCGCCTTTTCCCTCATTCTGGCAGGAGGGAGAGGTGGGAGGGAGGGAGGGAGGGAGGGAGGGAGCGTCACGTCTGAGCACCACAGCGCTCGCAGGCATGAGAGGAACAGTCCAGGGAGCCGCTGGGTGGCCCCGACCGAGCTGCGCTGTTTGTGTTTTTCCTGAACCTTCCAGCTTCCTCCCATTCAGAGTGGAACGCAGGGAACACGGGGAGGACTGGGGTGACCTTGAACTGGAGTCACAGATCGAGCGACGAACTTACAAGAAAAAAAACTCCAATCTGCTGGCTACTGCTACTGAATGGTAGTAAGGTTGGGTCAGGGAATTGTGTATGTGCGTGTGCTGTGCAAAATACCAAAAGGAAATACACTTCAGATGAACAATGCACATCTGAAAGAAGACATCCTGTCCCATTTTATTAGTCCGTCCATCAAACTAATTGTTTGCACTAAACATTGGATCGGTGACAAAAACCTTGTCTTCTGATTAGAAGTTACCACTTTCATATTACCACTGAATTTTGAGGGCACACCTTCTCGCTATAATCCAAACCGGAATAACGGAGTCCCAAACAGAGCAGAGCGCGTGTGTGAGTTTTGACCAGGAGGACAACTGTAAAGCAGGAGGAGGAGGACGAGGAGGTCTCGGCATGCCTGCAGTCTCCTTCACGTTCCTCCTGTCTTCTCCATGGTCACATTTTCACACCGAGCCAGAAGAGCCTGGGTGTTGCTCGGCTGTGAGAACCTCGGACCGGCGCCCCTCGGTGGTGAAGTGGAGCAGCACCTGGAGGCAGAGCTGAGGCGTAAACGATCCTTTTAAAAGGATAATGGAGGACGTTTGATTCAGGCACACACACGCACTCACATTTTTCCACATCCTGTCCTTGCCCTTCCGATGACATCAGAGCAACGGGTCGAGGGAAGTGCCACGTCGGAGACTGAGAGAACGGCGCCGCCGGCACCCCCCCCGACCGCGTCCTGCATGTCCCGCACGCCGACAAGGCCTTTATGGTGAAATGGCGAAGACGTTCAGGACCATAAGGAGCACCTGCACGCACACGCCTCTGTTTACCTCTTTCCTTCCCAGCCGAGCGTCTGCTGTATGTCTACTGCAGGAAGTCTCATTAGAGCAAATGCACACAGAGCCCCTGACATCGGCACCTGCTTCAGCTCAAACTGACCTGCCGAGCAATGTCTGTGATACAGAGACACTGTCAAATAGGTCAAATATATCTGAAAGGTTCTGCTGCTAAAAGAGGATTTCCATTGCATTTTCACACTTTTATAGTCTTTTGGAGTTGAGACAAGTTCAAGGTATATAAGGATTAAATGGGGTTGTGGGGGGGTACTAGAAAGCCGTCTGCTAACAGCTAATTATAAAGCAGGGTGCGATAACAAGTAATTAGCATATGTGCAAGGCTAATGTGTGTGTGTGTGTGTGTGTGTGTGTGTGTGTGGAGGTGAGGGGGAGAAAGAGATATATGTATATATGTTAACGTTTGACTCTCAGGACCGAAAAGGTCCAGCTATAAGGTCTCACCAATGTTTATTGGAAATAGACAAGCTTATTATCCGCAGTCCGAGAAGCAACCAAGCTTAATTAGCTGTTCATTTTGTGCATGTCCAATGTCTTTGAACAAAAGAAACCATTGGATCTCCAGTTATAAGATGAAAACGGGGGCAAGCGAAGTTATTGGATTTTTCCATAGGCCATCATATGGCCATGGTGGTTAGGGAATCGGTCTTGTGACCGGAGGGTTTATCAGCATGTAACCATGTATGTAGATTATCAGCATGTAATCATGTATGTAGATTATCAGCATCTAACCATGTATCCAGTTAATAAACCCCAGCATATCTGACACTGAATAATATTCTGGCATATAACTAAACCAGCTGGAGTCCAATAAGTTTGTCATACCAATTCTGTTTACAAAGTCCTTTGAAGTGGAAGGGATAGAATATGGTCTGGCAAAATAAAAACTGGTCACAAGATGAAACTTAGCTTATAAATGCTATGAAAGTGTTTGCTCAGGTTATATTTCAGTTCCAAATAAATGCAATTCACTTACATCCATCCGTTCTCCCTGAATCCCTCACACACTCACTCACATTTAACATAATTCACCACAAAGGAGTGCTGTTAGCACTGAAACAGTTTCTGGGCTTTGCATGAGTGACTCTGTGTGTCCTCGTTCAGATCAAGCGCCTCAACCTCATATCGCATCATTTCGTTATGAAATCGATTTTCTAACATAAAACCCAGTCCGCGATTTCAACATGGCTGCAGGGTGAAGCTGCTACGTGGATGCTGAAAGTTTGATGAAAGTGTCTCTGTTTGGTAAGTCCAATACTGTGGGTTGCTTCGCACTTGAAATGAAAAGTGCATTCACGCGAAGACAAGCAAAGCTCTCCTGTTGGTCAGGAGGACAGAGGCAACACCACAGCAGCTCATTCATGCCATCTCACTCACAATGCCAGTTAAGAAAGCTTTAGTTCTGAGTGTAGCAAAATCATCCTTCTAAATGTTTTTGAATGCATCGCATGCGTGTACCTTCTTTTTAAATTCTCAGACCAGTTGAAGGTCTCAGGTGAAGGTCAGTGATCCGGGTGAGACACCAGGTCTGCCCTCCTTTGTAGAACCTCTGGTTCCCTTGAAATGTTCCGGTATACAGTGTTTTAACACACACACACACACACACAGTCCAATCCTCTCCTTCGTAGCCAAGAAACCTTTCTTCCTGCCCTAGAGCCCCAGTTACCCCTCTCTCCCTCCCTGCCCCTGTCCCTTAGTGTGAAAACCCCTTGAGGAGATGTTAATGAAACAGCTGGATGAAGATCCCATCAAACATAAACATATACGTGCACACCACAGAGCAGCGATGAAGAGCAGACCTTCAGTTGTGAGAGAGATGTACGCTGGCCTGGCTAAACCACAAACACCCCCCCCCCATCTTTTGAGGTTTGTTGTTCCTCCATGTCACATGTTCCTCTGTGTAATCCCATATTAGTCATACAGTAATATGTGATTTAGAGTTTCAGAATGACCAATGACAGATGGGCTGTAGAAAACCGAACCTCCACCATGTGACTAAGTCACACTAATACATGACTGACTAATATGTGTCCAGCGATCAGGTCATTCGAGACATTAGATGTTATTTGGCCTTTAAACATCAGCAGATTTTAAATGGTCACAATTCAACATTAACAGCTTTAATCAAAAGAACATTTGTCGAATGCTTGTGACTGCAACGCAGGGTTTTTCTCTAGGGTGGAAAGTTACACCCATGCACATGCGTAAAGACCATAAAAATTGCACAAAAACTGAAACTCCATATTTATTACACAAACTTTCCAGCTGCAGGCAAAGGGAGGAGATGTTCTCCTTATTTGTCCATTTTGCAGTGCCGCCTTTTCAGTATCAGCTGTTATTAGCTGTAAAACACTGTAAAAGACAGATTTACCATAATCCTAATGAAGCCGGGATAATACATTTTCCATCAAGTCCACGTTTAATGTCCAATCTGATCCAGCGACATCACCACTGGAGAAAAGCGCGAAAGGCGAGGCTCCTTCAGCTAAAGAAGCAGCCATCCTTAGGCCATACGAGTCAATTACATAATGTGTTCCAGAGCTTTCCACAGCTTCAGAACATCCAACACACACACACACACACACGCAAAGCCCTAGCCTTTAAAACTCCTTCATCATAAAAACCAATGCTTGGGCAATCAACACCACTGATACTAACTCAGGTTTGGATCCAGCTCCTCTGCATGAGCAAAAAGCCTTCAAGAGAAAGCGTTTGATATTTCTTCCAGACTTCGAATGGGAAATGTCCCAAGACCTCCAGACGCAAATCCACTTAAGGAGGGGATGGAAAAAAAGGGGGGGATGGTTGGGGGGGAGGGGAGGGGGCAACTGGAAAACTGTCAAAAGTCCAAAACCAAGGCAACCTCTTCCTCCTTCACCAAACGGAATATCCATAGCTACATCGTTGTACTAGCCATCAGTATCGAACACGACATGCTAATACAGCATCAACGGGCTGCATGGCGACAGCACAGGTGAGCCCCTGCAAAGCTTGGAGCAGCACCTCATGATTCGTACACACGAGAACAAGCGTTTGCCCTCAGCCCTGTTTATTAGGAAGCTTGAGGAGAACCATGGGTCCTGTATCTCATGTGGCTTACAGCAGATGAAGGTGGTTTCACAGCAGGATCAAGAGTCATTCACTGGGTGGGCCTTTCAGCCGATTTGAAGTTAAACGTGGAATCACCTCCGTGGTTTGCCATTGAAAAGCTACAATGGCAAGATGCCATGCCAGCGTTTTAATGTAGCGTTCTGTCCTTTGATGTCTCTCCAGCGGGCGATGGAGGGGCAGATCGTTCTTCTCCCGCCACCCAAACACAATGTCCAAACAACTGCCATGTATGGGCAGACTGAAGTCACAGAGGATGAAGGTATTAGTACCTTGTGAGTGGGAACGTTACCAGCGGATCTCTAGACTCTTTCAGCCCCGACCAACACAGAGAAGAGTGAACGCAGCAGTTTTCTACCGCGAGAGCACACGGCGTCCACTAGGAGGACGAGGACCAATCAGACGTCCTCATATACAGTAAACAGGTCGATCGTGTGCGATTTTAAAGGTTTGTGATTACATGTACCACAATGCATTGCAGTGATTACATGTACCACGATGCATTGCAATAGATTCCTACTCCCACCTGGCCAACGAAAATGTAATCACACATGAACACACTTGCTCAGGTCTTAGAACTGCACACACACACGTACCCACACACACACACACACACATACAATCCCTCGACTGTTAAATAGGAACCAGTGAGAGCCAACAAAATACCCTTAATGTCAGGAATTCAGCAGAATATGCTGTTTAAACACAACAAAGTAGCGAAACATCAGCGCGGGGGTGGAGTCCTCCACACTAGCTTTAGTATGCCAACCACACACGTCTGCTTTCACTGCTAATTGGTAAACTTCTCAAATGATCAAAAAATCTAAAGAGGAGTTGTATATATGTGCGTGTGCGGTAAGTGTAATTGGCTGTAGTTGTGTTCCTCCGAGAGGAGAGAAGTCAGGAAAAGTAGATTCTGTTTTACTTACCCTACGTGCCCTTTGCTGGGTCATACATCCAAACACCAGCGTGAATGTGAGAGTTAGAGAGTCCCACTCCTCTCCTTCCTAGCCGAGAAACTTTTCTTCCTGCCCTAGAACCCCCTGTTACCCCTCTCTCCCTCTCTGCCTCTCTTGCCCTCTCAGTCTCATGCACACACACACCCCTCCGCACACACACACACACACACACTTCCTGGGTTGTCCCTTTACACAAGCTCAAATCAACCCTCTCCACTCAATGCTCAGCCCTTAAGCATTGTTCAGACAGGATGCGTGTGTGTGTGTGTTTGTGTGTGTGTGTGCATGTGTGCGCGCGTGTGTGTGACATGCTCAATACGGTTTTTGTACGACTCTTGGCTCTCCCCTGAGTCTGGCTTACCTCACCGCGAGGAGACTGTGGCCAGGCGCGGAATAGCAAGGACAGAGGAGGGAAGGGACAGAGGAGGGAAGGGGACAGAGGAAGGAAGGGGACAGAGGAGGGAAGGGGACAGGGGAGGAAGGAAGAGGACAGAGGAAGGAAGAGGACAGGCACTCAGAGGACGGCAAACTAGGGAAGATGAAGAGGGATTTTAGAGCAGGAGAAGGAGAGAGAGGGAGAGAAACGTGGAGGAGGAGGAGAGGGGGAGGGAGATGGGGGAGAGGTGAAGGAAAACACGTGGAAAACTTCCTGCTATAGAACTCTCTGCCACAGTAACCTGAAGAAGGGGCTCAAGTGTGTGTGTGTGTGTGTGTGTGTTTCTGTCTCTTTGGAACTCCCGCTTGAAATCCCACAGTTTGCTGTTAAAATCAGTGCCAGATCTCAGACATGGGTGAGTGATCTCTACAAACCATCTGCCAAACACGACATGTCCTGCATGTGCTCAAATGTGTGTGTGTGTGTGTGTGTGTGTGTGTGTGTGTGTGCTGATCGTGACCTATACACACAGAGAGGCATTGCACTCATTCACACACACCTGTACAAACTTATACATGCATCAAAACTATGCAGGCTTGCAGGCGTAGGACAGTGAGATAGCTATTGAATTCAGCGCACACACACACACACACACACACATGCGCACACAGACATACACAGAGTGATTCATCCATGCATCACTATTGTAACCCAACGGCTGCTTTACACAAGCAACTGCAGAAGAGAAGGAGGAGGAAGATGAAAGAGCCTCCTGATGTCTCTCCTAATGAACAAGAGTGGCCGTCACGTAAAGCAGAGAATGTGTTTGATGAACAGGCCTCTATGTGAAATACTGCACCCAGACTGCAGTGGGGGAGGAGAGCAAACACAGTACATGGGCACACACACACACACATGGGCACACACACAAACAAACACACACAGGCACACACATACACACACACACATGGGCACAGACACACACACACACAAACACACGGGCACAAACACACAAACAAACACACACACACGCCCGGGCACACACACACACACACATGGGCACACACACAAACAAACACACATGGGCACACACACACACACAAACAAACACACATGGGCACACACACACACACACACACACACATGGGCAAAAACACACAAACAAACACACACACACTATGTACACATTAGTCAGATTAACCTTTATGCTCCTCAAATCCCCCATATTTACTGACAATAATAATAATTAGTTAAATTATTATTACTAGATTTAAGGGTGTTTGTGTTTACTGCTCACACAACAGCATCCTGCTTAGAACATGGATTCTCAGGCTCGAATAACTCAAAATATTTCTCTACTACAACAGTGAGCCTGGTGCCCTCCTGCTCTGAAGCAGTCCCCTCCGATGGTATTCACCGCCATCTTCCTCCCTTTCCACAACCCTCATTCACAACGTTAGGGTACCAGCCTGGCTTCCTTTCATTAGCCTCTTCTGTCCTCTCATCACAGGGGACATTGAGTTCCAGCATCACTGTCTGCTTCGACGCTTCCAAAACCAGCACAATATCTGAGTGGTTTCCGCCAGACGCTTCCCCAGATCGACCCTCAGCTGCATGTGTTGATCCAAATAACCCCACTGCTGCCTTCAGTCGGGGTCGGGGCTTCTCCCCTGCTCTGAAATGCCACCGTCTGCTTTAATGGTTGGCGACTGTTGGCTAGTGCTCTGTCACTGTAGATTATGTCAACAATAGCCTTCAGCCTCTGGTTATGCCACCAGCTGTAGCAATCATCACCTTGTGCCTTGCAGCGGCAACTAAGAATACACCTCAGCGTTCTTCTTCTGGGGCACAAGGGACATGCAAGTGAGTTGACCTTCTCCTCGCTGAAGAGGTTGCATGGACTTGGACCAATGTGATAGAAGGACTTGACCAGAAACTGCAGAAAGACTAAAACTGATCCTGCCACATCTTGGACCAGGAGATCTTCCAATCCAGCTCCTGTTCTTACGGACCTGCAGATCCACAGCTCAGACTCTCACCTCCTCGCTGACCAAGTGCTCCTGTCCTTGCCCTCAGGTTTGTCGACGGGATGATGGAAGGCTGCTTTCCAGTGAGATGTTGGGTCACATGATCCTCTATGCTGCAGCACATCTCCTGCACTGAGACCAGGAGTTCCTCATAGGAAGTCTCAGCTTCCTGCTCTCCTCATGTAGAGAAATGATCCTCAGCTTGTGAGTCAGACCAAACCACCTGCACAGGTGCTTGACTGATTCTCCTCCGTTGACGAAAGGGAATTCTTAAATCAGTAGCAACCCCAAAATCCTAGGAAGGCTGACAGATTCAGGCCTGGAACCTTTCTGGTAGCTCTGACTAGGGCACTACCAACCAACCAGGCCTCCATTTCCTGTTTGGTGGCCTCGATGGACGCAGAATCTATCAGTGAAGTAGTTCATCCAGGGATGAGCCATGTTTCTAGCCAGTCCCATACTGAAGAGACTGGTGGGAACGGTACCGGTTTGGTGCCGTTTCCCCCAGCTTGTGTGAGGTAGAAGGTGTGAGGTAGAATGCAGGTGTTCTGAGTTCTGAGTCTGGATGACGTGTGTGTAAATGGATATGAGGGTAAACAGATGTGTGTGGGTGTGTAGACAGACTGGTTTAAACTTACATAGAAGCAGAAGACTTGAATTTCCATCAAAGCTTTTCATAAGTACCTCATTAATAAGGTTTTGAGTCAAATCCCGACAAAACTAAGATATTTCATTTAATATATGATACAATCCTAAGTGAGCATGTGCACACTGACACACAGACACACACACACACACCTTTACCCATAGTTAATCAGGAGTTAACAACAGCAATCCAAGGAACGTAACCAGAATAAAATCACAGCCTTCAGAAATGTTCAGAGTGGTTAGCATCAAAGTGATATCATCGTTCGTCTTTCTCCATTTAAAGAGAGAGGAAGAGTTCTGACAGCAGCTAGCCCAGCCCGTCCCTGATCACCACAAATCACAGTAACGATGTGTCCACCGGCACAGATACATTCGTTTAACCTCATGACTCTAGCAGACCATTCACAGCATGAGAGCCAATTAAATACGCACGGAGCATGGGGAGAGAGAGAGTATGGGGGGGTGGAGAGAGAGAGTATGGGGAGGGAGAGAGAGAGCATGGGGAGGGAGAGAGAGAGTATGGGGGGAGAGAGAGAGCATGGGGAGGGAGAGAGAGAGCATGGTGGTGGAGAGAGAGAGTATGGGGAGGGAGAGAGAGAGCATGGGGAGGGAGAGAGCATGAGAGAGAGCATGAGAGAGGCGGAGAACATAATGAGACTAAGGCGAGACAGAAAAAAGGACAGAGAGAAAGAGGGGGCTGCTATAGAGAGATAAAGAGAAGGACCATGGAAGAAAAAAAGAGACAAAGAGAGACGGGACCTAAGCTTCGATAATTCCGCTGCATTGGCGCAAATCGATGAACGTGCCCCGACAGCAAGCCCGGCTTCTCGGGGAAACAGACCAGAACCCAGAGCCACAGGAAATGAAGGCAGTCTAAAGCAGCACAAATATCCCATTCACAGGCCTCCCGTTAGCACGGAGCCACAGATTCTCTTTAACAACCCCGGGATTCCTTCCAACATTCTCAGTCGGCGGCTGAAACCCCAGCAGGATCACCTTACTGCAGGATACTCGCTGACGAAGAGGAAAGGACTAAAAGAAGACCTGATCTGCAGAAAACGGCAGCGTTTAGGAATATGAGAGTTGGTCTTTGGATTGCCGCTCATGTTCGGACAAGCGGATGATGGTGATGATGATGATTATGGTGATTATTATTATTGCTGTAATGACTATAAGCTCAGTGGATACAGACAGGGCTGAGACAACTTGTTCATAACAATGACATCACCCAGGAAGAAAATACACCGTTTTATTTAGTGGTCGACTGATATGCATTTTTCAGGGCCTAATGATGATACTGATGGTTTGTGAGTGGTGTGGTGACGATTTATAAATGGTCAATACTAGATTGAACTTAATTAATGAATTTTAATAAATTAGATTTTTTTGCAATTTTCATATTTGCAAATATCATTTCATAGTTTATGAAAGTATACAACCCAACAAAAAATTAATAGTCATATGAACATAAGTATGAACATGTCTAAATAATGTCACAGTGCACGGGTCCCAACCACCAGGGGGCGCCCCCTCCCGTCCACAGACAGCCACTCCCCTTCTCCATGGTCACCCACGTGTTACTATGGATAATAAAAACGATCCTCACAAGCCCCGCCTTCCACCACTGTCAGACCCAGTCAGCATCTAACAGTAGTCCACAGTAGTAGGAAACGTTTCTTAACATGTTAATCTTCACCAGAGCTTAAGCACAAGTCAAATGATGCACAGCCATTAGTTGACTGTAGGAATCGTTTTTGAATAGGTCTTCAAACCACTGTTTACAAGTTGACAAGTTTACATGACACCAAGCTCGGCATCCGAGCACCATCAGCTGAGAGAACGAGGCATTTTGGACGTAGCACAGTACATTAGTTACGATGGCAAAATCACTCACCATGTGCTAAATGTTTAGGAGCATAAATACCTGACAACTCTGGACCTGTCATAGCTAAACACACACACACGCACACACACACACACGCATGCACCAGCACACAACCTCTAGGTGGGCAGTAGAATGTTAATTGCTTGGGAGACACACATTTTGCATATACTTCTTGTCTCTCTCTCTTGTCTTTATGTCCATACGATAAGTGGACAGTGTCACGGCCCACAATGCTCCCCACCGTTAGTCCTACCGCCCGTGTCTACATAGTGGCGTTCCGTAGTGCACAATCGCATTCACACGTCACATGCCTCAATGGGCCGCTGCTCCCTGCCCTTTGACCCCCATGTCACACCACTACAAACTGCTGCTGCGTTAGAAGCTCCCCAGGGACACATGGGCTACTTCCTTCAGCTTCTTTTAACGTGTTTTTCGCTTCAGTGTCGCACTAGGAAGGAAGGGGTTGCTTTCTGCCTTTGCACTCTACAACGCACATGCCGTCGGACGTAAGCCGGAGAGAAGAGCTTGGCGCGAGGAGACATGCGGACCTGCGGTAGAAGGAAGGCGGGTGGAGCGGAGCCTCGGCAAACTGTCTAACTCCGTCTTAGTACTCCACCTCACTCTGTTCCGTCATCGCTCCGCTGCAAGATAGCCCTTCATCTTGGAGTTGTTTGTTTATTTATTTATTTGTTTATTTCTGGCTTTGGTCTTCTCTTGTCAATGTGACAGACTTTTCAAAGTGTGTCCAACAATCTAGGGAGCTCATTTAGATGTGTGTGTGTGTGTGTGTGTGTGTTTACCATCTGTTAAAGCTTCTAGGCTCACCATAATAAACAGCCTTTCACTGCTTGCCTAACCGAAGTTCAAATAGAGAAGACACACACACACACACACGCGCGCACTCACACACCCAAACAACCTATTCGGAGAAAGGAACAGGGACAGTCAGTGAGACGGGGACAGAGGGACACGGAGACCGAAAGAAGAGTCAGTTCTCTTAGTGCATCCCTTTCATGTAGATATACTTCTGATATACTCCTGGGTCCCAGTGCAGGATTATGGGCGTCCCATCCCATCAAATGAGATCTTCTCTGAATGATGTAATTTCCTGTTGTGTCTTCTGTTCTTAATGAACCTAAACTGATTGAGGATTACAAATGCATCATCACAAATGATGAGGAGCAGAAGCAGTTCTTACTGCAGATAGTTCAAGACCATCTACAAAATTTCCAGATGCAAATAAACAATTGTAGCAGGACTGGCAGAATGTGATTAGTAGAACATTAACAAAAAGTGATTAGTAGAACATTAATAAAATGTGATTAGTAGAACATTAATAAAATGTGATTAGTAGAACATTAGCAGAATGTGATTAGTAGAACAACAGAATGTGATTAGTAGAACATTAGCAGAATGTGATTAGTAGAATATTAGAAGAATGTGATTAGCAGAATGTGATTAGTAGAATATTAGAAGAATGTGATTAGTAGAACATTAACAGAATGTGATTAGTAGAATATTAGAAGAATGTGATTAGTAGTTAACAAAATGTGATTAGTAGAACAACAGAACATTAGCAGAATGTGATTAGTAGAATATTAGAAGAATGTGATTAAGAATGTGATTTAGAATATTAGAAGAATGTGATTTAACATTAACAGAATGTGATTTAGAATATTAGAAGAATGTGATTAGTAAAACGTTAACAAAATGTGATTAGTAGAACTTTAGCAGAATGTGATTAGTAGAACATTAGAAGAATGTGATTAGTAGAACATTAACAGAATGTGATTAGTAGAATATTAGAAGAATGTGATTAGTAGAACTTCAGCAGAATGTGATTAGTAAAACATTAGAACTTGCATGTTGGCACTTTTCAGTACATTCTGAAATAGAGAGAGAGAGAGAGAGAGAGAGAGAGAGAATGCATATGGCCAATTATGTCCAATATGCACATACTGTAAATAGGCAATATGAAGCTCACTTGAAGAAAGTAAAGAAGTTATTTCTTGCATGTGGAGGTTGAGGGTGAGTAAGTGTAAGTCTGGTAGTATGTAAAAAACAACCATGATCAGATTTCTTCTCTGAGCTCAGTGACTCATCAATACTAGACAGGAACTATTAGCCACTTTTACAATGAACTCTAGGTGAACCTATGAGGGATGTGTGTGCGTGTGTGTGTGTGTGTGTGTGTGTGTGCGTGTGTGTGTGTGTGCACGTGTGGGAGAGGGGCATTCCCATATCCATCCATCCATATCGTACATCAAAATCTGAAAATACATATTTCTATTTTGAGTCATAAAAAAGAGCTTCATGTAGTTCAAATTGCTAATGGCTGGAGTTCAAACATTTGATCAGAGTAACACACTCCTCCATCAATCAGAGCTGGCCCTGTTGTTCTGGGTCACCCAACACGGGCGGAAAACACACACTATGAGTGGTTTGGAATAGCCATCTATCTTTCCATCTACATACGTTGTGTACAACTGCTTATTTGAATGTGGACACAAAGAAAATGCCAAAACTCTGAAAAACAGCTTTGGCTGATCCATCAAAACTGAGGTGATGGGAGGAGACTTCTGAGCAGTCGAAATGCCACCTGGCAATCGCAGAAAATAAACAAAATGTGTTTGGCCTGTCTGTGACCTGAGAGAGAGACAGATAGACAGAGAGACAGGAGAACGCAGGTTTAAAGAGTTTAAAGTCTTGCCACCATGACAAGTTGTTCTAACACTCACAGAACTAGGGTCATATATCACAGATAATCATGGTAGATCCTACACTGCTGAGATTTTATATCGCAGGCATTTTCCTGTAACGTAGCTTTCAATTTTGAGCATCGGAGTGAAGAGAAGCGGATTTACTAAACCCTGGGGTCTCGGCCTGTAATAAATGGGTGGGAATTCAATAAAACTTCGTGGGTTTTGCATCGATTCCAAGAGTTTCGTCTCTCCGGGGCCCTGAGGGACTGATAAGTGCAACTGTGGAGGAGCAGTTAAGACGCTACGCAGCCGTTGGCAGCCATTGAGCGTATGAACACAAGGGGGCGCTGAACCAGAGCGGAGCTACCGGCTGATAATGAGCGTGACACGATGAATCCAAACGTGTGACATATAAACACGTCCCGCAGACAGAAGGATAGAGGATAAACCTTTAATGGAGGGAAAGTGACAAGACGGACGCTAACGTGGGTGGAAGACATGATGACATCAACTCATTCAGGCTTATGATGGCCTGACTGTGACAAGTTTTTCTCTATATACCACAGACACACACACACACTGTTAACAGCATAACTGTTCTATTTTGTGAGATTTAAAGGACTATAATCCCTTCATCTAGCAAGCACAGTTCTCCATTTTGCCCTCATATACAACAATGATGCTGACTGTCACATACACACACACACACACACACTCGTGAAGACGCCCTCACACTTTTGTCCACACTTTCTAGCGCCCTTTACCTTCCTGCTCTCGCTGCTGCCGAAACCCGAAACCCGCAGGCCATTTTCCACAGCTGCCATGACGACCACACAACCTATGATCTCAGTGCAAAGGATTCTGGAACATTCCTGAAGTGGAGAGTCCCACCGCTCCCTCCCTGTTGAGCAGACCCCCTACCTTCTCAAACAAAGGCGAAGAAATGACACTAACGAGAAATGATAAAGACTCCTTGCTCGAGTCCTCTCCCCAAGTCCCTGCCATACGCCCTGCCAGATAGCAGACGATGACGAGACGCCGTCCGCCCGTGAATGGGGCCAGGCCTGGAGCTTCTCATTAATGGAGACTTTCAATGCCTTGCAGGCAGACTCCTGTCTGAATATACGACTGCCTAGTCCGCAAGACTTCTGAAAATACCAGTTAAGATCAATTAGAAATGAGCAAGATAACATCTGGCTGACCAAGCGTGATCCTCTGTTTGAGCTCCGTCTCTTCTGATGAGGGCAGGTGAGTCAACAAAAGGTATTAAAAAGGCAAATTCGAGTTCGTTGAAAATTCAGATTAAGAAGATTCCGTTTTTGAATTGATCCTAAAACATCCTGCTGTAAAAGTAAACAACATCTCGTAGTGAGCAGCTGGACGAGAGGTCGGCCAGACAAACATCACCACTTACACTTCAGCTTGGCCTGTGCTGGATTAGGATTCCTCACTTCATAATCTGTAATAATCAAAGGAGATTAAGATGTAGCGAACGGCTATTATTATTATATCCATTATATTATATCCACTTTTCATCCAATCACTCAACCTCGTCAGCCCAAAGGAAGCTGGCCAGAGTGCGTTACGGTCCATGTGGTGCCACTTCTGGGGGAAATAGGTCTCATGTGATGCTGTGGTCTTCAGCTTTATTACACTAGATACAAGCCCTTTCAAGCTTCCCACATAAACAGACCTCAGATTAAAGTAACAACTACCCAACCATCAATAACATGCTGGTTCACACTCAGTGAGCATGAGCTCCACATGATAGGCATGGGAAGAGATGGCGGTTTGATATACACAAACACGTGTACGCACACAGGCAAACAAACTAGACATCTTAGTCTGCACTTAGTCTGAGTAAAACTTGAGTAAAGGTTAGAAATGTTCCAATTTTTGTGGGTCTCTTTCATTTTTGAGGGACTTTGTCTTGCAAAAAAATCCTTGCGTTGACCACCAAAACATACATTGGGGTTTTAATGCTTTCCTGCATTCACGGCGACATTCAGGACATTCGGGACATTCAGATGCCAGAACCAAGATCACCAGAAGCTTCACTTCTCCTCGCTCTCCTCATAGCGCGACCTCACTGGCTGTGAGGTTTATTCAGAGTCATATCTTCCTCTCTCGTCCCCAAGTTCATCCTACCTTTAGTCTTTCACGAATCCTTGAATTGGCTATGAAGACCAGACAGAAACCATTTTACCTATCTGGGGCTTCCCAGAGCACTTTAAGATGGCCGGCTAGCAATAAACAAAGACTCTTTTGTTTTGCTATCTCTCACACATGGTACAGGTAGAAAGAGAGGGAGGATGTTGATTTTTTTTCCTTCCAGATGTTTCTGGGAGAGTACATGTGTTTGAAGGATATTAGCATCAGTTCTCAGAGGATTATGGCCGATCGCTGGAATGTGAGGGGTTTTAAATCTAAATAAAAGCGCTTTGATTTGAGGGCATTGGTCTGGACTGGACTCACACATCTGCATTTGGGCAACAGTGCAAAACAGTTTGCGAGGTAAAAGCTGAACTCTAGATCAAAACTAGCCTACATATACTCCAAACTTCATCCCCTCCAAACTTCATCCCCAAATACCATCTCCCTCTCTCTCTCTCACTCACACACACACACACACACACACACACACACACACACAAACACAGACAAACAGTGTGTGTATTCAGTATGTATTCAGACTGTAGACTAATCTACTCAAATATGACCAGTTCCTAAGATCAAGCCTTTATGATGGACAGCTCAATTTCATAATGCTCCGTGCTTGGCGCTCCGTAACTGCGCTCCGTACACACCCGCTCTCCGTGGCCGCTCCGTAACACACCCGTAACACACCCGTAACACACCCCGTAACACACCCCAGCGGCCCGTAACACACCCAGCGCTCCGTAGCAGCGCTCCGCTCCGTAACACACTCCGTAACACACTCCGTAACACACTCCGTAACACACCCCGTAACACACCCCGTAATGCGCCTTAACATGGCAGGACAGCATTATAAGCATTCAACATCAGTCGCAGGGTGAAAGGTGATGACTTTGTTCTTGTTTGGTGACTTGGGGACCTGCACACATGATTATGTGGACATGCGTTTATTTCTGTGACAGGCTGTGTATGGTGAAGACAGGATTTGGCCCAGATTTGGCACATTCTGGCCTCCCCAGGGGTTTCTGATTGGTGCTTTAAATCTTTTGATTTTTATATGCCAATCTCGGTCAGCCTTTGCGCTATGAAGGGTTAACTGTGATAGCAACATCTGGTTTCCAAAACCTGTCCATAAAATCCATGAAGGAGACACAAACTGACAAGCAGAGACAGAGAGATAGACAGATAGATAGACGGAGTGAGAGAGAAAGAAAGAGAGGCAGAGCAAGAGAGAGAGAGACATAGACAGAGAGATAGAGAGAGAGAGAGACTAAGAGAGAGAGAGAGAGACCTGGACGTTCAGACAGGCAGTTTGCTTAACACACATTCCTGACCTCCTTCCATCACCTCTGAGCTTGATGTACCCCACCCCCCAACACACACACACACACACACACACACACACACACACAGAGTAATGACTCAGAATTTTATCTGGTCTAGATAGTCTCTAGTGGTGTTCTGTCTGGCAGTAAGCACTTAACCTAAATAAAACAAGTGTACACGTGTGTATGTGTGTTTACAATTTTTTGTACAATTTAGTGGAATGTCAGAAAAACATTTCATTGACTTTGACTCCAGTCAGTTTCCATCCATTTTGTTTGTTCTTCACAACACAAAAACCAACACACAAAATTACTCAGTGCCACTCAGACAACAACACACAGAACACCACACAGAACAACACACAGAACACAAGAAACAATACAACACACAGAACACCAGAGAGAACAACACACGACACACAACACACACAACACACACAACACCACTCAGAACACCACACAGAACACCACACAGCACAACACACGACACACAACACACACAACACCACTCAGAACAACCCATGGCTTTAAACCCATAACTTCCAACTCAGGATTACAGACCACTGGTGTGGAACATAATAAAGAGGTCCCTAATCACTCACTCACACACACCTACTTCTAAAATGAATACCATGAAATGCTGCAAGAAAATCTCTCTCCAGGGCCTGATGAATAGATCTGATCATGTTACACCACATGTAAGTAACCCACATAAACACGCCACACCCAACACCACCACTCACCCTCTACACCTCAGCGCGGAGGACATCGCCAAACACCACGACGTGTAGTGCGAGTGTTGCAAACATTCTGCCCATACTCACTGTGAGGCGCGCCTGGTTGCTGGGTTACTGTTGCCGTAGACCCTTTGGCTGGGCTCATTTTGCCCACGGACTGGGCCGCGTCGTCATCGCCCTTTGGGCGCGTGTGAGGCGCTCCGTCGGCGGGCGTGCTGTGGCGGGCGACGGTGCTCTCTCCGCCCACCCGCGCCAGCTTCTCCGCGCCGCCGTGTGCTCTGTTTCGGCTAGCGGGCATCTCACGGCGGGGAGACGGCAGTCTGGATGTGGCCGCGGCCGATGGCGACCGGGTCGGGCGCGACGCTTTGGACATGCTAACACGGCTCCGCGCGCTAACACCGTTCCGCCCACAGGAAGCTGTTAGTCATTCATGGTCCAGACGTGAAATGCAGCCGGATAAACAGCAGTGGTGTTTTCTAGCGGCAGGACAGACAGACTCGTTAAGAGACTCCACTCCCCGGACACACACACGCAAAGTCACACTCTCGCAGGAACTCCAACCGTGGTTCTGGCTCAGGTAACGGTCCTGTTCCCGAATGGTCCTGTCAGGATTCCTCAGGTGGCTCCGTGTGTGTCCCACTCCAACGGCTTCCCCTCTGGACTGCGTCGCTCCAGAAGGCGCACACACGAGCTAGTGAAGAGAGGCTTTGCCCTTTGCTCTCTCTCTTTCTCTCTCTCTCTCTCTCTACACACACACACACACACACAACTCAAGTAAAAACAAGTACAGGTAGACAAGGGACGGGAAGGGGCTTAATCATTGCCTCTCCAGACGGTGCCTCCAGCGCTTTGGAGTGAGTGAGTGTCTGTGTGTGTGTGTGCATGTGCATGTGTGTGTGTGTGTATGTGTATGCATCTCCAATTTGAGTGTCAGGAGAACTAACGCAGATAAGCAGCCCGTTCTTCTGTGTCTGCACATTCCAATACACGCACACACATCCGCGCACACACACACACACACTCAATTTCTCTCTCTCCTCTACTGTTCAATACACTTTGCCCAACTCTCTCTTCCTCCCTCTGTTTTCCACGTCTTTCTCTGTCTCTCCGCTTGGGTGGCTACATAAAGCAGGACTGAGAAGCACAGAGTGGAAGAAAGAGGGAGAGAGGGAGGGAGGGAGAGAGGGAGAAAGGGAGGGAGGGAACGAGGGAGGGAGTGAGTGAGTGAGTGAGGGAATGAGGGATGGAGTGAGTGAGGGAGGGAGTTAATGAGTGAATGAGTGAGTGAGTGAGTGAGGGAGGGAGGGAGGGAGCGAGTGAGTGAGTGACAGAGTGAGTGAGTGAGTGAGGGTGGGAGTGAGTGAGTGAGGGAGTGAGTGAGTGAGGGAGTGAGGGAGGGAGTGAGTGAGGGAGTGAGTGAGGGAGTGAGTGAGTGAGTGAGGGAGTGAGTGAGTGAGTGAGGGTGCGAGTGAGTGAGGGAGTGAGGGAGTGAATGAGGGAGTGAGTGAGGGAGGGAGTGAGTGAGGAGGGAGTGAATGAGGGAGTGAGTGAGGGAGTGAGTGAGTGAGGGAGGGAGTGAGTGAGTGAATGAGGGAGTGAGTGAGTGAGGGAGTGAGGGTGCAAGTGAGTGAGGGTGCAAGTGAGGGAGTGAGTGAGGGAGGGAGGGAGGGAGCGAGTGAGTGAGTGACAGAGTGAGTGAGTGAGTGAGTGAGGGTGCGAGTGAGTGAGGGAGGGAGTGAGTGAGTGTGGGTGCGAGTGAGTGAGGGAGGGAGGGAGTGAATGAGGGAGTGAGTGAGGGAGGAGTGAGTGAGGGAGTGAGTGAGTGAGCGAGTGAGTGAGTGAGTGAGGGTGGGTGAGTGAGTGAGGGAGTGAGGGAGGGAGTGAGTGAGGGAGGGAGGGAGTGAGTGAGGAGTGAGTGAGTGAGTGAGTGAGTGAGTGAGGAGTGAGTGAGTGAGTGAGTGAGGGTGCGAGTGAGTGAGTGAGGGAGGGAGTGAATGAGGGAGTGAGTGAGTGAGGGAGGGTGCGAGTGAGTGAGTGAGTGAGTGAGGGAGTGAGGGTGAGGGAGTGAGTGAGTGAGGGTGCGAGTGAGTGAGGGAGGGAGGGAGTGAATGAGGGAGTGAGTGAGTGAGGGTGTGAGTGAGTGAGTGAGTGATTGAGGGTGCGAGTGAGCGAGGGAGGGAGGAAGTGAGTGAGGGAGAGAGGGAGTAAGAAGTGCAGAATCCAGCGCTGTCGTTTCAACTTTGTCTATTGTTGCTCTCTGTCCACAAGTCCCCACTGCACTGCCACATTCCACATCTAAAGCTCTCTCTCACACACACACACACACACACATATATACACACATGCGTGCAGACACACACACACATATACACACACTTGCCCTATTTGGTTTGTCTTCTCTCTCTCTCTCTCTCTCTCTCTCCATTTTTAATATTTTTTTTACTGGTTTGCTGATTTCACCCCACTCCTTCCACTTCACCAGCGCCCCACTCTTCTCCGTGGTTCTCTGTCTACCACCATCTCTTCCTCTAGTCGACCCTCCATCTCTCTCAGTATGAGCAGCCTCACACACGCTCACCCACTGGAGTATTTATAGGGAATTACAGAGAGCATTGACACAGAAGGAAGCAGGATTACTGCAAACATTCCTGTGTCTCAAATGTAAATACATCGGCCCATCTGTTTCTGACACTCCAAAAACACTGATGACGGGATAAAAAGGAGAATAAAGATAGAAAAGTATTTGCAGAGGGGAAAAAACGATGAAACGTTATACTGGCCTTGAACAGTTCGCCCAAAACACTTCTCAGTCGTTCTCAAAGTTGAGAAAAAGTCATGAAGGACCTGGAACTCACACTGAAGCAAAATGTCTGACTCATGTGGAGGATGAACTTCATCTAATCGCATTCATTACGTTCTGCAAACCAATGCGTGGGATTCTCAGATGAGAAGAAGGCAGAGAACCAAGATATGATGCGTCTTTGTGTTGAGTGTCTTGACAGTGTAAACTAGAAATGTGGTTTCAGCATTTAGCACACACACACACACACACACACACACACACACACACACACACACACACACACACACACAGTCGCCTGTGGGACCTGGTTCCACGTCCCCTGTGTTCCTGATCTCTACGTTTGCTATGTGGTCCAATTCAGTGGATTACACAGCACAGCCGGGACGTCCTGCACTTCCAAGGTCCTGATCCTGTGGTCACCGCCTAACCCATTTCCCAGAAATCCCAGGACCTAAACCCATCAGTGTTTACCTGTGTTTGCTGTACCCAGCCCCTGTTTAAGAAGGGAATCAGAATGGGTGGAGATCCAGCAGAAGGAAATGAAATAAACACATGAACAAACAAATAAAACCCAGACACGAGTACCGTGTGCAGCTACACACACACACCAACACGATGGCACTGACACACACAACCACACACACATACACTCGCACACATGTACAGCAGAACGCAAAGCTCTGCATTTCATCACAGGATTAAGTCCCTGCCTCTCCCTACTGACATAACTTTAGACTATTATTACCTATGGAGCCATCTGGATATGCAATCAATGCAATCAATCATTTTAACTGAGCAACGTTATCATATCTATATATATATGGTGCCAGTGTTTTTTCATAAACCAAAGGACCTTCACACACACACACACACACAAACGCACACACAGCGTCACCCATTGTCAAACCAGCAGGAACACATCATATAAGAATTAAAACCTACTAGATCAGAGACATTTTACTCTTCTCTGCAGTTGAGACGTTTTGGCCTATACACACAAAGGGAATGAATTTTACAAGTGTTTCAGTTCATAGATATATCGTAGGTTGTTACACCAATATGTCTGGATTTGTGTTTGCATATCCAGCTTCTTGAATTCATGTGTGTGTGTGTTATATAAAAGCCCTCTAATAATACAGATTATGGATTTGGCAGGACACGTTTCTGTCTCCTACCGCACCCTAGCAGAATTCAGAGCTGCTCCCCACTGATGTCTATATTTACTCACTGTAAATTACAGAGCAGTCATGGAGCTATTCCACTCTATAGAGCCCCTCCGTCAAAAGTGCCCCAAGAGATTATTGCAAGAATGTGGAACTGCAAATACACCCTTAATATCACCTTCACTTTCCCATATCAAACATGAGCCCACTAGAGGTCAACTTATGACCTCTCCAATATGTAAATTAACCTGCCGTCAAAACCACGGTCACTTCAGCGAAGTCGGGGTGAAGGGGTCTTCACGCTGAGGTTAACCTCGGACTTTAACCTCTTTCCTCTACACAACCCCCAGCTCTACATACCGCGTCCCTCAGCCTATAGAAGTTCTAATCAAACCAGATTTCAAGGTAGAAATCGGAGTCTTTTTTCGTGAGTGCCAATGAAGTTCAAGACTGACTGAACTCATAAATGCGTTTTACTTATATCTCATATGTACAAAGCACTGGATTGTAAATGCTTTCTCTTTCATACACACACATACACACACACAAACAAGCACACTATATGTATTGAGTAAACATTGGGTATACTATATTTGGGTACGGCACTACTACTGCTAAAACGTAAACGTCTTCAAAACCATACAACTTGATCGGGTTTCTGATTAGCTGTGTGTCAACCGCGTGACCGAAATAGCAAACCGCATCTGTTCACGTGAGCAACCTGCTCTGTGTAACTAAGTATTTTTATTCAAATATCCATACCTTTTCTAAGTCAAAACAGGAACATAACGTAAGATATGGCAGAGATGTAAGGTGTCCCAGTGCCTGAAAGGTATGTGAAAGTCAAGGCAAACTTCACCCAAACAAAGCCTTCTGATGATCCTTTTATCTGGGATAGAGGGTTAGTCACCGCGAGGGAACAGTCTGACATTTGTGCAACTTTACAAACTAAACAAATGAATTACAACCATCCTGGTCCCCCTGTGTTATACGAACACCAAAGGGATCCTGCAGCTTTTTAACAATGTGCTGTGTTAGTCATGGGAATTGAGTCGTACTCACTTCAGACGTGTTAATTGTGGCCATAATGTTTTACGCAGGAATGTACTAGATAATCTGAGGAAAAGTCATTAACCCAAACAAGTTAACAGGCTGCTAAACTAAACACTAAGTGTTTAGTGTGTGTGTGTGTGTGTGTGTGTGCACACCCTTGAATGTGCATGTACATATGTGATTACTAGCTAATGTGTCACAAGAGGTTATGGTAAGTAGATGCTTTCAGTGTCAACATTAGCAACAAGTCTGTGTGTGTGTGTGTGTGTGTGTGTGTGTGTGTGTGTGAGAGAGAGAGAGAGAGGAGGGAGAGAGAGAGGAAGCAAGAGAACACTCTTGGGTATACATCCATATCCTTAGGGGCCAGATCTTTCAATCACATTCTACCTACCTCAGACTCTTTATGAGTCATGACAAATTTCCCCACCAGACACACACACACACACACGCACGCACACACACACCTACACACATACACACAAACCCTGCAGTGTTTCCTGCTAGTTTGGTAATCCCAACGACTCAGTAACAGACCGCTATGTCTGGTCATGCCCATGAAAAATTAACCAATGTAGGACACCTCTGTCAAAATGGAAGCAACTGATTCACAATATGGGATTTGCGACACAATCAAAGCAGCTTCATAGGAATCAGGCTGAGAAGCCCCCAGTGAACAAGTGACAGCAGAAAGGAAAAACTTCCTCAGGCGTGAGGAAGAACTCTTGTGGGGACCAACTCAAACGGGAAACCCGTCTCTGTAAACTCAAACACACTCTGTTTGGGCTAGATCTCCTCAGCACCAATCCTTAGTCAGATGACTAGCTGTCATCTATAGAGTGACAACAGACAAAAGGGCTAAAATTTAAAGACCTATCCAATACTGGATACATGTTTTGTTCACATGTGACCTTCATGGACCTGAAGAAATAATTGTGGCAGAGCCGATTCATCAGGCACCTTCCCGGTATCACTGTCCACAGCTGTGGGTGCACAGGGACCAAAATATACTAGCTACATCTTTAAACACAAAACGCAGCATAAGCCGAATAACTTTGAAAAGGCAGTGCAATACGTGTGTTTATATAGGCAGTGAGCTAAAGCAAAACATTTCAAAATGCAGCTGAATCCAAAGTCGGAACTAAAATTGGCACTGCGTGAAAAAAGAGAGTGACAGATTAAAGCAGTCCCGGAGGTACAGCAGTGACGTTCGCGTTTAATTCGTGGAAATGTGTCTCTGGAGCCCCCTTGTGGCCTCAGCCGTCACCGCACAGCTCAAAGTCACTCTGACGCCATACATCTAAACTCCCCCGAGGATTCTCGAGCTGGGGAGCGCATAGGAAACGTCTGTCTGGATGTTTGAGCAGCCCTACAGGCCAATATGCTCAGCACATATGTTTTTAAATGAAGAGGTGAATTTCAAGAAATGGCTGCCTGCTATGGGACGTGTGGACATTACCATCGTCCCAGTGTAGGGGGTCAGGTGGACATTACCCTCGTCTCAGTGTAGGGGGACGTGTGGACATTACCCTCGTCTCAGTGTAGGGGGACAGGTGGACATTACCCTTGTCTCAGTGTAGGGGGACGTGTGGACATTACCCTCGTCTCATGGGGTGGAGATCCCTATGGCCGGTTTAACTGCTAAAAATGTCAGACCGTTTTGACAGCCAACGTAATTCCAAAATGATATTGCAAATTAAACCCTGAGAAGTATCTCACACACACACACACACACACACTGTCAGGAACAGGCAGACACTGGAGTTGTATCAGGGCAGGCTGGCAGCAGAGCAGAGGACTGAAGGCTCTACGGATCTATCGATTTCCACTCAGCACCCACTGTCACTCTGGCTCTGATCCGAGAGGACCACAGACCCAGACAAGACCTACCGGAACCATCAGATGCACAGGCATCCCGTAGGACGAAAATGTAAGTCAGGGTCATTCAACTCCTTGGGCCGTAATCAGTTTCCATTGTTGATGTAGATTAATTGTGTTTCTTGGCCTGACTGATTATGATTCTCGTTTTGAAGTGTCCTGCATATGATTCTGTAGAATAAAAATCATGCAGTAAAATGCTGGTAGTGTGCAACATCAGTGACACCATCAATTTCAAGAAGCCGAGTCGCCTCCAAGGACAATCTAGAACTATCTGAGAACAGAAAATCCTGAACACTGTGAATTTCATTGGCGGTTCAACTGCGGCTGATTGTAGTGTTGTGGAATCAGTAGTAGCTTTGATCTTCGGCAGGAAGCAGGCTCACATTTTGCAAGACTAATTATGCAGCGTTTCTCACGGAAAAGGCTCCGGTCCCGCCTCAGCGAGACAGGAGAGACCCGGGGCCGTATTTTCGAGAAGTTCTGATTAGGACGTGGATGCGGGATGGGACTGGATCCAGGGAACTCTAATCTCAGGAGCTAAACTTGTCATTCCCCGACTATACCTGTTTCCGGGCACTGAATGAACGCATCTACTTAGTGAGGAGGCTCTGCCTTTTAATCCAGCGCGGAAGAGCTGAGGCAGAAGCGGCTTTCAGGCACTCAGTGAAGAGCGTCATGTGACACTGAAGAGGCAAAGCAAATGACTCATGATTCGAGTCATTTAACACAATCACGAATGGCGTATTATGTACTTTGCTCTTTTCTCTCTCTTTCTCTCAATCTTTCTAGCTCTCACACTCTCAACTCCTCTCTATCTTTCCCTCAATCTGTATCTATCTTTCTCTCTCTCTCTCTCAATCCCTCTCACTATCTCTTTCTCTCTCCTGTCTTTCTTCCACATGCACATAAGTATCACAGATCCCACCAAGCACTGCCATGCATCAGTGGGCCGTAACATGCAGGTGTGCTGGTATAAATATAAACCAAGATCAAAGGCAGCCATGCTGAATGAGGTCAGGCGGGCGGAGGGGGCTGACAGGCGTGGTGGGGTCGCCCCGCACACACACACACACACACACACACCCAGCCCTGCTACCACTCCTGTGCCTCTAGAGTGTCGTTCTTAAGTCTTAAACGTAGAGATGCAATTTAGTTTGATGTTTACCTAAAAATGCTGTGTGCTACTTTTACAGACCAAAGTGATGGAAGAAAATTGCTAATGTGAAGTACTGAATACATTACTGGTCTAAAAGGGCAAAATGTAAAACAATAAATAAATAAGCAAGCCAAAAACTTTGTTAATATGCACTGAATACTTGCATGCATCTGATGCATCTGGTTCATAAGAGTGCACAGTTTATTTATTACAGATGGGTTTTATTTTCAAACTGGTTTTCTGGATTGTAAATTTCCCTGCCGGAGATTTATGACTGAGATTTATGACTGAGATTTCAGTCATTTGGCTGCTAGTTATATATGTGGACTGATGCTACTGCAATTAAGAGTCTTTTGGCCCTTGCACACATTTAAATGCCTCTCGGTCACACACACACACACACACACACACACACACACACACACACAAATACTCACCAGCAAACTGGTGGGCTGTAAGATCATCTAAACTGCGGCATATAAATGTCTTGAGGATTTGTCGATCTCTCACTCTCGTTTGTGATGTCTGGGCTTGAGTGAACATGGGTATCATACCAGCGGCACCCAAACAAGTCAGAACTTTTAGCCATGTGCAAAGGACACACAGTGTGCTCATGTGCTTTTGTTCACAATGACATCACATTCTCATAATCCACAAATGAGAGATCAGGTCCCAAGACACTGTTTACAATTTTCACAGCAAAGCGGAAAAACAGCCCCAGACAAAACATCAAAGACCGGTGTGAATATCAGCCCTATACTGCAGATGTCAACGCTGCAGACGTCACTGGACAGGTTCTGCACCACAGGGTCCTAATGCCCCAGGCCTGAGACACTGACAGATACACTGCTGTCAGCTGAACTCCTGGTCACTAGAGGGCAGCACTCAGAGAGGTAAGAATGACGTGTATCTGATGACATCTACTTATGTTTGAAAAGTTGGAGCTCTCTCCTGGATCACTGAACCCACTACCACTTAAACAGTACTTATAAAAAACTCATTTTCATTAATTTTAAAAGTGCAATCAATTATGGTTTAATTTGAGAAGTTGCACAATTTAAGTAATTTATAGAACACAGCATTTTAATATTTGCAAAATATTTTTTTTTCCAGTCTTTAAGTATTCACAGAAGTAGCTGTTTTCACAATTGATAAAATATTCTGTTTTAGCTGGATGATTTATAACTTTCCATTGGAAAGTACAGATGTACAAAGCATTCTCCATTACTTGCATGGGATATGGTGGTTTAAACAACCATACATTCTCTTTTATGTCTCTGGCAAAGCAGCCTCTGACATGAATACAAAGGCTGCAAGTAGTTATACTCTGTTGCCACCAGAGATCCTTGAAATACTGCAAATATCTGAAGGGGCAGGGATCCAGACTCGTGCACATAAGCAGTACACAGAAAAAACCTCTGAGAGAAGCATCAAAATTCTCCCCGTCTTACTGTATATGCTGTAGAATCAGGACAGATGGGGCGTGACGAGGGAGGGGTCTGCTTTTCATGCTAGTCAGTTTCATCAGACGAAAGCACTCAGTGCTGATTGGGCGAGGAAGGATTTACTGCCTTCTGTTTATTTAGCCACTTATTCAGGTCTGTTGAGCTCACAATGGATGGAATACAGGCTGGAATGTTTTCCATTTTTTTAATGGAGATTTTTTTTTATTATTATTATTGTTTACGTCAAAAGTTGACATTCAGTTCACGCTCACGAATGGCTATGCAGGTATGACGGTCGGAGAATATGCAGCAAAGCAGAGTTGTTTTGGACAGTGGAGTTACTCATTTGCGAGCAGATTTTTACACTCGTTTTAACCGCTGTTTTTCACATGTGTTTTAAATGAGTACACATGCTAAATAAGCATACATGCTAAATATGTATACACATGTTAAATACGTACACTTGTTAAATAAGTCCATCCATACATCCACTTATCCGGGTCGCGGGGGCAGTAGCCTAAGCAAGGAGGCCCAGGTTTCCCTCTCCCCAGCCACCTCTTCGAGCTCTTCTGGGGGGATACCAAGGCGTTCCCAGAACAACCGAGAGATATAATCTCTCCAGCGTGTCCTGGGTCTTCCCCGGGGTCTCCTCGCAGTTGGACATGCTCGCTCACCAGGGAGGTGCCCAGGTGCCACCTGGACCAGATGCCCGAACCACCTCAACTCTACAGAGCAGTGACTCTACTCCGAGTCTCTCCTGGATGACCGTACTCTGTACCTTATCTCTAAGGGAGCCCAGACACCCTGCGGAGAAAACTCATTTCAGCTGCTTGTATTCGCGATCTCATTCTTTTGGTCACTACCCAAAGCTCGTGAGCATAGGTGAGAGTCCTGGACCATGACCAGGACGGTACCCACATTGTTCGTGTGGTAACCGAGATTCGACTATCGACCGGACTCTCTTCTCCAGCACCCCTGCACAGACCTTACCAGGGAGGCAGAGGAGTGAGATAGGTGGAGCACACCCTCCACTCCCCTTTCCTAAAAGGGGAACCACCACCTGTTTGCCAGTCCAGAGCCACTGCCCCAGATGTCCACGTGATGTTGCGCAGACATGTCAGAACCTAGAACCAATTTGCCTTGGGAGACTCTACCAGAGGCGTTGCCCCTGACAACCTAGCTCCTAGGAGCATGAACTAGCCGCTGGTAGCAAAAGCAGTGGCTGCAGTTTTCACTACAAGTGTTTGATTTGTCCTGCTCTGCAATTAACTGCCCGTTAATTTCTTCTGACCTTTATAGCTCTAAGAGGTCTTTGTCACACAGTGTTTAACTATATCCAACACCTGCTGCGACCCCTCATGCAAATGGCAGACCCTTAATTATTGCCAAGAATAATTAACATTAGAGCCAGGTTTTTGTTCTTAAGAAGCTTCCTGTTAACATACAGGACTTATAAATATTATATACTGAACCTTTACATGATTAAACGATACACAATTCTAAGATACTTTTTAAATTGTGTTACTTCTGAAACACAGTGGTGTGATAATGCCGGTGTTTCATGGCGGCGAAGCAGAATAATGCTGAGTCATTTATTCACTGCACTGTGCCAAATAAACAAACAAACTAGTAAATTCATAGGCAGCCTGATGTGATGGCTATAATGAGCAAAGGACTATAACGAGCAAATGTTATGACTATTATGAGCAATGTTATGACTATTATGAGCAAATGTGATGACTATTATGAGCAAATGTGATGGCTATTATGAGCAAATGTGATGGCTATAACAGCACAGTGTTCATTTTTTCCACTCAGTTAACATCAGTATGGTGTGTGGGTGGGTGTGTGTGTGTGTGTGGGTGTGTGTGTGAGGGTGTACAGTCAGCACTGTACTTCCATCTGTTTGTCCAGCCAGCCATCTCAGAGCAACTGAGTTGACACTACCTAGTCCGCTGTGATAATGGGAAGTGAAATCATTAATTAATGAATCTGAACATTTGTTCAAATCTTTCATTCAGCTTCGTGCTCAGAATAGCTTCATTAGTCACTTGTAATTAACCAGCCGTTCTGGATCTCTGGTCCTGTTTAAAAGTAATGGAGATGAAATACTGCAGCTTTCTTCTCATTATGGGACAGTCACCATGGCCCGTAACCTGGATTCATGAATCTAGTAAATTTCTAAAGGCAGGAACCAGGTTACAGGTTGCGTGAGTGAGTGTGCATTCTCTCCTCTAATACGTAAAAGAACATGATTTTATTGTGCAAAAGATAATATAATAGTATCCATAACCTCGTACGGGGTTACACTCACACACCCTGCAGTAGTGAATACTGGAGTCAGCATACGAGCTTCTCCAAATCTGCTGAGTATACACACACACACACACACACACACACACCAACACAGCAAGCAGGCCAAGACCTCAAATAACCATTTTCAGGAATTTGCCAAAACACACAGTGACACACAAAAACACTGAAACTTTGAGAAACTTTGAGAAATGAGAAACATTCTGCCATGAATTTCTGAATCAGTTCATTAATAATGTTGACAGTAGTGATATTTCACGATTAATTTTTTTATGTTTTCAATTTTTTGATTTTCAAAATGTGCTAATCGAAATTGTTAGGAACATATGTAAAGATTAAAACAGACATAAATATGGATGTATGTGTCATATGTAATATGGAGTTGTATGGAGACATATGCAGCAAATCCCTCCTCATTAACTTTTATACAGTCCGTATATGATAAGACAAGATGCGTTAGTATATTAGAGTGGAAGAGACGTGGATGTCTGTGAAGGGTGGATGTCTGTGAAGGGCGGATGTCTGTGAAGGGCGGATGTCTGTGAAGGACGGATGTCTGTGAAGGACGGATGTCTGTGAAGGACGGATGTCTGTGAGGGGTGGATGTCTGTGAAGGGTGGATGTCTGTGAAGCCTGTGAAGGGCGGATGTCTGTGAAGGGCGAATGTCTGTGAAGGACGGATGTCTGTGAAGGACGGATGTCTGTGAGGGGTGGATGTCTGTGAAGGGTGTGAAGGGTGGATGCCTGTGAGGGGTGGATGCCTGTGAAGGGCGGATGTCTGTGAGGGGCGGATGTCTGTGAGGGGCGGATGCCTGTGAAGGGTGGATGCCTGTGAAGGGCGGATGTCTTTGAGGGGTGGATGCCTGTGAAGGGCGGATGTCTTTGAGGGGTGGATGCCTGTGAAGGGCGGATGTCTGTGAAGGGCGGAGTGAGATGTCTGTGAAGGGCGGATGCCTGTGAAGGGCGGATGCCTGTGAAGGGCGGGGACATTCAAAACACGAGACAAGGGCGGAGACAGAAGCCAAAGTTGCATGGGAACCTCTTCACCAACGAGGGAAACTGGGACCAGTATGGAACTGGTATGGTTTTGAAAAGTCAGATGTCCAGTACATTAACACCACAGTTTAAGATATGATATCTTCAGCTTCTCCAAATCTGCTGAGTATACACACACACACACACACACACACACCAACACAGCAAGCAGGCCAAGACCTCAAATAACCATTTTCAGGAATTTGCCAAAACACACAATGACACACAAAAACGCTGAAACTTTGAGAAACTTTGAGAAATGAGAAACATTCTGCCATGAATTTCTGAATCAGTTCATTAATAATGTTGACAGTAGTGATATTTCACGATTAATTTTTTTATGTTTTCAATTTTTTGATTTTCAAAATGTGCTAATCGAAATTGTTAGGAACATACAGTTGTGATCAAATTTATTCAACCCCCAATGCTGCGAAGGGTTTTATGGAATTCAGTGCACATTTGTAATTGTGTTCATAATGAAATCTTACAAGGACTTGTTAAAGAACTAAATGCAACTAAGATAGCATCAATTGTTTTTGTCATAAAGTATTAAATGGCCTTTTGTGATTTCTTCATTGACACAATTATTCAACCCCTTTACGACTACCACTCATAAGAACAGAGGTTCATTCCAGTGTTTTCAATCAGGTATTGAAAACACCTCTGGATGTCAACGAGCAGCAATCAAGCATGATAAGCACCAATTAGGCAGATTTAAAAGGACTGTGATACTCAGCTCCTTCTAGGCATCTACTGGTGTGTTTACAAGCATGGTGAAGGCAAGAGAATGGTCCCAGAAGAAAAGAGAAGAGGTTATTGCTCTTCACAAGAATGGCAATGGATATAAAAAGATTGCGAAGTTGTTAAATATTCCAAGAGACACTATCGGAAGTATCATTCGCAAGTTCAAGTTAAAGGGCGCAGTGGAAACGTTACCTGGTCGTGGCAGAAAGAAGATCCTGACCGCGACTGCTGTGCGCTACCTGAAGCGTAATGTGGAGAAAAATCCCCCCGCGTGACTGCTAAGGAACTGAAAAACACCTGTCAGATGTGGGCACTGAAGTTTCAGCTCAGACAATAAGGCGCGCACTGCATAACGAAGACCTCCATGCCAGAACTCCCAGGCGCACCCCCTTGCTGACTCCAAAGAACAAGAAAAGTCGACTGCAGTATGCCAAAAGTCATGTGGACAAGCCACAAAGGTTTTGGGACAGTGTACTGTGATCAGATGAAACTAAATTAGAACTGTTTGGGACAATGGACCAGCGCTATGTTTGGAGGAGGAAGAACCAGGCTTAAGAACACCTTGCCTACTGTGAAGCATGGCGGGGGGTCAATTATGCTTTGGGGCTGTTTTGCTTCTAATGGTACAGGAAAGCTTCAACGTGTGCAGGGTACCATGAATTCCCTTCAGTACCAGGAGATCTTGGAGGAAAATGTGATGGAGTCAGTCACAAACCTGCGGCTTGGGAGACGTTGGACCTTCCAACAGGACAATGATCCGAAGCACACATCCAAGTCCACTAGAGCATGGTTGAACATGAAAGGCTGGAACATTCTAGAGTGGCCATCACAATCACCAGACTTAAATCCAATTGAGAACCTCTGGTGGGACCTAAAGAAGAGGCAGTTGCAGTGCGCAAGCCTAAGAATGTGACTGAACTGGAGGCTTTTGCCCATGAAGAATGGGCTAAGATACCCACAGGTCGCTGCAAGACACTTGTATCAAGCTATGCTTCACGCTTGAAAGCTGTCATAACTGGAAAAGGATGTTGTACTAAGTACTAAAAAATAATGTCACTAGGGGTTGAATAAAACTGATAATGATGTGAGCACAGTAAAGACATTTGTGGTTATTCCATCATAAATATTATGTTATATTTGTCTAATTTATAAGTGCCTCTTTGATATAATTGTAAATAAGATGACTGAAATGATCAAAATCAATGTCAAACTGGCCAAAACACTTTATTTCAGTGGGGGTTGAATAAATTTGATCACAACTGTATGTTATGTAAAGATTAAAACAGACATAAATATGGATGTATGTGTCATATGTAATATGGAGTTGTATGGAGACATATGCAGCAAATCCCTCCTCATTAACTTTTATACAGTCCGTATATGATAAGACAAGATGCGTTAGTATATTAGAGTGGAAGAGACGTGGATGCCTGTGATGGGTGGATGTCTGTGAAGGGTGGATGTCTGTGAAGCCTGTGAAGGGCGGATGTCTGTGAAGGGTGGATGCCTGTGAAGGGTGGATGTCTGTGAAGGGTGTGAAGAGTGGATGCCTGTGAGGGGCGGATGTCTGTGAAGGGTGGATGTCTGTGAAGGGTGGATGTCTGTGAAGCCTGTGAAGGGCGGATGTCTGTGAAGGGCGAATGTCTGTGAAGACGGATGTCTGTGAGGGGTGGATGTCTGTGAAGGGTGGATGTCTGTGAAGGGTGGATGTCTGTGAAGCCTGTGAAGGGTGGATGTCTGTGAAGGGCGAATGTCTGTGAAGGACGGATGTCTGTGAAGGACGGATGTCTGTGAAGGGTGTGAAGGGTGGATGCCTGTGAGGGGTGGATGCCTGTGAAGGGCGGATGTCTGTGAGGGGCGGATGTCTGTGAAGGGTGGATGCCTGTGAAGGGTGGATGCCTGTGAAGGGCGGATGTCTTTGAGGGGTGGATGCCTGTGAAGGGCGGATGTCTTTGAGGGGTGGATGCCTGTGAAGGGCGGATGTCTTTGAGGGGTGGATGCCTGTGAAGGGCGGATGTCTGTGAAGGGCGGATGCCTGTGAAGGGCGGGGACATTCAAAACACGAGACAAGGGCGGAGACAGAAGCCAAAGTTGCATGGGAACCTCTTCACCAACGAGGGAAACTGGGACCAGTATGGAACTGGTATGGTTTTGAAAAGTCAGATGTCCAGTACATTAACACCACAGTTTAAGATATGATATCACCAGCAAGTAAAAGTAGCAGCACGATAAATTTGTCCCAGCACATACGACACAAGCAAAACTACACGCGGCCCTCCGCAACTATAGAGCTGTTAGCATTTATAGAGCTGTTAGCACCTAGAGAGCTGATAGGATTTCACATCAGGAAAAACTATTGACAAATGTATTCTTGATCAGATATAACTAAAAATACATTTTAAAATTGTTTCATACATTTCTTTTCACATCCAATGATGAATCGTACATGAGTTTGAAAAACATCCAGATGAAATATTTTTATTTTTTTTATTTTTTTTATTTTTCGCACAGCCATAGTCAGCAGTCCTTATTATTTTAAAATGTTAACATTTTAAAATTTAAATCTTTACTTTAAATTTATTGAACATGGAGCTCTGTCATGAATAAAAGCTTTAGTGGTGATCAGATAATTTGAATCACATATGTTCCTCATTGCCACGGCACTTCAGAAGTTAAAAGGTCACAATACTCCAGTATCGCTCACTGTTTGACCAGATGACATGGATGTGTACACTGGGGACCCTCCCCACAAAAATAATTAATTAAAAGCAGTCACACACACACACACAGTCTGACTTTGGGTGTCATATATCATAAAGCATATGTGTACATATGTTTCTTGCTTCACTTCAGACCCCATCTTTAGTCCCTTTCTCTCACACACATACACACACACACACACACACACACAAAGACCCCAGAGGTGGTAATGAAACAGGAGACATCAGACAGAGTGTTTTGGTCTGTTGATAATTATTCATGTGGCAGGAGACTGGAGTGAACTGATGAACTCTCACAGGACAGGGGGAGGAACACACACACACACATGAACACACCCACACACACGAACACACACACGCAAACAGAGAGAGAGCGAGAGAGAGAGAGAAGGGGGCACACAGGAAGTACAGGCAGGGGATTGAGAGCAGACAGGAAGGGAGAAGAGGAGCACAGAGTGTGGATGGAAGGCTGTAGGGAGGAGAGGAGGGTGTAGGGAGAGGGAAAGAGATGGTGGCTCTGTTTCTCCTCCTGTTTACTGAATCATGGTCATTCTATTTAATCCTCATCACATTCCCGCAGACTACAGCAAGGAGCAAATAGTCTCAATCACAGTTTACTTTAGTCCTGAGGGACCAAGACAAGGGAAGATCTTCAGTCCTGAGGGACCAATGGAAGATCTTCAGTCCTGAGGGACCAAGGGAAGACCTTCAGTCCTGAGGGACCAAGGGAAGACCTTCAGTCCTGAGGGACCAAGGGAAGACCTTTAGTCCTGAGGGACCAAGGGAAGACCTGAGGTTTGTATGAAAGTGTTGTTCTTAGTGGGAAATCCACTCTCAATGTGCATCAACACAGTGGACAACAGACTGAGTGACAACCACTTTCATTCAGATAATAAATAAATCTCAGTGCTGTATATTAATCTAAGTATATGAATCACTATATTAATTTAAGAGTCGTCTAATTTATTACAGGATGTATGAGGCACTTCTTTGCTTTAAAAACAATATAAAAAAGCAAATGAACATTAATATGTGGAATCAAACTGTGGGGTCAGAACCTTTCTGGAATGTTCCAGGTGCCTCAGTGAGCAGCGTACTCAGGGGAGCTGAAATGGTAAACTAAAAGCATGTGTTTCCCATGCATCATCCAGTCTTTACTGTGAATGGCACTGTATGTACTTTAGGAATGCTGGCCAGAGTCTCTGGTGACGTCTAAGTTGTGGGTTTCGTGACTGGCTGGTTTTCTCACATGCATGAATGTTCTTGGGATTAAATAAAAGCAATGGAACCTCAGGTCTTTCTGTGAGATTGCTGCCTTTTCTTTGACAAAAAGAATAAACAGTAGCAAGATCTTTCGTGCCATCAATATTTTGTGAAATGGTTCGAGGTGCACAGGATTACATCCTAGCCTTTCCCTGTGGCCATACCTGAAGAAGATGTTTTGCTTGTATTAGAATGACTTCAAACACGCTGACAGAGTTAAGACTAATACATGCTAAATTAATCCAGATTAGGACAAACCGAGGAAAGAACAACATTTATCAACAGTGGTTAAAGAATCAGAGATGTGTTGGGAGTGGAAGAGACCATCAGACTGAGATCTGTTGGTGAGACGTTAACATCCTCACTATCTGCTGTACAGAGATGCAGTCAAAGACACGAGGATCTGTTTATACTGGGCTGCTCACATCAGGTAAACACAGATAATTAACCATAATTAAATTCAAGTTTATCAGTCTGCAGGAATTTTGCAAAACAAAACATGTCATCAGTATGGTAACCAACATACAAGTCATGTCATTAGTATGTTAACCAACATACTAAATCTTGTACATTAGGCCTTAATACTACATTTGTTTCATTTTAATTATTTAAAAAATTCTAAATACTCATCTCAGTCAAAACGCAAATGTATAAACAACCTATGTTTGCTGTTGCTTATCTACCAAAGGCTGGATCTGACAGACATTGCAGGCTGCTGGAGATTTGATTTTAAGTAAAACAAAGTAAACTACACTAAAAGAGTTGTGTAGCACACATTTCATTTCCCATAATTCCTGACAAAACCAAAACACTGAAGTAAACGATCTCATTAAACCAACCTTAATTGACACTTTTATCATTAATTAACCTCACAAATGTATATTGTGTGATGTCTCTACCTTCCAAACCTGGCCTTCATCAATTTCATGTCCAGGATTAACTCAGAATGGTTCCTTCTGACAGTGCAACGGTGACATAGAAACAACTAAGAAAAGTGAAATCATGCTTCTTAGTCTCCGCAAAGTAAAATAAGTGAAACGTATATTTATAAGTGGGGTCAGATTTTTTGTTCTTTAAAATGACATTCTGTCTAAAGTTAAACTCAAATAACACATTGGAAAGTGCTTTAAGCAAATCTCGTCATGGTGCTTTTAATGAAGTTCTCCAACATCTCGGCATTCTGCTCAGTTTCTTATGCCTATTGCGAGGCACAGGGTCAAAGGGCAGTGTAATGCAGCTCGAACACCTCTTTTCCTCGGAGGTCAGGGATCATGTTTTATTTCATGTAGATCCATGGAACTCTGACAAATGCTGATGTTACGGGATTAGGGCTTTTAATCTTAGCAGTGCTAAACTCAAACGCACTCTTAATTTAATGTTACAGGGAGCATATATACTTTAGTCTCTCTTATGTTTATAAAAATTGTAAACCTATTGGGAACGTCCTAAAATGTACTTTTAAAGATAGAAAAGCTGTTTTTGAACGTCATTAGGGTGATTATTCACTATCAGGACACATTAATGTAGCTGCTATTTCTTTAAGTAATGATGACAATGTGTGTACCCAAGACTATAATGAGAACTGATTTCCTGAGTTATCAAATGTCTCTAATTCTGTCGGTACTGCACAGTGGACACTGCACAACAAAGTCTGCTATGGGTTAGTAACAAGATGATTGAAACTTGTTCTAAAGTGACCATATGGATAGACCTGCAAAACGTCAGATTTACTGATATAAAAAAGTGTTGCTTAAGAGTCTATTTGAACGTCATAGGTGAGAAGTTGAGGAATTATATGCAGATGACAATGCTGTGTTCCTCCAGATGGACACAAGGGTTCAATTCACTTCATGATATCCACAGTTCAGCAACCTTACTCATCACGCATCTTCATCATTGTCACTGTCTCTAGCCCCTATTGGCTGTTTGCACACTGACAGTGTAAAGTGACACGTGATCAGTCTCACGAGGTTTTGGCTGAGATATTGTGCTTATTACACCAATGAACACAAAACCATCCTGATGTCTCTAAACTGCAGGGGCATGACCTCTTACTGTGTGTGTGTGTGTGTGTGTGTGTGTGTGTGTGTGTGTGTGTGTGTGTGTGTGTGTGTGTGTGTGCATGTGTGTGTGTGTGTGTGTGTGTGTGTGTGTGCATGTGTTTGTGTATGTGCGTGTGTGTGTGTGTGTGTGTGTGTGTGTGTGTGTGTGTGCATGTGTGCATGTGTGTGTGTGCATGTGTGCATGTGTGTGTGTGCGTGTCTCAGATTTTAGAGATCACTGTCTCTTAACACCATTACCTATAGAAGCCCATGTGCTTAATCAATCAGAGTCCTGGGATCAGGTAATCTACAGGCCTAAGCAGACTTAAATAAGACTCACACACACACGCACGCTTGCACGCACACACATACACACACTGCGCACATTCTTATAAACAGCCAACCTAACTTTATTCCACCTTCATGTGGATATTTTTGTGGACATACAGGTAGACACAAACTCATTCTACATTTACTCAGGTCTCTCTCTTTACAGGAACTGTGTTTACACCTGTAATATTTTGCAGGCAGTCCCTGTTGCCCGGATCTAACCAATCAGCAGCCTCTATCACAAATGTGTCCGCCCATTCCACACCCGCTTTTAAAACCTGAAATACGTCATACTGTCAGGATAGGCTTATGGTTATTGACCAAGAGAAGATTCCATTCTGCTGATGTCTAACACACACCCACACACCCACACATCCACCCATCCACCCATCCACCCACACACACACAAACCAAATTTGTGCAAATAATTCCTGTCAAACCATTCCCCACCCTCTTTCAATTTGTATCCCTCTAACATTTTTTTTGTGTGTGTGTGTGTGTGTGCGTGTGTGTGTGCGCATGTGCATGTGTGTGTTTATGTATGCGGGTGTGTGTGTACATACACACAAACACACATTCTAGAAGTTGAATCTAGAGGCCAGTGACTTCATATGTATGTGTGTGTAGTGTGAAAGATGATATTCAACCATTTCTTCAACATGTAATCCCAGTGTGTAACACACACACACACACACACACACAGCTGGTTCGAACTTCAGACTGAAGCTAATCTTTTAGCTTTGTCTCATTGACTGCCAGACTGTCTGTTCAGGAAAACAGCTGGTAGCAGATGTCAGCCCTGTTACTCGTGAAGCGCACATACACACACCCCTCACAGACACACGGGCTTCGACAAACACGTGTTAGTATACAAATCTACACCTACCATAGGCAGTAGAATTACTCAACTAAATAGAGTCATTAACAACTACCTTCACAGATTCTTGGTAAGAAATTCTTGTTTGGGACTGATGTATCTGGACACCCTCAACCCCACCACCACCACCACCCTCACCACCACAAAGCTAGATGACTGATGAAGCAGCCAAGCTAAATCTGTAGGCTTCCTAAGCCAAATGTAAATACTCCAGACCTGATCTCAGAACAGAGATCCACATGCTCCCTAAAACAAACATTGACACTTCAGACCTGATCCCAGAACAGAGAACCATATGCTTCCTAAACCAGTCATAGACTCCCATGAGTGACGCCTCAGGCCCAATCCCCACTCTCCAAGCTCCTCCAATCCCTGATGTTCTCCCTTTCCTCTTCACCTCCCCTGCTTCCCTCTGCTCCCCGCTGAGAGATGGGAGCTCAGCCAAGACCCCCCAGGGCATTCGGCAACTTCACCAAAGCCATCTGTGGGTTTGGGGCCTTGTGACTGAAAGACTGTGATAAGGAAGTAAACGAAGTCATTATCAAAAGAGAGGGGATGGCTGAGCGAGATGGCAAAACTGACGCGAAGACTGACAAAGACATGATGAAGGCAAACGTTAGATTTGGGATGTCTGCTTTTTGGGCTTAACGCCTTCCTTCCCTACTGTAAAGTGCACCAGTTCTAAGCTCTCGGCCTTGAGGGTCTCTGATAGCGCTGCTTGTTATTCACCATTTGGCTGTCTGTGCCGTGAGAGGTTATTTTGTGGCTGTGAGCAGACTTGTCCCACACGGGCGTGAGATATCGACACGGCAATGAGACCGTCTGCATTCTCCAGTGAACACACTGTTCTGTTAGGGAACAAACACTCCAAGCACTTATCTGCGTCCGTGTGGAACGATGGACACGCATACACGTTCACACCAGTTACTTTCAGACCAAAGTCAGGGTTGAGGTTGCTTACGAGGGTCCACAAAAAAGTGGAAGTGGCACGAAGCCCAGCACCTCACTGACTCCGTCTGTCCTGCCCGCCTCATTCAGACGCTACCACACACCCTCCAGGGACCACCCATATACTTCAACGTCAGGAAGTCAAAGTGCTTGGATCTGGACAGAGCTTGGGCCAAAACAACATAAACATCCAAGATGTTCATTCATTCCTGGCTGGTCAAGTTGCAGCAATTCCAAAGTATGTTTCTTACAATGTTTTGTTTGCAAAGTGTGCATGAAAATAAATAAAACATTCAAACTAATTTGCTTGTGTATCATTTGAAGCAACGAAATGCCACTAACACAATGAGCTGAACATGCCTTTCATGTGAAATAATCTTAATAGGGTTAAATCTCCAGCCTTAAATCTCATACTGGCAATCTGTTTACATTCCATTGGCTTGTCACATGACCATTCTACAAGTAGCATGCGATTCCCAGTTGATACATGTTATTATTTAGTGGCCCTAGGTTAAGAGATTTCTACAGCTGGAACAGCAGTTTTTAGTTTCCCCTAAGAAGATTGGTGCCACTAAAATGGTCATGTCATTCACATGAAGCCATGTGCTCTCTGCTACTAAACGCTAGATGATTTTGGGGACAGTTTTGGTGCTGCTTCAAAGAGAATAGCATTTGGCATATATGTAGACACACAATAGTAATAATAATGATACATTCATTCTTGCTCATTCTCAAGGTCACAATAGCAATAGCTTTAGATTATCCTCTAATATCCTTTAATTAAAACTTGCCCATCCCTATATATGAGAACCTGTTAACAACTGTTCACAGTTAACTGTTAACAAAGTCTATAACTGTAGCAGTAAGCAGAGATAAAGTGTGTGTGTGTGTGTGTGTTTCAGGGTCGAGAGTCTGATGGGTTGCAGAGGAGGTAATTTGGTCATCCATACACAAAACCACGCAGTGACCCAAACTTACTGCCTTACTCGCCACGCCTCATCTCTCTGTCTGTCTGTCTGTCTGTCTCTCTCTCTCTCTCTCTCTCTCTGTCTCTCTCTCTCTCTCTCTCTGTCTCTCACACACACACTTTCCCTCTGCTTCTACACCCTTTACTCACTGCCCCTTCCCTTATCTCTCTCTCCATCTCCCACCTCCTTCTATCTATCTCTTTCCTCCTCTCCCTCTCTCTCTTTCTCCCTCCCTCACTCCTTCTGTATCAGGGAGACATGCAGACATGATTAAGAGCGAGATGATCTCTCTCTTTTGTCGTAAACATACACAAAAACACACGCAATTACACACACATACACATAAACACGCACATTTATATACATATAAACACAGGATTCCTGATAGGTGCTGCAGTGGCGGCAGCCCTACACTGTCTGTCTCCAGATGGCAAAACAGTGTCACCAAAGAGATGGGATGAGCATTTTACCCAGTCTAAAAATGAGTGTGTCTATGCCTGCTCTCTCTCTCTCTCTCTCTGTCTGTCTGTCTCTCTGTCTCTCTCTCTCTCTCTCTCTCTCTCTCACACACACACACCCACATAAACACACACGTACAAACCCCATAGAATTCATCTTCCTGTCACTTTGCTGAGTTCAACAGATGAGTGCCAAATTTAAGTCTTTTCAAACTAATTCATTTCAAAGCCAGACTCACCTATAACCAGCAGAGAGGTCAAATGGCCTCACAAGCCTCTCAAAGCTGAAATATATGCAAGGATGCTGCCCTCACGTTAACCCCAGTATACCCTTACATACTAACCCCAGTATACCCTTACATACCAACCCCAGTATACCCTTACATACCAACCCCAGTATACCCTTACATACCAACCCCAGTACACCCTTACATACCAACCCCAGTACACCCTTACATACCAACCCCAGTACACCCTTACATACCAACCCCAGTACACCCTTACATACCAACCCCAGTACAGCCTTACATACCAACCCCAGTACACCCTTACATACCAACCCCAGTATACCCTTACATACCAACCCCAGTATACCCTTACATACCAACCCCAGTATACCCTTACATACCAACCCCAGTAAACCCTTACATACCAACCCCAGTATACCCTTACATACCAACCCCAGTACACCCTTACATACCAACCCCAGTATACCCTTACATACCAACCCCAGTATACCCTTACATACCAACCCCAGTATACCCTTACATACCAACCCCAGTATACCCTTACATACCAACCCCAGTACACCCTTACATATCAACCCCAGTACACCCTTACATACCAACCCCAGTATACCCTTACATACCAACCTCAGTGTACCCTTACATACCAACCCCAGTATACCCTTACATACTAACCTCAGTATACCCTTACATACGCAGTACCAACCGTCAAGCAACACCACCATAAACATGAAACAAGATTTGAAGATTATAAAAGCATGTTTGTGAATTAGTACTGAGGTCATAAAAGTCTAATCCCTAATAATATAATGCTACCTGCCTGATATACAACTGCGATTCCTGAAAGACATCTAGAAGGGCATCTCTGAGATGTTTGGTGCCTCCTCAGTGGTATCACTAAAACACAGAGCTCGTGATCCCGTGGTCTTGGTCTTCTGTCTGAAGGTTCCTCCTCTTCCTTCTCAGCCTTCGGCTATGGGAAAAGGTGACAGCTTTCCGTAGATTTTCACGGCCGTAGACGAGGACGCCATCAGCCAGCCACGCCTCTTTAGCCAATCAACAGGGCTCATTTGTCATGTACATTAATACAGTGCAGCTGTGACTGAAATTACAAGCAAGACATTTAAATATTGGTCGTATTGGTTCACAACTGAGATTTTACATTTTGTATGAATTATAAATTGCAGTAGTGTCAGGGTGTGCGGTATGTATTGCTTTCAAACATGCATGTACAATGTTTATATTTTATACAACGTTACGCACAGAAAAGGTTCACTCGACGACTTTTTGGTAAACGCCGAAGAGTTTGCAGGTATTGCTTTTTGGAGAGAGCAATATTTTTAATCTGGACAAATAAAAGCCCGTGCGGGTACCTACACGCCCGTGGAAAGAAGACGGCTGAATGTGATTCGCTGCTAGAGCAATTTAGCGTTGCGCAATCCTGCATTAGGAGGAGGGCGAACTCATCCTCTGTGCCAAGGGCTGGGTGTGCAACCTGCACTGTTCCAGCTTCTGAATGTTTACACACATTTCTCTACAAGGTTATCGGAGCACAACATGCTGGAGCACATGTGGAGTGAGCAATGCTACTGAATTCTGAATTGCTACTGAATCCTACTGGTCTTGTGGGTGATGTTAGGCTTCATAACCACCACCTTCGTTCTGAAGACCCCGGCACTGCTAGTCTATAGTCCCTTCCACTTTAGACCAGGATGTAAGGACACTTGTCTCTTTTGCTCCACCTGGCATGAACCACCATGATCTGCAAAGGTGCTCAGTGTCCCCACCCACCTTAGGCAGCACACACTCACACGCTGGGACTCTACCTTCCGCATGGCTTTAGAGGTCACGGTCCCCACACCTTCTGCAGTTTCTCTGGCGTCCAAAGGACAAATACTTGCTTATCCGTTCATATATCTGTTAAAACCTTTCAAACGCACATCCACAGCTCCAAGCCATCCTGTAATGTGTTGGGACTGCATACGTCCCCACACACTGCACAGCATTTAACGGAGCCAACGATACGATGTCCGACAGAAATGCTGCTTTCAGCATGAGTTTGACCCTGCAAAGTCAGGACAATACCCAGTGTGACAATCATGCGCTGAGAACGATGACCCATCTCTGCATCTGAGCTGGAGCTGAAGTGTTTAGGACTTATGATTTACTATCCGTGCAAATCTCCTTCCCTAACAATCAGCTCCGAAACGTCTTTCTCAGTCACTACTTTTGTCCTCTGCAGGAAGTAGAGTCCAGGATACGTAAGCAAGGAGGTACATTTCTCCTGTGTGCTGAAGAAGCTCGCAGCCATGGTGCCCTGACAGCAGTGAAGGCTGAAGCATGTTTGATCGCTTCAATTTTGTCTGTAGATGGATGAATCTCTAGCAAATGTCCCAGATTTTCAATATATATATTCAATCAGATGAAGGCCAGGCGATCACATACTCTACCTGCTGACTGACATAAACGTAGATGGAGCAAACATTACCCAAACCTTTCTAAGGATCTTAACTGGGATTGTGTTTTATATATCAACATCTGATGTCCTCTCTGTCTGATTCCAACATTTTTTTTAGATATATCGACTGACCACTTCCAAATATCAACAAATTTGGATGTATTTTCACAATGCACAGTGCAATGTTTTCATTGTGACACGTTAATTAACTGACACAACGCAACCAGCATCACGGCAGAACTGAAGGAAGCTGTAGAGAGTCACGACAGTTGTCAGGACAGTAGTCAGGACAGTAGTCAGGACAGAAGTCAGGACAGAAGTCAGGACACAAGTGGTGGACTGCAGTCTACGTCGAAGACTTACTGACACTGCCTCTGTGTGTAGTTGCGTGCGTGCTTCAGTCACCTATTATTGCCATGCTTCAAGCCCCAGTTTGCTCAGCTTCGTAAAGGTGCGTCTGTGATGCGTCTGGGTCCTTTGCCCCTCCTGTAATATTTGCTTCAGAACCTTCCTGCCCATCGGTCTGTGTATCACTGTATCAGTGGCTGTGGTCCAAATACAGTGACATTTGGAACATGAGATGAACACAGCTCGCCCTAATTTATCCAGATCTCTGAATCTAGCTGGTGTGCAACTGGATTGGTTTATATCTCTGAGGAAATGACAGGTTATTCTCTCTATATCTCTATTTCTCGCTCTCTCTCTCTCTCTAGCAGTTGTGTGGACAAACCAATACATCTGTTTCCAGAATGTTTGTGTTACCTCTATTTTGTGGAGTACTGTAATCACCTTTAAATGATTTGATTTAACGTTGCTTATTCAAACATGTGCCTTTGCAAATGCAACCCAAAATGTTGCATGTCCTAATTTAGGAGCAAATTTAAATAAAACGATTGCATTCCTGATATGTGGATTCTGCGATACGCGTACAAGACCAGCACAGACTGGACACTGGGAGTTAAAACATGATTACCTGGGTTTTCTTAAAGATGAACTCTCAAATAAATACATACCTCTTGACAAAATCATATTTTAAGGGAAATAACCATTGGTGCCATTTGGTCTATGTAGATAATTTGGCAAGAAAATTGCACCAAGAATTGCCAAGGAATGCGTCCATAGAAACTCTGTTGTTTGGTGTCTGTTGAGTAAGTGTAAAATTACACACTTATTCAACATTATATTATTATATAGTCTATTTAATGTACAATTGCTGTCTTTATTTAAAATGTTTGCTAGGCTGGCAATGTTAATAGGCTGGCAATGTTAACAGTCTATAGTCATATTTACCACATTAAGTGGATTTAACACCATTTAAACAACTCATGGGTTGTATGAGTTTTAGCTCAATTGGACGCCAGCCAGCGTCCGGCCAATGTACCCACTGTCCTAAATTGGTTGTCAACCAGCGTAGACCCACCGGCCAAGATGTGATTGACCCAGCGTGATCTCCCAACGACATGCCAACGTAAGCACCATCACGGAGCCAACGCTGAGTCAATGCCTACATGCTATTTGGGTGGGCTCGTGAGAACCAAACCCTGTGGTTTCTTGTACGGTAGTAGTTTCCAGTGAACGATTTAAGATATTTTACTTTCCAAACCTATTAAAAGTAGGCTCAACAATAGACTGAAATGCGTTGCAGGGACAGAAAAACACGAGCTGTGAAACGTTTCTGTGCAATATTTGAACACATCTGACAGCTTTTTCATATCTTGAAGGACACCTAAAACGTAGTGGCATCCCTCACTAAAACACACCTGCACAAACAATCCGAAGCGTTAGGTATATTATGTGTTACATATAGCGAGATTCGTGCCACAAGGACAAGTAACATATTCATAACTGACGTTGAGCGCATATGTAAGCAAGGTCATAGCATGTGCAAACTTTGGGGGGAAATTAGATTGAGCAAGTTTATATTCTTACTGTGAATCTTGGGACTCCCTTTGCGATCGTTCGTGGGAGTTAGGTCCGCAAACTGCACCCGGTGTCCGGACATTATGGCCAACTCTCCGGCCAGATCAGAGCTGCAGGGACGCCGCTCGACTCCTTAACTCTTCCACTTGTATGTGAACTTTTCGCAATAGATCAGCTCCGTTCAGTCAGTTGCGTCTCGATAGTCTTTGAGCATACGAATCCGGTCAGCTTGGCTTATAGACCGAGCTACAGCGTCGCTTGTCTCAGTATTTGTCTTGTTCGTTTCGTTAAGCGCTGCTGCGGACCGCTGTGCAACTCCGCTCTGCTGATAGCGTCTCTGTGCGCTTCGTATAACGACGAGGACTTCTTCACCGAGGAAGGACCAGGGAGAGACCCACAGATGAGGAGGGGGAGAGCTACAGACAGGAACTGATTTCAGTCCCCAAATAAATAAATAAAAATGAACTTAAATGTGACTGCAGCCTGTGACGTCATTGAGGTTTTAGGTGGTTTTCTTTGTGATAATCCCGTTAAAAGTTTTGACACATGGGTGGAGCTGGAACGTGTGTGTGTGTGTGTGTGGCAGTGCAAATCAAATTCATAAGGAAATTCAGGTCAGTAGAACTTCTGAACACCTGACTCCAGGTAACCTTCTTTCGCATTCTTTCATTTAATTGCCTTATCTATTTAAACCATTTGTTCTGTCTTCTTTGTTAAATAATGTTGGATATATTCTAATTATAATTCACATAAAGACCAAATCATATTTTAGGAGGCATAAGGAGCATCAGAAACCAGCATAATTTCAAATAATTAATAAAAGCATTTCTTAAAAATGTATAACGATGGTCAAAATCTCTTAGCAACACTAACATGGTGAACGCTCTGACCTGCCCGGCCACAGGGAACCACAGTCTCATTACGCTGATGTACATCATAATCATTACAGATTTCTGTATTTAGTGCGCCCAGTCAAGTAAAGACTCCCGATGGAACAGGCGCAGGGTCTAGCTATGATCAAGTATGCCACCTTGTGGTTGAAGCCGGGAAAGACACAAGAGGCACGAATTCATCGCTCACTCGGTCTCCGTCACGCTAATTTCATCGACTCTATTTCCTCTTCTTCTCAGGATTCAGACGTTGACGTATTAAAGTACCATATGAGAAGAAACCTGATACACTTATTGCGATATATCATTATTTGTTGCGAACTACTCCTGGTTTTAACACATTTACCATAACTATCGAATACTAGTTAGCAGAAATTGTGAGGATTAAAATGCATAAACCAATATAGTTTTGGTTTCAAGAGAATAAAGTATCTTTCCTCATTTACATTATGGTTGTAGTTCCTGAAACCATTTGCTACTAAGCCCGCATACAGAGCAATTGACATCGCTTTCCCGTTTCTGCTGCTCAACAACATTCAAAACACATTAAAGAGCGTTTTAATTCACTCAGGTGTGCTGGGACCAAGGAGCGCATGCGCAATGAGTAGTGCCAGGTCAGCGCACTTTCCAGTACCGCGGTCAGGAAATAATAATGTAGAATATAACATTATGTTTCACATTGTCAGAATTCCAAAGATGTTTAAAGTTAAAAGTGAAACTGGCAAATGAATATGAATAACCTAGTTTTACATAACATAACAAAAACATGTCTCACGGGGTCTGTGTGACATCATTTCCAGATGTGGACGTATACTTAACACAGACCGGGTCTAAGCACCCAGATCACATTCATTATGATCTTCGGAGGCAGCATTTGTGCTCAACACTAAGAGTCAGTAATGTCATCATAAACAGGTGAGAGTGATTTATTTACAAACTTATTTATTCATGGAAATTTTCCTATCTAGGTTGTGCAATGTAGCAGAGGGAAGGTGGATTCACCCCCAGGTAAACTTTCCCTACAAGTTTGAATAGAAACACATCTCAAAGAAAAACTTGTAAAGAAGCATCTTTCTTGCTGACACAACATTTTAAAAAGCAAAATGTGTGCAGGATATCTTGTGAAGCATAACTTCTCCAAAATAATCCCAAAGAATGCCCTGTACCTTCAGATCTACTGAACATTCAGATCTCGATTCCCCCTGAGTTATTTGGATAACCGAGAAACTGAGAAGCCACCTCTCATTAAATACCCCTCAAATCAGTGAGTGCTGGGCAGAACACTTCCTTTGTTTTCCTAATGTGGAAAGAAGCCATGCGATTGGCTAATCCCTATCAGTGATCAGCAGATGAGACCAATGGCCTGTAACGCAGCAAAAGTAAATCTCATTCGTCCTTTAATTAGAAGCATTATGTTTAGCGTGCTCCAATTACAAGCCAAAACAGGTGATCCTCAGGTCTTGTTGGCAGTGAAGGCCAATTCAGAAGCCTAAAGTGAACCGTAATACGACCGCAAAGTCGTATTACAGCCAAAAGTCCTACTGGTGCAGGTTACTTAGATAAAAAGGTCATTTGTTTGTAGAACTTGGTAGCAGTTCACACAGTTTGGTATATCTTGCAGTCACAGTAAGATGCAGCTACTCTCCACAGAGACGCTGAGTACAACGTCCTGGTGGAACTAAAGGTACTGAGATACTGGCTGGTTGTACGGTCCATGTGCTAGGCTTAGAAACGTGAACAAAAATAACATTTTTATTACAGCACTGAAGTAGTCTCTGGTTGACTGGTTTAATTCTAATTAAAAATGTCAGAATTCAGTTTGTAAAGCGTGGACCCAGTTCAGCCAGCCAAATGACTGCAATCAAAGCAACATACATATGAACTAATGGACCGCCGTTTATGATTCTCTGACCTTCCTCACATGTATTACTGACCAAGCTAACACTCCCATTTGGTTGACGGTGTGATCTCGCAGCCTATAAACAGCCCAATCGTACATTTCAGGTCTGTTCTGTTCTATCATTTCTTGCATCATAAGCGTGACTCCCATTAACTCACACAAAAGCAGGAAATGTTTTTTTATATTACAAACTACCCTTACAAGAAAGGGAAACCTGTAGAAGAATTTAACTGTTGATATCACAACAGCTTAATGATCAAACATATTTGATCAAATATACTATATATAAGTTATGATTTAGAATTTACTATTTTTATAATACATTGAGTCATTTTTATGTAGTCATTCTTTATGTAGATAAAAATTTATATACAAAATTACACACTAGATTTGCCTTCTATAAAACTTCTATAAAAGTTGTATTTGGTCTATACTATACTATACTAGGAATGTGCTACACTATTGAAGGTGATGGATTAGAGTCCACAGAGACAGCGTGATATTTGGCCTCTGACATCAGACCACTGAGGTCATCTCTCTATATCCAAACTGGCTTGCTTGGCCATACCGGATTTTTTGAAGTATAAACATTATGAGCAACTGAAATTGTTTGAATGATACTTCATTCATACTGATTCCAAATCTACATTCAGGGATCAAAGATATTTGACAGTGACCACGATGATCTTCAAATCTATCAGAATAAGCCAAGTTTAAGTGTGACAGTTTAGGATGTCTCCAGTCACTCTTCTTTATGAATCCACTGGGGAATTTGATACAAAACAACACTGGATCAAAGCATATTATTATTAAAGTATATTATTGTATACTATATGGATATCCCATAGTAAAAATTAATAGTTTAGTTTCTATTATATTATAGACCTCTGTATCTATACCACATATCACAGAAATGGAAGCTACTCTTCTATGGAGAATGATTGTCATGCCAAACATAAATTCTGTCAGTAATGCATCCAGACAAGCATGGAAGAGGAAGGATTTATAACTGTAAATCATTGTTGTTTATCAGAAACAGAAACGCACAGAACCAGGTCATCTCCACGCTGAACTTGAATAACGGTGTCAGTGTGAACACAGAACAAGCCTCGGAATGTTAGAGCTGACATCACCTTACATAACGATCAAGTCAGCGCTACACTTATAATAATTTTATTCTTGATGTTTTATTGTGATAATCAGCCTTCGAACAAATCTACTGCTGTAATAAGAACTGACAACAGAGCTCATTAAAAATTATAGAATTTATTTTCAAAGCCAAATTTATCAAGCTCGTTTTTTTTTAACTAATCATCAAAATGTAACACAGTTGTAGAAGTCACAGACTGCAAGAAAAGTCCCTTCAGGAAGCTCCTTCACTAACGAAGACAGACACCAATGCCAGTTAAGTGCTACACACTCCAGTAAGGAAGAGACCATGTCTGCCCTGGTTCTTACAGAAACACGGGTAAGAATAGAGGCAGGGATTACTCGGTAGGCATATACAAAGGCAACCTGGGAACATTCACATGACTGAACCAACTTTGCGTCCACGTATCATGCAAATTCTTGTGCACTGCACTTAAATACACTGATAGAAAATGATACAAGGCTAGAATAAATTAAGGCATTTTGAACACATGGAATCGGAAGTGCAATCAGTTTAGAAAAAACAAAAATACAGTATATCAGTACAGTGTTCCATGGTGGCGGCTGTTCCTGGATCAGTGTCTCTGGGCGTCCGGTTTTAATGGAGGCCGTTCTGTTCTATGTACATTCTGGAGAGGGACGCTGCCATGGATTTGGCCAGCTCCTCGTCCCGTTTACGCTGCACCTGCGTGCGACGGCACCAGCTCTCGTATTCCGGGTTCGGAAGGCATCGGTCCAGCAGCACGTCGTAATGCCCGTTACTCAGCCAGCTGAGCCAAACGGCGGGCTTAGTGGAGTCCTCCTCGCCCAGGAAGTGGACCATGGTCGACACGGTGGGGCTCTCCAGGCTGCCGCCGGTGGTCAGGTGGATGTTGACGTTGAGCATCTGGCTCATGGCGAGCAGCTCCGGGTAACCGGCCCAGGCTCCGTCCTGAGCGGCGCCGATCAGGAACTCGCCGACGTCGCCCTCGATGATCGGGCTGAACTGGTCGAGGTGGTCGGCGATGTGGTGGACGGTCTGCTCACGGAGGTCTCTGTGCATGGACTGATCCCCGTACGCGGCTTTTGAGATGGCGCGGTAAAGGCAGTTCCCGTCGGGGATGATGTGAAAGCGGTATTTCCTCCTCTCCTGGAGGTATTTGTTTTGGCGCTCGACCTCCGCTAGGTACTGAGTCACCTTCTGGGTGAGGTCACTCCTGCTCGTGGACGAAACGGGTTCCTGTAGAATGCGCAGCTCAAAGGTGGGCTCCTCGACGCCTTCACACTCATCGTCATCTTCCTGCTGAGCTTTGGAGTTAATTTGGTCTTTGACTGGCAGAACAACGTCAGAAGACTGTTCGCCACTGCACCTCGACACAGCTCTGCGTGAACAACTTTGTGGAGTTGTAACATCGTTAGGCACGCACGCCTCTTCCTGTTCATGCAGACTATTATTGTCCCTTCTTGATAAGCTATCAAACATTAGCGAGCTGCTCTCATTTATCTTAGCGTTATTCTCAGAAACCTCCGGTCTGCACTTTATACGTCCAAAAAGATCGTTAATCAACTCAGCATCCGGCTCATCCGTATTCCTCTCTGTACACGGAAGTCTTTGCGGCTCTACAGAAGCCCGTTTTGATTGCGGATCCTTCATAATATGAATAGGGACGGATTTCTCCACACCGTCCGGCCGTGTGATGATGATCTCCGCTTTGGATGTGTAGAAACCCGGCCTCATCGGGACAGCCTCGTAGCAAGAAAAGGCAGGCATGTTCGCGTCTTTCTGATCTTTCTCAGCTAAATCTTCTGCGAGCGACGTAGCACTAGTGTCGGAAAAGTTTAAATCCTCTCCGGTCGATTTGTTCCCACTACTAGTAGTGACGGTTGTCGAAACTTTCCGAGAGGAACCGGGGTAATGTGTTAACGTGCTGCTATACAACTGCATTTTCTGAGTCCTCCCTTTATACAGTGTACTGGTAGCCTCCGTGTTACCGAAAGATGACAACACCGGATAAAAATACACTCTGTCATCAATATCATTAAAGTTGTGAGGCGCGTTTCCATGAGTCTTCGGTATTACCGCTGTCACAGAAGATCCATTTCTGTGTTCTTGCGTCAGGCCCACAGCCCCTAATTTTAGAAGGGTCAAAAGAAATCGGACCCTCCACTCCCCGGACCCCTACTCACCGCCTGGTCAAAAGTGGCCCGCTTTGGCTGATGACGGTGCCGTGAGAAATGTGAAGGATGTGATGTGTCACCGACCCTGTCGGAGCTTCTCTCTCTCTGCGGCTCGTGTTTACACTGCAGAGCGCGTCAGGGCGGCGTCGCAGGAGCGGAATGCGCAGATCTTGCCAACAGGCCGCCAGTTCCCATCAAAGCACTGACTGTAATGCAAAAAGAACGAGACACAAGCAAACTATACTGCCTTCCACCAAAGAGGAAGTCCCGCCTCGATAAAAAAAACTGGACTTTGCTGAGCCGCTTCATGAAAACAAACGAAATTTAAAGGATATCTGTGCATGGTCGTGGAAATTGGAAGCCAGGAGGTTTTTCCCCCTCACGAGAGCGTGTCCTTCTTTTAGTTATGCATTACATCACTTCGCATCATGGAACATCGTCGTTTGACCTTATATGGAATGTTACTCACGCTTTAAAAAGTGGTAAAATTGAATATTTACCAACAAAGCCCAAATCGACGAGCCACGCTCTGCGGAATGCACGCCTTGTGTCACGAGATAACTATACGTGTTATCCTGTATAGTGAACCAACATACCAACCGCGTCAAACTGTTTAGTCAAACTGTTTTCTACTTTGTACGAGTGTTGTCTTTGAAAGTTCAAAAACTGTAACCAAAATAAATAAAACCAAAATAAATAAAATAAATAAAAACTACAAATAAAAGCATAATAATAATAATACGTTTAATTTATATAACGCCTCAATGTCGCTTTACAACAATACAGGGGATGGGGAAATAATAGTAATATTAATAATATTAATAATAGTAATAATAATAATATCTTTAAATTCAATGAGTAAGGCAAAATCTAAAGAGTGAGCTATTGAGATCAAACTGCTGAAAGCAAAGAATGAAGTACTGACACTGAATACGCTGTCTTTTGTCTAAATTATGTTTTAGTTGATTTCCGCTGCTAATTTGTCTGGATGTATTTTATAGGATGTAACTGGTCTGTTGGGGAAGTGACATCACTGGATATATGACGGGTAGAGAAAAACTCCCGCGAGTCTGGATTTTAAATAGCACCCAATAGCTGCCAAACTGCGCAATGCATTCCAGATTTCATGCAGCCGATCTGACATGTGTTTCTGTCAACCAAAATAAAGCGTTACAGCGCTGCAATATTTTACTCCCACCCTGTAGACAAATACGCCTATTATACAGGATTGAAGCAAATTTTCCACTTGTTGTGTTTTTCACGCTTGCTTTAAAATAAAGAATCAATTTATATCTTTATCCGCTGAACAAAACTTGAAGAAATTTGTGGCTGGTCGATAACATGATAATTGCAACTTTCCACCAGAAGGTGGCAGCCAATCATTTCACAAACCTCCAGTATATTCCGCGAACACCCCGGTGTTATATGAAACTGTCAGGAGAGGTCGCAAAGGTACCTAATCTTCCAGGTCATTATGGCTGAATACATTTTTTACTATCGCACAAGCGCAGTAATATTTTTAGGAAACACAACAACGTGTTCTACTTCCAGTCATGCACACAACCCCCACCCCCCCAAAAAAAACAAACGCTTCTTAGCGCGAAACGTTGCTGCCTTTTTCTTAATTTTACTAAAACGTTAAACTAAAACATTAAATGCGATATTCAAGGATTCCTGTTTGGTTTAGAATCATAACTGCTTAAGCCCGTTTGTCCACTGCGTTTGTCCTGTAATAGTCAACTACTGCTTTATCAACTGCTCCAGATTACGAATTAAGGGCAGACGCATGACGTACGGCTGTCATGGACAACGGCCTGACCTATATTTTCCTGGCTCACTGCACTAAACAGATCGCCCTAAACCTTAAACTACGACCGCGCACTTCAGTATGTATTTTACAGTTCAGTTAATTTAAGGCATGCTTCTTATAAACGTCATATCTTGCTCAGCAATGCAGTGCATATCGTAATGCGTCATGAAGACAAAGTTTATAATTCATATTCGTTAACAACAACGGTGCTGAATCGAGTGAGGTTACTGCGGCGTACAGTAAACAAGTGCATATGCACAGAAGATTATCGGTGCTAAACTCCGTCAGACGCCTGTGATTTAAAGCTACATGGCGTCAGAGACGCAGCTGAAGAAACACGGGATTCCGCTTGGCAGCTTCTAATCCAAACGGTCAACCACGTATCACGCAGCGCTGCGACAACAGGAAGGTTCCACAGGGAGCTTCTGCGCTCCGGTTTCGTCCAGCACGGACATCTGTCACCGACGGGCCAGCGTCGCCTTTTCAGCAGTGTAATAAATGCTCTCGGACTCTCCTGCTGGTTCTGTTTAACGCAGTTTCTTGGGATAATATAATATAAACTTAGAAGGTTTTCATTGCAACGTTTGACGCACACAAAGCAACACTGGAATAGTCCAGTCTCACTGTGCTGTTGCATGACATACCGGTGATGAAACCAAAAAGCTCCAAAAATATCCTGCAGATTTGCCGCCCGATAATGATGATAACCTACATTCGTGATGCTCGCGCTTCCCGGCGCAGCAGCAGTCGTTAAAAGACAAACACGCTGCGACGGAAGCCACGCCAGCGGATAATTCAAATAAGAAGCAAACCGACAGATTCGTCGGATGCGATAAAAATGTCGTTTTACTCGTGTTAAAAATGGTTAAAAGCGGTTGACCGATCACTCTCGCTGGCTTTTCCGTGCTGATGTCAGATTTTTTTTCCCTCCAAGGGGGTGGATCTTCCAGCGTTGAGTCACGCAGCTGTCAAAGATAGCTGTCAGCCAGCTTCATGATCAAACACACACTGAATGAGAAAGACTGAGCCACCGAGAACGAGCCCGTCCCAGGTAGCCGACAATGTGTTGCGTCTCAAACCCATGAAAGCGTCGCCTAAACGATTCCTCGACAAAGAAACGGCACAGCGAGACGACGTTTCGTCACATTTTGGAGTATACGGTTTGATGATTTAGCGTAGAGGAACCGACACTTTGGAATAAATTCGACAACGCTGCTCTTCTCATCGCCAGCGTGAAAGGGGGATTTTTTGTTTTTTTTACGGATATGAAGACTAAAAGAGGTACGTACTCTTATTCCTTATCTTGCTGGGAGCCATACCTCGCAAAAAACCTGCATCGTTTGTATCGGTGTCGATCCTGAATGAAACGTCTTAATTAAAGTTGTCTATGATGGCAAAATTAGGCAGAAAACGCTTTGCTCGTGGCATGCTCGCTATTGTTTCCGTTCCAGACAAAACAGCCTTTTTCTCACCATGTGCTGGCGGGCTGTCAAAATGATCACTTTAGCTCATTTGTTCATGCTAATATTGTTTCGAAAAACACAAAATATGATTACTGAAATTACTGATTTTTAAAATTATATATATATATATATTTTTACATGTGGAATTGAATTCTTAAAGAGCAAAACCAAAATGGGTTTTGTGTTTCGTTTCTACTGTTGGCTCTTTTAATATAACTTGGAAATCAAGTTTTTGTGCAGGATCCCTTTTGTGTGTCGAGTTTAGAAGTTAGCCACGCGCTCACGGTGCGTGGAAAAGGATCTGGGCCACTCATATTGTTTCTTTCTAAGTTTTTTTCTGTGGGATACGAGGAACGTTCAAAAGTTGTGCTTCTAAGACCAGAGCTCGTTTCGTCGTTTCATTTCATTTGATGAGGAAAAAAAATCACTTTATGATTCTGTCTGAAATCGTGTGACGACGCTACATTCATTCCTGACCTCCTTTGTGAAGTTTGCTTGCTCCGCTTCCCTGAGGCGACGCTTTCGCATTCTCCGACCTCGTGTTACCGAGCACACACAATAGGGCTCTTTCTGTTCTCGCTTTCTAACGTCGTATTTCGAAAGAAGTACGACTTGTGAGTGTACGAAGTTCAGCGAAAAACCCATTGTGCCGAACTTGGGAGAGTTATTACAAGTTTTCGCCTCGAAGAAGGTCGAAAAAAACATTGTTTAAAGTATCAGAAGCCCACATTCTTTTGTTCGGGCTTGAGACGGGAGATTTGCAACAGGTCCTCCCCCCGTTTTCTCCCATACAGGCCGACGTAATTGGTCCTCTTCAAGTTGGAGGATTTTCGTCTAAATTACTACTGCATGCCTAAGACCCAAAATGATTTAGAATACTGTAGAATTATAAAATGGTGACAAAGAACAAGTTAATTCGTTTTACACCTACTGTAATGTTTTGATACCAACATGCCAGCATAAACGTTTGAAATCACCATGTGTATAAGAAAACGGTTGATATGCTTTCAGTTCAGTATATTTTATAAAATGATAGTCTGTTTCAGAAGCCTACGTAATATAGCCTGCTTTAATCATTTTCCTCCACCGACTGTTAAGTGCAGTGAACAAGTTTTTGTTAAGACATGTTGGAGCCCTGACACAGTGTAGAAACACTCTTTATAAACCCTTTCCCATCATCACATGGCCGGATGTGACAGCAAGGATCTGACACATCAGCTGCTGGGTGTACACACACACACATGCACACACACACAAGCGTGCATGCATAAACATGCAGATATCTAGAACCTTGTGTGTGCTGTTTTGGAATTTGGAGTTGTGGAGGGAGAGCTTGTGTGTTAGGGGGAGGGGAGAAGTGGAACCTAGGGGTTGACAATGGGTGGTCATTTGTACCCCTCACACACACGCGCACACACAGCAGAGTAACAGACTTACTCACTCACTTGCTCACTCTTCCATATGCATTCCTCCAGCCACGACTCAGTTGTGATCATTTCGCAGCATTGTCACACACACCCCTACGCGTCAACATTGTCAGCACCCGTAACACGTGAACACACACACACCGAGCACTCAAAGTTGATACCGTTTCCCTCCGCCGAGCACAAAACCTTCATGTTCTGAAATGTTGGCTTTTGTCTCTGGCATGTAGGTGTGCTGGCTGTCTCTGGCAGCGAGACAGAAGACGAGGACAACATGGACGTGCCCCTGGACCTGTCGTCCAGCCGAGGGGCCTCAGCCAAGAGGAAGAGACGGGGCAATCTGCCCAAGGAGTCTGTCCAGATCCTCAGAGACTGGCTCTACGAACACCGTTACAACGCCTACCCGTCAGAGCAGGAGAAAGCTCTGCTCTCCAAACAGACTCGTCTCTCCACGCTCCAGGTACACAGCCGTGCGAGGTTCAGGTGTGAGCTGTTAGGTAGCTGTCGCGTTCTTACGTGAGCGCAAAAAAAAAACCCCTCCAAACTCGACAGTTTTTTTTCCCCTTCTGACATTAGCCGTGCGTAATTTAGGAATGTGTTTTAAAATAGAAAATTATGAAGAGACCACTTCAGTAAATGACTGGGCAGGGGAATTTCTGAGGTTTCATCTTCGTTGATCAGTAATTCGCTCGCGTGGGGGGGCAGTCAGCTAACTGGCTTCAGAGATTTTGTTCAGGTGACGTGTGAAGGGAAACTGAAAGGCTTTTGCTATCATAATTAGCAGGAAGTAAGAGAGTGCGAGATATTTCAAGTTATTAGAAGCTGTGGCTTTGTTTTAAGGTGAGGTGCTGGTCATCGCAGCGACACAACCCCCTGTCCCTACATGAAGTACACACTTCCTTTGCCTTCAGTCAATGGAGAGAATTCCTGTGGATAAATCGAGTGAAGAACTGTTGTGAGTCATTTCAGAGAGATGGAGGGGGGAGGGAGAGAGGGAGAGAGAGAATATCTAACAGTCAGGAATTCCCCCACACTCCGCCAGCTGTCTACCAAACAATAGTGAGACACAATACACACATTAACATGGAGAAGACCATCAGTTTGTGTGAGGCTATCCACAGACACACAGTATAAGCTTGTTAGCATAGTGGGGGCCAGAATCATTTCTCCATTGAAGTCAGTGGAGGACCAGAATTGCTGGTGTGAATGTTTGTCTTCACACCATACTGACCGAAGGAAATATTTGTACTTCAGTGTCTGTTTGTATAGCGAGAGAATGTCCACAAAGAAGTCAGAAATTCTAGATCTTTCAAGATGAACATGCACCTCGGTATGTTTAAGGCAACAGAAACAAAATACATTTGCTGTGTGTCAACAGGAATGACATCAGCTCAGGACATCGATTCTAACTGCTTCCATATTAAATATTCCAGAGGTATTTCATGGACAGGTCAGATTAGCTGCTTGCGGTTCGCAGCGATTGTCACTCAAGCTCGCAAGCAGCCTTCTCATTACCATAAAAAGCTCACACCTGAGCACCGTGTTGCCTACAATACAGCAACACTTTGCTCAGACGGGACAGGAACAGGCCTTTAACAGGAGATGCGCGCATTAAGTCCAAATTGCGGTCACTCAAAGTGTCACATTTGCATTCGAGTGAGTCTCTGTGCTCGAGACGCCTGGTGTCACACCGTGAAGAGAGTTGCTCCATTAGCATTACTAAGAGCCTCGGCAAAGGAAACAGATGCATGCACAATGCCCAACCATTACCGTCCCACCACCATTATGATCTTGGAAGAAAAGTCTTCCCTGACCTTAGGCAATCTGTAGGCATGTAGGAACAGTATGCAGAGTGAAGTTTGTCTGCTCAGCTGTTTCTCCAGTGAAGAAAATAGCTGCACTTCATCACGTGTAGCAGGAGCGACCCTTTCTTTCTGAAATGAAACTCAAACAGGGAAGTTCTGAATCGTGTAAGAAAAAAAAATAGTTGGAACTGTATTTAGGAACCTGAGGTCTTGGGGGGGGGGGGGACGCCCACCACTAGTTGGAGACGTAGCTCTAAGAATGTGGCCTAACCTGAGTCTGTCTCTGTCCCTGCTCAGGTGTGTAACTGGTTCATAAATGCGCGCCGACGGCTCCTCCCAGAGATGTTGAGGAAGGACGGCAAAGACCCGAACCAGTTCACCATCTCCCGCCGCGCCAGCAAGGGGGGCGAGGCGCTCAGCGACAGCTCGCAGTCTCCCAAACACGGCCTGCCTGCCGGCGGAGACACCTACGAGCCCGGCTCGCCCCACGGCGCCGTTCCCGTCTCCAACGGCTACCCCAAAAAGGTCCCGTCGCCCAAAACGCCGCCCTCGCCCGCCCTCCCCCGACCCTCCGTCATCTGCCACACCACGGTCACGGGCACTGCCCCGCAAGCCGGCCGGCCAGGGGGCTCCAAAGTGGAAGGGGCAACGGAGCTGCCGGTGGCGGGCGAGGCGGCTACGTTCGGGTGCCAGGTGGGGGCGGGGCTGAGCGCAGAGGGCGGGGCCAGCCCACAGAGTGGCCTGTTCAACACGCCGCCGCCCACCCCACCAGACCTCACGCAGGACTTCAGTGGCTTCCAGCTGCTGGTGGATGTGGCGTTGAAGAGAGCTGCCGAGATGGAGCTGCAGACCAAGCGGCTGCTTGCCTGAAGCCTGGAGCGCCCCCCGGAGGCCCGGAGCACGAAGCGGACGGCCCAGTCTCATAAACGTTTGTTCTATGAACTCCTCCCCCACTCTCTCTCCACACACCCCGACCCTTTTAACATGAACTCTGTGGGGAGTTCAGAGCCATGACTGAGTGAAAGGAAGTTAAAAACAAAACTTAGAGAGAAAAAAAATCATAAAGGCCTGATCATTTCTATTTTTGGTAAATGTAAATCAAACTGATACAGATCCGTTTGTCTAAAACCATTTCAACGTGCCTTGCCAGTCATTTCTATTTTGTATTTCATTTACTTGTATATAAATATATGTCTATCATCTTTTTTTTGCACACAGGGGACCAAAAATGTATAGACAAAAGTTGTCTGTCTTAAGTCTTTCTTAATTTTTTAGGAAGAGTGGATCGTTCCTTTTCTTCCTCAGTTCCAGTTTCTCACTCTTGCTTTGCAGAAGCTCGGCTCTGGGATCGTTTGTTTCTGCCTTGTTTTTACGGAACAACTCTGCAGTTGTTTATTCTGTCCCATTCTTTTGCACAAAATGGCAGGTCATCTCAAGTATCTTAAATATTCTTCTTTTTTTCCTCTATATCTCAGATGAACCTTAATCACTACTGTTCCAGGTCATACTGTGTCTCGTAGTAATTCAGTTTTTTTGTTTGTTTATTTTTTGGTATTGTTGGATGATGTAAAGGAAACTTGTTATTTTTGGATGCTATGTTTAGTATGATGCTTTTTGTTTCATTTCTTTTGAGGGATATTCAGATGTAGCAGAACTATAGTCTGAGATTATTTCCTCAGTGTAGAAACGGCCAGTGAATGTGCCCCACCCCAACCACCACACCCACCCACACCCACAAACACCCATCTGCCTATTTCACACCGTCCCTAACACCCCCCCCCAAGCCCCCATCCACCCGTCAATCCCCACCACCCCCTCCACACAACCAGACACACACACCTCAGACAAGTACAAATGAGCTTGAGGAAGCAACACTACATGATTGGTATGTGTGGACTGTGCCATTTTGGTATATATATTTTTTGTCATGTTGAGACCACTTCACATGGAAAAAGGAAAATGTTTTTTTACATCACCAAAAACAGAAGAAAGGTTGAATTGCTAAAGGCTTTGGGAGTTTAGATGCATGCATCGTAGCCAATGTGATGTGATGCCCAAGGATGTGAGTCCTCTTTCATACTGTGCAATGTTTGTGGCAAATTGGGGTCACATAGTGTTTAAATAAAGTTTTGTTTTCTACAAAATAATCCCAGAAGGCCTCATTTCTGGAAAGTAAAAGCCCCAATTACTAAAATCCAGGGTTAAAAGTGCATTGATGACTTCATTCCAGCACTCAATATAACTTGGAGAAGACAAACTTTTTTTTTTTTTTCCTGAAGCCCATAAATAGAAAGTGAGCTGGATATGCAGCTCCAGCAGCATTTGAAGAATTGTGTACAGATGTCAGGACAGACGAACTTTGGGAACTTTGGTGGGGAAAGAGGCTACCTGGACCAGGTGTGGGGAAGCCCACGATTTAAAGATACTACCGGCCTGCTTTAACACCTCGCACACATCAACCATGATCCCTTTTCATTACGGCATGTTTCTGCAGGCTATCGCTAAACTGTGCATTCCTCTCTCATCCTGTGTGCGCCTCACAAGAGCACCAATTAGCATAATCCTGCATTTAATTAGCAAGAGCCAGCACCAGACGTCAATGACGGCTTGCCAATGGCGTCTGTGTGTCTCTGCCTACACACAATGCTGACAGATTAGCAGAGACACGTTTGCCCTGGATGTTTAATTCGCACTGTTAAGCAGCTGTTCCTTCCATTGGACCTTTCACAAAGCCCAGGCTGAAACAGATTTCTTGAATGAGGTCTTTTGTAGCCTGTTGTATGTATGTATGTATGTGTATATATATATATATATATATATATATATATATATATATATATATATATACACACTGGATATGCTCCAAATCCTTTGGCTTGGGTACAGAAACGTGAAACTTTCTTCGATCAATTGGGCCATTTTATCGGCCATTGAGTGGGTGGGGTGGGTGTTAAGGGGTTGAATGTGAGCAGAATACATTATTGATCAAGATACAATTGGAATCCTGTTTGACTCCGGCAGAACCACTGATTCACGTTGGAAGAAGGTTAACGGAATCGTTGAGGGAAATATCAGTGTCTCTCTTACCCAAAATTAGACATGTTTGATGTCTAATGTTTTTGTACTGGAGCTACAAGGTTAATGTAGCTAGTCATCCGGAATCCTCTTCATGAAGAGGGACATAAAGACATAAAAGATTATTACGCATGTTTTAAATGTACTAGATTATATGTGTATCATGGTGCAAGCAAGACAGCAGAGGCCTATGACACTCTAGATGTCTGCTCCCCTCCAAACCACGGTCAACAACCCTGCACGACTGGGGCGAGAGGTGGGGACTGAGCGTCCCATATCTGTATCTAAAGAGGGAAGTTATTAACCGGACTGCAGAAGTATTCAGATCTAAACTTTGGGATTGTTTCTGAGTCCTGACGAGTATGTTTCCTTTGGAAGCGGAGAGGGGAGGGATCTCAGGAAAGGTTCTGACCCTGGTTCGGAACGTTTCATTCTAGGTACCAATAAAGAGGTTAAATCACAGCGGACAAATGACAATAGGCAAGGAGATTATTCTGGTATATCACGCAGCATAATAGCAATGGAACGTCAAATGTTTCTGGGTAACTGTTCCTAGTGTTATCAGTATTTAAGAAGTCCTAGAATGTAACCTTGCGGCACACCAAACGTTCCTTCTGGATGGCTTGAGGATTTCAAATTTACATTTACACACAAACCCATAGTGGAAAATCAGATAAGATTTGATCTAAGACAATTCCATGCCTCTAATTCTAAGATGATTTTTTTCATGGACCTATGATGTCAAATGCTAATATTGAGAAATTCTAAGTAAGTGATGCAACCCTGTTCAGAAGACAAAAACTTCTTTTAGATTTTGTTCTACCTTATACAGTGCTGTCTTACTTTAATGAAACCTAAATTGGGCAATTCACAGAGTTACAAATTTCTGATCAAAGGGCTAATTACTAATTTTACAGATTTAGGTATATTGCCAATGTTTACAGAAGAAATGTAACATTAACAGAAGACTGATTACATCAGGTAGCATCTGATTTGGATATATAACCTGCAGGTAGCAACATTAACATCAGCTGCAGCGTATGATAAAAAATATGATGTTTGGTTCTGGTTAAAAAATTGTTAGGTATGCAGGTTTGAATATTTATATGGACTATTAGGTGTGGGGTTTGGAAAGGTTTAATGCATACTTTACATTTTATGTAGTTTATTCACTACTTTCAATTCACAGCAGAGTATAACTACTTCAGACGCTGTCTAGTTAATGTAGATACTATACTGAATAGGAACAGCAGTTTTTTACAATTCTTAGTTTCTACATGTAGATTTAAATGATAGTAATTAAAATGTTAGCATTAAACCATTGTTGTATTTTAAAGGCAGGTCATTTTGATTTGCACACACACACACAATTTTTTTTTAAAACATTCAGTACAACTGAGTGGCAGTTCAGTATTTTAATGAGCAAACGTCCAGACACGTGCCATACAGTAACTATGTAGTAACATTAATTACAAAATGTGTGTGGTTAACATGTTATTAGATGTAAGTTGTTTTACATTTACACTCAAGAACATTCATGTATTTACAAACAGTTGTTTAAATAATTTTTATGCTTCAGCACAAATTATATAGTCAACCCATCTATACTTCCCAGAATGCTTTGTGGCTGGTGCTCAGTCTTGTTTTTTTGGCAACTATCCGGAATAAAACCTTTGTTTATATTTTTCACATTGTTAAAAAAAATGACATTTTTATACGTTTTATCAAACACAAATATCAAATTGACAACAGTTTTTAAAGTCAAGAACTGAAAACAATGTTGCTCACAATTATACTGTCAAGTTATTATCGACTAAGCAAGAACCTCTAGAACATCTACTCCCACCTTCCTACTAAACTAAAAACAGAAAATAAAAATTAAATAAATACAATTCTTAGTAAATCAATATATTATTCCAGGTTAATTTAATTCTACCTTTATTTATATTATTTTACTTTCACAGGAGTATTGAGCCTTTAAGTGTCACCTACTGATTGTCCTTTAACATTCTAGTTGTTTAAATATTGTTGAAGTTTTCTAAGACATGAGATGAAGCCCTTCAGAGCTGCACTCCATGTTAATATTCCAGTGGGGCTGGTAGAAAAGTTTCCAAAAGAGTCCTAAGTGACTATGTAAAAATCTTCATAGCAGTGTGTGAGAGCAAATGTATTCCTTACGCATTTCACTACTACAGTATGAGATGAGAGCAGTTTGCAGAAACACACATTTCCATACACACACTCCATATAGTCTCTCCTGAGGCTATGTTGTGCATGACTATCATAATTCCATAAATTAAGGCTGAGAATTTAAACGTCGATAATATTTAAAACAACCACTAACAACCACAGTAGAAAGGGCTTTGATAGTGCATAATGACACGAACAAAACAGTCTTTTTTGGAACATAAAGATACTGAAACCACCAGAATGGCTGAACTCTACACAAAAAAACCCCAAACAAACCAGCTGCTTGTTGTCTGCCAGTGGTCTGTTTCATATTTTAAGTGAAAATGAACATTTTAATGGGCAGTAGATATGAAATTCATAAATATATATTGGAGTATTTAGGTACTCGAGTGCATCTAAACATTTGTTTGTAGATCATCACAACAGAGCAGCACTATCTATCAAACATGAATTCAACAGTTTGATTAGTATTTTTATAAATACAAAAATAATCAAATTTACGATATTCTTTCTACATATGTGTGTCCACGTGCACTTTTAATTCCATTATATTCTGAAGAGTTGGGGAGGGTTGTGTATGTTACAGTTGGTCAGCTGTGCTACATTTCAGTTCAAAAGAGAAACGCTTTGGATTAAGAAACAAATTAGGAAGCTCGTTGAAACATGCGTCATAAACGTGTCGATGGCACACGTGTGCACGCTGTGCACACGCACACACACGCACACCTACACTCACACACATACACACACACACACACACCCCTCTCTTGGCCATAGATGCTACAATAAAAAAGTTAATTTTGTCTCTTTTACGATCGTAATATTAATAATATAATAGTAAAATAGTACATTGTGACGATGTATAGTATGTCATGAATTCAAAAGGCACCTAAGCTCATAGATGCAGAGCCAGTCCTTGTGAGTACCACCAACGCCTTCAACGTTCATTTGACTGAATTCAATTTGGTGCTTCATAGTTGAATTTCTTGAATTCTGCTTCCATTACCACATGTACGAGATTAATTTAAATAATCACATCCTTTCTCAATAGAAAATATTGATCTTATAGATTTGATCTACTATACAAAATGCTTTGTACACATATAGTGACAGGAAATGTTAGATAGCAAAGTTGAATATTGTAAGAATAAAGACATTTATATAGATGATTAAATAATCAATGCAACTTTAAACAGAAAAGGCAATGTAGGAGACACTTTAGAGGGACCAGAATTGTACTTAAGTATGATCCTATGTGTTAGGTAGACTAATGTCAGCCTACTTTGCAGCCTAAATGTAGCCATCAGAAATATTCATGCATGTTGTTTTTCCACGTTCTAATACTGTGACGTTGTCTAATCCGCCTCTGTGCCACTTTTAAAGATTCGTTTGTACCGAGCCGTCTCTGAAGGAGCTTCTGTGTCATCTTGGCCGTGTAACGACGGCCATCACGGTTCCGTCCTGTAACTGAACACTTGTGGCTGATAAAGGCCTTGGTGCTGATGTCATAAAAGCCTCCATGTCTCGGTCAAAGAGGGCGGGGCCAATGAATGAGACAAAAGTGAGACAAAAAAACGAGCAGAAATGAGCAAGGATGGAGGAGACGGTGAAGAGCGGGAGAGCGGCGGAGACAGATGTGTGCTGGGTAACGCGGGGGCCACCAGTAAGGGAGCGTGGACAGGAAGGTCAAAGAAGAGGGGATAGCGGAGACGCTGAAGGGAAATGTAACTGTTTCCACACGCTCCCTTGATAATGAGAGAAAAACAGTTTCACCCAGTCCCAGGAGACCGGGTGACACATGAAATGATACAAACTCGCGCATGCACACACACACACACATACACACACACACTGAAGCCACGTATGAGTGATAAAGCCTTTGATTACTGTGCTGGCTTTTTAGTTGGGTAGCGTGTTTGAACATTTTCTCGCGGCACGGATATGTATGTACTCTTATACAACCGAATAATGTACATGAAGAGTTGCTACAAATTTGAAATCCATCTTTGGGAGGACAACAAAGGAGCTACATTTGAGTTGGCTGGATCTGAGTGAGAAAATCACAAACTCAAAGAATTCCACAGTGTAGAACCTCTTGTCTTTTAAAGAGGCAAAGACAGCAGTGATTGGAGTGCGACTACCCTGCCTTGGTTGTTGCCCTTCAGCGCTTGTGTGTGTAGGTGCGTGCAGGAGAGCTTCAGGAGCGCTTGGAGGACTCGCAATTGTTAGAAACAGTCGCCTGCACCTGCGAAGGCTTCCTGACGGCCAGGGGCGTGGGGGGGGGGGTTGGGGGGCGTCTCGCGCTTAGCGTTTCACAGCCGCGTCTGCGCCTCGGGGATGTAGATCTCGATGCTGTCAGCACACTCGCCGGCGGAGTTCTGGCGCAGCGTGGCAGCCGCGCGTTTCGCCGCCATCAGGCGCTTGCGTGCCTCCTGCCTCTGCGAGCCCTCCAGGGACCGATCCCTCACCAGCAGGGCGGCGCCCTTGGCTGGCTTCTTTGGCACGGGCGGGGGCAACCGTCTCTCCTGGACAGCAACCAGAAGGTGGTTAGACCCTCCGACAGACGCGGTCGCACGATTACACGCACAGACGCTTTTGTGGGCGAGCTGGTTTGCTGAGCTAGTGTTAAAATGAAGCGGTGATGTATGCGAGGGAGCGGAATAGAAAAACAATAAAAATGACGGAGACCGTGGATATTTGTGCCGTCAGGCAGCGAGAGCGTGCATGAGGTCAGCGGTCGAGCGTTAGGTGGGTGAGTGGGTGTGGCCAAAGCCACGTCTGTGCCCATTGGCCAGGCTGCACAAGGAAGGGGGAGGGGCCGTAGGGGGCGAGCTACCTACAGCGTGGAGTAGTGCAGGACGGGCATCTCAAAACCAGATCACTGTCAACAACAGAGCAAACGCACAGGAACAAAAATGGCATCAGGCAAGAACACGAACCAAAACAAACTCATCAGGACTGTCACGACACACATGCGACACTTCAGACCAAATCATAATCCATGCCCATAGCATAGAACACAAAAGCTATTTAAATGCGACGGACACAAACATCTGAAAACAGCCAGTCTGGTTTAGCGTGACAGAATTCTGAGACTTGTACCTTTAGCTCAGGCGGATCCAGGGATCTCCAGCTGTTGGCTTTGAGCTGGTGTAACTCATCAAACTTCAGACTGATGTTCTCAATGGACAACTGCAACATGTCCCAGAACCCGGCGAGATCCTGCGAGACTGGCCGTGGGTGTGCGTTGGGGTTCTGAAAAACGGATATCAAGAGGAGAGTGCAGAAGAGTTGCCCTTCTATAATCCTGCGTTCTTTATTCTTTTTATTCTTTTTTTTATGAGATTCAACAGTTTTTGATTAAGCAATATGTAGAACATAAACAAGGGTATTTGAGCTGAAGATTAGTTAAATTCCTTTCTTTTAGCTCTTAAACATTCCAGTCCTAAGGGACCGGGCCTCAGAGTTCTGCTGGGTTCTGATTGGCTGATGTGGTGTGATTGGCACATACCAGGTTCTCCTCACACAACTCCCGGAACTGCTGGAACTTCTGTGACATCAGCAGCTGAGAACTACCAACTGCACTCCGGATTTTCCCCAGAACTAGACGACAGACACACACACACACACAGAGAAAGCCTAGAATTTTTAGATGAAAAGAGACACTAGGCAATCAGCATAACTAAATTAGTGTGTTTGTGGCATTGGGGGGAAAAAATCCTGAAGAGTGATTCAAAGGGATTTCCTCAGAGTGCACTTCACATGCATGTGTGTGTGTGTGTGTGTGTGTGAGCGTGTGTGTGTGTGTGTGTGTGTGTGTATCCATGCTTAAGAGCTTCACTGTTAAGATTTCACTGCTCTGCCTTTGAAGTGAGGTGTTGTAAGTGTCCCAGGGTGGAAACCCAAATGTGAAATGTACCAGAAAACGGGGAGAATGTTTATTCTGCACACCAAACAAATAGCTAGACAGGCCCAGCGAGTGGAAAAACAGTTGCGTGAGGGGCAGACTGAGAGAGAGAGAGAGACAGACTAAGAGAGAGAGAGAGACAGACAGACTGAGAGAGAGAAGACACAAACAGAATCTCAGGTTACCAATCAGGATGTAAGACACCAAAGTAGGGCTCATGTCTAGCAGCGACAGGGTTGTTCTTTGAAACGGGTTCTGCCGCAGAATTCAGACTAACGGAGACTGGCGTGTTGAGCGGAGGCTGAGGGGCCGTGAGCTCGCAAGGGGAGTGGCTACGCTAACGTGAGGGGAGTGGCTATGCTAACGTGAGGGGAGCGGCTACGCTAACATGAGGGGAGTGGCTACGCTAACGTGAGGGGAGTGGCTACGCTAATGTGAGGGGAGTGGCTACGCTAACATGAGGGCGGTGGCTACGCTAACATGAGGGGAGTGTCTACGCTAACACGTACGGTTACGGACTATCGGGGATAAACATGATTAATATGTTCTGTGGAGAAAAAGACTTGGGGTACAAGTGGAAGAGTTGGAGAGGGAACGAGGGTGGGAACATGGAAAGGGAGAGAGGGAGAGAGAGAGAGAGAGAGAGGGAGAGAGAGAGACACGGAGGGGCTTCCTGGTGCTAAAAATGTCTGGTATGCTTGCAAGAGTTGGAGGGAAGATGAACAAGCAGGCTTTGTGACCAGCGACGTGAGCACAGGCACTCCCCGAGCAGCCTGTGTGTGTGTGTGTGTGTGTTTGAGGTGGGAAAAAGGAGGGGAAGACAGGAAGAAGACAGAAGGAGTCGCCAGGCTGGAAGTAAACATTATGTGCTGCAGAACAAGCTTGGCCTTGTGTACCGACAGACTCGTGGTGAGAAGCCATTAGGCTCCGAACATTCTCCCAAACACACACGGGGCTCAGGAGGGCTGCCCAGAGAACACAGCCTCTGGCTGCAGGACTACGGAGCTCACTGCATCTCCACTGCTGCTCCTCCAGCTCCTGTGCAGACTTTAAAAGACCTGCCAGAACTGCACGTTCGATCCAGCTACCCGATCCAGCAGTTCCCAGTGTAGTTGGAGATATACGGGCTACTTACTCTCCTCGGGCAGCTCGTTCTTGCGTTCCTCCTGCTCCATCTGCTGGCACCAGCCCTCCAACCTCTGCACCTCCGCCTGCAGAAGCTTGAGGAACCAGCGTCCATCCCTGGGGCAGGGCAAGATGGCCCCGGCTCCGCCCCCGGCCACTCCCTCCACACACGGCTCCTCCTCAGTAATGCCCGAGTCCATCCATGGCTCCGGCGGGGGCAGCACAGATGGGTCGAAGTCCACCGCGGAGTAGTCGTCCTGGGCACAGGCGTGGTAGTGGTTCCCCGAGCCCTGGATGCTCACCGTGGAGGTGGCTGCATCCCGGGACGGCTGATGTGCGGCAGGGGTGGGGCTGGGGAAGCCGGGCTGGGCGTGGCCAGGCTGGGCGTGGCCGGGCTGGGTGTGGCCGGCTGGATCACCACGCCCGTCCTCCAGCAGGTCCAGGTCGGCCTGCACACCGGCACTGACGCTGTTGGAGCGTGTGACCCTGCGGTAGCTACGACAACATGCAAGACACTTTCACCCGACTGCGCACACGTCAGCATAGTTCAGGATCATGCGGTTTGTGGTTATATGTCCCGCGTAGTCCTGTGTATTTATACAAGCACATCGCTCATTACACTGGAGAACCACTAACCCAGATAATCAGCATACACACCAACACAAACTGGAGGAAGTTTATAAGGAACAGCATATCAAACGTTATATATCTAATATATAAATATTTCTTAGACTACAACTTTGCGTGTGTGTGTGAGCGAGTGTGTGTGTGTGTGAGCATGTTTGATCAGTAGGACACCTGCTCTATTCATGAGTGTCGGAGCATGGTAATCTTTCACCCTGTGCTCTGTGTGTATCCTGCAGGGGTAGAAACACAATGCTTCTGCATCAGTACTTCAGTGTCCCTTAATGGCACTCTTAGTAAATTAAGCCCCGTGGTTTGATTTCTAAAAACGCTGCCGTGTGCGCGTGTGTGAACTGCTGTAAGGACAGTGGTTAAAGTGTAACTCCAGTCTAAGCAGGTGGGCTGTGTGTGTGTGTGTGTAGCAGTGGGGGAGGGCTGTGAAGAGGTCTGCTTCCCATCAACTCCAGCAGTTAACTACTTCCTGTAAAAGTGGCCAAGGATGAGAAAGAGAAGAGAAAGACGTGGGGGGGAGAGAGAGAAGAAAAGAGAGAGAGAAGAAAAGAGAGAAGGACAGAGCAAAGGGAGGAACAGAAGATTCATGCTAAAATACAACTCCCCTAACTACCCACCCTCTGCACGTCCATAATGTTTCTCTTGTGATTGCGTGTTGGACGTGTTTAAGGGTGTGTAAGGGAAGTGTACAGGGACATTTGGGACGTAGCCGGCAATAATCTGGGCCCAGTCATCTCATTTCCTACATTACGACACCATCAAGGGAAGCGGAGCAGCAGTTGACATGCAGTAATCACTCTGGACAGGACGCACTTCAGAACAAGAGCACATCTGTGCTAAATAAGGACTGTGTTTCTGTGTGTGTGTGTGTGAGTGTGTGCGTGTTATTCTTCTGTTCAGCTCCAATCCAGTAAAATACCTGACCTGTTACTGTGTGTGTAGGTGTGTAAGAGTGTGTGTGTGTGTCTGTGTGTGTGTGTATGTTAATAAGGTCAAAGGATTCTGTCTCATCGTCTGGGAATCTGGTGCCCACTATCTCCCAGTGCAGCAGATACCAGCCAAAACCACACACATACACTCTCTCACACACACACACTTTTAAAATCAGACAGAAAAGGGGATATTCCTAATGTGATGCTACCTGTGTTTGTGTTTGTGTGTGTGTGTGTGTGGATGTTTATCTTGGCAGCTGACACCTGTTGTTTGGCAGTCGCCCGGCTGAACTGAGCTAGTTTCGTAAACCAGCACAGCTTCTCGGTGAACTTTATCCGACTACCAGGCAGAGACCACGACTACTGTTCTGCTCTCCTGGTGTGCACACGCACTCTGGAATGTGATTTCTGTGGTCGGGGAGGTGTGGGGGTAGGAGAGAGAGAGAGAGCTACAGAGAGACAGAAAATAGAGAGAGAGGGAGAGGGAGAGAGCGAGGGAGGGAGAGAGGGAGAGAGGTAGGGAGGGAGGGAGAGAGAGAGAGGGAGAGAGAGGGAGAGAGGGAGGGATGGAGGGCTAACACTTGACCATGTCTATGACCCCCAGCCTGCCTACATCAAAATGACTACCGCAACAGATGGCCACTCACACAAACACACACACACGCTCACACACACACAAACACACACACAGCAGCTGTTTCTGCCTCCCAGTATTCCCCCTGTACTGGCCCCAGTGTTCGAACTTTGCTGCTCGAGGGGTAGAGTGTACTGTGTGTGTGTGTGTGTGCACGTGTGTGTGTGTGTGTGTGTGTATTGCGGAGGCTTTTGTCACGGCTTCCTCTAAAATCATCCTGTCTTCCTCCGGCCTGCTGTTTCCTGCAGGACCCACCACAGCTCTCTGATATATTGCATAATACTTCTAACGTAGCCTTACAATAGCAGAGGTTCAGCTCCCAACCAGTAAAGTAGGCATGCTTCAGCAAAGTCAAAACACTTCTGACCTGTAAGTGTGTGTGTGTGTGTGTGTGTGTGTGCATACTGCTCACCATCTCTCCTCTTCTACTTGGATACCCACTGACTGAAACTTGCAGTGTTCTGACCCAGCAGTCTCTGCAGGACCATCCACCTGAACACACACACACACACACACACACACACACACACACACACACACACACACACACCACACACACCAGCGTTTGTAAGCATTTACTTTCACTTTCTTCCCCATGTCCTGTATGTGTACCAGTGCAGGAGTTTAAACACACATAATTCCCAACCCGCTGTAAACACCCGTCAGTTCTCTTCGTTAACTACAAATCCCACAATGCCAAGCCACACAGCAGCTGACTGGTGCGTCCTGTGGTATTTCAGTATTTCTGCATCACCACAGAGACGCGTGAAAGTCCGGGCGTGTTATTGCAAGCTATATCGCAGTTAGCGCCCCCTAGATGTGGCTGTATGTAGCGTCGGCTTTATGTCCGAACCTGTATGCCTATTGACAGGCACTTGCTCTGCGAGTTCGTGCCGTCCTGAGATACGTGGGTGATGTCAGCTGTGGACCTGGCGGTGGTTATGGTGATGGTGCTGTTGGTCACATGTTGGCTGGCGGGCCCGTGGACCTGGGCGTTAGCCGCCTCGATGGCCGCCGTCAGCGCTTTCATGCTGTCGATGCTCTCCGTGGAGTTGCTGAGGTTGGGGTGGGCGGCGGCCAGCGCCCGGCTGGCCACGCCCCCGCCGCCGCCCCCCAGCTCGCTGTAAGCGTCCTGCGCCGACTCCGTGCTGCTCTGCGTGGTGATGGAGATGTATGGCCGTGCGGGCGCCGTGCGGGGCGGGACGGGAGGCGGAGCCTTCTTGTAGGTGGTGATGCATGACGATACTGCGGGAAGTGAGGTCATAAAGCAGGTCACTACGGTGACGCGCCACGTCGGAGTCGCTCTCAGTTCTGGAGGCTAGGGACAGGCTGAATTATGCACGCAGGGTTGCATTGTGCGAGCGATCACAGCAGCTCAGACGAATGCAGAACACTGTACAGTCGAACACGATACAGCACATGTAGAATATAAAACACAACAATGGAGAAGACTAGTGTTTCTGGGTACAACAGAGGGCAGTACAGTATTGTAGTTTGGTGCAGGGCCATGAGGAATAGAACAGAACAGATGGTACAGAAAGCAGAAGAGTACGAAACAGGACGTGTAGGGGGAATATGAAGCACAGAGACTGCAGTGCTATACAGAAGGGGAGAGGTCTCCTCATGTCCCATAATGTTACTGACAGTCCACAAAGACACTGCGAGCTGTATGGCAGAGGATCAGAGCCACTGCTGCTATTAATGATGGTGAGGCAGGAAACGCATCGGCAGTGTCAGAGCGCCGTGTGGAGGAGGAGAGGGAGCTGTCAGCTGTCTGACTGGCCGAGATCCAGCATGGATACAGAGGACTGGAAAGAGTAATGGGGCATCTGGTGAGGAATGACGATGGGGCAGAACAGAGCAGAACAAAATGGAGCAGAATAGAACAGAACAAGATAGAGCAGAATAGAACAGAACAAGATAGAGCAGAATAGAGCAGGTCAGATCAGAATAGAGCAGAATAGAACAGAACAAAATTTAGCAGAATAGAACAAAATACAGCAGAACAGAACAAAATACAGCAGAATAGAATAGAACAAAATAGAGCAGAACAGAACAAAATAGAGCAGAATAGAACAGAACAAGATAGAGCAGAACAGAACAAAATAGAGCAGAACAGAACAAAATAGAATAGAACAGAACAAGATAGAGCAGAACAGAACAAAATAGAGCAGAATAGAACAGAACAAGATAGAGCAGAACAGAACAAAATAGAGCAGAATAGAACAGAACAAGATAGAGCAGAGCAGAACAAAATAGAGCAGAATAGAACAGAACAAGATAGAGCAGAATAGAACAGAACAAGATAGAGCAGACTAGAGCAGGACAGAGCAGCTGTCAGAAGCTGTTCCCTCCATTCTGACTCTGTGCTCTTCCTGCCTGTGTTTCTCAGAATAGCACATCTGTCAGAGAAGACTAAACACTTGGAGACTGTGTGTGGCAGTGTGTGTGTGTGTGTGAGTGTGTGTGTGAGACTAAACAGTGGTGATACATTTTCTTACAGCTCCCTCATTTCCTGCTGATGGTAGGAGCAGGTTAATACAGGTCTGTGCACACCACACACACACACACGCTCGCGCACTAGAGAATATGAGAAGTGGGACTGAAGTGTCTTTTTACTTTTCGAATACTTTGAATGTTGGTGTTTAAGTTAGTGTGTGAGTGCATGTGTGTGTGTGCGTCTGTGCATGTGTGTGTGTGCATGCGTGTGTGTGTGCGCGTGCGTGCGAGTATGTGTGCGCGCGTGCGTGTGTGTGTGTACCTACATGAGAGAAAATGCTTCTGTTTTAGATTATAGCACTACAGGCAGTAGAGTAGTCTGCTGTGCTTTGTAACAGCTCTGAATCACACACGCACTCACACACACACAAGCTTGGAGGATCAGGTTCATGTCACTGTGTGTATGTGTCTGTACTTATAGAAAGTAGGCCAGGCTTTCTGTTCAAAGCCTCTGTTGCACTTACACTCCTGAACAAGGCTTGTCAGGTGAGTGTGCATGTGTGTGTGTGTGTGCGTGTGTGTTGAAGATCATTATGCCTGCAGTTACACCTTAACCTCAGGGTTCCTCTAAAACACTCTAGTCACATAAACGAAACAAGCCCAGGTGATCCCACCCGTGCCCCCACCCGTGTCCCACCAGTGCCCCCACCTGTGCGCCCAGCCGTGCCCCATCCGTGCACCACCAGTGCCCCCACCCGTTTACACCTGTCTGCTTCATAAGGATTTTAGCCCGGCAAAAAAAAAAAGTGTAAAACAAACAGAAAAAGTCTCCGTGACTCTGCGTGTGAGGCTGAGGCGTCAGCAGATGTTATTGAATGGGCAGCTATATTTACAGGGCCTTGGTTGCTACAATGGCTGTGCTAGACATGTGCACACAGACCCACGACTCAGGTTTAGAGGCCGCCTGACTTCTGGATACTGAAAAGGAAGTCTGTTGTCAGGAAAATGTCAAAGCCTTGTGAAAAGGTTGCAGCGCTGAGACACACACACACACACACACACACACACACTTGACTGTATCCTTTTGAATACCTGAAATAGAAAATAATCTGTAACGCCAGTTGGGTATTTTACTCCTACTATAGTTCTTCCTACTTACAAGGACTGTCTCACACACACACACACACACACACACACCACAGCAGCACTGACTGCGTCTCATGGCTGCAGCGTTGTCAGACGACCCCCACCAGCCCTGCTGCAGTCTCCTACACACGGAGGGAAAACCGCTCCTAATACACCACCCGCCTACCCAGCTGATGGAGCGCTGGAGTATTAATCGGCCGTGGACTCCTGACGGAGCAGCGGGAGGTGTTCCTGCGCATTAAGAGCGGGAAAGGAGGAGGAGGAGGAGGAGGAGCGTGGAGGGGGCCGACCGAGGAAGAGGAGGAGAAGGAGGTGGGGGTTACGGAGGAAGAGCAGGAGGAGGAGGGGTTTAAGGAGCTGCTGAATGACAAAACCCCCCTTATTCTGGCCCTCCGCCAACAAATCTTTCTTTGTAGAGCGCTTCAAACGGCAGGGCCGACAGGGGAGTGTGAATGGTGCGTGGACCTCCTGAAACCCCCCCCCCCCCTCCCCCTCGGGCTAGAGCTGTTTCAAAGACCTGCTGCAGACCCGCCCTCCCCCGCCTGCTCCACCCTCCTACACCCACGCCAGGCCTGGTCCTCCTACTCCCTTCATCCCCTGTTTTGTTTCATTGTGGAGATCCTTCTTTCGGCTCAATACAACGGCGGTGGAGCACATGGGTTGCCTCCTATTACCTCTGGGCCAAGTGCTCTGCAGGGGCTGGCCAGTGTGTGTGTGTGTGTCAGGGAGCAGATGCAGTAAGCTAGCATAACTCTAAAAAAAAAAAAAAAACAACTCCAGTGTAGTACAAAGGCTGCACCTCTCACACACACACACACACACACACACACACACACACACACACACACACACACACACACACACATACACTGACATACAAACACACACTGACATATAAACACACATACAAACCAAAGGTCTGCTGTGCTGTAGTAGGAGCCAATGGACTAACCTTGTGTGTGTGTGTGTGTGTGTGTGGAGGGCATGGTGCAGAGTGACAGTTCAGTCCAGCTGCAGTGTGTTTGGAAAGGGGCGGTCGCTGCCCGCCTGTCTAACACTCTTTCTTTCCTTCCTTCTATCTTTCTTTCTCTCTCTCTCTGTCACACACACACACACACACACACTAACTCTCTGTCTGCACAGACAGCTGGAGTCCTTTGTGATAGCGTAGCCCAGGCAACAGGCAGCGACATGAATTCCCTGCCCTTTCTCCACAGCGGCCCGTCTGAGGGTGTGTGTGTGTGTCTGTGTCAGCGTGTGTGTCTGTGTCAGTTTGTGTATGTGTGTGTGTTACACTAGTGCCAAACAGACCACCAGGGTCAGCTAATGTTTAAGCCACTTCACCTTAAAGGTGAGTGCAGGTTAAATCTCCCTGAATAAAACACACTCTTATTAGAGAGCGTATCAGTAGAGCGGCGTTCACCACACACCAAGTCCAGCGAACTGTTGACAAATCCCATCTAACTATCACCATGCTTGGGTACGCAAGTCTGTTTATATTACTGTGTGACTAACTTCCCCCCCCCACCTCTGCTTCACCAGAACACTCACACACACACTCACACACAGGATACCTTGTCGCCTACACACCCTACAAGCTGTCAACTGCCCTGTCAATCAGTGACAGGGGACACAAACACACTCGTAGTCAATGAATGACACGACACTAATTGCGCAATCTAGAATACACAGAATTATGCTTTTCCTTGATATTCAAGGCACTGCACACATAATGACCAAGACTACCAGGAATAATCACTCCTATATATTAGAATCCCTTAAAGCTCTTTCACCTAACGACCACCACAACTACCACCCTAACCACCACCCTAACTACCACAACTACCACTATTACCACCTCCACAGCCAAGACTACTACCAATAATGCTAAACACTTTACAATGTCACAATTAACTGTTTGTCTAGTTAAACTAGTTAAACTGATGTGATTTCATTTAAAACCTGCTCATTCTCTCTCTCTCTCTCTCCCTCTCTCTCTCTCCCTCTCCCTCTCTCTCTCTCTATTGTCTGAAAGTAAAACTGCCCTGGAGGTGGAGGGAGGATGAGATTAGCTTAGCGGGCCATTAGTTCCTGTTTTAACATTCCTGCCACCACTCAAGAGTGAGAACTAAAGCTGTCACACACACACACACACACACACACTCACACACAACGTAAATGTCAGAAACCCATGGTCTACACAATCTCCATCTTGCTCACAGGCCCACACACAGACATGCACACACACACACACCAAATAACACACCAACCTCAAGCCCTGTAAAATACTACCGTAGCATGCATTAGAGCAGAGGCACTGAAAGACAAGACCAGACGGAGGCAAAGGTGGAGGAGGGTGGAGGAGGGCAGTTCATCAGCAGCCATGGACAGGCCCAGTATGACGACTAGTGTAGTCTGTCTGCATACCTGTGTGATGACAGAGTTGTCTGCGTATATGTGTGTGTGTGTGTTTGTGTGAGAGCTCTGTGCTGCTGTGCTTTTCTGAATGATGTTCCGTGGAAGTGAAAGTGAGAGACCTGTGGACATGTGTGTGTGTGGACATATGTGTGTGGATACATGTATGTGTGGACACGCAGTGCTCCTCTCACTGGGCACCCTGTGAACCACTATGGAGGTTTCTGGAAGTTCTACGGAGGTCTGTGTGTGCTTGCATTTGTGTGTGTGTGTGTATGCAAGTCTTTAGGCAAAGATGTATGGCCAAAGCTTGGAACACAACACCACAACACATTTACATACAAATACAGAAGAATGTGGTCAAGAGTTCACATCTAACCCCACATCCACACACACACACACACACACACACACACACCCCTGCAGAATTTCCCGATACAGACATGGTTGGTCAGTGAAGAAAACCGCCCCCTTCAGCTGGGCTCTGGTACTGCACCACACATCTCGCTCCCATTAGTTGTTCCTAAGCTTTGTGTCTGCAGATCTGACCTCTGACCCCTGGCATCCTGTAGAAGGGGGAGGGGCGAGGACTTGGTGCTTGGTGGAGCTGTGTGTGTGTGTGTGTGTGTGTGTCTGATGGTGTGCTTTACAATTCTGCCAATCAAGCTGTCTTTACTGGATTTAAGAAAAAAACATCTTCACTCTCTTTGTTGCTCTGATACAAATGCATTCAGCAGGTAAACATTCAATGGCTCTCAACTCTCTCACTCTCTTACACACACACACACACGTGGTCGAGCGGGCAGGAATGCAGAGGACAAACAAAAGACTCAGCAGGAACAGGAATGTAAAGCATAGTACCTCCCAGAGTTCAGTGCTCCTGAAACACATCCACGCATTCAGACACACCGAGCTCTGCTGCTGCACCGACGGGGCCGTTATCAGACCCCCGCTTGCCCAGGGGCCGGTATCAGACCCCCGCTCGCCCAGGGGCCGGTATCAGACCCCCGCTCGCCCAGGGGCCGGTATCAGACCCCCACTCACAGCAGGCGGCCTTTTCTCTTTGACCCTTCGATCTGATTTGGTCCTTTGATTTGCATTACCTGGACTTAATGCCGCTAATCTGATAAACAGGGTGTGAGGTGGCTGAGCATACAAGCCTCGCCATCCTGATTTAAGCTGATTATGCACACAGATCGGAAGGGTTTAACTGTTTACATTAAGAGTGATCTAAGAAATCACTAAATCAATAATTAAAAGATAAGCATTCAGTCTTAGCACACAGCCTTCCTTCAAACCGAGATCTAGAAGTAGCGCTTCAAAGTATAAAGCTGAAGCAGAACCTAATTAAAGGGTGACACGGTAATTGCGTAAAAGAAAATCAAAAGTTCTTGACTGTGATGCACACTCACTCAGTACTTCCGTCACTTAGCGGCACTGATATTTTTTACAAAATAACGCCGTGTGCATTTGTGAAACACAGCTGGCTCTGGCCCTTTTTACTAGACCTGCTATTTTCTCCTTGTGTGATCCGTGGATCTCAGTGTGAGGAGGTGACGACCCAAAGCCCGTGCAGGTGCGATGACGTCGGGGGGTGACGCTGGCAGCCGACCCGCTCCGCGACCGTCCGCCCGAGCTCCACCAGCTGAGCCGAGAGACGTTAGCGCAGACGTCTCTGGGCTCTGTGCTTTCATTTCTGGCTTTCCATAAATGCATGTTTTCAGGCTACATTGATATACACCAGAGGAGGATCCTCCCAAAACATCCACGCACACACGTGCACGCACACACACACAAACAGAGGACCCTTTCTGGAAAAGTAGGGACAGTCTGTAATTAAGGTCGGTCCCACCCTCGCAGTGAAAACCTAAACCATACTATGTACACACACACACACACACACACACACACACACACACACACACGGATTTCTGTGCTGCTTGAAGAGAGACAAGTGCTAACTTAAGCTGAACCAGAGAGAAATATGAGAATGATTGAGAAAAGGGGGAGAAACGTTTCCACGTGTGTATTTCCTGTGTGTGACGGCGTGACGGGACTATGTGAACAACCTCACTTCCTCCCACTCTGGCCTTAAGCATTCCAACAGTAAACAAAGGGTGACAATTAAGTCGTAACAGCACAAGGAGCTGGAAACCCTCAAAGCCCAGCGTCTCAGCCCGAACCTCAGCTGTATGTTAGATGTAAGGGACACAATGGCATTTTCCCTTCATCTCCTACTTGACAAATTCTGACAGGACTATGTAGAACACGACAAAATTCTATATATAAGAGAGACAAACTTGAAGCAAAGCTTGTTGAGCTACAAAGCCAGTAACAAGCAAACCATGTAGTGTTTATAGAAATGAAACTAGAACAAGAAGCAAGAAAAAATGGAGAAACATTGAGTCAAACAAGTTGCAACACGTGGGGGACCTGTTGTTGCACCTCTGTTGCCCCCTACAGGTGGAACGAGGATGTGCATCTCAATCTCATTGAGTAAATGATGCAAGAAAGTTTTTATTCATTTCTTGTTGCACTACTTAAAAGAAGTTTCAAAATTCTGGCATTCACTAATCAGGCTCAGCTGTACAAACTAAAGAATGAAGCAATATAAAAGCAGGAAATCTCATTCCTTTTTTATAATGAAATGTCTGTGGTTCTGTTATTTTCTGGTATATAACAATGAACCTTTTGAGACGTGTGCTCCCATTACCGGAGCCCCCACGTCACACAAACTCACCTGGAAACCTGGACTAGCTGGGTTTGCCTCTCTGAAGGCACCAGGTCTGTGGACATGAACCTATGGCTGATTTTGAGCCAGACGCCGTTGATGACTGACTTCACACAGATGTGCCTTTATGCTGCTGGTGTCAGTGGCGGGAGACCTCCGAGAGCTGACCAAGTCACTCCAGTACATGACACTCTACGGAGTGACGCTGTGAAGCACTCAAACTCACACGCTGAGGTGAATTTCACGGAAAAGCCCGTGGGCTGGGAGGCTGTGAATGAAACCTGCCGTTAAAGCGCTGAGAGCACCGTTACTGTGAAGGCTGAAATGAAATCTCCTCAGGGGAGGGGGAGTTCAGTGCTGAACATACACTGCTGTGGTAGCTTTCATTACCTCACGATTAATCACGCATTTGTCATGAATGCCACAGTAGAGGGCAAAGGACAGAGTGAAAGACAGAGAGAGAAAAACAAATGAAAACAAAATGAAAATGGAGAGAAGGAAGCGTATAATCTGAGGCGGACCTAGATTATCACCTAACTAAAGTGGTCCTGGATTATCACCTAACTGAAGTGGTCCTGGATTACCTGCTGGTTCATCTTCCTTCACCAGGTAGAATGATGAAGGGAATAAAATAATGACAGATGGAATTTCACTTCAGACTGTAACATAAGCTTCGTCTGAGACACTTCCACCTGCGTGTGTCTGTGTGGGACGAAGCTTGTGTGTAGACACTTTCTCAGTTCAGTGGTTCACATTCTCAGACAGAACTCACACACACACACAAACACACACTATAAATCAAGGGAGGAAGGGAGGATCAGGTAAATCATAGAGCACTAACCTGATGTTAAAGTATCAATTACAGTCATCCCTGATGTGCACTCATGCAAACATTCACACAGCTTTGATAGTGCGAAGGAGTGTCGGATAGGAAAAGATTACCCAGGAGAGAGAGAGAGAGAGGGAAAGACAGAGAGAGGGGGAGAGAGAGAGAGGGGGAGAGGGGGAGGAAGAGGGAGAGAGAGAGAGAGAGAGAGAGGGAGGAGAACTTAGACAGACGGATCCGGAAGAGGGTTTAATTGAAGTGTCTCAGTGATTTGTGGAGTCTGATGAGATGGGTCGTTCAGCAGCTTTGAAGCCTCTTTACTTCACACACTAACGCAGACAACCTATTTCTGAGGTAATGTAGACGTGGCCAGGGCATTACTGCCATCTAGTGTTCAGAAGCGGGTGTGCTCATACTGTACTAACAAACTTTCCAGATTTCAGAAATTGCAATGTGGTACAGATTTGTGAAATAATCTCCAAGAACCTACGTCAGTCAAACATGGAAAATGAAATTCTACTCTGTTCTTCATCACACGCAATATCTTCCCTCTGCTGTCTACACTGACATTTCCTTGATCTACAACACCAAATTACAGTGACGTGTTATGTTACACAACAAAATCTAATATGGATCCAAAAAACACACCCTAAAATAGTGACTTTATTCTGAATCTCGAATAGCCTTTATAAAAACATCAGGTGCAGCACATCACCGGAGAACGAGATGCAGATTTTCCAGGACGTAAAAACAGGCCGCCGTCACCGCCATCTTCCTCTGCTCGTACCAACTCCTCATCCTCAGCGAGGGCTCGGAGAAGACCTGAATGACAGGGCGGGGGTTGGAGGAGCCGACTGCTTCAGATCCTTCAACCTCTCTCCTCTACCATCTTAATGTGTCTTATTATGCTATAACAATTCACATGGGAAAGGCAATGATACGTATAAGAGGCAGAGAGACAGAGAGAGAGTGTGAGAGAGAATGAGGTCTCAGGAGAGGTGAGACACTTGTCTACAGTGGCCGGGAGACAGTCGGTCTGCCTCCTGCTCAATGACCTCATCATTGCTGGATGAGCTAATGGTTTAAATGTATTAGTGTATCCATGGCAATAGCATCCTCTTCCTGTGTTACGGTTGGCGGTCTGAAAACACAGTTTACTGTACCATAAAGACCAAGCTCACGTTTCCTCAGCTTCAGGTGCCTTCCAAAGCCACTTTACACATGTGACACATGGAAGTGTATGTGTATGTGTGTGAGTGTGCATGTGTGTGTGTAAAAGAGAGCGAGTGTGTGTGTGTGTGTGGATGGGTGGGTGTCTAGCTATGGTGACAATTCATATGCCCTGCCTTCTGCAGCTGTTCCCACTTATAATATATGAGACACAAAAATAGCCAGAAGTTGGACAGTCCCTCTCTCTCTCTCACATGCACACACACTCACACACATGCACGCGCACGCATCCGCGCGCACATACACAATAACCGGAGAATTACGCCATCTATATTCACCAAATCCATGTATAAGACATTAAAAACTACCAACCCCCCCATAAAACCGGTCTACGGGCTACAGAAGGAAATTATCGAAAATACGTTCATCTCTTATTGGCGCAAGGTATTTTTTAAGCTCTAAATTCATTTGACACATGTATTTATGGCTCAAATAGTTTGTCTCTTAAGGAAGTTGCATATTCTACCGTTTTCTCGTGCAGTTACGCAGAGGCAGCATGTAGGTTGGGTTTCGTTCACAAAATCCGCTGCATTGCCGGTATGAGTAAGCAGAAAGTGACGAGCACAAGACCTTTCCCTAGACAGAAACGGCCATCTATACCAACTCATGTGCGAGAGTGTGTGTGTGTGTGTGCGCGCGCGCGCGCGCGGTTGCGCGTGTACTCACAAAGTCGGCGAATCCAGTTGTCGCACATACCCTGTAATTTTCGGTACACTGAGACCGGGGAAAAAATTAAAGAAAAAAGCGCGAGGATCAATCGCCGAGCTCTCGCGTACGAATCCAGCTTTGCTTACGGTCGTGTTCCCCTCTTAAGTGTGCGCGCTCGGTGTTTGGCCCGTTGGAGGGGCTTTACGCCTAGCGGGAATGGAGCCCGCCTTTCGTTTTGCGCACTCGTTACCGGCATGACTCATGTGGATACGGTGTTTCACCGTCACATCCGTTAAATGTATTCAATAGGATTACAACAAGCACGGATCACTTTTCCGGAAGTTGCCCAATCAGTGCAAAAAAAAAAAAAAAAAACACCTAATAGTAGGTCCAAGCAGAAAACAGCCTAAACTAAGCCCAAACCAAGTCTTACAGCCTAAAGTCTTGCTTCAACTAGATTAACCCAACGAGCTGACACTACGCAGACCGACATTAGTTGTGCTAATTATTTAAACCTAATAATTATTGTAATTATTATCCATCGTGATTATTTATAGTTATTATCCACGATGACAGACGTAGGCGAAATAAAACTCGGAAATCCGATTCACTCACATTGCTTTACTGCGCTATATTAATTTGTTTGAAAGATCCGATTTTTTATTTGCGGACAGACATCATGCGTACTTTTAAAACAATAACTGGATGCGTGAGTTAACTGCAAGAAAGCACGCCATGTGTTAGACGGTCTGTGAACTACAGACGGGAGATGCGGTCCACATCTTCACCTCGATCGTTTGTCGGGGGGAGTGTGTGTGTGGAGGGAGGGGGGGTGTTGTTAAGATGTTAAAGGAGCAAACAATAGCAAACAGTATTAGTATCAGTAGCAAACAATATTTATGAATGTGATTATTATTTTTAGGCCTTCATTTTCTTCTTGCACTCCAAAGTGCAAAGTCACCGAAGAAGAAGCAGATTTCTTTGTAGTCTTAAATAAACCCCTTTTTGCTCCAGGTCCACCCATGCTTAAAATAGATTTAGTACAGACACTAACACACCCCAGCCACTAGGTGTCAGTAAAATAGCTTTCATAATTTGAAGAATAATCATGGGGGGGGGGGGGATAACTTATTGCTCCTTTAACTGTGCTGTATGCTGTAGCTCTTCATGCCATCGTGTGGAAAAATAACGATAGGACTGCGGGGCAGAAACCGCACCTGAAACTCTAATTCCTGCTATGCATTCAGCAATTCTGCATGTGTGTGTGTGACAGAGAGAGAGAGAGAGGGAGAGAGCATCACTGCACTTAATAAAAAAGCTATTCCACTAAAGAAAGTCTGCAAGATCAAGCATTAATACTTTTTAATCTCTGTATACCTTTTCCCAAACATTTATCATAACCAATCTCTCTCTCTCTCTCTCTCTCACACACACACACACACACACACACACACATGGGTTAATGTCTACAGTGATGTCATCCTCTCTCTTGATTCTGCAGACCCTGTTTGACAGATGTGCTCATGATGAAAGACGTATGCTGTGTGTTCATGCTCAGCTCTCAAACGAGGAATTCTGCCCTCGGGCGTAATGTTGGCGTTCCTCGTCACGGACTGATAGACCATCAGTGCCTTCCATGCTGATCACATAGACCATGCCGTAAATGAAGGAGTCATCTATCACCGCCCGTCATAAACGTTCACTAATCCCACTCATCACTGCGCTGGCCATCCAGTCGACATCCAGTGGCGTTTTTAAAGCTGCCTTCGTTTCACTGAGTCCAAACAGGGATGTGGGGCATCACGTTCTATGGTACATGTTGATAGTGAAACACGATGTATTTATAGGGGATTATCCAGTTTCCAACTCAGATCAGGATTATGCCCCTTTAATTTATAGCAAGATTATGTAAATATAAAAGCCAACAGTTTGTTCTTAGTCCAAACAGTGCCCAGTTATAATTCTCATTTACAGTAATAATTCTAGTTTACAGTTCTAGTTCTAGTTCTAGTTTACAGCCCAGTCTTACTGCGCACAGCAGAGCTGGTGAAGCTGCTCGCGTGAATATGTGGTTCTGCTACACTAATAAATATCCGAAAGCAAATAACAAGATCACATCACAGACGTCAGACTGGCCAACGTTTACTGTGATGCCAACGAGAGCGGCCATATTTCACAGTCTAAATGCCCCTGGATTTGAGGTGTGTGAACAGGAGGTCGGCTAATCAAAGGCCGGTGTGTGTGAGAGGGCCCTGTGTGTGTGAGAGGGCCCTGTGTGTGTGAGAGGACCCTGTGTGTGTGAGAGGGCCCTGTGTGTGTGAGAGGACCCTGTGTGTGTGTAAGGGCCCTGTTGGCCCCGGTGGGGGTCGGGGTTCTTGGAGAGTCAGCCAGCCAGTACTGTGGGGCTTTAAGCATGTTGATACGCTACACAAAATTGGTATGGCTCCCTCGAAGCACCATAAATCATTTAAAGGTGCACAAAACCAGACACACACACACACACACACACACTTAGGGCACGGTTCAAGCTTTTGTAAATAAAGGTATGCGTTGAACTGCATGCAGAGTGTGTGTCTGTGCGTGTGCGTGTGTGTGTGTGTGTGTGTGTGTGTGTGTATCGGAGAGCAGATTGCTGAGTTTGCAGACAGGCCTGACTGATATTCTGCCTTCCGTGCAGGAGGAATCACAGACGGCATCCAGGGCCAGAGTGTGGGAAACAGTTCTAAACCTCACAAACACACCAGCAAATATCCACCAGGTTTTTTTTTTACCACGTAACAGCAAATAAACAAACGCCTTCAAGATTGAGCACAAACCAACCAGCTCTGATTGGACAACAGAATGTCACATGTACCAGTCAAACGTTAGCCAACGCAGCATGCAATAGTTATTATGCAATTGTTATTATTTCATCGTTATATACGTACTACTGTCCTATATACTTATTATGCTTTCTTTTAGAAAGAAAGAAAGTATACTGGGTGGTGGCGCCTCCCTACCAACAAACCCAACGAGAAGCTGAACGCCAAAGCCTTGGCTTTCCGGATAAGTCGCTTCAAATTTCCCACAATGCTTCACCTCACCCACGAGCGTCAGGCAGCCTGCAACATGTGCAAACTCTCAGGAAACAAAACATTCACAGTAATATCAGGGCTCCAGGCGTAGGATTTACAGCGGCGACAAGCTCAGCTGAGGGTTTAGGAAGGCCAGCATGTGACCAGCCTGTGCCCTGACACCAAATGGCCCCTAGAGGGCGCAAACATTGGCGCCATCTATCTCCGTATTCACATCACATCAGAAGAGCAGCTTGTGCAGATTCTGCAGTCATGCAGTGTGTCGTTCACCGACAGGAACACCGTCTACAGTGGCCTGTGGACTAGACGGGTCCAGCTACAAACTGCAGGAACCGCCAAGACCATTACGAGGAACGCCACATGACTAATGAGAGCATTAAACACGCGTGTCAAATGTCCCTGGGGTTTGTACTTGTGTGATTATTAGAGGAGAACATTAAAGACAGGATGACCTACATCCTCCTCCACCGCTCTGCCAGTCCGCGCTCACTTTTATTCTGTTTGTCTCTCTCTTACTCGGTTTCTCTCTTTCTCCATCTCTCTCCTCTGTCTTCTCTCTCTCCTCTGTCCTCTCTCGGACAGAAGATGGACGACACTGTCTGAGCAGCTGGGGCTCCCACACAGCCGTCTGCTCCCAGCCCGCAACACGGTAATCTCCGTCAATCTCTGCCAATCTCCGCCAATCTCCGCCAATCTCCACAAGATAATCTAGCTAATCTACATTCCTCCTTCTAGTTCTTCCAGCAGAAGCAATGAAACGAATGATGCACACTGGGTTATTCTCACCCGTTACTACGTGTATATGCTGCTGAAGTAATAACATTATTATACAGTACATTTACTGCTGCAGGTAAAAGTCATGTGTTATAACATGAGTATATAGAGTATCAGAAAGGACAACATCTGTAGATTATGCACTTACTACTCTGACTTGCCCTGGGCTCCCGTGTGTAATTCAGACTGTAGTACCGAAGAGTGTGTATATAAGTACATTTACAGCTGCAGTTTTGCTGTATTTAGAATAGTAATATGGTTCATTCTTACTGAGCATAGTAATGATCATAGTACTGCAGTTTTGTTATGCTCTATGTAGTATTATATCATATATTCATATATATTCCATATTTCCTGTGACCAAGTTGTGACTGTACTACAGTTGTAGTTCAGTGCTGGGGGATTTACCTGTGCTACTCTGTATGGTTGTACTGTACTACGGTTGTAGTTCAGTGCTGGGGATTTACCTGTGCTACTCCGTACTGTACTACGGTTGTAGTTGGTTGTACTGTACTACGGTTGTAGTTCAGTGCTGGTTGCTTTACCTGTGCTACTCCGTATGGTTGTACTGTACTACGGTTGTAGTTCAGTGCTGGGGGATTTACCTGTGCTACTCCGTATGGTTGTGACTGTACTACGGTTGTAGTTCAGTGCTGGGGGATTTACCTGTGCTACTCTGTATGGTTGTACTGTACTACGGTTGTAGTTCAGTGCTGGGGGATTTACCTGTGCTACTCCGTATGGTTGTACTGTACTACGGTTGTAGTTCAGTGCTGGGGGATTTACCTGTGCTACTCCGTATGGTTGTGACTGTACTACGGTTGTAGTTCAGTGCTGTGGGGAGTTTACCTGTGCTACTCTGTATGGTTGTACTGTACTACGGTTGTAGTTCAGTGCTGGGGGATTTACCTGTGCTACTCTGTATGGTTGTACTGTACTACGGTTGTAGTTCAGTGCTGGGGGATTTACCTGTGCTACTCTGTATGGTTGTACTGTACTACGGTTGTAGTTCAGTGCTGGGGATTTACCTGTGCTACTCCGTATGGTTGTGACTGTACTACGGTTGTAGTTCAGTGCTGGGGGATTTACCTGTGCTACTCTGTATGGTTGTACTGTACTACGGTTGTAGTTCAGTGCTGGGGGATTTACCTGTGCTACTCCGTATGGTTGTGACTGTACTACGGTTGTAGTTCAGTGCTGGGGGATTTACCTGTGCTACTCCGTATGGTTGTGACTGTACTACGGTTGTAGTTCAGTGCTGGGGGATTTACCTGTGCTACTCTGTATGGTCCGGACTGTGGTGGTGGTGCGGGCCGGTGAAATGGCCACCAGTGCTGCCCGCTCCCCATCCTCCTCCTCGTCTTCATCGTGCGAGCAGCCCTTCTCGATGGCGCGCACGTAACTGTGGCTACGCATGCGGAAGCTTCCGGATACAGGCAGGTCCAGGGCGTTCATGGCCTGGGACTCCATCTCGCTGAAGACACTCTCACACACTGCCTCGATCTTCCCGTTCACCTCTACCTCGCTCACCTGCAGGGGGAGACGGCGAGTCAAAGCCTCAAATCCTGCTTCTGTTGCACTGAGGCAATGGTGTTAGAGAAGAGGACTGGACTCTTTTGATAAACCATACATTAGTAAATCAGTTTGATATTAAATACTATCAATCTTGTTTTGGTTTCTGAAGCACATATTCGAATGTCTCCACATCATGTCTCTCAAAGTGAACTATTTGAGGTCAATTACACCAACTCTCTTGATATTCATTTCTGGGGTTTTGATGTAATGAAGGAACCGTGCTGTGAAAAAAACTAAACTCACATAATTCTTGTGTTATTTTTTACAGTGCATGAGATGAGATCACGAGAAATATGAGGATGACTAGACCAATCTGATGGGGTGTAAACAGTGCAGAGGGGAGGAAAGTTTCCTGGGTGAGGGAAGGCGTGGCCTCATCCAACAACACGCACTGTGATTACAGGCTCGGAGGAGCGTTTCAGAAAAGATTGAGGTTTGTGATTGGACGATTTTGAGAGAGTGTAGGGGTGGGAACTTGTGCTTGTAGATTTGAGTGTTGTGCCTGGTCGTGAGTTTTGGGAAGCAGGAGAACTGTGACAGTGATTTTGGATTTGGAGGATTTTGGAATAACTAAAGAATTCCAGAGATTCTACACAGAAAGGCTCACTGACCAAACTTATTTGGCTGTAGTAAAATGTGTAAATATTCTGCCCACAGAAACATGCATACATGAATGAACTCATGCAACACACACCCAGATACATACAGGAAATGCTTCCAGTCAGGAAGACTTTGCACACAAAACAGAACCACCAATGTTATAATCTAGTGTGAAACTGATCTTTCTCTTCTGTTATTCTGAACCTAATAACCTGTAACACTGGTCATTCCATCGCATGCCACACATACACACACACACATACACACACACACAAGATGTGATCATGAGAACACATGACTGATACGAACACACAATGCATGAAAAAGGGAACAAGAGTGTTACACAGTGCGACACACACACACACACACACACACATGCTACATGCTTGTTCAGCCTGAATAGAAGGCTAATGCTCCAGAAGGTTCAATTGCTGCCTAATGTCTGCCAAACAGAAACTCCCCTTAACATCCCAGCATTCCTCCCCATCTCAGCGTCCCCAGAACCATCCTCACCACCACTGCCTGATCTACCAGCACCACGTCGGCACCACCACGTCTCCCGCACGACACCCCTCTGTCGTCTGAGCTGTGCTGTTGCGGTGGGGGCCGCTGCGCCCGAGAGATGGAGGGCAGACGGAAGCAGACGTGCCGGCCCCAACCGTCGGCTGGTGGAGCGAGTCCGGCGTCTCGGTGCCGGCCTGCGCCTCCGCCCGGCTCTGCCTGCGCCTCCGCCCTTTTTTTTTTTCCTCCCCCCTGCACCCCTTCAAGGGAGAGGGGACGTGGGGACGTGGGGGACGTGGAGGTACGACCCCCACGCCCCCCACACGATCGAATGGTGGCGTCTGAGGGCAAACACCCGCCGGGTGTCGGGTGGGGTTCGCGGAGTCAGGCGGAGGGGGGCGGAGGACCCACCTGGCTGATGGTGCTCATGGCGCGCATGTAGCTCTCGTTTCGGGAGCGGAATTTGGGCGAAGACAGCAGACCCGCGGGATCGAGGCTGTCCAAACTGTGGTTGATGGACACCTCACTCACCGCACGCAGGTAACTGTGGCTCCGGATCTGCAGCTTGGGAGAGTGGGTCTCCGTGCTGATCCTAGAGAGAGAGAGAGAGAGAGAGAGAGAGAGAGAGAGAGAGAGAGAAAGAGAGAGAGACAAATGTTCTGAATGCTGAAGTAGCAGCAGATGTACTGAAACAGAGCTGATTGTGTCCTGAAGCAAATTCTAAAGTGATCCGCAGTGCACACTGTTCAGCCATCACATTAAAACCACCGACAGGTAAGGTGAACGCCACTGATTGCCTCGTTACACTGGCGGGGGCGGGAGATATTAGGCAGCGAGTGAACAGTCAGTTCTCCAAGTTGTTGTGTTGGAAGCAGAGCACCCAAGGCTCTGTGATGCCCATCTGCTGCGATCCCACAGAAGAGCTACTGTAGCTGAACGCCAGAAGGTTGCTGGCTATGATGGGAAGGCCTCAGAATACACAGTGCGCTGTAGCTTGCTGTGTTTGGGGCTCACCCACAGACTGCTTGGGTGAGAGTGGACCACAGACCCTCGTCCACCTCCACTGGGTAGCAGAACCGTATCAGAACTGGACCGTGGACGGTCAGGTGAGTGCGTGTCGGTTTTCTGGGGAAAACGTGGCACCAGGGCAGTCATGGTCTGGTGGTTAGGGAATCGGTCTTGTGACTGGAGGGTCGTGGGTTCAATTCCCAGGCCTGAGGCCATGACTGAGGTGCCCTAACCCCAACTACTCCCTGGGCACTGCTCTGGGCACGTGTGCACCACAGCCCCCTAGTGATCACTAGTGTGTGTGTTCTGACAGCACAGATGGGTAAATGCAGAGGACAAATTTCGATTGGGGTGAAAATCACAATTGACAATGTGGCTTAACTTAACTTAGAATGCATTGTGTGGCTGTGGGCGATGTTCTGTTGGGAAACCTTGAGCCCTGGCATGCTTATGAATGTTGATACGTGTCACCTGACCTAAACATTTCTGTAGACCAAGAAACCCTCCTCATGGCGGCGGTGGTCCCTAACAGCTGTGGCCTCCTCCAGCTGGATGATTCAGTGACGTTGAGTGATGGTTTGAGGGACATGACATGAGGAACATTAACTTGACACCCAAACCCCCCCCCCCCCCAGATCTCAATCCGATCGAGCTGGAAAAGCAAATCCGTTTCATGGAGGCCCCACCTACCAACTTACAGGACCCGCAGGGCCTTACAGGACTGCCGACATCTTGGCACAAGATACTTCAGGACAGAGATCTGGTGGAGTCCATGTCTTTATGGCACAGAACTGCAGGAGGGCACTTACACAGTATTAGGTAGGTTGTTTTAATGTTATAGCGGATTGGTGTGTATATACATAGAATGGCACAAGTCCTAGGTGGATCATCAGGACAAAATGGTCCTGACGGTTGGTGGAAGGTGAAGGCAGAGACGTGTCACTCCCAAGTACCCCTGGGAAACCTGGGGTTAAGCGTCACGCTCAGACTCCCATATGGTTTGAGAATCACAGCTGTTATCCACTCAGACAGGATGTGAGCTGTGTGTTCCCTCACACAAGGTCACCTTCAGTCACAGGCCTTACAGTCTGATCTCAGACAGTGTGTGTGTGTGCGTGTGTCACACACCTCGGAGTGACACCGCTCTCTTCCCACCTCGTTTCTCGGTGTGTCTGCTGGATGGATGCATTGTTCTTAAGCCATATAATCTGCTTAAAATGATCCATTAAGACCATGTAATGAAGCTTCATAAAACTTGCAACATATGTAGGGTTAATATCAGGTTGTTTCATACATTATGATTAGGGTAGTATCAGGTTACACATTCATCCATTTTTCTTTCTTGCATCATCTGGAATTCAATAACAACAGCGAACGCTGAATGTCTGTATACTGACTGCACAGCGATTCTTTGGAGAACAGTTGAATGTTATTGAGCATACACACGCACACACACACACACACCCTGGGAAACATTCTGTCCTTTTAGATCTGTAATCTCTTAATTATGAATGTGGCTCTTAAAATAGAGTGTGGGAGAATGGAGAAGAGAGACAAAGACAGGACGAGACAGACAGGACGAGACAGACAGGACGAGACAGACAGGACCAGACAGACAGGTCAAGAGACAGGTCAAGAGAGACATGGTGAGACACAGGGTGAGAGAGACAGAAGGAAAGATGGTGAGGCAGACAGGGACAGAGACAGGTTGAGAGAGAGAGACGGGGAGAGATAAAGGATGAGAAAGAGACAGCAGGAGAGACAGAGAGACAGTGAGACAGACAGGACGAGAGGGAGACACGGAGAGAGACAGGAGGAGTGTGGCCGACTCGACGGGGGAGGGGAACAACATGGACCTGTGCGTCATGTAGTGAGAATTTCCCATGAAACAACAGGTATTACAGTAGGTGAAGAAGTGGTGAAAGGTTAATGAGAGTGTGAAGGACACACCACACACACGCCACACATACACCACACACACACCTCCCGCACCACACACACACGCCACACATACACTACACACATCCACCAGACACACTAGACACACACCTGACACACCAGATACATCACACACACCAGATACACCAGACAGACCAGCCAAGTCTGTTGGGTGGAGCCAGACACTGAATCCATAACGAAGCTTCGGGAATGTGTAAGGTTAAGAAATGTAACTAGTGTGCGTGTGTGTGTGGTCAGGTTGGCCTGGGCACAAATAACGACATGTTAAATGTTCTTAGGCACCTTTTCCACTTATGCTGTCTGCCCCAATCAGGCCAACAGGGCAGACGGCTGCTGTTTACAGGACAAGCGCGAGAGGGGCTGCTCCACCGGCAGACGGGTGAAGGAGCGCTCGCTACGCCAGCTACGTCACCACACCTGGACACCTGAGTAGCGCTAAGTGCTAAGTGGGACCTGAAGGCATCGGGAACTGTGACCAGACTGAGCCGGTTCTGCTGTGCTGGTGTGGAATAGGCAACTGGGAACGGACTGGACCAGTATGGTCTGACTACTGGAGGCTCACAGCAGTTACGAGGAGTTACGAATCAGTTCGGTTACAGGTAGCCTGGTTACAGTTAGCCTGGTTACAGGCAGTCAGGTTACAGTTAGCCTGGTTACAGGCAGTCAGGTTACAGGTAGCCTGGTTACAGTTAGCCTGGTTACAGGCAGTCAGGTTACAGGTAGGCTGGTTACAGGCAGTCAGGTTACTGTTAGGCTGGTTACAGTTAGCACAATTCACAGACCAGTTAAACATGTGTTTAATTTGTTCGGATATCACTCCTCTCATATACTGCACAAGTCTTACCAGCTTTCACATTAAAGAAAACACACACTCTCCGTTAGGAAAACGATTACTCCTACCTATCCAGTTACTCACACCAGGAAAGACAGGTGGGTCAGGCACAGGTCGCTGAGTCAAGGTTACCTGGAAGTGCTAATAAATGCAGCCACCTGAGGTCACATGAGATGCTGATTCGTAATGAGTGCACTATTCAGGGCATAGGCAGCCCTGCACTTATACACATCCACAGGCAGTAGTAATCAACCCCTGCAAAGAGATCAACCCCGCAAACCCAACTCAGTCTTTGCTCTCTTGTTCTTGTGTTTGCGCTTGGAAAGTGTTGTTATCCTGAATATGAAATGAACATGGTCTGTGTGTGTGTGTGCGTGTGTGTGGAGAGATTTTCTTCCACTTTAGAGCAGTCAACATGTCCTTGCTTCATAAATAGAGCAAAAAAAAACCTCAGTGAACTAATGAAACCTAGCAGGCAAACACTGAACATTAACCCTGAACACTGAACATTAACATGGAACATTAACCCGAGGATTAACCCTGATCATTAACAGTAACACTAAACATTCACACTAACCCTGATCATTAACAGTAACACTAAACATTCACGCTAACCCCGAATACGAACCCTGAACATTAAAACTAACCCTGAACACTAACCTTGAACATTAACACTAACCCTGAACATTAACACTACACATTAACACTAACCCTGAACATCAACACTAACCCTGAACATTAACACTACACATTAACACTAACCCTGAACATTAACACCAACGCTTTAGCTTCCATGAGTGTGTTCCTACGTGGCCCTATAACAAATCGCACATAACATTAATAATTCCATAACCATTTCGCTCAGAATGTTTAATAAGGGTTAAAGGATGTTTGAGAAATTATTCAACTCTCTTAACACTCCTGACGTGCCTGACACGGACAAAAGCTGCCTGAGAAGACGTGGCTTTGATTACAGCGCAGGAGTTGTTAAAGCCACGAACACACACGCTGTCACACACTCACTTGAGCGTGGTCATCTCCGTGAGCGACGGCTGCGTGGCTTTCAGGTAGCTGGCTCTCCTCGCCTGCACCTTGGGAGAAGGTTTGGGGCTGCAGTCCGAGTCTGCACTGTCGTCCTCCGCCATGGCCTTCATGTAGCTGCCGCTACGCATGCGTCTGCACGGGATCTCCTCGTCACGGCCCAGAGCAGAGAACCTGCTCCACTCATCCTGAGGCACCTGCAGAGGGGGAGAGTGAGAGAGAGGGAGAGAGAGAGAGAGAGAGAGACAGACATGGGAGGAGAGAGAGAGACAGATGCAGACAGACATGGGAGGAGAGAGAGAGACAGAGACAGATGCAGATGGAGAGAGAGAGAGAGAGACAGATGCAGATGGACAGAGGGAGGAGAGAGAGAGAGAGAGACAGATCCAGATGGACAGAGGGAGGAGAGAAAGAGTCAGACAGACAGTGAAAGAGAAAGAAATACAAACAGTGGCAAATACAGACAGCAACCGGCAAAGAGGACCCCATGGTGGCTTCAGTGAAACTTCTCACCCTGACCGATTAACCTACTGATTCACCAGAACATTCTGATTAACAGAATGGCAGCCATGTGACAAACACCTGCACACCTGCACACCAACACCTGCACACCTGCACACCAACACCTGTACCCCGACACCCGTCTGCCCACAACACTTTCACACTGACCCCTCAGAAATGCACATCGCTAAGCCGCATTGAAGCACTGCTGTCTCCCTTCCACGGGTCACACACACCCTCCAGTATCTACGGCAACAGTGGCTGTGCCCTTGGCGTCATGGTAACCCTTGGATGCACACACGCTCAAGACATGCACTCTCATGAGCTCACAAGGGCCCGCCCCACACACACACACACACACACACACACTGCTTACCTCTCTAACAGGAGCGACAGTCATCTCCTACGCGACAGTCAACTCCTACGCTGTGCGGTATCGGAGTCTGACTCGTCAGCCTGTGGGCGGGGCTTACTTGGAGGGGGCCGGCGACGTGTGCCGCACACTAACCGCACGGGACGGCCGAGCTTTCCAAATGCCCCCCCCTCCCCCCTTTTACATGCTTGGCAAAAAAGACAATCTATCCCCGTCATCAAGGGCGCAAAAAGGAAGCAAACAAGAGCCTGAGACAGGCGGAACAAAGGGGGCTGTTGTTGCCGGGCATGGGAAGGATCCGGTCTCCAAGGGCCGAGGGTTTGTAGAAAAGTGGAGGATGGAAATGAGGGAGCGAGGGAGGAGGAGAGCGAGCGTAGCGCAGGTATCTGAATGGTCACTTTATGCTCTGAAAGACCCTGTTGCTACAGTAACGACCCCCACCTTAGCTTCACTACAGTAATGAGAATATGGTCGTTGGGGTCACAGTTAAGTAGCTCTGGACGTTCCCTGACTCGGCTATATCCTTCCCCACAACACACTCTGCTTCCTGCCCTAAATTTCCCATCTCTCTGTCCTACTACCAGGGTACATTTATCTCCCTGTCTGTCTGGGTACATTTCAGTTCTAATTACAGTGCTGTGCTCTGTGATGCAGTATTATCAAAACAGCTCCTCTATGAAAGTGTCCTACTAAATGTATTTATGTCTATAGTATAAATATAGAAAAGGAATATAAAATAATGAATCTCACTCTCTAGTCTCTGATCACTTTAGTCTGTGGTTCTCTGTCGTTCCCAAACTTTGCACCATCTCCTTTTCTTCCTCTCGTTATCTCCTCCTCTTCCTCTCATTACCTCCTCCCTTACATTCCTGCCTGTGTCTCTCCTGCTGGTCTTTTTCACCTGTGTCTCTCTTGCTGGTCTTTTTTGCCAGTGTCTCTCCTGCTGGTCTTTTTCGCCAGTGTCTCTCCCGCTGGTCTGGTCTTTTTGCCTGTGTCACTCATGCTGTTCTTTTTTGCCTGTGTGTCCCTCCTGACCCCCTGGTCTCATCTTTCATCTCTGGGAGTGCCCGTCTGCTCCTCCCTGGCTTTGCTCCTCGCCCTGCGCCTCCCCCCCCCCCCCACTTCCTGGGGCAGGAACAGAGATTTAGTTTCACTGTGACAGTGAGACTGAGTGAGATTTCAATACTGGGGGGAGGGGGTTTGCAGTCAGACACACAATCCTTCTCTCTTCTCTCTTTCTCACTCTTTCAATCTCTCTCTCTTTCACTTTCACTCTTCTCCTGCATTCTATGCTACCGCTTCCGCTACCATACCTTCTGGCCGCATCATGCGCTCCAGTGTAACCACAGTAACAGCAGGGACAGCGATCATCTCGCAAACAGCCGAGTCACGTTCACCCTCCGGGCACCAAGCACTGACCCGCTAACCTGATCACTGCTAACGGTTCGCCTGGTAGTGCATAAAAAAACCTGTGCTAGGTTTGATCTGCTGGGTGTGACCTGCTGGGTGTGACCTGCTTCATCAATGTGTATTCAAGTTAAGAATTCATTGCATGACAGTAGCAAGAAAACATCAGTTGGATCTGAGAAATGCTGATGTATACATGTTAGCGTATGCTAACTGATGATGATGATGATGTTAGCGTATGCTAACTGATGATGTTGATGATGTTAGCGTATGCTAACTGATGATGTTTATGATGTTAGCGTATGCTAACTGATGATGTTGATGTTGACGTATGCTAACTGATGATGATGATGATGATGATAGTGTATGCTAACTGATGATGATGATGTTGATGCTAGCGTGATGATGAATGTATGATGATGATGTTGATGATGTTAGATAACTGTATGCTAACTGATGATGATGATGATGATGATAGTGTATGCTAACTGATGATGATGATGTTAGCATATGCTAACTCTCTGGCCTACCTGTAGAAACTGGCAGGTTCGTCCCTGCTGGCAGGTCTGTGCTTTGACTAGCGCTTTATCCATGTTCGTCGCCCCCTTCTGGTAGACCTCCCGGGCTCTGCTCACCGTCAGCGTGCTGGACCACGAGCTCTTCTTCACCAACGGCCTGACGTGCTCCACCCTGGCGACGCTCAGCGGCGCCAAACCGCCCCCTGCTGGTGCCAAGCAGGCGCTGCACGAGCCCACATCGTTATTGCTTTTGGAGGTCTTCAGGGAGGCGCGTCCCCCTCCGAGCGTGCTGTAGGTGTGCTCCAGGAAGTAGTGCGACTGCGACTTGCCCGGGTGCCGACCCATCGTCATGACGCCCGAGGGCTGGTGGTTGTGGACGTGGTGGTTGTGGTTGTGGTGGTGGTGGTGGAGGCACACGTCTCGGTCCAGGACGTCATCCGAGCTCCAGTAACCCGAGGCGGCCGTGCGGGCGTGAGGCTTGGGCTCCGAGCGGCTCCTCTCTTTGCTCTTGGGCCGCTTGGCGGTGTGCGCCCGGGCAGGGGCGGAGACACTGGGGTGGGCGGCGGCAGTGGCGGCGGGAGGCGGGGCCTCGGCGGGCGTGGCGCTGGGGGCCTCGCCCCCGTTCAGGCTGCGCTGCCCGGGCCCCTCCAGCGAGTGGGACTTGGTGAAGAGCTTCTGGACAGAGTGGACCAGGTGGCGGATGCGTCCGGGACTGTCAGCGCGCTGGTGCTCCAAGGCCGCCGCGGCGCTTGTACTGCAGCGTGTGGTAGCCGTCCCGCTGCACCACCCGCTGCCGCTCCACCCGCGCGGGCGGCGCCGAGCACGACACCACCGCCAGCTCGCTCTTCTGCTCGCGGCTCCCGCCGCAGTGTCGCCGCGGGAATGTGCTGCTGGCCAGGTCGGCCTGGCGACCGATGCAGTAGGCGTGGTCCGGGGGCAGGGCCTCCGCCTGCGGGAGGAGGTACGGGTGGCGGTCGGGGCGCATGGCCAGCGAATCATAGGAGGGGTCAGAGTGCGCGAGGGAGGTGTGGTGGCTCCGGCTGGAGGGCAAGCCCTTCATCGTCATGGCGACACACGCGCCCTCTCACGCCTTCAGCCACACACGCTGGTCCTGCTGCACAGCTCTGCAGCCATGAGACAGAGAGAGAGAGAGAAGGAGGGAGGGAGAGAGAGAGGGAGGGAGAGAGAGAGGGAGGGAGAGAAGGAGAGAAGGAGGGAGGGAGGGAGAAGGAAGGAGAAAGAGGGAGACAATATGGGGGAAAAGACATGGAAACAGAGAGGGAGAGAAGGAGAGAGGGAGGGAGAGAAGGAGAGAAGGAGGGTGGAGGGAATGACAGACAGAGAGACAGAGGGATAAATGACAGACAGAGAGACAGAGAATGACAAAAAGAGAAAAGAGCAAAAAAATTGTTAAAGTTATGGAAGAAACCAAACACTATAACCAAACACAGCCAAACACTATAACCAACACTGTAAACAAACAGCCAAACACTGTAACCAACACTATAAACAACACTGTAAACAAACACAACCAACACTGTAACCAAACAGACAAACACTGTAACCAACACTGTAAACAAACACAACCAACACTGTAAACAACACTGTAAGCAACAATGTAACCAACACTGCAACTAAACACAACCAACACTGTGTTGTAGAACATAACCAAAAGATCATTCCAGTACCATTCATCTTTAAACAAACGGTCCCATATAGACCACGTGCTTAGGGGATGGTAATATATGTTGTCAGACCCCAGGGAGGATCTGTGTGTCAGCTGATAATGGGGACACATGCTAAAGTGCCCAACGTCCTGCACTTCCTGTGTGAGGTTACCTAACAATAACCGTCGCTTTTCCTCACGCACTACTGGGGCTACGTGGAAAGCCCTCATCTTTTGACATTTACGTTTACGCCGGTCAATTCGACTACACTCAAGGGACGGGAGCAAGTGAGGAGGAGGAGGAGGAGGAGGATGAAGAGGAGAGGCAGCAGCAAAGAAAGATGAAAGGAGAACGATGCGGATGAGGATCAGGGCCACTCTACATTCAGCTGTGTCAGTGCATCATGGACTTACGGACTTACTGAGACTCTTACTGAGACTTCTGCTAATTCTGTGAAGTCACTAAGGGGTTAGTGAGAGCAATGGATTCTTTCCAGGAAAGACAGATTGACCTGATACACAGAAATAAAACAACACACACACACACACACACACACACTGGAATGAGTGCGCAGGTAGGAGGGAGCAAACAGGGTAGAAAAAGACAAACCTCACACTGTTCATGTCCAAACGCTAAACCAAACAGATTTGTAGCTACCACTCCTCATGGACAAGAGACACAAAAGAAGTCTACCCAAAAATAATCTCCTGCTGAGTACATAGCAGTAAGAGAGAACAGACACACACACACACACACACACACAGAGGACATAATTAAAAATGTCATATTTTAATGAAATTTATATCAGCCTTCAATGCTCTGTTCATACCCCCCTCCCCGCGAGAACAGAATTACAACTGTCTCCTGTTGTGTCTCTTTATCTGGTTGTGTGAGTGCAGGTGCCTGTGTGTGTGTGTGTGTGAGTAAGAGAGACAAAGACAACTGTAGGGAATGAAATATGCATCCACCCCCCACCCCCAGCATGTTAACCCCACCCCCACTGAACACCCCACCCCCCCAGCATGTTAACCCCACCCCCACTGAACACCCCACCCCATGCAACCCTACCCCCATCATGTTAACCTTGCCACCCATTGAACACCCCACCCCCAGCATGTTAACCCCACCCCCACTGAACACCCCACCCCCAGCAACACCCCGCCCCCCATTGAACACCCCACCCCCAGCATGTTAACCCCACCCCCACTGAACACCCCACCCCCAGCATGCTAACCCCACCCCCATCATGTTAACCTTGCCACCCATTGAACACCCCACCCCCAGCATGTTAACCCCACCCCCACTGAACACCCCACCCCCAGCATGTTAACCCCACCCCCACTGAACACCCCACCCCCACTGAACACCCCACCCTCAGCATGTTAACCCCACCCCCACTGAACACCCCACCCCCAGCATGCTAACCCCAGCCCCATCATGTTAACCCCGCCCCCCATTGAACAACCCACCCCCAGCATGTTAACCTCACCCCCCACTGAACACCCCGCCCCCAGCATGTTAACACTGGGACGCCGGAGATGTGGGGAAGGCCCGCGTGTGTGTGTGTGTGTGTGTGTGTGTGTGTGTGTGTGTGTGTGTGTGTGTGTGTGTGGTGTGTGTGTGTGTGTGTGTGTGTGTGTGTGTGTGTGTGTGTGTGTGTGTGTGTGTGTGTGTGTGTGTGTGTGTGTGTGTGTGTGTGTGTGTGTGTGTGTGTGTGTGTGTGTGTGGTGTGTGTGTGTGTGTGTGTGTGTGTGTGTGTGTGTGTGTGTGTGTGTGTGTGTGTGTGTGTGTGTGTGTGTGTGTGTGTGTGTGTGTGTGTGTGTGTGTGTGTGTGTGTGTGTGTGTGTGTGTGTGTGTGTGTGTGTGTGTGTGTGTGTGTGTGTGTGTGTGTGTGTGTGTGTGTGTGTGTGTGTGTGTGTGTGTGTGTGTGTGTGTGTGTGTGTGTGTGTGGTGTGTGTGTGTGTGTGTGTGTGTGTGTGTGGTGTGTGTGTGTGTGTGTGTGTGTGTGTGTGTGTGTGTGTGTGTGTGTGTGTGTGTGTGTGTGTGTGTGTGTGTGTGTGTGTGTGTGTGTGTGTGTGTGTGTGTGTGTGTGTGTGTGTGTGTGTGTGTGTGTGTGTGTGTGGTGTGTGTGCGTGTGTGCGTGTGCCCTCGTTACTCCTGTGTCTCTCCAGTAAAATGCTGCAATAACAGCATCCACAGTAGATGTCACAACTCCCCTCTGGAATATGAATAACCAGTAAAACATTTTTATAAGCAAGTTCCTACCAATTTTAAGTTAAAACATTCTGAATATAGGACAGAAATCTAATGTCTAATATTATAAAATGTAAATACTAATAGAACATCAAATATAAATTTTTGTCAAAGAATAATGTTGCCACCAACGTGAAAAATCTTTGAAGGAAGCACAATGATCTGGCACTGTTTCTACTGGTCCCACATGACCTTGTCCCTGTTTTGAACATCATTACGGAGTAGAAAAAATCACAACGAAGAGTGAGGACAGAAACAGTAATTATAACACACACACACACACCCACACATATACACCCCACACACAGATACACTCACCCACACACACACTCACCCACACATATACACCCCACTACGTCTACAACACAGCATGATCTAAAGGACAAACATCATTATTTCATACCCCAAAGACCCCCGCCCTTATGCATCAGAGTGCAACACACATACACTCCCCACACAGATACACCCCACACACAGATACACTCACCCACACACACACTCACCCACACATATACACCCCACACACAGATACACTCACCCACACACACACTCACCCACACACATACACTCCCCCACACTGCTAGAGAACACTTCAGTGAAGATGCTTAGATGTCCTGTGTCTTTATGCTGTATAATCTACAGCACTCATACACCTCACCAGATCTGTAGGAACTTGATCCTGTTGAATCCTGTTCCAAAACCACGAGTATTAATTTGCCCATGCTGGTGAGAGCTTTTCGGCTATGACCACCCCCACCTCCACTGAGACGGCTTCCCTCCAGATTGTGTTGGTCAGAATTTGTGTCCAATCGGCCAAAGAACATTTGTGACGTCAGTAATGCAGGGAGGGAGCGTCTCCAGCCTGTGAGCCAGTCTGCTGTAGCATTAACCTCAGCCTTCACTGGAACCAAGAGGTCTTGGTCTAAATCCTGACAAACAGCCGCGGACCGTCACCGCCCCTATGCCGGACTCCGTGCTTGGTACGGTCGAGCATTCTGGGAAGGTGGCTCATTCTCCTGGCATCCGTCAAGGCCAGATTGGCCATCAGACCAGACAGTCCTAGTCAAGCGCCGATCATCACATGTCCAGCTCTGTGGAGCCCTCTGCCTTCCACCAGTCCAGCTGACGCTTGCCGTCATGCGGAGGGACCAGGCAACCCATCTGACAAACCCCCCCCACACACACCACTTTGGCTGTTGCTTCGGAGTAGTGCTACCAAGGCAACGGGGGAGAGTGTATGGCTAGAAATGGGTGTGAAACACCTGAACTGAATTAATAGGAGGAACGCATCCTTTGGGCCACATATTTGCATATACAATATGTCCTGTATGTACAGTATATACAATATGCCCTGTATATACAGTATATACAATATAGTATATACAATATGTCCTGTATGTACAGTATATACAATACAGAATATACAATATGTCCTGAATATACAGTATATACAATACAGTATATACAATATGTCCTGTATTTACAGTATATACAATATAGTATATACAATATGTCCTGTATATACAGTATATACAATACAGTATATACAATATGCCCTGTATGTACAGTATATACAATATAGTATATACAATATGTCCTGTATGTACAGTATATACAATATAGTATATACAATATGCCCTGAATATACAGTATATACAATACCATATATACAATATGTCCTGAATATACAGTATATACAGTGCCTGCCAACACGGAAATGGTCTGTGTATACAATCTGTGTACATGAGAGGATTCTCTCCCACACACTACCTGCTTTCCTGATTTACTGTATGTGAACCTTGTGAACAGTATTACATCAAACACCGCCTCAGGACTCCTTCAAGCGTGTGTTTTACCTTTATAATTGCCATGGAATGCCAGCATATCTAAACCAAAAGAACCACAGGGTGGTGAAACCGAACGCTTCCCTCTGGCATACGTTGAGCGATGAGTTTATAAAGGAAACGACTGATGCAAAGACAGGCTACAATATCAGTGGAGCTGGACATGCTCATCGAAACAGTTAAATGAAAGAAAATGCAGGTGGAAAGCAACAAATAAAAATAGGAAATGATTCATCACATGTGTGTGCCTGTAAAACATGTTATAACGGCATCTTCTATTATAATGAATAAAATTATTAAAGTTATAAAGTTGGCTCCTGTATTTACCCCAATTGCTCTATGCACCTTAATATACAACACTGGCCCAAAGGTAGCGTGGTATCATGAGCCAGAGCTGTGGCTACTCACGTTCCCTCGCTCCCTCTCTCCATCTTTTTCCTTCTCTCACTCTCTCCCCGAGCTCATAATGATGCCCATACCTCCATGTCTACCTCCACCTCCCCTCCAACTCACCCCAGCCGCATCACACGCCTCCGATAGCTCTCGTCCTTACCTCCATCACTGTTCTGTCCATCCTTCTACCGCTCTCTCAATCATTCCTTTATTTCCTTCTTCCAAACACACTCCACTAACACTGACTGCTGAGGGTTCCTAACAAAAGACTTCATCATTAGTGACAGCATATGCTGCATCAAGTTATGTTTTTTGTCCACACACACACATACAGACACACACACACACACACTCCTTTCTCTTGAGCTGTGTCATACCTGTATCAATATCAGGACATGTGAGGACGTGTGCGGACAAGTGAGGACATGTGAGGACGTATGTGGACGTGTGTGGACAAGTGAGGACGTATGTGGACATGAAATGACGTGTGTGGACATGTGAGGACATGTGTGGACATGTGAGGACACGGGAGGCCCTGAGAAGGCTCCGCCCCTAAGCCAATCTTTGGCATCGCAAAATGCCAAACGGCAAAATTAACAGTTTGGAGCTTTTATATATATATATAATATTTTATATATTACTGTTGGTCAGACTCCAGCGATGGCTGGTTGAATGGTGAGAGATTTTCCACACAAGCCAAACCAAAACAACCCAGCGGGTTCGGTGACCTCGCTCCTGTCCGGGAGATAATAACCCCCAATTCAATTTTCTTCTCCCATCTTTTTTTCCCAATAAAGCTCAGTAAAGACAACTATAAATAATCTCCTGGGGAAATTGGACATGAGTCTTTTTGGCGTCTCCATGGTAACAGCTGGATCTCCTTTAGGGGGAATAAGGTGTTGGTGGACTGTGTTCATCATGTGTGAAAGCAAAATCCGAGTGCAAAATTCCAGCTGTCTGGATCTGTCTAATTACCAAGTAGATGTAAAATATTAAATCAAAATAACCCTTCCACACGGACCACACAATCCAGATTACATGTAGATTATTTACTTTTAGAAGTGTCCACAGGCACTTTTATAGGCTTCCTGGATCAGAGGATGAGCCAATCAGCATTCATCTAAACTGGTCCTGGATCAGTGATTGGTGTCATGGGTCAGAGGTCAGGGGTCAGGGCTACCTATCAGCGTGATGACACATCACAGGAATGGAGGCTTTAAAAGATAGAGCTGACAGCATAGTGCTAGTACACACACACACACACACACACTTTTTTGTAAAACAAGTTAACAGCTGCCAGGCAGAATCACTCGCCCTAACAGTCACTGTGACCAGGTGTCATGCACTGACGAGATCACCAAGGCAGGCTGACTGTAGTGGAGTTTCCTGGCCCACAACATCTCACATCTGAGCTCCTCCGTATTCTTACAGAGATAGCAGTGTGCGAAATGAAGATAACCAGTAAGAACACTTAAACAGGAACTTAAGTGCTTGACATTAAGCGGTCTGACGTTTGTGCATGTGTATGTCAGTGGCGAGGGGAGTGTGGGGAGTGTGGGGGGAGTGTGGCGAGGGGAGTGTTTACGATTGGGGTTTCATTCCTGGATTCATTCCTGGATTCAGGCTGTGATATGACAGGCCTGCAGAAGGCCCCATGAATCACTGCTCCCTCTGCTCAGAAGGTCAGAGAGGTCCAAGCCACGGACTACACCAGCTGCTTGCTGGGCACATGAGTGAAGACCGTCGTCTCCGGCCTCATAAGCTCAAACACTGCAGCGTCACACAGGCAAATTAGGAGAGGATCAATGTCTCAGCACCTACAGGACTGTCGGTATATTACAAATCTTTACTTTATCTTGAATCTTTTGTGTTCATTTTTGTCTCAATGCTGGGAAATGCAAATTAGTAGACGGAACAGCAACGTAAACAAACCCCTGAGCCTCCTGTGAAACTCCACCACTATTACCACCACCACTACTACCACCACAACTAGGTACTACCAGTACAACATCATAAATACAGAAGGCACTGGGCAACAACACAAATCCCAGTATATACATAATATACAGTGCATACAAAAATAACATTCAAAATAAACACACAAGACACACATTATACAATGTGCAAAATGAATTGAGATCTGTGACTTGCACGATGCGTTTGTGTAAACATGGCAGATCAGTCAGGCATTTCTGGAGTGATTCCACTCTGGTGTTTTTCTGCTAGACTGCAACTTTTACAGCGAAAGATGGTGCTTTGGCACAGACACAGCCCTGGGGAAGAAGCCCAAGTCTCGGGTTTGGTTTCGAGTGCCTTACAGCGATTCCCAGAGTGGGGTTTCAGAAATAAGAAGGGATCTGCAGACGTTTTAGTGACCCCATTCGTCTGGAGCTCGGTGTGGCCGGAAGACCGGGGCTGACGACCTTCTCGGCGCGTGTGATAATACGCTGCAGCCGTAGACGGTGTTGCAGCTGGGCGCGACGGGTCGTCTGCTTTGCCTTTGTGGGAGCTGCTCTGGCACACGCACCCAAATGAACTACATCTTGGATGTGTGCAAGCACACCGGTGGGTATTTGGAAGGAGGACGCTTTGTTTTTGTGGGAACATGTGTGTGTGTGTGTGTGTGTGTGCCACAGCAGTTGTGTGTGAGTGGCACTTATGTTAACATGCTATGGCATGCAGGAGAGCTGTTCTGTGCAGTATATTACAAATACAGACAACAGAGAGAGAGAGAGAGAGAGAAAATCAGAGAGAAAGACAAAAAGACACAGAGGTAGACAGCGAGAGACACAAAGAATGACATGGAGAGAGAGACAGAGTCTAGTATAGGACACCCCGAGAGGACAAAAAAGGAGAAAGGGCAGGAAAGGACAGAACAGAAAAAGACAGGATGTCATTTTTTATTTCCACTTTGACTGTTCAGGTTCATGGAAGCCGTAACATATCTGGGCTGCATCTGCACCTCAGCTCACATGTTTCAGTTCGACATTAAACAGGTGAACAGCTTCTATTCAGCTTTCTGAGGATGTCATTTGTTAAACATGTTTATCGCCAGCACACGTAAGCGTAAGCCAAGGGTTTTATAAAGTATAGCACAAAGAAATGCTATTACCATATTACTTTGACCTTTTGTATTTTGCAAGTTATTTTCTCATCACTTTGGCCTTAATGTAGTTATGTAACTCCTTAATGTGGTTATGTAAAAGATACAGATAAATTAAGGGACTGACAACTTGAGTGGGACAAGCCAAATTTGAGGTTTAAATTACCCAGTCAGTAATTAGTTTGCGTTAATGCAGTTAGTGAAAGTCTGAAAATAAGAAACTGAAGTGCATTAACTTTATCCTTGTCATAGGCCGTAAAGAGGGATACGATATGGGCCTGATAGCTGACTACTCAGTATCTCAGTCCCTTAAACAGCCCAGAAGCTACACCTTTCACACAAGCTACACCCTTCACACAAGCTACACCCTTCACACAAGCTACACCCTTCACACTACACTTTCATATTTTTTTTACATGCCACTAGCTAACTGACCCATTAATGAATTATATATGCACACACATCCACCAGCAAACATGTGCAAGCACGCATACACACACACACACACACACAAAGGTTAAAGGTTAATAGAAATTAACTGAAGCAGATATTTGTACCCAGACACCACAGAGTTCTGCCTTAAGGAGTTCAGGGGGGAAAAAAAACAGCAAATTAATCAAACAAAAAGGCAAAGTGTCACTTTAGTAGGAGTTAGCGACGTCCGCTAAAAGTGCCACGCTGTACAGGAGTTTCCCTCCAGCGGGAGGCGGGGGGGTGGGGGGGCATTGGGGGGATGCAGCCAGCTAATCATTTTTTTGCAAATGAGTTAATTATTTTGGGTTAATGGGCTGAAATGCTCAAAGCCAGAAGGCCTCAGTGCCTACAGCTCTACAACGTTCTCTACAGAGGGAAGGAGAAAGTACACTGGAACTCATTACATCTCGGAAACCATTCTACTCATTTGAATAACACACAATAGTCCCAAGTGGTATAAGTGATATAATATCTGCTAATCATTAAGACTGAATGCATATTTAAATGGAAAATTAAGCTACAACATAATAAGCATACGTTCTGTTTTAAGTGGAGACCTTGAACAAGATCCATTTTAATGATAATTATTGAGGAAAGGTCATTTTCGCTTTCCACAGAGCGATTACAAACTTGAGCCTGACGATGATCATCAGATATCAAATATCACCCGTGCATTTGGCTTTTTTGACGCAATAGCCAGTGAAGACAGACAATGACAATATTACAAACGCAGACATATTTGTGGGATTTTCATCCATCTGTGTATCACCAGAGGCTTAAGTCAGACTGCCCTGTGTTTACCTTTCACAAATGGTCTTCAATCTGTATTTGTTTTCTAGTTTCCTTGCCTAATATAGGCTTCGTTAACATTTTATGTGAGGAGGTCTAGTAAAATACACTGTTTAAAATCTCTTCTCTTTTCTGGTTCACAAATGTAGTTTCAGCTCCTCAGCTTTGCTAACCTTGGCTAAATTATTCATGTATTCATGTAATATTTAACAGGTAGATCCTCTTAAACAGAGCCACAGTCAGATACAGCACAGACTGGTAAAGCAGACTGATTCTACTCATTAAAGCGCTAAGCGATTGTTTGTGATGGTTCAACGTGGATGTGCTATGGCGATCAGGCTGAATATGCTGTGATGTGGCTTCAGCAGACTGTTTGCCAATGTTCCTTGTTTTGTTGAGATCAGCAACATCACAGATTCTAAACTTCACACAGATTAAATATGTAGATTGATTTTATTCATGTTTAAATAACATTTACTTAGTATTTAAATTATACAATTCATATTGATATTGTTGAAGTTTGATATTGCATATCTAAACTAAAGGATTATTTTTTGGGCCTTTTTTGTACCATCCATAATGCCCACATGCGTTTTACACACACACACACACACACACACACACACATACACACACGCACACAAACACGCAAATCTGCCTCAATAACTGTATCCTTCACCCCTTTCATTTGAATCGCTGCATCACTGTGCATCTGCAGAAACACACAGGCCTTCTTTGATGTGCCTCATCCAAGTTTCTCTTTCTCTTTCTCAGAAATCCTCCATTTCGTGGAAGTGAGCCAGTTGTCCTCCGGGGGCCGTGTTAAACTTCAGTTCCACAGTCAGAGCTCTTTTTTCCATTATTTTCTTGACTCTCGGCTTCCAGAACTCTCCGGAACAGAACTCTTCCGGCCGACAGCTCCCCGACGCATTACAGATCCCTCAAATGGCCTTTCAGGGTTGGTGCTAAGCAACAACTCTTTGAACATCAAAAAGCCGGAGTGCCAAATCTGTTTTTCTGGCACAGGAGGAAGGCAGGGGACCCGGCAATAACGGGTCAGAGTCCGACCCGATGCTCTCTGCTCAAGGACAGAGGGACACATATGTTTCCAATCCTCATGTCACTCAGCGCCTTATTAGGTTTGATTTTTAATATATGTTCTATCTAATTACTGCTAACATTTGGATGCTGAGTTCATCAAAAGTGCAGCCAATATGTCGAAACCCTGGCTTCAGCCACATTCTTTAGATACATTTACAGATCTACAGATACATTTAAATCTATCTAGAACCTATCTATCTAGAACCTATCTATCTATCTAGAAGTCTATCTCTGTCTGCCTGATTTGGATAGTCAGACCAAAGGTATGGAGACAATTGGAAGGTCGCAGAGTAGAACTGCGTATAAGTTACACTACAGTTAAAATCATCACTTCAGTTCCCTTTCTCTAGTAGCTTCTGCTCCAATAGCTGCAGAATGTTCCCAGCCTGGTTACTAAATGTTTCCTTGAATGATCCCGGCAGTAACTTTTGGCATCTCTGCATTGCTCACTCTTATTGCCATGGACACTGCATCAGCACCAGAAAAGTACGAAAAAAGGTTTGTCTAATCCCAGGGAGAAGAATGTGGGTAATGAAGTTCAGTCGTGCATGTGTGTGTGTGTGTGTGTGTGTGTTAAAGCAGTATTCTTCATTTTAAATGAAACCAAAACCAAGACTTGTTTCCAGCCTTCACGGTCCTTTCTAGTGGTGAACTTTGACCTTAAATCTCCTTAAAGCTTTTATAGTTGCCATGTCTGTCGTGTGACCTAAATCCCAGCAGAGGAGGACTGTGCACACATCAGGGTTAGGACTCTCTTGCATGTGGGCGTGGTCTCAGAGGCATGGACACACACCTGTCTCCTCCCACCTCACACTCATCTTCACTGTGTACACCAAGACCTGCACGTAAGTTAAACCTTTAGGTGCCCTTTATAGATGCAGCATGGAGCCTGTCACCCTGGAAACAATCCGGAGATCTTCTATTGTTGATACACCTAAAATGTGAAGTAACTGCGGTGACTTTCATCTACACCATGCAGAAATAACAACGCACCTCATATACAGATTTACTGGCATGTGCTAAAGCTATTTTCCCATTACCCTTGAGAACACAGTGCAGTGGACTGCTGACCTGACACACACCACACTTCACACATCATCAGGCTGCTCATGGATCGATGATCAGGTGTATCGAGTTTCATTTCAACATAAAGGTGCGATGAACACAGAGGGCCTCGTTGCCAAGGCTGAGTGTGTGAAGGGCTCTTGTCCTATGTGAGAGACACTCAAAATAATTCACTCAGCTTGAAATAGCTGTTCACCTGACACGGTACAGTCATGAATACTGAATGCGTCGTCTCATCGGTCTACGTCCTTAAAAAGCAAATACGTTCCTCACTCAACAGGAATTTTGGACCAATCACGTTACAAGTCTGGAAGTGTGTAGATTCGGACACAACTGCTGTCAACTGCTGCTGGTGTCATTCCAGTCATTAACGTCTGAGGTTAAGGTGTAGATTAGTTCTTTGATGATGTGCTAAGTTAAGATAAGATGACAATCATGCCAAAGGAAAATCGCTACTGGACAGTGCCAGTGTTGTGGATCTCAGCACATGGTGTCTTCCCTGGCTTTTGCGCTAAACCTTCTTAAAGACCAAACAAGGGCAGGAAATGGAACTGATTTTTCTTAATCTATAGTCCTTATGGTCTTAAGTTGCAGATGAGAAACTTGAACCAAAAATAATTTAATCTACAAATACTGAATGGTATTTTTGCCCCCCACAGTACACTAGGGAACTCTTGGTCTATTATGATCTCCCACATCTGCTTAGATCAAAGAGTTTACTGAATTACTAATGAATTACTGAAAACAACATTCTAGGCCTGAAAAGTACATTATTTTTTCATTTTTATGACAATATTGACCTTTGTAATTCTGCAGAAGGCTACAACATGCAAATCAGCCCTTTGTCCAATGGCAACTTTTTTATTGTACGCTGTGAGCATATCTTGTAAATATTTTCTAAAACTTTCCAGATGAGTAAATGTGGTATCTGTCACGGTCTGCCCTGCTCCTCCTGTCATTTCGTGCCTGTTTGTTTTGTTAGCCATGCGTGTTCTTAGTCACGCCTTGTGTTTTGTATCCCCTGCCCCTCGTTAACTATTTCAGATGTCTCGTGTTAGTCCTGTGCTATTTATATCCTCAGTTTGGTTTGCTAGGTTGCTGGTTATTTTGTCTAAGCCTTTGCCCTAGTAGTTGTCTCTGTAATATTGTCGTGTTTCTGCCTACGTGTTTAGTATATCGTCGTGGCTCTGCTTCAGTCCAGTTCGTGTTCTCTATTGTATTTCTGTTCTCGTCAGATTGTTCCTGTTTAGTGTCTCTACGATGTGGTTATGTTTCTTTGTCGGACTCCCTAACCGGTATGACCCCAGCCTGCCTGTACGACCCTTCTTCTGGAATGCCCTTCAATAAATCTCGCTCTCCTCAGCGCTTGTGTCCGCTGTTTAAATCCAAGCCGCTCCCAGCGTTACAGTATCTCCTAAATCCCAGCAATTGCATGATCCAACAAGCATAACTTAATGTGCATATTACGTTTCAGTCACAATATGTGCCAATGAAACTACAATCAAGTATCGTTGTCCATATTGTGCAGCCCCAGAAAGCACATTAAAATCATGTTGAATTGATTTAATCTACTGCGGCTTTAATCCAGTACCACAGGAAGTGGTTGGTTGTCTGGCTCCTGGCCACTCCTACCACAGTGTGTGCCACTCTACAGCTGCTTCTCACCAAGAGCTATTTGGTCATCTGGTGGAACCCCATAGCTTGGAAGGGAGGTATGGAAACATGGAAAAGCAAGTCGGCACCACCCAGTAAAGCTGAGACACAAACGCTGCAGTTCGACCGCCATACCAGTGGAAGCTTGTCTTAAAACGCAGGAGTCAACATCTCCAAAGCAGGAAACCTCAGTTCTCTTTCCTTTCTCAAGCCACAAACAGGAAGCAGATATACCTGCTTGCCAAAGCTTCAAACACCCCAGAAACTGTTCTACAAGTTGCTTGCAGCCTTTGTAAATAGCATTGTAATGGTTATTTTAGAGATGTAGGAAGCAGAGGTAAACAAACACAGTATGCGTTCAGATTGACTGTGTCTGAACAGGGGCAATAGCAGTACAGGGGCAGCAGGAGTAGAGGGCAGTAATGTGGGTAGCAGCAGTAACGGGCATCAATCATGGACCTTTATTCAGTTTGCCAAATTGTGCTTAATACAGCATCTCACAAATACCCCAACTCCCCCTCCCCACAACACACGCACACACACACCACACACACTCACCTGTGCTACTTGTTGCTTTTGTTCATTCTTCCCTCGCTCACGCCATCACCTTCCTCCTCCTCGCAGGACGTGCACCTCGCTGAGAGAGCAGGAAGAGAGGAAAGACATTAGTCGTCTCCCCAAGAACACGTCCTCCGGCCCGGAGACGGGCAGCGATGTCCTTTATCGAAATTGAGGATGTGATTAAACAGAAAAAAAAGACAAAGGAAAGTATGTAGGTCATTCTCCCTCAGCTGGAGCAGTTACTGGGGTACATTTAGACGTTTTCTAAGGGCCTAAGGTTTAGATGTATTATAGAGGTGTCTCTAAATGCTAGAATGCGGATGCACAAAGAGGTCTCTTTCAAGGACACTTTAGTGGCAGCAGAACCTGATTTGCTAAGCTTAGGTCTCCGTGGATGGCTCACTGATGTTTTATGTTGCCGAGACATCAGAACAAATGACAGTTCTCTGTGGTATTTGTGTCGTCCAGGAGTGTGTGTGTGTGTGTGTGTGTGTGTGTGTGTGTGTGTGTGTGTGTGTCTGACAGAAAACGACAGAGAGAGAGAGACAGACAGACAGAGAGAGAGACAGACAAAGAGAGAGAGACAGAGAGAGAGACAGACAAAGAGAGAGAGTACCAAAAAGTGGAGTTTGCATCTGTGGGTCAGGTCAGCTGAAAAAATCAAAGCAGCAAATTGACAGTTTGGTTTCTTGACAAACTGGTCAGGGAATGTCGAGAAGGTCATAAACATAAAAGAGAGAACAAAGAAAGAGAGAAACGGAGAGGGACTGAGACCTGAGAAAGTGTTAGACAGAAGGAAAGAGTGACTGAGAAAGAGTGTTCGAGAAAGTTAGAGAGAATATGAGAGACAGAGAGAGAGAAAGCAGGCGGAACAACACTTCAACAGAGCAGCTCGGCTACAAAGGATGAGAAGCACGAGTCTTTCATTTTAAGCCTGTTTGTTGCCCTTGACGATGACTGTAGCTTTTGAACCGCCTGTCCTCCGTGTCCACAGTGATCCGCCTGAAATGAAACCCGCCACAAAGCCTCTGTTAGCCAATCAGCAGGAGCAAGCAGGCTTTACCCACAATCATCTGTGCTAACTTAGTTATCAACCCCAGGACACACTTCCAATGAACACCCAAGACACCCAAGACACACTTCAAATGAATATTTAAATGCGAGACGTGCGTATATAATGAATATGTAAATATGCATATGGTTGCTACATTAGTGACAGTTTGGCAGTCTCTAGGTGACGATCCCAGCAGATGGTAGAGTGGAGATCGCTGAAGCAGGGGGCATGTGGGTAGGAGAAGGTGTTAGGGTCCAATCCCCCAGCCAGGGGGCACTCTGTAGGGAACCCTACGTATTTAGGATCTCACTGAGTCTATCTGGACAAGGTCAGAGGACACAGCAGGAAAAGTTGTGTGGAACATCTGCATGTGAGATGTATTCAGGTGTATTGATGCTGTAGTAGCTTCACCTGCTGCTGGCTTTGCACACATCACTTCTTTCTGTCTCTCTGTCGTCTGTCTCTCTCCTCGGAAGCGTTTTCAATTTCACACACAGCTGGGGCGTATCACATACGTATTGCACACACCGTGGGTTTACACCTTGAGTAAACATGCTGTAGATTTGCATCAGCACCTCCTCAAAGCAGCAACAACTCACACACACACACGCGCATGAGCTCGCATACATTTATTCATTCATATTTGCATTCATTTGTCACATGGACGGGGAGCAGGTAAACGCTCAAACACGTTACGTGTGCATTTCAATTTGAACACCTGCAATTTATCTTGAAAAATGAGTAATCTTTTCTCACAGACAAAATCACCAGCAGACACGGATGCTAGTACACGGGGGCCGATAATTAATAAGTGAACAAATCGTGTCAAAGCAAAATCATTATTTTGTTGTGCTTTGATTAAACTCAAGAACGCGTGAGAAATGTGAGGTATCAGTACTGTCGTTATGTGTGCAATTATCCCGTGGCCAGGCACGATCAAACTTCACAGAGAGAAAATAGAAAAAGTGTAAATAAGGTTCTGGGTAGCAATAAATATTTGACATGTAGAGAGATACAGCGACTGTTCAGCAGATTGTTGTATTCTATACGAGTGCAAGGGCCACTATATTTCGGTATCATTCTTGAATAACTGTTTTCCCCCTTCTAGCATAATCTATAATAACGGGTTAGAGACTGACGTGGAGTATGTAAGATGGTCCTTCCTGCAACGGCAGCAGAGGCCTGTTCAAAAATTCTCTCTCCCGTGTGATGACCCTGCTTAATCATACGTAATGTGCACCAGCACCTTGTGAATTTTTAATCATTATGTTAAAAAAGATTTCTGATTAATCTGACTCTGAAGGCAATAACAGAGGCAGCCGTGTAACCGCAGGGAAAGAGCAAGGAATCGTCGGTCAGAAGAGGGAAGCGACGATCTCCTAAAGAGAGACGCTTTTATTAAGGCTAATCCGAGAATTGGAGGCATGCAGACACTCCTAAATCACGAAATCTCTAGTCAATCACGTTGGCTAACAGGAAAGCGTTGGAGAAAAAGCAGGCACAGAAACTACCTCACGTTACATTGTTAAATTCGCATTATTCCCGACCAAATGAAACGGGCTTTAAACGCATGACAACAGACTAACCAGCACTATCAAGACCCTGGTGAGGAGCATACGCCTGTTTTTAAAAAGACATCTTTTTAAACACTGGGGGCGAGAAAAGCCCGATGTCAGTTATAACCACTTCACAAAATGCGATCACATCGACAGCAACAAGGCTTAATGGCTAACACAGCTGAGGGGACGGAGCGCTAACAGGGCAGAAATATGACCAGGGTCGCAAAAGCTTCGTAGCACAAATCACCGCGCTAACCGGCTCAGGTCGCCCTCACAGCCCTCATATTTGAAACTGTGAATGGGCCGTCAAGAACTAAACATGGGTGGGGAGGGGTAGTGGTGTTCACGAACTAAAGAATATCTGTATGTTTAATGGTTGTAACCAGCTAATGATTGGCAGAACAGGACTCGCCTCGGGTTAGGTCATTGAGTGAACAGCCTAGAGTTGTTCATTTCTACTTGTAAAAAAGGTCTCGTCTGCGTGCTTAGAGGTCTGTGTGTTCACGTTAGACAGGGACACAAGCTACTACGGAAGCTACTACAATCAGCTTTATCCACAGATACCCAATACAAGATAAATCAACAACTCCATGTACATATACACAATCATGCATTGTAGGTGATTGTAGGCAAATCAACATTAATTCAATTCAAATGTATATGCAAAACGCTCAATACATATGCAAATATATTCATTTCATATGTGCTTTCCCCTTCTCTGCTCTTGTCCATCAGTAACAGTGTCACCCATATATAGAGCAGTCAGCATTCATGAAGATTATAAATGATACATACATGCACACGCAGGGACATTTATGTACATGTGCGCACACACACACTGCCTCACAAATTTTGCTGATTGTGTGTGCTGTGCCCTCCTGGAAGAGGATTATGATGGCCTTAAAATGACAGTGAATTATTGACAGGGAAGGATAGGATTTAAATTAAGGCTGTCAGGCTAGAAAGAGAGAGAGAGAGAGAATTCATCAGTCACGACAACTTCCTTCACTGTTATGAATTCATTGCATATCTATACAAGGGACAGTTGTAATCGTGTTTTCTTAGCTCTCTGAAATACGTTTGCTGTTAGTTTGCTATGGTTGTGTAAGTGTGTTTTTGGAACAGAAACACATCAGAAGTCTCCATAAGCCCTCCATAATTACCAGAATGTACCGTAAGTATTTCTGGAGACAGAGTTGTTGCAATCTACAAAACCAGAGTTTTTGCAATATACTCAAACAGGTCTAATTTAAAATGGTGCATTTCTCCATTTATCTTGGATTTGCATTCAGCACAATTTATAATACCGTTTCATTTATCATTCATAATTAACCCAGAGAATTATCTTGGGGACTGTTATGCCCTATAGAGGCAAGGTGTGCTACACCTGCAGCTGGTGTCCAACCCTCCTACCCCCAGCTCACACACGGCGCACCTTTTACATGGGCCCTCCACGGATGACACAAACGCCAACAAGCGCTCACTGTTGCTTTACTCTCACTTGCCCGAGTATCTAGTTAATCCCCACCCTGCTACACAGGACGAGAGCTGATGCTTTAATTATCAGAGGCAGGAGATGAGGGAGAAGGAGCAGGCTGGAGCAGATGAAAGACTGGGCGACGGGCGGAAAGAAAGCACGCGGTGTTCCTTCATGGACCTGCTTTACACATCAGAAGCTGCGGCTCCGGCAATCAGACACCTGACGTACCAGCCCTGCGCCTGGCCACGCCCCTCTCCGCTTCTAACCAATCACGTGACCCGTCTCTCCCCACACGCGTCCTCCCGTCTCTTGGTCGCATTTGATGTTCCCAAAGTAACGTGCGCTGATGTTCTGTGGTTCTCGTGTTTCTAACTTCCCGTGCACGATGCCCGCCGCCCGCCATCTGTTCCTAGACCTTTAACTCGCTCTTAATATCGATCGCAGGCTTATCTTGCACATTTTCTCCCTCTGTGGCGTCCGAATGCCTCTGCTTCATTCCTGCTTTAATCTCGTTTATGCAAATGTAATCCCAGATTATAATTCCAGGACGGCTTCCCTTTTGGAGTCTTTGCTCCTGTCTCGTCTGTTTGAAAATGTGCACAGCAATACAAATTTTCATCACCGGAGATCAAAAGGGACCATGACTCCAGGCGCGGGGCGTCCACCCTGCAGTGGGAAGAATGCTGGCGGCAAACGGGATTTGCAAGTAAAATGCGACAAGTCCTACTGGAGCCTGTGGGTTTGCTTTTGTGCTGGGCGGACGACACGAAAGGTCCTGCGATGAACTTGAAATGAACCCCTGCACCCACCACCACCACCTGATCTCCACACTACCCATAGTCCCGGCATGTGTCTGCTAATACTTACAGCTGGACAGGTAGGTGCGTAGGCCAGCACACACCACCACACGCATGCGGTCACACTCTACAACATCAAGCCACTACTGCTAAAAGATGCTGTCTGATATAGACTCAAATGTACTGAAGCTGAACAGAGGGCGATGTAATGGAGTTACACGCACAAAACTTCTTCCCGCGTCTTCTGAACTGCTTCGTCTAATTCAGGGTTGCCGGGGGCGGAGCCTATCGCAGCAACACAGGGTGAAAGGCGGGAACCAACCCAAGACGAGGCACCATTCACCGTAGGCCACACAGAACACAGTAAACGAGAGAGTGCTGTTTTTATACTGGCTTCATTTGAATATTGCATGTAACTATATTGTTACTGTATTAAAACCAGAAGATTTTTGTGTATGTGCATTTGCAAATTTACACATAAACACGTCATCTTGCATGTTATCCATATGCACAATTCAGGAGGACATTGCAAAACAGATGTATGATGTCAAACCCAGACACCCAGTAAACGGTCTAGAACCCGCACTACCCAGATGAAAGCTGGACAGGTGGCAGCCATGTGCTCTTATTCTGGATGGCAGCCACCACCAGTCATTTCTTCCTCTCCTTAAGGAGCATCTCTTCGTAACGAGCCCCATTCTTTGCTGCCTTCCAGTTCCCACAAGTCCAGACAATGGAGAGCAGAAGAAATAAACGAAGAGGCAGAGTTAGGAAGATGTAAGACACGTGAGCTGAACAAAGAGCTGATTCTGATTTGATTAGCTTCAGGGAGCTCGGCTAGGGAGAAGAAATTGGCTTCAGGGATGTGGGCTACGAAGAAAAGAATGAAAGTATGATTGAAACAGGGGCGGTGCAAGCGTGTGTAACATGAAGCTAGAGCACATCACCTCTACTCAGATTATATCACCTCTACCCAGATTATATCCCCTCTACCCAGATTATATCACCTCTACCTGGATCACATCATCTAAACCTAGATTATATAATCCTTACCTAAAGTACAACACTTTTACCTGAACTACATCACCTTTACTAGAACTACATCACCTTAACCTGGACTACATCACCTTTCCTAAGACTACATCACCTTTATTAAGACTACACCATTGTTTTTATTGTTTGTGAACTGTGACAGGAGCATCTCTTGGCTCATATCCAGTGATGTAGTAGTAAAAAGGTCATATTTAAAAAGCTACATAAACAGAGTTTACTCTGCATCCCTGCTCATAACAGGCTATTAGCAGACTGTACAGCACCTGTGTGGTTTTCTTTGAGCTATTTTGTGAACCTCTGTGTACATAAGATCATTTCTACTGGGTATTTGGCTGCCCCAGGTTAAAGTCAGCTCCTCAGACCCATTTTGGGGGTTTACAATGTCTGACCTACTTTCAGTGAAGACCACAAAAGCCCCATCTGCTAGTCTTCGCTCTGCTGACAAACCACTGCATCTTCCGCACCAGACGTGACATCACACTGATGTCAGACATCCCCTTAGAATCTCTGGCAATAATGCAATGTAATACATGTCATATCGATGAAAGAATCAATTAGAAATGAATTATAAACATCATGCGACTTAAATATGAGAAACTACAATGTATTTTAGTCTTAGGACTAAATCAGACTTGGGTGGCAAAGTGTTTGATGAGAAGGGAGAGCTTTAAAATGTGAACATGGAGTTATTTTAGATCCAACTCCAGGATGAGCTGACTGACTCCTACTGCTTGATTTACGCAGACCTTCGGGCAAAAACGCACTAGGAATTACTCAGGTAATCAGTCAAAGGGTTTGCCATGTTCAGATCATTGATTCGTTTCCTGAAACACCAGATATGCACACTGGTATTACGTGCTTTGATGAAATGGACTCAGTGTATTTGTGTAGCATGCATCTCCCAAAGTGATGTTGCTTTTCTATATGCTATTCCTTCTATGTGATAAAGAATACACCTACAGATGTGTGTTATTTTTTTGTTTAACAAAACGTGAGGCTTTAATTGTTTGTATGTATGCGTGTGTGTATGCATGCGTGTGCGAGTGTGTGTGTGTGTGTGTGTGAGGGGATGGATGGCTCCAGAGGCAGAGCAGGTCTTTAGTCTAACCTTTAACCGGCAAATTGCTAAATACTACAAGGGAAAGGTTGTAGACTCCCTGTGTGTGTGTGTGTGTGTGTGCGGCCTTTCTGACTCTGTGGGAGTCATATTTTATTAAACAAAAATGTCAGCCAAAAGCCACACTCCAGCACACACACACACTCCAGCACACAAACACACACACACACACACTCCAGCACACAAATACACACACTCCAGCACACACACACACACACACACACACTCCAGCACACACACCACTCCCCCAACACACACACTCCACACCCCTCCCCCAACACACTCCAGCACACACGCACCCCTCCCCAACACACACACCCCTCCCCCAACACACACAACCCTCCCCCAACACACACAACCCTCCCCCAACAAACACACACGCACCCCTCCCAAACACACACACCCCTACCCCAACACACACACCCCTCCCCAACAGTGCACATGCCCAAACAGTACGAACTGAGTCTTTCTATATGTCATGTGAATAAAATGAATTGTAGCTTTCTGTAGTGGCACCTTAAACAGACCACCTTAAACAGACCACCTTAAACAGCATTAACCTACAACTGCCAGTGGTTTATGCGATTATGAGTTTCATCCGCATCTCTCCTCCCTCTCTCATTCTCTCCATTTCTCTATAACTGAATCAGTAGTGGGGGATTGAGTAAACGCAATAGGGCTGATGTGATTATCGCTTTAACGTGTGTGTGAGTGCGTGTGTGTGTGTGTGTGTGTGTGTGTAAGCACATAGATGAAGCTGAGATGAAGCTGTTGCCTGAGGGCTATCTCTCTTAAATAAACAAACAAGTGAGAGCATAAACATTTAAATAAACAGTTGAACAAACTCTGAATCATCACTGGCTCTTCATCACTCAACCCCCCGTATCAGTGTGTCAGCATCCTGACAACACACACACACACTCAACGCCCAGTATCAGTGTGTCAGCATCCTGACACCTCACACACACACACACACACACACACAACCCTCAGTATCAGTGTGTCAGCATCCTGACAAAACACACACACACACACACACTCAACCCCCCATATAGTCAGCACTGTACATCACTCTTCCATCTTTCTCTCTTGTCCCTTCATCCCTCCCTCCATCACTCTTCCACTCCTTTCTTTCACCCCTCTGTTTCTCCTCTCTCTTCAGATCTTCCCGTCCTCCCTCACCATCATCTTCCCTCCCCCTCTGTCTTCTTTCTCTTCCCCCGTCTCTCTCATTCACACGCTCTCCTGCTTTCTCTCCCTCTGTCCATATATCTGCACGTCTGTCCACTCAGATCTGTTGCGAGTTAAACGCTCTCTGGCTTTGTGTGTGTGTTTATACATACACGCTTTCATTTCCAAGCTTGTGTGCATCAAGGATTAATTCCACTAACAACCATATGGCCTAAACAGCAGGGTTATTTGGTCCATAGTTAAGTAACAGAGGTCAGGGGTTTACACAACTGCTACAGTTGAGTAACAGGAGGTCAGAGGTCAGGGTTCGCACATGCACACAGAGAAAGACAATAAGGCAGTGAGATGAGCTAAACTGCCTAATGATTCCACTCAGCACAGGTCTGCATGTCCCCGCATAACTGACACACACACACACACGCACGCGCATGCATGCTTAAAGCTTATAAAACTGTAAAAAATACATATTTAGCATTTACATTCCAAGTTTTACATATTTTCCATAGAAAAGTGTAGATAGGATACACACATATAGAATACTTTATTCTTCACATAAAAAATATTGTTTTCGTTCTACATGGTTCTGTAGTTCATATGTATTGGATTGTTTTTTTTTTTTTTTCCCAGATTTAAAGCAATACATGCACATGCACGCACACACACACACACATGTAGACACACACACTCTGTCCATGGTCCTGAAAGCCTAGTGAAATCATTATAGTTCATTTAGGTCTCTCATACCATCAACTCTCGTCTATAAATACACTGAATGCCAACTGATACAAACTGATATGACTGATATGTATCAACCCTATGAACAACATGTAATTGATCTTCATCACTTAATGATATTTGATGTTAACAAAACCTTTTTCTGGCTAAATGAATCATTAGGCTCCTTGGAATGTCTGTACCTTTGATCTTTAGAGTGATCCTTTAGCATGCATTTCCCCATTATAAATGTATTCACCTAACAGGACCTTATCATCAGCCAGTGCTCTTACAATAATACACTTAGAATAACAAGCAGTGTCCTTTACACAGTGTCCTTGTCATATACCTGCTGCCCTGATAAGGATTCTAAAATTATTCAATAAACAGGAATAGGATTTTACATTTTGCTTTAAAGCTAAATATCTTAAATGGTTCATTCTGTTTCTTTGGATAAGAGTAATAGTTATGGCTATATGGGGGGAAGATGAAAAGATTGGGGAAAGAGTCAGAGAGAGAGGGAGAGAGAATGAGAGAGGGGGAAGAAGGAGGGAGAGAAAGAATGAAAGATAAACAGAGAGAACACTAATGATCTAATGTGAAGCTAATGTGAATACTCGTTCCTCCAGATGATAACATACATACACAGATAAATATATAAGACAAAGATATTAAATGCAAATGGCTATAGATTAATAAACTAACATCACTTCTCTAATGTCATGGGTATTGTGTTTTTTCTATGTCAGTATCAGGGACACATCCACTGCTATAATGTGAGAGAGAGAGAGAGAGAGAGAGAGAGTGTGTGTGTGTGTGTGTAGCACCACCATTTCTATTAAAGCCTGTTTTCCAAGAAAAACTGACCTCACAAGACATATGTGTGGGCATTTGGCACTTACAAACACACACAGGGAAACACATTCACAGTGACACACACACTCACATACACACACACACACACACAGAAGCATGCACCAACAAGCAAACATGCATGTTTGAGAACAATTTCCTGTGACATACACATATCCTACATTTCATGGCACAAGCACAATATAAAACACAAACACACACGCATACACACGCATGCTACCATCTGTCAGACGGAAACCTTGCTAACGCTTTCTCATTGTCTTACTACTCACATATCCTGACTGGCTAATTTGGCTGTCACCTCATTATGGTGCTTAGATGATCCTCCTGCAAACCAAATGAGCCACATGGCACACACCAGCACACACAGACTGGAAGCTCGGGGCAATCTGACAGCTTCCAAATGTACCTCAAGGAATTACAAAACTTTTGACCCAATACGCTAAACTATGCTTAAAATAGGCCACCTTGCTGTCCAGTAAATGAGCAGCTCTTTCACTATGGTAGGTTGTGACCTTTGATGTCACTTCCTACTTATAAGACCTTATATGTGTTTATACATCCGCATCAAGGAGGGAGAAGATTTGATGATCATACTGGACATACTACGTGGGCTGAGCGTGATGAAGCAGCACACGCCTCTGAGATGTCTACAGAAAAGAGTGACACCTGCCTGCAATGGTCCTCCGCACTCGAGGAAAGGACGAGGCCTCCATCTTTCTTTTGATCAAAGAAAATATCCGCTCGGGGGACATGGGGGGGTTATTTCGAAACCTGCTGCAATGCCTCTCAGACATATTCCTACATAGCTGCTGACAGTCATGGACATGAAACGGGACATGAGGGGAGGGATGGTTCCTACCAGAAGATCTTGCACAGTCTCCTGGGTGACAGAAAGGAGCCTTTCAAAGAGTTTCGTGTCTTATGCTGCATAGTGGAACCGCCATGTTGATAAGTGACATAGCGCATCCGATTCTTGCCACACGACACAGCAACAGAGCAGACAGATGCAGACTCGTCTCAGCTGTACTTATGACCTTTCTACAACCTGCAGGATGGTCAATAACTGCTTTGAAACCCACAGTCATAAGACCTTCTGCCCATACCACAGTAGCTCCACTCCAAAGCGCATCTGGTGAAGACATCAGAGCGGCGATGGTAGAAGCACTGGGGATGGGAGTAGGATAACGGGCAAAATACAAAAAACATTGAAGAAGACAACCATTACATCTCGTAAGAGTGCCATCACACTTGGTAGGGTGTCAGGAAGATTCAATTCATTGGCCGGCGAGGGCGTTGGGGAGCGTGCCCCAATCATGGAGGGTTGTTCCTGAGCACCCATTACCCACATAACAGTACCTAGATCGGAGAGATGGCTGTGCCGGTCCTCCCCTCCCCAGGAGTCTTCCCTGTCCTGACATGGCCGGTGTCAAACAGCTGGCCGACAGCTCCCCAGTTTACGACTGGATGCAAGAGTCTGAGTCAGACTCATCAGGCAGGTAAATCCAAAGGGCAAAAAAGATTTAGGAATAGTGCTAAATGGGCAAAGGGCAAACCATGGAGAGAGGTTTATAAAAGGCTAGAAAAGACAGGAGTGAAGTAAATGTAGTTTACCAGACGACAGGGCTCAGGCAGGACATGTTAACAAGACAAGAAAGGCAAAGAAACAAGTGAACTTCAGTTCCCATAGTGACAGCTGAACTTCTGTCTGAGGCCTAACTGACTGCTCCAATAATATGTTGACTGTGTGTAGCCAATGTGACTATATCAATGCTAATATTACTAATATGCTAATATTACTTTCATTTAACAGTGAATATGTTTTTTTTTATCAGTTTAGACAGATGAGAAATCTTATTTAGCTCACTTTCATTGGTAAATGAATGAATAGAGACAAGATTAATGCTTTTCTTTGATGCAAACTGATAAGTGTACTAACATAAGAAATAACGTGGCTGAATTCATACTGCACGACCCAGCACTGGCAAAGGAAATTCTGCCCGACAGCTGTGAAAAAATTAACCATGTGACAACCAAACAGAAACGTCTTGTTTGCAGTGTGGCTCAAGTGACTGTAGAACATCTAACTGGCTGGAACAAAACAAATTAATCATAATGACATTTTAAAAGAGGACATCTTGTGAAAAATTCACATTTTCAGTGTTTGTGCACATATATTTTGGGCGTCTGGAGTACCTACCAACCCACAGACTATGAAACATGACAGTCTGTTCTCGGCTGCCATCAGGAAACAAGGGCTAAAACAAGCTTCTCAGACTTGACTCCTTTATACGTGGCACTAATTGAGTCAGAATTGTACCATACTTTACACCCATCTCCACCTATGGCTCGAGAACGACCGTTGCAAAGGTGTGCGACTTTTTTTTTTGTCTACAAAGTACTGGACAAACAATCAGTCCATCATTATGTCAAAGCTAAGAGATAAGGGCTGTTGTTGGTTGCACAGACCAGCGCAAAGTGATATATCAGCGTCCAGCCTCAGAGGACAGAATAGCTGAGTGGATAAAGTTTCGTTTTGATGGCAATATCGAAGCTACAGTAGGCAAAAGCCTCTAGTTATGTGTGTGCTAACCATTTAGTGTGGCAAAACAGCTGATGAGGAAAATGTAGGCAGATAAATGTTTTTAAAACACTATGCGTATATGTGTTCCTTTGCCCACTAGCTAATGCTAACACCTGAGGTAGCAAACAGATGAAATTTTCAATAAAGTCATTTGTGTTACATGCTGCAGGACCCATAATAACATATATGACATTAGTTTGGTAGCTAGCTAGATGAATGCAAGATGAACTTCATCTTATCGGCATGTGAATGTGAGAGTAAAGATTACAGTTGCGTTCCACTCCAATAGCTAGCAAGCTAATCAGAGGTTAGCACCTTTAGCCTGTTGTGTTAGCAGAAAATGTGCTTTCGGCAAAAGGGTGCACTATGCATGGTGTAGTTATGTATGTGTTATGGTGTGTGTGAAAAGAGCTGATCTCAGAAGAAACAGGGCATGACAATATAGAACTATATATTATTCATATATATGATTTCACACTGTATTCAGGCAGCCATGTTTCTCTCAGTGTTCATGACATTGTATATATATAGTGATTGATCCTTGTAGTATTTTGACCAAAACAGGTCATAGACATGTCATTTAGACCACGGGCAACGTTGTCAGTACAAATTGGGTGATCTCATTTATGATCATGCTTTGGTCTACCATTGCAATTAGTGCTGTGTGCAAACACAGAACCCTGTTATTTTAAATAGGTACGCAAGCACATCTTACTGTGTTTATTTAGGCCAGGCAACTTAAAGGCACCACATTAAAAATACATGTTTTTGATGTACACAGATAAAACCAGGCACATCTAACAGCGCTGTAAGTCCATTACAAATATGGAATACTCTTTTACTTGTAGATTTCCTTCAATGTCATTTTTTCTGGAGAAAGATTTGCTGTTTAAAAAGAAATGCATTTTTTTTTATAAATGAGTGTATTACCTTTAACTGCTTTAACCTGCCATGGTTTACCATGTGCCATCTGGTTATTTCCTGTTCTAGAAACCACCAGCTCTACCCTCTTTTTCCCCTCTCAGCAAAATCCTCTATTTATAGCTTTATTTCTTGTTGGACTTCAATTTCTTTCTTCTGCTCTGTCCACATATATTCATACATCCATCCATCCATCCGTCCTCTATCCCAATGCTTGATTTAGCCGCTGCCGTGGGGTTTGACTCCCTGCCGGTGGTTATAGGAGGCCAAGTAAATGTCACTATGCCTTCCGTCTCGGTGTGTGTTTGCTGTGTGCATTAGTGGGTGCAAGTGCATGTGTGTGTGTGTGTGTGTGTGTGCGTGTGCTCTACGGGGCGTGAAATTAAATCTGGCAGAGTTTTAGGACCAACCCTCCTGTGGACATCTCCTCAGAAGGCCATGGCTACACCCTCCCACTTCACCGGTGTATTTATATGACAGAGAGAGAGCTGAAGCTAAATATGTCACTTATGACCTGTGTAGTCTTCCTCCGTATGAACACCAGTACATATCATCACTCTACTCGTGCTCGATATCAACATATACAACCAGAAAGCTGAATGAGAGCGTGTGGAGAGAGAGAGAGGGGGGGGGGGGGCTCTTCTTTATCTATGCTGATTTTCTTACCTTTATGTTTCTGTGTCTTTTTATGTGAATGCCTCTTGGTGTAAATGACAGTTTATTCTTTCCTGCTGTTTCAAGTTAGAATGAGGACAAAATAGACAATGCCAGGAAGAGGAAACCTGGCAGACCTCAACACACCCCGTCTCGTAAACCTTTGACAAAAAGGGCTTTGGTTTCTTTAGTTCTTGTTCCAAAAATATCCAGCCAGACTCGACATGGCTGAAACGACACGGCAATCATTTCGATTCTTTTGTGTAACATGAAAATAATAACAGTCAACAAGCATGTTCTGGCCAAGACAAAAATAGTGCAAAAACAGGGTTTTAGGTCATCATACCATGGTAATGAAACACTTCCTGTGCTGTCTGTACATTTATCTTAGTCTTAGTCTTTCTCCAGTCGTTCTGTCTCCTCTGAGCTCCCTCATTTGTTACACCTTGTGTCATGCAGATTAGTGATGTGTTAGATATGCCGCAGGAACAAACCCGTGACGTGGAGAGAGGATCTCCCCTTGGCCTTAGAGAGGCAGCTCTGAGCCCTACAATGGCTCTAGAATGTCTCATAGTCTCTTCCCCCTTTTTCCCCCTGTGGGTTCACGCACCGAAGGAGTGACCTAAAAACGCTGAACTCTCCACACATACTAGGCTTCTTAAACACCATCTACTGCCACAAGGATGAGTGTTGTTTCCAAACAACAGTGTTGTAATGCGTTTCCAATGGAGACAACGCGCTTATGTGATGCTCTGTCTTATTAAATTTACCTTATTGTCTAATTATCAATAATCATCATCGTATCACTCCATCATCGAGTTTACAATCAGTAGGAAGCTGGTGTTCCTTGCTCAGCACATCAACATCACTAAAATGTCTCTGTGGCAGAAAACGTATCGTTTCTGCTTTGTTATAATACTATAATATTATTAGAATACAATTACACACTCCACAGGCAACATATTACTGTAAAAATATGTTGCAAAAGCAAATCATAATTAAAAAAAATAATACTATGCTCAGGTGATTCTCCTTTTGCCACTGTGGTATACATCAGTACATCACAAAATCCAAAACTAAATTCAGCATCTTTAAAGAAAGTAGTTTTAGCTAATCCATATCTGAATAATCCATAATCCATATCTCATCCACATTACCAAATCAGATTAAAAACTTGGTGTCCTCATCCCATTTGAATAATGGACATCGGATGGTTGGTTGCAGAGAGCAGATAAAACAAATTCTAGTTTTCTATTTTCCATTCTGGATTTAGGAGCTCAAGTAAAAGGGATCAGGTCAGATTACAGCACAGAAGTCTCATATCAAACACAGACTTTGTATAGCTCGTCTTGGAGACTGGATTAGCCACTACTCCCACCAAAAGGGACAGTGCTAATGTAGCTAGTTCGCAGGTTTTGACATGACGCGTCACTAATGAGACAGACAGGTGTTGAAGGTGCCCGTTAACAACGGCTTACACAGATCTCTCGCCTTTAACTGAGCCGTCTCACTGCTAGGACTGGTAGTAGAGACAGAGCGTCAGGATTAAGTGCAGAGATAAAGATCCTAACAGACCAGTCAAGGGAAAAAGATGATGACAGGAGAAGGAAGAGGCCATACAAAAAACTGCCGTACCAGGGCTGACGATTCTGTTTGACTGGAAACTGTGGCTGCTTCGACTGTTCTGTTCGACCGATCAGTTTGTGTCGTCCTGTTTCTCTCGTTCTGTTTGTGTCGTTCTGTTTCTGTCGTCCTGTTTCTCTCGTGTGTCTCTGTTGTGTGTCTTTCTCTGTCGTGTGTCTTTGTCACGTGTCTCTCTCTCTCGTGTGTCTCTCTCTGCCGTGTGTCTTTCTGTCCTTTTGCAGCCTTCTTCCTTGATACTCATGTTTCTTCTGTCCCACGAGAGTTGCGGGGCTCTGCGTCACCTTCCCGAGTCTTCCTCCTCTTCTTCCTCTTCCTCCATACTATTAGTTTCAGGAAGAACCGCATATGGGCGTGGTCAAGTTTTAAATGCTCAGGATTTAAAGCAACATTTAAAGTGTATATAAATCTGAAACGCTAGGCTAGAAACATTAAACCACATCATTACATCTCAAAATAAAAAGTACAAAATACACAGAAGATGGAATTTCAGGTATAGGCGTAGATACACACACACAAACACAACTGAGATTAAATTAGAAGAGGCAGTGTTGACTGTTCAGTTGGCCTGGTCACATTTTGGCTCACCAACATCTGCATACCATCATTAATCTTCATTTCTCACACCTTGATTGGATAATAATGTCTGTCATGGCGTCCTGTTTTGGACATGAATGGCTAATTCATCCTTACATTGTGGTCAATGGACCTAATGTCCTCAACTCACATATACGTACGATGACGAGGACCTTGTGGAGCAGAAGGTAGGCGGATGTCAGCGCTGAGACATGATTGACAGGTGAGGGCGGAGCTAGACGTGACAGTAGTGTTGACATTAACATTTTGTTTTTTCCCCCAACAAAAACTAACTGACTTTTCCAAGACCAGTAAAATGGTTAGATTTAGGAGTGGGGGTAGATTTTGGAATTGATTTGCAAAATCCTTATTACATAGTACATATGACACATGTATACCTCATGTCACCATGATTGCATCTTACCTACCTTGACTGGATCCTAAATTAGAATTAAAAGGACAGGTTTGCTCTTTCTCATTGCATGGGTTATTAAAATATGAATTTCCCCATCACTTATAATCATTCATAGCACAACCTGTCACAACAAAACTGGACAGAGCACAAATACACCAGAGAACAATACAGAAAACTCAGTCCAGAGACCAGCAGCTGAGTAAGAGGCGCCATTCAAAACACCAAGAGGCCAGAGAGAAGATTTACAAAAATAAGTAATCCAAAATATCAGGATAGAGAAAAAACCAGCAAAGATCACAACTGCTGAACTACAGAATCATCAGATGACCCTCTACGTCAGCCTTAGGCAAACAGTACTTCACAAAGATAGAGAGGTAAATAAGAAGTATATATGGGAATGTGGTCATTGAGAACAGGTTGGTATTCAGAGAGTTTGTATTCACGTGAAGGCTGTCTGGATGGCCAGGGTCTGTTAGCCTGGGTCTGTTAGCCAGGGTCTGTTAGCCAGGGTCTGTTAGGGTTTGAAACAGTGCGGTTTGCAGACGTGACACGACGTGATGATGACTTTAGGATTTGAAACAGTACTTCACCCTGGACACACTGAGGCAATTCTTTGGGTCTTCCAAAACAATCCACAAATGGAAAGCACAGATTTACAGACATTTGTGTATTTAATTCAGAACATGTTCTGAATATCAGTGATTATTCAGAATTACTTCTATAGAACTACACCTACAAGTATGACTATTCTGCGTTTTGAAGGCCAAAACCTTTGATAAACCAGTGATAAGTGGTGAGGTGTCTTTACTACTAGCGCGTTTCCTTGACATTGCATTACATGTGATTACTAATATTGAGAACAACATTTTATTTAAGTGTATGCTGATAAATCACAACCCTTTAAGTTCATCTTCAAGGAACTTCTGCTGCAGAGCTCAAAGCTGCAGCACACTCCACCTGCACACTCCACCTGCACACTCCACCTGCACACTCCACCTGCACACTCCACCTGCTCTCTCTACCTGCTCCACCTGCACACTCAACCTGTTCTCCACCTGCACACTCCACCTGCACACTCCACCTGCACACTCCACCTGCACACTCCACCTGCACACTCCACCTGCTCTCTCTACCTGCCACCCTCTCCACCTGCACACTCCACCTGCTCTCTCTACCTGCTCCACCTGCACACTCCACCTGCTCTCTCTACCTGCTCCACCTGCACACTCCACCTGCTCTCTACCTGCACACTCCACCTGCACACTCAACCTGTTCTCCACCTGCACACTCCACCTGCACACTCAACCTGTTCCACCTGCTCTCTCCACCTCTCTCTACCTCTCCACCTGCACACTCCACCTGCTCTCTCTACCTGCTCCACCTGCACACTCCACCTGCTCTCTCTACCTGCTCCACCTGCACACTCCACCTGTTCTCCACCTGCACACTCCACCTGCTCTCTCTACCTGCTCCACCTGCACACTCCACCTGCTCTCTCTCTACCTACTCCACCTGCACACTCCACCTGCTCTCTACCCTGCTCTCTCTACCTGCTCCACCTGCACACTCCACCTGCACACTCCACCTGCTCTCTCTCCACCTGCACACTCCACCTGCACACTCAACCTGTTCTCCACCTGCACACTCCACCTGCACACTCAACCTGTTCTCCACCTCCACACTCCACCTGCACACTCAACCTGTTCTCCACCTGCACACTCCACCTGCACACTCAACCTGTTCTCCACCTGCACACTCCACCCTCCACCTCTCTCTACCTGCTCCACCTGCACACTCCACCTGCACACTCAACCTGTTCTCCACCTGCACACTCCACCTGCACACTCAACCTGTTCTCCACCTGCACACTCCACCTGCTCTCTCTACCTACTCCACCTGCACACTCCACCTGCTCTCTCTACACACTCCACCTGCACACTCCACCTGCACACTCAACCTGCTCTCTCTCTACCTACTCCACCTGCTCTCTCTACCTGCTCCACCTGCTCCACCTGCACACTCCACCTCTCTACCTGCTCCACCTGCTCTCTCTACCTGCTCTCTCCACCTGCTCTCTCCACCTGCTCTCTCCACCTGCTCCCTCCACCTTCTCCACCTGCTCTCTCTCTCCACCTGCTCCCTCCACCAGTTGTTCTTTCTCTCTGAACCTTCCCCTACATTCTCATCCTTCTTCTCCATGTTCAGTCTCTCCATCCACTTTTTCACACTCTGTGCTTTGTATTCCACTCTTGCTCTCCCTAATGTCTTCCCATCTTTTTTTCACTGCATGCCTTTTAAGCGAGTGTGTGTGTGTGTGTGTGTGTGTGTGTGTGTGTGTGTGTGTGTGTGTGCGTGTGTGTGTGTATTGTCTACATCGGCACAGATCTGTTTTGTATGTTGCTGTATCAAAAGCAGCAGAACTGACAGCACAGTTGTGTGTGTTTGCCATGAATGTACCCCCCAAAGACACGAAGGAAAATGTCCTAACAATAACACAAACATGTTACAATATTGCCTTCCTATTTCCTGCTATGTCTGTAGCATATGTTCAATTACCATGGAGACTAATTTCAGAACATTTCCCTGTAATTGCAAAAGAAGAATAAATGTTAACTCAAAACACACCACAGAGGCGTAGAGACAGTTGTGGGCTAGAACAGCTCAGAACATGTACAATGCTTTTCAGTGAGAGCTTTTTGTAAATTAAGCAGTCAATCTGTAGAAGATGGGACTACTTTTTGCAAGGGAAGAGTCTGTGGTGCAATCAAAGCGCCTCTGCCTGATCACGGAGGCATATCACAAAGCCTTAGGGAAAGTCATGTCTGTCTCAAACTGGATCTCCTCTACAGGTATCAGTGTACAATTGATCACTTTTAATCTCAACAGCCCAGAATAACACACAAAGACAGTACAGGTGTTTGAGGGCTGATCTAAACTGATTCATTGACTACTGATTGCAAATCAATAGCAAACAATTTAGCCCTTACTGTTGTGTGTGTGTGTGTGAGGCTGAAAAACTCACTCAAACATGTTACTCCCAATATCAATAACTGATCATTATGACATTGTAATTATGACACCTTGCTGCAGGTACTACAAGTTTTGCTGTGTAGTCATATCGTTTGCCCTACACGCCAGTGGCCTAAGACTGCAGCAGAACGCTAGTGCAGGACATTAGTGCAGGATGTTAGTGCAGGACATTAGTAAAGAACACTGGAGCAGAACACTAGTGCAGGACGCTAGTGCAGGACGCTAGTGCAGGACGCTAAAGCAAAACCTTGGGATGCTAGTGCAGTATACTGCTGCAGAACACGACTGTTAAAATGCCCCTATTAGCTCAAACCCAGGCCCTTCAACTGGTGTCAGTATCAGATAAACAGGGAACAGGGAGAGGCTACGGTTACGGTCAGAAGTTCACCCCTCCTTGATCTGCCTCATTCTCTCCACTCTTCTGTCAGTCTGAAACAAAAAAGATCCAACACCTCTCAGATGGGCCTCCTCCCGACTCACTTCCGCCTACTTCCTCTAGCTCAGGGACCTGGCTTACCGACGGAGTTTCTGGAGTAAATCACAGATCCTAGAGGAAGGGTGTGAGCACTGGCGCACTTCAGTTAAGGGCCCTAGCTTGCGTTCTGGAGGATACACCCTCCTGGTGTGTCAAAGTGCATTCCTGGAGGGTCACAGCAGAGCTTATGATCCTGCTTGCCCCAGAACACCTGAATACACTCAGTCTCTAAACCTCAAGCCCTTCGTGACTGGAGTCTGGTGTTAGAACCAGGCAGCACCTGTTGGAGAGCTGTGGTCCTTCAGGGGTGCAGGCTGACACCACCGTCAAACTGGCCTAGCCGGCGTGAGGGGGCTTGGCGAGGCGGTGAAAGAGAAGGATTATGTCAAAAGCCCAGAAGAATTGTGGGATTGAAATGCACAATGCTCCAAGATGTCATGGGAGTACCTGAAGTACCTAGAAGTTGGAAGTGTTCCCGCCCTAAACGTACCATGAAGGTTGTCGAAAGAAGAACCGAATGACAGTTGGGTTGCGGCCCACGTGGCGATCTGAGTGCCGTGTGAGGTGAAGTGTGATGAAGAGTGCAGCATCATCATCATCTGTAGTGTCCCCTCAGGCTAACAGCTCAGCGTGAAGAGAGCCCTCAGGCTAGGCAAAAGCACACAGCGGTGCATACTCAATACTGTTAGAATATCCCCAGGCACAGTGGAACGCAGTCAGTGGTGATAGTAACACACCCCCTTCCCACACACACACACACACACTCCATAATACATTTACTTTATACTACAACAGCATGGAGGACACCATTCATAGAACTGGAAATACACAACTGCATGCAGTGTAGTTCTAAAAAAATAAACAAAAGAACCCTGTATATCTTAAACACACTACGCCTTAGACCCAAGCTGTTTTTGGAAACCACCCATCTCATGCTAGAAATGTTTTAAGAGGCATTTCATTGAGAGAAATTATTACGAATACACTGATATGCGCTCACACATATTTAAAAAATATGTAAATAATTAAATGCATTACAAAAAACAATGTAAACACGCACAGAATAAACCCTTAAAAGACATAAGGGCACGAAAAGATTCTTTGGCATTAAAATAAAAGCTTAAATATGAGCTTTTTAAAATATTGAAAATCTTTGGTCCATTTATGTTCCCCAGACTGAAAAGCCCAGCAGAACTTATTGCTGTGTGAGCATGAGTGTGTATGAGTGCATGAGTGTATAACATTTACATAGCTTTTAAGTTTAGCAGTAATGACACACAAAGTCAGCAAGCTTTTTTTATTCTCTCTCTCTCTCTCTCTCTCTCATATGCACCCAGAGCTTCCCTCTGAGGAGTTAAACCGATTTTGCTTTCAGGATATGAGAAGGGTTTGTATTTGTAGCTTTAGTGAATCTACAATTTGTCTTTAGAGATTTGTTCATTTTAGCATTTCACAATGTCCTATGGTTATGAAAATGTAATTATCGTGGTAGGCCTAAATCTGGAATGCTGCTTTTGTTTGTAAACAAAAAAGCTGTTGAATCTGTCAGGTTCTTTTAAACTAAGGATGCAATACATTTCAATACGTTTCAGTTTGTTATTTATTATACTGTCATCGCGCTTCCTGGCGGAAATGTTATGTCCATTCTAAAATGATTGTCACAGCAAGAAAGTCGTAAGGAAAAACGTGTGTGTGCTAATACACACGCGTCATGTGTGTTCCTGAATCAGACGGTTTACTGGCGGCGCCGCAGGTCGCATTTAGAGAAGGCTGACAGAGCAGGGGCGAACTACTGAATTTATTGCTATTATCGCACAAGTCTAATCATTCTAAATCGTTTATGACCCTATTTCTGCAACAGTGTGTATTTACTAAGTCATTTTATTTAACGGATTAACTGTCTCCGTATTTTGTTTATTATGTGCGTAAAGGCCTTAATTGGGCTATCACGTTAAACTTCTTTTCCGCGAAATGAATCGAACCGGCTTGTAACTGCGTGTTTACATTACAAATTCAGTTCTGTTGAAAACCCACCGATCAGACCTTTTCACAATCAACAGTTCAGTCCCTCATAGCCACTCGCGTGGAATCCGAATTGAATAAAGAGCCGCCAAGTAAAACATGTGAAACGCATATGCACACTAGAAAACGACACACAGCCCATAATTCGACTCAGCTGTTAAACTGCCAAACTGATTTAAATAAACACAATAACCGTATTGCTTTGGTTTCGGAGACTTGGAAGCGTTATTACTGACAGCCCGTCAAGACAAATGTCAAGCAAAGCGCCTAACTGGGATATCTAGTGGGATGCATGTCGTTCTTACCTCCAGAGTTTCCAAGCCGCTCACGCGTCGCAGCCTCTCGATAAAAGACACACACAAAAACAGAAATAAATCCGTTAAAGTGTCCACTGTGTGTATCGCTGACTCTGTTGTGGTCTCGCCGTGCGAGAAGAATTAAAGCCAAGGAAGGGAGGTTCTTCCACTGCCAAGTCCCATCTCAGGCGTGTGTGCTCGGGTCTGTGAACCACGGCGCTGCAGCATCACACGGATCGATAGCGCCGGAGCTGGGAACGAGAGGGCGCTAAACTCCGGCACGGACCTGGAATCAGCTCAACGATCTGCTGCCGATACTTGGTAATTATCGCTTGTCTCGAGTAGCCGGACGCCGTCGTGAAAACATACAGCAATTCTTACGCCACAGACACAAATGTGTTGTATTGGTTAGCGAATGAGGCGGGTGGAAGAGAAATGACTTCCCGCGCAAAAGCAGGTGTTCTCGGTGAATCAGAAAATTACTCACACCTGCGGGATAAGGCGGGCGATCAATGCGGATAATACCCCGGTGTGGAGCGCCGGCTGATTGAAATGTGTAAAATTGATTGTAGGAACATACGCGTGCGCACAGAGAGCGAGGGGCTGAGATTGTTTTATTAGGTGCTATTCTATTTATTTATTGTGTTTTACCACAGACATTGCTACTATGGCCAATACGGTTTTTATTCTGTCCGGTGAAATTCTGCGTACTGTAGGATGTGATCTACTGCACGAGAACATGCTCTAGCGTGACCCCTGTTGCATATATTTCCCCAGGCACCGGTAATGTGTTGTACCAATGCTTCATGCGCCCTGCCTAAAGCAGGCAAGGTGTTCTGCCCTCTGCTCGATGTGATGCACAGACCGTGCACGCAGAGGGTGAACCACAGGTGCCACTGCTCTGGAGTAACGAGCCAAGCCACGCTCGCTACGCATTCTCTCATCAGAGCGGGGAGAGTCGTTCCGTGGAGCGATTGCGCGTTGCCTATGAAGGATACGAGGATGAGGACATAGTATAGATAACATAACAAATGAGACACATCTAAAGCCCATTCTTTCTCTCCTTCCATAATTCTCCTCGCATGGTCGCTCTCTCTCTCTCTCTGTCTTTTTCAAACACACCCATGCCAAAATGAGGCAAGCATAAAGATATAGTTCATCATCATTATTAGTGTGTGTCAGGTAATATGGGCAGGTGTGTGTACCAAAGCAGATTTGGAGGGTGAGTGGAAAACACAAGGAACACTGTTTTCTAATGAATTATCTAGACAGGTTCCCAAGGAGACAGAGGTCACAGAATTGGGCTTCATAGAACAGATGCAAAAAAGCTACTCACACATCCGCATAGCCCATAGGAGAAATCATTCTCTGCACTAGTGTTGTTTAAACTCTATATTCGTAGTCTGGGTCTAAGTGTAAGCAAATGTTAAAAGGCACAAACCGCGTACGCACATTACTGATCCCCAGATCATCATTCATCAAACAGGTCCATTGGCTTTTAGAATTTGCATTTACTTATGCCAGGAGAATAGTGCACAAAAATAGCGCTGGCAAAATTTGCATATTTGCATATTAGATTGCAAACTAGATTTAATGCTTCTGTGTTTTTGCACTAGTACCTGGTCAACAGAGGCCATCTGCCATTCAACAGTGAACAGGCTGTGAACAGTTGAGATGCACGTGTGGTCTTAGTGGGACAGAACGGCATCTTAAAACCTGGAAGACGAGATGAGCCAAGTTAAGGGAGAACGGGGAGGCGACGCGGAGTGAAACTATGAGAAGAATCAGCACATGGCGTCTCTCTGAAGACATAAAGGAAGAGATCAACCTTGAAGCCTGGTATACGTCTGTAGCAGACTCCATTAACAGACTTACTCCTGCGTACATACCCAAGCAGAGAGACAGAGCACAGAGGCAAAGTCTTAATAAGCAAACAAAGACCCTGAATCTGAGAAAGCAAGGTTCAAGAAGGCGTGGTGAGAGACACCAGATAATTATGGGGGGAACCCGGCTCATTAACGAGAGGTGGAAATGAGATGTTTTTCAGACCATGAAAAGACGACAAGGCAAAAGGGCCCAAAGGAAGCCCGCCTGCCCTCAAGGAGCTGAAGAAGCCGAACACACAGTGGTGTCCATCGCCTACCAAACACCAGCACTGCCTACAGGCGCAGGACTGAGAGGAAGACACGCAGAACTCTTCTGAACCCCCTACAGCTCAAACCATGATGATTATGTAAGCTTCACGCATAAACACTGAGCTAATTCAGGATCCACATAGAATTAATGCACATGCAAAGCACAACAAGGGCAATAGCCTTTCCACTATTGCATAAAGATAGTAGGTAATCCAAGATGCATTGCCAGTCTTTAGGAAACACTATTCCTGCACTATCCTTCTCTTGAATAAATGTGGACAAATGCATACAAATGTACAATGACGACTTATCATAAAAGTGACTTGCGCCTACTTGCATCCTCTTGTAAAACTTGTAAAACGCAGTCCTGCCGTGACCCGATTTTCATTTATGTAAAACGCTCAGAGCTCAGACCTGCATGTCAACTCACCCCAACTAAACACAAAGCAGTGGGTTGGGTTTAGTAGGAGTGACATAAAGCAGTGTGTTGGGTTTATGAGGAGTGACATAAAGCAGTGGGTTGGGTTTATGAGGAGTGACATAAAGCAGTGGGTTGGGTTTAGTAGGAGTGACATAAAGCAGTGGGTTGGGTTTAGTAGGAGTGACATAAAGCAGTGGGTTGGGTTTATGAGGAGTGACATAAAGCAGTGGGTTGGGTTTATGAGGAGTGACATAAAGCAGTGGGTTGGGTTTAGTAGGAGTGACATAAAGCAGTGGGTTGGGTTTAGTAGGAGTGACATAAAGCAGTGGGTTGGGTTTAGTAGGAGTGACATAAAGCAGTGGGTTGGGTTTATGAGGAGTGACATGGGTTGGGTTTATGAGGAGTGACATAAAGCAGTGGGTTGGGTTTAGTAGGAGTGACATAAAGCAGTGGGTTGGGTTTAGTAGGAGTGACATAAAGCAGTGTGTTGGGTTTATGAGGAGTGACATAAAGCAGTGGGTTGGGTTTATGAGGAGTGACATAAAGCAGTGGGTTGGGTTTAGTAGGAGTGACATAAAGCAGTGGGTTGGGTTTAGTAGGAGTGACATAAAGCAGTGGGTTGGGTTTATGAGGAGTGACATAAAGCAGTGGGTTGGGTTTATGAGGAGTGACATAAAGCAGTGGGTTGGGTTTAGTAGGAGTGACATAAAGCAGTGTGTTGGGTTTATGAGGAGTGACATAAAGCAGTGGGTTGGGTTTATGAGGAGTGACATAAAGCAGTGGGTTGGGTTTAGTAGGAGTGACATAAAGCAGTGGGTTGGGTTTAGTAGGAGTGACATAAAGCAGTGTGTTGGGTTTATGAGGAGTGACATAAAGCAGTGGAGTGACAAAGCAGTGGGTTGGGTTTAGTAGGAGTGACATAAAGCAGTGGGTTGGGTTTAGTAGGAGTGACATAAAGCAGTGGGTTGGGTTTATGAGGAGTGACATAAAGCAGTGGGTTGGGTTTAGTAGGAGTGACATAAAGCAGTGGGTTGGGTTTATGAGGAGTGACATAAAGCAGTGGGTTGGGTTTATGAGGAGTGACATAAAGCAGTGGGTTGGGTTTATGAGGAGTGACATAAAGCAGTGGGTTGGGTTTAGTAGGAGTGACATAAAGCAGTGGGTTGGGTTTATGAGGAGTGACATAAAGCAGTGGGTTGGGTTTAGTAGGAGTGACATAAAGCAGTGGGTTGGGTTTATGAGGAGTGACATAAAGCAGTGGGTTGGGTTTATGAGGAGTGACATAAAACAGTGGGTTGGGTTTAAAAATATTGTGTGTAAATCAAGGAAAATAAGGAATGGTTTGATAGGAAAATAAAACCTGCATTGAATTACATAAAGTTTTTTAATGAGTCGTGTTGGTCTGGCGGTTTAAAAGCTCCAGAGATCTTCTGTTTTCCTGTCATTTTTAGCTCGTGCTTTTCTTTAATCTATGAGCCCTTTGCTACTAACTCTTTGGAACAGTAAGAATGAGATGAGGCTGTAATTGTCTTAAGATCCATTAGTAAAATAAAAAATACATTTTGTCTAATGAGCTGTCTTATAAGTGCAATGAGACCTCGTGCCTTTAACCAATTAGAAATGACAGGCGGCTGTCCCATTCCGCTAATCGGATAATCAGAGATGGCAGCTCTGTAAGACCAGATTTCCCTGGTCTGTTCCTCTCCGTCAGCCTGTGACTGCCTTGACAGACAAACACGAATGGGCATAGATTTGTATCAGGTTATGAACATGAAGCCATGAGCATCTGTCAGAGGAAATGAACCAACTGTTAATGGATGGAATCCACCACAGTTTACCAAAGACCAGACAGTCTTGATCCTGAAGGACCTTTAGATAGGGGTAGTTTCATCCACCCACCGGCTGTTAAACTGCCCCTGCAAGAACACCAGCCAGACAGACCAGGTTGTGTGTAGCGCCTGGATAGACCACAGGAAAGACTATAATTCAATGTCCCACACATGGATATTAGCTGGCATAATAATAAGATAATATAATAGAGGTCTAAAGAGGAGAGAGACGCCAGGCTTATTTACTGTTCTTATGACATTTCCAGTAGCACTGACAACTGATTAAGCCATCAAGTTAATCGTTTAGCACTGATCTGGTGAATGTGGGCTGTCCTCACTCATATCTGCTCGTCTTTTAAAAGACACATTATATATTTCCTGTAGCTGCCACTAACTGCTTTGAACCAATGTCGCCTGAGCAGGTGGGGGTAAGTGGTCTGGGGTAAGGGTGGTCTGGGGTAAGAGTGGTCTGGGGTAGAATGGTCTGGGGTAGAATGGTCTAGGGTAGGAGTGGTCTGGGGTAGGAGTGATCTGGGATAGGACAATAAGTCACCAATGTTGACGTGTTTCGAACCTGTTGATTGGAAACAAAATCTACTGTCTAATAACACCCTGATGTCAAAGTCATTCAGTCCCCAGATATGTTACGGTACCAGTTAGTGGCTACACACTCCTCTCTGACTGTCCCCAGAAGTGCTAAAGTACCAGTTAGTGGCTACACACTCCTCTCTGACTGTCCCCAGAAGTGCTAAGGTACCCATTAGTGGCTACACACTCCTCTCTGACTGCACACACACGGGCTGGCAGAGTGCACATGACATACTAAATCTTACCAGGCAGCCTAAGGCCGTTCAAATTAAAGGAAAGTTCAGTGCCCCGTTGACACTGATGGATACATTATTTTTCCGACCCTTACAAAATCGACACTAATAATTCCCATCAGCAGAACGGAATGTGCACCGTGTTGTCTGACGCAAATGATGTCGATGGCAGGAGTCAGAAACGAGACCTTGGACGACCTGGTCTCCATTGACAGGACTGTGAAAAAATATGGCTAAAAATATGGAAGCTATGCTAATTGTCATGCTTTATCTGTTATTTTTTGGAATTTAAAAATGTGCTATATAAAATAAATTGCTAAATGAAATGTTTGCACCAACACTTCAATAAATTCTTTATGGGCATCATAACACCTAACAATGTTTTTGAATTCAACACAACATAACACTCAAGAACAGTCATTAAAAGAAATTTCTTATTAGAAATAGTTAGATTTCTAATCTAACTGTAATGAAACTGTAATGAAATGTAATAACTATCATGCGGGCATATTCCTTTTTCATAAATACTGATGAGACTGTCTTGTATATAAAATTTAATCCACAGCTGAATAAGCAATACTTACAATAATATAATACTAATAATATAATACTAACTTCCTCAGGCAAACAGGTTCAGACGATTTAAAGTACAGTTCACACTAAAAGGTTGCAAGTCCTTCAAAAGCACTTAAGTAAGGTTTGTAAATAAGAATTCTTTCATGTGGACTTACGAGATGTCTCAGTAAAATATGCAAGTCAATTTACGCCAATCATTTCTCTGAATTAAATGAGAAACTGGTTTCTAATTTCATATTTTAAATTATAAGTACTGTAATTAAGGGCTTATGTCCCACTGGATGTCCTGACTAGAAAATGTTTAACGATTACATGGATATGACAGAATGAGAACCTTCGGTAATTATTAATTCTTTCAGTCTCTATGTATTTGACATATGGTATTGGTGATAAGAGGTGACACCAGTTTCACCTGTAGTGGGATCTCTGGAATCACTGGGACTATCGTTTTAAATATGATAGAAGGTGCTCGTTTTGCTTTTCTAAATTAACCAAGTCAAAATGGCTCATAAGAAAAGCTAGCAGAAAAATCACTATGAAAAGTTTAAACAGTCACTATAGCTGAGCTAGAATAGGTATGCACAGAATCTTATTCATCAAAAGGTTAAATATGAAATATTATGATGGTAACAGCAGGGTCAATTAAACATTAAATTAGCAACCAAACAAATAAATGAGACAATATGCATGGAATGATAATTAGCATCCATTAGTTTAATTAAACAAACTGCATAATTCACCTCTCATTCATTTTTGTCATTTATTTTTATTAGCAGGTTGATTAATTAGGAAGCTATTTTGCAAACAAGGATCATTAGGATAATTTAAATACCTTTTTTAGATGTAAGTACACAACATAATTATACTTTTACGAAATTCACATTTATGGAGTGGTGCAGAGTACCGGAAATTAATTTTGTTGCAATTCATTCACAAACATCGAATTTACATTTTTACTGCACCTGTTGAGAAAGCTGTCAGTATTATGGAATTTGAGGTATAGCATTGTTAAATTATAAGGTTTTTTATAAGGTTTAAAATGTTATTTTTTTGTTAACCCTTTTCTGCAAACCCCTACATGCCTGTCAAGTCCTGATCCTGAGTATGATGCACTGCATTAAATCATGCACCAGGGGGCAGAGTTTAGTCATAAATAACAAACTTCTTTGCCATTCTAGTGGACAGAGTTCCATTCGTATCATTACTTCATTATATCAGACCATCCTAATAATAATATTTTCATTTTCTGAAATTGTTACTTTGACAGTGTACACACACACACACACACACACACACATATTTAGCTGCAAGATCTTGCCTTGCAGATTCCTCTAAAATATTCAGAATCATGCCAACTCCATGAAAAGTAACCCTTTAACGTGACTAAAATGACTACAAGACTAAATATTTACCCAACAAACACATTCAATGTGACATGTCAGCTGTCGATGCATCAGTCAAGGGTAAGCAGAACACAAGAAGGGTATTCACGAGTGTGTTCATCAGCAAAGACGCCTTACACGGTGTTCATTTATAAAGGCAGTACTGGCAGAGAGAGTTCAGCTCATTTAAAATGTAGATTCCAGAGGAATAAATAGACTGAAATGGATTTTTTAAATGTTTCTTTTTTTTAATAAACATTAAGTTTTTGCATTTTTCGCAATTGTAAAGCATCATGCACAAAATATAAGCCATACAAAAGCATGTTTACCTGCTACCTCAAATAAAAGGCAAAAGTTCTGCATATTCATACACAGATTAAAAACTGTTCTTTATAAATATGGCATTAGCTCATGTCTGAATTCAAAGCAGGTTTTTCTTAGTTTGTAATGTAAACATGGCCTCAGCGAAAAACGTAGAACGAAATTAGTTCATGCTTCACAATAAGGAGACTTCAGAGGCATGCGAATGATCTATAAATGATATGTACAAACATTGCATATGTGAAAGGAGATGAATATTACATTTCGCATCTTTTTTTAGAATGAAGTTTAACATCGTATACAATTGTGACCACAGACAGATTAAGACAAAAAAAAAATATTCCTCAATATCCCAACATTCCACAAAGTCCCAAAATTCTGAGCCTGTAATCTCCTACAGAGTTTGGCATATTTAGTGGGGGAGTGTTGTGGGAGGGGCATTTGGTGTTTGGCATTAAATGTGTGGTTGAAACTGTGCTGTGGTCTGCTATACAATGTTAAAGACCATAGAGAGGTACTGCTCATAGGAGACCTGGATCCACCCATCTTGGTCAGTGTCGTATCGCCTGAACACATCAGTTAACCTCTGCAGAGTGAGAAAGGAACAGAAAAAAAACACAAACCAATCCATCAAAATGAATATTCATTGAGCTTAGCAGGTGACTGGTGCAGATGCAAAGAAATAGGAGTTATGGAACCCTTTGAAAGTGTAACACAATCCAAATACAAACCGCAAGTATAACACTGTTGGGATACAGAAGCCGCATTCCTGCCCAGAAGCATTACGACATCACCTACACTTCATGTTAAGTCAAAATATGCATGAATACAGGAAACCATGGAGCCCTGTGCATTATGGGCTGGGGTTTGTAATTACCTGTAGTACAATGCAGCACTGTATGAAGTCATCAAAGGCCACCTGCCCTTTCCTTTGCCGGTCAAACTTCTCAATCAGCGTGTTATAGAACTGATCTGAGAGACGATAACCTAAGCAAAGAGAGGAACGTAACCCTCAGGCCACAGGAATCCACATCAGTTTGCGTTTACCACGGCCCGACAAGAAATATGCCATTGGGCCGTATGGTACATTTGGGCCTGTATAAGACATTCAAGACAGTTGATTGATATATCACTTGTCCAATCAGGCCAGTTTCTGGCTTGGCACTGCAGCATTGACTGGTTAGAAGCTCAAACACGTTTTGAACTTTTCAGTGCTTGTTCCCGGTTTCTCTGCAATCTTTTCGGATACTGCTGTTGTTGCTATAGCAAAAGTGTAAAATGGTGACCACTTTAAACTGAGCATAACTATTCCAAGCGTCAGGTTTCCATGGGAGATGCACTACACGTTGGCACTTTCCTGTGAAGACAGGTACACCGAGTGCCTTTTGGTAATAAAATATTTCAGACAAGCTCTTGATTTGCACGACAAAAGCTGGCAAGGTCTTCAATACTGCTGAAAGGGAAGCTGACCAGTCAGCCGGTGCGACCCGCATCACAGCAAGACTTCTGAATTACGGGAATAAATCGGTACGCGTCATGTCAGCAAACATTATTTGGGAATATCTTGCTCCTAAAAAGCATAAAAAGGCTGCAGGAAGTAAATTATTCCACTAATTAATCCCTCTTGATTATAATTTTGGATTAAATCAACATCCCTCAAGAATTTCTTCATCAGTGATAATGGATGAAATAACCATTTTCCATATTTAAAATTCATTGCTTGAATTTAATTACATTTTAAACCCAGAAAAGCTTTGCTATTCAGCAACTAACTTTCGAAATTGGACAAACATCCACATTTAATAGTCACAACATCGATTAAGGTGAAATGGCACTACAGTAAACTATTCTTCGAATAGACAAACTAACTGCCCAGTGATACTACCAAAATGGCATTAGTTTGACAGTAGTGGTCATCACCTTTTGTGTTGTGATGACATCCGACATCTTAGCTTCAGTGAACTGCAGTAAACCTGGTTGTTTTCATCATTCCTAGAGCTCACACTGCCCTTCCAGACCTGACAATAAGAGCTTTAGCATTCTCTATCAGAAAGACACGCAGTTGTGTCACTGTACGTCACCACTCCGCTGCTGAGGTTGGTGTGTAAACAGTACTTCGTGCCGTGATCAGTGATTCGGTTGTGAGGGCACGGTGTTTATGTTAACTAAACACCGCTCTGATTGTTGAGGCTTTTGCAGCTGGCCGTCCTGCATCAATAACATTATAGCTCCGATACCCAGAGTGCCTGACTACTCTGAGCCACTCTGAGCAACTCAATACGCCTCGGTATAACTCACTCTCCCAGCATAGCTCACTCTCCCAGCATAACTCACTCTCCCAGGCTTCACCATTTGATGAATAACATTCTGACTTCCTTCCCAGGACAATGGCTTCATCTACTACCTCTGGGCCCACTGCCACTGGTGATCAATAAGCTATCATTACTGGTGATCAATAAGCCATCATTACTGTGCTCACCAAAGCCAGTGAGAGCCTGTTTCAGCTCATTCTTATCGATGAATCCCGAGTTGTCACGGTCGTAGGTGCGGAAGATGTTCTGCCAGTCCGTGATGTACTTCCACACTCCAGCGAACTCGTTAAAGTTCACCCCGCCTTTGTTGTCTCTGTCGAACATAGCTGGGAGTGATTGAGAGAGAGAGAGAGAGATGAGAAGTGAATGCTTTCAACATTCAAAGCAAAACAACAACTTCTATGATGGAACATTTGTGCTGGCAGAGGATTCGGGTCATTTCAAAACTGTGTCTATTCTATTGACTGCGTAGGCACATGACTCACTCCTTTGGCTAAATAAATACTTTCAACAAGCAATGGACATCGTGGCGGTGTTCACACGAACCGTTTCACTTGTACTTGTGTTGGGAAACATTCGGCTGGTGTTGGCTATTATTAGCGCTAGCAGTCTTACACAATACGGAGTCTTGTGAGCAATGGCAGCAAACTTGTGAAACTGAAGTGGAAGACTTCAGCATCAGCTGGAACTGTATCATTTACCAATTGAACCACCTTCTAAAGACAAAAGATGTGCCTAGTGTGAAGGCAAGTGACATTCACACAGTCCACGCAGCCTGCCGCGATACACACCAGTCCTCATCAAACCAGATTCGCTTTAATGACTTCTTGTGAATCAAGAATACACACAGTAGCCTAAATCTAGTCCAGGAACATCTCACACAGACGTCAAAGACATTCAAGGAGTTAATTTCTGACAAATGTCAGCTAAGGGTTTTGGTTTTTGAAGGGATATTAGAGCATGTTCATCATAAGCTGGCCCAAAGCGTCACTGCCATCAGTCCCACTTTTAGTTGCTAGTATTTAGGTTGCCATTAGCAACAGTTTAAGGGGAGGAAGCCAAACTCCAGCCATGTTGGACGACCGCTAGTGATTCTTCCTGTACTAGTACGTCTACAATTATCGTCCATTCAAGACAAGACTTTTCTTCCACTAGAGTAGATGGTTATTTTCAACAGCTTGTTACAGCTACTTTTTCAGCCTTTGAAAACTAGATGTGAAAATGAAATGCTATGTAAAATATGTCAATGCATGAAACAATGTACAACAGCAGAATAAATTAAAGCCTTTTAATTTCACATTCACATTTTCAAATTCAAAGTGAAAGAACATGACAGTGGACGTTGGCTGGCTGATTATTCAGGACAAAGATGACAATGTATGTGAAATATATGTGACAAACACGTTTCTTGCTGTGTTGGATTGGTTGGGTGTTTCATGCGTTGATGAGGCGAGAATGATAAACAGGAAACGGAGGTCATTTCAGGCAGTCAGAACTTAATGCTTTTTATATGCTTCATCAGGTCTGATGTATTACAAGAGTTGGCAGTTTAAGATATTAGCAGTTAAAGACACCGTCATCGTCTATACTACAACCGGTGTCGCATTAAAACATCAAGATGTTTCTTGGAGTAACATCAAAGCAAAGAAGACAAACATACTCACATATAATTGACCGAACCGTCACAGGATTGAATGGCGTCCATGTGCCTATGAAAGTGGAGAAGCAAGGGTTAACAGTGGAGAATGGGGATCTATAGAAACGGCTCATGAACATGGACCGGGAGTGTGGTGACTAGCGTCCGCTATTTGCTGGGGTCGTTACAATGGGAGGAAGGGAAGTGTTACACAGATGCCAAGATGCCTTATGCAAAACCTTTGTATACATTAGCGGCTATTAGCTAGCATGCACCAAGGTTTCCTTTAAAAGGTACGAGGTTAGTTAGCAATTAACAAGAAACCACATTTTAATTATCATGTCAGCTGTTTCTAATGTGATGCTGTCAAGCCTTACAGATGTTTTAAAAGGCTCTTAAAAAAGCCTGTCTCCCCATTCTTGAAATGTATAAGTGACAAGTCTAAAGTACAATGTCCTAAGGCTAGCCAGCTAAATCAGAAAATGTTCCATCTAATCAGCACTGCAAAATAGCAGCAGAATAGCTGTTAGCTAGCAACACCAAGAATTTGACTTCAAGAGTTCAAAGCATTTATCTAAAGACTTGCAGCCATAAGAGATTTCATTAAACAGAATGTGTGTCTTTATGAAAGTTAGGTCAGTGTTGAAACTATAGCCGTAACTGATTAATCCGTTTGTTTCAACTAACTGATTAATCTGAGAAAGGAAAGTTGCACAGTTTGGCACAAAGTGCCAAATATAACATCCTTTATAACAAATATCCTTTATAACAAAGCACAACATGTCCATATTCACACAATAAAGACTCCTGCAGCATGGCAAAACCAGGCTTGCCTAGGTATCTTGTTGTAAGTAGCTAAATCAGTTAGCATCAGTTTACTTAATGCGCTGCTGTGCAATAGTACTAGCCTAGTCAAGGAGCTAATTAAATTTTGCCTCTGTGAATTTTGCCTCCACTGTAAATCTGACAAAAGTCCCACCGTGTGTGTGTGTGTGTGCCAAGAGACAAACGTGTGTGTGTGTCAGGGACAGAACAGAGCTCAGTGATGAATCGTACATATTGGAGCTTCAGGGAGCTTATCATAGCAGGGCCGCTTTGTCCACTGGCTGTACTGCAGGTAACGTAATGAATGCAGCCAAGGTGCAAAATAAATCCTCTCATGCTGTCTGCTGAGTCACGGCTCCTGCCACAGCACCCCGTGAGCTAGGCTGCCTCTGCAGGGGTGATAAACTACGTCTGAAGTAAAGCCACCGTTACACCAGGACAGACCACAGGACACGCGACACGGGGACACCAGGACAGACCACAGGACACGCGACAAGGGGACACCAGGACAAACCATAGGAAACGTGACACCGGGACACCAGGACAAACCATACCAAATGTGATACAGACACAGAAAAAAGAAATGTGGACACCAGGTCTAGGACAGAGCGTGGGAAATGTGACACTATGGATTGTTCTAACCAATAAATTGTATTTTCTTCATCACCACAATATGAACATGTGCAATACACATCACATTTTTTTATTTTCGTTATTGGTCACTGAATGCTATGCTGGCTCTCTTTGGCTCTCATGGTCCATTTCGATCACATTCATTTTACTAAACTCGGTGTTGGACACTCACACTTGATTCTTCCTTTTTTTCTGGTACATTCTACAAGTTCAGGAGAAAAATTGTTAAAAGGGGACAGGAGAAATTAAACTTTAATTATTTAAATTAATGTTCTTTTTAATTAGCTGGGTGTTCATTTGGAATTTGCTAAGTAAAAAGTATGTATATTAATTTTACTTTACTTAATTTTACTTAAATTCTGTCCCCCAGGGCATGGGGATACCGAGACAGACCACAGGAATTGTGTGACAAGTTATGGGAAAGTGAAAGAACGACGCAGGAGTGCCTGGGTGTGCCAAAGAGAGAGACGAATGAAGAGAGAGGGAGTGAGAATGCAAAGAATGACAAAAGGACAGCGAGAGGAAATAAACCCGAGAGTGTCCACATGTCCTACAGCACAGGGACTGAGGGTTTATAGTCTCTCCTTCAAGGACATTCTAACTACCTGGGGTTGTAAGACATGACAAATGTGTGTCATGTGGGCTGTAGACAGCCTTGCCAGGTACTGGAGTGTGTGTGTGTGTGTGTGTGTGTGTACACACTAGCAGGGCGTCTCCACATCCTCGTGCTGGCATGGCCTAAGGCACAATGCCTCTTCTATGCAGTGTACACAGGCTCTTCTCACTGTAGGGAGGGGCCTGACTAACGTGCACACCAACCAATCGGCAGCAAGTGAGAGGCGGAGCTGACAGCACTCCACCAATCACAAGGGCCTAATACTGGCCTATTGCTACGCGTCCATAAACACACACCTTAGAAAAGTCCAGACCCAATAAGGACCAACGCATGAGGACATTTTCTTGGAAACCAAATTACTGCACTGATATATACTGGAGAATCCAATGACCACTAGGCTAGTATAACCCTGGTTAGGAAAAGGAGCTTCATAAACAATTCACAATACGACTGATACACACTTCAAAATAATCGAACTAGGACGTTTATCGCTCTTCATTCCTCATTTATGAGAAGTAAGGAGAAAAATACCAGAGCTGCTCTAAAACCCAAAGCTGCCAGCCACCTAACATGGCTAATGCCCCCAAACTCATGACTCACCTAACATGGCTAATGCCCCCAAACTCATGACTCACCCAACATGGCTAATGCCCCCAAACTCATGACTAACCTAACATGGCTAATGCCCCCCAAACTCATGACTCACCCAACATGGCTAATGCCCCCCAAACTCATGACTCACCCAACATGGCTAATGCCCCCCAAACTCATGACTCACCCAACATGGCTAATGCCCCCCAAACTCATGCATGGCTAATGGCCCCCCAAACTCATGACTCACCCAACATGGCTAATGCCCCCCAAACTCATGACTCACCCAACATGGCTAATGCCCCCAAACTCATGACTCACCTAACATGGCTCATGCCCCCCAAACTCATGACTCACCTAACAATGCCCCCAAACATGACTCACCTAACATGGCTCATGCCCCCCAAACTCATGACTCACCTAACATGGCTAATGCCCCCCAAACTCATGACTCACCTAACATGGCTAATGCCCCCCAAACTCATGACTCACCTAACATGGCTAATGCACCCCAAACTCATGACTCACCTAACATGGCTAATGCCCCCCAAACTCATGACTCACCTAACATTGCTAATGCCCCCAAACTCATGACTCACCCAACATGGCTAATGCCCCCAAACTCATGACTCACCTAACATGGCTAATGCCCCCCAAACTCATGACTCACCTAACATGGCTAATGCCCCCAAACTCATGACTCACCTAACATGGCTAATGCCCCCCAAACTCATGACTCACCTAACATGGCTAATGCCCCCCAAACTCATGACTCACCTAACATGGCTAATGGCTAACATGGCTAATGCCCCCCAAACTCATGACTCACCAATCACTGGGGTACAAGCACAAAGCGACTCATGACTCAGTGGGGAAGCCAGTTGGCATCTGAAGGCTTTTCCAGTGCTTTGCTACCGCTACGCTGGGTCCCGTTAAATTACTGTGGAAACACATCCAGGCAAGGAGTTTCGCTCTAACCAACGTCAAGAGCCACATCCAAAAACTTCCATTTGTGTGTCACTTTAAATTAGAACAGCTGGTTCATTGTTCATTCTTTAAAATACGGAAAGAATTATTATAGAAGGTCACACTTCAAACTTCAAATTTTCCATCAACATAAGATGATCCATCACAACTAAAAGGGAAAAAAGATTTTTTGACAGCTGGTGAGCCTGCTCCACAAAAAAGGAGAAAGAGGGCTTGAGAGGGCGCACGCACGCACACGCACACATGCGCACACACCCCAAGGTTCTCGGTTGAAAAATCGTAGATGATTGTCACATCCTGGCATCACCAGGCCTCCAAGATTTCTAAGCCAGCAAGCAAATTTGGAAGTCTGCCAAGCAGAAAGCAGGCCCATCTCATCAGACCATAAAGGTTACTGCTTGGAGTTTGATAAACATTGCTCAAATATTTCTCACACACACACACACCTTTATGGTACTACGGTCAGCGTAGACCAAAATAGCTTTCAGGCCACAAACACCACCCACACCAGAGGTGGGTTTGGCATATGAAGAGGAGTTAGTCATGCAGAAAAGAATAACCACAGTGACGTTCGGAGGATGTGTGATGATGACCGGTCATTTACAAATGCTCTTTGACCCGTGTCAGCATGCATGGAGTCATGGACAGTAGTCCCAGAACATTTTTGGTAAAACCTTGCAGCGTGCAAGACTAAATTTAGGTCCTCACGATCTTTCCAATCCAAAGTATCCTTATAAGTCATATATATAGTTCCACCTCATTAAATATAATCACCATTATCTCAAACATTTTCTCATAGCACTTAGCCTAGGAAACATTTGTTAAAACAATAAAACTTCATGTTTTGTATTAAGAACTTAACCGTTCAGAAAAAGTAAGGTCACTGTGCAAACGCGGGGCTCTTGACGTTTGAGGCTTTCGGTGACCCAGCTCTGACAACGTGCTGATCCCTTGAAGCATAATCACAGACGCTCCTTTCTGCCAAGGCAGACACTCTTCTATTTCTGAGCATAAGATGCAGCTCAGCTGGAAGATAGTGGTCTTATTATAGCTCCTAAACTCTAGAAATGTGTTGCAGAAACTATATCAAATGGAATCTCCCCAAGAGTGTTTAAATCCACATTAAAAGACTTGCTTGTTTAGCCTGGCCTACCCGTATTTCAGAGACTTCAGGGGTTAAAAATAAACACCTTTGACATCTAAAGCACAAAGCGGCCTGAATTAGTTTGCAGGGGAATTGGGAGCTGGCAGGAGACAATTATGGGGACCGGACAGGGACGACCGGACAGGGACGACCGGACAGGGACGACCGCGGGGACCTGACAGGGACGACCGGACAGGGACGACCGGACAGGGACGACCGGACAGGGACGACCGCGGGGACCTGACAAGGGAAGGGACGACCGCGGGGACCTGACAAGGGACAAGGGACGACCGCAGGGACCGGACAAGGGACGACCGCAGGGACCGGACACCTCCTGGCTCCTTAGCTAGCTACACGCTACAGGTGCACCCCAGACCACGTGGACCACACCCCACACACAGCTGGTTCACATCCCATTACAGCATAGCCAGGGTCGCTTATTACAGTCCAACACCTCCACATCATCCTGTGATGGTGTATTCCCATGATGCAGTGCAGGCCAGGGTCAGGGTCACGGGATCGTTCAATCCAAGAGAAGATGGTCATAAAAGAACCTGTGCAGTGGTGCAACGCTGGGCACCGATTACAACGCTAATACTGCAGCTCGAGGAGACAGGAAACACCTCCTGTCCATACTGATTAATAAACACCTCCTAAAGTAAATACCTGACTATACTGACCAACAACACCCAACCTTACCAATAAACACCTCCTAAAGTTTGACTTCAGCCTCAAGTCATCCACAATTACCCTGCCTTTGGCTACATTTCATTATACGAGTTATACTTTGGCCACGGGTTTGGCTGATTTTAAAAGCTTACACAAGACTCCACTTTGCATCTCAATAGATTCAATTTCACAATGGAGTAATAATATGACAAATATACATGGTAAAGCTCCAGAGACAAACATTTCTATACAGAAAAGTCACTCACCAAAGAACACAAACACTGGGATCCTTTTAAAACCTAGATCAGAAGCCAGTACTGTAACTGCACAAACAGAGCATCCTTGCCTTGTGAAATAGGAAAACAGGCTTTTTTCATAAGAGACTTCAGGTTAAACTCAAATGTTACACTATTTATGCCCAAACACCCATGATTTTTTTCTGCGTGTGACAACATTATGGATAAAAGATGAATAAGAGGTTAAAAGTGTAACCTTTTATTTTATTACGTTTTGGACTATTTTAAAGCCACATCACTCTGTGCAGTTCTGTGCCACACATTCCTTGAACACTCAAAATTATGATGCTGGTTCCACAATTATGGGGATATTTGCTTCAAGCGAAGGCTTGATGGTCCCAACTGCGTGAAGAAGAGAAGATCCAAAGCAGCCGTACCGTTCGATAAAGCCTGCTGAAGTTCTGTGTCTGATATCGCTCCACTCCTGTCTTTGTCCACCCTAAGAAGGAAAGAGAATTTCATTGATTTACTTGTAAGCATAATTCCATTCATCTGATGAAATGAGTCACACGCAAAACCCTGTAATAACCTAAAGCACACACAAGCTGTTGAGCTTCTTCCTAATATCTTCAGAAGACAGCACACCAACTTAAAGTGTGTTTTACTAACCAATGGGCATTTTGAGGGCTACATCACATTGAGCCGTGCCAAGACATGGATTTGGTCCCAATCACACAAAGTGCATTCTGGTAATTTCATGCTTTGTGTAGTGTGAAGTGGTGAGGATTGGGACTGAACAATGCCCTGTGTGTGTAAGGAGTGTAGATACCAACACCACATATTTACTCTGCTCCCAACACACTTCGGCCAAATTGTCAAGGGCCCCGTCATCCCGGATTACCTGGATCAGGTGTATAAGGAGCTGGAACAGACACCTGGACTGGACACAGGTCCAAGGTCAAACAAGGTTGAACCCCTGAAGGTCAGCAAGTGAGGTGCTGCTGTTTTGTATAAGGACACTGACGAACAGTATTATACAATATTATATGGCTGTACATGACTATGATTACAGATAGCTTGCTCCTCTGTGTTGAGTTAGACACCAAGATACACAACGCAAAAGTGTAGCACGATATACAGCACAGATGCTACGTTCTGTTACTGCACTGCACACACTCGGTGTGACCACTAATTTTTAATTAACTCATGCTTGGACCTCAAGCAGATGAACGGTTTCCTTCTTAGCGTAACGTTCATGGGATTACCTTGATTTGTGTTTAAGTATTGTGTATATTGTTCATCAGCAAACATGACTTTATATGCTATTCGACCAACAAGTTCAGCAGTTAAGGTGCTAGACCAGTAACCAGAAGGTTGCCAGTTCAAGCCCCACCATCGACAAGTTACAACCGTTGGGCCCCTGAGCAAGGCCTTGAACCCTTAATTATTTAAGATTGTACTTGTTTACAATCGTAAGACACTTTGGATAAAAGCGGTTGCTAAATGGCATAAATGTACATTTTTGTGAAAACGTTTGAAAACAGGACGTGTCTTTTGGGGAGCCTCTCCCGACTGCAGTACGTTATATAACCCAGCAAACTTTGCTCTTTCCTTTCAGTGAAATAGGGTCCACTGGCTTGTAGGACAGTTAATCATTTACTGGATTAACTATTCCCATACATACTGCTCCTCTCTGCTGTCATATGGAAATACTGGTCTAGTCACATCTTAGCATGACTTCCATTTTACCACACAGCCCCTGCAGCCATGGTAGAATTAAGCTTCCTCTTTATTTAAAAACTCATTTAAATCATATACTCATAGAATTCATTACTATCTATCTACAATCTACCACTTCTATACTGTCTCTTTTACTTAATGTGCCTATTTACCTGCATGGTATTTACAGCATATACCTGCTTAAGGAACCAGCTTCCCATGATAAAGCGGACACTGGTGTCTTTTCTGCTCCATTCTTCATTAGGGTTGCACCAATACTGATGGTCATAGGAAGATTGCGATGATTTCCATGAAGGGACCCTGCCGATAACCGATAATTATCTTCGTGGCCGATACCGATATGCAGAACCAATAACAATTAGGACTGAAACGGTTCCTGGAGCAACTAGAGCAACTCAATTACTAAAAATGATTTGCATTGAAAATTATTCTTTTAATCCATATAACTATATTCCTGATATCCCTATTCCCCATCATGCCTTGCAAAACATAAGCAAAACATCCACAGAGCCAAAAACAGATATGGTAGCTAAACAGTACAAATGTGGGAGCATTCAAAAACAAAATTACTTGTTTGTTTTTTTGGATTTAAAATACTGCTATATTTAAATATTTATTCTTTTTTTTACTATTGTGCTTTAATAAAGGAAACGTTTCTTGTCCAATTAATCAATTAATCAATAAGAGTATTAAAATTTGGATAGAGCACAAGATTACTGAAATATTATATTACTGCAGCCCAAAATTTGAACTTTATGTATTTTAAGGTAAATTAGCAACCTATGACATTAGGATTTTAGCTATAACTGGAGCAATGTACAAAAAGTATTAGCTAGTAATATACAGAAAGCTGAACTTTTTGGGGAGATGCAAGTTACCGGTTGTCATGAAGCTGTGTGTCATCATTTCAGCTATACAGGTATACAGTGAAACAAAATCACTTTCTTCCAGGACCATAGGTCAAAACACAAGAACATCATAAGTGTAGACAGGAAATATGAAACTACAGATAACACTGTTGAGTGTACGTCACCAAGAGGATGTGCAAAGAATGTACCATACTGTGATATTTTAGCAGATATGCTTATGGCCAAAATTTCCAATACCAACAAGATAACTAAATTAAAAACATTAAGTTGGAAAATGTCCTAGGCATTTTATTGCAAACTTGGATGCGATCATTTGCATCCTGTTACCAAGGGATTCGGTTTTAGCAGATATATAGGTGCCATAGTAATGGAAAAAACAACAAAACCTCATAAGAAACCCAGTGAGTCAGACATTCCCTAGCAACCCAACAAGCCCAGCCTCAAACAGCAGCTCCTGTATTCAATAAAAAAAACTGGGAAAACCCCACAGAAATACACAGACAGCTGAAGACAGACAGACAGACCGGTTCCATACTAAAAACACACGCTCAAGCAAGAGGGGAATGAATGGAACACTGTAGGGTGGTTTGTCCTAATAGGACGCAGCCTGTCCACAAAATCTCAAATCTGTGAACATATGACTCCCATTCACATATGCCTAACCCAGTGAAAACTTCTCAAGGGCACGAGTTAGTCAGTTACTACGTTAACGGAAGAGGAATGTGCTTCAGGCTCCCTGCTTGTCTGGATTTGAGGCAAAACTTTATGTTAGCTACAAAAGCACGGCAAATGAACGAGCTCTTAGGTTCTTCTGTACATAGTGTCTTTACATTCCCTACAATACAGGTACTTCATATGTTGCATTGTGCAACAATCAGGCCGTCACTTCACAAAGTGAACTCATTTTTCCACCATTTCAGTCTCCATTAGCTCATAGTGTAGCAAAAATAAAGAATGAATCATACCGGCAATCATACCAGTTTGAGCAGTAAAAACCACATAGAATAATCTGAAACTTAAAATAACTATTTCAGACCTTTTCTAGAACAGTTAATTCACACGGCATTTAATAACTATAGGCCCATATAAACAATAAGAGAGTCAACAAGGCAGGCAATCGTTCTCGAAGAAGCAAAATTCTATTTCTAGTCTGCTGGCCAAAATTACGACTGTTGTTGGCAGTTTGTAAAACAAAAATAAATTGCCAGAGTAACTCGCGGAGTAAAAAAACAACATTTGACTCTCTAAAGTCGGGCTATACGAACAAGGTCAAAAAGCTCCAAAACCTCCCAGGCTTTAAGCGTCGTCGCTCTACGGAATCCCAGTGCAGATGGAGACGCGTTAGTGTTAGTTACTGTTGGTTAGTCTTAGTTAATGTAAGTGTTAGTTACAAGTGTTAGTGCCGTCTTCTGATCCCGTGACACTTTAATGCGAGAAAGCAGCAGTCAACCCTCTGCAGTATTACATAATTCATTACTACAAGATGCAACTTAGTTAGCTTGCCATGTTAGTTAAGAACCAAGTCCAATTTCCCAGCTCCTCAAGGGGCTTTATACTTGAGAAAACTGTGACTTAATTTGGATTATAACACTACTCACGACAGCATGCAATAACGAATACTGCCGTGAGCAGTCCGCTCGACCCAGCCTGTCGTGTAAGCATTGAAAAACAGGAAACGTCGTCAAAACCAGTTTTGTGAACTCGTTGTAAAAACATTCAGACATTTATCTGCGACGCGATCGCGTTTCATTTAAAATCACCCCAGTACACACGTCGCCACTTTACCGAGTCATACCAACACGAGGTCAAAGTTTTGTTAGCTATTTCGACGTATTCCGCGTCCATCAAAATTCCTGCCCTAGCCATTAGCTTGCAACAACTTGGCAAAACCGGTCGCCCTGTGTTCACGGTGGTAAGAGCTGCAGTGGGGCATGTGCGGGGTATGCGCGGGGCCCGGGGCGCTTAGTGTGGAGAATGCGGAATCTGTGCTCACTTACCTTTGAAATATATTCCACAGAAAAGCTTGATCGGGAGGCGCGCTGTTATAATGCGGAGGTCTATACTGGGTGTGATATGCCATTTCTACTAGTGTTCGTGCTTTTTTTTAAAAAACAAAAAATTAATAATAATAATAATAATGCCAAGCGCACAAGGCGTAGTCCTTCAACTCGCTCCTATCTGCCTGACATGTCCACGCAGAGGCGTGGAGCGAAACTCGCCACTTCTCATTAAAAAAAATAATAAAAAAAAAAAATCCCAGCGACGTCACGAGGCCGCCTCCTCTAACTGCACGGGGGACTTTTCCGAGTTTTGATTGGCTCGCTGCTTGCCAGCGTGTAAGATTTGTGCTAATGGGGTGGAGCCAGATCGCTGAGGGGAGATGTGTCTCGAGAGTTTCCCGTTAAACTGTGACTGTGGTAAAAAAGGAAACACGATGGCTTCATATTGTTATATTATGGTTGTCATGTTTTCCTTGTTTAAAATAGATGGCGAACAAAACCAGCTTGAGTGTACAAGTACCTATCCACAAAAATCATCTTAACCTTCCTCTTGTGTTAGCTTTGTGTTTCTATCTTTTATGTTAATGAATTGGTTTTGACCCGTGACTCAAATCAGCCATTAGATACCCTAAAAATACCATCCATTTTGTTTCTTACCTCTTGGTTATGTTGTTAGGTTTCCTTATCCATGAATGTATTGGTTTTAAATATGTTTGTTGTGGCCCCCTGGGCCTTTCTATTGACAGTATACACAACACTATACACAACTCTAAACTGATTGGTCCGTACATGTCTGGAAATGTACGGCCCAAACTTTCCTTGTTTTGTGAAAAAGGCAAACAGAAGCCCCTGAAGGTCAAGTGGTTGGAGGAAGAGCTATCTGTGGGCTGTTGGTATAAAGTGTGTTTATGATTTCAGCTTTGACAGGTATTATTGTTTACTAATCTTGTTTTATACAGGGGTCGAAACTGACCCTAATTTTAAGAGTATTTTATAATAATAATAATAATATTTATATTTATAAGTCTTGATGCAATAAACAAATTTATGTAGTACTTTCGTGCATTTAAAACCTACACACTGGTAGGAAGAAGGTTAAGATGGAATTATTAGAAAATATATAAAAAAAAAATAATAAAAAATAGCTACTGTAGAGTTCATAATTCATCCCTCAGGCGACAGAACGGGGTCGTCTGATTGGTCGAGAAGAATTGTGCGTGTTCATCTGATTGTGGATTGCATCAGCCTCTTGGTTTTACATTTTAGCGGGAGGTCTGTCATTTTAATCTGGCAATCTAAAATTTTAAAAAGCCATTTTCTTTTATATCTACTTATTAAGTAGTAATATAGTAGTATAAATATATAGTAGTATAAATCGGATTTTTTCAGCATTAGAGCAATGGCTGAATTTTTAGATAGATAGCTAGATAAATAGCTCAAAAGCTAACATATCTAGCTAGCTTACTAATAAGCTAAAATGTTTTACTATCCTAATGTTCTTCGCCGTCACACGGGTTGTTTCTCCACAATCTGGTAAGAGGTTCCTCCTGTGTAAGATAATAAAGTTTAATAATAAATCTTAAAATTCTGTTTAATTGAGAAAAAACATTAACAGGTAAACTTACGGATTTTGATGGCTAGGTTAGTTAACCTACTTACATTAGCTAGCTAGAGATAGCTCTCTCTGTCATATATGTTGGTGTATATATATTTAAATGTGTCTGAAACGTCCTATATAACTCTATATATAAATCCTAAGAAAATCCCAGGTAATTACTGTTACCATCATGACATAATTACTGTTAAAACAGGTTGGCTGCTACTAAAGGCATCAAGATAACTAGAAGGGAGTTGCTCAAGGTCAACATCGGAAAAACATGGTGAGCACATACTATTAATACAATTTTATTACATATTAGCACATACTAACAACATACAATTTATGACCACTTAAACTGCAACGTCGTTATGCTGGCTCAATTGAGCGTGTTTTTCAGGTTTCTAACCATTTAAGCCAATTTCTAACCATTTCCGTTCATATTGCAGTTGTCAATTAGCTCGCTAGATGGAGCTATTTTGTAGGTTATAGGTCATGAGGCAGGTAGCTAAGGTAACTAGCTAGCTAACATTTTCATCTAATACTCTGCTTTATGTTCATGATTTGTCCTGACGAGACCTGCAAACAGATCTACACTACACTGTGCAACGTGTCCATATACAGAGTGGTTTTAATTGATTATTCCTCTGGTCAACTTTGAAAACGCAACATCTTGCTTATTTAAATCTACTGCTATCGTTTAACGTATATTTACATTTATGGCATATGCTATAATCCAGTGTGACTGACGTATTTATCAGTCTGGTGGTTCAAATACAAATCTATTTAGATTTTCAGAGAAAATAATATCACTGCAGTAAAAATGTTGAGATTTAAGTCTTAACGTTTTAGCTAATGTGTTATGGAGCGAGATTAAAGACCCATTTACGCACTTGCCCAATGAAATGCTGCATAAGGCTTTATCTGTTGAAGTTTTCTGTCGCCGTGACTAATTTCTAACGGGGTTTTAGCCAGGCTTGTCGCGAAATCACCGTCCGGAAGCCTCTCCAGGTGCTGCTTTGGCATCAGCAGGCTTCCCTTAGCTCTTGTGCCCCTGACTCTTAAGCTGCTGAAACTGCCTTTGACGAGCATTACTGCATACACTGCATGAAGTGTATATGAGGGAGGCAGGGACTAATGGGCTTGTGTGTGTGTGTGTGTGTGTGTGTGTGTGTGCGTGCAGCGAGGATATTATGGACTATGTGCAAGTCCAGGTTCCACCTCTTCACCCAAACCTACCACGTCCACGATTCTCTCTGTACCTCTCCTCTCAGCTGCAGTATGGAGTTGTCATTGTCTATCACCGACAGTGTGCCTTCCTACTGGGTAAGATACAGCAAGCATCATGGTGTTCATCTTGATATTAATGTCAGGAAAAAAAACTGCTTAAACTCTTGTGTACAGCATGTTGTACACAGACACCAAGTTGCAGTCATAGTAACCCCCCAGGGTGGTATACATTTGATATCAGAATGACTCCCACCCAGTGATTCAGTGGGTGTGGTGCTGTGTCTACTGAATCTAGAGCCTATTCAGGAACTTTTGTTTGTGTTCCCTTTCATGTTCTTTACTCGCTCAGATCTGATTGCGTTTCGTTCTGCAGCAGTTCTGTCCCCACTGGTGATGTGATTTTCCCAGCATGCCTCGCCTGCGTTTTAAACGTCCCTGTGACCAAGACCGCTCGTACATCTGCTTCAGCGTGCGTTCGCTACAGCATCGCCTTCACCACCGTGTCCTCGCTCTTGTCTAATTGCGCTCTCACTGTAGCAAACGCAGGCAAACGTCCCATTATCCCACAGCGCGTCCATTAGCATTTACTGATCAGTGACCCAGTCTACACTTGCTGAAGGACTCTGTGTTTACTCCTTATCAGCATAATGTTTTAACAGAAAATGAAAATGATCTTCAACTGTCTGCAAATGCTACGTAACACTGCAAGAGTCATTCGTGCACTTGCACGGTGAAACACTGTGTGAGGGTTAATGTGTTCACGTTTTCTGTCGTCGTGACTGATTTCTAATGGGATTTTCGCGAGGCTCGCCGCAAAGGACTGGGGTAATCTGAGGTAATCTGGTGCATTATTATATAATGGCTGTTAGGCTCAAGACGGAAGTTGCGTGCTATATGTTTTTTAAAGAATAACGTGTGTAAGTTTTATGTAAGCTGTGCTGGACCTGCATGGTGCTTTATACGTTTCTAAATAGGAGCACCAAAAGGTCTCAGCACAGCAGGTATTTCTCTGTACCTGAGATAAGCAATCTTGTCATAAGGGGTTAAAAAAGTGATAAAGCTTCAGTAAATCTATGCTTATCTCTAGCATTATAAACCCCTCAAGCAAAGCTGGGCAAAGAGAAGAGTGTTTGGGTGCTGTATGTTTCTCGCCTGACTGTTACAGATAGATATTAACATGCATAATAAGAATAACGGTAGGAATCCAGTATACAGTGAATCAACCTTCAAATAATGAAGTATTGCCAAGTCTGAATTGTTTTTACATGATCTTAGTGTGATGTTAATGTCTCCTCAGAGGAGGTCCAGAACACCATCGAGCATTTTCTGCGCTCAGAAAGGCTCTCACAGATTGACATCCAGGAGGTGGACAGGTCAGACTCAAGAACTTCAGTCCGTCTTCCGCTCTTCAAACACCCTGCAGCCCTTGATAGTGGTAGCCATGCTAGGCTGGGTCGGTCTCTTACAGGTTGGCTCTGGATATCCCTGACTTGCTGTTCCTGTTGGAGGAGGCAGAGGGCGCTCTAGAGCCATTCTTTGGAGTAATGGGGGTTGAATGTGAGCTGCCTAGACCCTGTCTGCTACCCCAGGTTAGGACTGAGGGCATATGTACATATGTCTGCTGTGTGCATGAATGCTACCTAACAAAATACTACCTTACACACACTTTCCCCAATCATGCACCCTCGCTATTCAACTAAAGTTACCGTTATTGATTGCTCGTTTTCAGCCATGGCGATCTATGGAGACTTCATCTCCTCTGCACCTGGTGACTAGTAAGAAAAATGCAGTACCAGTATGTGACAAATGAAACAACTTGAACATCTCTCTGTATCTCTGTATGTGTGTGTGATCTGTATTCATTCGCGCATCGGTTCAGCACACGTTCTCTCATCCGTCGAAGGTCTCACCGTCTCTCGCGAATCAATCACCATCGACGAGGAGGAGCAGGAGAGCATCCTCACAGCTGAGGTGCGTTCGTTAAGGCTTACCCAACTCCTTCTGTATCTCCTGCTTGTAAACAGTTTTAGATTTGCACCCTTCTTGCCCACGCCGGATCCATGACCCTGCTCAAAAAATCCACCCCGCAACGCCAAGGCTGTTCACACCGTCGCCACATGCGCAAACGCGTGAGCGCGGCTGCCTGAAATATTACCCACGTGGAGCTGAGTCACCACGTGGAGCAGCGGGGAGTGTGGCGTGCATCCGAGCTGCGCTCACCCTCCGCCGGCCAATCGGCTCTCCTCTTCCTCATCCTCCCAACCTGCTGCTTTTCTCCACGTTTTCTCCACCCTTCAGTTTGGCGGGGTGGAGCTGCCCGAGGCCACGGCCCAGGTGGTGGAGTTGCTGATGCAGCAGGGGGACCCCTTCTTCCTCCCAGGTGACGTAGACGCGTAGACAGCGATTCGTGGATGCATTACTGGACGGGTGGGTGGATGTTTCTCTTTTCTCCCTCTACGTGACCAGGCGAGATGGAGGATATGGAGAGAGGGAGAGAGGTGGAGGCGGAGAGAGGGAGAGAACCGGGGGCTGTCGTGGTCTCCACAGAGCAGTAAGTAGCAGACGGAGATGACAAAGAGCCTTAATCTAGTCACTACTACACACCACACACATTGAAGCAGTGGACTGGACATCACTGATTCTTTAAAATGTGAGAGATGTCAGTAGCTTAATGAAAAGGCAAATATAGCTACCTGTGACCTTTGATCTGACTCTGAAGGTATCGGACAGCGTCAAAATCAGGCCAAGTACGTTTGCACATACAAGGAAGGTGTGTTTTGCCATGCAGTGGCTCACAGTACGGCATAATCGCGCCATAACTGACAAAAGAGGTTTCGCGCTACTGCAGTCAGAGAGTCAGAAGGCAACAGTGCCGATTCGTGAGTGTGATGGCGTGATGATGGCGTGATGACCTGCGCTAGACTATGAAGGCAGTGTAGACCTGTATCAGGCTGTTACAGGTTACAGACCAACACACAGTTTGTGATGTCCTTTAGGTGTGCTAATACTAATCTCTCAAACCCTTTCATGACCAGAGGTCGTGATGATGTGTCTGCAGTCATTGAATCCTTTAGTCCTTTGATGGCTTTTGGTGATGGGGGTGACTTTGCAGTGTTTGAAGTGAACGGCTAGTTTAGACCTTTAGTGCCTTTCTGACCTTCTGACCTTCTGACCTGGCTGGCTAGACAGTTAGAGGTGGGCGGAGAGGTTTTAATCTTTCTATTGTGGTTTGCATGAGATGTAAATGAGATGGAGAGGTGTATAGAGTGAGCTATTCAAACCCGCAGTCGTGTGTATTCAGCTCATCAGGCAGCAGATGATGGCCCATTGGTGTTTCCCTTCAGACAGTAGACGGGTCATTAGCCATCTGCTCATCTAACTGGAGCAGCCTTCATGGGGTTATTTTATTTCTTTATTTAAAATGACAATTTCTTGCATTTGTTGCCTGACATGGATACCGAACAGATATTTTTTCATTAAAAACCACCGTGGAGCTGTGGTTCAGTTCTTTAGTGGAAATTTTTGTGGAATTTATTATATATGCTTTTTTAACAGATGCCATACGTGGATATAACATAAAAAGAAAAGCTTTATTTACAAGACAAAATTATTATTTTGTTTCTTCTCTCCATTCACCGTAAGTCCATGTCTCTCATTACAGCTTCCTTAATTTCTCCTGAAAACACTGTTCTTTCTCATTTAAATGCTCTCACTAGAAGACGGAAGGCAGCCTGAAATCAGAAATCACACATGTATGCAAGCGCATGGATATTTGGATTTGAACATAATCGTTTTTAATGGTTAATGGGAAGAAGGCTGGGATGTTTTCAGACAGGAACTGTGATGGTATCATATGTTTTGTATTATTATTATTATGATTATTTCTTCATTGACATCCAATCCACATTTTCTTGCTGAAATCGACTCATTACAACACGTATGATGGGATCAGTGCCATCTTTAGTCTATAAGGGAATGTGAACACGTTTATAGGGTGTGAAGGATTTGTTAGCACATTAACGTTTTCATGATTGTGTTCAGTATTATGAACATTAATCAAATCAAAGATGATCAAAATGTTTTTGAGACTTCTATGATACAGACCTAGTACCCTGTTGGAGAGACTAGTCTTAGATAACGTGTGTGTGCGTGTGTGTGTGCGTGCGCATGTTTGTGTATATGTGTATACACGTGTGTGTGTACCCAGTCTCAAGGAAACGGTGAGTGAGGACAGGTCTTGGATAACGTGTGTGTGTGTGTATGTGTATACACGTGTGTGTGTGTGTGTGCACGTGTGTGCACGCGTGTGTGTGTGTATGTGTATACACGTGTGTACACGTGTTTGTGTGTACCCAGATTCAAGGAATCGGCGAGTGAGGACAGGTCTTGGACCATGGAGGATACTGGACACCCATTGGAGGCTGTCCAGCACATGGTTGCCCAGGAGACGACCCCTCCACCCTTAACCTTACCAGCCACTAGAGGGTCCAGTGAGGGTGGGTTTGAACAGACTTCAAGCAGTGAGGTGTGTGAATGTGGGGGTGGGGTAGTGGGAGTCTGACCCCTCTCATGTATCCCTGAGTCTGATTCATCATGTTATCCATGAGTCTGACCCTTATCACGTTATCCATGAGTCTGACCCTTATCATGTTATCCATGAGTCTGACCCTTATCATGTTATCCATGAGTCTGACCCTTATCATGTTATCCATGAGTCTGACCCTTATCATGTTATCCATGAGTCTGACCCTTATCACGTTATCCATGAGTCTGATTCATCATGTTATCCATGAGTCTGATTCATCATGTATCCATGAGTTTGATTCTTTCCTGGTTTGTTTTCTCGCCCCCATCTCAGACCCCCACACCAGAGGGTGTCGTGCTTCCAAAAAATCGCCGTCACCACCGCAAACATCAGCTGATCTTCGTTGACCACCACACGCAGATTTCCCAGGAGGCAATGCGTGAACAAATCAACAATCCGCAGTCTGACACTCATGCACTGGTATGGTGTATGTGTGTGGTGCAAAGTGAAAAGCATTTGTTTCCACAGCTAATAACCTTTAGGGTAACGTGCAGAATGTCAGCTTCAAAGAGGGCAAACGGGTCCCAGGAGGAAACGCAGGACCTGTCAGAACACACACACGCGCACACAACACACACACACGCGCACAGAACACACACACACAGAACACACACACACACACACAACACACACAGAACACACACACACACACACAACACACACAGAACACACACACGCGCACACAACACACACAGAACACACACACATGCACGCTCACACACGCACACTCGTGGCTACAGGAGCACCACACAAATCTTTCGTCTGTTCCATGACAGACTGTGTTTACAATTATCACTGAGCACAGTAACATGAGAACTAACAACCCAGTGGCACCCAGCTGTCCGACTAACAACTGTCCAATTACTATTGGTCCTTTAAACCTATAAAATGGGTAAATAGTGTATAAAAGAGCAGCATTTCTTACAAAGGTTAACCAACATGTATGAGCATAACCATTTGGGTTAAAGCCAAACCGTCTCGCTATGATCTTGTTTCAGATCCAGAGTGCCATACCACAGAACCAACACGGAACCCAGCCGCACACGTACTCCAGAATCAGAACAGCGTGTGCGGTTGCGCCTGCAGTGTGGGGCTGGTGCAGTAGTGCTGTTGAGAAACGAGGCGTTCGTGATGCTTCGTAACGGCGAGCGCCTGCTTTCATCTCCCCCTTCTCTCTCTGTGTTGCAGTCCGACGTGCTGCTGCAGGCTCCGCCCCTCTTCCGCTTCTCGGCGACAGACCTGCTCAGCTCTCCCTGTCACTGTAAGTGTCCGTGGCTGTGGCAAATCACGTGACTGCATTTTCAGCCAATCAAATGAAGTCAGTGCTGTTGTTTATTCTGCTGCTTTAAACATACTCAACGTGACTTACCTTCGTCGTGCTCAAAGCCATAATCAAAACTTTAACCGCACTCAAAGTGACTTAGCTTAGCCATACTCGATGTGGCTTTAAGTCTCAGAGTGACTCGGGTTCAAGTTTCCTGCCTTACTCTGCTGCTTACGCTTGAGTCATGACACCACAGAAAGCAACGGGATTACATTGGCGGTACTTACAAAGAAAATATCGGCTTCTCTTTCCGTACGTGGACCGACCGGCGCTAATCCCACTCTGTGTGCCACGGCAGCGCTAACCCACCCGGACCTCAGGTCACTATGGAAACAGTGCTGTGTCCCCGCCCCCCTCGCCAATGGACGCCACCTGCAGGAGGACAGCGAGCCGTCTGAGATGAAGACGGAGCAACCCGTGGACGAGGACCGGCAGTGGCGGAGGAACGAGTCCAGCAGAGAGGTTTGAGCGTCACGACAGCTCTATCCCTGTTGGGGAATCTCACGTTTTTACGGCGTCGGCGTGCACGTGACGTTTAGGGACGGCCAGGTGATTGGCTGTCGCGGAGACTGCTGCTTCTCACGCGGTTGCTGTGTGGTTCTCCTCCCCCAGGTGCTGAGAGAGTCTTCAGAACCCGGCCTCCTCCTCTCAGAGGTCTCAGGTCAGACACGCGGCCCCCACGCACCTGATGCCTGTGACCTGAGATTAACGCACTCTGAGCATAATTTGCACTTAATCTCGGACGATGTGTGTAATCATTTCAGCCGCCTTCTGCTTAGCGCGCGCTGCGTTCGTTACGCAAGACAGGCGCTGTGCTCCTGTAGTTTACCTGGTAGAGCAGGTGATGCGTCTGTGATATGAGGCAGAAATCTCAGCGGGCAGTGTAGCACCAGGAGCGCACACACACACACACACACACACACACGCACATCTCTAACATCGAACCGAATGCGGAGGGAGAGTGAGCTAATTTGGACAAAGCAGTATACCGAGTGTGTGGGAGGAAGATAAGTGTAAAAGCAGTCGAAAAAGACTAACCTTCCCACGCATCCCACCATGCCATTCACCCACGTATCCCAGCATGCTGTTCACCTGCGTGTGAGCGCGCCGTGTTCCTCCCACTCTGCCTGGGCCACACAAATAATGCTGAATAACGTCATGCAAACACGGCAAGAACGAAGATTCCAGCACTCTTGAATGTCTTTGCTTCGTTGATTGAGCGTAATTAGCGGAGGATGCCACGCCCTTATTATTTACCAGTGACTTAAGAACGCCCAACCTGTTGACAGGGCTACAGTAGGCTTTCACACGGAGCAGAGATTTAATGGCAGATATTAATCTGTAAATCTGCTTTGTGACGGTGTTGTACGACAATGCGCACGCAATTTCATTGAACTGAATAGTCAGTTATAATGCATTATCTGACTGTGTGTGTGTGTGTGTGTGTGTGTGTGTGTGTGCGTGCGTGTGTAGTTGCGTCTGATTTGGTACTGGATGAGTCAAAAGGAGACAAGTCCCAGAGTGACCTCATCACCCCCATCAGCAGAAGGTAACACAAAGCAAGCTTTGTAGAGCCCTCTAAAAAAGTGGGCGTGGCTGGGCGTGTTGGTGGGCGTGGTTAGGCGTGTTGGTGGGTGCGTACTTAACTCTTTTGGGGCCAAATGTGCCCAACCTGATGTAGCTGTTTTTATTTTGCTTTCTTTATGATTGGGAATACTATGTGTGTGTGTGTGTGTGTGTGTGTAGGTCTCCTATGGATGAGGCTGCAGTCTACATGGAGGCAATATTGGAGGAGTGTGTGGAGCTGCCACAAGCGTCTGAAACAGGAGAGGTCACCCCTGAGGTCACCCTCGAGGACACCCCTGATACCTTAATCAGGTGAGTGCATTTAGAGCTTCACCTGATCTTCATGCTGCACTAATGCAGTGGTTCACTAACCCTCTGCCAACGTCCTCCTCTCCATCTCTGCCTGACAGGACGCTGAACACATACATCGATCGCTTTGGGAAGATCTCCTTCCACTCACTCCTCCCCCCAGAGGCAGACCGAAGGGACATAGCTCATGTGTTTTACAAAGTACTAGGTAATGTGTGTGTGTGTGTGTGTGTGTTTGCATGTGCGTGCGCAGGTGTGGACATGTGTGTGCATGATATGTTCTTGTGTCGTGTGCAGAGCTGGTGTGTTTGAAGAACCTGTTGGTGAACCAAACTGAACCATACGGACTCATCACCTTCAGACGCAGGGCAGAGCAGACACACACTTAACCTGCATCCTCCACACGTCCTGGCTGTATGGAGAATGTACACAGAAATACATACATGTTATACTGCATTAGACAGCAAACAATGGATATTATAAATATGCAAACATAATTCTAAATTCAGGGTGATTCACATACCCAAAGTTAGCAAGAATGTTTTTTTAACTGTTTGAAGTGCAAATGCCTAATTTATGTTTTTAATTGTTACTGTATAGGTTTTTAAACATAATTTTAAAATGAAATGCAGTTTTATATGGTGATTAATTTTGTGTAATCCTGTTCATTACCTTAATACTGTTTAAATACTGCTGACCTTATATTGCGTGACTAATTAGAAGACTCTGGGATGTGCTGGGATGCAGAAATACAATATTCTGCATTAAAGATTGACACAATATATGATTTTATTAGCCTGAATGTTTTATAAATCTCATAAATCACCTACTAAAAATAAAATGCAGCTGTAGTTATGTGCAGTGTTATGTGTAGTAATATACTTGCTCATGACTTTTGAACTTGTTAAATACTGAGCTTTTCACGTCTGTTCTGAGTTGTGCCGTATAAAAAAACGTTTCTTAATGCTCATTGAATAAATGTTGACTTTTTATGCAATGATAACATTTATCCAGTGTGCGATGTGCAGCACACGTGTCTCTAGAACATCCTTGGATATGGTCGAGCTTTTGTGGGAGGTGATAGTCACATTCACTCGTTTTAAAGGTGTGATCAGTAGGAGGCGATGGTGTTGTTCTTCTCAGCCCTTCGATCCTGCAGGGGGAGGCAACGTTTGACCTCCGCTTCCATGCCTGGCTGGCAGAATCTGCTCTGATCTCATAGCTGGCTTACTTCACACAACGGAACGGGGACATGAACTGCCCTGCAGAAATGTGACGGCGGCCTGTCACAAGCCCAACAGGCTACCGCGCAAAGCCGGTGTCACGCGGGTTCGTTTGCTGGTGAATTTATGCCGTAAAACTGACGTGCGTCATGCTGTATCTTTATATTGTGCATTTGCTACATGCGCACTTGCCAGAGAGATTTATATGGATGGTGACCTGCAGTTCGTGTTGCTTTCTGAAAAAACTGCTGAACCTCTAACAGTAGCATTACAGTTCCAGTAAGCAATATGGGAACAAAACGATTATATACTAAATGACACAGAAGTGAAATTCTAATTATACAGCTTGTCGTTTCATAATAGGAACAATAAATAATGCCCAGTGTTGCCCCAGAGGAAAACGCTGGAAAACCAACACAGGTGCCAACAGACAGGCCTTTGTGAACCTTCTCCCCTGTGTTCTACCTATTATACCTCGTTTTGCTGGTCATTTATCCTTACATTTCGGCAGGTTCTGGTGGGAATTTCTACTTACTCTTCTATTTCAAGTGCAATCTCTAAGTCACTTTTAATAACCTGCAAGGAGATACCACCCAAGCTCCCTTACATTTACAGTCTGAACATCACGTATCTGCCATAATGGCCCAAATTACTGAAACGCTTTCGGTCTATCTGCCAGGAATATGCTTCTCCTTACTTAGCGAATATACCATCCACAGTGCGAAATATGCATGAAATACAGTGTATAAAAACGCATCGGAGTGGCTAAATAGACTCGGCCTGTCTCCGTTTATTATGGTGGAACTGTATACTGGTATGACAGCTTATAACACCTTATAACAGACCCCATTCAGCTGTAAGTCGTGGTGGGGTTAGTTAAGCACAGGAAGGAGATTCCATACATGACCATGCCATGTGTCACGTACATGCACACCAGCGAAAGTGGGGAAAGTTAGGGGCGCGACACGTTTTCTAAAGGAGTTAAAATGTGGCACGTTTCTGTGAGCACTCAGTAAATCACTTTTTTTGATCGACTGTCACAGCTAAAGGTTAAATGACCAGTGAGCATTTTGTACTGACATGCTTGATTTAGCGATTAAAACCATGATACACGTACACTGTTTATTCATCAGTGACATAAACAGAACAAAAATATGTACATGACATTTTGACCCATTTTGACATTTTGGTCCATTTAAGTGTGTAAATCGTCATGAAAAATTGTCATAGTTATCCGTGAATTGTGAAAACACCCGTGACCACACAAGTTACGCCAATGCAGCGCACCCGAGACGACTACGATGACTCATTTTGTTGTGGTGATCTATGAAGCCTCCTGGAATGAGCACAGACATCAACGCGAAGCCAAGCGCTCGTCGTTATGCAGAAACATCTCACATGTTCATTTATCTGTGTCTGACAGTCTAATAAACCTCACAGGGTAGCACAACATTGCACACATTCACACTGGTCCTTTAAATTGCTACAGGCCTCAGAATGTCTAAGGCTTCACGTCCCGACACGAACTGACAGTGGGAAACCAAGACAGGCGGAAACTCAGCACTCGGGTTGTTTCCTACATCCAAGGTGCCTTCTGCGTACAGAGGAGAACTTTCACAGCTACAAACTGTTGTTTCAGTTTACCAGAGGCGCACAGGATCGTAGTGTCGTTGCCGCTGTAGGTCGAAAAGACAATTTGAGAGAACGTCAGAGCCAGAAAAGACTATTTAAACATCCAATGTCCAGTAGCCAGTGTACCTGGCAGGACAGGGATCGCAGCAGGAACCCCAAGGCGGCGGGCAGCCTCGGAAAGCCCAGGTAAACGGCGCCGCAGGGGAAAGCGCGGACTCCGCCCACAGTGAGAAAATGGTACGGGTTGAGGTGGAGAAGGAGATTCCCATGTGTGTATCTCTGCCTATCGAGGTGATAAGCCCTGAGCAGAACTTTCCTTTCTTGAACACCACACTCGCGGACCTGGGAATTGAGGAGTGAGTTCTCAAGTTATATAAATTACCAGTGTGCATCCTCGACTGTATATGGTAATTTAGTAACAGTACAGAACTGTTAAATCGCCTATGGTTTTACATTGTATACAAAAAGTATAACAGTATGTCATTTTACTTTAAACTTAACCTAGCAGCGGGCCACTGCAACTGGTTCTATATGAAGAATCGTGCTGAAAATTGCTCAAATTTAATTGCAAATGCATTCTTCATTTATTGCCAAGTGTCCCAAGATCACCTGTCAGTTACGTTGCACCTAGCGATATCTAACTTACCATCACTAGCTGTTATTCTGAGTGTGTTTTCTGGGTAGTGATTAGTGTGTGTGTGTGTGTAGATCAGCTGTAAAGGAGCAGGTGGTGTGGGTTGACACCAAGCGTACGCAGGTGAGGAGCAAGTCCGGAAAGCTGAAGGAGAAGGAAGTGACGGTGCTGGAGGTGCGTGTTAGAGCGCAGCCCCCCGGCCGAGACAAGTGTCAAGAGGTCCTCTACAGCACCGAGTCGCACACGGACCGAGCGTACTGCCGCAGCGGGGTGGCGATCCTGCCCTGGCCCTACCTTCAGCCAGGTGAGGGCAACCAGCAGGGCACTCAAGTAGGATTTAAATGTTATATACAGAAGAATAATTTTTTATAATTAAAAATATAGAAAAATATTTTATAGTATAAAATGGTGAAACTTCAAAGTCAATCTAATGGCAGGACAAGCCATTCACTTCAAAGAACAATCTCAAAATGGCTACTGAAAACGTTATAGGAAGGGAAGATTGTGACATCACCTTACAACTACCTTTACCAGCTGAAAATGAATGTGTTATGTACTTATGTTCATGTCCAACGCGGAAGACTGAATTTTTTAAATAAGTCCAGAACAGCAGTAAACATATGACCAGAAAGGTGTGTTCACTGACCCCAACTCATAAAATACACAGGTCTCATCACATGTGCTTGTAGCAGCAGGTCTAAACACAGAGATCACAGAGTGCATAACTGAACAGCCCAACCTGCTGTAAGTAGCGAATAAACAGGTGTTTGGTGTTTTTTTGTACAGCTGAAAATGGGCTACAGCCCGTAGAGATGATCCTGGCTGTGGACACCCAGGCCCAACTGGAGAAGAAAGAGGAACCAAGAGAGGTGCCTAGTGTGGAGTGAGCAGCCCCCCGCGAACACTGAAACCACCAGCCGGAGCAATAGAACACCATTTTAATCAGGGTCCTGTGTCTGAACTGCATTTGCCCACACCACACCGACTACTATAGCACGGCCTGAATACAACAAACGTGTTAGTTCAGGGAAATGTAGTTAAAGCAAAACATTCCACAAAAGGTGGTTATAATTCACTGCATGTGTGTAAAGCTACTGACAAACCTTACTCGTCCACTCATGCAGTAGAAGCTTCTTTTAAGTGAATTAACAATTTGCATATCATTTAAATATAACTGCTTGTCAGCTTAAGTGTAGGTTTGCTATTATGTCATTTCTGGATGGTAAACATTTTGAGCACACTGTGGGAATATCTGTACTTGTTCAGAGCTACTATGGACTTGCCTTTAAAATGCAAAATATTTCATAAATAAAATATGTGTTTCATAAAAATGATTAACAGTTCATTTAACAATCCGAGCTGCAATATCAGCATGAGTGCAGATTGTAGAGTGTGCATGTTTTTGGACACCACGTCTTCCTTTGGTGAATTCAGAGCTTCACACTGAAGTTAATCCACAATGTTTAGTTGTTACAGAAGCGGCAGAGCAGACTTGTAAATAACAATTCAAGAAAAAAAAAGGGTATGATGTGACAAGTAACAGTAAGAACATTGCCGCCCCAGGGTAGCAGGGAGGTGCTCAAGTGTGGAGAACTCGAATGGTTAAGGTCTCATGTAGTAAAAAAAAAAAATCCCATTAGAAATGCTGCATTCCAGTGGAAGCCGTGGAGAGGGGGCGGAGCTACGACTGGGCAACGGCTGCGGTCAGCTTGTTCCTTTGTTCGACAGGAAGCGACATCGCAGCACTCTGAAATTCCTGGGAATAACGTTGGGCAACGTCTCTCAGGAACATGACAACGGTGTTCTGGGTGTCTAGCGGGGACAAGAGCAAATCGAAAAGAATTCAGCATCAGATCACTGGGTTTCCAACAACGAGAAGCAAACGGAAATCCACCACCATCACCTGCATCGACATCCTTCAGCCCCAGCACGTGTGTTGCTGCAGACAGAACTGTCTCCATATGACCAACAACCTAAAATGAGAGATAATTAAGTTACAGCATCAATAACTAGAACAGAATGATGGGGCACAGGCCGACGGAAGTGAATGGACCGTTACCAGTGCTGGGTTGTGGGAGTAGAGGAACGCCAGGCAGCTGTAGACGGTCTTATTTTCCTCCATGTCTTCCTGCAGAGGGAGGTGGGCCAGGAGAGCAGGAAACACCTGGGCAAGTGGGGATGGCAGTGTAGCGAAGCCAAAGCTCAACGACTCTTCACAGGATTCATACAATTATCCCCTAGATCAGTTCTGTGGCTGCCATCCTGGGTAGCACATTTCCGAGACACCCCACCCCATGTGCGTACGCACTCACCACCCACTTCGTTACACCCGTTCACCCACTCGTTAGCGCACCGAGACGTGTAGATGTGGTCAAAGACGAAGACAACAGTAACGCAAATTACAGCTCGGTACAATCAAGGTATGCAGAACGCCACCTCTGAACTGAACTGTCTTGATGCAGACAGGCTGGTACTAGCAAGCTACACTGAACCAAGTGGCCAGTGTGTGTACATTATAGATGATGTTAGAGATGGTGCCCCCTAGGGGTGTCATTCTGAATTGGATTTACTGAAGATTAATTAATTTTCCATATAAGGGAGGGGTGCATGCAAAAAGAGTAAAAAATGTGTAATACAAATTAATAAATGATAAAAATCCCATCAAACTTCCACAGGTGGGAGGACATGAGTCCCCTCATGACCCATGAGCACAACTCTGTCCTTTGTCTCCACGTGTCCCTTCTCCAGCTTACCTGACAAAACTCAACATTAGAATTGACTTCATGATTTATGGCATGTCAAAGGACAAAACCAAACTGTGCCAGTGTTCCTGAAGACAGACGGGGGCCCCGCCCCCAGGTCGGGGCAGTACCTGTTCGAGCGGGACGCCGCCCACATGGCTCATGATCATCCTGCACAGGGCAGCGCACAGATTGTCGATCACCCTGCGGTCCGACTCCTTCACCAGGAGGTTCGAGAAGAGAGACAACATCATCGGGTAATCGCTGCAGGCCACGGTGAAGGAGGAACCACACACACAGGTATTTTTCAGACGCGGAACAAGAGGGAGTGTGTGGAGAAGCCCGCAGGGAAGGATACGAGGCGACGATGGGGCCGGCCGCCTGAGCGAGAGCCCCCAGGCCAAACACGCTGTTGTTGCGCACTTCTGCATCGCTGTCCTTCACCCCAGCCACCAGCACGGGCAGCAGCCGTTTGGACAGCCGGCCGGCCACGGCTCTGCCCCCGTGCACATCCACCAGGGACTGCAGGGTCTCGCTCAGCGTGCCCACGGAGAAGGAGCGGTCCGCCACGGTGCACGACGGCTTCTGCAGGCCAGAGCAGAGGGAACGCGGTGCTGCGGTTACTCTGGCGAAGCCGTGTGGCAGACCGGCGGTACGTTTAGTTTTGTGAAAGGAGACTCACTGCTTTGTTCATAATGAGGGGCAGCAGGTCGTTGAGGTATGGATAGAAGATTTCGGCAGGAACGGCTGAAGCCAGGATTGGAATTCCCTCGCCGGCAAACTCCTGCAGCATGGCGTCGTACTCGGCCTTGAACACAGAAGGTCTCGACGTGAGATCCTGACGGTGAGCAACAGCTCAGAACAGCTCTGCCCATTCCAGGTCAGTGGGTCAGAAGATAACGAGATTAAAATGAAGGACCTGTTGGTCATCATCATCCGTCTCATCTCCTCCTCCATCCTGACAAACAGTCTGTGGAAGAAGGAGAGAGTGTGAATGAGACAGACTGGGGTACACTAAACACAGCCCTCTATAAACTACTCATTACAAGTAACCAACTAAGCCCTAATTAAATAAAGCACTGTAATTCAAAACCAGCAGGCAGCACCCTAGTTGCCGTGCGGCCGTAGCCGAGGCCCAGGCTGCTACGTGCTGACGTGGGGTCTCCACCTTCTTCTTCAGCACGGCGCCGATGGCGTGGCTGATCTCCGCCAGCCTGCCCGGGCTCTGCAGCGCCTCCTCCTTGCAGGCCTTGACGACGGCATTCATCGCCTCCAGGACCCCCATCACCACCTGCCGCTCACGCTCCTGCTTCACCGCCGCCAAGAAGCAGGGCAGCACCACCCCAAGAAGCTTCTGCAGAGCTGCACACACACACACACACACACGCACATACACACATAGACGCACACACACGCACACAGCAGGTGTAAGGCGCTGGTTAGAAAAGATATTCATTAGCTTCTAGGAGAGCTCATAGCACAGGTCAGAGAGAGGAGAGATTTAAAAATGCTGTGATGTGTAGTTTAAAATCAGTGCAAATAAGAAAAGTCTAAACTTGTGCTGGTGAGAGAAGGATGGAGAGAGAGAGAGAGTGTGTGGGTGTGAGAGAGAGAGAGAGAGAGAGAGAGAGAGGGTGTGTGTGAGAGAGAGAGAGAGAGAGAGAGAGAGAGAGGGGTGTGTGTGTGAGAGAGAGAGAGAGAGAGAGAGAGAGAGAGAGAGGTGTGTGTGAGAGAGAGAGAGAGAGAGAGAGAGAGAGAGGGGTGTGTGTGAGAGAGACACGTACCCTGGTGGTTACCCTCAGTACGATTCTCCTGCCACACTTTGTGCTGAGCTCGGCAGAAGTGGCCCATGGCCCCGAAGGCAGCTCTCCTCACGTCCTCATGTGGGAACTGGTGTGTACATGTGGGGATGGGCGCACACACACACATGTGGGGATGGGCACACACACACACACACACACACACATGTGGGGACACACACACACACACACACACACATGTGGGGATGGGCACACACACACACACACACACACACATGTGGGGATGGGCACACACACACACACACACACACACATGTGGGGATGGGCACACACACACACACACACACACACACACACACATGTGGGGATGGGCACACACACACACACACACACACACACACACACATGTGGGGATGGGCACACACACACACGCACGCACACACATGTGGGGATGGGCAAACACACACACGCACGCACACACATGTGGGGATGGGCACACACACACACGCACGCACACGCATGTGGGGATGGGCACACACACACGCACGCACACGCACGAACGCACGGGCATGTGGGGATGGGCGCGCACACACACGCATGTGGGGATGGGCGCGCACACACACACGAGAAAACAAATCCTTCATGAGAATACATGCTCGGAGAGCAGTGCTTGACTTACACCTACACGCATGTGCATTTATCCACATGAATCTGCTACCCACTCTCATGCGTGTGCGCATACACACTCACACACTCTCGTGGGAATCTTATTCCAGCAACTTACGTCACGTAGCTGATAGACTTGCTCAAAGCTCGACTCAAGAAAGGGCTGGAATGCAGCACTGAGAACAGGAGAACCACTTCATTAGTCAGCGTGTGTGTGCAACGATTCACCTACAGCTGAAGTAGTTAAGACATGACCTGAATTAAATGATACACGTGTGTATGTGTGTGTGTGTGTATGGGGGGGGGGTGTACATAGTGTAAATAGTGTGAAATCTGAGGCTCTTTACCCAGTGCTGAAGGCAATTTCCCCCAGGGCATCACAAGCATCCTCTTTCTCATCAATGTACGCATTTTCCACACTGAACCTATGAAATGGGGTTTTTTTAATCGGTATTTTAATTGCGTTAATTACCAAAAATAGCTTAAGCATTAAAAGATGGGAGTGGGTACAATATGAAGACATTTTTCTATACAAGCCTTTTAAGTGAGAAAATATAATGCAAATACGTCATTGCTAAATTACACTAAATATTTGGAACTCCAGGTCATCTTCAGGTATTTTTGTTAAAAGTAATTACAGTAATTACTGTGTTTCCTTCATCACAGTGGCTGGCCAAACGTCTGGCCAAACGTCCAAGATTGGCTGCTTTTGCTTGGGTGGAAACGTGGCTGCAGAGAGACAGATGGAGACGAAGAGCAGACATACCCAGTCACATCTTCCAGCTCATTCTCTCCATCCTCCACCAACACAGCATCGGCATCCTCCTCCTCCTCATCATCATCGTCATCATCATCCAAGAGAACAAACTGCTTGTCCTCCTCTACATGAGCCTGTGAGGGGTGGTGGAAATGCAACTCTGCAACGCCTCAGTGCATTCAGTAGATCACAGATTAAACCTAACATTTATTTATTAACATGATCAGAGGTTCAAGGGTTTTGTAGAAATAGTACTGCAACACAGAATGCTCTTACCGTCACACCCTCTTTGGATTTTAGTGAGAGTAGCATCAGTGTGGTAATGTCTGTAAGGTGGGGAGTCAGACTTTCCGGACTGATGGTGGACACAGCTGAAAACAAGCTATACCTGGTGGAGGAGCAGAAGGGGGAAAGAGAGAGAAAAAATAATGACCCAGTGGCCACATCTGTGTTCGTGGATGAGTGTGTTTATATGTATTAATTGGTGCCATGCACAAAGACGATAACAAGCATAATTTACTGCCGTTTTCCAGTAAGGCTAAAAATCTCCTCAAATGCGTTCCAGGTCCAAACTGTACCAAACCCATACAAGCACACAGATGAAAGCTAGTGTTGGGACAAGGGAATTGTCTTGTATTCAGCAGGACTGTATCTCTCAATCTAGGTTTGAGTAATATCACGTGTTTTTGGCAAAATCTTGATGAAGGGTTTTGTTGGGCTGTAACCTGAACATTTTGATAGCTACGGTCATTTTTCTTGTACTTGTGTAAATGTCATAAATGTTGCATGGAGAAAAGGCTGTCAGAGAGCTTTTGGGAGAGTGGCAATACTACAACCCCCCACTCTCCACTTCTGTAAGGCACAGAGTTCGTACGTGCATCGCCGCAGGTCCGGATCATCCACGGCGTTAGTGAGGTTCAGACCCAGCTGCACACACTCTGCTGCCAACGGACTGAACACATCTTTACCAATGGTACGGGCTAATACGGAGAGTGTGTCTGAGGGAGAGAGAGAGGGAGAGAGAGGGTGTAAAGGCTCTCATGGCAACTTTAAAGAAAGAACACAAGATTCCTAAATAAAAAGGTACTTGTTGTAATACCTACCCAAAGCCTGGGTCTGCAATGACCTCATTTCCTGCCGTGTATCCGTCAGGAAACCCTTCAGATTCTCTATTACAGGGCAGAAATAGGGCACCAGCATCTCTTTGGCTGCATTAGCTGAGAGGAGAGAATTGAAAAACATTATTAGTTTGGGGGACAACAACCACTGAAGAAATTATGAAATGACTGACTGAATGAAACAGCAAAATGCCATTCAAATGGTGTAGCCAAGGTAAAGATCCCTTTTAGCCTTTGTGGTTATTCAGCTAAAGTTAATGGCCTGACGTTTCCTGTGTCTCGTTACCTATAGCTCCTATAGCGCTGACAGCAAGCTCCTTCAGTTTGAGGCTGTCTGCGTTGTTGAGCGCTGAGAGCATGGTGTCCATCAGAGTAGGCAGGTATGACTGAATATCATCACCTGGTCATGAGAGGGAGGAAATGCCCATGTGTTGGTCATTAGCGTAAAAATGTGTATCAAAATTCTGGCAAAAAGGCAAAGAACAAATTTGCCCCCCCCACACACACACACACACACACCACCAATCACCCATCATGTGAATAAAAAAAAACAGTCAGTTTCTTATGTGCGCCATTATAGCGGATTATAACAATAGTTGTGGAACTTTCTTACCCAGGTTCTCCAAGAAATTCTCCAGGGCATAGAAAGCTTTGGTGACGTGGCCAATTTTGGCCTCTTTCAGAGAAGACATGTATCCTAGCAACAACGGCATCAACTCTGCGTGGTATTTACTCACTTCAGGCTGCAGGAGACACAAATCCAAATCCTCATTTGATTGATCCTCACTCTGAATATCAATGCCATGAATTACATATACGTGGTTTTTCCTGCGTAGAGAATTACAACGACCAATGGAGCAGTCAGCTAATCTTCATTCAGTAAAGTGTTCCCTCTGTAGGTCTTGGGTTCACTTTTCAGATAATTTACATGCTACTGTTTTAGTCAATAAACCAAAACATACATTCTTAATGGCAGAATCAGAACATGTTTCTGCGTATACAGTCACATTATGAAGAGATAATCTGACATCTAATATTTTATTAAACTAAATTTTAGTTTTAAATTATTTGTAATTCAAATAAATAGAAAGTAGTCCTGTCTTACAAGTGCATTTTAAATCAGGCTGGACAGACAGTTGTAAACCCTTTTGTGCACCTCTTCCTTTCAGCCCCAGCAATGATTTCTTTTCAGTGAACACACATGTCTGAGCACCTGATTCTTAAAGGGATGCAAATTTGAAGGACAGCTACATCGAATGCAACACCTAAGCCACATTCTTTTCCACTAGCACTTTTTAAAGCAGAGTCACGCCCATGAAATGCAACAATTCATGTTAATGACAAGATGTGGTAAATTAGTTAAGCTGTATTTGTGCCAATGCCGCTCAAAACCTCCACTGAAAACAATATTTATGTTTATATTTGATTCGAATTTCAACATCTTCATTCAAAATGATTATAACTACATAAATAGACCTACACTGCTTGCAAAAACACGTCATCTTAAGCCAGTTGAAGGTATGGTACATATGCATGTGTGTGCCCATGATCAGGATAATAGCAGCTCTGCCTCATTTTGATACAGGGAGAACCCTGCATACACCCCTACAACAACGGGAGATGTACTCATTCTATACACTGCATGGTTTTAAACACAATCTTACCTGTAGGTACTCAGAAAACTGACCCAGTGCAAAGAGTCCTGCACTCCGCACCACCTGATTATTGTCAGATAGGCTGTGGCACACTGTTTGCAGCATGGATGACAGCATCCTGGTACAAACACACACGATTTAACAAGAGATTTATTTCTGTATGTGGAAAAGGGTTGAGTGAAGAGCAGAGCCTACTTGGTGCGGATGTGGTCTGCACAGCCCTCTGCCAGTACTGCTAGACTCATGAGTCCTCCCTTCCTTTCATATGGGTTGTTACTGGCCAGACAAGCCTGAGTCATGGGCATCTAGCAGGCAAGGACACCGGTAGTCATTAAATGTGAGGATTTGCAGATTGTATCTTAATTTGGTGTGTTTGTATGTGCTTACTAACCAGTTGGTTAAAAAGCTTCTCCGGAGGCATATGAAGGGCCATCGTGTCGATCACCTGCTCAGTGGGATCACACAGAAAACTCAAAAAACCGCCAGAGCACTTTTTCCTTCATAGAGGTCTTGTAGTGGCATTGCCAGTGATTAAAGGGGATTGGTGTACCTGAGCAGCAAAATGCTTAGGGCTCTCACTGTCACTAATGCCATCACTGTTTTCATTGTCTTCCGGGTCCTCCTCACCAGGAGTTGGCGTCGCACTCAAGATGGGGAACACTACTTGCAGGATTGGAGCCAAGAGCTTGTGCTTTAACACAGCCTGAAAGAAGAGGGAATAGCTGACCCATATACTCCCCTCACAAGTGTGGGCTTTTCAGCTGGTTCCCGACACTGCGTTAACCTCCATATGACATGTATTAGTGGACAGGAGTACCTTGCTCTTAAGTCTAATGAGGAGGGCGATACAAGACAGAGCCTTGACACGCAGAGAGTCGCTGAGTGACCCATCTGCACTAACCTTAACCAAGAGTAAACACGTGAATTAATGCACGCCTGCTCTTAAATTAGTACTCAACACTGTACACAAGGTTGATTGTTAATACCCACTTCCAAGCAGAACTGAACAATCTCAGCAATATAAGGGACTACAATGGAAACCTCACTCTCCATTAATTCATCAAGAACCTCCATGGCTTCACTGGCCTGATCCTGCAAAATGAACCAATCAAAGAAGGTGAAATGTACAAGAGGTCAAAATCAAAGACATCGAACAGGCACAGACATGCTGACCTGCAGTTCTTCAGCTCGAACAAAGAGCACACAATAGAATGCAGTTTTGAGCCTTTAGCACATAGTTGAAGTGAACAAAAGAAAGTGATCAGTGCACGTGCATAGGCAAGCTGTACAAAGAAGCTTCACCTGGTCAGCCCGAATGAGGTGCTTAAGAGCAGTTATCAGTTTTGGGATCAATGAACAGATCAGGTTCTGAAAAACAGAGGATAAAAGAAAATGTAAATGTTTCTTCAACAAGCCCATACAACACAGACACATTTAGAGCAATTACAGACCTCCTTGCACAGAGCAAAGCTTTATTCTTTGTGAAACACGTTTACAAGCCTTTAAAAGCTTATTTTCTGCTGCTTACAGAAATATATGCACATTTAACTGTTTTAAAACTAGAGTTCATTTCACTCTCTTGGATTACCTAAATTGTCTCAAGTCAGTTAAGTTAAAAATGCATTTGTTTTCCCAAAAATGTGGCTACATAAGACTGCTAACCATCTCCTCTTTGCCGTTGTAAGGTGTGATGGCGGTGAGGGAGAGGATACAGTAGTACAAGGCAGTTGGATTTGTCCCATCCTGGAGCACAGTGGCAAACATCTGGAGCAGTTTCTTGTAGTGGGGCTTAAAGGGTTCTGGGTTAGACTCCACTACTTTGCTAAGGAGCAGCAGACCCAGCTAGAAAAAATGGTCAAATGTAGAGAAATAAAGAGTACAGTGCATCTGTATAAGCCTGGATTGTAATAAAACATGTTCTGACAAAAAAGGTTTTTAGAATTGATTCTTTCATATACCTAAAAGCAGTTTTACACTGTGAACAATTTCTGACCAACTGTGAGTACTACCTGCCTGCCCTGAGGACTGTTGCTCTGGGTGGACTCATTTAGCAGTTTAAGCAGAGCAGGCCAGCGGTCAGGGCTCTCGTGTTTCACCATCACTGCACTCAGCTGAGAGAGAGAGTGGCGAACTGTGTGTCTAAAATGGAAACAGATACATTTGCATGTATTAAACTTAGTGTTACTTTTGTAAGCACTTGAAAAGGTCTTAACTTTAAATTGTGCCAAAACAAACTTACTCTGTTTCTTGCTGAAAGGCTTGCAGGACCACTGCTTTGAGACTGAGGGATCAAAAACATGTTAAGTGTCGTGTTTTCAGTTAAGTCGCATTTGAAATATGGAATGACTATAGAAATAAGAGCTGGAATAAAATCTTCAACCTCTCTCTATGATCTAAGCTGATCTTCTTCCAGTGCTTCTTCACTCTCATTCTCAACATCACCACAGCTGATTGCCGGATCTGAACCAAAACAACAAGGTGCAGATATATAGTCTCCCCAACTAGACAGAATTTAACACGACAAATTTTAAGAAAGTAAGAGATTGTTTACAGCATGTTGCCTACCTGTGGACTTGTGGACTGAGTCATAATTGCACATAATGCTGGGATGATAGCGGGGTCCTTGAAAGCCTGTTTCAACTGAGCAGTGGCCTGCCACGGGAAATGACCCATTAAGATCATCGTATATGACAATCAATTTCTAGCTAGGTAACGTTAGCTGGTTTATCTAACTATGGACAGATAACTCAGAGGGAACTTGGCGAGCTAGCTACCTAAGTTAGTTATACAGGTTATATAGCTCATTCATTTAGCCCATTCTATAACTTGTATATCACACTTAAATTCCAGTCAACCCGTTAAATAAGTTACCTAGCAAAACTTAATCTACCTTACATGTTTACCTCACCTTTTGAATGGCTGCGTTATCAGGCTGTGTCAGCTGAGACAGAATGTGCTCCAATTCGTCTGACATGTCGAAAATTAACTTGGCCGCACTGTAACCGATCAAAACCACCACACGATATTAAGCTAGCCCTCAACGCCAGGCAGCGAAATGACAGGTAGCCGAACGTTCAGACAGCACGGGGAATGCGGTGAGCTAACGTTACCGGTTTTTTAATGAAAACAACTAAGCTAAATCGGACGTTATCTGGAATGCAGCGGTGTGTCGGGTGTTTTTCAAACGACTTGAGGAGAAAGAATCGGCGACGGTTGAAATTCAAAAGACAGCCAGCTAGCTCGTGAAGTTCCTTAGCCAACCAAACTTACCACGCGCGACAGAAGGAACTCGCGAGCCGATATATTAAAGGGACCGTGGCTAAAAACACGTGGCTGTATGTCTACGGGCTGAGATGAATAAAGCTAAAAGTGGAGATTACGGTGGTGCAGAGCGCCGTTCGTTGGCAGGGAGGTCTTATTACTGACTGCATGATAACTCAGATATCAGATTGTAGAAATGTTTCTGGTTACAGCATTCTAAATTGATTTGCCATTAAAAAAGAATGGTCTTTATTCGTGTTCCCTTCCCTTCCAAAGGTTTTTCGAGAACACAAGTCTAGCTCTTTTAGTTCTAAAGCTGATGGTGATGTTTGCGCAAGAAATGATAATGTGATAATGGTCTATTTGCATATGAATTAGCATCTAAATGTATGGCGTGCTCATTACTGACGAGAAAGCAACCACTTTGCGTCGCTGTAAGCAACTAAAAATGTTCCGCTACTAAGCTCTAGAATACATTCAAAAACTCAACGTTCTGCCGTTTACGTTTGAGCTATAAAACAGCGTCTGCTAAATGCTGTAAATATAAACGCGGTTCCATGACAGAAATAAACTTGCCATAATTCAGAACGAATCAAATAAAACAAATATAAATAAATACAATAAAGGTAACGAGTGGCACAGAAATACAAGGTACACAGCTGTCTGTAACACAATTGTTCATCATGATTTTCACCATCTCCTCACTGTACCTCTCACACAAATATATACAGACTACAATGTCTATGTGGCTGCTTGCTGTCCACACATCTTCTAAACCTGCATACTATGCAAATCAGAATACAGGATGTTCATTCGTGTTTTTTTTTTCACTTTCAACTGACATATTACCATTCCAAGTAGCGGACAGGGTCGATTACAAACATTTATTTTCATGACAATGCTAATGCAAACTATCCTCATACATTTCAAGTAGTTACATCAGTGAACACTCAGTGCAAGAAAGAAAACAGTACAAAATCTAAGTCAACTTTTCCAACATGCGCTGTGACACAAGCAAACGAAAAAGCAACATAATTAAACTCGAGAGTTTGGAATTTAAGATTAAAACAATAAAATTATGCATTGAAAACCCAAGAGATAGATGCCTCTCAAAACAGCACATAGAATAAAGGTCGTTCTCACCCCCAGCCCCCCCCCCCCAGCCCCATGCATTTGTACCTGAATAAGGGCGTGGAGCTCCGCGCGGAGCCTCGCCCACTCTCCCAATCATTTAGCTGTTTGATTGGACTGAACATTTACTTCCGACTCCACCTTGTCCACGCCTACACCTGGCTTTATAAATTAAAGCTCAATATGACGCACCACAAACGATCATGTGTTAAAGGTGCTGCTGAAAGGTGTACATGTTTACTAGGAGAACTTGTATTCGCAAGCGTGTCCCAGAGAAGCGGTCGTGTGCAAGTCTGCTTGGTAGCCGAGTTGGCGGGAGCTCCATCGTAAGTTTTGCGCAAGTTCCTCGGCTGTCGTAACTAGTTACCTTTATTTAGTATAGAGATGGCGGATTGGAAAATGCCTCTGACTTACAACTACAACCCATCGTATCATGCGTATGCATATGGGTTAATGTACCCTCAAGCTCCGGAGCAAAATCATCCCAACATGGGCTGGACGGAGGCCGCTTACGGCCCTCCGGCGGGACTGAATGGTGGATTCTATCCCCCTCAAACACCAGCACAATCCGCACCTGAGATTACGGAATTCGCTAATCCCAATCTCAACGGGCAGTTCCCACGGCCAGTGGCGTGCTATAAGGATCCGCAGACGCACATGCAGACCGGGCGACTTTTCCTCTCGCACAACCGGATTCAGTACGACCAGCATACGAAGGAGGCCCGGGATCGGGGGGGGAGTGATGCTCCGAGCGACTCGGAGGCGCACACACCAGGTTTTGATTTTGGTCTGATAAAATGGCTACCTAGCTACTTTAAACGCTAACTAAACTTGGCGAGCTGTTTATTTTTTAGATGTTTCTCAAATGTGGTTCAATTGCTGGACATGGCCGTGGTATTTATAATGAAGGATCGTACTTTATTTATTTTTTTTAACTATTTTAGTCTGAGCGATCCTGTCAAAGCAAACCACCATATGCTAGATAACTAAATGCTGGCTCTTTTACCTAATGTTACCAGCAATGTTTTATTGAACTGACACGCATCACTCGTTCTCATCAAGGTTTTTGTTTTATTTTTATACAGATTCTTGGAGTTCTGGTAGCAGTCGCGGCGGAGTCATTCCCCAGGGCGATCTTGATCTCTCCCAGTGGATCAAGAAGGAACGGGCATATGAAACGGACAGCGGCAGCTCCGACGGCAGTGACGTTGTGTCCAGCTCCCGTTCGGCGACCGCGGAAGAGGCGAATCGAAATCTTCGAGGCGACGGGTTGCTCCCCGCACCCACTGCAGTGCCGTCTCCTCCGCAGCAACTGCCACCACAGCCCCGCAAGGCCAAAGCACGAACTGCCTTCTCGGAAGGGCAGATGAACGCACTGACTGATCGGTTCAACGTGCAGAGATATCTGACCCCCGCAGAGATGAAGACTCTAGCCGGATTGACTGGGCTTACGTACAAACAGGTAAACACCAAAACGCGAATTATTACCACGACGCCCCCCCCCCAACCAATGTGTTTGAAGTTGACCCCTTTTCTCTTTTCTGTTTTAAGGTGAAAACTTGGTTTCAAAACCGCCGAATGAAACTGAAGAGACACCAGAAAGATAATAGCTGGGTGTCTGAGAGATACATTACTGCTGGGATTGCGAGTGCCCCAACCCCAAACTCTCAGGTGATTACTGGATTCATTGTAGTAATAATAATACTTTTATATAGTGCTTATCTAAAACAATGTACCATGAATTTTTGGGTATCCACTCTGTCTGAAGTCCTATTTATTTATGTAGTAGTGACTATCACAGTTTGGATATAGAGAAAAAATCATCTATAATGGGGGCATTTCCTAGTTAAGAAAATGTCTTAAAGGCAGGATGATACAAACAACCCAATGTATTTTTGTTGTCTGAAAGCAGTTAACTGTGTGCTGACGTGAGATTTTCCATCCCTCAGTTCCATGTAGATGTTCCTGTACTGAACCAAGACCCGTATGAGAACACCCAGTTCAGAGATGCCGTCTTCGGTCAAAGTCCCCCAGAGACACCTTCCTTCTACCCCAACTATAACCTGCCTATTTCCCCTTCCCAGGTCTCCACAAGGCCCCAAGGAAATTGGTCTCTGCCCCCAGCTGTGACGCACTATGAGTTTTCCAACCCCTCCGGTTATGTGCCGCCAAGCGGGAGCGCTGGTTTTAACAGTGATGGTAGTGCTGTTGATCCAGGCACCAACGCTACGCAAATGGTCACTATGCACAGTGTCACCCAGTGGTCATCTTGAGCAACTGCACTTGGCTGTGAGTTAGAGTACACGTGTAAATAGTTTGAAGTCTGCAGCTTTGCTAATAGACCATGCATGTATATAGCTAGGGAGAAACTAAACTTTGTGGTTGAGGAAAGCGGTCATGCGCAACATTTTTATGAACTTTTTGCAATTTCTCATTTTTTTTTTTAAATAGTTGTATGAAAACAGGACTTTTTTTGACCTTTTTACTTTTGTACTGAAGATCTATTTTTGTAAGTTCATGGATTCCCACTGCAGCAGCAGCATCCATGTCTGGTCCTGTCCTAAAGTTAGAAGAATTCATTAATTGGGCCTGGTATGTTAGAATAGGGTTGTAATCTTCTATGGGGCAGATCAAACACCAGACTTGGGCACACGGAGTATCTGACCTATTTTAAAAAAAAAATAATTAAGTGTTGACAATTTTTTCCCCTCTTGTGGTTTTATCAACTTCTGTGCAAGGTACTGTTCCACATCCACTAGACTTGGTCCTATACGGAGTTGTCCTGTTTCAGTTTATGTACTTTATGAAATTGCTACAATGCTCAAGATGTTCTTGGTGCTTTTTGACCACTGTCTTTTTAGCCGTATGCATCTAGAAATGCTCTTGTCTACACTACTGACGTTTTAGTGCTATTGAATAAATGCTTTATTTGATGTAATAGAAAATGCCTCTAGCTCAACCCTTTGGTTTTTAAGTCTGCATAATTCCAGACTGTTTTGGGGATTTTTTTTTTTTTGGTTCCCTAGTGAAGTCTAAATGTAGCAGATAAAGCAATGGCTCTGTGGCTGATGCCTGAATGTAACCAAATGTCTCAAGTGTGTTTTGTTGACTATCTACTAGATGTAAAGGATATTTTGATGCCTTGGACCCAGGGGGTGGTCTGTTTTAACTGTGGTGTTGACTACCCTTAATTGGTGTAGTGATTTTAGTCGGGATCGTTTTAGAATGTAGTTTAATTGTAAGACCCATAACAAGTGTTGTTCACTTGTGCACACATATCCAGCCATAACGTACTGTAATAACTGATGGAACTTCTCTACTCCATGAAAGGAATGCCTTTTCTTTGGACTGCACCTTTTGAATCTGTTTCAAATGTCTTTTTTTTTTTTTTTCTTTTGTATATAATCATATATATACTTGCTTATTCATTAGTGGATTAAGCCTCAGTTGAGGTCTTGTTACAAATTAATTTCTTTGATAACCAGTTAGTGTTTTACTTCTTACTGGGCTTGAGTGAATAAAAAAAACTTACTTGCAGTAGTTGTTTTCTTTTTTATATATAAATCTTTATATGGTTTGTCCAGTTCTGGGTCATGTTCTCATTTTGTAAGAAAAGTCTTTATTCAAAAGATTGTATATGTACATCTGAAGATCACAGTACATGGTGACTATAATACATATTGCTCCCATGCCCATGTTGCATTACTGTCAAAACCCAATCTTAAGCTTCTACAGTGTTCCACATTACAGATTTGTAACCAAGAGTGAACCATTTGTCTACAAATGTCACTAGCGACTGTTAGGTTTTGATTTCAATATCCATGCTAAATCAAGGCCTCAAACTTGACAGACTTCCAACTTCCCAGTTCTCCTGGAACAGGTTTCACCTATTATAAAGGTTCTTCTTTGGCCTGCATGCCCTGTAGGGTGTTTATCTGTTGGCCAGGTTAGAACAGATGCCTGAAGAGACTTCACAGAACTGGGCAATACCAGACGATCTGCTAAACAAAAGCATGCAAGTTAGACAGATGATGGCTTTACCTAACAAACGCACTTCTCTTCCTTGCTCATGCCCATGTCCAAAAATTGTTCCCTTATGAATATTAAAGACACCACACCTTCTCCCCATACTGCTTTCATCTTTTTGGAAAAACAAAATCCCATACCCTCTTGTAATTGTAAATATATAATTAAAGTCCTTCATATGCAACCATATGTATGAACGCTTTCCTGCTTTGTACCTCACAGGAAGTAACAGTTCATACCCAACCTTAGTTTCATTTAAAAAATAAAAGTCATAGTCGCTGCTTTCAGCACACCGGACAATCCAAATACTACCAGTAACTGTAAATCCAATTTGAATTCAATAAACTGTAGTTGCAACGGTGCAATAACTGAACATGCAACAGTTTTCAAATCAACTGCCTTAACCAAAAGTGAATCAAACACATTTTTGTAGAATTTGCTGACCATATAAACTAACAACTATGTACCTTAAGAATTTGATGAGGCAGGGAACTATTGAGAAACCTCAGACATATGAAACAAATAGTTCAGATTTTGTTCCTCAAACAACCAGTTCCTTAATTCTATTCGATGACTCGTTCATTCTCACACCTCTTGGGGGCGGAGTTACACATTCCAGTGCCGTAAAACCTGCCTAAACAGAACCTCTTAAAGATACTGGTGTTCTCCAGTTTGGGTGCGGGTGGGTAGGGACTCCTCCACCCCGCCCCCCCTTCTCCCTCAATCCATTTTCAGGCTGCGGTAGATGTAGCGTATGAACGCCAAGGAGGCCCAGAAGGAAACCGTGCCCAACATGAGGGAAAACACGAAGGCGGTGAGTAAGGAGTAGCCGAAGAACTCCACGCTCTGCACCAGACCACTCATGCTGGATCGGTTGCGGTAGTAGAAGAGGGAGTAGACGAAGATGAAGAGGCCGGTGGAGCCCGTGCTCAGGACGCTGCGCCACCACCAGCGGTAGTCCTCGCCCGACAGCAGGAAGTAGGTGAGGGCCACGGAGATGCAGGCCCCCACCGACAGCAGGATGGCAAAGACGCACAGCAAGATGCCGTAAAGCGTGTAGTGCTCCCGGCCCCACACAGTGGCAAAAATGTAGTACAGCTCCACTGAGATGGCACTGCGATACAAGAGGGAGGGGAGCGTAGAGAAAGAGGTGAGATACAAACGTCTCAGGCGCCGCCGAGGTCTTTAACCCGGACCATTATCGCCGCAGTCGTTACAGTACAGTGTACAAAAGGTTTTATGGTTTAGGAGATATTTTAGATTGTATATATAAATTTCTCTCCATCATTTCACGAGTCACCTGAATGGGAGGAATCCTCCGATGGCCATGTGCACAGCCGTGTGTTTATACCAGGGCTGCTGGGGGATTTGGCGAGCGATGTTGCGTGTGCGGCATGGAGCTTGGAAGTTGCCTGCCCGGTTCTTACCCACAATTCCCCCAATAACGGTGAGGGGGAAACCGACCAGCACCCAGGCTCCTAACAACAGGAGCACGGTGGAGGCTGGGAGTGCCTGCGTGGAACCGCTCCACCAGTGGACAGAGTTCACCACGCTCCATGTCAGAAACAGAGGAGCTAGACGTGGATGACAAAGAGTTTGGGTTTAATGGTGACTGCATGCAAAATCCAGGTGCCGCACCGACTGCGTTCGCTAACTAGGGAAAAAAGTCCAGCGTAACACGGCTCACCAGAAAACAGGGTGGAGGTGAGGATGATGTTCCACACCCACCGCTGCCCATGGATTTGGGTGTAGAAGCTGCAGGAGCAGTATCCTGACACACAGCTGGTCAGCGCGTACAGCACAATCGCTGCAGAGTTTATGGCACCATGGCGATGCACGTTAAACATCCCTAGCAACGCCATGACGATGATACCTGGCAACCATAAGAGTGAGCTGCGGTGAGAGGTTAAGAGGGAGTCAAGTGAGCAGCTAAGATTCAACCTTCAGGCATTCACAGACACTCGTCTCTTTTCATTGTAGTTTTCCGCCTGTTTCGCACGTACAATCCCCACCTCATGCGTTGTGTTAAAATAGCACCGTTGGTGTAGTCTGTGAGTTATACCTGTGGCCAGCGTGAGGAACTGCGCCCCAACCCCCAGCACTGCGCACAACAGACTTCTATATGGCGGAAAGCGAAAGACATCAGTGTGAATGATCTTCCAGCCATTATCTCCCTGATCCAGGTCATCACAGCCCCCATCTTCTTCTACGTTATACCTGTACGAACAGGAGGAAAGAGTAACAGAGCTGCACTCGGGACCACAGCAAACAGTAGGAAGGGGAGAGGATTGTATACAGCCTGGATACAAGATCTCAATGAGTTAAGAGCACTGGTCAGATTTCTCTCGTCTATAATGAACTTGAAAGACATCTTGCTAGAGCACCATGAGATGCTAAATAAGCAGCAATTTTGCTACTTTTCAGTATAATTAGACTTTCGCTTTGTTTGCTTAACTTCTGCTATTAAAAAATAGTTATAGTACTTACTATGGTTTAGTTACGAGAGCTTTTACACATAGTGTGTACAGAAGCATCCTGGAGGGTTTCCATTTGACTTGTGTTTCATAATAATAATGCCAGCAACTGGTTTGCAAACATGCCTTTCTGAGGGAATACGGAACCGTAGCGTGTGGCCGCCATATAGAACCCTCTCTTCTCTAGCCCTTCATCCCTCACCTGGCAAAGTCGTTCTTTAGAACCCGCATGAGGATGATGATGACGAAGCCCAGCAGCAGAACCACCAGCACCAGCGAGTTGATGATCGACAGCCAGTGGATCTCCAGGGTCTTGGGGAAGAAGGAGTAGTCTCGAAGGCGCTCGGCCCTGCGCGAATGGGGCAAGGAGCTCTGGAACCAGCGGACACTGTAGGTGTAGGTCACAGAGAGCCCCCCCGGCCCCCGACCTGGCCCCCCGCCGCCTTCCTCCAGAGGCACGGGCTTCACATCCTTCACCGACACGTTGGCAAAGATCACCGAGTCACCATTATACTCGATGTTGAAGTCTAAGTGGGTCCACAAGCCGACCTGAAGAAAAAAAAAACAGTAACAGTAATATTCAGATAAATCAGTTTCTTAATTTTAGGAATGAAGGTCTGTAAAGCACAGTTAGCCTAAGATACAGACTAAGATATGCAAGACAAAAGATACAGCAATTAAATCAGAGAACAAGAATATATTAGAAAGTGAGTTAAAATAATATCTGAGCAGGAACAGAGAGACTCAGAAAGAGTGAGTGAGTGAGTGAGAGACTGGCAGACCTTGTGGCTAAAAGTGAGTGAGTGAGTGAGTGAGTGAGTGAGTGAGAGACTGGCAGACCTTGTGGCTAAGAGTGAGTGAGTGAGTGAGTGAGAGACTGGCAGACCTTGTGGCTAAGAGTGAGTGAGTGAGTGAGTGAGTGAGTGAGAGACTGGCAGACCTTGTAGCTAAGAGTGAGTGAGAGAGAGACTGGCAGACCTTGTGGCTAAGAGTGAGTGAGTGAGTGAGTGAGTGACTAGCAGACCTTGTGGCTATGGGGTAGAAATCCACTCTCTTCCATGTATCCCACAAATCCCCATATAGGAATGTCATCCAGGACAAACTCAAAGTAATACAGCTCTTCAATAGCTTCTCTCAGCTGATCCACCTATTAAATGAAAAAGCATTATCCATCAAAACATTCAATGCTTAAATAATGAGTTAGCATTGGTAATCTAAATAGCAGAGGAAATGTTCGATGTGAAATTCCACCTTACAAATGAATACAAATAAAGTTTGGATTTGGACAGTACCTCTTTCTCAGAGAGTGTTAGCTCACACAGCATCTGCCTATCAGTGTTTTTCATGAAGTGGATGTTGTATAAAGACTCTGCCATTCGGTCCCCATCTAAAACCTCTCCAAGACTTAAGGCTTTATGACGCACCTGTGAAAATAATGGATTTATGATACGAGAGAATAACTGACACACTCGTATCCAGTTATTTGATTGCAGTGGACCTGATGAGTATTTAAACAACCAAACGTGATTAAAACTCTTAAAAAGTGATTAAAACTCTCATGATGCTAACTCACCTCTTTGGGTCTGCAGACAGGCAGCGTATAAAAATGATACGTTTCCTGGGGATTGTGATAAGGACCTACTTTATTTACGTAAAGAATCACGGGATCACCTTTCTTGTAACTGACAGCCAATCCAATAGGTAATAGGCACAGAAGCAACATAAGAGACACCATGACCCATCCAACGACTCCGAGGTCAGGACGCGAAAGTTTTACTGTCATGACAGTTCCTGTCAACGAGGAAATGGATGTAAAAATCAGGATAATTGTCATAATGTAATAGTCATATTTTGTTGACTTATGTCCAGATCAGAAGTGATCGGATCACGTTTATTTACCATCGCATACTCAAGTTAATGCTGAGATCTATATACCATGGCTCCACAGAGCCTTAACTTAGCTAGCGAGCTAATCTAGGTTACAAAACAGGTGTTGCACCCAAATCAGTGACCATCGAGTTCTGTGATCGCACATGTTCTGCCTGTGTGTGGACGAGAAAAGGACCGAAGAAGAGCGTTTACACAAACAAACAAACAACCCATAAATATCGCACTTCAGATTACTCCATGTCCAAGCTTGTAATCACTGGATATCATTGCTTGCTATGGGAAAAGAGGCAACGTTGGTCAATCGTACTAGCCATCCTAGGTACATCTGAAAGTACAAACATTAAGTTAACAGTTTCGCCAAAAGCCAAAAAAAAAACGGTTTAGAAACGACGGTTTTATTTTTATTCTTACTACGTTAACGTGAAACTGAATTAAACTTCTAAAATGTTTATTTGTGTCTGCATGCATGAGGTACATGTGATTTAGGCCCATCTAATCTTTTGGATTGGGCTCACATTAACTTGCTCCCACAGTAAATGTGCAGTTCTCAGAATGTGACAACACTGTACCGTGGCCAACTGCTCTCTCTCCACACACGCACACAAGACGTGAAGCAGCGGCCACAGAATTCCGTGGTCACAGATTTCGATGTAACACCGGCATCATAATTATCATCATCATCATCAGCATTCATTATCCACGATTAATACATATCCGGCTAGCTTCTAACTGCCCAAGCTAACTCACGTTAGCGCCTTAACTGCTCATACAATTGCGTGTAGCCAGCAAACGTTAGCAGTCAATTATTCAACTTGGGGTAAAATCACAATTTTAAGTGTTAGCATATAGCAGCATAGCTTATGGTTTGGTTTAAGTGGAGATAGCTAGTTGGCTAATTAGCTTCAAATGCTTCCGCATCACGGAGACGCAGCAGACCTGTTTCGGGTGATTCGGGCTCCTTTGATTCCACTGGGACAGCTGGTTTTTGTTTTGTTTTGGCTTTTTCTCCCGTAATCAGTTCGTCAATATTGAGTGCACATGTGTAACATCATATCTGTACCTGTTACCGGACAGTAAACGGTAACACGGTCCTGTAAAAACGACTCGTCTTAGTATTTAATACATTCAGAGGAGCGGAGAGATTGTGAAGTGCTGCCGAATCCACGTCATCTCGACATAAAAACACCGTCGTCCGGGCTTTTCCGGGATAGGCGGGGGCAAAGGAACAACACCTCCACCTGTCTGTACACGTTCCCTTGTCTCTAACCACACTGGCGGCTTTCCATTAAAACGCGAATACAGGACAGAAATACCTGCCTATGTAGATAAAATGTGCAAAGTGTAGTCGGTGTTATTAATGTCTACCCAGTCTCGACTAATCGCACCACATTGTCCGGGCGACACATCTCACGCATGCGTACGAGAGCCGCCGATCTTCACACAGAACGCTCCCGAAAGGTTGGCGGGAACATTATGTATAGATCACACACTCTGCGGAACGTTCGGCGGTTCGCGCTCACGTTTTCTGATTGTAATTCCTGTATGAGCCCAAAATAATCAAATTCGAACTATCGATTCTTGTGTTTCAGTTTACATTGAAGTTAAACTCGATTCGTAGTGTCTATTCAGTATGTTTTCGCGCGAAAGGCGCTCAATTTCCCCTCGCGTGAGGGTAAAGAACGGCAGTAGTGTTATGGATAACGTCGCTATCTAGCAAGTTCGTCTTTATTTATATTTGTCTGTTCATGTTTACGGATTAGGACGTGCTTACATAATAACTAGCTATCTTGGCATTTTTTAAATTAAAATCAGAATTAATTTCTACTCAGTTAATCGCGATGGGAATTCACGGCCTTGCGAAGTTAATAGCGGATCAGGCACCGGCGGCCATCAAAGAACAAGATATTAAAAACTATTTTGGTGAGTTTGCAAGCCATGCACTGCTGGATATTACAGCCATGCACTGCTGGATATTACAGCCATGCACTGCTGGATATTACAGCCATGCACTGCTGGATATTACAGCCATGCACTGCTGGATATTACAGCCATGCACTGCTGGATATTACAGCCATGCACTGCTGGATATTACAGCCATGTACTGCTAGCTAGGTAAATATTTAAAGATAACTAGCTTTAGCGAAGTGATTGTGAAATTGTGTAATTGCTCCATGTGGTGTCTTGGCAAGGATAAGTGGAAAGTTTTATTCTAAACCTAAGCTTGCTATCACAGGTAGGTTAACTTGTTATATTGAATCCTGCATTTACTAGTTAGCTAGCCATAACTGTTTTGGTTTGTTTTTGACTCCGCCCTTTTGCAACTCTTTTGCAATCATTTAGGACGGAAGATCGCTATTGATGCGTCCATGTGTATTTACCAGTTCCTGATTGCTGTCAGACAAGACGGTAACGTTTTACAGAATGAAGATGGAGAAACAACGAGGTAACTTAACTAGCTAGTTAAGGAACTATCACGGTTGTAAGCAGTAGTTAGGTAGTAGTTTGGTATGTGTTTTATGTGCGTGTTTAATGTGATTATATCTTTGTTTTAACGTAAACATGTCGATGTGCTTATGCGTCCCCAGCCACCTCATGGGCATGTTTTATAGGACAATCCGAATGTTGGATAGTGGCATCAAACCTGTGTACGTGTTTGATGGGAAGCCACCGCAACTCAAATCTGGAGAGGTAACCAGATAAGTTGCTTTTCACAGTGGGAAAATCATTTAGTTGTTATGGCTGAAGTCAATTTACAAAGGACTGATGCATCAACATTTCTAATTTGTTTCTGTAGATTTCAAGGATGGATTTATTACCATTATATATGGTGAATTAGGATGTCCAATTACTCATGGGCCCTATTTATAGGAGGGTGTGTTATCAGAAAAACCTGGCACTGCTATATAATTTACCCAGTACAGAAATAAATCCCTTTTGGATTAGAAGTGACCTTCTGTTCTTGAAGATCACAGTGACTACTTTCATTCAAACCAAATATGCTGGAGTATATAAAAACAAAATGGTTATTCTACAGGTACTTACATGATATTTTTCCTTAGTTAACAAAAATGGAAGCAAGCTACTAGTAGCCAGATCCCCTGGCGTGGTTCTCTCGTTTAACACGTGTTCCCTGTTTCAGTTGGAGAAGAGAGGAGAAAGGAGAGCAGAAGCTGAAAAACTACTAGCTCAAGCTCAAGAAGCAGGTAGGGCAGCAGGAACCCTCACCACATGGGTAGGGCAGCAGGAACCCTCACCACATGGGTAGGGCAGCAGGAACCCTCACCACATGGGTAGGGCAGCAGGAACCCTCACCACATGGGTAGGGCAGCAGGAACCCTCACCACATTGGTAGGGCAGCAGGAACCCTCACCACATGGGTAGGGCAGCAGGAACCCTCACCACATGGGTAGGGCAGCAGGAAGCCTCACCACATGGGTAGGGCAGCAGGAAGCCTCACCACATGGGTAGGGCAGCAGGAAGCCTCACCACATGGGTAGGGCAGCAGGAAGCCTCACCACATGGGTAGGGCAGCAATAACCGTCACCACATGGGTAGGGCAGCAATAACCATCACCACATGGGTAGGGCAGCAATAACCATCACCACATGGGTAGGGCAGCAATAACCATCACCACATGGGTAGGGCAGCAATAACCATCACCACATGGGTAGGGCAGCAATAACCATCACCACATGGGTAGGGCAGCAGGAAGCCTCACCACATGGGTAGGGCAGCAGGAAGCCTCACCACATGGGTAGGGCAGCAATAACCGTCACCACATGGGTAGGGCAGCAGGAACCCTCACCACATGGGTTTTTTTCTTTTCTTTCTCTGGGGCTTTTTCTTGTGATAACTTCCCATCCTTCTATCTCTCAGGTGAACAGGAGAACATTGATAAGTTCAGCAAACGTCTTGTAAAAGTCACCAAGCAGCACAATGATGAGTGCAAGAATCTTCTCAAACTGATGGGCGTGCCCTATATTGAGGTACTGTTTGTTTTCAAATTACTGTTAAAATGCAGCATGCCAACATGTACTGAATGGCTGCTTTATTAGAGACACCAGTACCTTTCATGATTGGAGCTCGTATGGAAACTAGACACATGACCCTGGTGGGCAGCCTGTTTCCTGGTCTTCACACTCCCCAGAGCTTAATCCGATATATTCCTATAGTCTTAATCCTATAGTTTTATATATAGTCCTATAGTCTTAATCCCATAGAGCGTCTCTGGAATGAGGCAAAACGGGCTGCTGAGAGAGTACCGTGGCAGTACCGTGGCAGTACGGGGCAGTACCGTGGCAGTATAGGGCAGTACGTGGCAGTACCTCTGTCTAATTTGAGAAGTTGTCCTGTCTGCGCTAGCAGAAACACTTCAACGATTAGCAGAATTCACGCCACAATAAACAGCTGGTGGTTCTGATGGCTGAGGAAGGTCCAGTGCGCTTCTAGATGGTTGTGTCAAATAAAGTGGCCAAGGCCCTGGTGGTAGAAGCTAAATAAAGCCTCTATTTCCTTAAAGGCTTAAGGAAAAGGTGAATGTTGAAGACTGCGTGACTTGCGTGCTCGTGCATGAATGACGGCGGCCATGTTCTCCCCCAGGCTCCGTGTGAAGCTGAGGCCAGCTGTGCCGCTCTGGTTAAGGCAGGGAAAGTGTTCGCCACGGCAACGGAAGATATGGACGGCTTAACCTTTGGAACCAACGTCCTGCTGAGACATCTGACTGCAAGTGAAGCCAAGTATGTTGGTCGTGGAGACCTGTTTAGGGGTTTCAGGGGGAGTTGATCTTGACTCATTTTATGTTGGATGCCTTCTAGGAAATGGGATGTGAGTAATCCGTCATGGATCTAATACAAAAAAAACCCTGCAAAAAAAATTGTAATGTCTATTGGGTATTTTGTTATAAAGAAGAGTGTAAGAGTCAGACATTTATGTTCAAAGTTGTATTTTTAGTTATTTCCATTGATTTAAAGTATGGTATTACAGTTGCATCTTTAATTTAAATATGTAAAAAAAATTCTAGACAGCCTGACATTGTGCTGTGGTATTTTGGGGACCATTTTGGATTCATTTTGTTTCAGAGAAATTATTTTAGTGACTTTTTTCAGGACATAACAAGAGCCTAGCCTAAGTTTTCATAAAAGTCACTTATTAGCTTTAACCTCTGAGGTTGACTGTTGTTTTTTATCTCCAGGAAACTTCCCATCCAGGAGTTTCATTTCAGTCGTATTCTTCAGGAGATGGGCATGACGCACCAGAAGGTAAGACGTCTTTCAACAGTAGAAATATCCTGCACCTATTTTTGTCAGTTCACATCATTAATATTTATGTTCTTTCATCAGTTCGTAGACTTGTGTATCCTACTGGGTTGTGACTATTGTGGCACTATCAAAGGAATTGGACCCAAGAGAGCTATAGACCTGATAAGACAACATGGTTCTATTGAAGAAATCCTAGAGAACATTGACCAGTCTGTGAGTTCACTCACACACACTTAAAATATGCACACTCTACCTCCATGTCGTTTTGCATACGAACACACTTGTTTAACATGCCGTGTTTAATTCTGAATAACCATTCACAAAACAATAAAAGTGACTTTATGATAAGTGAATTTACGATATGAAATTCATGAAAACAAATCTGAAAATTGTTTTTGTTCTAGTAGTGAGACCATCACCATCCCCCCCCATGCACTGTGTATGTTGGTCTTCTTACTACAGAAACACCCTGCCCCAGAAGACTGGCTGTTCAAGGAGGCACGAGGGCTGTTTCTGGAGCCCGAGGTGGTGGATTGCTCCACTGTGGAGCTGAAGTGGAACGAACCCGATGAAGAAGGCCTGGTGCAGTTTATGTGTGCGGAGAAACAGTTCAGGTACAGCTGGACGCGTCAAAGCTCCCCTCAACAGGGAGAATGCCGACATCGAGATGTTTCTCAGAAGACTGATCGCTAGATGTGTGCTTTAGTCTTGCATATGTTTTGAGTTGAGCTGGTTTTGATGTTTCTGTGTCAGACCACATCAGATTCTGGCCGCCGGCATTAAAATAAAAATGGGCTACTTAATCTCTATAAGACATTTTCACATAAACCTTGGTGTGTTGCACACGTACAAAAATTCTCATTGTTGTATGATGAGCTGATGTTGGCATCGATGGATGTCTTGTGCAGACAAGAGTCCAGTCTGCAAACCAGTGTTTGTCCTAATAAATATGAAAGGTGTCTTAATAAAGACAGGAATGCAGGACAACAGAACAGGCGGCAGCTGTCATTTTGTTGCTAGCTGTGTGTGTGTGATTCAGTAGCTTTCTGAATTCTGAAAATACACCTCATTGTAGCTGTCCATGCCTTATTGAAGTACATTTTAATGCAGTTTTCTGCATTAATGTCTCTGTATACCCCACCCCCACTTGTGTGTGTGTTTTTTATTTTAAACTCTAGTGAGGACCGTATCCGTAATGGCTGTAAGAAGATCATGAAGAGCAGACAGGGGAGTACTCAGGGCCGGCTGGACGCGTTCTTTACCGTGACCGGATCTCTCTCCTCCAAACGCAAGGTCTGTGCTGCTCGATGTATTGTTGCTGACAGAACCAAAGCTTGTGTCCTGTTGGTTGTGCAGCCATTTCTGCATTACTCTACCTAATACGACATCCTCTTCTTCTGTATTCATAGGAGCCAGAAGCGAAAGGTTCGGTAAAGAAGAAACAGAAGACAAGTGCAACCCCAGGGAAATTCAAGAAGGGTAAATGAAAATGTCAAAAGTGAATGTGGTTTAGGACATGAGCAGTAACTGTAAGCTGTGATGAACACTTCTTTGCTGTCTCTTGTGGCTTAAAGAAGTTGGACGGGGAGCAGAGGCGAACTACATAACACGGCTAATTATTTTAAATGGAGTAGTTACTTTGGTTTAGAGACAATAAACTAACTTTAAAATTGCATTCACATTTTGAAATTCGGTGACCCGGTGAATATTGGGGAAGTCTGTGATGCAGAGGTATCTAACCCTTAAAATTCACCTGAGTTTGTGCTGAGACGAGATATGTTAAGGCTTTAAGACGATTATCTTGACATAGATTGTATATGTAGTATGTACATTCATATTTTTTACAAAACAATGTCTTAACTTTGAGGAACTATAACTTCTAGTTTATTCCCATTATTTGTATATTTTCCTCAACCAAGAATGTCAGACTTTTGTCTGGGTATTCCTGGCAATGTTTTATTCATTTGGAATAATATTACTTTGTATTCACTCCTGCATTTTGAGTGCAAGCACTGAAATAAACTAAAGGAATGGTACAGTCGTCGTCGTCGTCGTCCCCCCCCCCCCTTTTCACCAGTCTTACACAAAGTGAGAACACAGACTAGTTTGCCGTTGTCCTTGGGATGCTCTGCTGCCTTCATTTGCACATTTGATGAGTTGAGTAAGTTTCCTATTTATTATCCAAGAAGGCAATTCCATTAGTTTGTAGGTTAAGATCGTCTGCTTATCCTTACTTATGCGTCAAACTCGTTCTGAGCAGGCTTATATCTCGATTTAATCCTGTTATCTGGCATTTCTCTGCTGAGCTCTGAACCTCCTGAACTTTCATCTTCTTCATGAACCAACATACTGCAAGACTTCAAAACTAGGAGAACGTGTTCCTAACATCCTGTAAAGTGTCCACCATTATCAGGATGATTAGCTGTGGGGCTATGTTCTCAGTCCAGTATTTCTGGTATTTTAACACAAATCTGTTCTGAAAATCTGCAGTTATCTGCACTCTTTAAAACCATCTCTGGAAAAGGATTTGTAGTGGGTAGGGGACTGTGTTCAGTGCGTCAATTCAACATAATGGAAAGATTATTTCTGACCTGGATGTTCCAACAATGGCTGTTTCAATCCAAGTGTTTTTTTTTTTTAGAAAATTGCTTTCAAATGTCAGGTTAGGGAAACAAGTTTGAATTGATGACTGTCATTTCTCTGTCACCTGTAAATGAAACATTTTGTGTTTCACTTCATGACTTTCAGTAGAAACCTTTATATTTTTTACATTTTGGTCACAGCTGACATTTCTCTGTCGCCTGTAAACGAAACATTTTGTTTGGTATGATGAGCAGAGGCCTTACAAGAACTCTAAAAAGATTTCTTAGTGTTTTATATTCTAGGGGTGCCCATAATTGACACATTTTTCAGAAAAATATTTATTTCTTGGTTTAAAAAAATGAATGTAATGTAAAAGAACAAACTAAAACAATGACATTTCAACCCCCACCAACAACCAACGCCAATCATTCTTGAGGACATGTGTTTATTAACAAGTGTATCAAAAGGTAGTCCAGTAATGTTTTGTGATAACCTGCTTTATTTCTCATGTTCTATTGTGATTTCTTTTGTTGATAGTTTGTTTCAAGTGTGCAAAGGTATTTAACTGATCCCAGACACGCAGAACTTGTTTTATTTCTGGTAATCTTGGTTTGATTATGACTGAACAAGCACACAACTGCCAAGTAACTCAACCTGCTAAGGCACTATTTCCATAGGACAGATGTGTGGGTTATATCAGTGGGACTTCAATTCCCAGAAACATCAGGGAATTTATGGCTGGTAATCCGCAAAAGTACATTAGCTCATGGTCTCTGTGACTTAAAAGGTTGACTTCATTTTTCTATCCCCATTAATAAGAGCTAACTATGGGCATGTGTTAGAAGACAATCTTCCCTTCAAGCATGCTGAGCTGTGCTCTGATGACTAGCGGTCAAAAATACTGTGCCTGACTTCAGGGGTCATGATGGTGCAGGTAAGGGGGAAATAAAAGGGGAACCAGCTTCCTGTCCAAGGGACTTTTCTTGGCTCAAAGGAGCCGTGTCCTTGGGGCGGACCAAAAAGGAAGGGCGTTAGTTTTTAGGCTCGTGGTACAGGATGATCCTGTGAAGCTTGAAGCCTCTTTAAACATTCTTTTCCATTCGACTGAATCACTGGAAACATTTTTAGAAACAGATAAAAGGGCAAATTTCTACATACATAGGAGCAAATTAATATAATTCATTAAATACACCTGTACATAAACAAATCATAATCTACAAGTATTTAAAATGAGAGGGCTGAGACCATTTTGGTATCTCGGAGAGAAGGGAATTTAGTACAGTTTATACTGTACTTTAACAACAACTGAAATGATTTGCTGAAAATGGGATCTATTGCTTTCAATGCCAAATGTAAAAAAACCTCAGTGAACTCCAACCAGGATACACTGCATAAAAAAATAGGCTCTGAATATAGTTGCAATGGAGAGCTGAACGTAAAGAACCAAACGCACTAAAAAAAAATGTTTGCTGGTGCAAAATACATAAGTTAGTCATCAATCGGTTCAGGCCTGTTTTTCGTTTTCCAATTTACAGTGATGTAATACTGAAATTTCATGTGCAAACAAAATTTCATGTTTTAACATGCTTAAACGCTTGGAAAAATCTAGCCTTAAAAAAAAAATCAGTTGATTTTCAACCTGAGATTAAAAAGAAGGGAACTGTTGTAGCCTCAGAGACACTGCTTACAGCAGCAGAGTTCCTGTATTTCCCCATGTTAAAAGAGGAGAAGCAAACACTGAATTTATAACTGTGCTCTAGACAAAATGGCTTCTTCTACTTATGGAAAGTACTAAATTCAGCTTCCAACTAAACCTGAGAGAACAGAATGTTTTATCCAAAACAATAGCGTAATGCTACTGTGGAGCCTCACTCGACGCAAAGTTCCTTGTCGGTTCCTCTTGCAAGGGGCTATATGACATGATTGCATAACTGCATTCTGTGCCTTCTGAAGAAAGGTTATAAATCTCATTCAGATGGAAAAATAACATTTAGCATATTGTAGAACTGATCTTGGATTAAGCTTCTCACTGTCCATATAACTATCCATTAGAATATGATGGGGAAAGAAAATCTAGATCCAAATTGACCATCTTATTTTAGAAGTTTGAAATGTGGGCAGGTCTAAGTGGTAAAGCTGGGAAATTTCCCAGGATGCAGCTCTCTTCATTCCGTGTGGCTAGAACGCCGGCTCGTTTGAGACCGTCCTTAAACTTGTATGTTTTGGGGGGAGAACATGATGGGAGTGTTGTGTCCATTTGCAAATGGGGTCAGGTGAATCGTGTCCCACTGACAAAGTTATACACCAGAAATTGTGATGTACCACAGTAATGAGTAGCAAAGAGCTTGCCGTCGGGTGTGGGGTCAGAGAAAGCAATCTCATCTTTGCTCAAGTGAGATCCATAGATGAAATTGTTCCTGAAATTGGAAGAAAAAAAATGGCATAAAGGACAATTACATTACAGAGGAGGAAACATTGTTTTGTTCACATAAAACAGACTGAATTTACCATAAAGTGTACTGAGTGGCAACCCACTACAATAAAAACAACCAGAAATGCGTTACATCGCAGTTGCAGTCACACAGTTACTCGTGAATATTTTGCTAATGTCTATGTAGCGCCACAGTTCATGTACTGAAGAGGCGGCTATGAATGCCGTGTGCACCTCTGAAACCGTATCCTCCCCATTAATACAACACTACTAAAAGAACCATTCAAATGTGACCGGCCTGATCAAATACAACTGCTGCATCACTCCAGAAAGGGCTAAGCATACGCGACGTCCGCTTTAACTGAGGATGATCCGTTGCTGCTGGAGCGACCCAAACGATGCCTGCAACAACCCCCCCCCCCCGCCGATGAGGGAGACAGCACCGCATACCTGAGGCACTCAATCATGCGTGAAGCGATGCCCTTCCGTCTCATCATACTGAAGACCCAGATGCGGCTGATCCCGCAGACGGCCGGCTCGGGGACGGTGGAGCAGCACCAGGCCCTCTGCCGCTCAAACATCACCTTCTCCCCCTCAGAACCTTCTGGCAACGGCTCCTCGATCACCCTGTAGCCCTGCACGTACAGTCACACCTTCTTAGCCCTGTATGCCGTTATTTGTTTTTTAAAAACAACATACACAGTCAATTTTGCAGTCAACACAAATCCCTGATTATTTCCGAAGAATTTATAAAAACCAGATCAACAATAAATCTAATTTATGAGAGAAATAATACTATAAAAAGTTCAGACAGAAAAACTAAGTCTTTTTCTCACAAACCTTGAACTCTGAGGGATGGATAATAGATGGTAACTAACCTCCTGAATGTGCTCAGCAATCAGGCACCCGGCCACCTTCTTATCATTTGAAATGAAGAGGAACGTTTTGGTCTGGGAAGGGACCTTTGTGTCCACTTGTTGGAAGCCCAGGTCATTGTCCACCATTTCCCTAATCTCCTCCACCTAAAAATAAACCCCCCCCAAAAAACAACAATACTAAAACTAGCTTATTTTTACTGGAGCTGGTATTAGCCAACAGCAAAATACAAGTAACACTATTAGTGAATCAACTACTTTAACAGCTGTACCTTTTTCAGTGCATACTTGGGGTCATCTGGAAGGACAAGTATAATTTTGCCATCTGGGTACTCTCCTAAAATCCTCTCTTTCTTCCAGCCCTGCAACATATTCAAAGCAAATTTAATTAAGTTACAATATGAAAGTGTGTAGAAAACTGCAGTGGCCCACCAATGTTTCCATTATCACCTTGTTTGAATCATATGGATTTCAAAGCATTTAACAACAGACTGTATTTACCATTAACATCTGCAACGATAATCAAAAGTCTAGGTCATCATTAAGCCCACGTAAACCAGGGGTGCGCACGAACGGAAACGCTATGATTAATCAAACTACATTAACACATTACAATAATAAAAATGGCTCATTCACAAATTATAGCCTCCTGTGGCGGCTGTTAACCACTCTTGGCTTAAAGACGACTACTCCATAACGTGCAGCGTAATGTCCACACCACATATCTGACGGCGCTGATGAACTGGTTGTGGAAGAGCAGGTGCTGCGTCTCATCCTCTGTGGTGGAGGGAGAGTACAACATCCCACACACGTTGCAGGTCACCGCTCCAAATGCATTCTGGGTCCTCTCCTACACCGCAAGCATTTGGTTCCGTCAGGCAAGACTCGGAGCACATTCTGTCATCACAATCTTAACTTTGACCGCCGACATTCCGTTTTGAATTTGATAACCCCCCCCCCCCACACACACACACACACACACACACACACACTTTCTCCTTGGTAGTTGCACTTACTAAGATGGTTTGATCTCCTCCTGCGTTCGCTGCCTTTACATTGTTCTTGTGCTCTTTCTGAAGCTCTGTGTCTGATCCACAGCTACTTCTGAAATTACCGCACAAGCATATTGCAATACAAACAGTGCCCGACATCACGTGACTTACGATGATCAAACCAGACGTCCACTGAAGACTGTAGGACAAAATTGCTTTCATTAGCATTTCAAAGTACAATACCTGTTTGTGATCTGTGAATTTTCTGTTGATGTTTGTTCTTGGTAGCTGGAGGGTTTCAGTGTGCTGTCTGCAGACACTATCAAAGGAAGAACAAGATCGTTCGATTTCACACTGAAGCCGGAGATTCCATAGCTGCATCTTTACAATACCATTATTATCAATGTTGAGTACAACAAACTAATGGCATTTGTAATAATACTGTAATAATATTTACAAGACAATGTTTTTTATTTTGGATTCTGATTAAATATAATAAAGTGAAAATGTTATTATTAGTGTTTGTTTAATGTAGGAACTAAATGGATTTTGTAAACCTAGCAGCTCATGCTTGTTCGGACAAACCTGTCTACTTGTGTCTACTAAAATAGTACGGTAATTAGAATAGAAAGACCAGATGTCACAATTTTTTAAACATTAGATCAGATTTCTCTTGTGTGTCTAAATGCAGCTATAGAGATCCAGGAGGAGAGAGTTCTTCCATACACTGACACTCACCTGCTTGGTTCTGGGTACATGCCAACGTTTTCGAGGGCTCGTCGTCCACAGATGAAGGATGCTCTGTTATGTCCTATAAAATGAAATACAAATTAACTTGTGCATCTGTTCATTTTTTAAAGAGATTTAGGGATCATCTATTTTATGGACTAAGTAAATAGAATCTCTTGGACTGGTATGGATAACTTCAAGAATGACAATTCTGGTGGTTTTGTGTCAAAGACTCTGTTATAGCTGCAACGAGTAGACGTACATGTTGGAAACAGTATAAAGGTTTAGCATATCCATGACGTGGATATTGGTTTGTTTACCTCCTGCTTTGGGGCCAATGGCTGGCCACCCTCTTCTTCTGGTCCGTCCATCTCAAAGTCATCTGGGGAGTATTTTGGTCTGGGTCTGTACGGCTTATAGTCCGTGACGGGTTTGGGCTTTGGGCTGGTAATCCCATTGGGCATGGGCGGAGCTACAGCAGGGAGCGCTACCCTGCGTTCCCCAGGTGCCACCTTGGGCACAGCCAGGGAGGCGGAGTCTGTGGGAGGGCTGTCCTGGCAGGCGGGCGCGGAGACGGGCGAGGACTCCGCGGAGTCTTTCGCAGCGTCCTGACAGGCCTGTTCGGTCTTCAGCTTCTTGACGCGTGTCCACGTCAGCTTGTCCCTCTGCAGCTCCACCTGCCGCAGTCTCTGGAAGCGGGACAGCTTCTTCTTCTCTTGCGTTTTGAGCGGGACGGTCACTTGGCTGAGGAAGAAGCGCTTCTTGGGGGTGCAGTCCTGCAGCGTGTGCTCTAGCGGGTCCTCGCTCGGGTTTTCGGAGGGAGGGGGGTCGCAGCAAGCAGCGGGGAGTTGTGCATCTGCCGGCGGATCGTCCACCTCGGACTTAATGTGGCTGGCGTCATCGGACGGGGCGCTTCCTTCCACCGTTTCTTCGCTCGCCGCCGCTGTGTCGGATGCGATGTCGTCTGCGATTTCTTCGCACAGGGCCAGAAGGTTCCGCTGCTTAGGAGGCGGCCTCTTCGCGGCGGCCGCCTTCTCCTCGGCCAGCGCCGCCAGGCGAGCCTTGGTTCTGGCCTGAGGGTTCATCGCCTGCTTCTTAGGAGGTTCAGAGCTGGCCTGGGCCGGGGAGCCCTGTGTGGAGTCTTTTGCACCGTCCTGTGGCAGTGAAGGAGTGGAAGTGCTCTCCTTACACACCACAGCTTTGCTGGTTTCTTCCAGTCCGGTTAACTCCTGCAAGTCCTGGGGTGGTTGCTGGTTATTTTCAGAGGCTACACAGCCACTGACTGCTTCCTCCACTGTTTCAGTCACTACTTCTTCTGCAGTTTCGACCTCAACCACACAGTGTTCAATGCCAATGTCATCTAGCTTAAAAAAAATCTCAGAGGTGAGAGGGCACTCCATCACACCAGGTGGACCAGAGAGCTCTGTACTCTGAACAGTATCCTGTAGAAAACAGGTATTCACCACCTCAAGCTCATCCACAGAGATATTTTTACTATTAAAGCCATGTTTGCTGAAGCTAGTCTCTTGAATAACTTTAAAAAGTGCTTGAAGAGGCGGTGAGGAATGTCTCGTCAGACTCACCTTACCATCTAAGTTTACAGGCATTTTCTCATTGGTATCACTTGAGAGCTCTTTTTGCTCTTCAACTGATATTTTGCTTGCTGTTGTAGCCTCGATGGCTTGATTCTCTACGGTCAATGAAACGCAAACTGCAGGATCCTGGTCTGTGAGACCCATGTTTCCTCCGGCCATGCCTTTGTCTTGCATTGTTGTCTCTTCACTTTGTGAATCAGGAGGCTGAACGTAGCTGTGCTCTATTAGGACTGGGTCCACAGCTGTTAAGACTGCGGTAGCTCTTTCCAAAGGGGGCGATTGACATTTACCTCTCTTCACTTTCGGAGAGTACTTCCGGCTTCCTTTTTTTAAGACAGGCAAAGTCTGACATGTTTTGTCGCCAGTTGTCTTCGACACTACAGCACCACGCTTGGAGCCTGGTTCTTTTGACACAGTATTTGATACTCTCTGCCTTTTCGTACCAGTCGGTTTCTTTGGGTTCGTTTTCAGCCGGGAGGAGCGGCGAGGCGGGCCTTCCCTCTCTTTTTTCTGCTGTTCTGAAGAACTCCTTTTGGACTGAACTAGATCTTTCTTCTGTGGCACTCCAGCCCTCGTAGACCTCTGGGGCATCAGAGACGCTCGACCGGATTTGTCAGACCCTGCTGAACTCTGATCCACCCTTTTCTTCTTAACTGGCGCTTCAGAAGATTGAATTTTTCTTTTCGGGCCTGGCATTCTAAAAAGAAAATACATAATACATTAGTGAATTTTGAATTATGTTGTATATTGTGCTTAAGAAAGTATTGGTACAGATCTAAATAATCAATTATTAATGTTTTGGTGACAACCCAAGGCAACGGTATCATGGCAATATTTATCCCATATTTGCGACCAAAAATGGCAAGGACAACATTGTAATTTACAGGTGGCAGAAGAGGTTTGTGGTGGTATTTTTCTACTTCTGTGACATGCACATAAATAAGCTGATTGCTTAAAGTTTACGTTAAAACAGCAAAAAATAAAGAGCTAACCTGAAACTAATCCATGAAGCTAATCCTCGTGGCACCTTGACGAGGTTTAACAAGTAGCTGGCTACATAACCAAAAGACACAGCTAGCTAGCTAGCAGCTAACCTTTTCAGTACAATAAAAATACACAAGCGTGAATAAATTGTACAGACTGCTTCTTTTTTCTCGTATGCTTTCCTCGTGTGTTCTCCTAGGCACCCAACCCGCATCAGCAGCGGGTTTATTTCGATTCTGAACCCGACCTGTCCGACGTCGAACGGGCTAACACAATCCAGCTAACTAGTTAGCCAACAGGCTAACATACAAGAGCTATCAAAAAGACGCCTGCCTAATTTGAAAAACCGTTGCTTGAAATCCTTGGCCATACATAAACATTAAAATGTTAACAAAAGCACCGAACATAAACCAGAACAACACGAAACCTACTTGTCAGGGTTGTTTCTGAAAGACAGCTGTTCTGCGCTGTGTGAAGTTTACCTCCACTTCCGGAGCTGCTGCGGTCTTCTTCCTCATGTTTCGTGTACTGGACGATTCGCGCCAATCGGCGCCGCCTACTGGTCCGGTGCACAAAGCTGCTGTACACTTTTTAAAAATCATGCGTTCAGACGAGTGGTTTGCGAATTAGTACTTGGAGCTTACCTACAAATATATAAATTTTTTGTTGTTTATTCGGCCTTTATGTGTTCTTTCCCCACGACATTTTCTTTGCCCTGTCTGACGTCCAGTTGATGGCGGTAATGCGCCTGCCGTTTCATTTCGGTGTTTTTTGGTGCACAGCGAGCAAACTTCAATAATACTGTGTGTGGCGGGGTTTGTCTGAATATACTTCTGATATTTTGGTAGGAGTTTAAACTTCCTTTTTTTTCTCGACTTCAGTGTTTTTACTCCATATACCTAGCTATAATTGCCAGATTATTCTGACAGCATCGAACAATTGAAGACCATTTCTAAACTAGTTCGTTGTTTAACAATGTAAAGTTAACGTTGGTTAGCTAACTAGTGCGGTTGGATAACTTAGTTAACAAGATGTCCCATTCGTTAGGTTCTGCTGTAGAGTTCTAGCATCCTGCCCGCCGTCGTTTGTGCCCAATGTGACCAGCTCACCTGTTGCCGTTTATACCTGTTCCCTCATTACACATTGGCTGTCAGGGTTTACAGTCCCGGCCAGGTGGACTTGTGAAGGAGAATGAGCAGTCCTCAGCTGCGGACACCTGCGGACTCCAGCGGCGGGACACCTGCGGACCCCAGACAGGTCTTCCAGGACCTGCTGAGGCGCCTTGGAGAATGCCACGACCATGCAGTGCAAGGTGTTACTGCACATACACTTCAACAGGTCGTCCAGTGTTAATGACTGGATGGTACTACTTTTGTGATCATAACATCATGAAAGCTTAGAGTTGTTTGTGGGCTGTATAGGTATCGATGGCATCTTAAGGTTTTACACCTGCGTTCAAGGAGGAGTTCTTAATTGGCCATGTTAATTTTTTTATTTATTTGATTTTTTTTACAGGACTACAGGTAAAGGTGAACCAACTGAAGAAAGAACGTTATCTGTAAGTGGAGTAAATTCTGTGAATGTTAGTTTCTTGAAGCAGTCCTTTTTGGGGGGGACTTTGTTTTGGTGATGTGTATTAAAATCCTCTCTGAATATAGGCCAAGAAGTGCCTTCAGGTCAACAGAATACATGTGCTGTTTATAACAACTTCACAATTCACAGAACACAAGTTCTGATTGCAATTTTAAATTGATCTTTTGAGGAACACTTTATATGAATAATGCTTTGTAATGAATGAGTTTTTAGTGACAATGGCACTTACAGAAAATATTTAGTGGCATGGCACCCTAAAAAGCCTATATGGCATATAGGAATTTCAGGGTACACAAGTTACAATTTGTTGCATTTTGTTGAATTCCTTGGCTGATCTCTTGTGAATATCTGACTAGGCTACTCTACACAGCTCTCTTACATTCTTACATTTCTAAAATGCTAATTCAACCAAAGAAATGTGACTTACGGAACCATACACGTAGACACTGCTCACAGAATGCATGGTCTTTTGTTGTATTCTGGTAATACTTGTCACTTGATTGTGTCCAATAATATTTTTTATATTTAATTTCACTTCACAAAATTCTAATGTAGTCTAATAAGAATACGTTAGAGGTTTCCCTAATTCTTTGACACTGGATCGCTGTCGTGGTTAGCGATGCACAGCGGCTGGAGGAGTTCTATAAAAGGAACCAGCACATGCGCGAGGAGCAGAGAAGCCTGCAAGACTCCATCACACATCTGAAGGACAGGTGCTTCACATACGCACCTTCCTAACTTCCCATTTCCTTTTGAAAACACCATATTGTTTTTACAGGAGTATATGTGCAAATGTATATTTAAAAAGTGCACTGAACAGAATTTCAGAAATGTGTGCATGCTTGTGTACATGTATATACTGTGTATATATATACTGTATATATATGAAGCAACATGTTTGTATCTTGCTAGATTAAAATCTGGACCTTGTGATTGCTGTAAAGAGATGGAGAAAGAGATGAAGAAAATGCAAACTGTGATTGAGAATCAGGAGAATCTTCCACTCATCAAGGAAATCAGTAAGTTTGTAACAGATTCTGCAAAAGTTATTTGTTAAAGTGCAATTCAGCTGCACTTTCTAAGATTTGAATTGAAAATTCAAATAAGTTGCACTAATGAGACTAGAAGTGAATGTCTATGCAGCATCCTGCTGACTGTCCTGAAGGTTCGAATGGTCAGAATCAGTTTACCACACTTGGCAAGATGCTTCCATAGACCTTTTCTGATTGTCCATCTTGCGTGCTCGTGCGTGATGTTCAGAGGCCGAGAGGGACGTCCTCAGAGAGGAGAACAGGAAGCTCACCCTGGAGCTGAAGCATCTACGGTGAGCGCCATGAGCAGCTGAAGATGCACCGCACCCTGTGCGCGAGCCCAGCTTAAGACGCGTCTCTGTGTTTAGTTCACAGCAGACGTCGTTCGTAGAGCCGGAGGAAGGCGTGATACCGGATTCTCCGCTTCAGTCGATGAGTTTTCCTGTGGTCAGTAAGATGAAGCGTAAGCGAGAACAGGGCCACGTCCGCTATGCTGAAAAACCCCTCACGCAGCCCCTGCCAGGTTGGTTCGGGGGCAAAGAGACGCGTTTCCACTTCGATGGCGTACAATTGCCACACTAATCTGGGATAGAAGGGGTTAAAATTTCTGAAATCAGATTGACACGTGTGTTTGTCTGAGAATGAACAGTATACAGTTGTTTACATATACAGTATACAGTTGTTTACATATACAGTATACAGTTGTTTATACGTATACAGTATACAGTTGTTTACAGTTGTTTAGTTCTCTGTCCTCTAGACCTTCAGAAGACAGAGCTGCCCAGGTCGTCAGACTACCACGGCGGAGCTGTGCTCGTACCAGAGACATGTGATTTAGATGTGATGTGTTTGAGTAAGTGCAATCTCCACTACTCCAATGAGAAGCAAGCATTATGAATACAATTATGAGTCATTGTGGTACTGGGCCATATGTAGGGGCCCAGGAGGGGTATCTTGGCAGAGGTGGGGCTTGAACTGGCAACCTACTGCTTACTAATCTTTACCTGACATCTTAACCACTGAGTAACCATTGGGGGGGAAAAGGGCCCTAGAAGAGTGACTTGCATTTCCTCTCAAGTGCCCTGGTCTTTCATAACTGTAGTGTCTGAGCTGTTCCTCTCAAGTGCCCTGCTCTTTCATAACTGAGTGTCTGAGCTGTTCCTCTCATGTGCCCTGCTCTTTCATAACTGTAGTTTCTGAGCTGTTCCTCTCAAGTGCCCTGCTCTTTCATGTAGTGTTTCTGCTGTTCCTCTTAGGGGATCATTCGAATATCCATGGCAGAACTGTGGTTGCAGAAACTTGCCGTCTAGATCTGGATGCTGAGCAGGTTAGTAGTTAACTCCTTAAGAAGTTACTAGGTACTGAAGGTATTAAGGTTCTTAGGTTGTTAAGCTTTTTTGTAACAGTATTAACTCTATATTAGATACTATACAGGACTGATTGTACACGTTTCTCCTGTCAACACCAGTGTCAGCTTGGCATGCTTGTAGAAGGTACTTTATGCTTTAGGTGGACATTTAATTACCAAAATTACATATGAGGTGGCATTATCTCCTATAATGTGTTACTGCAATGTACAATAACAGTAAAAAGCAAAGAAAGTAAAGCACACTGATGTGACTTTAGTTAGCTGCCAAATATCAAAATCAAATATTTATCACATTTTATAAAAAAAATCTAAAATGCAATATACCTCTGACAGCTGGTTCCATTTAGAAACCGCACAAGTTAAATGCTGCCTCTCCTTGCTTAGTTCTTGCCTTGAGCAGGACTAACTGATTAGTTCCTATGGACCTAAGATTTCGACCAGGCTGAGTAGTTCTGCAGCATGTCAGATAGATACACACAGAGAGATTCCTGAGCTTTGCGCCTCTCCTGTGTTCAGGACTCGGGGAGTGATGGAGAGTCTCAGACCTTACTGCAGCCTGTATGTAAGAAGGCCCAGAGAGAAGAGTGTCCTAGTGTGTGAGTACTGTGCAAACACACACCAACAAGCAGTGAAGTAATGGTGACTTTCCAATGTTGCCTGTACTTTGCTGTATTTTCCTCATTTTCAGTGTAAATTGAGCAGTGCTAAAGACACGTGGACCCTCCAACACATACACACACACACACACACACACACATGCACACACACAGCTACAAAAACTATGCCCTTAAACTTGAACTTTCTCTGAGCAACCTAGCGAGTGGACGCTAACCTAGCAAACATGGCCTACAGGATTATTGTCAAATATCAGCATTAGAGCACTGAACATGTAAGGTTAATTTTCTCCCCTCCCCACAAACATTTTAATCACGCAAATATTATTTTACATTATATTTCCTAGGGCTTCAAATATGATGTGACAAACTGCCATGCTGATGATTCAGTTTTCCTGTCTTTTCTGCGCTAGTTCATCTACAGGAAGGAACATGAGTGTCCCAGTGGCTGAAGCGTCCAGCTCCCCGTCATTTCTGAGTCGAGTGTCTCCATCTAATGCTCGTCTGGTGCTTGAGGACCAGGATATGATGAAGAACCACAAAGGGCCCTCGTCTTCACAGCAATGGCCCGGCAAGGTGTTTGAGCACATTAGCTTCCACCTAAGAGCCACCATGACACATCGGTTCAGCGTTATTTGTGTCACAAATGTTTTTTATGAGAATAAAAATAATTTTCAAGGGACCATGTGAAAGGAGGAGCCAGGTGCCAGACGAAGGCAGGTCGCAAAGTCGTCTTCCGCAAAGTCTTCCTCCGCGCAGGAGTCCTCCGCCAAGCCAGGCTTGCAGCCCTTACGGTACGTTCAGAGCTCGGACGAACGCTGTGGTTTTTACGGCGGGTTTGTAACACTGTAATGCTGCAGCACGAGGGGGTGGTTTTGGTTTTCAGGAAACTGATAGTTTGAATTTTTTTATTTTATGGTTTCAAACGAGCTGTGTTTTGCGCGTGTGTTTTACAGGGGTAATTTCATGAGACAGCAACGTATTAGAAGGCAAATTATTTTGACTGTTTCCCCTGTATTTTAGACCAGAGCTGGAGTGTGGATCCTGGAGCAGCACTATCACAGTATGACGCAAACAGCCCCCCTCATTCTGAGGTAATCTTATTCTCAGCTTTATAGTCTTCAAAACTCGAAACAAGACAGAAAACATGCCTTTCTTTATTGATCGATTGTTTGGTTGCTTTATATCCAGCCCAAAGTACAGCCGGCAGGAACCGTGGACATGGACTATACGTTTGTGAGCCACAGTCTGCTGCTACGGAGCCGGAAACAGACTGGACTCGATAAACTGAACAACACGACAGGTAACAGCAGTTCAGTTAGCGTTTTTCTAAAGCTTTCATCCAGACCCAAGATTATGATGTCTCCTTTAATAGCTTTGGGGCATTTAAAACCTGCCAGTATTGTATCCAGCATGTAAAAATCTATATATTAAAGGCACTGTATTTCCCTTATATTATCCATTCCTTTCTTACTGCCTTAATCCAAAGTTTAAGGCGTCCCTTTCCAAAAGTGGATTATGTTCATCCTACAAAATAACGTGAAATCTTTTAACGTGTTTAAACAAGTCAGCAAGACCATTTTGAAATTAAGTATGTCAAATGTGTTTAACCAGCACCACATGGTGGTTTGATCTCAGGAGCTTCTACCTTGGTCTTGCAGGGATAGGGCTGAAGGCCAACGACAGCCTGACAAACATCTTTGATACCACTGGGGATGGAGAGTACGAGTCTTGCCCTCCGGATGAGAAGTCCGCCCAGGAGCAGGTTCATGGGGACGAACCAGAGGAGGAAGAGCAGGGCGAGGAAAAGGAGCAGGAGCCGGAAGAAGAAGATGAACAAATGGAGGAGGCAGGTTTAATGGAAGGTAAAGACTTGCCTATGAGAATCATGGGGTGGAATGTTTCTTATAAGAAAAAGTCTGAAACATAAAAGTAAACTACTACTGTAATTTGAGACTTAAGATTTGTTTTTCTCCATGCAGAAGACTTTTACAGACCTTCAACACAAGCCAGAGTCGGACCCACTGGAGACGTCGCTGAGAAGTTAGATCTACTTCTAGTTAATGCTGTTAACACTGCAGATGCAGCTTCTAGTCAACACTGTTCAGTTACAGCTGTCCAAAGCAATTCATTCTTTTATGCTGTATTGTGTGACACCAGATCTGTAGCTTGTGTGGAAGTTGTACGCAAGAAAGACGAGCGGCGAAAACTTCACGGCCACACGTGCAAAGAGTGTGAGATTGTAAGCTTGATCTCAGCGTCTCTCAACATCATTACCTCATATGCTGTTAACCGTTTGAAATATTTTGCACGGTAGAGATTATGATCTGTATTAATACACAATTCATGGAATGTTAATTGACTAATGGAATGTTAATTACTATAATTACTGTATGTTGCTCCATATTTGTGTCAGTATTATGCAGACCTGCCGGTGGCAGAGAGACAGAAGAAACTGACGTCCTGCTCTCGCCATCGTTACCGCCACATTCCCCCTTCCACTCCAGAGAACTTCTGGGAGGTGGGCTTCCCTTCCACTCAAACCTGCATGGAGAGAGGTTTGCACACACACACTGCCCGCCCTCATTACCAACAGGCCACCATCTAATTTAATTTTAATTTAAATTAATTTTAGATACGCTGCACCCTTTTAACTGCTGTATGCATCTTGCCTGCACTCATTAGCGCCTACAGGACACAAGGACTTTTATCTCCTTGACTTTTCTCTAGTCATCGCGGTTTTCCACTTCACTCGAGTGGAATTCCAGCATGGACGTTAACTTGGTCACTTAATGATCGTAATCTGTTTGCTGATGCAATTGCTGGAGGCAGAAACTGCAGAGCTAAATGGGCAACATCATACCATCCAAAGCTCAGTGAGAATGAGTCCCTTTATGATCATGATTTAAAAAGTAGTATCGCAGCACCATCTAATGTTAAGACTGGGGGAAAAAAATAAAACATTTTGCCCCCAGAAGATCAGAAGACACCCTGCCCACCTCCACGGACACACAAGCAGTTGGAAACAGTTATAAAACCGAGCTTCTTAAATTATGATGGTTCCCCAAACGGAGACACCCATGTATGGCACAATACTTATATTTTTTTCCCCTATGAGAATGTTGAGGTTTCCAATGAGCTGTTAGGTCATGCAGATTACCCGCTAACGTCTCTCTTTCAAGTGCAACGAGCTTTTGAAAACCTAATGGTATCGCTATGTTTTAACAGGATATATCAAAGAAGATGACCAAGTGGATCCACGGATGAGGAGAAGAAGACCTTACCTTGCAATGTTCTCACCAAAGGCTAAAGCACCAAAGATTTAAAATGACCTCTTTGTGCCTTCTGTATGGATGATGAACACTATGGCTTTGCAGGTTGTGGAAAAGGTCACGAAAATACTGTACAGATGTATTTAATACTTGTAGCAAAATGATTGAGATTGTAATAAAAAAGCATTTACTTGGTTTTCTTTGCATGATTTATGTTTAGCACAAACAGCCATGTTTATATTTACTCATTTTAGAACATATGTAGGTGTGAATTATACAAAAGAATGTCTGTTCATGTGTTCATGCAATGCATGAATGACTTTTAAAAAGATTGCAAATTTGACTGTATTGCAAGTCATAAGCCAGTGACTATAAGCACAAGTTCATGTGGAAATTGATGATCCTCTACATTCAGTGATGTGGATCCATTTTTAATAGTTCAGTTTACGATCAATGCATTCTAACAAGGGCTTTTCATTTATTAATGATTCTGTTAGGAAAATATTACAAACAGGTAATTTTGCATATATATCTAAAGCCAGTTTTAAGAGTAAGGCATATACCATCCTCAGACAGCTGCAAAAATGGTCACTGCATTGCTACACAGGATGTAAATATTCAGCAAAAATGCATTTGCCTTCCAGACTTTGGAGTCTTAGAACCTCAGCGCTTCTCATAGTTAAGCTGGACAGTTCACTTTGGTGTGCATATGGTACATTAATCAGGCTTTGGGAATGTGTGTGTGTGCTACACCTTCTTGTATTAGTTTGTGTGTAAGTTATGCAAAGGAAAAAACAACACTGCAATGTGAAGTGCACTGTGCATACTTATTTTCAGTAAAGTTACTTCTAAAAATCTAAATAAAAAAATAATAGGTCTTAACTAAGTTACAAAAGTCCAACATAATCTACTTTCCCGGGACAAATCTTCCTACAGATTTATCCACGGCAATTATTTTCAGCACAAACACAAAAATAAAATGAGGGAGAACTGTGAACACTTAAAGCACTCAGAATTCAAGTAGAGATTTCAGCAGAGCTGTGAATGACTAAACATTACAGAGGTACAATAATCCACAGTGCTATAATAATGGACAGAGGACAGGCTTTTTACCTTATTACCTAACATACAAACTCTACGTTTGACCATAGGTCCTGCCTGAAGTAAACTTCTTCGTAGTACATCACCTAGTTGGAATGTCTATTTTTTACACACTTGCTCGTAATTTCAGAGATACTGTTATACTGGTCATGCCACCAGATATTTTACCCACATTTTGATATGCCTTTTACAGTTTCACCAAGTAAAAATTATTGCTTGCTCCTCTGATCTGTCCGAGTCATAGATTTTGCGAGAGAGGTTTCTCTGGACGGTGGGGGAAAAAATCCTGAATCCTGAAAGTGGATGTTTTGGGACAGTGAACAGTTTGAGAGAGGAATGGTAGCTGCAGTGCGTCTGAAGCCCTGACAGACGTCTGACAGACTCCCTGTGTTTACCACTGTGCTCTTTTACCACTTACTGCATCTGAATTCTGTCTGAGTTTACTGACATCACTTCCCCAGCATGGTTTGTAAGGATACTGCAGAGAAAGAGGTGAGAAGTACAGTTTTTGGTCGTCTGTATTGTGGAGCTTTGTATTGTGTATTATTATTATTATTCCCGTTGGTACACTGCTTTCCCATGCCCCAATTTATACTTAAAATTACTTTCTAGCATTTCCCCAAGAAATGAACCCATGTCAACTCACCAAAACAGCGTTACGGAACTGAGCTCTATGCTGAATATTAAGACGGACAGAGCAGAGGCCACTATCTGTACGTGGGATTGAAGATTTATAAGCAAAAACTCAGTTATTTCAATGAGCTAATGGATTTCTCTCACATTCTGAGATGTGAATCAGGAGTATTTTTAAACTTTGATATGCACTACATAGCACTACATAGAAAGACAGTGTTATAAGATGGTAAAATAGGTGAAATCCTGAAATCCACATTCATCTTATTCATCTCCTAACATCTCACGAGCAAGTATGAAAGGACAATGAGAAGTATAGTTTCATAACTACAAGTTCTATTACAACATTAGAATGATGTATCTGACCTTGGCCAGGAAGAAGCAGACGGCACAGTGTGTCAGAGACAGATGACTCTTCAACTTCACTGAGGCCAACGTCAGAGAAAATCCGAATAGAGCACTAGAGACAGGAACACACACCTCAACAACACATCACAAACACTAGAGAGAAGAACACACACCGCAACAACATCTCACAAACACTAGAGACGAGAACACACACCCCAACAACACGTCTCGTGCCATTCACCCTATTTATGTTTTTCCAAAGACTGGCGATTATACACTGAAGATGCTGCAAAGACGTATGCCACCAAAGTCAGTGGTGAGTTATTCTCACCTGGCTAATACGCCGCTGTGGAACTGATGGGACATGAGGAAGGGGAACTCTAAGGCACTGTAAAGATCACCTGAGGAAAAGCAACACAGAGATAACCAACTGAAAATAATAAAGATTATAGTGAATATTCCCCACACTGAAATCTATTTCTCTCCTTTCATCTCATTTTCTTTATTACTTTTCATTGTATTTCACTTCTATTTCGAGGTGTGATTTGCACATATTCTTCACCAGTAGTGTCTCCCCCTCTCTGGGACAGATTAATATGTCCCACGGCCCTCACAGCATGAAACAAACCTATTTAATCCCAACCCACTGATAAGAGCATTGCGGGATTACCTGTTGGATGAGCAGCAGAAACTAACAGCAGCATGCTAAAAAGACATCAGTTTAAAATGGTTGAAAAGTGGATATCAAATGAACAAAGCGATAACAAAAATATAAAGCACTTAATTTACCTGACTACGTAGTTGATGAACTGTTGCTCAGCATCACTGCAATAAAGAAGACAACACTTCTAGAATTTATTTTTATTATTGAACTGTGAAAGTTCTCTGCTACATAATTCAGGAATCAGAATCCCTTTCTCCATGTACATTTTCTAGTTTAATATTTAGCAGAAAGAGAAATTCAAATAAATATTTATAAAAGAGGAAGAATAACTGGGTAAAAGCTAGGCATGCATCTCAACAATCAAATGTGTATTTGTATTGAATACGATCACATTTGTATTGTATTCAAAATGTATTTGAGTGTATTTGAGTTCTGATATAAGTGACCTCAGATGGCTAGACTTTGAACTCCTCTGGAACACTCTGTATGCCCCTAAAACACATAAAGTAAATTAAACATGAATACACTACTATGTGTTATTCATGGTGTATAAAAATTCCAGTAACCCTAGTAACCCCAGTAATCCCAGTAATCCCAGTAATCCCAGAGATGGCACGGTAATCTCATCCATCTCTGCTATTGTCATAATTATTCAAATACATTGCCTTTGTTTGGAATAGGGTGTTGTAGTGTGTTGTGTTGGTGCTGGATGCTCATAAATATACACTTATAAGTACTGTAATTATTTTCCAGCCCCAATAACACAGACCATTTTCTTCATTAGAAAGAAGGCAAGTTACTTATTGCATATAAAAAGATGACATGAACACTATTTGAATGTATAGCATTATGCCTTACACTATATTGTAAGCATAGTTCTACAGTATGCTCTATGCTGTATGTTCTACAGTATATTCAGCATGTGTTATTTAAGACTTTTAAAAAAAATGTAGAAGGATCCATCGTTTAAATTAGGTGTTCCAATGGAATAAAAATAGATAAACGCACCAACACAGAAAAGGTGGATGATAGCCCATATGTAGCCTTCTGGTCCAAACTAAAAAGGGGACAGAGTCATATTTTACAAAAAGTGGAACTAAAATATTTCTCCCTATATGATAAATAAATGAAACGAGAGTCTCTCCCTGACAAACAGTATAGGAAAATATCACCCAGTCTGTTTATGTCATAATTGAATGTTTCATGGTGAATTTGCTGTGTTTGGGCTTTTTTAATCCTATTCTGTTATTTGTTGCCTGATTCACACTCATTTCCTGAATGCAAATAATGGTTGATAAAGCACATACAGTGCTAAGGTGAGGTTATTCGTGGAGGCAGGGTGGTGCTTTAACTTCTTTAATAAACAAATTAGACATTCCACCAGGGGTTCCTTTATCTAATGTGACCTAATTATTTAATATTTATTATTGTTTGAAAATATGATAAAAATTCATTGTGACAAACGTGAGATAAATTAAGAAACCCCAAGGGATGATACTTCAGCTTACCATACCTGTAAAGAGTCTGTGCATGTTTGCATGTGTGTGAGACAAACAAAGAGATTTTACCTCAGGATTGTGCAAAACAAGGGTGACTGCTGACAGCAACATCATATTTTCACTACGGACAAAACACACATGAAAAAATCAATCAATCAATCAATCAATCACTGATAATCTCAATTCTCGATATAAATACAGTTATAAGATGTCTATGGGCAAAATTATACTCAAGAGTGTCTAAAATGTTATGTTTTGTATTGTTTCAGTTTACAATCTATTTGACATTCATTTAAGATATCCATTTATCTAAATATTACAATATTAAAATGTATCTAAATATCTAAATCATTTTGGTTTTTGAATAGAAAGGTTTACACTTCCAAAATTTTGAAATACATACGTCATCAAACTGAGAATGTTGTATCTGTGTCCTTATGGTTATATTGATACTGTAAGTCTGGGAAACTGTCAGACCTTTGCTAGCTAGACCTTAGCGAACATGACATAGTGCTATTAGCTGAGGGGATCCTATATCTCCAAAAGAGAATCATGCAAGGTCTTCTGTGGATATGAGAAGGACACAGGAATGCTTAAATACACACCTGCATATCTTCATCCATGATGATCTCTTTACAAAGCAAAAAGATAAAAACAAAGTGATTTCTGAGTAATTAAATTAGCAACACTATATTGCAAATAATACTGTTTAAAAACAGGTAACCAGAAATTCTTTAACAGTTTTGAGTGAACTGAAGTCAAATACAGACCAGACTATTATCCTGTTAACTTCAACAAATGTCATTAAAAGCAGCCAAGATGCTTGCTTTTTTACGTTTTAAGTGTTTTTACACTAAAATTTACAGTGTAGATAAACGTTATTAAATAAACAATGTGCATGCTCACCTCTCTTTGGGTAAGCTTAATGATGAGAAAGAAGACCACCTCAGACACATTTTGTAACACGAAAAAGAACGGGATTGGCTAGCCACAACAAAAACAGACATTCATAATTAGTCTATGTTGTACACCAACATTCCGCTGTCATCATCCTTACATTAAGCTACAGACATACCAGGACGGACAAGGCTTTGGATCCAGCATAAATATTCCCCATGAAAAGTACTGACCCTGGGAGCCAGTTTACAGCCACAGATCTAAAGGACAAATATATTTTATTATAATTGTACTTTTAAACCATAGTCACAATGAACTGGCAAACTAAATTTTAAGATGTAACCTGGGAAAACCATTTATCTCCACCCATCCCAGTTTCGCAGTCACCCATAGCAGAAGTGTACCAATGGACGTCTGCCACCTGGGAAGAAAGGAATACAAATACTGACAGGCAACTGACAGGTAATTGACAGGCAACTGACAGGTAACTGACAGGCAAGTAATGTATTCCATTGTTTCTGGATTCGTTTCAGGCATAAATCAGGTGTGACAGAGCAGAGAAATGGGTGGGAAAAAATGCAAAGATTTTGACCTACTATGCAATTGCACATTCAGGATTCAAGCTGCAAGCAAATTAACATTATAGGAGCAGTAGAACCTGAATGAACCAGGTGCGCTATAGAACTAAACTCTGCAGGATAGGATTTATGCACCCCAACTGGACGATAAAGGCATAAATTATACTTACCCCTGAAAAAGGGTAGGATATGTAAACTTCAGGACAGACAGGACATACTGAGGGAAAAATATTGTTTGACGTAATAAAGTACAAATCATGCAAAAAGTCCCATTACAGACGACTAAAAATACGAAGAATGTCACCACTGACGGAAATAAATAAAAACAGGCTTGTGGTCTAAACAGAATATAGACTAACCAATTTTTAATGCTCAAATTAAGTATTTCTGATTGAACACTTTTCCAAATATGTCACAGATTGAGGTATGAGAAGGTATGAAGAAATGAGGGGAAAGGTAATTTCTCACCTTGTTTGTAAAATAAGATACAACAAAAAAGATGCAAAATACAAGACCAAGACTCGCTCGCGCTAAATTCATCTGCTGGGGAGCCTATATTTGGAAATTATTAGTATGAACCGTTGAGTATCAACTACTGCTAACACCACAAAACTTTGACAGAAAAAAATAACAATACTTCCTAGGTCCAGTGCACAAGCTTGTGACACGTAGTTGCACGTATATACCATAGATATCCTTTCTTCTAACTGTCTAGATGTAGCTTGAAATGTAGCAACATTGGTTCTGCACTCAACATTAACAGAAAATCTAGATGTAAAAAGTTAATCAATTCATGGTTTTAATTAATATTAATATTATCAAATTGATATCAAATATACTACATATTACCAAAAGCGTGCAAAGACTTTTGTTTTGGAGAGCGTCTTCCCTTCCTCTTCCGCTACGAGAGATACCTCGAATAAGGTTGGTAAACTATCACATACATTTTTGAACGAGCAGTAATCTACTTTGTCACGTTTTAAGATATATTATAGTCTATAATGTCACAACAGATAAACAAGCGTAGTTATCTAGGCTGTACTGTGCGACGTGACATAAATGTGTGGAGTCTGTTATTGAAGATCTCCGTTAACGCTCTGACGAGATAACGTAGCTCGCGAGGTTAGCTAGCCGGCTAGCGTCAGGCGAGCTGTTTGTGGACCAAACTTTTACTGGATCTGGGTTTTTTCTCTCCCCAATTAGCTTTACGTTGAACGTCTTTTATCTGGACATCCACGTCTTTCTCCGTCGAGTCATCTGTAACCTGACAAACATGGATCAAGTATCCGCGAAAGAAGTAAAGGTAAATAATACCAACCTAATCAACCCCGACGCTAACACTGGCGAGCCAGCCAACCTCTGATATGACAGACCGAGGCCTAAAGACGCCTGAACGGCTCATTAAACAACACAGTTGGCAAGAGTAAACGGCTACTTAGCTAACTGATGTGTAATAAGATCATCGGTAATGGGTTTCAGGAATGAAGGCACTTAAGGAACTATATACAATTTATTCCCAACATACGTCGCAAACGTACTGAAAGAGTAAAACAAAATTTTAAGCCATGCTTGTAATGAGAATCCCCGTTCATAAATAACTGTGACATTTAAGCACGAACACGAGCAGTTCAGAAATAACCGACACGGCATGAAAACACGTTGCTTTTGCAACTGAATTTAAACATAAGGTATAAAGTTAGATTGTCATCTTGACAATCACCTACTGTTAATGGATGTTCAAAAATAAAATGTTATAATAAAAATTTGCATTTTAATGTATCACGCTTCTCACATTAAGCTTTAGTCTTTTAATCTGTTATTATATTAGAGATCATAAACCTATCACTGAAAGCATTTTTGTAATCGTAATAATACATGTTTAATGTTCTTTCAGCTTTAGGAGAGTCTGTATATACTGTATATAATCATAGTCAAGATCATTTAGACCACAGTCTCTGGTCCTGGCTTCCCACCTCCAAGCAGTGTTTAGTTCCACCCATATTGACACACCTGGCTCAGGTAGTAAGAAGCTACTAGGCTTGTTTGAGGAGAACTGGCGGTCGACGAGAATAACTGTTTGCAATCAGGGTTCATTGAGGTAACTATTTAGGACTTCATAAACAGCGTTGGTTTTGTGTTTGAATACACAGCAAACCAAATTTACACTGACAGAGTTTCCTAGTCTTGTTATGGACATTGTTCGACCAGTACTCATTTAGAGTCATGGCAGATAGAATTACTAAGGATTGGGGTGAGAAACACTGATTTACATGATGTTGAGTGATGGAATTTTTTTTTTTCATTCTTGATAATTCTTAGAAGTCACCCTAGAAGCCAAAAGTCACTCACAACAATGATTGGATGAACGGTTAGACGTAGCCACATGAAATGAATGATTTAGTAATTTGTAACTTAATATTTAAATTCAGCTAATTTTTAAAAACCAAAGTCTGTTTATTGATTTTTATAAAATATTATAAAAACAACATATTTATATTACTAATTATTATATTAAATGCATATTTAATTGTACAATGCAGTACAATTTAATTGTCCACAAAATCGTTTTCCGAACTGTTCTCCTGTTCAGAGCCCTTGGGGGACTCTGAGTGTGGCGGAGGCTCCTTGCTCCCTGACGGACGTGATGAGCGAACAGCTAGCCAAGCAACTGCAAGAGGACTGCGATTCCTTCTCCGCCTCTCCTGAGTAAGTCCAAGACCCCTTTAAGCCTAAGACCTGTTACTGGTATATCTTGCTGTAGAAGTGGGTGATGTTTGTGGTGATGTCAGAGGAACTTTCCATATGCAGAGACTAACTTTCATATGTATCCAGCTTTCTAAGTAGTGTGGATTGTTGTGTTGTGTGTGGTGTCAGTGTGGACCCAGGCCTGGGGGCCTTCCAGCAGGATGTAGATACATCCAGTGACCTGATGCTGGCACAGATGCTTCAGATGCAGTTTGATCGAGAGTTTGACACACAGCTGCGCAGAGAAGAGAAAAAATTCAATGGCGAGAGCAAAGGTAAGTCTCTCCTCACTCTATCCGAATCTTGCTGAATCTGTGTAATGGTGCTTTCTCCATGTTATCCATTAACTCACTGATCATATGGAACAGTGAGCAACTATATCATAGAAGGATATTCATTACTGGAGTCAAAGGCATGCTCAACCTGCCTAGCAGATTAGTTTGAAGTACAGAGTTCACCATTGTATCTACAGAAAAGTAATGTCCTTTGTCTGGATTTTGGCCTACGCCCAGCTCACTATCAAGTATTGAATACTTTTGTGCAAACATATGTACACACAAGTTCGTGCTCTCATTCCAACAGTGTCGATTTCCTTTGAAAACTACCGCATGGTTCACCCGTTTGAGGACAGCGACAGCTCTGAGGATGAAGTAGACTGGCAAGACACCCGCCATGACCCTTATCGCCCTGGTGAGTGAAGCTGCGACTTGTGGCATACTTATTTATGTATGTATTCATTTATTGGAGGTCACTTGTTTAGCTTAAGTTTCTTAATGTTTTTGCTCCATTTTGAATCGTACATTAGACACCTTGTATATTCCTTCTTTTTGTCTGTTTTGTTGTGGATTTTCATTGTGTCTTAGTGACATGGGAGAAACTATCACAAACTTCATGTGTTAAACTATCACAACCCGTACAAGGATGTTTTATTCTTTATTTCCAATTACTAGTCCACATTGTCACACTAAAGTATAACTATGTTCTACACTGTCTATGATAGTGAAGAGAGTTCAATTACATCGAGTAATCTTCCTTTTGAGAAGTCGAATGCTGGTTGTGCTTCGTGTTTTGTCTATTGAACAGAAAAGCCAACCATAACCCCAAAGAAGGGCTTTGTAGGGAAGGGCAAGAACATCACCACCAAACACGATGAGGAAGTCTGTGGGCGGAAGAACACTGCACGCATGGACAATGTAACCCATGTTTAATCATACGCTTATGCCTTAGCGTATTGGGCAAAAACCATCCTTTAGATTACATTTAAAAGCCTTTTGAAATTGATTTTGACAGTTTTTTTTTTTTGAGCGGTCTGTTTTGTTTTGTTTTTTTTGTTTACTTTTATAAATGCGTGTTGAGTTTTCATCTTCCTGTTTGTTGTCCTTTTCTCCATCTCCCCTCCTCAAACGGGAACGGTCCTTTGAAACCCCGTGCCACAGTTTGCCCCGGAGGTGCTCGTTGGTGATGGCATCAGCATGGATCTGAAGCTGTCCAATCACGTGTACAACGCTCTGAAGCGCCACTGTCAGACCGAGCAGCGGCGTAGCGCCCGACTGCACGAGAAGAAGGAGCACTCGACGGCCGTGAGTCCGCCTACCTCGTCTTTGGAAGGAAACTACTGAGGCTGCCCTAACGCGAAGGGTCTATGGCTGCTTTTTTTAAATGACGCTTTTCAATTTCACTCAGTTTATTGTTTAATTATGGCTGCCCCCTTCCATGTGGCATGATCAGGTTTGATGATGAAGCACAAGGAAACGCATCAGAACTTTTACACCTCTGCCAGCCTTGGCTGAAATTTAAGGGTTTTCTCTAGGTGTGTCGTCATGGCAGCGTCTTGGTAGGCTTGGGAGCCTCTATTTGGACCAACTGGGTGGATAAATATTAAAAGCACAAAAGAAATGGATCAAAATTCTAGTCTGTTTGTAAAGTGCATTGTACAACAGGTTTTGTCACAAAGCAGCTTTACAGAAGTCAGCTTTACAGAGAATGTGGGTCCAAGCCCCTAATGAGCAAGCCGGAGGTGACGGTGGCAAGGAAAAACTCCCTAAGAGCATGAGGAAGAAACCTTGAGAGGAACCATGACTCAGAAAGAGAGCCCATATAAGAAACTAACTAACTCGGAATGAATAAAACCGAATTTTTGCAATAAAATAATAATAGAAAGTTAAGACCTAACTAATGAAATATACAACAACGGATTACTCAGGAATATTCAACTCAATCACTGGAAACATCAGTAATTCTGCTAAGAGCCTGCCCAGAAAAATTTTAATTATTCGTGACAATGAGCAAACCAAAGACATGCAAATGAGGCATTCTCCTCAATTCTAAATGTAATTTTAAATATTTTGCGATTGATTCCTTTTTCAGGAACAAGCTGTTGATTCCAGGACCAGACTGCTGATGTACAAAATGGTGAATGCAGGAATCCTGGAGAATATTAATGGCTGTATCAGCACAGGGAAAGAGTCTGTGGTGTTCCATGCTGATGGAGGGAGGTGAGTTGTGTACGTCTGTGCTGTATAGTCTGAACACTCAATGTGAGCAGTGTAGTGTGACTTCAAGCTTCTACTTCACCTCTGTCCCCCGTGACTCCATTTATGTCAGTTTTTAATCAGCTTTTAACATTTTATGCCCATTGTACTAATATAAACCTTTCTACATTTCATATGTATTTAAATAAATTCTCATGCAGAACATCAGCACATACAGACCCAGAAGCATATAGGAGGCACTTCTCCCTTTAACGAGCCAACTAAAAAACACTTCTGATCTGATATTCTTTTGATCATAAGAGCTCCAAACACAAGGACCTAGCAACTTTTTTAAGGCTTCTCCATCACCATCTCTAGCTCCCAGGAGATGGTGGTTCCAGAAGAGTGTGTGCTCAAGGTCTTCAAGACAACTTTGAATGAATTCAAGAACCGGGACAAATACATCAAGGATGACTATCGCTTCAGAGACCGATTCAGCAAGCTGAATCCTCGCAAGATCATCCGTCTGTGGGCTGAGAAGGAGATGCACAACCTGACGAGGTAGTTTTCAAGGACCTGATATTTTACACTATTTTAAACTGGTTATCTTTGGCTCACTATGTTGGATTTATTTTTTTACTTTTTATTGTTGTGGTTGAATATGTACTGTTGCTAATGTATATAATGTAATATATCTTGTATATACTGTGAATTTAAGTTGATTCTCTTAACATTTAATAAATCTCTTTCTCTCTCTAACACACACACACACTCTCTCTCTCTCTCTCTTTCACTTTCATTCACTCTCACTCACTCACTCACACACACACACCCAGAATGAAGAAGGCTGGGATTCCTTGTCCAGAAGTAGTGATTCTGAAGAAGCACATCCTAGTGATGTCATTTATAGGTCAGAACCAAGTGCCTGCCCCCAAACTAAAGGAAGTGATGCTGGGCTCAGACGACATGAAGAAGGCATACTACCAAGTGCTGCAGGTCTGCTTAGCTCTTCTGTTCAGTACAAGCAGATTGGCTAGAGTGTGTTCTGTATCCGATTACTTTCCTGTTCCTGTAGGTCTTGCTTGTCGGCGATTGGTCAACTTTGATTTACTGCCAGGTCGTTTAACTTGGCTTGCCTGGCATGGAAGTAGTACAGTCCTAAAACTGTTCAAGTAGATGGCCACAAATAACACTCAATTAACAAGAATACGTGTCCTTAAATATCCAGAAAGAAATCCCATAATTAGTTTGCAAGGCTTTGTGAAATAAGAAATGTTGGTGTATTCTTTTTAAACAAAATAAAAGCTGTTGTTTCTCTCTCTCCATTTCCCCCGTAGATGATGAAACAGCTGTTTCAAGAGTGCAACTTGGTTCATGCTGACCTGAGTGAATATAACATGCTCTGGCATGATGGACAGGTGAGGTTCTAACACTTCCCAGCCTCAAGGTAGCAGATCTAGAGTGTGTACTCCTGGGGCCTGCTTCATATGTGCAGAGAGTGGATGGGTGTAATTACTAACATTTGTAAAACTGGGATCCTAAACACTGAATCTACAACCTATTTAACTGCATACGTGTATGCATGTCATGGCTAGCTCTGCCCTTACTTGACGTGAGAGGCATAATCTTTCAGATTTGTGTGAAATGTGCCATTTTTAATTCTGCTGTTTTGCCATCCCACTGTTCTGTCTTTGCATCACGAAAATAAAGCTCTTAAGATAGAAGTCGTTTATTTAAAATGTGTTTGGTTTGTTTGTGTGTTTTGTAATCATCGTACATGTTTTTTTCCCCTCCTCTGTAGGTGTGGTTAATCGACGTGAGTCAGTCTGTTGAACCAACTCACCCTCATGGTCTGGAGTTTCTGTTCCGGGACTGCAGGAATGTGTCTACAGTAAGTGTCTGTGAGGAACACTGAGGCCTACAGGCACACAATCTCCACCCCGGGGCCTACAGGTGGTAAACACGAGCCCCTGACCACCCAATCAAAAAAGCCAGTTTTGCATATTTTCTACAAGGCTCTCCTACTGAATTGATCTATATGTTTGTGACTTTTGTGCCATAGAAATAGCTGTGGATGTCCCTCTCATTAGCTGTGTTTATTATGAAAAGCTGTACTGGATGGCTGCTGTGACCTAATTGGCCCTTTCCGTCTTGATCCCAGTTCTTCCAGAAAGCTGGTGTGGCAGAGGCGATGAGTGTACACGAACTCTTCAACACTGTGTCTGGACTCCAGATCAGCAGTGACAGTGAGGCTGACTTCTTAGCACAGGTAAGAATCCTTCACCATCGAGCTGTCCCGTTATATTAAGATATATATTGTGAAAGATAGACAAACATAAAGCTTCTACTCAAAGAAGTACTTTAAATAAGTTTCTAACCTTCAGACGTCAGGTGTTGTGATTCTTGGGATCAAAATGACCAGCACAACGGCTAGTGAAGGTGTTTCCATATAAAAGAAAAGAAAAAAAAACTGCCGTGGGTTCTTTACAAGGCCCTGAAAAGATGTCTCCTAAGATCTTAGGAGAGTTGGCTGATGATGGTTCTCCCCTCACAGATCGAAGCCCTGGAGAAGAGGAACGAGGACCATGTGCAAGTGCGCAGCAAGAAAGCCACTAGCAGCATTGACGATGGCCCACCGCTGCTGGACAGTGATGACGATTAACAAGAACATAATGACCATTTGATTAACATAGTCAAATCATGGAGAGGCGGGAGGGGTAAATTACGGAGGTGCAAGAGTGCATTGCACGGTGTTCTCTGCTCACTGGCCTCTCCGGCAAACACCTTCACCTCCTTCTGGTGCTGTCAGGTTGGCTTGAAATTGCAAATGCAAGATTTACTTACGTAACGAGTACATCAGTACGAGATGCTGTCATACCCTGTACAACCTGTTATTGATCGTGAGGAAGTTTTTGCAGAAGGGGCTAAAATTAAAGGGGACAAAATGATGTGTGACCGACACTAGAACGTGATTAGCAGTACAGTGCTGGTGTATTTCTCCATTGTTTGCAATTTCTCCATTACGTAAAATGACAATGACAAGTCAGTTTGGACAGACATGATTATGAAATGCGAGCCCACCAGTACCTGGTGAAGGCGGAAGATTCGGATCAGGGTGGGTGCATTTTTGTGGAATTGTTGTGCTGTGGATTGAGGTGTTTTATGTACTCTGGCTAGATTTGACTTCTGCGATCTTTCAAGTCGCACAATGAAGAAAATGAATTAAAGGTGAAATACACGAATGGAGTGTAATGAATGTTCAATTCAAACCTGAGTTACTCTGCAGAAAGTGCTATGTGTACTGCTCTGTACCCTGGACCCTCCATCCATCCATCCATCATCTGGCCAACACCACATGGCCAACACACACGCACGCGCACGCACACACACACCTACGGGCAATTCAGAGTGACCAATCAACCTAACACGCATGTCTTTGGACTGTGGGAGGAAACCGGAGTACCCAGAGAAAACCCACACAGGCAGAGGGGGCACATGCAAACACAAGGCAACCCAACCTTGCTATTTACAATGGAGGTCAACAGGCCAAGGTTGGATTAGCGTAGGCCTAAACTACATGGGGAAAACGTGAAAGGCACTTAGATGAAAGGCAGTAGTAGGAAGATGTAAATAAGCAGTTGAGTACAAACACAGTCCAGGTAGAAAAAGGGTAGATACCTCACCAAGTGGACACTAACGGATTGACTAGGGGTGGGTTAAATGACATTAGCATACGACAAACACTATACCTGCACTCTTAGTATATAAAAGGTAAGCCATGCCCACATGTCAATACCTGAGTCAGCTTATTAACAACGCTGCTGTCAACAATTAATGAAAATACTGAATTTATCAACTGAGAACCAAGTATACAACAAAAAAGTGAATGAGTACTCCTATTGAGCTTCCTGAGACAAAAAACTTTTTGAGAAAGTAAGAACTTAAATGTCACATGGGTGAGACATTTAATTTTAGTAACTTTATTATATAGTATTTTAGTGCAACATGTAGGCTACTAAAATGAATACAATGCTACAATGAATAAATAAACAAAATTGGACACATTTCACACGTACACATTTTGGTAGGTGATCACTCAAGGATGATATAAGCTGCAGGTGATGTGTTTTAAAGTCTAATGACAATTTAATGAAGCCTTTTCCTGTTATCCAGTAAGAGCCCTTCACAGAGACTTAAAAAGGTGCAGGATATGATTCTGTAATCTATCCTGACTTTGCTGCATGAGTGGTTAAATGGTCTTCTAGAACGTTCCATGCAGTCAGAAGTTTTCTCTTTTTGCAAACACCAGGCTAAAATGAAGAGTTTGTTGTTGCTATTTTTGTGTGTGCCTTCTCTTTGGGTAAGCGTTCAGTTTTAGATCTTGTTTAAAACTTAATCAGATTAACCTATTTTTAAAGGCTTGGGAGTCATTGAGAACTTATTTTTTCCCTAAGGCTTTAATAACTTTAGAGTTATTTATACCTCTTGAAAACATTTATTGATTCAGTGTCCCCTGAGCCAGCTGATTTGACTCATGAGGGTTTTGACAAACGTGCCATTGAATAATATATAATTAGACTGATTTACATCATGAGCCAACAAAAGGAAGTGTGTGGTGTATGTAGTACCCAAGGCTGGGTTTGCACATTACTGCTCTAATAATGCTTCCCCTCCATTTCTCTATAGGGTCAGTCACCTCTGGCACGTAAGAGGAGAATTCAATTCCATTCAATGCGACACACACACACACACACACACATATTTTGAACCAATTTTATTTCAATCAGCTCTGTTGTATAGAAATATTTTATGCCGTTTTACATTTGAATTTATACTTTAGATATGTGAATTTCTCTCTGGGATTAATAAGATGATCTATCTATTTTGCTGACTTTTGAGCTCAAAGAAACATATAATGGACTAATGTTGCCTGATGGTGGTTGTAGTGTAGTGTAGATGGTTATAATTCTGTCCCACATAAGACACTGCTACCCAACTTTGAGAGTCAAATGCTAACGTCTGACTTCCTCAGTTTGCTACTGATATCACTTGCACATTTCCAGTGATGGTTAATATACTGGGTTAATGTCTGTTGTTTTTGTTTGTTTTTTCCTCTCTCGCTCTTTCTCTGTCTAGCTGCTAATGTTGCCGTGGTCTCTGTAAAGGCTCGGACAGAGACAGAGCTGATACTGGAGTGGAATAAAGTACACAATTCCAGTTACATACTGAGATACAGTAATGGAACAGAGACTCCACTCACTGTGTCAACGGAAGGGCCTACAATGACATATACAGTCTCCTCTCTCTCTCCTGGAACTAAATACACCTTCTCTTTGTACACTGTGTTTAAAGGTCTAAAGAGCAGTGGATACAACTTCGCTGCAGTTACTAGTAAGTGAGGTGTACGTTCTTTGTGTTTTGATTGTAATAAGATCATGTGAGAACTGGTGGAAATGTTGCGTGGAATTTTTCATTCATTCTCCCTCAGGCCCTCCTAATGTCGCCAGTGTTTCTGTGAAGGCACGAACCGAGACGGCGATAACGTTTGAGTGGCGTAAACTGGGCAGCAACAATGCATACATCTATTTATTGAGGCAGAACAAGACGGAGGCATACACTCCTATGTACTGGGGTGGATCTGTAGCGTCGCAAACGGTCTCCTCTCTTGCCCCTGGGACCAAGTACAACTTCACCCTCTACACTGTATTTGGAGGAGAGAGGAGTAGTGGTTACAACTTCACTGGCATCACCTGTAAGATGAGCAGCATGTGGTGGACGTTAATGGGGCGTGGCTTTAAATGTGTAAACATATATTTTTTTTCCTTGTTTTTTAGTGCCTGTCAATGTTGCTAGAGTTAATGTAACCCAGAGGTTTGAAAACGAGTTGGTGTTGTCTTGGGTAAAGGTGAAGCACAGTAACGTCAGCTACGTTCTGAGACATCGCAACGGGACCGAGACCCCAATTATGGGTTTGGATCCAGGTTCTGTAGTGACTCATAATGTCTCATCACTTTCCCCTGGAACCAGATACAGCTTCACGCTCTATACCGTGTCTGAGGGGATCAGGAGCAGAGGCCTGAATTTTTCTTCCGTCACAGGTTTGATGAAATTAAATCTGCTTCACTTTCCCAGTGTATGTAGAGATGTTTCTGTTGAACAGTGAATGTTCAATTCTGCTCAATGCATATATGATTTGCATAAGTGTGATTTAGGCTGAAATGAACAAATATATTGGCTCTGATTTAAGTATTCAAATAGATTTGATAATCAAAGCTTTTGGGGTGATTTGAATTCAGATGTTTTTTGCTTCTTTTTTTTGTTTTGGTCTTTTCAAACCAGCCTTTTTGACTGTGACTGGGCTGTATTGTAAGTACGTGTCTGGAGGAAGAGCTCTAGTTTTGGGTTGGGACGCTCCCTCTGGAGTTTGGACAGGAGTGGAGGTGCAGGTCACAGGAAGGAGTCCTCAGTACCCAAATGGAACAAGGTTTGAAGTTCAAGATCTTCAGCCTGCCCACTGGTATGACATAACGCTGAAATTGTGCTCGGGGGATACGAGGAGTGATCCGGTCTCGATCAGCTGTCAGACTGATCCAAGAGGTGAGCTTGGCATTATGGGTTTAGATGTCGTGCTTCTTTATATTGAACATTATTGTATTGAACATTTGAAGCTTACTTTATAAAGGTATGCAGTCTGCTTCTTGTAGATTAATTGGTAAGCTGGTTCAGACAAGATTTATATTTAGAAAGGTAATTTCTATACAGCTAAATGTTGCATATCTAACTGGCCACAAAACATTGAATTAAACTTGTAATTACTTGTAATTTTAGTTTATTCTTGCATACGGTAATTCAAATAAGCAAGGTCTCAGCCTTGACATGGAGTAAATTTAGTATTAACACATCACTTAGTCCTTGGAGTTGAGATCTTCATTCTGTGACCTTTTTCGGTAATCAAATCAATTGTTTTTTTCCCCCAATTTTCCTCAGGACTAATTGCAGGGGCAGCACTGTCCGTATTGTTCATTGTTCTCCTGGTTTGTCTTGGTGTTTATATAAATCACCGACGGCAATCTGTCCTCAAGAGGTTTGTGTTTGCTTTTTATATTAATATGAAACCCAGTTTTGCTCTTATATAATATGAAATTTCCCCATCAATTTGAAGGAAGACGTGTGCATCAACTTTAACCGTATTTTAATGTGTGCAATCACTGCTGTCTTTATTGACTATCAGCTTCCATGCAATTTTGTAGAAAAACTCGGACAGATCTGAATACCAATCCCAAAGGCCTTGAAGGTGTGTGTAATGCTCCGGTCCAGGCAAAGCCGCAAGCATCTGTTCTGAAGAAGCATCTTACAAGAGGGTCAACTCGGCAAAAAAGTGCTAAGGCCTTACAGGAAAACCCTTATAGAACTCCAAGATGACACTGACACACCACAATTCCAGACCCCACTTCAGAGTAAACAGTGAGATGCTGGAGTGAATGAGCAAAGTAGGGAAATCTGAGGCCTGGTCATGAGGGGCTTGCATGGTTTTTATTCCAAATTAATGGAAGGAACAGATGTTGCAGCATAGAAAACTATCAAACGTGCAATCCATATCTTGGAAATCTAAAAATAAAATAAAAAAAATGGGGAAAGGTTTTTAATTTGTTGATATGTATATTGATTTGTGTTATTTAAAGAAAGACATGTAACCTAAAACTATTTTAGCAACATTACATTTCAATAGGACTTTGTTCATGTATTTATTACATTGACTTTTCAATAAAAGGTACTGCTTTTTAAAGGTAATGGTGAAACAACATACTTGTGTGGCTGTTGGCTCATTAACTTTTGTTTGTTAAAGGTGATCAAAATGTCTCCGTGATTAACCACCTCTCCACAGAGCGCTATGTGCATGGAGCAGAAGTCTAAGCCAGAACCTTGCAGGGGATTCTATCACTTTGAATTGTAAATTACCATTTGTATTTTTATTTTTTACCATGAGGCACTGTATTCTCAAATATAAGTGTTTGAATAACTGGGAGCTCATTTTATAGTACGAAATGACTAAAAACTACTGTATGCCCTATAGTCAAACACATGGTTTGATCAGAGAACGCTAGCAAAACGCACTACCTGACTGTCTTAACACCCGTTGTCTCCAATCGCGGCATAATATTTTAGAACAAATGCAACATTTTCTGATAACTCTCTATATTTTTTCACAAAACCTCTTCACCGGAAAACGCTGTGGTCATGTGATCATGTGGCTCACGTGACTTGCGCGGCGCCCTCTCCTGTCCCCGTGATTCACAACAGTCGCTACTGAGCTACAGCATCTGGTTCATGCTGCATGAAACAGAAGCCTTGTGCGGTATGGGCGAGGAATATTATTTACAGCTGAGCGAAAACCCTGTTCAGTTCGAAAATGCTTCGAGTGTCAACAACGTGTTTTTCGACGAGGCTAATAAACAGGTAACGAGTGGACCTGCCTTAGCTGTTTGGCTAACTCGCTAGCTACTATTCTACTGACTGACGTTTCTTTCAGTTTATTGTATTGTCTTTATCCTAGTTAGGACAACAAACCATTGCGATAACTTATTTTTACTAACTAATAAAATTTCTATTTTCCTCAAGTTTTGTCCATGTTTACATGGTTGTGGTGCACGCTTCTGGCGTTTCCGTACTTTTCTCAGTACCTTATCACCTGTTCATCTTGTTCATGGGCATTTTGATTAGGTGATTTACTTCTTTGTAACATACGCTAAATAATAATAACTACATGCTGTTGATACTGCACTATTACTGTCATTATTGCTGCAACAGTAATCTCTAACTTTAAATCTACAAGGTGTTTCCCATAATTGAACTGAAGAAAGAAGCACTTTATATCGGGCGGGTATTCAGTGAAAGTTTGGAAACGAGGTCTTTTTTAATCACCCAACATACACCTGAAGTGTGACATTTTCATGCTCTTGTAGGTGTTTGCTGTGCGTTCTGGAGGTGCCACTGGAGTTGTGGTCAAGGGCCCAGATGACAGGAGTTCAGTGGCTTTCAGGTAACAATCTTCATTTATGTAACAGTGGTTGTGCTTATTATGTATGTTATTTGTAAGGTTATGGTAAGTACATTATGCACTGGACTAAAGTTTATTTTCTTTTCTTTTTACAGCATAATTAATAATAACAATTAATTATTGGTTCACTCCCCTCATTTTAGATAAACACAAAGATTTAGTGTAAAAGTTTGTCCAGTCATTGACGCCTTGCACACAGTAACTACATCGAGGATCATTGACATAAGGAACTGTGTTCTCAGTAAATATAAACGTTGGAACAACTGGGATCACATTTTATACAACTTTGCAAAATCTCTTCTTGTTTTTTCATCTTAATTGATGCTCCAGTTTATTTCATCTTGTTTTGTACCTTTTATCTCAGAATCAGACTCGTGAGGTGACCCAGTTTAACACATTTAAACTATATTTTTTCATATGCCTGTGAAGCAATAAATTCTTGCTAGAAGCATAGAGAATAGCTGCAGATGGATGATCAACATTGTAGTCCAACAATGTCAGCATCAGTATTGGTATCGGTATCAGTATCACTAATGGTAGTACCACGTTTACTTTTTTAAAGTAGATGTTCCTAATAGATTACTTAGCTATGGGCAGACATTGTTTGGATGGACAACAAATAGAAAATAACTTTAAGGGGACATTAAAGGTATTGACAAAAGTAGTGTTGCATTACATCTATATAGAGGAAACTTGTATTACTATTGGATGATTTCTATATAGAGTTGTGTACGTAGTATAGACATGCCGATTTTTGTATGTTAAAGCAGCAATACCAAGAATGACCTGTAGGTGGCAATTCTACACCATATATGGTCATAGTATTGCAAATTAAGATAGGAGTATGGTGTTCTCTCCTCTAACAGAATCTCCATTGAGATCACCCCTGGTGCTGGATAAGTGGGCACTGGTCGGATTCAGCTCGTGCTCTCACTGTTCTGGTGGTGTAGTGGTGGTGGAACTGGGAGTTTTGTGTGCTACGAGTTTGTCTATGACTATTTTTTTTGTCAGTGAAATTTCTGAAGCCTGTACTTCTGAAAGCAGCATCAGTTCTGTCTTGTGAATGCCACATTTTCAAGCTTTTCTTCATTACCACAGCACCTTAATAAAATACTGAAATAGGCTACACATGTAAAAAATGACAAACATCAGTGACTGACCTCTTGGTCTGATCCTGGAACCTCTGATCTTCATATCTGGGTGGAATTGGGCCCAGGACTTTAGAGGAAAGAAGTCCTGTATATTGAAACGTAAAGTCTTTATAAATCTAATTTCCTTTACAGAATGGAAGACAAAGGTGAGGTGAAATGCATCAAGTTTTCCTTGGGGAACAAAATCTTAGCTGTTCAACGGAATCCAAAATCAGTGGTAAATATTTAATAAAAGTTGAGCTGTTATAATGTAAATGACAAATGACCAGTATGGAGCATGTGCTAATTGTATTTCCTTTTTTAGGACTTCATAAACTTTATCCCTGATTTTCCCCATTTGGAATTCTCTCATGAATGCAAGGTATGTCCAGAGACCGCATCGTTATAACAGGGTAAGTGTTGTAAATGCAAGAAAGCCATTATCATTGGGCCACGTGTTTGTTTTGCTCCAACAGACCAAGAATGCAAGTGTTTTGGGCTTCTGTTGGACCAACTGGAATGAAATTGTTTTCGTCACTGACCAAGGGATAGAATTTTACCAGGTACTGTGACTGCACATTTAGCTCGAAGTCATATGCGGAGTCTGGAGAAAGAAAGTGTTGACATAATATTCATTTGCTCTATTCTTTCCACAAACGTGATGATCGTTTCTGTTGTTTTGGAAGCTTGTGTTGGTATCAATGCTTGGATTCTTTGTCCAGGCGCTGCCTGATAAACGAACACTGAAGATGTTGAAGAGTCAGAGCATTAATGTCAACTGGTACATCTACTGCCCAGAGACAGCAGTTCTCCTGCTCTCCACCACAGTGCAGGGCAATGTTTTACAGCCCTTTGCCTTCAAAGTGGGTTTCATGTGGTTCTTGGTGGTAGAACATTCTAGGACCGTTTCTAATTAATACATTTCGACAACATACTAACATACTACATTTCGACAAAATCTGTTCTTCATGGTTCTGTATTAATTTGCTAATTTCTATGTTAAAAAACTTTTGCTAACAGTTAATACGGTTTCAGTAAATTTGGACGACTGTAAATAACATCCTGGAAATAAGGCGATGGTCTCAGTGTGTGCTTCCTAAGAGAGGGCTAAGAGACTGGTGATCCCACTGGTGATCCCACTGGTGATTCCTAAATAGATTTCAGCGTAGGGTTAAGCATTTACATAGGAAACTGCCAGTATGATCATATCACTTTACAGTAAAGGTGCACAGTACAGAGGTGTATAACATTCGAGTGTATGGTTTGTCTTTATCTGGTCGTCTTTAGAACGGCACGATGTCCAAGATGCCAAAGTTTGAGATTGAGCTGCCGATGGTTCCCAAGCCAGCCAAGCTTAACCTCTCTGAGCGGGACATTGCAGTAGCGACCATGTAAGTACCGTCTTTGTGGACATTTACTCTCTTATTTTAACGACAAATTTAGTGTGCACAAGAAACGTTCTGTTGGGCTGCAAAAGGCTATCAAAAGTAGGAGTGTAAAGTGGAATTTTGCTGTGATTTGTTAGTTGTCATTGTCTGCAGAATCACTGCGTTGTTTGTTTATTGTCTAGTTATGGCCAGCTTTATGTAATGTACCTCAAGCATCACTCCAGAACAACCAACAGCTCAGGAGCAGAAGTCGTTCTGTATCACCTGCCCCGGTAAGATGTTGGGGTAACCCTTGAATCTTTGAATGCATTCATATGAATGTGAATATAGCATTTTTTTTTTCATTTTTTTATTCAAAAGTTTTATTTTCCAAGATTCTTTTATTTGATATTGTGTTAATTAATCATTAGAAATTTGAATTAAAAAAGGGTACCTATTGTGCTTTATGATACCGAGTGCAATTAGCTGACCAGGTATTACATTTAATTACATCTGATAAATCTGATGCCATTCACGATGTCTTTCCAGATGACCTATGTATGTGTACTATTGATATAATTCCAAGTTATTTGTTGCTGCATAAACATTTTTATACCATACATCTTGCTTAATAAAGCTTCAGAGCTGAAAACCCTCTTTAATAGATATTTTGACCCTCATTAGGGAAAGACACACACACACAACTAGAAATCTTGTTTTCCTGTGTGACTGAGCTTCTTTTTCTGTAGAGAGGGCTCCTGTAAGAAGACCCATGTGTTGAAATTGAACACCACAGGCAAGTTTGCTTTAAATGTTGTGGATAACCTGGTTGTGGTGCACCATCAGAGTTCACAGGTGAGTTTTAGAGCTTCTGTCACTGAGCTTTATCCAGAAAAGCGAATCACATCACAGACACATGCATACTTTAAAAGAGGAGTATCATTATATGTACGGTTACCACAACGTGGGTGAAGAGTTAATGGGTGATGAGTCAGCATCTTTCTGCCCTTCCAGACCTCCATTATTTTTGACATCAAGCTGAGGGAACCGGACTGTGCGGTGAACGTCCACCAGCCTGTGCTTCCGGCACGTTCCATCCAGCCCTACACAATCCCTCTCACAGGTGCTGGATGCTGGGGAATCCCGAGCCTTGACCGTCGTCTTCACTATCTATTCACACAGCATTTCGCAGTGCGGTTTCACAGTCACGTTCGCCACTCGCGTCACTGGAAATAGGCACCCGTGTCACGTGACCTTTGCCCTTCTCCCACAGGACCTTCAGCTGCTGCTGGTCAGGCTTCGGTGCTGTGTGAGCTCTGTATCCTTGTCCTCACCTAAGACCTGGGGCTGATTGGATTGTCCATCGTTCAGGACGTCTTCTGTCCAGCACCTGTGCTGTTTTAGAATAAGACCAATGTGGCTGAGACGCACATCTGTTGTAGGGTTTAACGCTCTTACAGCAGCTTGTGAGCGCAAACATGTTTTTCTTCTTTTTTTTCTTTTTATCTATTGAAAAATTGTGTCAAATAATTTGATATGTACCATTGCTGAAAATCGCTGAACTTCCATGTTAACGTTGTGAGAACATTCTTCTGTACCCTCCTGTATTTCCTTCTCTTTCTACCTCTGTGGTGATTCCCCCTTAACATTCACTCAGACTCATCAACCTGGAGCGTCTTTCAGCCAGACGTAATTATCAGTGCAAGTGAAGGTGTGAAGCAAGTTTCTGGCTGATTTGTTGTAATGATTGTTGTAATGATCTCGGTCTCTGTTGGTTTCACAGAGTCTGCTCCCGCGTTCAGCTCGATTCTGTTTTTCTTACTCTGTACCTTTTAGGATATCTCTGGTACCTTCAGGTGAAACTCCAGCCCACCGTGAATCTCCTTCAAGACAAAGGCAAACTTATGGACTTTTTGCTGTGCAGACGTGACTGCAAAATGGTCATCCTGTCCGTCTGCTCACAAAGTACGTGAGTCGCATGGCGCCAGATGATTTAGGTTGTTTTTAAGTGCCACAGTTCTAGTTGAGGTCTCCCTTTTGTTATCATAGTTTATACCGTTTCTCCCTAAACTCGTTGAGCGTCTAAGCTTGCGCCTCAGTAGAGTCAATGTCTCTGAGTCTGGAGTGGCTAAAACACAATACCAGTGCCTTGTTCGTTTCTCTTCTGCTTTTCACAGTGCTGGTAGATGGGGAGGATAAAGGCAACTTGCCTGTGGTGGCCACCGTGTTTGACAAGCTTAACCAAGTGTATAAGGAGTACCTGGATGCTGAGCAGGCCTACAGCGCGGTAACGGATCACCCCGTAGTCCTTCTACATTCACGTTTACACGCTACCGAGCGCCAGCAAAGGTTCTGAGGACATAAACCTCAGAAATGAACTCTACATGTAAACATGAACCTGAGAGGCAGTGAGGTCGCGTCAGTCGTCCTAAATATCGTTTTTGGCGTGTGGTTTTGTTTCGGTTCTAGGCCATGGAGTCCGGGCCCAGTCGCTTCAGCAATTCATACAGAAGACCCGTTCGGACGCAAGCGGTGGTTGACCAGTCGGATATGTACACACACGTCCTCTCTGCATTTACTGAGAAGAAGGTGATTTCATTTTAACACTGTCTTCGTCTGCTCATCATATTTAACACTTTGTGCTAAGTGCCTGACTGTGGAAGTATCCTGGTGTGCAGTACCTATAGAGCAGGAAACCTCATAGTGCTGCTACTCACCAGTGGTGAACGGCTCTTCTCCAACATTGATGCACTTCCTTCCTGTTCTCAGTACTCAGTGATTATCTACATGGATCATCTTATCTAGGCTTTATTTGAAGATCGGATTACATTTAAATTCAAACACCAACACTGCACATTCATCAATAGCCAAACAGCCGTTGGTTGCCGCTACATTTTTGTCTTCGGTGTTGAGACCTTGTGGACTCCTTGACTGAACTCGCTTGTTTTATTGATTCTTTAAACAACTGATGAATGACATCATGTGTCTGTTAGCTTGGTTGTTATAGAAACCAGCATCCAAGCTCGATTCGCAGCATATAGATGTGTCTCCTTGCACCTCAGTCTGAGAGCTTTTTGGGTCCACACGCGTCTTTTAAAGCGCACACACCAAACGGAGGGAGTTGATGGATCCCGTCAGAACGCACCAAAGCACTTCAGCATACATCATACAGCGTGTGCTTCTGACTATTTTATTTTTCACTCAAACTTTACTCAAACTATTTATGGATTTTCAGTTCATCCTAATACTGCATAATTGGTTTGTGTATGTTCTGTTTCTCTTGACCAGGATGTGCCTCATAAGTTCATCATTGCAGTTCTCATGGAGTACATTCGCTCCCTCAACCAGTTCCAAATCACCGTTCAGGTACAGCTCAGGTTCACACATCTGAATTCCTCAGTCTCCTCAAAGATTGTTGATTCTCAGTTAAGAAATCATGTCATTCTTTGCCAATCGATCACCACTATACTCTTATAGAATTGAATTGTATAACAGTGAAATCACATTATTTTAATTTTGTTGAACTATTTTCTGTTTTTATCTTGTTAGCGGACTTTTTACTAGGCAGCAATGCCTATCTTGACCTCTGACCTTGCGTGCCACGCCCCATTATCTATGCGCCTTAACACACGTTTCCTTCTGTTTGACAGCACTACTTGTATGAGCTCGTTATCAAAACTCTGGTTCAGCACAATCTCTTCTACATGCTTCACCAGTTTCTCCAGTATCATGTGCTGAGTGATTCCAAGCCACTGGTGAGTCCAGTTCTGAAGCCTTCAGCACTCTGTCAGCTCTGTTTATGGTATCGGCTACATCGATCTCTGAGGCCTGTGTTGAAAACTAAACTGAGAGTAAACCACAACTGAATTATCTGGTGTTGTTCTTGTCGTTTAAGGTCTCAGAGGTCTCTGTATGAGGCATTTGTAGTATAAAGCATTTTGTAATAAGAGAATACCAGCTCACTGCAGTGCTCTCTGCTTGTTTAGGCCTGTTTGTTACTGTCACTAGAGAGCACGTATCCCCCTGCCCACCAGCTCTCTCTAGACATGCTGAAGGTAACACACATTAGGCATTTATTTGGCTTGCTTTACGAACACATGCATTTATAAAATCCATTGTAAAGATACCGGTCTTAAAACGTGGTGTGTGTGTGTGTGTGTGTGTGTGTACATGCGTACATGCATTTGTTCAACAGCGACTCTCCACAGCTAATGATGAGATAGTGGAGGTGCTCCTGTCCAAACAGCAGGTCCTCGGTGCTCTTCGCTTTGTCCGCAGTGTCGGTGGCCATGACAGTGTCTCGGCACGCAAATTTCTGGATGCTGCACGTCAGACCAACGACACCATGCTGTTCTACACCATCTTCCGCTTCTTTGAGCAGAGAAACCTGCGGTTGCGTGGCAACCCAGCTTTCAACCCAGGTAAACCGCCGACGTCAGCGGAGTCCCAACTTTTTGTTTAGTTGCTGTACAAAATGCTGTTCGTTTCTCATCTTGGCGATGTGAGTAAACAGATCGATCTTTTAATTAGAAGAAAAGACGAGACGCGTCTTCCGTGTGCACTTCGTGGTTTTTGGAGAGTCGTTCCGAAGTGTATTTCCTGCTTGTGTGATTGTGTTTCCATCTCCCAGGTGAACACTGTGAGGAGCACGTTGCACACTTTAAAGACACGTTTGGGGAACAGTCGCTGATGAAACCTGCAGCCGTATGAACCGATTTACTGGGCTAAGGTGCCATTTGCAAACAAGTATGTTGCACTGAGCTGGACACCGCGTGGCATGTTAATGAATATTTTGACCTAAAGATTGAATCATACGTCAGCAAAATTACACTTTATGATAACACAACGTCCTGTTTTGAACAGCTATAACCACCCTGTTTAAATATGGAACCTGGAGACAACATTCAGCCTCCGTGTAAAGTCTACATGCCTTCACTGGCACTGCAGTAATCTGTGGATGATGAGTGAATTCCTAAGATAAAGAATTGTTAAGGCCTCTTTTTCAATGCACTGTTTTGGCAATAAACTTATAAGTTTGTGTAAAACTTGAAAGGCTATATATAGTGAAATATCTGGAAAAATGAGGTCTCGGGACACAGTGGCCTGGCCCTGAATTTTTACACTTCTTCGACCATGTGAAAGTGGTTTTTGAAATGAACTATAAAATGTAGCACACACAGCTTTGGTTGAACAGACAATATACTGTGCATTCCTAATTTTCAGTGTTCGGGGGTAATTTGGGAGCATAGCTGGAATACCAGAGGCAAATGTTTGTCCTGGGAAAATGGCCCATTTTGTTAGTGTTGTCCTGCGCTGACGTCTGGTCATTTGGTTTGAAAAAGTGTTGATGTAATGACTTGTATGTTTTGTAAAGTGTAAAGACCTTTAAAATGTTCAGAAATGTTGGTTAAAACTCATCACGTGACATGCTGAGAGTAAGATTATGCAATTAAGTAATGTTACATTTAATTATATCTGTCATAGTTGTCATGCAATAACGGCGCCTCTGTGTTCATGCATTATGGACTTGTAGCTGCATCTTGTATTTGCAGTGCATCTTAAAACAGTTAATACATCCTGACTTTGCCTTGAGATTGGCTGTGATGCCAAAAAAAGCAAATTTATGATGAACAATTCTTAATTGATTGAATAAGACTGATCTATTTTACGTATGTATATGTTTTCAAAATGTACCTACTATTGTGTATATAATAAATGTAAATATTATGGTACGTGATCTCTACAATAATGTCCTACACAGTCAAGGACAGTAAAGTAAAGCCACGAGTGTTTCTCAGGGAGGCTATAAATGCAGGTGCAGACATGTCAAGGCAGATTGTGTAAGCTAAATTATCAGCAAATACCCTCTTGATATTCATTTGGGCCATGCTACGCTCACTGATAGGAATGTGGACATATGATGCAATAGACACAGTCTTGGGAAAAAAAAAATTAAAAAAAACTTTATTAAAAGTAGCTACACTTGGCTGCTCTTAGATTTGATTCAGAGATACGATTGCGGGTTTCACTAGAATTCTGAGAATCTGGTTCCATCACACTGGGGCAACAGTAGCAGTTGTAGCAGTAGCAGTCTCTTCATGATGGAGTTCAAGTAATACAGCAGTGAAACATGAAACGCATCTTTTAAAAAGTCACAGTAAATGAACACGTATTGAAATGGGGGTGGGAGGGTGGGGGGTGGGGGGCAGTTATCCACAAGGTCAGTGTGGCGCGTTGGGGCAGGTTTTCAGACAGAACCAGTGATGTGGTGGAATTACATCAGCTCTCTGCCATCGTGTGTTGTATTAAAACGTTGTTTACAGTTAGTAAACTTAACAAAGCTAATATAATTCTAGTAAGCTTTACATTGTTTTGACAAGTTCATATTGACTGAATGGCATACTCTTCACTGACAAACTCAACCGATATAACTCACTAAGATATTGCTGACACCGAATAAATGTTTTCCAGTTGGTTTTGGTATTTTAGATTCCAATAGTGTATGAACTGTACCTCATAGTGCACCTGTCCCACTGTCTCTAATGTCCATGGGGCTGGACAGCTGGTGTCTACCCTATATAAGCCATCTGTGCTGCTGTGGGTAGGGAGATACTGTTGGAGAATTGTCTGGGGGTAGGTCCTCTTGGTATTCCGGGTTATCCAGACTGGTGGAATTTGGCAGTGTATTCAGGAAGTTGCTCTGGAACTTCATCCCCTCTGGTTTACAGCCAAACAGTCCAGTGTATTCTCCGTTTGGCATGGTGTTCTCATAGTTCTGGTTCACCAAGTCGCTGTGTGAGATGGTGTTCTGGTTCACATACTCTGTGAAATAAAGGGACCGTTATGAACCCAGGCAAACTTCTGTATTCAGATGAAGCTGATGGTTGAATATGGACAGTGGTACCTGGTGGCAGATGGTCCATAGAGCTGCGTGTCGGATCGATGACGTAGCGCAGGCTCTTCCTTGCATCATCCATTTGGTCGCAGCCCTGAATGAAAAGGACACATGCTTGTGTACTGTGATCTCTGTAACCTGCTTACCATTGCAGAGGAACTATAAAGCACAAGGTTTGAGTCTGGAGTTTAATGGACATGCGGCTGACAAGGAAACCTTGTTGTCTACATGCTGGTCTTGAACTATGTAGTCCTTCCCAACCCTAATAATACCCATACAACATAAAGCAAAATTCATTCTAGATCAGCGACTATAACAGAACAAAGTAATTGTTACGTCACTGCACATACGGATGAATTGTGACTTTGTTGCTGAGGAGTGTGGAGTTTGGATGGCAGCAGGTATTCCTCCGCATCAACCATGTCCTCAATGTCTTCTAGACCAAGCAGGTTACGGTAGAACTGAGCATCCAAGACTGGACTGGACAGATACATCTGCTCATCTCCCTGTAGAAACATTCATCCAGCCATTCGTTTTTTAATCGGATTTTAACTTTAAAATAAACATATACCAAACAAAATATAGATTAATGTCATTGTTTTTTTTTATTATACAATTTAGAGTCAGCAGGTTTGTAAGAAAAAAATCCACTGAATTATTACTATGAACACTGTAAACAATTATTTATTTATGTGCGCTGTGCACAAATGTTACTTACTTACACTGCACACAATCACGAGAGCTCGTGTGGATAAAGCACAGTGGATAAATCTGGATAATTACCTGGATAATCAGGTAGCGAGATGGATCTCGAGCCATTCTTGAGAACTCCGTGATGAGCTCACAAAAGTGAGGTCTGCTGTCAGCATCTATCATCCAACCTGAAATGTTTTTTTTTAAGAGGAGGCCACATGTAAAAGTCATAGTATGTCTAGCATGCATAGAATTATTATTTATTATGAATTATAGTGTTATTTTTTAACAAAGATGTCAGGTTAAAAGATAAAAGCGCTACATGTATGCATGTCCCAGGATGTGCATATTGATGTGTGAATAAAGGATTGAAAACACACATTTGACCATGGTCATGTAGACGTCTATTGTGCATATCGACGGCTGAGGTAAACGTTCTCCATTCTCCAGTATATTAGCAATTTCACCCGCCGGGATCCCATCGTATGGTTTTAATCCGAATGTCATTAGTTCCCACACAGTTACCCCTGCAACGAAAAGTGCTTACGCTGTCAACTGTACTAAATAAGGCTCCTTGTTTTGGAGGGGATGTTTTAACGTGAAGCTTTGGGAATAGATAGATTGGACTGCACTTCTACTGACCATAACTCCACACGTCACTCTGATGTGTGTATGTCCTGTGGAGGATGGACTCCAGAGCCATCCATTTTATAAGCATCTGGCAGAAAAAGAGCACAGAAAGCCACTATGAGCAGAATGCAGTTTTACCACCATTACATTATTACCACCATTACATTAGCACCATTACATTATTACCACCATTACATTAGCACCATTACATTATCACCACCATTGTATTAGCACCATTACATTATTACCACCATTACCTTAGCACCATTACATTATCTATGACCATTACATTATTTCCACCATTACATTAGTAACATTACATTATCACCACCATTACATTAGCACCATTACATAATCACCACCATTACATTAGCACCATTACATTATCACCACCATTACATTAGCACCATTACATTATTTATGACCATTAAATTACACTCAGTGCCACTGTAAGGTGTGACAGCTATTTAGAGTAGCAGTTTGAGTTGGGGCTTGGCGGGTCTTTACCTTCCCTCCGTGGGCGTGGTACTCCTTCTCGTCAGCGCTGAGCAGCTTGGCCAGGCCGAAGTCAGTGATCTTCACATGACTGGGCTTCTTCACCAGCACGTTCCTGGCGGCCAGGTCACGGTGCACGAGGCAATGTTCCTCCAGATAGTTCATGCCCTGGAAGGTCACCACAATGGACGCATGCAAGACTAGAAACGCCACCAAGAGGAATTCCCTGAATACAGAAACTTAAGTACTTAACAGTTGTAGGGAGGTTAAAATAGTAGAATAGTAAAAATTAGTGGAGTATTTGCACATAAGGATGAGGCATCTCCATGTGCACCTTAAAACTGACAGGGAGATGCTAAGGTAAGTCCACATTACAGTGGTCTAGGTAGACGTTATGCTAAGGTAAGCCCACACTCAAATGGTACAGGTAGACGTTATGCTAAGGTAAGCCCACACTCAAATGGTACAGGTAGACGTTATGCTAAGGTAAGCCCACACTCCAATGGTGGAGGTAGACGTTATGCTAAGGTAAACCCACATTCCAATGGTACAGGTAGACGTTATGCTAAGGTAAGCCCACACTCCAATGGTGGAGGTAGACGTTATGCTAAGGTAAACCCACATTCCAATGGTACAGGTAGACGTTATGCTAAGGTAAGCCCACACTCCAATGGTGGAGGTAGACGTTATGCTAAGGTAAACCCACATTCCAATGGTGCAGGTAGATGTTATGCTAAGGTAAGCCCACATTCCAATGGTGCAGGTAGATGTTATGCTAAGGTAAGCCCACATTCCAATGGTGCAGATAGATCTTATGCTAAGGTAAGCCCACACTCCCATTTTAGCCATTTTAAAAGAAACTATGTTTATACAGACAATATGTTTTTAAAGTCATTGCAGCCCTTGGTATTGTATACCGAGCGTAACTGGTTTCATTTCAGACATGCCTTCACATTTACAGACTCACCTTGGCAATCTGTACACACCAGTTGAGCAAAGTCTGTGACCCGATATTTTTTTTATGTTCTCTGACATAATCCAGGAGACAGCCGAAAGGCATAATCTGAGTGATAAGCTGTACTCTGGACGTTAGGCATATTCCCAACAGACGACACACATGTGGATGGTCCACACTGGCCATAACATAGGCTTCCTAGAGAGGTTATGACATTAGATACATTAAAAATGCATCGACATCGACGCATTGATATATAGGCCTATCTTTAAAGATGACAGTTTAACTATGAAATAATCAACCAATATAAATTCATTACTTTTAAGAATGACAATCATCATTAAATACTAAGGGTGAAATGCTTTAATTCTGTCATTTCTTTAATGATTCTAGCAGTGTTATTTAATTTGTATCTGAAGTATTCAGAAAGGATAAGATTTTCAGATGTATGTCTGTAAAGTACTGATGTAAAGTACTGTAAAGTACTGATGGTGCCACAGCAGGTCTGCATTGTATATAATTTGCACAAGGTAAAATATCGCCTTATAAATTCTAAAAAATATATGAATAATACAAATATTAAATTATTTAAGAAGTACGTAGTATGTAGTATACATAACATTTCTCCATGTAAATCTAACCCTTTCTGAATAGTACCCATGTTTTTATATGTTTTAAACAAGACAAGATACCCACATCCAAAATATCTTTGTTAACTTTGGGAGAAGCAAATTCTCTCAGAGCAACCGGAATCTTTACATCCTGGCCTTCCGGAATCCATAAGCCCTAAACAGGAAAACAGTTGTTTCAGTTTGGTTCCATCACAGGTACTCCACATATCATTGGACTGCCACTCGGGAATCTGTCCTCAGTGTACAAACATTTAGCACGGAGGCTAGCATACCGGATCACCCAGGACCCCTCCCATGCTCACTACAGAGCGTTCGAATGGCTCCCCTCAGGTCGCCGGCATGAAAGACACAGAGGAGAAGGGCGACCTTTGTACCCAGAGATGTCCAACGCCTCAACTCATGGCTCTTCTCTTCAAACACTACCCCACAACATCAGACTGACTTATAGCGGACTCATACTAATTCCAACACTACAAACACACATACAGTACATACACGCGGACATTGCACTATTTAGTTCATTTATACTTACTTTATTTTCATATTTATATTTCTTATGTTATTGCTGCTCAGTGTGCCCTCAATTGCCCCTCAGGGATGAATCAAGTTTTTTGAATCTTGAATCGTGAATGAATAGCAAGTCTTATTTTACAAGCTTGAGGAATTTATATTTTTCCTTCACTTGCTTTGGATCAAGTTTCAGTCAACTAGTTATTTTAATACAATAACTGACATATCTATTGAAGCATGATGCATTACTTTCTTATTCAGTGTAGTTACAAATAGACTTGCAAAAGACAAAAAGAAAAAATGAGAAGAATTAGAAGAAAATTGCAAAGATAAAAAGCCTTAACTAGATTAGGAGAGATCAACCACTGACATAGATTAGGAGAGGTCAACCACTGACATAGATTAGGAGAGATCAACCACTGACATAGATTAGGAGAGGTCAACCACTGACATAGATTAGGAGAGATCAACCACTGACATAGATTAGGAGAGGTCAACCACTGACATAGATTAGGAGAGATCAACCACTGACATAGATTAGGAGAGGTCAACCACTAACATAGATTAGGAGAGGTCAACCACTGACATAGATTAGCAGAGGTCAACCACTGACATAACATCTGTTGAGCACTAAAGACTTGCAAAATTCCTGTGTCAAAATGTGTGCCTCTGTAATAAATTAATGGGACTTTCATGCTGAAGCTATTTTCTCAAAATTCAACTGAATTCACAAGTTCAGTTCAGCAACTCCAATTTTGATCTTCATATGATGATAGTAAAAGCAACATAATTCATCTTCAGTGTAGTGCAGTATTCTAAATGTACTAAAGTATGATATTAATATGCTGTACATGATGCTGTATATGATGACTTATTTTATTAAGTCTTTCCTTTAAGTTTTACCTTAAACACAGTACCAAAGGCTCCAGATCCCAGAACTTTGATTTTCTTTAATTCAGACTCTTTGAGGATGTGAAGAAGAGCCTGATTGGGTGCCTCACCACTTGGAGTCATACGTTCCACCAGCTGTAGGGCCAGACAACATGGCAAAAGGGGATTAATATCAGGCTTGCTCAATAACTATTATAGAGCAGTCAGTGAAATACAAACATGGACATTGCAAAATACTTTGTTAAAGACTCTTGTGGGAATACCGAGCCACAAATCATTGTGTTTAGGTTTTACTGCCATTCCCTCAAATATTTAGCATTCATAGCAATAGGATTTGCTATTTTCTACATTGCAATGAGATTTGCTCATTTCTCCATTCTAGTCCAGGATGTAGCACAACAGTAGATCAGCACATTAAACAAGATTACAAGGTGCAAATGCACAACACCACAGAGTAAGAATAATACATAAAACATTAAATCCATATCAAAATGAAAACAGCACAGAAACTGCTGCTGCTCCACTTCCACACTCTGTAAGGACCAAATGAAGCCGGTCCACTCCAGACCCATTTAGCTCACTTCACCAGAACCAATGCTCTTCCTCAACCAGAACCATCATTACCACTTTATAGCTCTCTCTTTGTGTGATTCTATATAATTGATCATCCTGATACCTGGTCATCAGTAGTTACTTCACTGGTCAAGCCAAGTGAGTAGCTTTTTCTTAACAGTCCTGATTGTTATGCAACTTGTTGAGGTAAAACCACAAAAATGACTGCCAGGTGCTGGGCTGAAATCCAAGTCCTTGGAAAACATTTCTGCTCATGACTCTGCACATTAATTCTGAAGGGCAAGTTTATTCATTTTTTTCATTCATTCATTATCCGTACCACTTATTCCCGCTAGTTGGGGTCACGGGGGGGCTGGAGCCAATCCCAGCATCTCTGGGCAAAGGCAGGGTACACCATGGGCAGTTCACCAGTCCACCACATGGCCAACATGCACACACACACTCACACCTATGGGCAATCTAGAGTGACCAATCAACCTAAGATGCATGTCTTTGGACTGTGGGAGGAAACCGGAGTACCCGGAGAAAACCCACGCAGGCACAGGGAGAACATGCAAACTCCACACAGAGCAGCCCAGACCGAGAATCGAACCCAGACTGCCTTGCTGTGAGGCGACAGTGCTAACCACCACACCACCATGCAGCCGGGCAAGTTTATCTTGTTTTTAATTTAAATTTTAGTTGTGATTGTTATACAGTATGTACTTAAATATACTTAGTTAATGTACTAATTAACTAATTAATTAACTAATTGTTTAATGTACTTAGTATGAATCCAAAGAATCTGTATAGTGAATGTCAAACTAATCACAACCTCTAAACAAAAATCCATGGATTTAAGTCCAAATCTTGGTGATGCATGCCACTCGTGCCATATACTAAATCAGTAATGTAACTCCCTAAACTATTTTTTCTTCTATTATTATTCCATTATCATTATATAATCACGTAGTACCTCTCTCTCCTGCAGGAGGCGCCGTAAGGTCCTTTTTCTACGGATGCGTCTTCGGCGCAACAGAATGAAGATGAAGAGGAAAAGCATCATGGCGAGCAGGAGCCCGCCTATTACGCCCGATGCAATCAGGGACGTCTGCGAGCTGAAGATCACACGTCGTACGACATGACGTTACAACGAAAACAAAGGGCCTAAAAGTGACTCTTCACCAAACATCCACAGACAGCAACCGGCACAAACCCATACATTTGTAAACACCGACCCATGATACTACCAACAGACATGGTGCTAGGCATAAGTTCAGATGGTGAACTGCACATTTCTGGTGCAAAATAACCGTAATCACAAGCGCATGATGATAAACAATATATAGCCAATTAAGTACTAAACGATTTAAAGTTGCGGAGTTGTTTACTGGAGCATTAAGTTGCATCAAATACTTTACTCCAACCTTTCATCACATTTTATGAAATGGTTAGTTTCTGTGGTAAAATATGTTTGGCTGAGTTCCAAACCACATATGACTCTGCACATCATGTTATTCTGTTAGGCAGGTTTATTATTGCTTTAAATGATCTTTAGTTTTTAGTTGTGATTACTATATAGTGTGCTTTGCAACACGTGTATTTGACATATTCCATGCAGTGTGACCTAAATTACTCTTGGCCACCAGTGTTAAAGATAGGCTTCATAGAAATTATCCTAAAAGCTGCAAGGTCTAAACATCTGTGTGTTTCGGCCTTCTTCTTCTCAGTGATCAGCACACACCACTAGAGATTCACGCACCTTTGTGTATAACACGCCTCCAGTCCAGGACCGCTACACCTAAACAGAGACTCGGTTTTACCATCCACGGCTTATAATGCAACATAGAAAGTCTAATCTAGAAAGTCTACTGATGAATGTTTCACCCCAGTGACCAAATCTAGACTTCTGCCTCATGGTAAACACCTCCTTACCCCTGAATGCAGTCTGGATGGCAATGCTGGCATTGTTTATTCTCGTCAGGGTAGCTCCAGACGAGTCTGTCGTCGGCGCTGCTGATACCATGGACACAACTGGGGACACAGGTGAATCTGTCCTTCATGTGGGCACATTCGGTACACTGATCAGCTCCCTGAGGATTGTGGGATGTGAGGGGAATGAAGATAATTAGGTGGTGGCTAGCGTCATCTGAATTATTTGATAGGAATACTTATTTTCAGAGTTCAGAATGGATTTAATGTGGTTGTAAAAAAAAACTTCCCAGTATGTGATAAAGAGAACAGAACACTTACTATACTTATTGTTACATGTTCTTACATGTTACAGTCTTCTCCAGTTCAAATAAACATGGCTTCAGAGGGAAAAAATTCTCCCTTACTGATGTTTGATCATGTGAGGGTAAAATGTGACGCTTAAGTGGCGCTGCCTCATGTTGGGTAATTACATTCAAATCCCTGTTAATGTTTCATAAATGACTAGTTTCCTTTATTAAACCAAATATTGTACCCTGAGAATCATTAAATCATTAACCAATGATAAATTAAAAAAATTCACTTACTGGTCCAGAACAACTTGGGGTCCCATTACGTATCTTGCACTCTAGGTTACACTCCAAACACATGTTGTTTGACATGTATTCACGAGGCGTCCTGTACGAATACATAACAAATTGATCATGAAAACTGCAAATGAATAGTCTCAAACAAACAAAATTCTGAATTACTTACCAGCCATATCTTAATCTCTTAACCAACTCTTAAATGGTTAGGCATAGAGGTAACTGCTTCATATTTAATGTTCAAAAAACACCCTGTTCTTATTTGTATCACAAGTAACCCATTACCGCTGTTACTCCTTGCAGCAACATAACAGGATGGCATAATGGTCATGGTTATATTTTAAAATATATAAGTATGCAGGGAGACAATGCAGGGAGAATTATCAAGTATATGGTGGCCAGGAAGAACCACCGTGGTGCAAATGAAAAATCACACTGCAAATACACAAAAAGCACTATGTAGTTCAGACAAGTTTATACACAGAGTTGTGATGATTGCACTCATTCGTGCCATTAATGAGTGTTGCTTCAAGTAAAAGGTGATTATTATTAATTACGTTTTTGCAGTTGTCGTGGAAATTTCTGAAATAGATGAGGACTCAGACGTATTTAAGAGAAAGGTTTATTAACCGGTAGTTAAAATGAGAGTTTCGTCTAGAACAAGACTCTAAGGAGGGAGGGCGCTCCTCCTCTCCTTTATACCGCTCGCCGGCGGGTCAACTATCTTAAGCACAACATTCTTCACAATAGGTAGAAGTTAGCCTCACATGTGGATTCCTCTTAATATGGAGCTTCCTGTCTTAAAGGAAGCCAAATGGGTGTCAGTTCAGAGGCTCAGTAGCTGAATGTCAATGTAGCAGAAGCAGATAACATAGTGTCTTCTCCCTCTGCACATTCCTTCAATGCAGGCTACAGTATATGCACACACACACACAAGCATATGATTATTACTGAATCACTTCACAACAGTCCCTCTGCTAGTCAGAAGGACATGTACTAAGATTATAATGATCCCTGTAAGAGAAACAACATAGTCAAAATGTAATTTCCTCCACTGCAGTAGATATGTTGTTATAAAAAGGCACAGAACAATCAATTGATTAGAGCACACACAAAACAACAGTGCTTTACAACTCTTAGAGAGCTAAATGAAGACGCTGCGCTACACTTAGCAACTCTAGAGGCGCTATAGAAACAGTAACTATGAACAGTCTTTTTATGCCAGCGCTAGAGAGCCCAGCAGTGCTGTCTAGGAAAAGGCTGAGGGTGTGTGCAGGTGTGTGTGGGCGTCGCCCTTGAGCTACGCGCCGGCTCAGAGTGACAGCTAGTAATGTGAGCTTTCACATTCATTCTAGAAAAAGTGCATTCAGAGGTTCATGGGTTATTTTTGGATAGGATTTGTAGCCTAACAACATGTAAAAGTAATGAATATCCCTTACTAACACTACAAAATGCTAATATGTCATGACAATAAGGACTGAAGCAAATCTAAACAGGCGCCTCAGAGGACCTGTGTAAACAGGTGTACCCATAGCAAGACCTCAATAAAAGATCTTAAAGGATGGTAATAATACCACCCTCATTTAGACAGCTTGTCTTTGCTGCACTTACCCTTTGAGCAGATTGCACTCAGGCACACAGCGCCCCCTACGGCTGACATACTGACAGGTGAAGCACATGGACGGTCCTGGACCCCAGCAGCCGTCATCAGTGCACATCGCATTACAGATTTTGTTTTGCAACTCTGGTGAGAAAGCAGCATAGCACAGGGAAATTACACAGCTTAGAAAGCACAGGTAATTACATTCTTACCTGGTTTCATTTTTATATTTTTTGACGCATTTTACTAAGAAATTTAATGTTTGTCATAGACTGGCTGTGTTCCGATCTCCTTAATTTCAAACTAAATAAATTCTGACTGGAAATATCAGTTTAATAAATACCTCCTTGCAGAGCATATGTCTACGTTCAGCAGTCCAATCAGTATAGCATCAATATGTTTAATAAATATAATATGATTATTTTCCTGTCTTACTGATCAGCTGATCACTGAGTGCACCAGTCATTCCTTACCACAGGTACTGGTGGGTGTGTTGCTTTTGTTGTTTATTGTCTGTTTGTCAGATCTGAAGAGCTTCTGCCAATACCTGCCATTGGCATAGCATAGCTCAGGGTTGTTATTAATGACCACATCACCATCGCTGATCTCCTTCAGAGAATGTAGGCCAAGGTACTCTAAATGGGGGATATTCAAGACGCCAAAACTAACCCTGCCCCTATATTTGGGAGAAAAGACGGGAAACATGTTTGTAAAATGCACATTAAAAGAACCCAGTACAGTAGTTTTCACATTTGAAACCTAGACCAGAATCAGATTATTAATACCATTCACTGATGCTTCTATGATTACTTAGAGCAGCAATAAAACATTTCTAAAAAGTTCTTAACATAAACCTGATATATTTGTCATTGTTAACCCTTTGTTATGGAACTACCCGGTTAACAGCATGTATTGATTACACATGAAAATGCAGCTTCATTGACATACACCCAGGTAATACCTTAGAACACTAATTGAATACTATTAAAATCACTCAAGGCAATTACTGTAACATGTCTGTTTTGCTTATCATTGCAAGATCTGCACTGCACAAAACATGTAATGAAAACAGGAACTGACTGTAGCTTGGTTCTGCCTCTGATGATCTCAAGATTTTCAAAGGGACTCAGTGAGGTGAGGTTTTCTGGCCAAGACTGTATCAATAGAAATCCTGTGGAAGATCCAAGACATTGATAAATGATCTAACAATTTTGCTACCCAAGGACAAAAAGATTTTACAGTAGCATTTACAACCCCTTTTGAACACTGGAGTATGAACAAATGGTTGCTCCTTATTGGTAACTCTATATGGCCACTTGGTTGTGCATTCCTATATTGTCTGGAGCACCATGCCATTAAACTCCTTTGTGTAGACACTCTGATTGAGCATGAGAAACCTCCAGAGATTTAGTTTTTCTTTTTTAGCTTGTTGGGCAATTGCTATTCTTCAGATTACACTAATCTTGCCTCTCACATGGTAATTTGGTATTATGATGAGGTTCCGTTCCAAACTGCTCAAAGTGGTGCGTAAACCACATGTTCTTTTTGTTGCAATCCTCCTGAATTGTTATGCAGACTTTCAATTACTCATGTATGTTGTTTTCTATTATTTGGCAACTATGGTTTCTAGCTATATTGTACTATTCGTATTTGAATGATTTCACTCTTTAAAAAAAAATTTAATCAAGGGGGTGGTTCTTGAATGCAACTGTTCTTAGTGCATCAGTTGTAGTTTTAAATATTGTGGATATCCAAGTCTACCAGGTTAAAGTCCAAACACCTTACAATAAACAAGACTTAGCCAAACACCTTACAATAAACAAGATATAGGCTAAACTTAGCCACACACTACCTTTAGCCAAACACCTTACAATAAACAAAACTTAGTCTATCTTTAGCCAAACACTACATTTATCCAAATACATTACAATAAACAAGACTTAAGCTAACTTTAGCCAAACACTAGCTTTAGCCAGACACCTTATAATAAACAAGACTTAGGCTAACATTAGCCAAACACCTTTGACTTAGACATTCTGCTATCAGGACAAGCATATAAAATAAGGAGGTTCAGGATTAATGATCAAGATCACCCGAACTCAAGGTCATTAATTAGAAGGTCTGCTGAAGTTATTAAGTACTGAGCACAACATTAGTACAGTAACATTTACCTGTAATTTCCTTCACTGTTTTGAAATAGTCCAGTTTAGCAGGATCCATTGCAGGTGTATTTGTGTAGCGATCACTAAAAAATACCTTTTGTTAATTTCAGTTAACTGAATGAATATACTGGAAAATACTGGAAATATCATCAAGCAACAATATAAAATGAAAAAGTAAATGACTCCTGTACTGTCTTACCCTTTAAATGTAGTTACAATTATTGAGAGATGTCCATTTATTTTAGTGCAGTTCTTGAAGGTATCAATGTTAGTTGCATTGACTGACATGACACCATCAAGCTCCCCCATCCCAAGTCCATTGCAAACTATACGAAAAGCACACATTTGCATAGTATTGACAAGCACGAATTATATAGTTGTATGAATTATAAGAAATGTTAAAATCAAGTTTTAAATGTTACAATCAAGTTGACCTTTTGGACAGGGTCCATTGCAACTTTTGCATTTTCTAGTTCCATTCTCTTCTATTTCGTGTGTGTGTTCAGTGCATGCACGGACACAGGCCCCATGATCTGTCATTATGTAGTTATCTGGAATAAGCAGAAGAGCTCAAAGTAAATACAGATTCTCCTGCAGTTTACCCAAAAGGTGATCGGTCCAAGCATTCCATAGACTATATATATATATATATATGTACAGTACAAGTGCATCAGCAGTGACACTGCTGAGGGGTTATGGGAGCCCAGGTTGCTTTGATAGCAGCCTTCAGCTCGACTGCATTGATGGGTGTGGTGTCTCATCTTCCTCTTGACAACATTCTCATGGCCAATCAAGCACAGTGATACTGTGGTTATTAAAACCAGGTATTGGTACTTTTGGCAGTGTGGACAGGTGCCAAGTCCTGCTGGAAAATGAGATTTCCATCTCCAAAGAGCTTGTGGGCAGAGAGAAGCATGAAGTGCTCTAAAATGTCCTGGTAGACGCTGAGCTGCCTTTGGTCTTGATATAACACAAGGCGTTGTTTTCAGATGAAAGTGCATTGTGCATTTCATTTGGAAATCACGGTCCCAGAGTCTGGAGGAAGAGTGGAGAGGCACAGCCCAAGCTGCTAGAGGTCTAGAGTGAAGTTTCCACAATCATGTCATCTGCTGGTGTAGGTCCACTGTCCATTGAATTACTGAAATAATTTTTGATGAAATTCTAATTTATTGAGATGCACCTGTATATATGTATATACACACATGCATGTATACACACACATGCATTTATTTATACACTACCAGTCAAAATCATTTGCATATGGATGAAAAAAGTAGATGTTTTAAAGTTTGCCTGTTACCACAAACAGAAGGTTAAACTGGCCACTGATTATTTTAATTTAGCTTAGTGGCTGTACCCCAGGGCTCCACTTTGGGTCATGTTCTACTTTTTATTGTATGCTGTCCTTTGAACCAAAAACATTAATTGCAATTTTTTGTATAACAATTCATTTTATACTAAAACCCACTTATAATAACAAGCCTTAAAAAAACCTTTAGCACCTTTGGCAAAACACTTACGAGGGCAGCTTTTTACGCAGGTGGCTCCGAAGCTGAATTTCCCCTTTGGATTTACTTCGAGCTGGTGAGTGTTTGGGTTATACACCATTAGCCGTGGACATGCATCTTTACATGTTCCATCATCATTGAAGTCTCTGCAGGCCTTGAAAGTACCCAAAGCAAATATAATCAAAACCGTATGCACTTAAGCTGCAGCAAGCATACAGTTATTTTAGAATATAAATTCAGTGTGGCTGTTTGTAGCAGATTAAATAAAAATGGTAATGATACAAATACATCTATCGACAAAAATAGAAGAATTGCAATTGAGCTGAAAGCATAGCTGAAGAATCTGAAGAATCATATAGGGGGGGTTCCAAAAATGTCTGGCCGAGTTCTTTAACTGTGTGATAACTAAAGAGCTGAGACAGAAATGTGTTGAATGTTCACCAGGCAGTCTGTGGGGCTGGGTCCTGTGCAGCCAACAGCACAGTGCTCATTACAGCAGTCCATGGGCTTAGGACCACTGCACCTGTGTGAACATTGCTCAGCACAGTTTAGCTTGGTCACTGAGAGAAAAAGAAAAAGAGCAAAATCATTCTTTAAATCATTGGTACACAGTACAACAGTGTATCAATATTTGTGAAGGAATATCATAGTTACAGATCTGGCAGTTTTGTGGTCCTGGTGCCCAACATGATCCATTGCAATCGCTGTGACACTGCGCACCTAAAGGAGACAACATTCTCTGTGACACTGCGCACCTAAAGGAGACAACATTCGCTGTGACACTGCGCACCTAAAGGAGACAACATTCTCTGTGACACTGCGCACCTAAAGGAGACAACATTCGCTGTGACACTGCGCACCTAAAGGAGACAACATTCTCTGTGACACTGCGCACCTAAAGGAGACAACATTCTCTGTGACACTGCGCACCTAAAGGAGACAACATTCGCTGTGACACTGCGCACCTAAAGGAGACAACATTCTCTGTGACACTGCGCACCTAAAGGAGACAACATTCTCTGTGACACTGCGCACCTAAAGGAGACAACATTCTCTGTGACACTGCGCACCTAAAGGAGACAACATTCGCTGTGACACTGCGCACCTAAAGGAGACAACATTCTCTGTGACACTGCGCACTTAAAGGAGACAACATTCTCTGTGACACTGCGCACCTAAAGGAGACAAAGGAGACTCTGTGACACTGCGCACCTAAAGGAGACAACATTCTCTGTGACACTGCGCACTTAAAGGAGACAACATTCTCTGTGACACTGCGCACCTAAAGGAGACAACATTCTCTGGGACACTGCGCACCTAAAGGAGACAACAGTCGCTGTGACACTGCGCACCTAAAGGAGACAACATTCTCTGTGACACTGCGCACCTAAAGGAGACAACATTCGCTGTGACACTGCGCACCTAAAGGAGACAACATTCTCTGTGACACTGCGCACTTAAAGGAGACAACATTCTCTGTGACACTGCGCACCTAAAGGAGACAACATTCTCTGACACTGCGCACCTAAAGGAGACAACATTCTCTGTGACACTGCGCACCTAAAGGAGACAACATTCTCTGTGACACTGCGTACCTAAAGGAGACAACATTCTCTGTGACACTGCGCACCTAAAGGAGACAACATTCTCTGTGACACTGCGCACCTAAAGGAGACAACATTCTCTGTGACACTGCGCACCTAAAGGAGACAACATTCTCTGTGACACTGCGCACTTAAAGGAGACAACATTCTCTGTGACACTGCGCACCTAAAGGAGACAACATTCTCTGTGACACTGCGCACCTAAAGGAGACAACATTCTCTGTGACACTGCGCACCTAAAGGAGACAACATTCTCTGTGACACTGCGCACCTAAAGGAGACAAAGGAGACTCTGTGACACTGCGTACCAAAAAACAACATTGAAAACTGCAACGTTTTCGTTTCAACTGAAATGAATACTCAAAACTCTGTCGCCATGTAAGTGTCAGCAGAAGTGGTCTATGAAACAAGTTCACTAAACTCACTGTCTAGCTTACTTCTCTGTGAACAAATGATTTGAGTATTTAAATCACACTTCAAAGCAGTGTGGTAAAACCTATTTGATTTGAAAACTCAACAAATTGTTGAAAATTGTCCATATCAAAACCAATCTGTTATGGTCCACTGACTCCTCCCGTCGTCTGTGTCTATATGTCTGTGTGTGTTCGTGAGTGGGGTTCTGTGTATGTGTGTGTGTGTGTTCATCGGTTTCATTCGTTGCTTTTCTCGTTACCGTTATGTGTTGCATTGTGTCTTGTTTATGTAACAGCATTTAATGTATGTCGACGGTGTTGTTTGTTGCTGGTCTTTGTCCAAGTCCAGTCCCTATTCGGTGTGATTACGTGTCTAGCGTGTGTCCGTCGTTGCTATTTTAAACGTTTATTGTGAACACTACACCTCAGCATCCTGCCTCTCCCTTGTCACACAATCATTCTAATATTTTTGAAAAAAGAAAATTAAGACATATTTTTAAGAATGTTAAATATTTTCAATGATGTAAAATCATAGTTTCAAAGTTTGTAAACATCAGTAGATGTCAGCAGAAAGGGCACGACGACTGATTGATGATTGTAAAGATGCAGAACATTATTCACTTTTCAGAATCAGTTTACAGTCAGTTTACAGACATGCAACATTAAGAAAAATATCATTATATGATTTTTTTCAAGAATAGCACTTATACGTTTATTTGCTGACCCAAATATTTCGCTTCATGGTCTACTGCTTCATACATTGTTTCAATTTAAAACTATGAAGGCTGCAAATGATCTATAGTGCAAATGATCTATAGTGTCACATGACGCTCACTCCCACTGCCCTCTCTTTGCATGGATATAGAGAAAGTGCAATCTCCAGCTAACTCTAGACCCAAACAGATCTAAACATGTTTAGATGAACCATTAACACATGCTTAAAAAATAAATGACAAGAAAACAAGATAGAACACCCCAGGGTTTTGGGGGGATTACTGTGTTATTCCTTTACTATTACTCATACTAACGTGTAGTGACATTGTTTTACTTGCCAGCCTGTTATGTGAAAACTATGAATTGTGTAAAATCCAGACCTTTCAATACACTTATCATACTGTATATTTAATAGTGTTATACAGTAAAATATACACTTACATTTAAGGTCAGTCATCTCAATGCTGCTAGTGATGTCTGATGTCATCTCAATGGTGCTACTCATCTGGATCACAATGTCCCGCCACTGAATTGTCTCTATGTTGCAAAGCTGCCTGTTATAGGCAATCTTTACTCCTCCTTTCAGAATCTCTAAGTGAGATAAAAACAGGCATTAATAAACGATGACCTACTCCACATATCTATGCATGTCATCATCTAGCCTTTGCACTGTTCTGCCCCAAATCAGTGTCTGGCAACACCACAACAGCTGGTTGAAGATTTACACCAACACCCATGTAATAAATTCTTCTAATAAAATGAGTGGGGTGTATGTGTGTTTTTATGCTTTCTTTGCTATAATGCTATCTTAATTTTGTGAGTTGGCCTATAGTTTGCAAGAAGATAGCTTATTATCTTATGGATGTATCCTGACTGCAAGATGGGTGTAGCTAATGTAGTAGCCGTTTACATGGTAGTGCACATACATAGTAGGTGTTAGGAATCATGAAGGTGGTGTGGAGGTAACGGGATGGATGATTGAAGGATAGATGTCTTTTATGCCACCTGCAGGAACCAACCATATAGTAACGCCTTACCCCTTAAACCCCGTAGTGGAAGGTTCCTCAGTCCACCGGTGATGTTGGGGTTAATAGAAGAGCTGTCTTTGTCATAGTTGGCGATCACAGTCAGGGCAAATTTGCTTTCATAAAGGTTGTGTCCCCGAATCAGACGGAGGTTTTCCAAGGGTATTACATTCACAAAGTTGACTGCTATGAGCACATACCCACCAACCTCTTCGATGTTCTGAAAGTAAATCACAGTAATAGGGAACATTTCTGTCACACCACTCTACACATAAAAGTATAACAAGGTCTAATTTTTTCTATTTCCTTAGTTTCATGTTTATCCTATCTGTTTTTTTTTAAACCAAAGTATCGATCAAACCAGTTGTGTTCTGCTATCACTGGAGTTTGGGAGTTAGAAACGAGTGTGTTTTTTTTGTGTAAAGCTCTGACACACCCTAAGGAAGGTGAGGTCATGGTACTCTTGCATATGGGTGAGCTCCAGGTTCTGCAGGACCACACTACAGTTACTGTACATCTTCACCAGACTCTTGTAGTGATCGTTTGGCTCACCCAGGAGATTCAGCTTGTTCCATGTTCCTTGGCACACTGGGAAGGATAAAGAAGAGTCTCTCACAATGACAATTTCTTTACAATATCTGGATAGCACAGTAAAATAAGGCAACTGCAACAAACGCTCTTCAGAAATTGTTTATACAGTAGAACAGAGTTTTGTGACTATGTGTATTTACACATGTACACTATGTACACTATGATTTCTACCTGTTATAGGATGCCGGTCACTCACACGCTCACCTCATCACAACCCCTTTCTACCTCATTATCCCTTGTTAATTAATTGATTTAATTCACCTATTTAAGTGCGTCTATTTAAGCTCACAGGTTTCCACCTCTAGCGGGGTGCATTCATCCTCTGTCTCCCGTGTGCTACCGATTCAATGCCTCCCTGCTCGGGAGACTCTTTTGATTGGTTTATACTGCATTTGAGTGCTTATCCTATTTATTTGAGCTACCTATTCACCTTTTGCTATTTTTGCTAAGTATGAGGCAACGCAACAATGACTCTTTTTCTTTTATTACGCCTCTCATTTCTTCTGCGCCGACCACTCAGTCACAGAATGCGCAGCCGAAGTGGAAGCGATGCATCTGGCAACCGGATGGGGTCACTTGGTAGAGTTTGCGGCCAGGCTATGCTACGCCAGGGCCAGGGCCATGAATCTGCAGTAGGGTATGCAATGGAATTTAGGACTCCAGCAATCAGTTCTTGCTGGAATGACTCCACCCCACATGCCTTCATCAGAGGTTTGCGGGGAAAGCAGCAAGCAGAACTAACTTGCAAGAAGGAGATGGCCACATTAAATGTTGCTGTCCACCTCGCTTGTCTTCTGCAAGAGAAACGGTGCTCTCTCCTCAGGGAGTCGCCTCCTCGCACTGGATGGATGGATGGCGGTCCCATGGACTCAGGAATCATAAGTCATGTTACTTCCTGTGCCTTTCTCTAAGCTTTTTTCTTTTTACATTTTCCATTCTCACTTCCGATCCATCACACTAGGTCTCTCCTGGTTACGTTCCCGGTTTCCTGCTGCCACGCCACCTACAGTGCCATCTCGACGCAGCAGTATCCCTCCTAACCACCACTGCGGAGAGCTCGAAGGCCCACAACGCCATTCCCATTCAATATCAACACCTTGCTGAGGTGTATAATGACAATCGTTTGTAATCAAACATGAGGACGTGTGAGTTATAAAAGTTAAGGTGGAAATCTTTTGACTTGTCAAGAGGCCATAAAAAGTGGAACACCACAAGAAAGTGCAGTGCAGTCTCCTGCTATGCCCTGGGGGTTCCCTTGGCAACAGGATGTGACTGAACAAGTTCATAAAAAAAAAAAAAAAAACAAGGTCAGAAAGGAAGACGGAGAAGAACATTAATGGAACATTTCTCACATTCCAGCATGACCTGCTCTGACTCCATGAGGCACTGTGTCACGGGCCGCCCCAACTTCTGCCTCAGGCTTGTTTGCCTCTGCATGTGCTTACACATGTGTGTGTTTCTTAGTGCGTATGTGTCCATCTATGTTATTCATATCAACTGTCTCTTGTCTCGTCAAAGTCCTGTATTGCACATGTTCATATATTTAAGTGTGCGTGTTGTCTGTGGTGTTTGTCAGTTGATATGTAGCTCCCGCGAATTTGTTTAAATACCATATTGTCAGTAATAAAAGTTTTAGCGTTAAAAACGCTCTCTGCTTGGCATCCTGTTTCCTTGCGTCGCTACAGATCGACTGACCTCAGAAGTTGCCAATGGGAAAACACAGCAAGAAGGGAACGAGGTGCCATCCCCTCCCCCTGTCACTCCCTGCCTGGCGAGAGAGAGAGCGCTTTAGATAAGGTGGACCGATTTGGGGAGGACAACCGGCCAGCAAGAGGTTCTCCTCAGCAACCCAGACTTCCCCAGGCACCCCAGGTCTGGGAGTGGGCATATTTGCCACTCAGGAGGCACCGATCGTGCATAATTTGTGAACAAATTTTAATTCATGGTAAGCTCAATTATGTTACTACTGAGAATCATTTTAATCTGAAATTAGGACTGCTAAGTATAAGACCAATTGTTAATTAAATAATTACTGACCATAAACTATTCATGCTTTGCTTACTGAAACCTGGTACTCGGCCAGACGGCTATTCGGCCCTAGACGAAGTGTGTCCCTCCGGCTATAGCTATGTCCATATCTCCCATCCAAATGGTTGCAGAGGTGGTGTGGCCACACTATGTGCATTCTCTGCATTCTCCTCTCAGAGATCACGAACGAATGCAATACAATCAACTCTAAACACATTATATTGCATTTAATCTATATAGATCCATTTTAAAAGAAGCCTGACTATTTCACCAATCCCATGTGAACAGTTTTTTTTTGGCTTAACTGCCACATTGTTGTGCATGTCAAAACACTACTTGAATTATTACCATGACCTGATTGGCGTTAAACAGGGTTTTGTGCATGTAAAGGCTCACTGTTCGCCACTTTAACACAAATGCATCGGAGTTATTTCCACATTCTCTATAAATGTTTGGAACAAGGTTACCTCTTAGCACTTGATTAAAATCTGTGTTTTAATCTGTGTATAAAAGTATAATGTGTAATCCCTGGTGAAATTACTCTTATGTATACCGTAAAACATGATGAGCTATGTCAACTCAAATGGCTTCAAGATAAGACAATTATGATTATTTTAAACAGACACATATATGTAGTGTCTTGTTGATCTTTAGGATCGACTATTGTACACACTGAATAAGAGTCACTAAAATACTTTAGGGGGAAATTACTTTAGGGGAAAATTACTAAAATGATTAGTAATTAACAAGCTACATTATTTATGACTATAGGCAACATTTCTAACTGAGAACGATTAGCATAGCTGCATTAGCAACAGGGTTAACTACAGGAGCTGGCCTACAGTCACCTGACTCTTCTGTGTTCAGAAGAAGGGGCTTTGGTCTATGTATATGCTACATAAACCCGTGAGCTTTGAATGGCAACTAAAAGTTTAAACAAACATTGTGGTAAACCTAACTGAAAAGCCATTTTAAAGTCTTCCCTTCAATAATAGGCTGATATCTCATCCTGGATGTCGGCTCATCACTTGAAGCTGAACCCCAGCAAGACTGAATTACTGTTCATCCCTGGAACTTCAAGTCCTCGCCAGGATCTTTCCATCTCTTTTGAGAACTCGCTGGTCACCACATCTGCTGAAGCTCGAAGTCTTGGTGTAGTTGTGGATGACCAGTTATCGTTCTCAACCCATGTTGCAAACCTGACTCGGTCATGCAGATTTCTCCTTTACAACATTCGGAGAATTCGACCTTTTCTGTCTAGCGAGGCTACTCAAGTGCTTGTTCAGTCTCTTGTCATTTCAAGACTTGACTACTGCAACTCACTCCTGGCTGGTCTTCCTATGCGTACCATCAGGCCCTTGCAACTGATCCAGAACTCGGCGGCTCGACTTGTCTTCAATGTTCCTAAGTTCAGCCATGTTACTCCTCTGCTGCGCTCTCTTCACTGGCTTCCTGTAGCTGCCCGCATCAGATATAAAACCCTGATGCTGGCCTACAAGGCTAAGAATGGACCAGCACCTCCATACATGGTGGCAATGGTCAAATCCCGATCTGTACCCAGAGCTCTTCGAGCTTCAAGCACAGCTCGGCTTGACCCACCATCTCTCAGGACATGCGGAAAACATGCATCCAGACTTTTTTCAGTTCTGGCACCTCAGTGGTGGAACAAACTTCCACTGAGTGTCCGAATGGCAGAGTCTCTTGTTGTTTTTAAGCGAAGACTGAAGACACATCTGTTTCAAGAGCACTTAAATTAAATTTTACTACACTAGCATGTATTAAATATTTGTGACTGTAATGACTTTTCTTGCTTTTATCTGTTAAGTAGGGTTTTCTCAGTATATATTTGAGTATATCTAGGCGTCCATACTGACTGTATCTAATAATATCTTTGCTTAAAGTTTCTTCCTGATTTTAGCCTAAACTAACTAGCTAGAGATTTTGTTCTGAGTAAAACAATGAAGCACTTTTTGTAAGTCGCTCTGGATAAGGGCGTCTGCTAAATGCCGTAAATGTAAATGTAAATGTAAATAACAATCTAACAAACCTCAGCAAGGCCAATCAGGTCCATCCACCATCAACCATAGACCATAGACAGAAAGGATTTATGTGCTCTCTGTAAGACCAATGCTGGGAGGTGTGAAGCATAAATGTTTATTTTGTAAACTGTATTTGTATTGGTACTGCATTTGAGGATAAATAAATATCGGGGTGTGTGTGGCAGATGTACCCGATTTATACACCACACACCACTGTGCTCTACCGTGTCTGTCCAGATGCCACAGAAAGTTATTAGGTAACCACACTTCACACTAAAGTGTAGGTGTATTTCTGTGTCATTTAATGCAAACAAGAATGACATATGTCACAATAATTCTCCCTCATTTTATGCAACTGACACTACCTGGAACTTAACCTGCACTGATGTTGAAATAAGCTAGCACAAACACAAACACTGGACAAAGGTCTCTGACCAGTACATTGCACATGTTCCTCTGTATCACATGACCAATCTTCAGATTTCACTGTTGAGGTTACATACAGCAATAATTCACTACATATTTGCCACACCCAACCTCATCTAGCTTAACGAAAGAGTGTGTATCGTGATTTTGCTACCACAGGGCAGTTTTTCACTCTGCCAGAGACGAGTTTTTTTTCTTTTTGCGGTGTCTACACAAAGATCATTTTCCTTTTTCATTTGGTTGCATTCTGTTGTTTTCACACAGTTGTGCTGAATCATCCGTCCTTGCCAAACTGTGCAATACAAGTTGATTTTTTTTAATAAAAAATGGCCTATGCTCCCAAAGTATGAAATATACACAGTAGTTTTATACATACGATCAGCTTCTACTTCCAACATTCGCATTCTCGCATGCACGCTTGCACCCACAATCTCACACAGACAAGCATACGTGTTTGCGAACACACAAACACACACACACACATTATTCCATCAGCCATGTGACTGTGTTACAGACACATGTCACAGACTAAACAATTTGTAGAAAATTTAATTTGCAGTGTCCTAAATTCAATTAAAGTTGCCTCATGGAGAACAGGTGAGATTGTTGTTAAGGCAAGATGATTATTTGTTATTTCCTGTTTTGCAAGGATCAGTGCTTTAAAGATATCATTTTATGACAATATTTTAACATTACAGAAGGAGAAATGTAATCGCCATCAATCTGTGTTACTGGAACAGTACTGGATCTTTATGAACATATTTATGAACATAGGACTGCAGGATCTTTTGAGTAGCTCCCAGGGTTAGTCAGGGTTAGTCAGGGTTTGTCTCCTGACTCCTCAGTTTACCTCAAGGGAGCAATTAATTCAAAGCTAATAAAATCATGTTATGTACATGGAATTTTAGAATATTACTGTAAAATAAATGCTTTTTTTCTGAATTTCAGCTTTGACCTGTTGAAAATGATTTATCTACTGAGGTAAAAAATGTCTCTCTGGTGGAAAATAAATAGTTGTAAGTTTTAATCTGGTAAATTATACCTCAATAAACATCTTCACTGACACATTAAAATGGCCGTACCATGAGAAATGGCCCCAGCGCACTGGTGAGCTGCCTGTTCATCCTCAGACACACACCAATGCCCCGTTCTTAATCTCCTGCTTATTAGTCACACTCACTCATCATCACCTGCACCTGCTCCTTGTCTATTTCCAGTCACCTCTCCTCCTATTTAAGCCCACAGGTCCCACTCGTAACTCGCCACCGTGTTAAAGACTCTGAGTGTATTTAAAGTTACACTCTGTGCCTAACAGACTTTATTCCTCTGCTCACTCTGGTTTTGTCTGTTTTTATGGACACTACAGATGTACCTCCCACTCCCTCTCTCCTCCTGCGACAGGTGGCAGAAAAATGGGCATGAGTGTGTTTGTTTTTGTAGGTTTGTTTGGTGTGTTTTGTTTTGGTTGGTATTTGAGTAGTTATGAGCTGAACAGAACATTCAGGAGATCTGCAGAACTCTACACAACATGCACATAAATTTAATTTGTACACAGATCATCAGTGTTCCCAGAAAGATCCTGGACCCTGGACATTTCACCCTGACCTTTTCAACTAATCTCCTTTGGCAGGAAATACAATACCCTGTATACCAAAACAACCCAACAGAGGAGCAGTTTCTGTCCTGTTGAAATAAATGATCAGCATCATCTGCTATGCCATAGGTACTGACACATTCAGAACCACAAACACTATTGTACAAGCTCATACATCACAATTTAATTCCCATAAATATGCATTATTAATGTCAGCATTACCACACACTTACACTTTATGTATCATGTCTTACATATAATGTGTATAGCTTAATACTGCATATTATCTGTATATTGTCTGTCTTGCTTGAGACTCATAAACAAAAAACTGTGTACAACAAAAGGGGACTGATAAAGGGTAACACATGGTTGGACATGTAATGCGAGGAAACTTGGATCAGTTAATTACCTCGCTCAGGTATGAGGTGATCATCTCACTCACCTGTTTCACATTCCCCATCACCCTATTTAAACCCCTCTGGCTCACACTGCCTCTTTGTTTTGATAACGTCTCAAAACAAACGTTCTCATTTTTACTTTGCACTTGCGCATACTCCTGCTTTGCACCCAACACGTCGCACACGTAACTAGGGCTTTGATAACAGTCAAGCTGAAGGTTTATGTTGTCTGTAAACGTTTCGTTTCTAACATAGTAGAGAGTGATTCTTAAAATAAAAAATATCTTTTTATGATACATCAACTTGTGATCCTGTACAATTTGCTCTTCTTCTTCTGAGTTGGTTTACAGTTCAAACATAGGACCGAATTTCTCTAGTGTTAACTAGTCGTGGTGTTGTGTACAGAAGCTAGCAATACAGATAACAAGTTCTGTGTGTTTGATAATAAGCGGAGCTGAACGCCAGAAGGTGAGCTTGATCTGCAGACTATGAGTGGCTGGTGGGTGGAGGTAGAAATGTGAACTATTTGCATGTTCTTAGATACACGCGCATACTGAATGAAGGCAAAGGTGTAGACTTACATCTAAGCTACTTCTAGGGCATTATAGGATTGTGTTCTTGGAGATAAGTTCTGAGTATGTACTTTAGATGAGCAGAGATGGGCTTTTAGGTGTAACTGATGACATGAGAGGGACATTAAATGACACAATGGTTCTCTCTACGGCTGCTCTCTCACTACGGCTGCTCTCACTACTGCTGCTCTCACTGCTGCTCTCACTGCTGCTGCTCTCACTGCTGCTGCTGCTCTCGCTGCTGCTGCTCTCACTACTGCTGCTGCTCTCGCTGCTGCTGCTCTCACTGCTGCTGCTCTCACTGCTGCTGCTCTCACTACAGCTGCTCTCACTGCTGCTGCTCTCGCTGCTGCTGCTCTCACTGCTGCTGCTCTCACTACAGCTGCTCTCACTGCTGCTGCTGCTCTCACTGCTGCTGCTGCTCTCGCTACAGCTGCTCTCACTGCTGCTGCTCTCACTGCTGCTGCTCTCACTGCTGCTGCTCTCGCTGCTGCTGCTCTCACTACTGATGCTCTCACTACTGATGCTCTCACTACTGATGCTGCTCTCACTACTGCTGCTCTCACTGCTGCTGCTGGTTTCACTACTGCTGCTGCTCTCACTGCTGCTGCTCTCACTGCTGCTGCTCTCGCTGCTGCTGCTCTCACTACTGATGCTCTCACTACTGATGCTCTCACTACTGATGCTGCTCTCACTACTGCTGCTCTCACTACTGCTGCTCTCACTGCTGCTGCTGGTTTCACTACTGCTGCTGCTCTCACTACTGCTGCTCTCACTGCTGCTTCTCTTACTGCTGCTGCTCTCACTACTGCTGCTCTCTCACTACTGCTGCTCTTAGTACTGCTGCTCTCACTACTGCTGCTCTCTCACTATTGCTGCTCTTAGTACTGCTGCTCTCTCACTACTGCTGCTCTCTCACTGCTGCTGCTCTCACTACTGCTGCTCTCACTACTGCTGCTCTCACTGCTGCTGCTGCTTTCACTGCTGCTGCTGCTCTCGCTACAGCTGCTCTTACTACTGCTGCTCTCACTACAGCTGCTCTCACTGCTGCTGCTGCTCTCACTGCTGCTGCTGCTCTCGCTGCTGCTGCTCTCACTGCTGCTGCTGCTCTCGCTACAGCTGCTCTCACTGCTGCTGCTCTCGCTGCTGCTGCTCTCACTGCTGCTGCTCTCGCTGCTGCAGCTCTCACTGCTGCTGCTCTCACTGCTGCTGCTGCTCTCACTACTGCTGCTCTCACTACTGCTGCTCTCACTACTGCTGCTCTCTCACTACTGCTGCTCTCACTGCTGCTGCTGGTTTCACTACTGCTGCTGCTCTCACTACTGCTGCTCTCACTACTGCTTCTCTTACTGCTGCTGCTCTCACTACTGCTGCTCTCTCACTACTGCTGCTCTTAGTACTGCTGCTCTACTGCTGCTCTCTCACTATTGCTGCTCTTAGTACTGCTGCTCTCTCACTGCTGCTGCTCTCACTACTGCTGCTCTCTCACTACTGCTTCTCTTACTGCTGCTGCTCTCACTACTGCTGCTCTCTCACTACTGCTGCTCTTAGTACTGCTGCTCTCACTACTGCTGCTCTCTCACTATTGCTGCTCTTAGTACTGCTGCTCTCTCACTACTGCTGCTCTCTCACTACTGCTGCTCTCACTACTGCTGCTCTCACTGCTGCTGCTGCTCTCACTACTGCTGCTCTCACTGCTGCTGCTGCTCTCTCACTACTGCTGCTGCTCTCGCTACAGCTGCTCTCACTGCTGCTGCTCTCGCTGCTGCTGCTCTCACTGCTGCTGCTCTCGCTGCTGCAGCTCTCACTGCTGCTGCTCTCACTGCTGCTGCTGCTCTCGCTGCTGCTCCTCTCACTACTGCTGCTCTCACTACTGCTGCTCTCTCACTACTGCTGCTCTCTCACTACTGCTGCTGGTTTCACTACTGCTGCTGCTCTCACTACTGCTGCTCTCACTACTGCTTCTCTTACTGCTGCTGCTTCTCTTACTGCTGCTGCTCTCACTACAGCTGCTCTCTCACTACTGCTGCTCTTAGTACTGCTGCTCTCACTACTGCTGCTCTCTCACTATTGCTGCTCTTAGTACTGCTGCTCTCTCACCACTGCTGCTGCTCTCACTGCTGCTGCTCTCACTACTGCTGCTCTCACTACTGCTGCTCTTAGTACTGCTGCTCTCACTGCTGCTGGTCTCACTACAGCTGCTCTCGCTGCTGCTGCTCTCACTGCTGCTGGTCTCACTACAGCTGCTCTCGCTGCTGCTGCTCTCGCTGCTGCTGCTCTCACTGCTGCTGCTCTCTAACTACTGCTACTCTTAGTACTGCTGCTCTCACTACTGCTGCTCTCTCACTACTGCTGCTCTCTCACTGCTGCTGCTCTCTCACTGCTGCTCTCACTGCTGCTCTTACTGTTGCTGCTCTCACTACGGCTGCTCTCACTGCTGCAGCACAGTTCTGTGGCACCAACATCAGTCTAAGAAAGAAAGACTATTCAAATATTAGATATTGTAGTTCTTAACAAATGTGACTGAACTAATGGCAACCAGCTAATCTACATTTGTGACACTAAAGTGTGAGCCCAGTAAGCTCTGTAGCTAGATATGTACAAATCACTCTAAAAGTACTTAAACAACCTGCGTGTATTTCTTCATTTTTTTTGCAACAAGATATTGGAGTAATTCATATCCCTTAGAATGCAATGTAGCTATGGGAGAACTTTTTTTTAAACTTGATTGAGTGATAATGATGCTGTCTGTTCCGCTAATTCAGATTGTTCTACTGTAAAATGAAACCTTTCTATCTGAAATAAACTGAAAGTTTTAACACCCACTTATTATTAAACAACCATTAATACATCTTTGTAGAATTTCATAAAAGTAAACTTTTAGTTCCAGAGTAACTGAACTGAAAATCTTTCTCTGTATAAGCCAGTTTTTCTAATGTCTAGCATATGTGTTCTGGATTTTGTGATGCTGGTTCTACGAGTTTTGGTTTTACGCATGTTGACCAATGAATATAAACAATAACACTGTGACAGGTGGATATGTTTGGCTAAACTACCAATGCACATAATGCAGGGGGTCTTATGCTAACCCACTGCTTTACTCACCAGTACAAATATAAAGTCTCAATGAGTCTCAGTCAAACCATATGCCAGTTTTGATCAAATCCCATTTGAAAACAAAATAACCCAGTAGCCACTCTAAATGGGTATCACTGTGGAAACATTTTCTTCAAGCTGCAAAAAGAAAAAAAAAGAAAAAAGATGATGAAATGTGACTTCGACACAGAGGTGATTTACGTTATTCCATCAGCAGGTCTGCTGGCATTCATGGTCTGTTTTAAAGTTTCAAAAATCTTGCACATCCACTTTTGCTCAGACCTGTAGTGTCATTCTTTCTCTCCAACAAGAACACACGTGTTTTGCAAGGGCCAGAAGACACACACAGCTCCAAATCTGAACTCACACCTTGAATACCCTGTGATGAAACATTTTACCACCAGGTGCAGCACACAAAAGCAATTAAAGTGTGTAAGCATGAAAATTACAATAAAAGATCAAGTAGAAGGTGATTTATGGGCATTGATGTTGTTTATGCCAAAGTTCAATTGTGCACTGCCTAAAGCTGTTAAGGATATTAGACTTCTTTAACCTGGAACATATATGTTAACATACATTGTAATAAGCAAATATACTCAGCTGTGATGCAAATTTTTCTAGAGAAAACAAACAAGTATTTTGTGAAATGGCTGGAGCATGAATGTGATTTTATCTTCTTCTCAGAATCTGGACTTGACTGTACTTGTCTCTGTGCTAATGCTGAATGATTAGGAAATTCTGACATAGTTGCACCTTCAGCCTGGGAAAATTATACTTATTACGTACATACTGGCTTCTGTTTCCTGCTCAAATCAGTTGAAGAATATACTGCCATTAATTAACAGATTATTGGCTGATTTCCAGTGCAATTTCCTCATATATTATTCATACATGCATTATGCTCAATATTAAACAAATGCACATACTTTCAAACACAACCCATACATGTAATTCAACCAAATGAGACCTGGCTTACTACAGAGTTTATATATAGTGTATTCTAAACTAAAGAAACACAACGGATCCTGTCCATCAGTCCACTACAAGTGCAATTTCTGTATCTGTGCTCCTCTCTCCTCTGATTCCTACTTTTCCCTGTTCACTCTTAAAATATGAAAACACTTATATGCATAGGCAGTTGGACCATTCAGTTTGACCACCACCGTTGACCATAATTACTATTTTATTACTTAAGCTAATTTCAGCACATAATCATTATAACAATCATTCTTCTATTGCCCAACCATTCAGCAAGCAAGCTGATGTGAACTTAGTGTTAACATCAGTAATACAAGCTTTGCACAACAGAACTACACACTAAATCTTAAATAGGTATTCATTTACTCTTGTCTTACTGCTCTCCTTGTTTGCCATCTCTAGGCTATTCTCCCTCACAATAACCAGTCTAATAGATACATTATGTTAACCAAGTGAAGGTAAATGGACACTGATGGGTAACTGATCCAATTCTCATGTCTCGAGCAAAATCCACGACTGTAAAAACAATTAAGCAAAATTTTCTGTTATTTTCAGAATGTTTATACAATAAATACTTTTAACAATATGTCATCATCCATGTCACCATCCACAGAGTTGTTTTGCCCTAGCCCATGTGGTATTTGTATTGTGCATAAGTGCTTGGAAGCTTTACTAAGAAAGTACATTCTAAGAACTCCTCTCATGTCCTGATCAGGGATAGATTGTTGCTCGCAATGTTAACAATAACTGCACACATCATTAGAGGAATTAACCCTCATGCTATGTTCTGGTCAAATCTGACCGATTTACAAGTTTCCTCTCTAAAAGGTTCCATAAATTTCATCCTTCTGTCATGAGGTTTCATGACGTTGTTCACACATGGTATTTGAAAAAATAAAATTAATCAGAAATATTTTTAGAAATATTTGTGAGTTTTATGGAACTTGTATACACCCATGGTGTTTCTGGTCAAAAATGACTAATCATTGGAAACTAATGTATATAAAACAGAGCATCTACTAGTCTCTTCTATCACACCTCAACATGCAGATGTCTTTGACCACATACACACACACACATGTGCACACACACACCTTACGGCCCTTTTAGGCTTCCATGGCAACCCTCACAAGAACCTGCTGACGATATAGATTTAATCACACGGAAACCACACCAGTTGAAAAAGAAATATGTACCATCATGCAACTTCATCAAAGCTCTGGTATGTAAAGCTTTTTTGAGGCCTGTTTTGAGGTTCAGTCTGTGGATGCACAATGACCAAGAGATATTCTGCAGCTGAAGCTCTGGACCATGTATTTGACCACGACAGTGATCAGGACGACAACAGCCAGGCTGACAGGGAGGATGTGTCAGACGAAGAAGATGACATAGAACAACCCAGGAGAGGAAGACAATGACACCAACGAGGAAGAACACCCAGCCAAAGCTGTAGTCTCCCTTTGGTCCAAAAATAGACATTTTTCCTGAGAGGTCGGCTTCCGAGAGCAAATGTTATCAGGATGACCCCGGGACCAACATGATGTGCCAAAGCCTGAGTGGATGACATCAAGTCCTGTTTTCAACTTCTCCACACAGACTCCATTGTCATGGAGGGGAGAAGGACTTATGGAGATGCCTGGAAGGAGATAGACCAGGACCATTCTGAAGCCTACGTGAAAGAACAATGCTACGTTGGCCAATGGCGGTATTTTTCAACATCACTGGCGTTTCGGACTATAATGTCTTTATGGTCTGGATGGAAATCAGACGACGCTGGTAGGAGGACAAACACTAGAAGAGGAGACCTGATGTTTCCTTGAAGAACTTGGCAAGAGCATGATGGAGTCCCTCATTCAAGGGCACTGACACCTTCCACGAAAAGCCATGCTCTGCTACACTGGCGAGAGGCGTGCAAGCAACATCAGCAACCAGAGAAGGAGGAATCTACAAAAGGAGCAGCCTAATGTGTGCACCAAGAGATATAAGAACAAACTTAACGTGCCACAGATGCAACAACAAAAGTAAATATATAAATAATATTTATGTAATATTTTTGTCCCCCTAGAAACAAGTGGTATGAGCTCAGGTAAATTAGACTTGCAGGACATGCACAGCAAAGCAAGTTCAAAACTTGTAATTTCAAGAGCTGAAGTTGATTTTTAAAAAGTCCAATACAACATTAGGTGTTAATATTTGAATTATATGAGTGTTAACCGAAACGAACACAACAGAATGGTTCATTTAATTTAACGTCTAGCACTGAAATACACGTAACTGTGATAAAACATCTACTTGATTCTTGCTTCTCTGTAGACAAACTTTTGCCGTCAAATGTATTTGAACCTTTTTTTTCTTTTAAAGTGAGATTTTCAATCAACTGTGTATAGCGCCTTGGATCGACTCCGCGGTTTTTTAAAATTGGTGTGTGACACGTAATGTAATCTCCTTACATAGAGACATGCAGCGCTGCAATAACATAGTCTACACTTTAAAAAACGCTATCTATTCATAAATTTAACAAATCGATTTCATTTTGCATAAGGACAGACCAGGCGAACATTGTAAAGAAACCAGATTATTTTACAACCAGATTAGAAAGGTGCTTAAATTACGTCTTGATTCAACAAATTATGACCCATTACTACGGTTTTTTACCACCCTCACGGTCACGAAAAGTAGCCAATTTAACAAAGTTAACCAACTCACCATTTTTCTCCGATGCGGCAGAGTATACCAAGCTTAACAGAGCGACGTGGAAGAATGGAAGAACTGTAAGTGACATTTGGCAAGTAAGCAGCGTAAGCCTATTTCTTTTAAAAACAGTCTGCGATATAGACGTGACTATAAGAATGGCTTCAGTCTTCCTTTCGCGAGAGCTCAACAGATAATCCTGCGTTGCATCACGAACGCGTCGGAGCAGGAGTGCAGGACAGATGTGACGTATGAAGGTGTCACCTGTACTTAACCCATAGCGAGATAACCAAAAAAACAAACCTGCTGTCAAACAAGTAGCAAGAAAATATGTTAATTTATGAGCTAATTATACAAAACGAAATAATTAAAATATCTAGTAAAAAGCAACACCTTTTGTTTACAATTACTCGACAAAATACCACTGAAGCACAGAGAGTACACAGGACACTCTTATAGGAGAGATCAGTATAGTTTGTGTCATTAATGTTTATTCTTATTCAAAATTCCTTTCGGGTTGGTTTGACTTAATCAGTGTCCTGGAAACCAGTTCTCTTTTACAGCTTACACATTATGTCATGACAACCCCCATTCAATACTGAATGGTGGATTGGTTGCCTGGACTCAAAACTACAAGTGAAAGGAAAGGTGGTGTGGAGAGTAATTCACCATGGCCAAGTGTGCTGGAGGTTTTCATTGTTGAGTGTGTTGACGAATTTATGAACAATATGAAGTGCAATTTAAAGGTGCATCACTTGAATTCTCTCTTTGCTTTTTAATTTTTTTAATTCAAATAAATTGTGTAATATGTAGAACATAAAAAATATGTTAGCAATGGCATCAGCATGTGTTGGATGCCTACGAAAATCCTGCTTGAAAACTGCTTTTCTTTTACTGAGTTTTACGAGGGCCAGATAGGTTGGCATCCAGCTTTAGTGCTGAATAGCACAGTAAGAGTTTGTTAACTGAGGTTCTTGGATCTGGGAAGGCAGCAGCCATTGGACTAGTATCCAAAATGGGCAGTAGCCTATCACCTTGAACACAGTGAGTGGTTGAAATCCTTAACATTCAAAGTGTGTCCAGCCTCAAGTTGCATGTTTACTTCTCCCACAGCAATGGGAAAAGGTTTCTCACTCAACAGAAAAAATAAAGGGGGCCTAAAACAACTCCATAAATGTTCAGATTATGTAAATGATGGTAACCACAGAATGGTCCCAATCGTCATTCTACATGTCTTTCGTTGGTGCTTGGCTATTGCAAAGTTTATATGTATATACTGACTCCTGTCGATGTATATTTTGTGATTATGAACTGTATTGAGTTGAATTTGATGTGCTGCTTAGTTGTTACTATTTTTACCGTCCCAGTGTGACGCAGCCTTTGACCTCATGTGAAGCAGGAACAGTGGGTCAGTGGGGTAGAAGAGTTTGGTAATACAAACTGTTTTTGACTGATTCTGATTTTCATTCTTAGAAAGAACTATAAATGACAGCATATAGAAACATTTTGTTCAACTTTTCTTTAATTGGAAGCTTCTTACATCTCATCATAAAAATGTGAACTAGGTTATAGGACAAGCCTTTTTCATAGAACTCCAAATAAAATAAAGACCAATATTTTTACTTTTCCAAAGTAAAACAAGAGCACCAAATAATACAAATGAAAAATCTATGCACCTTTATGTTGCTGTCAACATATAGGCCTAATGCCGTCATCGTGCTATTCATGTGTGACTGTTTATGCCACTGTCGCCCTCATGTGGTGGACAAGTGTAATTGTGACCGGCGCAGGTCACTGAAAACCGATCACCGATGGCGCATCTATACAAGACATTTTTAAAAAATGTTTACTAATTTATTAATGTTTTGTAATCAAGGTATAAATTAAATCAAGCAATTAAATATGTGCCCATTAACTGGCTTCTAGATGAAAACCGTTTGGTAATGATGCTCTTTTGCAAATAATAAAAAGACCAAGTATTGTTTTCCACATTAAACGAGAATTGCTGAATACGCCCACTAAAGTTGTACTGGCAGGTAACAACATCGCGGTGTTGTGTGCTGAATTAAATTTAAACCTTTTGCTCCTTCTGAAACATTTCACATAAGGTTTCCCTTTGTACTAAATAACCAGGGCTTGGAAAAAGATTCTCAGATATCTTCACATGATAGCACTGGTATTTGATAGCAGTGCATTGTTGATGTTTGCAGGTTAAATATATATAAACATGCATATCATTAACATGCTATGTCAGAATGGTCAGAATGGTTGATTTAATATCTTTCTCAACTGGAATGTTGTGTTGCTTTAAAAGACTACACAGCAGAACATGTGACAAAGTGTAAAAATCTATTACATAGCTGTAAATAACTAATACAAATGTCAGTTAGCCCTGCTGGTTTTCGGAGAAACACTAGTATATAACTAGTATATACAACAAGCTTTAAATACAACAAAAAAGACAAATCTCTGGATTTAATAAAAAATTAATTTGTGTTGTAGACGTCTGTGTTCTGTTGTAAAGGTCTGGATCATTGTAGCGGTCTGATGTGTTTTAAAGATCTATGTTGTGTTGTAGAGGTCTGACGAGTTGTACAGGTTTGATTTGTGTTGTAGAGGTCTGACGTACTGTACAAGTCTGACATGTTGTAGAGGTCTGAAATATGTTAGGACCCATGATCTTCGACTCAAGCCAAGTTTTCTTACACTGGTGAAAGCACACCAAACGGAGCAAGACTCAACACAAAGGGTTCTCAACAAAGATGAGTATCGACATCGACACACACACACACACACACACACATATATATATATATATATATATATATATATATATATATTAAAACAAGACCCAAGTGTACTGCATGACATGGTCTAGACAAGATACAGGTGAAACAGATAAACGAACGCACATTGAACCACACGAAGTACATATATGGGCATGAACGGACACAGACTACACATACACGCGACATCACAAGATCTTGCCATCAACTACAACCCATCAACATGCAATTAATTAATAAAGTTTTTATTAATTAATTTTAATAATCCAGCAGAAAACTAGAAAAATGGTTGAGAACTTTCTATAAAATGCCTTAATTTCTCAGAGAAAGATCCGGTATGGACACACAACCACAATAATTACAAGCTGATGATTTTCAGTAATTTATTCAGTCAAATAATATAAAACATTGACATTTGTTTTTTTTCATGTTAATACCCCTAAACTACTTAGTCCATATGCTTCAAGTAAAAGCTTTTCAGTTGTCCTTCACTGTTTGTAAAGTAAGTTCAGCCAAACACAATCAAAGATTATGCTTTGGACTGTAGTTTGTACATTTCCAATAGTGTTTTTACATATACTGGAAGCCACCAAGTCTGCATTTGTCTTAGTAAATTTACCGCTAGCGCTTAGTTAAAAAAGTACCAGACACCATGTCTAGTTTCTTGCTTGGTATGTCATTATTGCATGATTAAAGATCGTAGCTTTAAGAACTGGTTACTTCTCTACCACTAACCCCATACCTCACTAAACTGTTGGCATGTTACCAACCATGTCATTTTTGTCTCAATCCCTCACTCTCTCCTCTAACGCTCTCAGCTCTCTCCCCACCTGTTCAGGTAAGTCAGTACCCACTTGTTGGGAGAAGTAATCTTGTAGCTCTTGGGTTTCTTTCTGCCAGAAAGATTTAGGAATATCAAACAGGGCCCCCATATCAACTTTTCCCCCCAGGCCTTGTGTGTTGATGGCGCCCTCTTGAGGAACCCAGCCTATAATACTCTTCTTGGCAGCTTCCTCCTCGCTAGTGCGGCCACAGCGGCGGAAGATCCACTCGAGGACTCTAGCATTCTCTCCAAAACCGGGCCACAGGAAGGAGTTGGTCTGTGGATCTTTTCTGAACCAGTTGACATGGAAGATCTTTGGGAGCTGGGTAGGTCTGTTCCTTGTTTCCATGCTCAGCCAGTGGGCCAGGTAGTCACCAAAGTTGTAGCCAAAGAACGGGCGCATAGCAAAGGGATCATGCATGACCACTTTACCTGGAGTAATGAAGAAGCAAACATCATGTAAAAAAAATACCAGAATTGCTCTTTACTGTACTGAAAGTGTCTCATTCTTACACTCGTACTGTTAGTGTGTAACAACGTTTATCTATTTCCTAAGAAGTACCCTATTGTTTTGTGGGGTTTTTCCATGTTCGTTATTTTAGTTTTTGGTTTTCTTTAATAGAATTGGACCTGAAATCTGAAATCTAAAATGAGTTTTATATTTTATTTCATTTTATTATAATACAATAACTGTATGTAATGTGGCAATTGGCTTTAAGGTAGAAATACCTTTATGTTCAGCAGCTGCTGTAGCTTCAGATCTCATAGCAGCCCCCACAAATACTCCATGCCGCCAGTTAAATGCCTCATATACCAGAGGCACTCCTAAAAAACAACGAGATTAACAAATCTCAACAATGACGCCACTGATGTTCATCTTTACAGTGGAATGAACAGGACCAGAGCAATTTGCTTTTCTTATGTCCGCCACAAGAGTTAGTGCCACTGTTCACTTACACTGTTCTCACACGAAGCAAGAACATTTATAAAGAGATGGTGTAATAGTACTGAGAGACAAAAAGGTGTGAGCATTATTGCCCTGGACAAAGAACTCAATTTCAGTTGGTGTTAATCACCCTCTGGTCTCCTCCCGCCAAAGACAATGGCATCAATGGGCACACCCTCGTCACTCTCCCACAGAGGGTCGATGATGGGACACTGGGCCGCAGGAGCACAGAACCTGGAATTGGGGTGTGCACAAGGTGTAGCATCGCCTGAACAGAAAGAATGTAGTGATTTATTTAGACACATCAATGCTCGATTGACAGACGCATTTTAATTCGCCTTGTGTTTTATTATGACTTCACTAGCCATTAATCTTACCAGGTTTCCAGGACTTTCCGTGCCAGTCTGTTAGAGTGATTCCAGGTGAAGGGGGTTCAAGACCCTCCCACCAAACCCCACCATCGCTGGTCTCACCAACATTTGTGAATATGGTATTCTTAGAAATGGTGTCCATTGCGTGAGGATTTGTCTTCAGGGAAGTGCCAGGGGCAACACCAAAGAAGCCATTCTCTGGATTAATTGCTCTGAGCTTACCTAGAAAATAAATGTAGATCCCATTATGATTTAGAGCACATAGGAATGAGACAACATGTATCCTAGAATATGGGGTTTTTTTTGCTGCAGGCCTATGTAGCAACTTTTCTTACTGCAACGTTTCTCCATCATGAAGCCACGATTCAGCTTACAGGGTAATTAAAACAGCTTCTGCAGTTGTAGGAAAATCTGAATTTACAGCAGTTTCAGCCTACTGACACACTTCACTTTTTACAATACTATAATACCACCATATTATATTTTAGCAAAATATAGCTTTACGCTTCTTGTGGTGGTTGTGAAATATCCAGTACTACATTTTTAATTATGGAAATTAATTCATAATTTACAACGCATGTTGGGAAAGTTCCAGCAGTGACAACTGCATCAACAACACATCAGGAACCTTCTATAAGTACCTGTAAACTGTGTCTCTTACCCTGACTGTCAAATTTCATCCAAGCAATATCATCCCCCACACATTCCACCTTCCAGCCTGGAAGGGCTGGTTTCATCATGGCCAGGTTGGTTTTCCCACAAGCACTTGGGAAAGCTGCTGCAACATACCGTTTAACACCCTGAGGATTCGTGATTCCTAGAATCTGAAAGAAGGTAAAAGATTCACCAACGGTTAAGTATACAGGTTTGTAGAACTTCTAGCCACAGAAATGAATCCTTTAGGTGCAGTTTTAGTACAGTAAAGCTTCTTTACATCTTAATTATTTTTAGATAACTACAAAATAAAGACAAAAAGAATGAAAACATGTAGGGATTAAAAATGCAGTAGATATGAGTAAACACAATAAGACGACTAATTGAGAGATGAATAGCGGTCAGTCTAACCAGCATGTGTTCGGCCAGCCATCCTTCATCTTTGGCGATGCGTGAGGCAATACGCAGGGCAAAACACTTCTTTCCAAGCAGTGAGTTGCCTCCGTAGCCACTTCCGAATGAGAGGATCTGCCTGGTGTCTGGGAGATGCGAGATCAGCACCTTCTCAGGATTACAGGGCCACTGATTCACCAATGGAGCTGGAACATGAAGTGGGAAGGATAAACAACACACTCAGATCCAAATTGGTTAGAAAATATTTTTAATATGTATATTGTATACATAGTATGCTGAATCCAAAATTCCAGCAATTACTCTGTTACAACTACCTGAGCTTTTTACTGGATATGATAGTAGTTTAATAGCAGAGGCTTGTTTTGACATGACTCACTGGTCTAAATAATGCATGCAGTCCTAGTTGAAGACACACATAATGTAATAAATACCTTTAAGTGGCAACGGTTTGCCCACTGAGTGCTGGCAGCGAACAAACTCTGCCCCCTCTGCCAGCTTCTGCATGACCGGTATCCCAGTGCGGGTCATAACCCCCATGCTGGCTACCACATACGGAGAGTCAGTCACCTGAACACCAAATTTGGCCAAAGGGGAGTTGACTGGTCCCATACTGAATGGGATAACGTACATTGTTCGACCTATGGGTAGACAAAGAAAAACAGACATTGTGACTGGTTTAACTACGTCGAAAGCTCTGGACAGTCACGGCAGAAAAGCATATTAAATCAATTTCAAAATGAAGGATTAAAGAAGAAAATTGCATCAGGCCGTTTATAATACCCTTCAAACCACTACATTTTGTGGATGCAGAGGATTTACAAAATATCATTTAATTTTTAGTTTATTTAATTAGGTAAAATACTAGAAAGTGTAGTATAGAGTCTAGATTAGAATAGATAAATAAAATAGACAATACAGATATGTAAATATTTTGGTACCCAATACAATTATGTTTAAAGCGATTTATATTTATATAGAAATATTTATTTGCTTTAACCAAAATGTGCAGAAAACCTTCCAAGCTTCTTTTAGAATTGCTGGCTTTTTCTTCTGCTCCCTGTCTAATGATCCTACACACTTCCAGTAATGTTAACATATAGGTCTTAATTTTGTTTCAGTATGTTTCAGTCATTCAATATGTTTTGAATCCTCATGCTGAAGGGGCATAAGGCACCATTAAAGGTGTAGCAAGCAGAAATTTCACATGTACCTATGCTTGCTATTATAACAAATGCTCTCATACAATACTATTTAGATAATGTTCTGCTAGGAACCTTGAGTCCTGGCATTCATGTGAATATTACATTGACATGTACTACCTACATAAACATTGTTGTAAACCAAGAAAACCCCTTGGAGGTGGGTTTCATAGGTTTGGCACTGTCCTAGAATGTGGAGAATGTCAAATCCCCAGACAAATCCCCATCTTTTTACTACAAAATTGGAAATGTGGAAACTGATTATCAAATCTTTTTTTCATGAAATAGGAAAACAGTGCAGTTTTGTTATGTTTGTGGTAATGTACAGATTTAAACCTATGGCTGCTGTAGGGGTCATTGTTTGGACATCAGCTTTCACTGAGCTAAAGCTTAAAATCTTTTACCTGCACCATCAGGAAGAAGCCACAAATGCTTCACAAGGCTTCCGTTGCCCGTCACTACTGCAAACACTTTGAGATTATACACACGCTATCTTCAAAAGAGCACACACCACTTCCAAAAAGCTTTCACTATATCCGTTTCTAAAACTGAACACAATTCCATTAATTGTCCACCTCCTAACATCTGCTTCGTCCTGTACCTGAATTTGCACTCAATATTACAACTACCTTTAACTCTAAAGTGCTCAGTGTCCGTTCTATAAATAGAACCGCTCATGAATTAATTTCTCTCTGACCCTTTTGGATATTCATTGAGCCCACCTTAGTCCTTAGACCTTAGTCCACCAACTTAGTCAAGAAACTGCACCCTGTTTCTTATATATCTGCCCTCCATGCACTACTGGTGCAGTTGTTGGTATTACAATCTTCTATGAATCAGACATCAAGATCAGAGCGGTTCATTTGCCTTTGTCCACCTCAGAAGAATGCAAGCCTGGGTTAAAATCACATATGTTCTCCTCTATGCTACTCACTCTGGTCTTTTCGCAATTCTACTCAAACGCAACTATGAATTTAAGACTATTTCCCTATTATTATGGAACGTTTTGTTTGAGGGTGTGTGTGAACCACAGGGACCTTACACTATTGCTTCGCTTATCTCACCAACAAACACCAGTTCAATTTCCTGGACAGTCCTGCCTTTCCCCTTCTTATTCAGTGTCCTCTCCGGGTCAGTTCTGGGTCCTCGTCTGTTTATCATCACTTAGTTCTTGGACAACCTCATGCAGGGTAACGAAGAGGGTTTAATACATTTTAACACCACGCACCTTTCACATCATCACCTGGACAGCTCAGGTTAGCACGCTGCCTACAACCAGACACGTACCAGCTCACTACAGTCCAACTGACCTCTAACCCCTATTCCCATACGCATGCGCAGGACATTATGTTGTAAATCATTACACCTCGACACAGATCCTTGCCATGTGGACCAGTGAGTCGATGCCCATTTCCGTATTGGCATACAACTCAAAGTCATCCATGTACAAGAAGTGGCTGATGGTAGTTCAATAAGCTAAGAAAACATTCAGCGTTAAAGCAGTAGCATTTACTGGTAGTATGGTAGAGGACAATACTGACTATATCTCGGGTATATAAGAATGTACATAGGAATATAAGAGAATGTCGTTAACAGCAAGGCATATAGCTGGATTTATTGAACTGCAGGACTCCTTAATACAATGGACATGTTGAGCGTTACAAGACATTCTGTCCCTGTTTCACAGACAGGTCTGTGTAGTCTAATAAAAACACAACCAGTACCACTATAAGCTAACTGTATAAAATAAGTATCTCAGCAACTATTTCTATGATCATTCTGATATTTTAAGGTATACTGTGAACCTTTGGAAAAACTATCTTATGAAATTTACATCTGTGTGTCGAAGTATCTCAGTGGTGTAGCAAATCTATCAGTCAAAGTTGTTTCTGCCGGCTGATTAAAACTCCAGGGGGCGGGGTGTATGAGGGGGGGTTTCTCTAGCACCCGTATGTACCATATTCATATTGATGAGCAAAAGAAACAACAGAACACTGAAATTCTTTTTTAAAGCTCATCATATTTGAGTGTGGCAGTAATTATGTAGGTCATCGAAGGCAAACAAGGTTGTCAACTCACCACGGTGTCCACGGTGTTACTGGGAAAGGGTAATCCTGCTCATTATCTCAAGACTTAAAAAACAACCAAAAACACTGTAACCCACCTCAACCCCCCACCAACCCCCACCATCCCTCAAAGCACACGCGCGCACACACAAACACAAACACAAACCGGTCATGCAGGCAGGGAAGCGTTCCTCTTTAGCTTTCTGGAAATCACTCTCATTCATCCAGTTTCCAAGCTGGCTCTTGGCACCATTGCTTGGAATGGGAACTGTGTCCCTCTGCTGTCTTGTCACTATGACTGTTTTACTCTCCACACGTGCCACATCTTTAGGGTCTGTACGGGCCAGCCAGCTACATGCAACACACACCATTAGCACAAGATTAACACAGTGTTTTATAGTAACCTATTCCTTCAGTTAATATGGCATTATTTTTTTATAGTCATTTTTATTCACATCTTGAAAGTGACTCCAGGTTTGATCTCTCAAGACCTACATCACAGTAAATTTAGCAGATGTCATAGACATAACTTTAAAAGCTTACAGCACTTACATTATTAGAGCTAAGCAGCTAAACCTGTTTTCCATTATTTATGCTTTAAAGCTAACACAAATATTGATCATTATTTGCATTAGCTCAAATCTGGTTATCTGGTTAATATTATCTGGTTATCTGCTAATATTGTAAATATTTCAATCTAGAAAGACTTTTCTGAACAAAGGAAAGATCTGTAAGCACAATGACTTCAACTGCACTAAAGTGCCGGAAATGTGCCTGTATTGCTCACCAGTTCACATATTTGGGCAATTTTTTCACCATGCCTTCATTTTCCAGGCCAGCCAAAATGTCTGCAGTTTCTTCAGGAGTGCCAGTCACCACATGCACTTTGGCAGGCTGGCATTCTGCCACAGCACTAGAGACAAACTCAGCCACAGCAGGGGGGAGTGAGGGGACAGTTGCGAGAGAGCGAATGCCCACCGCAGCTGGGCTAAAAGCTTCCCACCTTCAAATAAAAAAAACACATACATATTAGCACTGGGTACAGCTGTCCGTATTGAATGTGACTCATGATATCTGGATGTGAAACACAGGTGTAGTGGGGGGGGGGGGGCACAAGTGGGACGTCTTCCCTGAATAATTCCTGCTCATGCTACCTGTACAATGCGTTAGGTTGGGTTATGTGAGCAGTACCCCCACGCAGTTCCTCTCTGCAACCTTTGACCAGAATGTTGACCAATCTAGTTCATCTTAAAACTGGACAAATAAACAACCCACTTCCATTAACAACATATTCTGTTTAAAGTTTGACATTAATAAAGAAACATGTCAAAATACCAGTAAATTGTTATTGCAAAATCACAAATGGCCTACAGTTAGTATAAAAGAGAGAAGGGTCACCTGTGCAAGGCTTTAAATAAATGGAAGCAGTGCAATATAGTTTATGATATTTGTGGCCATGTAATGTACTAAAACCATTTACATACTTCAGTGTGGTACATGTGCTGACCAAGCATCAAACACACCCCCCAAATGAATTAACTCTGGTTTAGAACACATACTTATAAAACACTTACATACAGATATTGTAACCAGCTGCCTTACATGTTTCTTTATAGCAGTATGACTCAAAACTAAAGAATATGTCAAATTCACAGTTCAGTGCTGTTCAGATACTTGTTGGCACAAAAGCAAGAACAGTTCTTGCCCAAATGTACAGACAATAGACCAAAGCTCTTGCACAACTGCAACTCAAAACATGTATCCAGTTCTAATAACATTCAGCGTCAAGAGCCAAACTTGCTGCACTGAAAAAGAATGTCTTAAATTAACAGACATGCTTCTGACTGCAGTGACTTGTGACTGAATTTAATTAGAATTTAATTAACCATATGCTATATAGATAAAACCATTGTTGGTTGTTTATATAGGAATTATATAAACTTATGTAAAAACATTTCATTCATATAGACTGGCATATATGTTGAATATTTCTAAATTAACATATTCCCTGTTTATGATAGTTGGATGCAGTAGTCAGTATTGATTAACCAAAGAACAGAGATCAGACTTCAAGTTAATCATAATTTCACAATAATAACCCCCCCAAAAGGTGCTTAGTTTTACTCCCTCCATTTCGTCATGAGCCAATCACACTCTTTGAGAACAAGCCAATCAGGTGAGTGCATGTGCAGTCACGCCCCCTTCCACCCCACTCGCCTTAAGGTTAGTCCTCCAACTGTAGTATTACTTGCCTGACACATGTGTAGCAAAAAATAATAATTTATGAGATGTCAATGTGTAATTAATTGTTCAGCAAGGTGAGTGTGACCGTATTGCAGGTTACATACAAACATGAAGTATATATATAAATGAAACATTTGCCATATTTTCAACAGAAATGTAACAAACGCCACAGCGTAATAACTCACTTCGCAATGTGCTCCACAGAGAACAATGCTCTGTTAGATATTTAACATCGAGGGTTTAAACAGACAGTGTGAAAGAACAACTTTACTACTTTTTAAGAATGACCCAGGACCTAACACTAGTTCAACCCTTATGCTATATGCAATGACAGCGATATAAAAACGGTCAGACGTAAAATTGCACATAAAGGTTAAGTTAGTCACTCTAACTGGATTAATCTCAGGCTGTAATAGTTACGCTGTATCATTAAATCCTAACAAGTGATATGAAGCATCTCCTAACCTTGCGTTTTCAACACGGTAAACGTACAAAGTAAATACTAGCAAGCCACCATACAATCCATCCTGTCTAAAGTTAATTTGTTTTAGCAAGGAGCATTATTTGATATCTTGAAAAAATGGTTGCACGTAATATTGTAGGCATCGGTACGTTTGTTTGCTGTTAAGGATGGTCACCAAGCAGTATTTACCCAGAACAGGTCACAAGGAGAAATATTCTAATAGTACAGACGACTTCGCCTATCTGATGTCGATTAATACTCCTGTCCTTTCCATTCTGCTTGCATATGCACGTAGCCTAATCCATAACGTGCAAATCAAAAGTCAGTTAAGAAATTATAATCGCCGTTCGTGGCGTGATCATTTGATCTGTGGGATAAACAGCAACTTGACTGAACTAAGTTTTACTTGTATTCATCATTTGTTTAAAAAAGTTAAGAAAGGGGTGTTTCTAGTTTGAGACTTGTCTTAGTCGGGCTGATAAACGCCTGTCAACGATTACCGTTTCAATGTTATTAAATGCAATCATAATGGGAAAGAATGAACGCAGATGTCTTCAATCAATTAACACGGAACATAAGCACTTAATCGTTACTTAGTGTAGCTCGATGTAGGTTCAACGCAATGTTATCAACACACTACATCCCAAAAATTATAAACCCGCTGGATTTTTGATTAATAAAACTCACCTTTTGAGCACTCCTATCAGTAGGCAGGACATGTTTGGTGCAGAGTTTGAGCTGTAAATAAATACTAACAAATGAAAATGTTCCGGAAAAAAAAGTTAGTTGGCAGTGCCTCTGCGATTCAACACCAGCCACTTCTTGTAACTATATGACTAGAAGTCTAGAAGTCCAAATGTTGAGGTTAGGCTAGTGAGAGACCCTTGCACTTTTACACGTGTAACTTATCTTGACTACACACACTTGTCCACAAGTTTTCTGACTACGCTTTTCTTCACGTCACGTACATACGTTAACAAACAGTAATCACTGTATTCAGTTTGCAGATTGTATCATTTCGACCATAGTCTACTAACTTCCATCAACGGAAAAGAATGTTAACAATTTCGTCATTTCGTAGTAGGCCTAACCATCCTCTAGTATCATGAAAAAGAAGAAAAGCTGTCCGCATAATAACCATAACACATTTTTTATCTCCTATTCTGAAGTTTCTCTTGGGTTCTTAAGTGAAGACCAACTTCATCTTTCATCGCACACCTATACACCCGGACAACAAATGCAATCTCCCAACACCGGTCGACGAAACTCTGTTCCTGTATCCTTTAAAGTATATGCTATACGCCAACTACACTGCCCGCTTTACGCCATATTTATTTATTTTTTTATTGTAGTTATAACCTCAGCTCCTAAATGTGTTAATACTTTTATAATTTGTTTATGATAGTAGCTATAGGGAAGCGTGAGTAGAAATCCGACGAGGCAGTGGCAACGTCAGCAGATGAGGGAGTCAACACAAGTTGTCAGCGGAAGCGACAGTAGCCTAAGGCATACGAGATGTCCCGCCCTCGTTGAGACGGTTTCTGTAGGCTACGTGTAACTGTTAGTACCTGTCACCATGCAACAATAGCCTAGTTTGCACTACAATTTGTAGAACTAGACAGAATTTAAATACAACAGTGCTCATTATTGCCGTACCTTATTAAACATCACAGGGTATGTCTACAATTGCATGTAATCACGTATCCAGCATGTAGGGTATTTGTACAACATGTACCAAAGAACCTGGAAACCAGTTTTAGCAAATTCCACCACCTAAAAATTACAGATCATAGTTTAGTTTTTCAGTCACTATTAGACCTTAATAAAATAAATGGTACAGTTGTAACATATTTTATATTAGGTCCTGATTAAAGACAAACTTGAAGTTGATAGAATTGTGTTTTATAAGTAGTAACCTTTATCAGTAGTAACCTTTGAACTCTTTTGAATAAGAGATACGACTTTGATTAAAGTTATCAGTCCTGACGAGCTTTAGCATTGATAGGCAGAGCTGCCCCTTGGAGTGGCTGCAGGTTGTAGCATCTTACACTTAGCAGCAATAGCTAACTGTAAACTTAAACAAGTATAACCAGAACCTTTAAGTGTAATCAGAATAGCTTATGTAAATGGGTTTAAAGAACATTGTAGGAATGTTTTGTGAAAAAAAATATTAAAATGATTTTATTATTAAATTAGATTATTTAATTATTTGTTGATGAGACGCTCCTCCACCAGGAAGCCTTGTCCATATATTCAAACACATCCAAGCCAGGAATAGCAAAGAACAAAGAATTATGGGATTTTGTAAATTTAATGTTTTTTGAGAAACTTTATGTGTTTAATACATTTTATGCTTAATAAATAAGCAATCCACAATTTCTGGTCATTTATTAGCTAATGTCCTTCAACACAGGAGGAGATCATTAAGGATTCACATTCTCTGCACTGTATGTGATGCTCCAGCGAAGACCTTAATCCATAACACTGAACTGTGCTCCAGATATTATGGCTGTGATAAATGTGACCACACTCCCCTTCACTAAAACACACTGCTTTAGAAGTCAGAATTAAAGCACTTAAAATTGATCTTTTTTGTTCACACACGGAATAGAAAAAACTAAGCCTCATTGTTGGGATTCAAGAGAAACAAGACTAGACAGTTGCTGAAACAATCAACTGCTATTTTCCTTGATAAGATCACACCACAGAAGTCCCTGCTGGTGATAACGGGGGAAGGTGTCTTAAATTAACATAAATGCTTGTGACTGGAGTGACTTGTGACTGAATTTAATTAGTCATATAAATAGGGGCAGTCATGGTCTGGTGGTTAGGGAACCAGTCTTGTGACCGGAGGGTCGTGGGTTCGATTCCCAGGTCTGAGGCCATGACTGAGGTGCCCTTGAGCAAGGCACCTAACCCCAACTGCTCCCCGGGCGCCGGGCTGGGGCTGCCCACCGCTCTGGGCACGTGTGCACCACAGCCCCCTAGTTATCACTAGTGTGTGTGTGTGTGTGTTCTGACTGCACAGATGGGTAAATGCGGTGAAAATCACAATTGACAATGTGGCTTGACTTAACTTAAATAAGACCCTGCTGTTTATTGTCATAACCATATTCTATGTGCATAAAAACATTGTTTATTGTTTTTATAATCATATAAGCATAAGTAAAAAATTGTTTAATTCATACACACTGGCATATATGTTGTATATTTCTAAATGAACATTTTCCCTGTTTATAATAATTGGATGCAGCAGTCAGTATAGGTTAACCAAAGAACAAAGATCAGACTGAAAGTTAATCAGTATTTCACATTAATGACCCCCCCAATAGCTGCTTACCTTTAGTCCCTCCATTTCGTCATGAGCCAATCACACCTCTTTAAGGACAAGCCAATCAGGTGAGTGCATGTGCTGCCACGCCCCTTCCACTCTCCTTAAGGTTAGTCCTCCTACTGTAGTATTACATGCCTGACCAGCAGTGACCCTCCAGCAGACATTGCACATGTGCAGCAAACTGTCACTGTGTAATGTCACTTCCTACATTGAGGTTTTGCTTTATATACAAACAAGGAAGTCACTCAGACTGAAATAACTATGCTACTTTCAATTATTTTTAATTATACTGAGATATATAAATATATCCAACACTCACTCAACACTTTTATGCAGTGAATGTGACACAAATACTACAGACATATATTTGCACCTAATGGTAAGTTAAGCACTCTAACTGGGTGAATGTCTAACTGTATAGTTACTTTGTATCATTAAATCCTAACCAGTGATATCATCATCTTCTAACGTTGCACAAGGCTTCAATATTTCCTGTCCAAAGCTAGTTTGTTTTTGAAAGGAATAGTATTTGACATTTTGAAAAATGGGCGTATGTGATTTTAAGCATGGGTTTGTTTGCTGTTCAACTTGCTTACTAGAATCCCTGCCCACACACTTTCTCAAAAATATTCTCGCTGTAGCAAAAAATCCTTTACTACATTTGATAAACTTTTCCCCAAACATTGGCTATGTACCTAAGTCATTCAAATTAGCACTAATCAGTCCACGTAGCAAAAAGGCTAACCTTTATTCATATCAGATATCAAACTACAGGCCAATCTCAAACCTTCCCTTTATTTCCAAGATCTTAGAAAAAGCAGTAGCTTAACAATTACGTTCCTTCCTGAAACGGATACACAAAAACATGAAGGTTTGGGCAGCACATTTACAAGAGTTCAATAGTCTGATAACCTGTGGGGAAAAGCACCAAATGTTGTGGAATCTTTCCAGAGCTCAGCATGAGGAACAGTTCATGGTGAGGGAGTGAGGGGTCACGAGTGATGTCACGAGTGATGTCCCTGGCGCGGGACGTGCAGTGCAGTGCATATGCGCGAGGTCCTGAAATGAAGGGAGGGAAACCCTGATGATCCTCTCTGCTGTCCTCAACGCTCACACACCTCCAGTCAGAGGCACTGAAGCTTCCATTCCACACAGAGATGCAGCTGGTCAGAACACTTTCTATGGTGCTTCTGTAGAATGTAGTGAGGATGGGCCAGGGGCAGGGGGTGCTCTCCTCATCATACGCAGAAGGTGTAGATGCTGTTGACCAGTGACATGGTATACTCACAGACCAGGAGAGAGTGTCTTGAGATGTGCACCCTCAAGAACTAAGTGCTACTCAGCACCTCCACAGTCTTGATGTTAATGAGAAGTGGAGCATAGCTGGGCTGGTTCCTTCTGAAGTCAGATGATCTCTTTGGTTTTGTCCACGTTCAGGATCAGTTAATTGACTCTGCAGCAGCTTACCAGCTGCTCCACCTCTTCTCTGTAGACCATGTCGTTGTCGTTTCTGACGAGGTCTTCTACTGTTGTGTCGTCCGCAAATTTCACAGTGTGGTTGGTAGCAGCCTTAGGGACACAGGCGTGTGCCATCAGGGTGAAGAGCAGGGGGCTCAGGACGCAGCCCTGGGGGGGGAGCCAATGCTAATGGTGGTGACACTGGTGTTCTGCCCAACCTGCACTGACTGAGGCCTTTCGGTTGCACAGGGGGGTGCTGAAGCCCAGGTGTCCCAGTGTCTTCACCAGAACCTGTGGCAGTCTTAAAACATGAGTGGACTCTGGCTTGGCCCAGTGAAGTGTTAAACATGTCCATTAGGACATGAGCCAGCTGGTCGGCACATTCCCTGAGCATCGGACCAGGTCTATTATCAGGGCCAGGGGCTTTATGTATGTTGACATTTGTTCACATACTTCATCATCCATCCATGGCTGTTCGTTGGCCTGAGTGGTGATGGTCTTCATAATGCTGACATCATCCATGCGTTTGTAGACATGTCATACTCATCCATGTTGATCATTGCAAGTGGCAGTTGCCTTGAACATGTCACAATCCATGCACTTAGCTTTTAGCTTAGCTTTGCCCCACCCCCCACCACCACCACCTGTCAGCCACGCATCCACCTGCAGTCACATCGTCTAATTTACTAGGAGAGCTGACTATTTCTGACATCATGAAGTTAAACTTTTGTAACTTTTCGTGAGTTCATGCAGTCATAGCCAGACAGGGTGCCACCATCTGAGAGAACCTGACAGAAACCCTGCATTTAGATTAGGTTTAGATATGCAGTGATTTCACGCATATATATTGTGAGGTCTGACCATTCATCCATTTATTTTTTTTGCACACTGCATACCGTGTCCTCTGAGGTGTGTAATGTTCTGGTGAGAATAAAACCTAAGAAGTAGCTGGCCCAGAAGAAGTAGCTGGCCCAGACAACATTCCTGAATGTGCACTACAGGTTTGCTCATCAGAGTTGACTGATGTGTTTGCAGACATATCCAACCTGTTGTCACGCTCCCTAACTTGGACTCGGTTTCCCAGAATCCACCTGTCAGCTGCTCACCCACCAAGCTTCATAGATCCCCCTATAACTGCACACTTACAAGATCCTCCTCTCCTGATTATTGTCACATGCTCATCTTGCTTCCCTCTTATTTAAACATGTTGCTGTTCTCTATGTCTCTGTGAATTACACCCATGAGTCATGCATGCATACCGAGCATTTCATCCTCTTGCCTCTCCAGTTTCCAACCTGCTGTTTTACGGATTACGACTTTGCTCGACCCGTCTGGTCTGTTTACTCAGACAGACAGATTCACGGTCCACTTGGACTCCAGACCTGTTTACCCCTACGAAAACAAAAAAAAGAGGTCACTCCGAATGTGATGCCAAATGGTAAATCTTCATTACAATAAAAGCAGTAGCGAAGTCCACGAATGTACTACGGATTCAGCGGAGCTAGACTGAACACCCATCAATAGAACATCATTTTTTTAAAAAACGCCACCCACCAAAGCTCCTCCAGTGAAGGATGCGATGTCAATTGTGTGTGACCATTGTTACTGTAGTTACGCTTCTGCAGTATCACCAGAATTCATCTACCAGCAACGCAGAATGCACAAGCATCCACACAGCAGAGGTATTACTGTACACGAGGGACGTGGCGGACATGCCAGACCTGTGCCAGCGGCTACACTCCTCACTCCCCACAGATACACATACACTTTGGACTCTTAACTCTCCACACACCACATCAGTAGCAGCTGCTAACTAGTATTGTTCTGCTGTAACACACTGAAATACTGCACCTTAAGACTGCTGAACCTTGCATTTTTGATCACAATACGCACAAGTAACATTATAACTATGTGACGATATTCACAAGCAACTTTGTAGCTATGTAACTCTGCAGATGTGCCGATTTTTAATGTTTAGTTTATTTATTAGTTGCTGTCTTCATTGTTGCCTAGTTTTGTATTACCCAGGTTTTCTTAATGTTGTATGCAAGGTAAGAATTTCAAGGCTACTGATTTTTTATAATGTGTTTTAAAACGTTTTATTTCCTGTGTTTTATATCTGAGATTTTGATATAGGGTTTTTATATGTAACATGAAATGCTTGAGAGGCATAGAACAGAACCAAACCCACAATCAGAGTCCATGGAATGATCCAGAGTCGGGAAACCAGAATATTCTTCAAAAGCGAGATGACCGATTTGAAATCTGGACAGGCAAACAAAGAAGCATTAAAATACACTCAGGCAAGACAACAGGGACTCAATGATCAGACAAAAGGCAAAACAAAGTGACAAAGTGAATGTTTAAATATAAATACTAATGAAAAAAGTAACAACAAATAGCTGGACAGACTGAGGTAAAACCAAAACGAGTAACCAGGAAGTAAAACAAAACAGAAGTACAGGACAGGGTTGCTAAGGAGACTGAGACACCTGGGAGGGGCCAACCCTGACTAAAGGGCATTTGAGCATGCGAGAACATATGGACCTTGGGTGTGTAGCTGTAGGGCTACTTGTTTTAGATGCTGGTTAGATATGGTTACTACTACTGATAATAATAGTTGTTAGTTGTTGTTGTTGTTTGTTTGTCCCTTAACCAAATGTCACTGTGCCTACAATAAAGAAGAAGAAATACCAATATGAGGGCAAATGTGATGATGGCAGAGAGGGAGCAAGACACGTGTGGCAGTACCATGGTGGTACCTTGGGTCTCCACCGTAATAATGACAAACAGAACAGCACAGTGGCAAGCTGAGAGAATGGAAAAAGACATATGCTGGCAATAACAATGTAGAAGAGCAGGCTTCACTTATACCATCAGCCTGTATGAGCAAGCAGTGTGTACTGGAGGTACCTGTGGGCTTTAAATATGGGAGAGAAGAAGGGGAAGCAAAGCATTGGGCTCATGGCAGGGCAGGTGAGGTGTGCATATGTGATAAGATAATAATGTCAAATTAAATGCAACAGTACAATAAATACACCAAATGAAATTAATTCATAGTACTGCAATACTGAAAGTTTTCAGCTGCTTTTTGAGTGCTGGGAGATGTACAGACACATATATATGAGCATGGAATGCGTTCCAGCATCCATATCACTTGCAGTCTCTGGGTGAATTATATTGTCCTGGTGATGAGACTCCTGGGATGGGTAGAATGAAGCAGTAACCCATATGAAGCCAAACTAGTTTAATGCTTCAAAGAATTTAAAACCCTGATCTGCTACGCCATCTATTGTGCATATAGAAATACTACACCATCAAACAAGACAAGGCAATGACACCGTCACGGTGCAGACTCCAACTCCTCCCTTCGGGCGTGTGTGTGTGTTATTCGTGTCACCTGTTCCTTGTCTTGTTTGCTATGGGGTGCACTTGTCCCTTGTTGTCTAGATATGTAAGTGTGTGTGTGTCGTCATCGTTATTCGTCTGTCGTTTTGTTATGTGCTAAGTGTTATTTGGTTTGTGAAGCGCTAAGGTGCTACTTCTTCATATCAAATAAAGTTACGTCATTCTTCCACGCGGCTGGCGTCTTGACTTCCTGCTCTCACCTCCCTGTTACAGGGAGGATTGAGTGGAGATTATAGATCGCAATTATATATGTTAATGGTCAGGTACATTTTACAAACGTTTGCCTTAACATTTTGCATTCAAGTTTGTAAATGATATATTTTCAGTGAACAGACCTCAGACTCATTCTCATATTAATGTCCCATTTTAAACACGATTCATTCTTCCAACATCTTTTAATTTCTTACTGTGTTTTACAAAAAAACTTAATTATAAAATAATTATTTTTTATTTTATTTAGATGTTATTCAGTCTCCTCGTTACTTTAATTTTAATGTAGTTTTTTATTTAATCCTTAAATTCTTTTTTTAATCACTTTTCTGTAAAGCACTGTACACTCTGTTATGTGCTATGTAAATAAAGTTATTAATTTTAACAAGCCTATTCCAGACATGACATGCGGGAGCTTTGGTAACGTTTTGTCGGGCAAATCTGCATCTTTACATTTTGGCTGCCATTGATCTAAATCTAAATATTTTCATGCGTTTTCCATGAAAGTCAGGGAAACGTCACGGATTTTGACATTTTGCTTGTTTGAACCATGATTGTTGCATGACTCCTACAACAAATAACCGACAACACTTGTCTCCTTTTTGTAGCAAAATCATACTTTAAACTACAACACATAACTATTTGAGTTATTGCTTTATTAATTTCCTGTGTATTGATCTAACAAGCGGTGGTTTCATGTTTTAACAAGGAACCTGTTTGCACGCCTTCGCCACTCTCGCTTAAACTAAATGTTTAAGCTACGCCCCCGAGCGGCTTTGTTGAGAAGTACAGTTCAAGCAGTCGATTTCAATTTCACTTTCACTCTTTGTGCTGACTAACCGCGCGACGCTTCGTGTTTCATCGGAAATAATTGTTTTATATTCTTGTGTCGCACTTGTTTTGAATTACAGATAGGTAAACTAAATACATTCGTTGCAACAATGGCTTCCTTAGACATGAGCCCTGCGTCAAAGAAAGAGGTAAGCGCAGAAGTGTCGTTTGTGGTTGACCTGAAAAAATATGGCCTAACCGACGTTTTGAACGTCGTTTGGTCCGTATTTGACGTCTTTTCGAGCTGTATAACATGCTTGCATTAACTATCTATGCGCCACGTCAAAACATGGGTTATGTGTGTATTTGTTAATCGTGAAGACTTTATTTATTTGCTCACAGGTTGATGGATTCACAAAGAAACTCACCAAAGAAGTAAGTTTGAGATCCCATTGACCTATATTGCCAACACTCAGTGTTCACTTATAGGTATATCAGTCTTAAGCTGTAATAAATAGGGTGCCATACCTTTTACAGTTAGTTATAAGATGTTATCCACCACAGCGCTGTTGGTCTTTGGAGTCTTGTACCGTGGTACATTTTGCGACCATCAGTCTTTTTATTACACAGAACTGACCAAAAAGAGATTGTTAGCTGATAGGTATGGCGGTAGAGGAGTTGTACCTAATTAAATTATCATTATTTGTTGGATTCTTGGCAAAACCTTGTAGAGTTTGTATAGTTTATAGGCTGTACTGTTGCTCTACAGCTCTGTCTTTAAGTGAATATCTGTTTTCTGTTGTAGGCAGAACAGCTAGTCTCAACTTTTTTCCCTGACATGATTGCAGAGATGGACAACTTGTTGCAGGTATAGTGTCCATTAGGGGTGGATGACATCAGTTAATCTTCATATAATGCTATTTTCCATTTCCAGACAATTGAGCTAGCATGAAAGGTATTTAAATTATTAAAATATTCTAAATAAACTAATGTAGTTATTAACATGCTGTTGTTATGTTTAACGTTTTAATTACTATAATTAATTAATTTAATTATAATTAAAACACTAAAATTACTTGAAAATGAAAGGTGTGTTGCTTCCAAAGTATTTGGAGAGGATAAGTATTTGTGTCACGGGTAGAACACTTGTAGAAAAAAAAAAGGAAGCAAATACGCAGAAGAGAAAATGGGGTTTGATGCTCCAACAGAAAACTCCAGGCATAACTCCAGGCACAACTCCAGGCACAACTCACTGGTACAAATGCATAACATATATAGGGACAGACTCACTAATGACACAAAACAGGACAACACAAACACTGACGGAGCTGACGGAGGCGGCCGGCAGTGTGTCTCCGTACTGTGACATTTTAGATATATGTGCATGAAATAATTTTCCCACGAGACCTCTGTAATGGCTATGACTCCTTTGATGGCAGTGGATACTAGATTTACTGATTTGTGTTGCACATATTCTTCTTCTTTTCGGCTACTCCCTTTAGGGGTTGCCATAGCGAATCATCTGCCTCCATCTTGCCCTGTCCCCTGCCTCCTCTACTGTTACACCAACCATCTCCATGTCCACCTTCACTGCATCCATAAACCTTCTCTGAGATCTTCCTCTTCTCCTTCTGCCTGGCAGCTCCATCATCTCCAACATCTCCATCTTTGTCCAATATATTCACTATTCCTCCTCAACACATGTCCAAACCATCTCATCCTGGCCTCTCAGGCATGCCACCAATCACAGGTGTCCTGTGTTGAGTATGTAGATTTTTACATTTTGCTTTAAATGTCTGCTATTGTGTTAAGGTCTCCTTGTCCCTGGGTGACCTCTCAGCCCTCAGGGCTCCATTGGACATCCCTATACCAGACCCTGCCAAAGAAGAGCTTAAGAGGAAGAAGAAAGAGGAGGTAGTTACATTTAAAGTCCTGCAGAACAAGTTTACATTTGATTACATTAGTTCATCACCATCATCACACTCAGAGAAACAGGCCATTGTAAACAACTCAATACAGACCTTTATACACATACAAATGTATGTATATGAATGGGGCACGTATGTGTTTGTACATGCATGCCCTCTATCCACAGAAGGAAGCAAAGGAGGGAAAGGGAAAAAAAGACAAAGATGGTGATGAAGAGGAAGGTACATTTTTGTTAAGGCAGTGTCCTTAAATTTGGTTATAGTTTGTAAAATAAGTTGCACTATGATACAATGATGGTGTGAAGTTAAAGTTAAAATCCTTGTTAAATCTGTCTGTAATTGCAGCACACATCCTAAACCACTCAGTGCCGATGTTTTAAAATTGAACATCAATTCTTTTGATTTAAATCATGAATTACATCACAGTGTTTATCATTATGGTCCCTTTATTGCACAATTCACTGTTCTAATCCTCATCTAACCCAATGATCCATTATATTTTAATTAAATGGAATAGCTTGGTAAATAACTGATGAGTTGAGGAACACTCATTGCAGTACTAAAACTGAGAAACTAAATAACATGTAATATTTGAACCAAATAAAGTGAGCGTCTCTTCCATCCAGGAGGCCCTTCATGTGGACCCATTTCCTGTAATGAGAAAGTAGAGAGTCTCATCAAAGAGATTAAGCCCCACATTCAAACTCTGAAGGAAAAACTCAATACGGTAAGACTCCTGGTTTTAGTTTAATAAATAGGTCATCTTACTCTGAACTCTTCTGCAAATGCAGCATATGTCTTTATGTTAAACAGTTCATTACAAATATGATGAAAAAGATTCATACATGTGGTTTTAGTAAATGTCATTATATTATTGAGTATTATTGGGAAACGTCCAATGTGTGTAATAATCTCAAACAACTCTGTAAGGTGTCAATGTGGGTGCAGCTGCAAATCCCCAGGATTGAGGATGGGAATAACTTTGGTGTGGCTGTACAGGTAGGTTTGACTTATTTGTGATCTGAAGTCTTGCCCATTTCAAGAATATGTGGGTGTATTTATGTTGGTTATCTGAATAATATGCCAAATATGTAGTGTTTAAATAATACACATTGAAAAACCTATCATTTAAATTGTTATACAACAGGAGAAGGTATTTGAGCTACTTACGAATACTCGAACTAAGATTGAAGGATTCCAGACACAGATCACAAAGTAAGAGGCACATTGTTCATTCAAATTCAAATAGATGCTTATCTGCATTTCCTTTGACTGCATTTAAATATTACATTATATTCAGCATTTTTATCTAGTGCTTTTTGTTTAGGTATTACAGTGAGAGGGGAGATGCTGTAGCCAAAGCTTCCAAACAGCCCCATGTGGTCAGTATTGCTACTGTAATATTCATAATAACAAAAACAAATTGTGTAGAGAAATCTGCTAATTCTACGTAGCAAGCAAGCAGGGTGAACCATTGCATCTGTAAGTGAGGGCAATTTTTAATGTGATCCACTGAATTTAGCTGGCATAATGATCATCCAGATTGCAGATTGCATTTGGATCCACAAGGCTGGGTCCACAAATTTTCAATAGAAGGATCAGTGGTTTGGACTGCTTAACATGTATCACGTTGAATTAGGGACATTCACATCAGAATTATAATTTGTTTTCTGTCATAGTTAGGTGAGCATACTTGTTGTGTTACAGGGAGATTACAGACAGCTTGTTCATGAATTGGATCAACATCAGTACTGTGAGCTACGCATTGTGGTCCTGGAGATCCGCAATACATATGTGAGTTAAAGCTTTGAATCTGTGGTGGTATTCTACATCTGTTATCAGATTTTACCATATTTCTTGCTTGATTACTTGACTAGCAAATGATGGATTTTTATTGTGTTTTAACCCTAGGCTGTGTTGTTTGATGTCATCAGCAAGAACTATGACAAGATTAAGAAACCCAGAGGAGACTGCAAAGCTCTTATCTACTGAGAAATAAACCCAGTCTGTGTTGGCAATACATACAGACATAAAGAAACAGAAACATATCATATCAGATTTCATTTAAAGACGCCTCCACAGACTTAATAGTGCACTGACTTCGATCTAAAATTTCATTCCATAGAAAATGTGCTTTTGTTTAGATTTGCATAATAAAGGTGTAGAATTTTAGATCAGTGATATCCTTATTTGCTTCACATTTTTTATTTAAATAACAGGCTGCTAAAATAACATTTTTACAGACAATATTATTGTAGAAATCTTCTCTTCCACTCAGCTTTCTTCCATTTATTATTAGACAGAAGGTATTTAATCCCAGAGGAAATTGTTTATACAGATCTGAAAACATGACATATATTAGATATATGACCCCAAAAAGATCTCAGCTATATATAAATGTAAGGTACATCAGCTGCAGTTAATAATGTAAGGTACATCAGCTGCAGTTAATAATGACAGTAATTCATATTCAGAGAACATTATTTATCCCTAAAGGGCAATTCCGTTTGGCAATCTTCTCTCCCTCACTTGCTCACCCCCACTCACACACAACAACTTAAAAGAACAGTACCAGTGCAACAGGCATGCTGAACGGAACATACAACAGTGATCCCTTACGGATCATTATAATATGTATTTCTGCCACTCATGGAAATGGCCAGGAGTTTTGTAGTAATTTTGATCAAGAACAAAAACATTTAGGATTTGTTTTTGGTCATCTATCTATTGTTTTTTGATCAGTTAACCACAACAATAAGTCTGCACCACCTTGATTAAGACTTATGGATGCTTTGAGTGAGGAGAATTTTGGGGAGGTGTTTACAGACATTGTTTAGGTGACTGACCTTTAGTATTTCTTAGCAATTTTAACCTTGCAGCTCCAGCTGAAATTCAAAAAAGTGTACATTTATACCAAATCTTTTCTTTAAAACACTAATGTTTTACCTTCACTGGATTGAGACTGTGTCAGTTCCTCGAGTACCAAAAAATAACTCTCGCAAAGTTAGTAGACAAAATTTAATCAATGTTAAATTGGATTATGCTCCCTTGGAGAGTAGTTTAAATCTGAAACTAGGACTGCTAAATATTAGATCCCTGTCATCTAAAGCATTGCTGGTTAATGAAATGATTACCGATCATAATCTATGCATGCTCTGCTTGACGGAAACCTGGACCCGGCCAGATGATTATATTGCCCTAAATGAAGCCTCTCCCTCTGGCTATAGATATGTTCATAACCCCCCGTCCAAATGGTCGAGGAGGTGGTGTCGCCACAATATATGACTCTGATATAGACATTTCTCAAAAATTCGGCTTTAAATTGAATTCTTTTGAACATCTCATCCTCACTGTTTCAAATGTATCAAATCTGACAACCAACAAGGCGTCACAGTCGTTTATGTTAATTACTATTTACCGCCCCCTGGTTCTTACTCTGAGTTCTTGCAGGAGTTCTCAGACTTCCTGTCTCATGTAGTGCTATCAGCCGATAAGGTGATCATAGTTGGTGATTTTAACATCCATTTTGAGAATCTTTGTGACGCTTTAAGCAAAAATTTTCAAGAAATTCTTGATTCAATGGGTATCACTCAGAATGTGGTGGGTCCTACGCATAATTGTAGTCATACTTTAGACCTGGTTTTATCATTTGGTATTAACATATCCAGCTTAGCAATTTTACCTCAGAGCGAGGCCGTTTCAGACCACAGCCTCATAACGTACAAGTTATGTTTGACTGACGGTATTCATCAGCCGCCCCGCTACCGAATGAAACGAACTATAGCACCTAGTACCATAGCCGCACTCACTGACATTTTACCTGGTTTGACAGAAATTGATACACCTGTAGCTCCGGAAGGACTAGAGCATTTTACCGAGCACGTTGAGACTTCTCTTCGTACAGCATTAGACAAGGTTGCACCATTACACTATAAGAGAGCCTCTGAGAGAAGAATAGCGCCATGGTATAACGAGCACACGCGTAGTCTCAAACGAGCCGCGAGGATCCTGGAGCGTAAATGGCGAAATTCAAAGTTAGAAGTGTTTAGACTATCATGGAAAAGCAGCCTTAGTGAATATAAGCATGCCCTCCATACGGCAAAATCCTCATACTTATCAGCTTTAATAGAAAAACATAAAAACAATTCTGCACTCCTATTTAAAACTGTTTCCAGTCTAACAAGGAGCCATGATCAAATCAATCCACTAATCCCACTAGAGTGTAGCAGTAATAATTTTATGAAATTCTTTAATGATAAGATTGATAAAATTAGGGAAAAAATTGGTTGTGCTATCTCAGAGCCTGTCAACATGCCTATGCACCTTGACAGCTGTCTGGTCAGCTCTGATGCCCTGTTAGAGTCCTTCTCCCCAATTGGTCGTGAGGAGCTTATTTCATTGGTGGAATCTGCCAAGCCCTCCACATGCATACTAGATGCAGTACCAACCCATTTACTTAAAGAATTACTGCATAGCAATATAGAACCTTTGCTCACTATAATAAACTGCTCTCTGAGCCTGGGCTATATTCCCAGTTCATTTAAACTTGCAGTTATCAAGCCGCTAATTAAAAAACCTGGTCTTAACCCCCAGGAAATGTCCAACTATAGGCCTATCTCTAATTTGTCATTCATATCCAAAATTTTAGAGAAAGTAATTTCTTCACAACTCTCCTCCTTCCTACAGACAGAACATGTCTTAGAATTATTTCAGTCTGGATTTAGACCCCACCACAGCACTGAAACTGCGCTGACTAAAGTAGTAAATGATCTCTTGATATCCTCTGATAAAGGAAACATTTCTTTTCTCATACTGCTAGACCTCAGTGCGGCTTTTGACACCATTGATCATAATATTCTACTTAATAGGCTGGAGACACTCATTGGTATAAGAGGTCAAGCACTCTCCTGGTTCAGGTCCTACCTGACAGATCGTTACCAATTTGTACTAGTAAACAACGAATGCTCAGAGCGTTCTAAGGTAAAATATGGTGTCCCACAAGGATCTGTACTGGGCCCCATATTATTTACATTATATATGCTTCCACTGGGCACTATCATCCGTAGGCATGGTATTAGTTTCCATTGCTACGCAGATGATACTCAGTTGTATATATCTTCCAATCCGGATGATATCACCACTACTCTCAAGATTGAGAGCTGCGTCCAGGACATTAAAAACTGGATGGCGTTTAATTTTCTTCAACTAAATTCTGATAAGACTGAGGTGCTGATTCTTGGGCCTAAAGCTGCTAGAAGCAGCTGGGCTGATATTCCCCTTACCTAGATGGGTTTTTAGTAACACCCAAGTCTACCGCTTAAAAAAGCTTAGGTGTCACTATTGATTCGGATCTTTCATTTGACACACATATATGCAATGTCACTAAGGCTGCCTTTTTCCATTTACGTAATATCGCCAAGCTGAGACACTTACTTTCATTAGCTGATGCAGAGAAGCTGGTCCATGCTTTTGTCTCGTCAAGATTGGACTACTGTAATGGTCTTCTAATTGGATGCTCTAAACAGTCCATAAAGAAGCTACAACTTGTACAAAATGCTGCAGCTAGAGTCCTAACTAAGGCTAGAAAATTCGATCATATTAGTCCCACTCTCGCGGCATTACATTGGCTTCCGATTAAACATCGAATTGAATTTAAAATTCTTCTCTTAACCTATAAGGCGTTAAATGGTCTTGCCCCACAATATCTGAGTGAACTCATTGCTTACTACAACCCATCTCGCCCTTTACGCTCCCAAAATGCTGGATTTCTCTTAGTTCCAAAAATTTGTAAGACTACAGCCGGAGGTAGAGCTTTCTCCTTTAAAGCCCCTCAATTATGGAATAGCCTTCCAGCTCCAATCCGAGATTCTGACACAGTTCCAATCTTTAAATCTAGACTTAAGACTCACCTATATAATCAAGCCTTCAGTTAAATATTCCCCTAGTAAGGTGCGGGGCTCAGGGGCCCCCAGACGTTGAGATTTCTGGTAATCTGAGATGTTGATGCTGTCATCCAGCTGTGTCATGGCATCACTCTAGTTGTGACTGACTTGACTGGAAAGCAATGTCTCAGTGAGCCCTCATGACTGTGGTCACCTCTGGACCCCTCCCTTTAGTTAAGCTGCTATAGATTAGCCTGCCGGAGCTACATGCTAATCACTGGCACATGAGCTATGTACATTTAAATCAATGGTGGTTAAACTGACATCCTCACACTCAGTCTGTATTGTCCATCTTTTTGCATGCTTCTTCTACCCAAGACGACTGCATGCAAGCACCTACAAGCACCTGGGAGATGGTCTGGCTCGCCGGTGGATGTACTGATGCCGGGTTGGATGTACCATTGTCGTAAGGGGACGTGCTGATGCTGGCTCCTACCTGAGGTGCACCATCTGCACCGAAGGGACTGTGACTACTTGGCCGGGGAACAAGAACTTTAAGCTATAACTGTAGAACCACCTCTTGTTCACAAATACGGACTGGTGCTAACGGGCCGCCCAATGGAGGATGGGTTCCCTTTTGAGTCTTGGTCCTCCCAAGGTTTCTTCCTATTCCCCGCCATCTTAGGGAGTTTTTCCTTGCCACTGTCGCCTTTGGCTTGCTCATTAGGGATCTGGACCCATACAATTTGTAAAGCTGCTTTGAGACAACATGTGTTGTAAAAAGCGCTATATAAATAAAATTGACTTGACTTGACTTGACTTCAGGCTAGTATACAGGAGCACCTTGATGCCATTGTTTAGAGCACACAGCCGTACCCCCTGGCCATAGGGTCTAAAAATAACAACATCCACGGATGCTTCAACATTCTGGACAGGGGCAGTCATGGTCTGGTGGTTAGGGAACCAGTCTTGTGACCGGAGGGTCGTGGGTTCGATTCCCAGGCCTGAGGCCATGACTGAGGTGCCCTTGAGCAAGGCACCTAACCCCAACTGCTCCCCGGGCGCCAGGCTAGGGCTGCCCACCGCTCTGGGCACGTGTGCACCACAGCCCCCTAGTTATCACTAGTGTGTGTATGTTCTGACTGCACAGATGGGTAAATGCGGAGGACAAATTTCAATTGGGGTGAAAATCACAATTGACAATGTAGCTTGACTTAACTTAACAAGAAAGCAATTCCAGTAAAGTCTGTGAGTGCTCTTGGTGCATTTGATAAACTGATCAAGACCCACTTTGTGTTTGGTGTCTTTTACAGCAAAGTGCTACACAACATTTACACCTTTGTACAAACAACTGTTTTCCAAACTGGTATAGGTAAGAGTCCCAGAGTTGTTGAGCTTAGAGCTGCACTATTGTTTTGTTTTTGTTATCTGATTAATATAAATATGCTTGTTATACATCTTAGGTTAATACATACGCTGTTGCCTGGCAAAGCACTTTGCCATAACTGAGCAGAGGAAGGTTGCTGTCTTGAGTTTGGTTCTTTTTCAGGGTTTAGGATTTATTTTCAGTTACTAAACACCCTTGCGCTATCATTGCTCTTAATTATATCCCAAAATCTCACATAGAAGCAAAGTGTGTGTGTGTGTGTTTATATAAATCTTGTACCACCTGGTGTCCAAACCAGGTTCAGCCTTTTAGATGAGTCAGGAGAGAGTCTTAATTTTAAAGATAAAATTATCTTTATTCATTTCCACCCTTTCCAGTGTATTGGAAAGCGAAATTTCTTCTTCGCCTTCTCATGAGAAGCCAGTAGACTCTGCTGATCTCCAGCTTGCTCTTCATACCAGCTTCCCTCCTCCTTCTCTTCTCCCATATTCTTTGTCTTCCCACATTTGCTGGTTTCTATGGCTGCCTTTGCCTCTTCTTTAGCTTTGTGCTCTCGGTTTCTTTGCTGAAGTATCAGTAGCAGCTTCTCATGCCTTGCAGTGTCCTTGAACCGCTTCTTCTGCTGCTTCAGTTCTTTCTTCATATCTGCTTTTTCCTGTTTGTTGTTGTTGAATCCTTTTTTCCTCAATCAGTTCCATTCCCTTCCTGTCTTTTTCTCTGGCTTTATCAACAGCCTTCTCAGTCTTTTCCACTATATGAAACAGCTTGGCCACAGTCTTCCTTATCAGGGCACACTCGTTGTTTTGGCCCTCACCAGTGTCCTCAGATTGCATCATCAGTGCTGTCTGCATTTTCACCACACTGGACTTAAAGTGGGAAACCCAGTCTCCCTGAGTGGATGAGATTAATAAGATCGCTTTATAAACATGAGTCTCTTGCATAAATTTGACCAAATCAAGTTTCAAAACCCTCCTCACAATGGCAAGACATTGTGCATCCACACATCAATGCAATGCCACTGAACTGCTGTCAGACTCCTTACAAGCCCTGTGTATGTTGTTTAGATTCTCACCTGTGCACTAGGCGCTGGCCTCTCGTTCTGATTCATTTTAGAGCCCTGCATACATGGGGTTTCTCTCTCCCCTGTAGCCATCTCCTGCCCCAGATCACTCAGTTCCTCACTGTCTTTCACTCTACACAGGGACGGACACACACAGCCCTATGCATGAATGTGTTCTCAAACAAATGTAGACCTATGTTCATTTAAGGATGATAGAGCAGGTATTATTTAAATGCTTTTAATATAGTTATGATCAAAAGACCAGGTCATGTTTAAAATGTCAAGAAAGATGAACTGAAAACTTACAGTTGAGACGATACATAAAATTACTGAGAGTATTATAAAAATTACAAATAGGCTGCAGGTGCTCATGTCTGTGTTACACCCTGTCAACGTTATGTCCTCCTTCAGTGTCTGAGCAGGACGTGTAACCTCCCTGGCTCTAACGACAGGTAGGACGACTGTGTTCTAAGAGAGCTCTAAGGGAGGGTGAGAGAATCCTGTCGTCTTGCAGTTTGGGAGACACAGGGTGGAAACTGGACCTAGGCGGTTCCAACTGAGAGCATTTTATTCAGCATTACTATTACGTACAAGCATGCACACACACTTTGATATGCTATCAAGAACAGAACACAGAATTACCTAAAATTCTTCAGCTGACAAAGACTGAAATATATTTTGTTATTCCGTTTTTCTGTTATTTCTTCTCTTTTCAATCTAATATGCCACTGAGCCCCATTATAATTCCTAAGGCATATCACAATCTAAAGTGGTGTATCAATTAGAGTAGTTGACCCCTGTGTTGGTATCTCACTGTATATTGCAGAGAGAGGGTGGAATCTTCCAAGTATTTATCTTCCTCCTATAAAACAGAAACCTGTTCAAAACACTGATATCCAGGTCAACAGGAAGTTGTCCTAGAATGTAAACATTACAACTAAACTAGATCTAAAATATTAGAAGTTGCAGCTACTAACTTGAAAGGGGTGGAATCCGTTCCGCAAACAATCTTTTGGTTTTCAAGATGAGCAATACGTTGATGACACAAAAGACGAAGGATGTTAATTTCTAAGGACGTGGCAGTGTATTCAAAGGCAAAAGCGAAAAGAAAGTTTTCCAATCAGTTAACAATGTCAAGTCAAGTCAATTTTATTTATTTTATATAGCGCTTTTTACAACACATGTTGTCTCAAAGCAGCTTTACAAATTGTATGGGTCCAGATCCCTAATGAGCAAGCCAAAGGCGACAGTGGCAAGGAAAAACTCCCTAAGATGGCGGGGAATAGGAAGAAACCTTGGGAGGACCAAGACTCAAAAGGGAACCCATCCTCCATTGGGCGGCCCGTTAGCACCAGTCCGTATTTGTGAACAAGAGGTGGTTCTACAGTTATAGCTTAAAGTTCTTGTTCCCCGGCCAAGTAGTCACAGTCCCTTCGGTGCAGATGGTGCACCTCAGGTAGGAGCCAGCATCAGCACGTCCCCTTACGACAATGGTACATCCAACCCGGCATCAGTACATCCACCGGCGAGCCAGACCATCTCCCAGGTGCTTGTAGGTGCTTGCATGCAGTCATCTTGGGTAGAAGCATGCAAAAAGATGGACAATACAGACTGAGTGTGAGGATGTCAGTTTAACCACCATTGATTTAAATGTACATAGCTCATGTGCCAGTGATTAGCATGTAGCTCCGGCAGGCTAATCTATAGCAGCTTAACTAAAGGGTGGGGTCCAGAGGTGACCACAGTCATGAGGGTTCACTGAGACATTGCTTTCCAGTCAAGTCAGTCACAACTAGAGTGATGCCATGACACAGCTGGATGACAGCATCAACATCTCAGATTACCAGAAATCTCAACGTCTGGGGCCCCTGAGCCCCGCACCTTACTAGGGGAATATTTAACTGAAGGCTTGATTATATAGGTGAGTCTTAAGTCTAGATTTAAAGATTGGAACTGTGTCAGAATCTCGGATTGGAGCTGGAAGGCTATTCCATAATTGAGGGGCTTTAAAGGAGAAAGCTCTGCCTCCGGCTGTAGTCTTACAAATTTTTGGAACTAAGAGAAATCCAGCATTTTGGGAGCGTAAAGGGCGAGATGGGTTGTAGTAAGCAATGAGTTCACTCAGATATTGTGGGGCAAGACCATTTAACGCCTTATAGGTTAAGAGAAGAATTTTAAATTCAATTCGATGTTTAATCGGAAGCCAATGTAATGCCGCGAGAGTGGGACTAATATGATCGAATTTTAGTTAGGACTCTAGCTGCAGCATTTTGTACAAGTTGTAGCTTCTTTATGGACTGTTTAGAGCATCCAATTAGAAGACAATTACAGTAGTCCAATCTTGACGAGACAAAAGCATGGACCAGCTTCTCTGCATCAGCTAATGAAAGTAAGTGTCTCAGCTTGGCGATATTACGTAAATGGAAAAAGGCAGCCTTAGTGACATTGCATATATGTGTGTCAAATGAAAGATCCGAATCAATAGTGACACCTAAGCTTTTTGCGGTAGACTTGGGTGTTACTGAAAACCCATCTAGGGTAAGAGGAATATCAGCCCAGCTGCTTCTAGCAGCTTTGAGTATCATCTGTGTAGCAATGGAAACTAATACCATGCCTACGGATGATAGTGCCCAGTGGAAGCATATATAATGTAAATAATATGGGGCCCAGTACAGATCCTTGTGGGACACCATATTTTACCTTAGAACGCTCATTCGTTGTTTACTAGTACAAATTGGTAACGATCTGTCAGGTAGGACCTGAACCAGGAGAGTGCTTGACCTCTTATACCAATGAGTGTCTCCAGCCTATTAAGTAGAATATTATGATCAATGGTGTCAAAAGCCGCACTGAGGTCTAGCAGTATGAGAAAAGAAATGTGTCCTTTATCAGAGGATATCAAGAGATCATTTACTACTTTAGTCAGCGCAGTTTCAGTGCTGTGGTGGGGTCTAAATCCAGACTGAAATAATTCTAAGACATGTTCTGTCTGTAGGAAGGAAGAGAGTTGTGAAGAAACTACTTTCTCTAGAATTTTTGATATGAATGACAAATTAGAGATAGGCCTATAATTGGACATTTCCTGGGGGTTAAGACCAGGTTTTTTAATTAGCGGCTTGATAACTGCAAGTTTAAATGAACTGGGAATATAGCCCAGGCTCAGAGAGCAGTTTATTATAGTGAGCAAAGGTTCTATATTGCTATGCAGTAATTCTTTAAGTAAATGGGTTGGTACTGCATCTAGTATGCATGTGGAGGGCTTGGCAGATTCCACCAATGAAATAAGCTCCTCACGACCAATTGGGGAGAAGGACTCTAACAGGGCATCAGAGCTGACCAGACAGCTGTCAAGGTGCATAGGCATGTTGACAGGCTCTGAGATAGCACAACCAATTTTTTCCCTAATTTTATCAATCTTATCATTAAAGAATTTCATAAAATTGTTACTGCTACACTCTAGTGGGATTAGTGGATTGATTTGATCATGGCTCCTTGTTAGGCTGGAAACAGTTTTAAATAGGAGTGCAGAATTGTTTTTATGTTTTTCTATTAAAGCTGATAAGTATGAGGATTTTGCCGTATGGAGGGCATGCTTATATTCACTAAGGCTGCTTTTCCATGATAGTCTAAACACTTCTAACTTTGAATTTCGCCATTTACGCTCCAGGATCCTCACGGCTCGTTTGAGACTACGCGTGTGCTCGTTATACCATGGCGCTATTCTTCTCTCAGAGGCTCTCTTATAGCGTAATGGTGCAACCTTGTCTAATGCTGTACGAAGAGAAGTCTCAACGTGCTCGGTAAAATGCTCTAGTCCTTCCGGAGCTACAGGTGTATCAATTTTTGTCAAACCAGGTAAAATGTCAGTGAGTGCGGCTATGGTACTAGGTGCTATAGTTCGTTTCATTCGGTAGCGGGCGGCTGATGAATACCGTCAGTCAAGCATAACTTGTACGTTATGAGGCTGTGGTCTGAAACGGCCTCGCTCTGAGGTAAAATTGCTAAGCTGGATATGTTAATACCAAATGATAAAACCAGGTCTAAAGTATGACTACAATTATGCGTAGGACCCACCACATTCTGAGTGATACCCATTGAAAAAATTTTGCTTAAAGCATCACAAAGATTCTCAAAATGGATGTTAAAATCACCAACTATAATCACCTTATCGGCTGATAGCACTACATGAGACAGGAAGTCTGAAAACTCCTGCAAGAACTCAGAGTAAGAACCAGGGGGCGGTAAATAATAATTAACATAAACGACTGTGACGCCTTGTTGGTTGTCAGATTTGATACATTTGAAACAGTGAGGATGAGATGTTCAAAAGAATTCAATTTAAAGCCGAATTTTTGAGAAATGTCTATATCAGAGTCATATATTGTGGCGACACCACCTCCTCGACCATTTGGACGGGGGTTATGAACATATCTATAGCCAGAGGGAGAGGCTTCATTTAGGGCCATATAATCATCTGGCCGGGTCCAGGTTTCCGTCAAGCAGAGCATGCATAGATTATGATCGGTAATCATTTCATTAACCAGCAATGCTTTAGATGACAGGGATCTAATATTTAGCAGTCCTAGTTTCAGATTTAAACTACTCTCCAAGGGAGCATAATCCAATTTAACATTGATTAAATTTTGTCTACTAACTTTACGAGAGTTATTTTTTGGTACTCGAGGAACTGACACAGTCTCAATCCAGTGTGACCTAGGTGACGTCTCTTTGCAGCTAGCAGACAGTCGGTTTAGCTTTTGTGTCTGCTGCCTGGCCTCGGCTCTGGTTTGTCAATCCCCATTAACAAGTCCTACACTACCACTAGTAAGCCTAGCAGATATGCTACGGAAATTAGAGCAGCACCCTCCCAAGAAGGGTGAATGCCGTCTCGCTTCAAAAGGCCAGGCCTGCCCTCAAAACGCGTCCAATTATCTATATAACCCACGTTGTTTTCTGAGCACCATTTAGACATCCAGCGGTGTAGCGCCAATAACCTGCTGTAGGTTTCGGTGCCACGCCGAATTGGAATGGGACCAGAGCATATTACGGCATCTGACATAGTCCCCGCTAACTCACACACCTCTTTAACATTATCCTTAGTGATCTCGGACTGTCTCAAACCCACATCATTGGTGCCGACGTGTACCACTATCTTTCAATATTTACGATTAGCCAGCACCTTAAGATTATGTTGCAATGTCGCAAATGATGAAGTTAACTCTTCACAAGATATTTTTGAAATGGAAATTTTACAGCTCGATTATGATGTCACGCAACTAGAATGAAACCGGCATGACGCCACAAAAGGTTACGAGAAAGGATATTTTGAGTGCACATTGAAATGCACTAACGAATGAGGTTAACATTCGCCCAGATATCGCTGATAGATCCCCGATACGTTAGATTAATATCAGAATATCGCCCAAGCATCGCGTTCTATTTTCCAACGTCGAATATTTGTCGGAGGTGCGATGTAAAGATTCATTGCCCTTACATCGCAAGTGCCACAAGTGTCAAAACAGCGTAACGATCGCTGGAAAGCGATGCAAGGAAAACATAATAAAACAATTTTGTCTTGGATATCCTGCTGACTTTAGCCGACTCGCCAACAGATCCAGAGGAGTTAGATAGTTTAACCGACTGCTTAGAGAATACTTGTAGATCAGCTCTAGATATAGTAGCTCCATTCAAACATAAAAAGGTCAGACTTAAAAAGCTCGCCCCGTGGTACACCGACCAAACTCGTAATTTAAAACAAATAGCACGTAAATTAGAGCGGAACTGGCGCTCTACTAAGCTGGAAGTATTCCACTGTGCCTGGAAGGATAGCCTTATTGAATACAAAGGGGCACTTACTAAAGCACGGTCAACATACCTAGCCTCACTGATCGAAAAAAATAAAAATAATCCTAGATTTCTTTTCAGTACAATCTCTAAACTTACAAAAAAATCAAACCAGCGCTGAACATCAGATTCCAGGGAACCTAACTAGTAATGTATTTATGGATTTCTTCGATAATAAAATAGAGAATATTAGACTAAATATAAATCCTTTTATAGGTAATTCATCTGGTTTGTCATCTGGATTGGCTGATATTGAACAAAATCTAGCATTAGAAGAAAAGCTTGAAGCTTTTCATCCACTCCCACAACTAGAATTGGAGAAAATAATTTCATCATTAAATTCTACTACTTGCACATTAGACTCGATTCCTCTAAATTACTCAAAGAGGTTTTACCAGTTGTAATCGAACCTCTTTTAAATATAGTTAACTCATCCATCACAATGGGTCACATGCCCAGATCCTGTAAACTAGCAGTCATTAAACCCCTGATCAAGAAACCAAATCTTGATCCTAATGTACTATCTAGCTACAGACCCATCTCAAACCTATCATTTATATCCAAGATCATAGAAAAGCTGTGGCCAAACAGTTAAGCTTATATCTGCACAGGAACCACATATTTGAAAAATTCCAATCTGGATTTAGGCCCCACCACAGCACTGAAACAGCACTGGTTAAAGTAACAAATGATCTCCTTCTTGCCTCTGATCAAGGTTATGTATCTCTATTAGTGCTTCTCGATCTTAGTGCAGCCTTCGACACAATAGATCACAAGATCCTGCTAGAAAGGTTAGAAAACTGGGTTGGAATCTCGGTACAGCCCTGTCATGGTTTAATTCTTACCTAACCAATCGCTATCAGTTTGTAGAGCTCGATAATATTCCCTCCAAACACTCAGAAGTGAAATATGGAGTCCCGCAAGGCTCCATCCTAGGACCACTATTATTTACATTATATATGTTACCATTAGGAATAGTTATAAATAAACATGGTGTCAACTTTCACTGCTATGCAGATGACACCCAACTTTATATATCAGCCAAACCTGATGACAAATCCAGATTAGGAAAAATTGAGGCCTGCGTAAGTGATATTAGACGTTGGATGTCGCTAAACTTCCTCCACCTTAATGGTGACAAAACGGAGGTTCTCCTTCTGGGCCCAAAGGCCACAAGACAGAAAATACCAGATCTAATGTTAAATCTTGCAGATTACCCCATTACTCCTGGCTCGGTAGGCAAAAATCTCGGCGTCTTATTCGACTCTGACCTATCATTTGATAAATACATAGATAATACTACCAGGATAGCTTTTCTACATCTCCGTAACATTGCCAAGTTAAGAAATGCATTATCCCAGCATGATGCAGAAAAACTAGTACACGCCTTTGTTAGCTCCAGATTAGATTATTGTAACTCGTTACTGTCAGGATGCTCAAATAGGAATATAAATAAACTTCAAGTAGTTCAAAATGCTGCAGCCAGAGTTCTAACTAGAACTAGGAAATTTGAACATATCAGCCCAGTCTTATCGGCCCTGCACTGGCTCCCAGTAAAATTCGTATTGATTTTAAAATTATTCTATTGACTTATAAAGCACTGCATGGACTTGCTCCTGACTACCTCCAAGAGCTTATCTCTTATTATGAACCCCGCGACCACTACGATCCCAAGGTGCTGGCCTCTTATTAGTTCCATCAATTAATAAGGTAACAGCAGGGGAAGAGCCTTTTCTTATAAGGCCCCCCAACTATGGAATAGTCTTCCAGAATGTGTCCGGGACTCTGGCACAGTCTCAATCTTTAAGTCTAGGTTGAAAACTTACTTGTTTGATCTAGCATTTGGTAATTAATGTGCCCCTTTAGATAAGGTAACAGATCCAGGGGTTCATGGGCAAATGGGTTTTATGGCAAACTGGGGCGCTGGTGCTGTCATCCTATCACTGCACGCGGTCACTCAAGTTTGTCGACGGTGTAGTGGATGGATGCCAGTGTCTCAGGATGCTCCCAAGTCTGTGTTACCTTCTGGTTCTGCCCTTTAGCTAGGCTGTAATAATTTAATTGCCGGAGTCGCTGCCACACTCCAGAAATGTTTACATTTACTTTGTCTAACATATTCCATATAGAACTAATTGTCCCTCTTCTTCCCAATGGCTGCCCGAGAAATACCGGGACAAGGAAAGATGAGCCTTTCCCGTTACAACACCCCATACAAGCATCTAGGAGATGGTCTGGCTTGCCAGTGGATGTGCCGATGCCGTGGTTGGATGTGCCATTATCGCAAGAGGACGTGCTGATGCCAACTCCCACCTGAACATCTACTCTGAAGGGACTGTGACTACTCGGCCTGGAAGTAGAATCATAACTACAGGATTATATCTGGACTATAACTGTGGACTATAACTGTGAATGTGGACATTGCTAGCGGGCCACCCAATGGAGGATGGGTTCCCTTTTGAGTCTTGGTCCTCCCAAGGTTTCTTCCTAAATTCCTGCCATCTTAGGGAGTTTTTCCTTGCCACTGTCGCCTTTGGCTTGCTCATTAGGGATCTGGACCCACGCAATTTGTAAAGCCGCTTTGTGACAACATGTGTTGTAAAAAGCGCTATATAAATAAAATTGAATTGAATTGAATTGGTGCAAAACTTGGTTACATTTAAAGGTTGGTCTGCTTTCAATTAGTCGTCAAAGAGTGGAATGTGACAGATGTCAGAAAATGGGGAAACCATGACTCTTGCACAACCATCCATCAATCCATCCATTCATTATCCTTACCGCTTAATCCCGAATATTTTGCGACTTTTATGATCTGAGAATAAAATAACATTCATTAATTACATTAGTTCATTAATTCATTAAAATGTATTTCCCCTACTAATTAGGTTGGTGCCCCCAATTAATTTTAACAATGTTGATTGCCAATTTATTGAAGTTCATAGCGCTATATTATTGGCACAAACACGGTCGCTTAATGCCCAGTTCGGAGAGTCAAGAGATAAAATCTATTTTTTATCCTATTTGGTGCACTTCTATCTATCTCATTGTGTTATTTTAAATGTATATCCATGTTTGTGCACAGTAAAATAAAATAATACAGTAAGTACTTAAAAAGCGCGAAAGGATACAATCAGCAGAAAAACGAGAGGTTTTGCGTTAGCGTTTTAGGCCACTAGGTGGCATCTCTGTACTATTAGTGTTTAGAAAACTCGACATTAGATTAACGAGTAGTATGATGTTATCGGTCAAGCACTTCAGCTGTTCACCTGTGACAATGCGTTTATCCTTCCTACGTTGGGCGAATATTTGCCTGTTTCTGTGTTAATTTGGAGTTTTGTCTGTAGTTTTCATGAGTAAACATGCGACTCAGTCGAGTGGGAATGTTTCTTAGGTTTGCCACTGTCCTAATTTAAAAGCCATAAAATCCTATGGTTATAATGTCTGAAAACCACCAGGTGTCACTGTTTTGGCGTCGGCTTTCAATGCTCCATTGCTTCGAAGCATTTACATGCACAATCTGGAAGATGTCCAAAACACTTCAAAATGCTTCGGCTGCCAATCACTAATGAAGAGATTACTTCAGTAAAGCTGATAACTACTAACTCCATCTCCTGCCTCCCGCGACGCGGAAATCAGTCCTCCTAAGCGCTTACATAGTTCCTCCCACACATTACAGCAGGGAATTGTAGTCCAATCTAACTTAACATGTATGCTGTATTAGTGTAGCATTAAACAAAATTAACATTTTAAAGAAATGTAAAACAGCAAATTTGTTTTTAACAGGGAATAAGAAACAGACTTCTTATAGATAATTTTGCGGAGTATTCACAATTAGGAGTTGTGAATTATTATTATTATTATTATTATTATCACCAGAATCATTATTTAATTTTAATTGAAATACCAGTTCAGCTAATATAATTGATAACATTTGTTTTACAAAACATATCTGTATATAGCCTACTGAAAGTCATGTCACAAATTCCAAATTGCATCATCATTTCCCCCACTATTTTAATTAATTAATTAATTTATTTATTCAACATTCCAAGCTGTGGTTGTATAAACAGTGGTATGGGAGTTCAGCTCGACTGGTGTGGTTAATATTGACACCAAAATATGATAACGGAAGCAAGATGCTATTCTTGTTTGTTATTGTGTCTGATCTTTATTCAGACTCTTGCCCTTTGGGACCTGTTACAGGTATGCAATTAATCAGATTTGCAACTTTTCAGAGTTCAAATTAAACATATATACAAAACTCTGTCCGAAACATCCTGTTTCTCTGGAAACTTTGTATACTTCACTTTAATCTTTTTTATATCTCTGTGTATCTAAGTACATTGCAATTACTTGGGTTTACCTGGATTTGCTCAGATTTGTGTGTGTGTGTACTGTATATACACAGTGCTGCTTGACAGTTTGTGAACTTCTTGAGTAATTTAGATATTTCTGTCATGATTCACCAGTTTTTGTATATGAAATGTCAGGTTTATGTTCATTAATACCATTTACTTGTTTTGAGGGAAATTGTGTGAGTTGCCAGGAGACTATATGAAACATGGAAACAGAGCATGCGTAAAAGTAAATGAACCACAGCTGCACTGGTAAAGTGAATTTGTTAAAAGACTCATGGGAGTGCTCAAGTAATCAATTAAGCAGACCAATCAAATGAGACATCCTTGGGAAAAGATGGCATTCATGGAAGAGTTGCTAGCAGGAAGCCTCAGCTCTCAAGAAATAACAACATTGACCATTTAAACTTTGCCAGGGAGCACTTGGACAAACCAGAGGCTTTCTGGATGTCTGATTCTCTGGACTGATGAGTCCAAAATTAAATTATTTGGCCACAATCACAAGTATCATGTTTGGAAAAAAGTCAACACGGCATGTAAAGAGAAGAACCTCCCAACAGTGAAGCATGGTGGTGGAAATGTGATGGTCTGTCTCACCTTCTGTTCACATACAGGAACCAGTACCCCTCATTTTTATCCCATGATTAATTTCAGTATGTACTCTATATCCTTCTCTGTAGGAGTCCCATATTTAGCTCTGTATTTGTGTCTTATGTTTAGTATGTTTGCTATTGGTTTCATTTGTCTTTGAATTCCAAGCCTTGTTTGTTTTGTGTATTTACATTACCAGTTGATCTATTTGCGATTTTTTTGGGCAATCAACTACTCACACTTATGCACTTGCATCTATGCCTGGTTTGGTCTGCTCACCTCCATGGTTACATCTGAAGTGTGTGTTTATTCATGAAGACCTGATGTTAAGTATTTACATGATCTGGTTTTCCTGTATTGTGTACTAGGCTTAAGTTGCTTGAAGATGATTTTCTCAATGGTTTTCTGAATGAATGACAGATTTTGAAATGAGAATGTCATTACTTAAGAGAATTGCATCCCGATCTTTCTTTTATAAGAGAGGCTTCACAACAAAACACTTGACAAAAGTGAATTATCAGAAGTATTTAATTTATTGAGTGAATGGTAAAGTGTTGAGGCAGCAAATGAATGATTTGAGGTAACTCCATGTATTGATTCATTGATTAGTGTATGCTCCAAGCAACATGATACAAGAGGCCAAAAGATCTGACAAAGCAATAGAAGCTGATATGTTGAAACCTTCTGAGATAACCAAATCCAGTGTGTGACCATGACAGTGTATGCCCCCAGAAACTACCAACGAAGGCTAAGCTTTGACCTTGATACATTCTCACACGTTCTAGAGCTCAAACTTATAGACAGACTTTCACGTCCCTGTTGGTTGATCCCTGCAATCTGCTGTTCCTCCTTCTGCTTCAGTTGACCATGAAGGACCTGATGCATGGCCTCCTTCCATTCTTCCTCTACCTTCTCAGTCATCTACATATCAGTGTTAACTTCCACGAGATAGGATAATTATTCACTCATATCAAAGAGACACATTAATACTAAATTCATTTATGGTCCTATTAAAACAGTTTCTATTTGTCCATGTAATCATGTATCCCTCAGACTCGGGAATACATGGAACCATATTTATCTCTTCATATTTATCATACACCTGTTCATATTTGTGAACCTGGAGACCACCAGCAATAGATGATGTTTCAGAGAAGACAATGCAGCCAGTTGGGCTATTATTACCCTGGATGTGACTATGTGACTACACATGCCCAGAACATGCATATTAACATTGATGGATTTTTTAAACATAATAGTTCATTTCAAAGATAGAGGTAAAAATAAACCTTATGCCACAGGTGATATCAACCACTTCAGCACTGTGTTGTTGACCTTTGTCATTACAGAGGGAGAAAGAGAGAGAAAGAGAGAGAGAGAGAGAGAGAGAGAGAGAGAGAGAGAGAGAGAGACTAACTAGACACTCTAGTCGCATGCTATTGTGATGTTACACTGTGCCTGTCCCAGGTTCCCCAAGACCTGATTCCATCAACACAGACAACCATAACTTAGCCATAACAAGCCTTACCTGTGACACCTGTGGCGTGGGGTAATATTTCAAACCCATGCAGGCAATGACAAGACAAGAGTAATTCAAGAGTAATCCATTCACAAATGGTAACCAAAATGCGAATTCTGAAATGAAAATATCAGGGCAAAACCCAGAAGAAGCATAAATGCCATACACAAACAAAGCATGTATTATACAATATCTATACTTGTATACAAACTGGTTTTACCTTCAGGAGTGGCATCAGCCAACACTACAAATAAAAACCTCAGTGAAAACAAAAAACCTTAAATAGGTTAACCAAAACATAGATACAATAATACACTGACTCCCTAGCCAAAATATAAACACCCAACGGAAGCTTCTCCCTATTTACCAGTAGACATACACACATAATACACTATGTACAAATATACACCGGCTACCAGAATAAGAGGTCAATACAGAGCTCAAAGTACAAAACCGGAAACAGGTCTAAGACAGAACAAGCAGTCAAAATGGTGTCAGAGTTTACCCACACAGCAAATACAGCAGAAGTTAAACTCACACAAAGAGCTCTAGATCCCAAACATATGAGCACTGTGCAAGAGAGACCTCATTGATAAACAGACCTAGATACGTTGTGGTGTAGCACTGTGTTTTGGTCTCACTTGGACACTTATGCTCCCACCAGTAAGCTACTCAAAACAGTAATTGTAGCTCATGTTGTGCACAACTGTGTACATTCGATGCTGATGAGATACACGACAAAAGATTTCTGTGTATTGCGTTTGACCGAATAACAATATGAATTTTGTAAAGTGTTTGCGTAATTTAAAGACCACGGGATAAGGGATGTTCAACGCCCTACACGGGGGTGCATTTTTAAAAAAACACTGCACACACTGGTTAGGCTAATAATATTAACTAACAATACAGACTTATTTACTAAAATGCAACTTGTACATTATTTTAATTAACTTCGCTGTAATTCATACATATAAGAACGAGTACTGGTACAGTCACTGCACTGCACTAATGAGAAGTCACAGTGAGTTATGTGGTAGCTCCACAAACTTTACAAATGTTCAACTGTTCAACTTTGTAATTTTCTGAACTTCAAATATATTTTGCCCTCTGTTTTAGATTTCCTGCTTTTTTATTTAATGTATAGGTTATATTCTCGTCTTACTAGTTTCATATGGCTTCGGTCAGACTTGAAAGGCTAAGACTGAAATGCAATATGCCCTAAACAAACAAAAACAAAGCACCGTTTGTACATTAGAGATAAGGAAATAACCTGCACTTTAAACACTTTAAAAATCGCACATAGTGGTGTAGCCTACTAGCCTCACGCTAACTTCCGAGGTTGAGCTTTTCGTTTATATACGGTAAGGTGGACCTGCAGTGTCCGCAAAGGCATCAGGTGATCTACTGACAAAGCGTAGGTTGACTGTGGAAAACACAAAATGACATACTGCAAAAAATGTGCGTATATTTTGTCATATTTGGGGATTAGATATAGATCTAAAACATGTTTGTCTAGCACTTTGAAGATCAACTAAGCTGTTGAAAGAATACATTTCTTTTACCGGATTTGTAAGCTTTATTTTATATGCGAAATAACATTAACCGATCAGCCACGACATGGGGCTGTGCTACAGTCTGCGACCCCGATTGTTTGGTGATCTAAGTGGATCGATTTCGAACGCCAATTCAGACTCAGACCAACAGCCGGATCCTATAATTCCATCGCGTGTCGGGGAATCTCGGCAAGAGGACTCCGGGGGAAACAACAAGACATCACCATTACGCACCAGCCAAACACACCACTGGGACACCGGCAAGCTCCCAGCTGGGGAGCATCGTCCTGGAGACGGGAACGTCGATGGAGCGCTAATTCAGAATGGAGGGGGAAACAAGGGAACGGGGAAGGACCGGAGTCGACGATTACAGCTGCTGCAGACGTCCAGCACTCAAAAACAAAAAAACTGGGATAAACTGGTAGTGGAGGAGAAGGAGGCCGAGAGGGAGGCGAAGAAAGTCAGTAAGAATATTGACCGGGCCTTGAAAGAACTTAAACGGGAATACAAACAGACCCATCGATTGCTTTTATTGGGTAAGTCTTATGTTTTATGCATGAGAAATGACATCTCATGAGAATCGCTAGTTTATAACGGTGGGTATAATGTAGTATGAGGCAGACATGTCAAATGAATGACATAAGCTCCGGGGCGAGACGCCATGTACTTGTTTAGGCTTAACTTGATTGTTTCCTTTTTCGGTTTGTTTTGGCTGAGACATACCAAATCGATATTATTGGGCGATGTAAAAAGGACAACAGCTATCCTGATTTTATGGGATCTTGATTAATATGGACAGTTAGGCAGCAGGACAGGTACTTGCCTGCTTCGTTTGTGGCTTGATTCCGAGGTTTGGTTGTGCGGGATAAACGACCGAGGAAACCGCCTCATGAAGTGCGTGCATTAGGTTAACCAGTAACTCTCTGGCTTTCTTGGTCGTGTTGGGGATTCAGTTTTGGCGACCTGGTTTAGCTGCATTGTGAATATCACTACTGGTGAGTCCACTGGGGTTCGGGGTTCTGGGTTATTGTGCAATAGTCTGAAAACCCTAACCCTAGGCCAACTATCTAACCCCGTGGGCTAACTTGCTTATCTGCCATGTTGAACTGTTATAGTAGGTGTTGGGGTTTACAGTACATTTTAAAATAGTGTCTCCAGGACATGAGTTTGACACCCTCGTCTGGAGAATGAGGTCCTCCTGTATCCTTAGAGTACAAAGAGGTATGAGTGGAGATAAGGCCTTAATAATATATTGTTGGTTAATCATTATCAAAGAAATCTATCTGTAGTTACCAAGCTAACAGTATCAAAGCTAATGTAAGTTCAAGCAAGAGAGGACTAGTATGGGTCCTTGAGTTCCTGGGATCAGGGGTCAAGTGTAATTCACTTTCAATGTAGAAATGTACGCTACTCAGACCAGAGTATTCAGGTACTGATCTTAACAGTGTAAATCCAGTTTCTTTCCTTGGGTAATTTTATAGTCAAAATAGAAGGTCACATTTGGTGGCAGTGTAACTCTTCAAATATGTTTGAAATGTTATTTGACTTTGATAAAGATACATGTACACTTAATTTAGAACGATGTATATTTGATTTTCAATTACCTTTACCATAATCTAATTCATTTCTCTCCAGATGCTACATTTTAAAGTAAGAAAAGCAATTACGGGTTTATATTTATGGGTTCTAGAAGCTGCAAAATAATAAATTGGTTTTATACTAACAACAGAAAATATCGGTGGAGAAAGGATTCAGTAACTTCAGTTTGTTTCTAATTGAATGGCATGCGTAAGTAATCTTTGTTTGGCAGAAACCTGGTACAGGTTAGCGTAGATATTGTCTGCTCTTTGTAGTGTTGCAATATGCCTGATGAACTGAACTTTGCTTCCTTGTGAGGTTTTATCAGGCTACACTGAGTCTGATGTCCTCTTACTGAGAGTTGCTGGTCATCACTCAAAAATATATACATATTCGTACTGGGTCTTTTTCCTTTACCCTTTTATAGCAGTTTGTAGGCTATTTCATATGCAAAGATAAACATGACGAAAGATAAATATGGGTATTTATGTTTATAAGTACCATTTTAAAATAATACTTTCTGTGCTATGAATGCTCTAGATTCACATAATTATTAATACTTTTAACTTTTCCAAGCTACGGGAAATATGCGTACTTGGTGTGACAGTAGTTCATCAGGTGGGTAGGGACTTTGATAGGGAGCAGGGTCTTATTACATGAGGCGTTCCATGGCAAGGTTCAGCACAGTAGTATTGGGTAGCTTGGGCATTCTCTCCTTGTTTGTGTAATTTAGACTGAATATGGGGGAACCACATGTTTAAAATATTTCAGGCAAACCTCAGACTGTGCGAGGAAGTGAATGCAGTATGCATTAAATGATCTCTTAGTGACTGCATCGCCAGTCTTGTATTTTGTAATGTAGTATTGTTTGAATTATTTTGCTTATTTATAGTGCAAGACTATAGTTTATGCTTGATGGCTTTCACAACATCCTCATGAGGTTATCTGAGGTGAATAATCTTCATATTAAAAGAGTAAATAGGACATAAGGAAGCAGGAAATACCACAGGGGTATCCCAGTGGAATGTACCATGTGGAATCAGGAGCGCTTAAATAAATGGGTAGAGAGAGAGGCGACATGTATTGTTCGCAGTGACACCACCAGAACATAGCAGAGACATGAGGGCTCATTGACAGGACTGAACACCCACCTTCAAACACAAGTAATTGTGGTTAAAGAGGGGTGTTTGTGGAAGGAAAGGGCCTTTTCTTCAGGTTTCATGGTCATTTGTTCAACCAGCTGTTCTACAGTAGGGTAACTACAGTACTGGTTTAACTGGCTGTGACTGTATTATGAAAAACAGGAGTGAACGACACTGTTTAACAATAAACAACTAAAAGAACATTTTATTTGACCATAAACTACAATACCTTTTGGTTGTCGTGTACAGGACGACAGGCCTACTCTAGAGTGTAACAGTAATAAAATATGAACTTCACTGTTTTAGGGAAAGATTCTGTTTTAACCTGAACTATCCATCTAGTTCTGACCAACTAGCCATCGGTGACTAAGCAGCATTCAATTTCTGTTAGCCTTTTTGGCCACAAATCAAGTGCAACTGACAGCAGTGAGTCATGTTAGTTACTTACGTTTTGGTGGTTATCTTTGTCATTTATGTCATGATCACTTTTATCAGCAGTGTCAGAAGTAGTGCCATCATCAACCACACCATGATCGTCTGTGTTGTGAAATGATGTAGGTGTCTGACTGTTAAGGCTACCCATACTAACATTGGCTATAGCATTATATTTGATACGCATGTGTAGTATTGTATTGTCGCACTCTGTTCTGACAAGACAAAAAAAGTTCGTTTTTGCATTTCTCTGCTATACTTGGATAAACTCGGCTAAACTTCATTCCACTCAAAAAATCACTCCAAAGCATATTCTATCGCCATGTACATACTAGTGTTTTCTATGCTAATGACTCAGCACCACAAAGAAACACAAAACCAATACCTCATGTTTTTATATTTTTGCTTCAGTGTTCTGAAAAACACATTAAACACACCATGAAACAGCTATATACTATATGCTATATAGTGTATATATATATATATATATATATGTTATATATATATAACAGCTATGTACTATATCATTATTCTGCTGGTTTACTGTATGAGCTTTCAAGTCCATGCCAAATCAAAAAGTTTTTAAATGTAAATTTGTTATAGTGGTATTTTGGGAAAAACAGCATTTTTGTTATAACACAGCACAGTACAGAATGTTATTTGTACAATTTGATTGATAACTTGTTTGACTTAACAGTGATCGTAGGTGATTTATACATGATTTGCATAAAAACAGTGGGAGGGAGTCACAGTTTTATCTTTATTATTAGTTAGAAAAGTCTGCTAATTTTAAGAACTGAGGAAATTTAATCTCAGGAAAATTCAATATACTAAGAGGGAAGTTTCCACTAATGATTTGCTGGAATAGCTCCATGGCTGTCCTAGGAAAAAGTCAACCTTACTGTGCAGGATATGTGTGTGTGCGCTGGTGGTGTTCTTCATGTACCAAAGATAGACTGCTGCTGCTGCCAATCATTTTGGTTTTGGGTTTGAGAGAGGCAAAGTGCAAATGCTGAATGTACTGAAAACATATGAGGCCAAGATGATGCTTAAATATGGTCCCATCTCACTCAACTAACAAAAACAAAGTTGCCTAGTTGAAAGACAAACCTCAGTGATTAAGTGAGAAGTGTATACATAGAATAGAATAGGATACTTTATTGATCCTGAAGGAAATTAGGGAATATTTAACACATAGGGTAGGGATTTGTCTGAGGGTATTTTAAAATTGGCACATTAGTTTCAAGAAAAACTGCTATAAATATTCTTAAAGAGAATAAACATGAAAATAAAGAAAACTGGAACAGAGAGCACTGTATGCAAACTTCAGAGAACTTCACCAGGACGTATAACTTTCACTTAGGATGCATTACTAAAAATTATAGATAGATAATTGATATACATACATGTACACATTAAAAATGTTTGGAATTTCTGTAGAATGAAGAAGAATGCTAATAATAAGATCCCCAGTTGTGCTACATTTCATATAGAATGGACGACCACAATTAAAGGTAGTCTGACAACAGTAGTCTGCCTAAAGGTAGTCTGACAACATGCACTACACGAACAGATTTAGTCGTAATGCTTCACGTATTGTGGAATAGGCTACATCTGTAAAATACCGCCCAAGAATTATAGTGTAAATATTTACATTCTCCGTTACTGCATTGTCGTTTGGGTCACTGATAAAGAAGCGTTTTTCCTCGCGTATTTGCGCGAAGGACTACCGCTCCATTTCCTGGTTTTTGGAAGTTTATGAATGTCGGCGACACCACAAGAAAAAAAGTAGGGGTTTATAAATGTCGACGATACCATTGGGAAGAGCATGGGTTTTGCACAAGCTAATGGATATCAGAAAAACAGCACACTGTGAATTTCTCTAAGAACGTGAAAAGCCATAGTGTGATCCAGATGGACCACCCCCCCCCCCCCCCCCCCAAAACGTCGGCTTACATCGACATGTGTATCGTCTGCCTTAGGTAATATTAAGATGTGTTCGTGTTCCTTTTTGTTCAGGCGTTATTTTAGGCGGCATATCCGAGCGCGCCGAGCGGATGTCATGTCGAAATAATGTGACGTTGTGGCCGACACAATTGTTGCTTATCTGGTTCAGTTTTTATGATCAAGCGATTTTAGTGTGAGGGATTGACCATAACTGATATGAAATGGTCATAAGACTTTTGCTCTTCCATAGGGTTGATTTCCAATCCTTTCGTCTGTAACAAATGTATTTTTATTTTATTTTATTTATTTTGCTTATGTAGGTTCTGTCTGAAAGCCGTGCTGTTTACGAATAACGACGTGGGGAAACGTGACTTATTAGTAAAAGCCCAGATAACATTTACGTTTTGTATGTTTTAAGTTTGGAGGGTAAACGATTCGCTGTGGTTTAAGGTTACTACCAGGTGTCACAGAGAGAGGCAGTGCTGAGTTAGAGAAACAAATAAGCAACTGATAGAAATGTAGATTGAAAATACTGAGAAAGGAGGGCAAGACAGCAATATTTGGCAGGGGCTCGTGTAAAGCCCCCGCTTATGTATACGATCGTTTAGGCGAAGATATGAGTTCCAGTCTACACATTTAATAATATTAAATCAATGCCAAATGTCAGTTTGGCTGCGGCGAAAACGGCATTTTAACAGAGAAAATTCTTCCCGGCGACGTTACAGCGTCGCACTGATTTTCCACAATTGAACTGGATATAACGTCAGAAGGACACAATATTGTCGATTAAGAGCATTGGTTGGTGGAAGATGGGGTGTTTGGGGAACGGTAAAACCGAAGACCAACGCATCGATGAAAAAGCACAACGAGAGGCGAATAAGAAAATAGAAAAACAATTGCAGAAAGAGAGGCAGGCATATAAAGCAACCCATCGACTGCTATTATTAGGTAAGCTGTAGCATGCATGGTGTTTTTTACAATATTACGTGGAACATAAGGAGAAGAGTTCTGTTGAAATGCACGCAGACACCCGCGTCTGACAGCTTGGCTAATATGCCGTGATAGTGGATATTGACGATGCCTTGATTAAAAAAAGGTTTTTTTTCTTTTGTAAAAGCAATTGGACTGTATGGTATATCCATTAATCGTCTGTGTTTGTGTAATTCTTGTAGGGGCTGGCGAATCAGGAAAAAGCACTATTGTGAAACAGATGAGGATTCTTCACGTCAACGGATTTAACGCAGAGTAAGCAAGCTTTATTTTTTATCTTCCGCGCTTGTATATTGAACATAGTTGATTTTGAAATGACTGACATTACGAAGCCAGAGCTATGTGTCAAATTTGCAGTATGGATTTTATCTAGGCACTGCCTCGCCTGTCGGGCCCGGTGTTCAGCAGCCGCATGGCGCCTGCTGCTCTGAACGGGCTTTTCACCTGCAGATCCAAGCATGTTTATTGCTGTAGCCTGTTGCCATCCATGGAGTTGATGCGACATTACTATACACATGTTTGTAGCCTTGCTCGCAGTTCTTTGCAGCCAATAGGCCTATATTAACATAAAGAATATTTCGAATTGTGCGTTATCGTCCTTAAAAATACTCGACTTTTAAGAACATTAAGTATTAGGCCTGTTGAGATGTTACAACAATATGTGTAACTCTGAACTATGCTACATGTTGCTATATGCTAAGCTACATTGTCATGCATTAGCTATATGTATTTTTTTTTAAAAAATTTCCTTACAAGAAGCAACATCTCCTTGTTTGGAATATATTTTGAAAAAAAGACACCAGGCTTCCTCTATGCAGGAAATGTTAAGATAATTAAATAGTTGTTTTTCTATAATTTCTTATGTTTGTGTGTGTGCGTGTGTTTATACACAGAGAGAAGAAGCAGAAAATACAAGACATTCGTAAAAATGTGAAGGACGCTATAGTGGTATGTGTGCTATGCTAGGACAGTACAAACAAGAACATTCTGTTGTATATTAAATTGTGGAGGAATGGATCACAATGCACTCACTGAACATTTTTTGTATTTGTATCTTAGACAATAGTGTCTGCAATGAGCACTTTAATACCACCTGTCCCTCTTGCCAACCCAGAGGACCAGTTTAGGATTGATTACATCAAAAGCATAGCTCCACTGTCGGATTTTGACTACTCACAGGTAAGAGACTGGTTAATGTATTCAAAGGCTTTGTTTTATCATTCTGAATGGTGGAATGCAGGCATACCAACTTTAAACACATGTACATGTGCTAGTTCCTGTTTAGATCTAAAATTAAAAGCAGATTCCAGTTTTCCAGTTTTGGTTTCAACCACAAACCACTAAAAGTGAAGCATCAGACAGATGCTTCATATGGTGCTTTCGTGCCAAAGAGAACCCTGTTGTGAAGGTTTTGCAAGAAACCAATCAGTGTGTCCTGTAAGATCAGGTCATCTCCTCATATCTTGGGGTTACGCTTTTATTCATTAAAAGTGTGTGGATTAAAGAACGTTCCAGTGATCAGTGTTTCACCGTAATTTTTCACTTTTAGCGCTTGGCTGTTCTGTTTGAAATGCCGGTCTTAGAGATTAGCTTTAAATGTGATGGAGATTTGGGTATAGAAAAGTTTTGCGAATCTTCCAGACTATTCAAATCTTAAATCTCAGTAATTTTTTTTATCTGTTCTTGACATCATACTCTATCTTGAGTTCGGTATTTTATAGAATCAAGAATTTTACTGTTCTGACGGTATTATGCTATAGTCACACAATTAGTCACACATTTGTTAGTCATTCAGGCTTTAAGTCAGATTTTGACAGCTCAAAAATGAAACAAATCGGGGTTTGCCTTGTGTAGTTCCCACCCTGGAACGTTGATACGCTTTTTATCACCAGATTTTTTGATCGATACCCTAATTCCTGTACTGAGATACACTGACTAGCTATACCAGCTTTCCAGTGCACAGTGTTTGTTGAAAAGGAAGCTGATGAATGCACTAGGACCAGTGTGGTATAAACATGTTGTGTTGGTGAAGTGCATGTTTGAGCATGCACACGCAAAACTGGAACATCTGCTTTATAAATGGAACAAATGTACAGATGTGCTAGTGAAGTAGTGGCAAGCATATACAGACAGCTTACTTGTATATACTATCAAATATCAAAAGAGTTTAATGTGTTCAAACTTCTTAATGCACCAATAAGTGGAAGTGTCCCCTGTATTGTAATGAGGCATATGCCACTTTCTGATTTTTCAGTAATATGATTTCCATAATGAGGAATGAAAATTTTATTGACATTCTATTTCACTTTGCTTATTTTGCTGTTTGCATTTAATTTTAGCTCTACATCTCTTGCATGTTGCTGATTGATTAACAGCATTTACAAAGTAATAAAACGATGAATGCTGTAATGATCCTTGATACTTGATTAGGAGGGTAAGACTGGCACACCAGTTGTTATCCACATTATCACATTTAGCGGCCATTTATGCAGGTGGAATTGATGAATGTAGAATTAAGTTTTTGGAAAGCCAATTTACTGTTCTGAATTGGTCTTTAAAGGTAACGATTTGTTGAATAATTCAAACTTAATGAATTGTTAGGCAAATTAATGTTGGCTTTAATACTTTTAATGATCTGGACACCAAGGTATTTCAGCCTAAAGGTAATTTCAGGTAAAAGGACGGGAAGACATTTGTGGTCTATTAGAAAATGTTCCAAGCAAATACGTCATGTTGGAAACTGTTACTAAGGTAAAGTGCATCTGTTGAGGAGTTCAAGATTTTGTTTTGTTTTACACCTGGGGAAGGTTCTGTGAGAATCTCTTGGTGATGCGTCAGTCATGCTGTATTATCAGGAGTACGTGCTTTTGTGGTGCTTTGGCCTTTGTTTTCATGTAATGAGTGAAAGATGTCCCTAATTTTTATGTGTTGAAATTTAATAAAAAATTTGTAGCCATTTTGTTTATTTATTTTTTAGATACATTTAATGTTTTTGTAGTAATTTTATTTAATTAGCCTAATGCTTCAAATAAATGTTCTTTTCCATGTAAAGCACTGAACATTTTTAGACTCAAAATTAAACAAATCCAATAAAAATAAAGATTGCTATTAGTTTTATTATTGATTTTGTTTTTATATATATTTTTTTATTATCGAATTTTGTATTATCGATTGTGTCATGTGCTGCTAACGTTAGGATGACTAACAACAGCTCAAGTATTAAGACTTGGAATAAATAGTAATAACAGTGATTCAGTCAAAGAGTCATATAAGACAATGTTACAAAATATTTATTTTGGGGGTATTTCTGAGCATAACCTGCCCATAAACATATTCTGTTGAACACTTGCACTGTCTTCCCATGACCATGATATTTGTTCTGTTTACATTAAGTGTTTTTTGACTACAAAAAGTTAAATGAATGAGCCACCCTACCCTCGTTTTGATGCGTTCTGTCTAATTCAGTGTTTTGCACTCTGAAGCACTTCCCACTCTGGTAGCATTTTGGTGCAAGAAGACAGAACAGGTGTTTCTTTACACTTCTGTTTTAAAAGTGTTGCATTTATCATTATCATCAATAAATTAGAGGAGTTCATAGACCACCCATTCCTGGTTATCCATAACACTGCTTCTACCATGTTGCGCAAATTTCAGAAGCCTATAACACGACAAAACTACATTGAAATAAAATGTTGTGAGTGAACATCAAGAGTTCTATTATTCCAAAGAAACAAAGCACCAATTCTCAGAAATACCTAAAAGGGTAAAAGGTAACAATGTCTCTCATCGATCTCTCCATTTTATTCAGAAAAAATAACACATTTGCCTTGATTGTTCATAATAATAATTATTCAGTTTTTATTGAGGGTTCTTGTTTCTAGACATGTCCAGAGTTCTTGAGAGTATTGATAAGAAGTTGGAGGCTAAACCATGCCTACGTTTGGTGTACAATCCACATTAAGAGTAATTTTTTAATTTTAGAGCATTTTAGAATTTCCAGGAATACTTTAATGTCCTTCCATGCTAGAAGTCTGATGTATACTCTATTTTATACTGTATATAAGCTATTAATAAGAGTATTCATGGCTGGCAAACAGAAGACTTGATTCCAGGACAACATAAAACTATTTTCACCGTTCTGCACCAATCCAGACTCCTGAGATTGGTTACGATTCATTTTTCAAGATTGCTGGAAATCAGGAAATATTCACGGTGGTGATGGATTCTGACAAGATAGATAATTTAGAGATTGTTTGACTGTTTTTAGTATTTCTTTTTATATGTGCAAAACATTGGTGACGAGAGAGAAAGCAACGAGAAGAGCTTATCTCCTTTTGTGCAGAACCAATCAGCAAGTCCCTTTGTCATTAAGCCATCCCACTCAGATGGTTCTGAACCTCTGAGCAGAGTTAGCTAAACATACTGAGAAAACTGTGCTTAGCATGGTTTGTAAACATTCTTTGAGAAATCATATTCGTGTGGAAAATTGACTAAAACAGACACTCTGTATTCTGAACCATTAAGCTCTACAATGGAAAAGAAGCCCTAGAATGATGTTTTTGGTGGCCAGTTAATTATAAGGACACTTCAGACTGGCCAACAACAGAACAGCAAAGTAGGCAAAAAATTCCTCTTTGATAAAGCAGGTATTATCACACTAAAACTACTGATTTGTAAGTCAAGAAGGAGTTCTAGATACTATATTAATTTTATTTCTTTATTATTATAAAAGCACGTGAGATAATGTCACTTTCAACATTGAGTATTGTAAAATTGTAGACTTCTGATTATCCTGTCAACAATACATTTTCTCTCAAATTAATCTGTACAATCCTTACTCATGAAGTGGAGAACTATATGACAGATTTCAGTTGATGTTCACAATGTTATTCACAACTGAAAAAAATATATAATAATGCAAACTTGTTATGACAAGCCCAACATGTAGAAACCATATTTATGCCTCTCTCTAAAATATGCCTTTAGGTTTGTATTTTAGACAAACTGATCAGCGGGTGTAAATGCTCAAATGCCACATTTTGATAAAATCATGACCAGATGTGCCAGATAGATTCAGTCCAATTCGGGATGTATAGCATAGCCAAACTGTGAACACACAAGTATAAAGGCTGTTCATTCTAAACGTATTTGACTAATTGAGTCACCTTGCAGTCATCAGCAAAAAGCATCATCAGCTCAGTATCCATAAGGTGTATGTGTGTGTTGTCTCCCATTTCAGCAGGGCATGACTAAACACACACGTAAAGCTGTGGAGTAACATAATGATAGTAGCCTAGTTCAGAATTCTTGTTTAATTAACGGGAAACAGGAAATGGGGAAGGAGAAAACAAATGTCTTTATGATTAAAGGTACATGTACATATTATGGGTAGTTACACTCAAGATTCAAGAGTTAATGTACAGTGTGATTCCGAGGACCATTTGTTGGTAGGTGATCAGTAAAGTACTACCTATAAAATAGCAACTTTACACTGATTGCACTTTATCAAGATATTTTTTACACTGACATTAAATTAAATAGTGTGTTGGCTGTAAACCTAAATATCTTGCTAGCGTTGCTTATTTTTGCTACACCTGTTACAGACTATTTTAGTCAATGTGAACGACCACCATGATATACTATTCTGGACACATCTAATGCTGATTCAAATGGCAGCTGGCATGAATGAAAAACATTGTGTGCGCTGTGTTCTTTTCTTGTATAGATCAGCTACTGATAGGCTTGTATATCCTTTACAAAAGAATAGGTGGCTCATGCGAGTGCTGAAATGAAGGCTGTGGCTTTAGTGCTCATTTCTATTATTAAAATGTGAATACGTGGTTCACATGCCCTAAAATACCTTAGGGTTAACATACAACTAAAAAAGGGACTTATAAAAGGCACTAATGGTGATTTTATTATTTTAAGAAACCCTCAGAAACTGGTAGTTATGATAAGAATATTGTGTGGATTCTGATGTTTTTTTTTTTCTTTTCTTTCTCAAGTGACATTTTTTGCCAGTTCTGTACAATTCTCTACAATGATGCTATCATACATACTATATATATATATATATATATATATATATATATGTGTGTGTGTGTGTGTGTGTGTGTTAGTTAGGTTTGAACATGTCATTCAATTATTTAAACAATTTTGTATCCTCACTGTAGGAGTTTTTTGACCATGCCAAGAAACTTTGGGATGATGATGGCGTGAAGGCATGCTATGAGAGGTCCAACGAGTACCAGCTCATCGACTGTGCACATTAGTAAGTGCAATTCTGCTTTCATTTGTTTCTATTGAATGGCCTCGGAAATTGATTTAATATGGACTGGAATATGCATATATTTATGCTGTACATCAAGCATACAAACAAAAAAGTGAAAACTTCTAACCTAATATGTTTATATAGAGATAGTAGTATTTGTTTTTATTGTGTTGACCATTGAGTGCTTAAGGTGTTGTCTTTGAGTACACATATATATTTTTTATAGTAAATTCATGTTTTGTCCAGGCATGGCTCCAACTCATGGCATTTAGTGTTTTATAGCTAGCAAGTTAACCTAAGGTGTATATACAATCAGATAATAAAGTTAGCCTATGTTAGCCTATGTTAGTATGTTCCTTTCCGCTGGACACTTAAGCCAGGTGCATGAAACTCGAGCAGTTTGATGATTCCCGCCACACTAACATGCAACTACTATTGCAGGCCACCACTACCTGGTGCAGAACATGAATGGATCATCAAATGAACATGTAATTAGCAACATGATCTTTCTATAGGTTCTAGATGTTACCAAAGGAGAATAATGTTTTAGCATTAATAAGTTGAGTAAATCACCATTATTTTAAGGTGCATTTCGTCTTCTGAAGTAGAGCTTAACTTGGTTAGAGGAAATAATAATTCTTACAGGAATAGTTAGAGGAAAACTGGTAAACAAGTATTTAATAAGTTGTACTCTATGTTCTAAAGTAAATATAATGCAGTGGTTTTCCCTATATATAATGCAGTGCCTTTTTAAATATAATGTAGTGGTTTTTTCCTATATTTTTCCTATATATCTAACACAAAAGAGCAATAGGTCAGTAAGGCCATTCTCATTGATAGTAGGAAGTAATTGAAGTACTCTAGTAATTTAAGCTTTCAGTCGTTGAGGTAAATGCAAGACAGGTTTTTATACATGTTAGGATCAGTAATTATAGATACTGCCATTTCGACAGTGCAAGTAATAGTTCCACTTTTAACATGCTTTTTAAGATTTTATAGATTTTGTATGCTATTTCAATATATGTCTAATTTATGCCCTGCATTCTATATGTACTACACGTGGATTACTTTGTCTTGCTCAATTAGCCAATGCACATCTGATGTTCCCTTTAGCAAACCTAAATCCAGTCGCACTCTGTTCCTGATGTAATTTTCCTACCACAATCCAGCTCACGTATGCTCACAGCTAGTGAAAACAAATTACGGCACCCGTTTGAATGTTCAATAATGATGAACGTCCCACTGTACACAAATGGTACACTGACAAACTCTTTCAAGGTCATTTGGGGTCTGTAGTACATGCAAAGTTTGTACTACTGTAGTACTCTGAGTCTCCACCAAACAGCAAATAACATCTTTATAGCCATTAGCAGCAGACATAGACCACTGAGATTGCACATCATCTAGTGGCCGTCAGGCCCATATTGGGAATCTGGGCGTAGAGGATTTTTCTCTATGGAAAAAATTAGTGTTGTTCAGTTGTGTTGAAAAACACATCTATCACACCCTGTGATTGTTGTAAAATCTAATGTGTTTTGCTTGCCCTGTATTTTTCTCCTAAATGTTCTTACTAATTCCCCTTCGAGAAGATGCTCAGGCTCATCGACCAGTATGAAAGAGACTTTATTTACTTACGTCCCCACCACCCTCATGTGGTCCCCACCACCCTCAGTGACACTTCGCCACAAACTAGCTTCATGTTGTACATCTTGGTACATGGTATAGACCTTCTACTTTCATTACAAGATGAGACATCAGAAAATTCAAGGAGTTGTTTTTCCAACATTTTAATTGTAAGCAGCAGAAATAGAAGATCACTAGCAAACTCTTTTACTCTAGCAAATGGAAAAAAAGAATGTTTTGCAATCAGTTGTTGGATTTTGTCTGGAAAGGTCGATATATTCAAAGAGAAGTAAAGTGTTACATGTATTATAAAGGCAAAGTAAGCGTTGCTTCATTTTGCTCTTAGTTTTTCATATCTTTTTTTTTTTAATTAAAAACAATTAGCAATTAATACTGTTAAAGTTACTATGGCAATGACTGTCACCCTGTGGTCTGAAATGCCTACAGACCCTTGATTAGGTAGAACGGTGTATTTATAGATTCGAGCTCTATAAAACTTTATATTACAGCATTTAAAAAGGTTTTTGACTAAAACAATCTGACTTGTTAATTATATTCAGCAGATATATTTAGTTTTACTGTGACAAAGTTAACATTTATAATGGTGTTCTTGGCCCTTTAATGCAAGTTAATTTGTGAAGAACATGACTGATATGTTTAAAGTGGAGTGACTACCTCAAGGCCATCTATTATAACCTGTTTTGGTTATGGCCAGCAGCAAAGAAAATATAGTTGTGTCATCAATTTTACCTTAATACGATAACATTTTGGCACATCCTCCTCTGAAGATAAGACCTTGGGTAGAACATAGCAGGTTCTCCCACCTAATGCTGCACCAGTTAGCTTTGGTATAAGTTTATTAGCAGATGCGAGGTGCTTGTAAATGATCTTTATGGAGGCAGCAAGTCAGCATATCTCAAATGCTCTACCTCTTAAGGAACAAGTGGGTTTAATCGATGTGCTGGCGGGGAATTGGTTGCTGGGAAGGTCCTCTTTACATGTTTTTGCATAAAATCAAATAAATATTTTCTTTGCAAGTCTTAATATAATATACATTTTATCTTATTGAAATCTTGTTTAGCCCTTCTAACCTCCAGTGATGACTAAAATTGTATTTTATAATATGAAACACAATGAAGAATTAGTGAACTACTAAACTTGTATTAGTGCTAAAGTTACACAGTGAATTCGGATGATGCCTTGTGCATTACTACAATTACTAGTGCAGTTATTAGTGAGTTTCATACAACAGACCTATTGTACAGTTAATAATTAATCAAGTTTAATGCGTTGTGAATAAATCATTTAGAAGGGTCTAATGTGGAACTTGATTGAGCTAGGAAGAAGACCTTTAAGCCACAACTGTTCCTTAAAATAACGTGTTACTTTAGAGATTTTTATGAAATTGGAAAACAGCCCTGTAGCTTTAATTTTATTTCAGCCAAATGTTGGGCAAAAGGAAGTGCTATCAGACAGATCGGACCCTTTTATTCGATATTAGCATCTAGGCAATATTTTTCACTTCAGAAAAGGTGAATAAACAGAAAATTCCAAAAAATTTTTTTTGCATTGTGGACTGCTATTGTGAAGCTTATAAATCAAATATGTTTAAAGTAGATAGGACAGGCCACTATTTGAATGATAGGAGAGAAAGTGAAAGCAGGAGGTAATGAGGGCTGCTGCAGGTTGGCCTGTGGCTGTGTTGCTGTAGCTCTTTTTCCTGAAGCCTCCTTTTGCCCCATATAAAAACACCATGGAGCATGAGCAAGCGCAGCTATTTATAGCAACAGCGCTGCAGCGCATAAACCATAGACCACGTGGGTGTTGGAGTGGGCCACGTGGGTGTTGGAACGTGCCATGTCTGTGTTGGAGTGGGATGTGTTGGGGTGGGCCACGTGGGTGTTAGGGTGTGCCACGTGGGTGTTGGGGTGTGCCACGTGGGTGTTGGAGTGTGCCACGTGGGTGTTGGGGTGTGCCACGTGGGTGTTGGGGTGTGCCACGTGGGTGTTTGGGTGTGCCACGTGGGTATCAGAGTGCACCACATGGGTATCAGAGTGCACCATGTGGGCTTTGGCCTGAACCACTTGGGTGTTGGGGCCACATTGAGGTTGGTGTGGTGATGCCCAATGTGACCAGCATTGCTGCTGCTGAGAGACCAGTTAATTGTTTTGTTGCACTTTGAATGTTTAATCTTCTGTCCTCAAACTGTCTCCTCATTCCCAGGCTAACTTTCCAGGGTGGATCTACTGGTTCTCCCTGTTTAGCTGATCTGGCCTTCAAACAGTCAAAATGTTGATCTGACTCACCTCAGTCTCTGTCAGTTTGTTGTTCCTGTTTAATTACACTGGTTGCTTTCACCTCCTTTAGAACCTTTAAAATTGTCACAAAGACCTACACATTTCTCAAAGAAGGTGATTGTTCTTGACTAGTTTATGGGCCATGTTCCTTAGCAGCATTACGTCCATGCAAACCAAATGTTTTGTTTATATAACATAAGGTTAAACACCACAGTGGCACTTTTGGTCAAGTTTAAACCACAGCAGGTAGTCACTGAATAAAAACTGGGTTTGATTTGAATCACAGCCCAGGGCAGTGCATTACATCCCTCAAGACTACTGCAGTAGACATCACTCAGCATACTGCAGAGCTGAAAGGCAAAGGCAATCTGGCAGGGCACTGCAGAGCTCAGAACATTTGTATAGTTGGCCTCCCAGAATCAGTGTAAGCATCTTTCCATTCTTCACCATCATCATTGAGGATCAGGTGCTACTATTGCATCTAAAGAGGTCTTAGACATCTATATCTACTGCAGTTTCACATGTTTCAAATCAAAACCTTGTTTGATTAAAGAAGCAACCAAGCAGCGGACATTGGAGTACTGTGACTACCAAAGACCACCTCTGATTACTAACCAGCAGAAGCCCTAATCCAACAGCCCAAATGCCAGAATGTTATGGGTGTTAAGTTCATGGACTTCCAAGTTTCATGTTACATTCATATGACTGTGTTTCCAGTAAGGATGCCATTAATAATCTAAAAAAATGCCCCCATGATTCTAGGCTTTAGGACATTTATAGGAGGCAGTTGTACAGGATGAAGCTGCAACAGCCTTATGGTCAGTGAACTACTCAGAAACAGAGGGATTTCCTTCAGAGATATATAAGAAATTATCCCTGCTTCTCTTACCTAATTTAGTTTCACCTTTTTATGAGTGTCTTTAAAAAACAAGGCTTATATCTATATTCTGACAAAACCCTACCCCTAGGAATTCCGCCTCCAACTGTACCTTCTACAGGTTAACCCCCACCCTTGCATTGATTTGGATAACATTCCTAAAAGTAAGGAATTTTGTTTAACATCAGCTTACCAAACTTTGTCTAGATCCATTGGCTATACATATATACATTATCAGAGCTGGCCTGACCTTTCTTGACAGTAGCGTTCCCAGGATTTGTTCCTGTATTTGTTCCTGTATTTGAATCAGCAAAATTGCTTGTATTTGTATTTGAATGAAAGGGCATCCTTGTTGGAAAATGGGGAAGGGGGAGGGAAACAGTTGATTATGAAGGTAATTTATTGGGCAGTCATGGTCTGGTGGTTAGGGAACCAGTCTTGTGACCGGAGGGTCGTGGGTTCGATTCCCAGGCCTGAGGCCATGACTGAGGTGCCCTTGAGCAAGGCACCTAACCCCAACTGCTCCCCGGGCTAGGGCTAGGGCTGCCCACCGCTCTGGGCACGTGTGCACCACAGCCCCCTAGATGGGTAAATGCGGAGGACAAATTTCGATTGGGGTGAAAATCACAATTGACAATGTGGCTTGACTTAACTTAACTTAACTAGTAGACCACAAAGCTAACAATAGAGCTAATTAGCTAATAATAGAGCTAACTAATGTTAGATCTTGCTGTCTGCAAAAAGCAGAGTAACCTAACTACTAACCTACTAAACTACTAACCTAACCTAACTAACTAACTTCCACTGACGAATAACCTGTTTTTAACGAAGACTAACAAGAGCACTTAAATTAAATTTTACTACACTAGCATGTATTAAATATTTTGACTGTAAACTTTTCTTGCTTTTATCCTCAGTATATATTTGAGTATATCTAGGCGTCCATACTTGTCTAATAAAAAGTTTCTTCCTGATTTTAGATAAAAACAAATAAAACAATGAAAAACAATCACTAAACGTAAATGTAAATGTAAAAAGTAACCTACAAATATTCTTGTCAAAAGTAGATAAAAACAAATCAAAACAATCACACAAAAAGACCTACTTCTACGCTTCCAACACTATAGGCTAACAGGTGAATGCTAGCCTCATTTTTCCCTGGTCAAACAAGATCTGCTGCCTCTGCGTCTTGGAAGCTGAAATAGTGGCACAGCAACTTTGCTAGAAGGGCTATAAATAGCTCTCTGGTTCTCCAGTGTGATATCGGCAACTGTGTGACACACAAACTGACTGAGCAGTGAGCATAGCGTGTAGGTGAGCTAACTGGCTAGTAACTGCACTAGCACAGCTAACGTGGGCTAATCTGTTCCTTCTGGTCAAACAAACTCTGCTTCACATATTGCAGATCCAATAAAAAATGTAAAAAATAAATAAATGTAGCAATGTAATAAACTACCCTGAAAAAGTTAAAGGTAAATACAAAACAAATTAAAGGTGGCGGAGCGTTGGACTACATTGGGCCTGTAGTGCAGTGCTGCTCGTGTTCAGTCTGTGCATTCTCCCTCCCACATAGTGTCGTCCTAGTATGTCAGTACAAGCACATGCTTACGGTTAAGAGAAACATGAGAAACACTTAAGACATGTTTCTGAAAAGAAACTAAAACATATATATTTACATATACTTTGAACACACAGCTGATGAAGGACCTCTGTCCTGTTTCTCTGGAAACTTTGTGCACTTCACTCTATATATATATATATGAAATAAATAAATATTTATAAAAATCCACTATTGCCAAATACTGTATTGTGGAAGGGAACTTCTCTGTCCACACACTCCTAGTGGCTTAGAGACATGTTGTGATGTTTTCAGCTGGGGGAAAACGTCTGTAAGGGGAACAGGAAAGAGATTTAGAAGCTAGAGTGTTTTTTTCATGAATTTTCTGCTTTAGTTCATTGTGGCTCAGAACAATTTGGTGGTCAGGAGGTTATTTTAAATAAATCTTATCTAATAACATTGGGGCCACTGTTATGCACACGTATATATAAGATTCTCTTACCCAGTCTTATCCTGTCCTGAAAACTCCAGTAAGAGCTGTCAAATTATTGTAGAATTCATGTATGCTTTTACAGTGCAGGTACAGATCACTCTTCACGTCGTGGTCTGTGAGAAGCTAAAGTTGCTAGAACAATTTTGCCTTGTGCTCCTTCTCAGTCTGATCCTCCGAAGATTAGGAACTGCTTCCACGGTGAAAACACTTTTGCTTTTGCTTCTGTTTAATTTCCTTCACATTCATGTTACTTACAGAATGTTATTGTTACAAATGTGAATATAAAGGCGTTTTCAAGGCAGAGGTCTCTTTGTGCTGATGACATGTACGTGTCATTTGTAAACAAATGTTTGAGACGTCAAGGTGACAAACTGGTTCTGAGAGAACCAACAAGACAACCTGCCCAAAAACAACTGTGCACTGAGACTTTTCACACAATCATACCCTAGAGAGGAGCTTTTGTGGGGAGTTTTTGTCAATTTGGTCACTTGTCTTTAATTTAGTCATTTTTAAGATTGAAGTAGGTTGGAGTTGTTAGAAATCATAAGTGTCACAGAATCTGGAACGGGACACAAGTACATTAGAGGAATATGTGAAGCTTGTGGTGGCAGAGAGTGTTGACTGAGAGAGTCACAAAACCCCTGTACCAATGTATTTTTTATTTTTTGATTCTTACACATTTGATTAATTTATCTACTGACTACTACTGATTAGCACTTCATTTTTGTGTGTCACGTTATGCTTGACAGCTTAGTATAATCACATGAAACTTGGGCAGTGTTGTGTCCAACGTATGATGTGCATTGCAAATTCCTCAGGGATCAAATTAGTCTGCCGATTGCTCAGTTGTTCTGTCCATCAGTTGGTCATTCTGTCTGCCATATTATGTGCTTTATTAGGTACTTAAAAAGATCATGACATTAGTATTGAGAGTTTCAGGTCAAATTGATCCATAATATCAGTTAAAATCCATATTGACCAACTTTAATAGACAGCTGGTCCAGTTCTGTCAAGCACATTTTATGTGGTCTGAATGTTGCAGATTTATGCAGTAGAATGTTACATATTTAAAACATTAATATTTGATCTGCATGTGCCCATTTTAGATATGTATTTCTATACTGTATGTAAACCTTGGAGGATATCAACCATAATTCCAGGGACCACGAGACTCTAATTTCACTTTGCAATACACTGGAGTGGAAGCTGATTGGTCAAGCTCAGTGTAGATAGGAAACTGTTAAATCGTGTTATCACTGTTGCTCATTGTCTGTCTGTTGAATCTGGACTGGGCTGGTTATATGATGTCATATAGAAACGAGTACTCCCCACTTTTCAGCTGGCGGGCTCAGGGCAGTCTGGTGGAGTGGAGTGTGGAGATTGCTACAGCTGTTGCAATGTTATGAGTCAGGTCTTTTTAGATCTTGTTACTCCAGCCCTGATTGTTTATTTATAGTCTGTATTTGCTTCATTAGTCTGTTTATTTGATCGCTTTTCACTTCTGGTTAAATTTGATCTGGTAGAAAATTGTTTTGTTTTTGTTTGTTTTGTTTTGTGTTTTTTGCACAATTTATTCGTATTTGGTGGGAAATATTTGAGTCATTTTGGGAATGGGCGTAGTTTTAAAACAAGCTCTAGATCAGAGCGCACAAGCACCTCTGTTTTAACTGTTTATCATGTTATGTTTGTGTCTTTGCAGCTTTCTAGACCGAATTGATGCAGTAAGGCAGAGCGACTATACGCCAACAGACCAGGTGCTGCCTCCGTTCTCACTTCTCCACCTTTCCCACTGTGCTTCTCCTTTGTAGCCCTGCATCTCCATTGATTACATCACCTGCCCCATTATTCATTATTAACTTAGTTTTTGTCCTTTTTGTCCTGATTTTTCATATATTGAATGCGTCACATTTTCAGAACAGGGAGAAATATTTCAAAAGACTCAATTTATTTTTGTATAGGATTTGCTGCGCTGCAGAGTTTTGACATCAGGGATTTTTGAAACACGATTTCAAGTAGACAAAGTCAACTTTCAGTGAGTACATTTACTGTCACGTCAGAGAAAATTTAAGACCGCGTCTAATAAAATCTTACATTGCTTAAAAACAAACACTTGCAGCATTACTGGCATGGTACACAGTTTGCAATACATGGACATTCCTATGAAATAAATTGATTTATTTTGTATTATATTGATTTATGTGCAATACACAGCTTTTGAAAAGTGTGCAGTACGACATGTCCTGTAGAAGAAATAAATTGCCTGAACATATATTCTTTTTCTTTCCTCTTAGCATGTTTGATGTGGGAGGTCAAAGAGACGAGAGGAGAAAGTGGATACAGTGCTTTAATGGTGTGTATTTGACATCTGGGCTGATGATATATTTGTGTGTGTGTGTGTGCGCCCGCACTAAACGTCTGTGCTTGCACAAGACGTATTTTACAGTAAAACTGCATTAACCATTATTTTTAAAGTATTTAAAGATGTGCTGTACTGGAGATGTAGGTGATTAGGGCTCTTTGTCTCCTTGTCTAGACGTCACTGCAATCATTTTTGTGGTTGCGAGTAGCAGCTATAATATGGTCATCAGAGAAGACAACAACACAAACAGGTTACGGGAAGCCCTCGACCTTTTTCGCAGTATCTGGAACAACAGGTGACCCTCACACACATTTCTGAACCTTTCACTAGTTTCACTAATATAGCACTTAGAATCACCAGTGTCCACAGGAATTCTGGACAGCTATGTTAAAGATTATTATAGGGTGAAACGGCAAACAAAAATCATTAATTATTAAAATACACAAGTTGGCTAAATGCCGTAAATGTAAATGTAAGTAAATAAATACCAGTATGTGGTGGTTAGTACCTGCCAAAAGTGGTCCAAAGAAGACGGACTGGTGAACTGGCGAAGTGGACATGGATGCCCAAGGCTCACTGATGCACATGGGGAGTGAAGGCTAGTGTGATTCCACAGACTAGCTACAAAATGTGGAAAGTGTTAATGTTGGCAATGTCAGAACACCCAACAGGGTTGCGTAGCTATAGACTGTAGGCTATAGGTCCACTGCTGAATGTGCCTAAAATGGAAATGTGAGAGTTGAACCATGGAGCAATGGGAGAAGGTGGAAAGGATCGATGAACAATGTTTTACAACATGTGGATGGTTGTGTGTGCATTGCTTCTTGGGGAAGAGATGCCACCAGGATGCTCTATGGGAAGAAGGCAAACTGGTGGATCCAGTGTGATGTCCTGGGCAAACTGGTGGATCCAGTGTTATGTTCTGCTGAGATCCTTTGGGTGCTGGCATTTGTGTGGATGTTTCTTTTGACACATCCCAGCTCCCTAAACACCGTTATACCCTTCATGGCAAAGGTCTCCCTTAGTGACAAAGGCTTCCTTCAGCAAGACAGAGCTTCCTGTCACACTGCACATTTTGTTCAGGAACCTGGCAGAGTGTTCTCCAGATTCCTCCAAACTACAACATTTCAGTCTGATTTAGAATCTGTGGGTCGTGATGGAAAAACAACTCTGATCCATCGAGGCCACACCTTGCATTGCGGGACATGAAGGATCTGCTGCTAATGTCTTGGTGCCAGATACCACAAGATCCCATCAGAGGTCTTGTGGAGTTCATACCGCAGTGGCCCAGAGCTGTTCTGGTGGTAAGAGGGAGATCTATCCAGTATTAGGCAGCTTTTTAAAGGGATCATTCTGTGATAGAGTGGGCTTACACTTCCCAAAAAGGGGGACTGACGGAATGTTTTATTATTATTAGTAGTAGGAGTAGGACCAGACATATTAATAAGATAATTATTACCAGACATATTAATAAGATATTAATAAGATACTTATTGTTTTTTATTCATTTATTTTTATTTGCTTTGGTAAGATTCATTTTTTTTTTTTTGCTTATTTTTTTAAAAAATATTTATTTATTTACTTACTACTACTTGATTTTGGGCAAGGTGGGAGTGTTGCCTATTTATAGGGAGATCCCAACAGGGACTTGGAGTGGCAAGCAGTGGCATATTTGCTGCATAAAAATGTTCTGTTTATTGCACGACAATAGTGAGGTTGTCCGGCTGATATTAGTCCGTCATTTTTTTTCTCCTTTCTTTTCATAATTTATCGTATTAAATTGTAGATCTTTTTTGCTGTGGACATTTAGGTTTAATTTTATCTATGTTCATTTTTATGTAGTTCCTGCAAATTTACTGGGATTTACTCACCATGACTTGAAATTATTTGTGAGATCACATAATCCTAATAAAAATAATCCTAAGAGGTCATTTCATTTTGACATGTATGGAGAAATTATGATTTAGGGTAATTGTTGAGTGGTAGAAGGGAAGGGACACAAAGGACTTAAAAAAAAGTGAATCCAACATTTTCAGTCTTCATTACTCAGGGTGTCAAATGTTTTGGAGAACATTTGTAAATTAAAGAGTCCTGGAAACTTTCCTTCTGACTTGATATGTCTCTTATTTTTCTTTCGTCAGATGGTTACGGACGATCTCTGTTATATTATTCCTCAACAAACAAGACATGCTGGCTGAGAAGGTGTTAGCTGGCAAATCCAGAATTGAAGACTACTTCCCAGAATACGCCCGCTACACAGTACCAAATGAAGGTATTTCTGAGACAGCCCTTCAAGTCCCCACTCATTCATTCTGTCATTTGACTTGTTCATATCCTAATAGGAGGGCGGCATGGTGGTGTGGTGGTTAGCACTGTCGCCTCACAGCAAGGCGGTCTGGGTTCGATTCTCGGTCTGGGCTGCTCTGTGTGGAGTTTGCATGTTCTCCCTGTGCCTGCGTGGGTTTTCTCCGGGTACTCAGGTTTCCTCCCACAGTCCAAAGACATGCATCCTAGGTTGATTGGTCACTCTAGATTGCCCGTAGGTATGAGTGTGTGTGTGCGTGTTGGCCATGTGGTGGACTGGCGAACTGCCCATGGTGTACCCTGCCTTCGCCCGGAGATGCTGGGATTGGCTCCAGCCCCCCCGTGACCCCGACTAGCGGGAATAAGCGGTACGGATAATGAATGAATGAATATCCTAATAGGATGTGTATTACTTTCTTATTTTTGACTAATCTTTACTTTTGTTATTCTTATTTTTATTATTCTTAACAATTTGTAGATGAATGGAGATCAGATCTAAATTGTTTTGCAAACAGAACCCAGTATGCAGAATTTTAATACATTACATTAATACAATACAAGTTGATGTGGCCATTATTAGTTTTTGAAATCTATTTTTTACACATCTATTGCTCCTTTTCTATGTGCTTTTCCAATCCTTGCTTTTTATCTATAGACGTCTGTTTATTTTTCAAAACCTGTGCTTTACAAAAAAAACCTATGCTTTTCTTCTATACTATGTAACCAGACCAGTTGTCTCTCTACCCCCAAAGTCCAACCAAATGACAATTATGTTTCAGCAACTCCAGAACCAGGAGAAGACCCAAGAGTGACTAGAGCCAAGTATTTCATTCGTGACGAGTTCCTGGTAGGTTCCTTAAAACGTACATCAGTTGACCATTAGTAAAACAAACTAATACACAGTGCACAGCATTCACAGTGTGTACATGTTTTTGTTTCTCAGCCTTGATGCCATTGAATTCATATTTCATGAACATTTCAGTGTTTTATTCCTAAAATACAAAATTGTACATGTTCATTGGTAATTACTTTCTAATTCTATTTACCCCTCTCCATCTCTCTCTCCATCTCTCTCTCTCTCTCTCTTTTCTCACAGAGGATCAGCACAGCAAGTGGAGATGGACGTCATTACTGTTACCCTCATTTCACATGCGCTGTTGACACAGAGAATATTCGGCGGGTCTTTAATGACTGTCGGGACATCATCCAGAGGATGCACCTGCGGCAGTACGAACTCTTGTGATCTAGGTTATGATAGCCAGAGTGCTTTTTTACAGACCTGTCTCCAAACTCCCACTCTCCTTCCCACTCACTCCCAACAAGGCCAAAACCATGGACCATATGTACTACTGACATTTGGCAGATTATCTCCTTTTCTTTTGTCATTTTCTTTTCTTTTATTTTACGTTCATTGACTGGAGTTGGAGGTTGTTTTTTTTTCTTTTCTTTTTTTTCTTTTTTTTGTCATTTCACTAAGCCTTTGGCTACCTCCTTATTTTTTATTTAATATAAATAGATAAATATACAGAACCTGTGTGTGCGTGTGTGTGTGTGTTTGCGTGTATACACGGTCTGGCCTTTGCCAATTTATTTATGGAGATAGCATCACCTTATGACCTCCAGACCCCCTGACCTCTTGACCTTTTGGACCGTCTGCTGCTCTCTTTCTCTGAACACTGAAGGTGGCCCATAGATCGAGGGGCGGGGTAGAACACTGGGGAAGGGGGAACTTAAAAACAGAGTGAAATAATGCAGTTTTGCATCAGGTTTTACTGACTATATTTGTTTTCAAAGATAGGCACACTCAATGTAGCATTGTAACGTTTGACTCTGTCCTGCTTTACGATGTAATATTGGTTGGAGTTAGACTGGGGCTACACAGCATTCTTACAGATTAAGGGAGCGTTCAGTTCCATGAGGGTTTTAGTTCACTCCACTAAGTATGTTAAAGCAACCACTTTGATCTGTCCACATATTTTGTTTAGATCATATATGACTGGGTGAAAATTAAAAAAAATATATATACCATTTCTTATTTTAGTTTCATAACTTGTACAGGCTGTGCAAGATAAACTTTATCCTGTACAGATTATAAAGTTATATTATTATTTTGTACAATTTTATGGAAAGAGAGATAAAAAAAAAAATCTACTTGTAGATCTTTGTGCCTTCACTCTACGGCTGTACATGTAAATGAAGCTGGGATGTATCTGACCGTGCTGTTACAGCTTGATGTCACCCTGTCAGCAGGAGGGACTGCAGATGGGGACTCGCTAGGTTCTAGTTTTCTTTTTTGTGTTTTGTTTCTATAAAAGAAAATAATGTTTAGTTTAAAAATGATAAAAAAAAAAAAAAAGAAAAGTCTGTATACATTATGCAAGTTGACCCCATTAATACTACACGAAGAAACACCATGGCTTTCTGTTAAGTTTTAATTTCCTTTTATTTCATGCTTTAAAAAACATTGGAAATCAGTTAATGTGTTCAAAAACAAACAAAAAAAGGAAAAAAAAATCATGGTGTTTTCATAGGGACCTTTTTTCGATATGAAGTATGTCTGCAATATGTGAGTGTGTGTGTGTGTGTGTGTGCGTGCGTGCGTGCGTGCGCGCGCTCGCATATGTGAGCAAGTGAGTCGTTGAGCCAGACGCATGTGTAGTGTGTGTGAAGAATGCATTGTGTGCATTCTTTTATAAATGTGTGGTACATGTAAATTTATAGGTCTATATAAATATATATGTACAATTCTACATGTTTAATTATGTGTGTCTAGGTGTATACATACCTTTGTATGTATACAGTGAAGATGTGTACATACACACATAGAGAAGCATGTCTGGAGGGCAACGAATAAATGAGGGTGTGCAATACTGAAATCAGTTGTGTTGTACAACCATTTTCACTTTTTATATGTGACATCATTTGGGATAATTGCTTTCAGGTCATTAAAGTCAGAGTTGATCCTTTACGGATCAAGAAGTAGGCTTTTAAACCATGGAGCAGTTCTGCAGTTCTGTAAATGGCTTTTTGAAAGCCATTGCATATCATTCAAAGTCAAATCCATAGTCACAGATGTAGTACCAATGACTGCTGTAGCCTGGCATCCCTTGTCCTAGTTTCCAACCCTAGTCCTAATAATGATATGCAATGTTAAGAAACTATCAGTGGAAATATCTGAACTATCTGAGGCAGAGGAAGGGGACACCCAGTGAGATTAGTGAGATTATATGATCTATCTGAGGCAGAGGAAAGGGACACCCAGTGAGATTATATGACATATTTGAGGCAGAGGAAGGGGACACCCAGTGAGATTACTGAGATTATATGAAATGGCAAAAGAGCTTTGTATTCTATTATTTTCCTGTTAATAGTTTTATAAATAAAACAAGATTAAACCTGTGCCCTAAACAATTATAATTTCATCATTATACTGTTTCCTCTGTTATGTGGAAGAAAATATTTTAAAATATATGGTACAGTCAGTACTTTTGCTATGTGGATATATATTAACAGCTCTATAGAATATAATAGTTCTTAGAAGAAAGCAGGATGCTTTTGTCATCTGTCTTTTGCAGATTAATATTATTTACACTATCTTTTTACATTAATCTTTTTAAACAATTGTTTATATCTTCTTTCCATGATACCTTACTGCATTAGCATAGACAGTTACATTATTGCTAATATCCATTTGTAACTATTTAACCACTGCAGGCTTCTATTTCACAACTTCAATGTTTTTATCTACTTTTGGATGAAAGGTACTTAAAAACCTTAATAAACAGGTTCATTAATAGTGTTCATTAATAAACAGGCACATTCAAAAGTCAGACAGTACTGGGTACTGTGCTGACTAGAATTATTCTATGTTTTCATATTACTTGACTCACTGAAGCAGAGTTCATGACCTTAGGGTTCATGACCTTAGGGTTCGTGACCTCTTTGAGTTCCAATGTGATAAAATGGAACTCATTCATTTGGATTACCAAAAAATGACTCTTAAAGTGCTTCAAAATGTTTGACATGCACTGTTAAATCTATTAAAATTATTTTAAAAATTACCAAGACATTTTATTAGAATGTAGAGTTTGTCATTCACAACCAAACACTCCAAGGCAGTGTGACATTGTCATCGATAATCAAACGAATGCTTAGATAAAATGACTTTCCTTATCTCTTTCCCTCTTTCGCACACAAAAGCAAATGCATTCAGAGACACTTCTTTGGTTAAATGTGTTACAGCAGTCCTCTGCAGCTGTATTTTAGATAATACATTGTTTGATACATTGGTAATCAATTCAGTAAACTTAATACACTATAATGTTATCAAGAAACACAATCCAAAATAATATCTAGACAATATATAGTTAAATATTCTAAATATTTAAATCTCATTCAGATACTTTTTTTCATACTTAAACCTATTAGATTTCCATTACTAAGAAAATAAATATACTGGCTAACATCAATTATATGTTCAGAAATTTGTTCTGAAGCTCAATGTGTTTAATTCATAGCCAACAATTTGAAAAATGTCACTGTGCAAGAGTCGTCACCACATGGGTCACTCAAGTTTACACATTTGCATAACGCACAACAATGCTCAGTTTCCATACATAGGTACATGTATGCAGCTCGAAGCACATCTTATTTTGGCAAAATATTTTTGGCAGTATTTAACTTTTACTGACCCATGAATTTCTTACAAAGTCATAGAAATATCAGTCTCACTGCAACGTTCAAGTTCATAAGTGTAGGCACAGTGCTTTTAAAGTCAGCAAAATACAAGAGTATGGCAAAAATGCAGTTAAGGTGAATGGTAAAGTTAAGCATGAATCTTCTTGATGATCATACTTTGTGTGCAAAGCTTTAAAAGCACTGCAGCAATGCTCAAGCTATGTTCATAAAAATGAGGTCAGAAGCTTTTCAGATAATGTCATGGTGGTGTCTGCAATCCAGCCCGAAACATTCGGACAGTTTCATATTCATTCAAATACATTTAGAATTTTTGTAAATAGACTTTTTTTATATGAACCAGATCAATAGTTGACATTTGTTCAATGTGAATCAACTTTCATCAAATCAAGTTACGTTTTATTAAATACAGGTTGTTCCATTGTTTCCTATATGACACAAGCCAATGGGTTTTGTCAAATAGCATGAACAAGCACTGCTCGTTAGAAACGACTCCTATAGGCACTTCTATAGACTTCTATATGCACTTCTATAGGCACTTTTATAGGCACTTCTATAGATTTCTGTAGGCACTTCTATAGGCACTTGTTGCTTAGTGTTGTGCTTGGCTGCAGTTTAATAAATTCCGACATTTGTGCGAACACAAGACAAACTTCACTAGGTGTCAGGTGTTTTTGTCTTGTGTGGATAAGTGTATGGTCTATATTTTCAGACAGAACAAAAAATAACTGCATGTTTCATTCTTCTCTGAGTTTCGGTAAAATTATCTTGCCCAACTAGCCAGATCTTCAGAATATATAGAAAAAATTAGAACCCTGGAATGATCTTTTTTTTTTATGCTCAAAATCGAAATGTCTCTTTACATGTAAGGAGACTATGGATAAATGTTCCCTTTTAAGACAAAATAGGTTCTATATTGATCATGTATTTTGTGTTTCTCCATTGATTTTTCTTGATTACTGTTTTTCATACTGATTTTTCTTGGTGACCTGAAAAGTAAGTGATTGTTCGATGGGCGCGTAGCTGAACGTGTTCGCAGAGACTTGGGTTTTAAAGCTCTGCTGGCCATCTACTGTCCCTCTCTGCACCTCTGAACTGTACCATGGCCTTACCTCCAGCTTTCTGTATCTCCTAGATGGTACAGCAGTGGATGCAGACTGGCTGTATGACACCCCACTGACATATATGGGTGCAGTCTTTTGTCCCCGTGACTTAACATTGCTTACTGTCGAGGTGTCAGTAAACACATTTGAGAATTGCTCTTTAAAGCGACTGAAAAAACCAGCTTGTGATTTCATGGTTGCCACAGGACGCCCCAAAGGTACCAGGACTGGCTGTCCTACAGTAGTGTCATTAATCTCTCTCTGTAGAACAGCAATTTCACATGGTTTCTCCGCATTTGTCTGTGAGTCTCCTGGGCAGCCAAAGTTCTCACCCTCTTTGGGGACATAATCCTCCAGGTCTTCGAGGTTGAGCACTTTGTTGCCATCGGCCAAGGTTTTGTGATCTTGAGCACCAAGTTCACCACTGATCTCATACTCTGGAACAATTATGGTTGCATCATCATCATCATCATCAGAACCTGTTTCCACCAAGACATATGGCTTGTCAAAATCAGAATACACTCCTGAAAGGTCTATATTTTCAGACTCATTTGTTGTAATTTTTCCCTCACTGTTTCTAGACTCTACATTGTCCACTGACATTTGCATTGCCTCTACTAATTTGTTGTTGGAGTTGTTAGCATTTGGGTTGTCCGGTGGTGGTCGTTTGCTGGGGGAAGCACCACGTCTTCTGGGCAACTTTGGTGATTTATTCACTTTGTACTCAATGATCTCTTCTACTTCCACCCACTTAGGGTTCCGTGCTGTGGCACCCTCAGGGTCTGTTACGTACAGGGTTGGTACGGGCTTTCTAGGCATTGCTCTCCTGTGCCGGGGGGGTTCGGGGGTGGATGCCTCTGAGCGGTAGACGCCCATTGAGGAAGGGCGGGGAGACATGTGACGCTTCATCCGAGTGTTCTTCACTACAGTGGTGATGGTCTCCTCTCTGCGTAGGAAAACCAGAGGATTTGTGAGTCTTTTACAAAAAATTTGGTGTCACCAGGATCCCACAGTGTTTGTAAACAACCAGGTTTGTGGGTTGTCGGTTTAAGACAAAAGTGCTTTTTCAAAAATTTGGAAATTCATTTACCAAATGAAAAAAGCCAAAATAGAAAGATCTGAATTGAACATTTGAATTTTTCATTTTATTTTTGCCCCCATTCTAAATGTTACAAAAGTTCTACAGACCCCCGTGTACGGGCAGGGTTTCAATCACCTGACCAATCAGAAGATAATATGCCATAGTGGTATATGTAGCATGAAGGCAAAGTGTGATTAAACCTAGATGGCATTACAGTTTCTCTCATCCAGCAGTGTAGTGGTGAGTGACATTTTCAATGAGACCAGAGTATTATGGGACTCAGCTAACATCCTAGTTAATAGGATCTGATATAATAATAATAATAATTACTCACATGATTATGGTTTTCTTTGGTACTTTAGTCTCCTGCTCTGTTACTAAAAGGATAACAAAATGATTAATGAAAAAAATTATAAAATAATATGAACATTCATGAAATAAGATCAACCAAAAAGCATACCTACAAAAAACAATAAAAATAAAATCAATTGTTTGCATTTTATGCAGGTTTTATAAACTTGTATAGTTTTATGCAGTATAAAATATTGTAAGTTGTAAGTTAAAATCATCTTCTCTACCTTCGATGGTGATTGCCTGCTCTCCTCTGACATCTCCCATTGCAACTGTTGGAAGGACTAAATTTGCTGCACATTTAGCACTGCCCAGACGGTTAGACATCTGCAAAGAAATCATGGTTTTGCATCTGAGATGACATTTTCAATTAAATTCAATTTCATTGCTACTTTTACATGTTTTTGAACTGCTGAAATGAATGTATGGCAAGTTATTGATAAAAAACTTTGGTTAATACTGTACCTCACATTCATAATGGCCCAAGTCTCTCTCTCCAGGGTTCTTAATAACCAAAACCACAACTCCACTGCGAGATTCACTGTATGTCTGATACTTTTCTTGGTCTGTTAGCAATTTTCCATCCTTAAACCACCTGAGAAGGGTTTTAAAAAGTTAATTTTTCTTTTAGGGCTACTATATATCTTCAAAAGAATAACTCATGCTGTTTGAAAGATATATACATTTGTTATTTATATTATTTGTTTGAGATTTAAGTGATTGTGTACCTTATTTTCGGACTGGGAGCACTTTGTATTGTGCAAGTGAACTGAGCATCCTCTCCTACGATAAGGGCAGCGTTCCTTAACTTATTCACAAAGCGTGGTGGCACTACAAACAGAATAAAACACAATTATGCAATTTGCTTCACATTTTATATGGATTTGACAATTAATTAAATCATGGAGACCTACCACATCACAGTTTTATTTAATCCCTCAATCAACAGAACACCAATAAAACAATTAACCAACAGAACAAATAAAAACACACCCAGTACTCATGTGACCAACCCTCTACCCATGTGACCCACCCTGTACAGTGATCTTTCCCAGGGTACTGGCATTTCCAGCTGCACTGGACGCGAAACACATGTACTGGCCCGAGTCGTCGGCAGTCATGTTATCCAGAATGAGAGTGCAGGAGCCATCTGGGTCCTCAATGATGATGTGGTGAGGATCCACCTCCACTGCCCGGCCATCTGTTCAGGCAGGAAAAGGTTCATGTCTAATGTCATATGTCATTTAGTAATTTGTCCTATATGGTTAATTAACTGAAAGCCAACATATACATACATATTTATACAGAGTTTATACAGATTGCAGTTTTGTATGAACAATTAACAATATATCATTTATATCATTTATATATCATTTTTATAAGTTTCAAGATCTTCACTAAATATATTAACATAATATTGAAGAAAATGAATCATAACAGTGAAACACAGTACACTTATTGACTATTACTATTTGCATTTGATCAAACATGATTCATTCTTACCTTTGAACCATGTCACTACTGGTTTAGGAGATCCTGTAACTTTGCAAGCCAGTTTAACTGTCTGTCCCAACTCTGCTGTGCAATCAGTCAACAACGCCTCAAAATCTGGAGGACCTGTTTTAAAAATACATACACTATACTGTATAAACTTACAGTGTACAATAACTGTCTACAGTAACTTAGTAAACACATATCCACACTCATGAGAGTTGTCACTGAAATGAACGGGATGGGGACGGTGAATTGGCAAGTGGACATGTACATAGATTACATATCTATAAGACATGCACTTGAACACGGGGCACCTGCTATGGCTTTTAGTTTGTGCATATCAATTCAGCCTAAAGTCTAAAGTACTTAGCCATAGGGACCTAAACCTTAGCTTAACTGCAGAGCATTCCTGTTATACTAAAACCATTAGAGCATAGCTAATATCTGTTTAACAGAACGTACCGTGAGGTCACATCAACTCAGTAAAAAAAAAATCATCACATGTATCATGTTAGCTGCAGTTGAGTTTTGTCACTGGGGCAAGCCAGAAGAGTACCGTGGTTAAACATAACAATTAAAAAATGTAACATAACATATCGAGAAGAGTATTGTGGCCTCAGAATGATTCAGACCTCCCAACGGTACACAGAATGCAGTACATGTTAGAGTGTCACTTCTACATTAGTCTACTTTATCCTGGTCATGGGCACAGGACACTTACTCCACGTCAGCATGCTGTATCGCTGCTGAAGGTAACGGAGGTCGCGCAGCCAGGAGTTCTTGATGATGACGGTGCGCGCCTGCAACGTGTACTTCCTGACGGAGTCCTCGCGCTCGTGCCAGATCTCAAACGCCCTTTCATCACCCTCCACCGTCTCATTCACGTCGATGTTTGTCAGCTGTGAAACAGATGCATTTAAAAAAGGGGGACAAATGTGCTGAAGAACAGACGAATAAAGAAGAAATCCTGAAGAACGGGTTAATAAAGGAGAAACTTTGTGTCCAAGCAGTCTGATTGTAACCAGTTTGTTAAAACTAAGTTTTACAACGTAGTTTTAGAGACAGATTCATTGTTTGTGTGTATTGATAATTCTTTAGTAAAATTATTTAAATGCTTTAATTTAAATAATTTCATTTTTGTACAGTATAGGCAATAGGCAATATCTCTGCATTGTAAACATTCTGAAGATCTAGTTTTGGATATTGTACCTTCATCATGTTCTTGAATATGTACGCCTGGGTGTCTGTGTTTATGTCTCTTTTCTGTTTGCAGATGATGACGTAGTTTTTGAAGAGGAAGACGTGGCGGTGGTGGCCTCTAGAGGAGGTTCTGATTCCTGGAGCACCCTCCCAAACTATAAAGGGACCCTAGCAAAGAAATAATGCAAAACACAGAAATAAGATGTATAAGATGAATACAAAATCAAAAGTTTAAAAAGCTGTGTAACAGCTTATCTCTACTGATACAAGATTTCATGTGAGAAATCTTGGATAGATTGGTTTTTTTTGTAATTATAAACTGATCCTACTCTCTTATTATAGTTACAAAGCGATCTGTTCTCTTTCAGGTAAAGCTCTTTGTCATTACTTAAACACAAAGTCCTTTAGTTATAGATTAACTACTTCATAGAATAAGCATTTTCGGGCTCCAGAGCCGCCCGCCTGCCACCACCGGGGGGAGCTCACGAGCCGGTCCTCAGCGTAATCAACGTAATCAGCGGTGATAACCTGCACCTGCCGTCCTTGCTACTTAAGGAGTACAGATGCAGAGTCTCACCGCTGAGTTGTTGGTAGTCATTGCTATGAGTATTCAGCCCGTTCCTGCTGGTAACATGTTGCGTTGGGTGTCTCGTCACCTAGTCTCCGTCTCCGTCAGGAGGTTTCTCTCTGTCGCAGTAATTTCGAGGACTCTCACTCCTGCGCCGCTCTCACTGGCCTGTCAAGTTTCCCCATTCATTCTCCTTCTCTGTCGGGGTTATTGTTTATTTTGGGAAAGGCTTTTCGGTTACTTACCTCGCGAGCCAGAGAGCCAGTTATTCCCCCTGGCATCCCCAGTTCTGTTGGTCCCGTTATTTTGGGAAGGGTTTTACGTTGTTTATAACTCGAGTCAGAGAGCCAGTTACTTCCCCTGGCGTCCTTAGTTCGTTCCCCCCCACCACGTTTCTCCTGTCGCGTAGAGTTGTTCGAGTTTCTGTTCTCCCCTGTTTTGTTTTTCTCGTCACGTTGAACTTTTCCGCGAGTGTTTTCCCCCTTTATTTGCCTTGTACTGTGTGCACGACGGCTTTTTCCTGCCCAAATCCCGTATCCGTTGGTACGGAAGATTAAACTGTTATTTTCCACAAGGGAACGCACTTGGGTTCGCCTATTAACCAAACACACCGCGGTGGATCTCGCGTTCGAGTTAATTACACAATGACCTGAAACCGTCAACCATGTAGGCTTGCGTCTTTGAGAACATAACTGTTATCTCCTTTCTGCAGTATTCTTACCCAGAATTAAACTTGTGTAGTTTAGCTGTTTTTTTTGTTCTGCTAGCATTCTTTGATCACTTTTCAGCTTTTTTGTCTTTGCCTTGGAATACTAGCACTAGGTCATTGTAATGTAATGGTAGATTGTGTGTGAGGTAAAGGGTGGGTGTGTGAGATATATTTGCGGCTTTTTAGATTAGACTCAACTTTATAAAAATGGAGGCGGAGGTGACACATTTTTCTTTGTCCCAATCTGTGCACACATCTGTTTTATAAACAAGGTAATGATATTCCTATCAAATACAACACTGCACACACGGAAAAACGCATGGAAAATTAGTGGAAAGAGTGGGGGAGAATCGAATTGCAATACTTGAGACTTGTGTAATACTTGTGACTAATACCTAAATTTAATACTTAATTTTGCCATGTTAATTTCTCATGGTTTGCAGAGAACATGTATGTATTGCAAAATTCTTACACCCGTGTCCACAGCAGTGGAGGTTCTGGTGTAAAACAGGTCTATCATCCACGCATACTCCATGCACTATGGCTGTGTAGGTGAACAGTTACACTCAAAGTCCAGTAGAGGGCGATACTGTCTCGTATATGATGAGCACATTCTCATGACTCACATCTATGGTTTCCTAATCTGATGCCCCTTGATCACTGAATGAACTATTGCATGTGCCTAGGACACACAACCACAATACACATAAGCTCTTTTAATTCATGCATTAGTGGATCATATAGTCATGGGAACACACACACTCTTAAGAATCCCTGTAATCTCGAGCACAACTCAGAACATGCTTCACTAAATATTCTTAAGGGGTGCACACTGATCATGGAGGATAGAATCATAAAGTAATGATTTGGGGTGTGTGTGTGTGTACCTGTCTGATTGGTTCTCCCAGGGCTTCCAGATTGGCTGGGTAGTTCTCAATGAGGGACACGTGGTGGGTGTTTTCGGAGCGTGTGGGAAGTGATGAGACCATACTGTAAGCCTCTTCTAGAAGACAACAGTTCTGTCCGTTCCTTGCCTTATTTCTGATCAGCTCCTGCAGGATGAGTGAAAGAAAAGTTCAAAGTCACTTTCCTGATATTTCAAAATTACATAATGTTGGAAAGTATAAGTAAACATAATTCAGAAAAACTTGTGCAAGATGTCATGCGGTTTAAAAATACACCGTCTAATATGGCTGAAAAATAAAAACAATTATATCTATGTATAAAAAGCATCTCAATAAATGCACAAGCGCTACCTTTAGAAGGTCTTTGTATCTCTGGATTCTGTCCAGGGGTCTCTGTAGATAACTACTGATACTCAGCACAGGACCTTCTGAGGGGTCGATGTTTGCCAACTCTGAATCGGCATAATCCTAGTTTAAAGGAATAAAGGCATTAATGCTTTAGACAACATTGCACATATTAAGGCAACTGTAGTACTGAAGACATTGGGGAAGACAGTCCTCTGGATCTACAGACACCGTTCTAAATGGAGGGCTGGTTGATATATGAAGTGCTCAGGTGTGTTTTAAAGGATGGGCAGTATAGGTGATGTAATGAGTCTGAATGTACCCACCTTGAAGTACTGGTGGACGGCTTTGTCACTAATGGCTGTCTGAGCTCTGGCCTGACCCACCAGGTACTGCAGGTAGTTCTCAAATCCTTCTGTGTTTCTCAGAAAACGCATCGCAATGTCATCATCTGTGTCGCAGTCCGTCAGTCCGGGTAGGAAGGAGCTAAGAACCAGAGAAGTTGACGTGTTTGCTTCAGTGTGTCTACAGTTTCTCTGAGTCTTATATGATGAAACAGTGGGAAATGAAACAGGCAATTCAAGGGAAATACTGAACACTTTCTATAATGGTAGCCTACACTAAATATTAAGCTAATTTACATACTGCAGAAGAAAGCTACTGTTAATATTATAGAGAGAACATGTTAAGAAATGAAGAAACACAGTAAATGAGCCATGATAATCTGACGCCAGCGTTGGATTAGTCACTTCTACATTCTCTGCATTGACTCTGCATTGTGCTCTAGACTCTGCATACCTGCTGTGGAACGCTTTAATGTCGCTGACGTTGCGGAAGATGGGCTCTTTGAGATTGCAGATTTCAGGTGGGGTGCTGTCAACATTAATATGTTCCACGTGGTGGGATGTAAGGAATTCCATTTCTCTCACAAACTCGTTCTCACTGGTGATCAGGTCCTGGATGATCTGGCTACTCACAAACACAAGAGCGAAATGATTAACAGGTCAATTTGACAACTGACCAAGACAGAAGACGGGTTAACCTCGCCAGCCGAGACAGCTTATCCTCACACACCAGAACAGGCTAACCTCACATGGACTTTAGGTTTAAACTAGACGCTGCTGAGTGAATATCTGATTAGGTGGAATTTTGTCCATGTCCAAATATGTCTAGACTGTTATTAAATAAAATAAGTCAGACCTTGAAAACCAGATGTTGAATCCAATATCCAGTCCTGGAAGTTGTAATCACTGTTAATCTGACAGTAGGGAAGGTATCAAGGGCTAACATTTAAATATTTAAATGACTTGTGACAATGGTTGTAATAACTACAAGTGATTCTAAAATCCAGAACTGGTTTTGGATTTCAGGTGTGGAATTGAAAGTTTATGTAGTTAATAAAAAATGTTATGCATTGTCGAGCACTGTACAGGAAGCCCCAGAGGTTTGCCGGCCCTCCTAGCAGGGTCGTACTGCCATGTTTCTGCATGACTGCTGCTCCTCGCTGTGGCAGGCGTGGGGGAAGCTGCATTGCGTAGAGTTCATAGATGTTCTGTGTGTGTGTGTGTGAACTCACCAGAGCTGTGAACTCACCAGAGCTTCCTTTTGTATTCTCCCTCAGTGACCTCTTCTCCTGTCGTCTCTGGAGCATCCCCTGATTCTGCAGAAATCTACAGCACAACCCAAACAGCTTCACACATGTGGCCACATTTAGCCATTTTTCCACATAGTATTACATATTTTTCCCACATATCATGACCCGACCTTGGACGTGAACACACCACTGAAAAGCATGACAAGCCAGCCTAGCCTCACTAAGACACACCTTCAGTTTCTTATCGAGATACGCCGGCGAGACCCATCCTTGGCGTGAGGGGGTGGTCTTGGTGGGCTTGGTGCGAACAAGCCACTTCAGAGGGTGAGCAGAGTCCAGAACCTCCACGTACTGACCCTCCTTAAGAGCGATGCTCTCCTTACTAAGCCCCATGGGGTTGTAGTCTGCTGTGGCCACATAGATATCAAACATCTGCAGAGAAAAATGTTTTCAGCCAGCTAAGAAAATCTGACTGAATAAAACAACAGATAAATGATGCTCACCTTAAAGCATTTCATCTGTAATGAAATGTGTAGATAAAATAAAACGCACATTACACCATTCTTTTTGAGACAAAAGTCTGCAAATTGCAAATGTGTCTACTGGTTAGTAAACAGCAGGTGTGTTTGTGTACTACATCCTGTACGTAACTGTGCAGTCACCATGTTTGCTTTTCGCTGTGCTCCTGCACACTTGAAACAGTAGTATACATAAATAGTATACATAACACATAACACAATAATTACATATGATCTACAAATGGCTGTTCAGTTATTTCTTTACCAGAACAATAACAAAAAGTGTTAATAAAAGTGCTAACAATTAGACTTGATTCCAGATGTCAGTAAAGCAGACCACCTTCAGGTTGAAATATTGCATAAATAAATCAGATCTTTTATTCTGATTTTTACACCAATATATTTCTAACAGTGACTATATTAAAGTCTTAAACTGAATAAAGTTTGTGGATGACGCCACTCTGGTCAGACCCATCGAAACCAACGACCAGTCTGCATACCAGAGGAGCGTTAGCAGCCTCCACCCAAATGCACCCAGAAAACTGGAGATGACCACTGGGTTCAGAAAACCCGTCCGTGTGGTTACTCGGGAAATTCATGGCTCCACAGTCAGAAAAGAAGAGTGGGTTACCTCTCCTCTGGCGTCGCCCTCGTCTGACTCGGACGAAGAGTCCACGATGAGCGAAGGAGGGCGTGAGCGTCCATGATGCGGCGATGGAGACGGAGTTTTAGTCTCCTCATCACTATCAGCGCCTGGTACCCGTAATGAAGCTGAACACAGGGAGGGAGGGAGAGAGAGAAAGAAAGTCCATGAGACTAACACCTGGTTACTAGGCCTGAAGCTCAGGTAATTACACCTCAATTATATGACAATCTGAACCATCCACTGAACCACACTACAGAAAATGAAATTAAAAACTATTACCAAGTTTAGGAACATTATCTTATGACCACTGACCAGTAAAGATTTTGTTGATAAAATACGATTAATCTATTAAATTTGACAGTTAGTTTGTCAATAACATGCAGAATTCCAGTGTTTTGGATCACTAAATTATCAATGTATTCTCTGAACATATGCATACAAAGAAAATACACAATTATTATACAATTATTAGCTACTAAAAAGAGATAAAAAAAGGTTGGTGGAAGTTTGCGATGTCTCCATATAATTATACCCATTTCATTTCAGCAGAAGTATTATTACAGTCAAAACTATAATACCATATATAAATGCTCAATATTATTTAAATGATCTCTTAAAATGATAAACTTATCACCATCCTGTTTGTTATACAATAAAAATATGCTATATTATATACAGTGTATATGCAAGGTGTATAAATAATATACATTTTATTATTTAACTATTACACTGTAAATAAAAACAGTCAAAGATCATAGTCAAAGACCCAGAAACACACAGCCATGCCCACACACACAGCCACGCCCCCACAGCCACACCCCCACAAACAGAGCCACACCCATACACAGCCCTTAATGGTATAGTATTATTATGATATGTTCATTAACACATACTCTCTCTTCTCATGCACTTTGGAAGGAAAGGGGAATACGAGCATTTTTTTCCAGCTAATTCATGAATATGCACATCTGATAATGTGTTTTTACTGAAACATTATTTAGTATTAAAAAACTCAATGACATCATGAGTAATATGTGTGTGTATGTGTGTATGTATATATATATATATATATATATATATATATATATATATATATATATATATATATATATACACACATATATATTCAAAGTATTTATTTTGAAGACACATATATATATATATATATATATATATATATATATATATATATATATATATATATAATGTATATGTGTGTGTGTGTGTGTATTATATATATGTAATATATATAATACCTATGTATAAAATATACAACATACATACATAATCATATGTGTATGTACAGGTACAGTCCTTTTATTAAACACAGATAAATCCTAAAAGCTCTCAGCAGGGTCGTAGTAAAGACGTTTCACAAGCATGGAACAGATCATGGTACAGGACGCAAAGGAAGCCCAAGGAAAAAGCAGCTGCAACTTCCATGACCAGAAGGCTTTCTGGATGTTCCACTACCCCTTCCTGACACCAAGATGCAGGTTCTAGCATCTGAACTCTGCCAAGCCACATGCAGCCCAGGGGCTGCTGTTAATGCCAGTGGCATCCTGAATTCCATTTAGTACCAGAACATTTTATCTGGTTGAATCTGCCAGAAGTCTGAAAGTGGGTCTTCAAAGAAAGACAGCAACCCAAAACAAATGTCCGAATAGACAAAGATGAAGGACAGTTCACTAGAGCCCAAGATATCACTCATTGCATGTGCATTTATTTTCATATGTTCACTTTAGCTCATGTTTGTGAAGGGTGCCAATATTTCTTGATTTGACTGTACATAGTTATCATTTCAAGATAATGATGTAAAAGTCAGCGTCTTCTTTACAGATCTGCACTGTATGAAACTAAAAATAAATAATAGCTATTTATAATAATATAATACCATAATACATGTAATTTCTTTAGTGAAGGTCTAAAACATTTATCATGAATTATAATAATAATACTAATACTACCACTAATACTAATACTACTTTATGAACTAGGTGTCAGTGCCAGATTTTGTCTTTTTTAATTCATGGCTTTTCATAAATGTTCGATGTGTAAAACTTTGAACTTGGGGCTTTGAAGAACAATATACAATACTCCCTAATATACAATACTCCCCAGTGTAAAATATTCCCCATTCCCCCTTGCTTCAAATTGCTTCTAGTAAATAAACGAACGAAGCTGTTACAACATTTTGCTTGGTTTCTATCATTATATAAAAATATATCAAATTAATATTAAAAACAATTTTTTAACCTTAGATGAATAGACATATTTCTAATGGAGTAATTTAGAAATGAGCAATATCAAAGCCGGGTGGGAATGTGGTCAAGATCGGACTGTTCCATCTGTGGGGTCTGTGGATACATACTGGTTACTCTGGGCCATGATTTCATCCACTGGAGCACTTGATGGTTCTGTAAGCTGTCTGAATAACAAATTAATGTTTTAGTGAGTACTCCATTTCAGCTGGGGTGGGAAGGCATGGTGTGGGAGTGAACGTATGACTGATGAGAGGGAGTGATGGAGGTCAAAAAATGAACAAGTGAGTTTCCTAAGAGTGCTTATTATGGGCTGGACTGTTAAAAGGGGGTAAATGGATGTACCTGCTTTTAAATTCTCCTACCAAAACTTAATTAAATCCAAGGTGTTTCACTAACGTCAGGGTACATAAAGAAAGATGTTTCACTGTACACAAATGATTGTACAGCCATTTATGTCCATTGTCCATTGGCTACCTAAACTCTTTGATTACCTTGATTACCTAAACTCCAGTACAACTCCATGTTTATAAAGCAATATATTATTTTTAGGCATGTATCCTTAAATTTTATTAGGAAACTCAACTCATTGTGCTGTTAGTGAATGCACAGAGCAAATGAAAAATCTGGCGTTCACAGACACACTGTAAAACATACACACAGAAACATACAGACATACAGAGTGAGTCTAAAGCTTCATCCGAAACCACATACACAGCATTCCATTAGTGCCCAACTCTAATGCTCTTACGTATACAGGATAATGTGAGAACATAGCAATTGCACAGTCATGCTAAAGAAATGACGAAGTATAATTTAGAATTGCATAATTTCAGACATGGCCTTTTACATAGACAAATATTTGCACAATAAATACTATACAACCACATTTTCATTGTACCCATTGTACCCTGCAACATTTATAATACTTCTGTCATGCTAAAAGCACAAAATTTTACATTTTACCTTTAGCCCCCCAAATATTTTGTTACCAAAAATATTACCAATTACTGACAGGGTTGGGTGACATCACGTAAGAACCGCCTCTCTGGACTTGTCTATTTGATCCTAATTTATTCAGATTTTTATTACAAATGGATGTTCATGCAGGTTTCAATGTCCTCAAATGGTTTGTTTATACTCAGCAAACATCTGCACTGCAATGTTTTCACTTACCTTGTGTGATCTTGGCAGATACCATTTCAGTAATTTGGGAGGTGAGTTTCTGTAAGAACTCGGTGGTGTCTACGCCTCCCAAATAAGGAATTTTAGCCTCTCCTGAAAAGTGGTGAAATATTTCTGCGTTAGTATGTCACTGGTGTTGATAGTCACAGAATGTACAGGACACTGTTCTGAGCAAATCTGAAGTGCACACATTAGAACTGAAGGGTTTCACCAAAAAGTGTTGAGATGGCAAATTCGTTTCTACTGTTCAATAAATATCCTTCAGCACATTTTCATTATGGCCAGTTTTCAAAGCAGCGGTATTACAGGCACCAGCAAACTTTATTTGAATTTGTGTGTCCTGATCTTTTGTCCTTGTAAAATGGCTTCCTTTGCTAACTGACACACTAGCTTGAAAGTTAAGCTGTTTGGACAAGTTATAATATCCTAAAAAATATTTTCTCTTACCTTTGCTCTCTTCCTCTGGTGGGCTGATTTTAATTCCAAAAACCCTATAAAATAACAAAAAAATATTATTTGACATTTTGGTGATAAATGATGCAATAGCATGAATATTTCATGTTTGGATGAGTAAAATTATCAGCTAAAGGTGTCATCCTTTCAGTAAACACTGCAGTTCATAAACTCACTGTGGTGTAATGCTGCTTTCAGGTCCTGCTGAAAAAAAATTTATAATGTGTGAACACACAATTTTAGCTCACATCATATTATAGATCAAGTACTACATGCTGACTTCAAATGCTAAAATAAGCCAAAGGAACCACAGAAGAACTAAACGACCCAGTGATCCTGACCCAGATCCACGTCCAGATGTGCCGTGTTGACGCACTGGCCAGCGCGGTTGGTAGCGATGCAGGTGTACATGCCGTGGTGCTCCTTCCCCACGTCCATCAGGATCAGACTGTGCTGGCAGCCTGAACTGGCCACCCTGTACCCCGGCGTCTCCGCTTTTATCCAAACAACTTCCTTCATCGGCTCCTCCTTCAGCCAGGTAATGGAGGGATTTGGAGAGCCTGTGTGTGTTGGGGGAAAACAATCAGCCTTCCCCATTCCTGTTTTGTGTACTTAAAGAGCTGTGTGTTGTTTCAGGACTGTGGCGTGGTGGTAACGGGCGATTTGAGCCCAGATCCTTCGTTCAGCACCTTCCACTTTGACGGAGAGCGTGATGCAGGCTCCTTGTTTCACTGTCCTGTTGTTGAACCTCTCCAGGAAGCGAGGAGGTATCAAAGGTTCTTTTGACTCTGAAGCAAAGTTGAAAACATTTGCTGGATATATTCAATGTTTCAATTCAATTATTAATATTAAAGTTCCAAGGTTATATTAAATAATGCCAATATAAAAGACCATTAATGCTTCATACAGTTGCCTTATTGGATGAGCATTTGTATTGTACAGTTAAAATGCAAGTCACACATCTGGCCAAATAATTTTAAAGTAGGTAACAAGTTATTTGAAATCAAAGTAACTTCAATCTGTACCTCTGACTTTTACATGTTCAGGTATACGCTGCCCGGGACCTGGGACAAGAATATATAAACAATAAGTTAACAAAACCATAAGGTCACAGACAAATCATAAATTTTTTCTGAAGGGATCTATGCTTTAATTAAATAAAAATACCATTAACATAAAACAAACCATGGATGGTTCATAAGACTCTTATTTTGACAGTTTGACATACATAGTGTAATTGACTACATCTAATTGGCCCTGTTATAGGCCACACGCTGTAGGCCTCCTTACCAAATACAACCATACGAGCAGAGGAGTAGGCGGAGCCGGCTGCATTGCTGATGTAGGCAGAATATTCCCCGCTATCTTCAGAGTTCACCTCCACAATCTCCAGACTGTAAACGTCTCTCTCCGATGACACCACAACCCTGTCAGACGGCTGCAGCGGCATCCCGTCTTTGAACCAGTAAACTCGCGGTGGAGGGAATCCTGAAAAAACAATTTTTTAATCCAATAAGTTCAGCTCTAAAGCTGCGATGTAAAATGCTTCTCGTTTCTACAATAGCTTGTTTTCTTAATGGGATTGCAAGGAAAATATTTCCAATGTATTTGAGATATATTGAATGCGCACAGTTGGATGTGGTTCAGAACAGCTGTGCTTTCAAACATGTCTGACCTTTGACTCTGACACTCATCTTGGCATTGGGTGCTCCAGGGCTCAGGTACAGGTCATGTAGCTCATCCACCACTTGAGGGAGCTGTTCATCCTCCACCACTGATTCAAAGGCCTCCGTGTCTCTGTGCTCGGAACTATGAGTGGTGATAAACCGCTATGCTATGGATCATTTAGGCTTAGAGGAACACAGAGTTACTGAGAAATATAGACACAAATCATTATAACTGCTGAGAAAATGTTCTAAATATAGCTAGACTGTTAAAAAGTAGTCTGTATATGAGACAAATGTACAATGCCATTGTTAATACTGGGCATAAATATTAAATAATTCTGGATAATTACAATTTGTATTGCTAGTACAAGTAATGGAGTCAATTACAGCACAGGGCGTCTCAAACGTGAGGAAGCACTCGTGAAATTAATATACTCTGTGGAGATACAGAACGTTCTTCATCTTAATGGGGCAGTCATGGTCTGGTGGTTAGGGAACCAGTCTTGTGACCGGAGGGTCGTGGGTTCGATTCCCAGGCCTGAGGCCATGACTGAGGTGCCCTTGAGCAAGGCACCTAACCCCAACTGCTCCCCGGGCGCCGGGCTAGGGCTGCCCACCGCTCTGGGCACGTGTGCACCACAGCCCCCTAGTTATCACTAGTGTGTGTGTGTGTTCTGACTGCACAGATGGGTAAATGCGGAGGACAAATTTCGATTGGGGTGAAAATCACAATTGACAATGTGGCTTGACTTAACTAACTTAAGGACATGATTGTTGCTTGTGCTAGCTTTCTGCCAGATGTAATGGTGAAAGTTCATAAGGGATGTGAGAAAAGGAAAAACCCTATTAACACTTTTATAACTTTTGAGACCCCCTGTATTTATACAGGAAGAAACATTTTGTCTCTAATAAAACAGACACGGCTTTGGAATTTTTACAGTATGATTCATTCAGTTAAGGGTTACTATAGTGATATGCGGCTTGATCTCACCTGGACATGTATCCTTTAGCACTGACGTAGGAAGATGTCTCTGTGGCATCAGCTGCTGTGTCATAGTCTGAGCTGCACGACACTGCAGATATAACATGTACACATTTAGCACATCATTTTGTGTTTTCAGTTTATTGGCATATATAACTGAGCTTATATAGTTCATACTGTATTTGCCTATATGTCATTTTGGGTTTTTAATTCACATGAGTCAAAGTAATCAGGTGAGGAAAATTATAGACACACAAAATAAATAACTGTTACTTGTCATTAAAGTACAGGATAATAAACAGCGATTCTTCTGTTTATACACCAATGCATTGTGCATTTGTCCAAAACCCATGCATAAACAATGGCACTCTTCTGCGGATGCACTGCTAGAAGAAAGTGGCATCTCCGTTGATACAACAGACCTCCAGACACTCCAGTTCCCTCATTCCCCCTTAGAGTGAGTGCCTGCTGAATTAGAAGTTTAGCACACTTTCTTTTAACAGTGTACTCACTTTCCACCCTAAGTTCTGCCTTGCTGGAAGCAATGCCACTGTCATTCTCAGCCACACAGCGGTACGCGCCCATATCGCGCGGCTGCACAGCTGTAATGATCAACTGATGGCATCCCTCCTGGTCTTCGTTGATCATATAGTGGTCATCTTCCTCGAGCTGCTTCCCATCTTTGAACCACCGTATGCTGGGAGGCGGTTTGCCGATGATCACGCAGTCCAAGCTGACTGGGTATCCGTCGGGGACGTCCTGGCTATGGAGCTGCGTCAAGAAGACTGGCGCGGCTGTGACAGCCCAGCACAGTGGTTGTGATAAAGGAGGGAGGGAGGGAAAAATGTAGACAGAACACTGCAAAGCACCAGCTGAAGCGCCCCCAAAATGCATCAGACAAACTGAGGTAAATTAGACAAGAAAAGCAACAAAAATTCAGACTTTTCTTTGAAAACAAAGAAAACATCACAAACAAGCACTTAATCATGCTCAGACAGAACTACTTCAAATTTAGGGACCTGTCTATTAAGTTTCTCTTTACTGCAGACAATAATGCTGACAAGACAAGAAGAAAAGAATTAAATCCATCATACCAGGGGCTCCGGTCATAAAAGAAGGTGGTTGTCGATCTTGAGTTGGGGTTTGGGAGCCATCTTGGGTGAAGCTCATCTTCATGATGCGTAACTCCACCTTGGCCTCAGCTTGGAGAATCGTGGTTTCTATGGGAACGCCCTGTTGGGTGAACATCTGCTGGAAACGCTGCGACGCGACTTCGGCCTCGGCGCGAGTGTCGAAGCGAATGTAGATGTAGCGGTCGTCCTCGCGGTACGAGTGTGGGTCGGGCGGCTGCAGGTCTCCTTCGTCCGCGCTGAGGAACGGTTCCTCCTCCACGTCCGGCGGGAGGCGAGTGCGCAGGAGCCTCCGCAGTCGCTTGCTTGCCTGCCTCAGGGACTCGTCCATCTCGCTGCCCGAGGAGCTCTCGGGTTCGCTGTCGGCACTGTAGCCCACGGTGAGCGGCCGCCGGCCAGACGACTCTCGCGCCGAGCCGACCGTGACCTTTCCGCAGTGGGTGATGGTGCCGAACTTGTTGGTGACTTCACACGTGTACACCCCAGTGTCTTTGGTGGTAGCAGCCGTCACGATCAGAGAGCAAGTTCCATCGTTGTAGATGTCAATGTGGTAGTGCTTGCCGTCTGAAAGCGGCTCACCATCTTTCAGCCAGCGCACCTTCTCCGGCTTGCCTTCGGTCACGCATTCGAGATGAATTGTTCCATTAGGCTCTTTGGTCTGGTCCTTAAACACTTCCTTAAACGTAGGCCGCATGTCCTTCCGGGCCTTGTAACCCTTGAATGCTGCCTGGATCTTGATGGCTGCTTCTTGCAGTTCTGATTCCTCATCCACCTTGGCCTCCATGAGCGTTTCCACCGTTTTCTGCTGCACCGATTGCTCAGTCATTTGAAAATGTTCGTACAGCTTCTTGGATGCGCTAGTTTCGCTTTCGCCCTCCGTGGCGAGAGCCGACTTGCTGCTCTTCTTCAGGTAAGATATTAAACTTGAACTTTCACTGACCGACTCATCGTCAGAGCTTGTGTATAGGTTTGGCCCGGTTTTGACACCCAGGCTGAGCTCACTGGGTCTCTCCTTCCCTTTAATCTGTTCTTTCTCCAGACCTTTACCCTTCTGATGTGGTGCTTTATCTTTTCCTTCCTCTTCTGGCAGTTCAGAGATGGAATCCAACGTGGGCTCCCTGCTCATCCTACGCTTCTTAGCCACGTCCTCCCATAAAGCATGAAGATCGCCTTCTGAAGCAGACTCAGGGGGAAGACCAGGCTGCCCACCCTCCTCCCCCTCCAGCTGAGACACTGCTGTATCATCACCTGTCACCAAGGATGGCATCAATCATCAGTCTCACCTAGACATTGGGTCTGGAAATTGGTTTTCCTTAATTGGTCTAAGACAACTAGGCAATCACAGCACTGAAATGACAGATATGACAGTACTATGACAATTAGTCATATTCCACAAACTGCAGACGTAGGTACTGTGGTGGTTCATATGAAAACAAAAGCAAAACAATATTTTTAAAGAAACTGCAGTCAGGCTGAGGTAAATGGAGCTGGTGTAAGATCAAAAAAGGGGGGGAGAGGTACCTTCAAGAGTGAGGCTGAGCGAAGTTTTGGCCTCTCCCGTCGCAACACATGTATAGACACCCTGATCAGCAAACTGGAAATCCTTAATGAGCAAAATCTGGGATTTGCCTTCCGTTAGCGTCTGGAACTTTGCTCCCATCTCAGTCTCTCTGTTGTCTTTTAACCACGTGACTGGCCTGTTCTCAACGGAGAGCTCACACTCCAGACGAACGATCTTACCCTTTTGGAGCGTAGAGCACCTTAACTTTCTGGTCACAGTCACTGCTGCATCTGAAGATTAACAGCAGTTCCACATCTATTAGTACAATCCGGAGTGTGCAAAGTATGGCATCAATATCAATCAAATGCAACATCAATCAAATGCAAGTTTGTATTGAATTTATTTATGTTTTACCTTTTGTTACTTTTTGTTCGTTTGTGAGATCTCCTAAAAGAAGTGAAAAAGTACTGTAATCTCTGTATCTATCTACTACGTAAAATGCCTGAAAGCAAGACAGACACATGCTGTCTTGTCTCATACTGCATAAGCTTTAGCTGAAAATGTCAACGCCTGAGGAACTGTCAGGGCTCCAGGGCCTTTCCCTCTGCCACCACAGTGGGTAGCTCACGAGCCAGCGATCAGCGTAATCGGCGGTGATGACCTGCACCTGTCTTCCTTGCTACTTTAGGAAGACAGACGCAGAGTCTCACCGCTGAGTTGTTTGTAGTCGTTGCTGCGAACGTTCAGCATGGCTCTGTGTTGCATTGGGTGTCTTGCCACCCAGTCTCTGTCGGTAACGTGTTGCGTTAGGTGTCTCGCCACCCAGTTTCTATCTCCGTTGGGAGATCATACGCTTTACCCTGTCTGTTCGAGTGTTCTCAGTCCTGCGCCGCTCTCCTTGGTTTATCTCAAGTTTTCCTATGCTTTCTCATTCTCTGTTGGGATTATCAGTTGTGTTGGGAAAATATTTTGTTCCTTCCATAGCCAGAGAGCCTGCTATTTTCCTCTGGCGTCCTGTTTGTTTACTCGAGTTATTTTGGGAGTTTTTTTTTGTTTTACTTCTAACTCGAGTCAGAGAGCCAGTTACTTCCCCTGGCGTCCTTAGTTGGTTTTCAACTGCTTTTCAATCGCGTTGAGTTTTCCGCGAGTTTTAGTTCTTCCCCGTTTTCGCCTTGTACTGCGTGTACGTAGGCCTAGTTACCTGCCCTCATCCTGTGTTCGCTTACACGGAGATTTAGATTCCCATTTTCTACGTGGGCTGGTACTTGGGGTCGCATACAGTTAAAACATCGCGGTGGATCTCGCGTTCGAGATCCTCCGCCCTTACAGAAACACCACCATTTGAAGCTTCATATACTTATTACCAGAGTAAAAGGTCTCACTATTTGTGGAAACTTTTGTGCTTGAAGCAGCAATATCAAACCCCCCCACCATTAGTTTGATTGTTCTGTTTCTATAAATATTTTAAAGTTAAATGCATTAAAATGCACAACACGAAGTGTAGAAACACTTTAGGAATACTGAAATCCTGGATTGGACTGCAACCTTAGTTTGCTTTGAATTAACCCATTTGACCAGTTCATCCCAAAAATGTATAAAAAAAAAAAAACCTAAATTGTCAAGTCCAACTCCTCCATCTCACCAGGCCCACATAACTACGGTTTCCCTTTTAAGTTTTGGTCCAATCAAGACTAAACCCCACCTAGGGAGATTTTTTCTTGCCACGGTCACCCCTGGTTTGCTCATTAGGGATCTGGACCCATACATGTGTGAAACTGCTTTGTGATATGTTTTAAAATGGTAATGGCAATGTAAATCAATTTGACTTTGAGTGTTACAAATACGTCCTGGTCATAATTTCCAGCTCAAACACTAGTAGTAAATGTTACTGTTCTCAGAAGTCTGAAAAACCAAGACTCAGACTAACTTAGCCTTATTAACTTATTGGTACTACAGTGGAAAAATAAGTTAAAGGTTGCCCAAATAGCCACAGTCTTAAGGACTTGGTAAAGAACACAAAATGCCTTCAGCAGAACAACCCCAGACCATCTGCCCCACGTCTGGCAGCACACACCATCCACGTAGAGCATGTCCTCTGCTGGCTGTTAACATTTTAAGGGGATAAGCATGTGTTCCACTCCTCCCTGTTTAACCTTTCAGTATAGTCATTTTCACGAGTGGAAAATTAATGCCTCATACATTAGTTATGAAACCAAACAGATACATAACAGCTTGCTGCTTCTTACCGAGTGTAACAGTTTGAGGAAGCTGAACGGGATCACCGACGCCAGCAAGGTTAATCGCTGCCACCCGGAACCTGTACCCTGATCCAGGGGTAAGGTTATCTACCAGGAGCTCAGTGCTGCACACGGGCTCAGAATGACACGGCAGCCAGAGTGCACTGTCCACCTGCCGCACCTCAACACGGTACCCCACTATCGGGCTTCCTCCATCGCTGAGAGGTGTGAACCAGGACAGCGTGACTGACGTCGGACCCTTACTCACCAGTTCTGGGTCCTCGGGGGGATCTGGTACAGCTAAAAACAAACACATTTAATTGTAGAGTTCAGCAGAAGCGCTCCAGATCTTTACCACTAAATCCCTAGCACAATTACAGTTAAATAAAACATATGTGTAGACTACCACAAGGAGCCATAGCGAATATCAAGAAGTCAAAAGCAGACGAGTTGAGCTTAAAAGGTAAGGAAATTGGATTGTGTGTATTTAAGTTCCAATTTACTGTCCAATTTACTTAACACTTACTAATAGTAATTAACTTGGCAACTGAAATGGCATCTTGAGCGGTGAAGGTGATCTCTTGTGGGGGCTGTGGGTGCGTCTTTTTCAGGATCAGGCTGCACACGCTTCCCATAACCTTCATGGCCCAAAGGTCACCAGGTCGCAGTTCAGATCCGTTAGCGTACCAGATCACCTCGCTCTCCAGCACAGACTCATTCAAAACGCACGTGAACTCCACCTGTTCACCAGCGATGGCTGTCCTGTCCTCTAAGGGTTTTACTACTTCCAGCTGCCACCCTGAAATAAAATTTCAAGTCACAACAGCAAATAAAGTGAATTTCAGGGGGAAAATATACAACCACATATAAAAATATTCAAAAACTGTACAGTTTGCTTTTGCTTTTGGCACAGTACTGCCATTGTTTGCACCTGTGACCTTTTGTCATGACCCCTACTGGCTCTCTGTGATTGTCTGAGATTCGGCATAGAAAGTTAAAAGGCGCATGAAACTCTATCAGGAACAAATGATTTGAAATGGTGAATTTGGTCATCCACCATACCGTGCAAATGTACCCAAAGCAGAAGGATGCAAACGTGTAGGACACGGCTGCAAATTGGCAAATTAGTATAGACAACTGCAAATATTTCCATAACAATACTGAGCAAATATGTGTTAGGGGTTCAGGCTGCTCTACACGGCACTGTTTGGCCAACAGGAGCTGCATTAATGTCCACACGCCGTGGATGAGACATCCATCACCTTCCACACTCAATTCTGAATGCACATTGGCAGATTCAGATGTATTCTTTTTTTGACAGCTTTGTTAATATTCTAGGTGGTCCACGGTTTGGTGTTGGGAATGTCCACACACGTTTCCCAGCACTAAAAACAGCAACGTTTTATTCTTTCACTTTCCGAACTCAGAGGTCAACCAACACTAATGTGTTGAGGATCAATCAATTTTTTGATGATTCCTTTAACCAGTCCTGCACCTTAGATTACCACTATACCAAAGCACAAAGTGCTCAGTGCTTTTCCCCTCACATTTTGCCTATGATTTCCTATGGGAAATATTTGGAAGGCATTCGCTCTACTCTATTCGCTCTACTGAAGCGTGCCATTTTCTTTAATCATCCCAAGTTACAGCTGCATGTTGGCTCCATGTCTACACCTCTCACCTTCTGACTCCACTGACGACCTAAAATTCGAATGTTACCCCTTTGCTTGGAGGTTGAGTGGCATTAGGGCACGTACCTTTAACTGAAAGAAGGGCAGAAGTGGACGTAGTGCCAGCCTGGAAGGTTATCGTGCAGCATTCACCAGGACGCAGGTCCTTCAGCAGCAGTAGGTGTCGTCGGCCACTCTCAAAGGAAACTATTTCCACTTTTTCGGACTCTCTCACAGGTTTACCGTCAATCAACCAACGACAGTCGTTCGTTTCAGGGCGGGATAAAGAGCACTCAAAAAGCGCCTCTCCACCTTCGATGGTCTCTACGTTCTCCAGACCTTGTACGATGTCGATTGGTTTAGCTGCAAAAGAGGTGTGGAGTTATCTTTGTGAATGACCGCAGAGTCTCAACAAGACAGCAAATAGAGCTTAAACAGTCTGTTAGCAGTACGTGCTAATGACAGTAACTACTACAACAGCTTCAGCCTTTACCGTATGTCCCTCCAGTGACTGCTAAAAGCCACTGTATGAGAGCAGAAAGTGAAACCTTATACAGACAGTGACAAGTAAAGGCACAACAAAATGCAGATAGCAGTTAATCAACCTTATATTGGATGAATAGTTTGCCTTGTTTTACTGCCCATTTCGACAAACCCAGAGCAGAACCCTCAGCCTCAGAGCATGTTTACATTTACAGCATTAGTAGACACTTTTAATACAGTTTCAGCAATTGAGGGTTAAGGTTCCTCCCCTGCCCCACCCACCCCAAACAAACAAACAAACAATGAGCACTCGATCTTTATACAATCCACATCAATATGCATTAGAACTGGCTTGTGAATCTAAAAAATGTAAATCTAAAAAGACATAAAAGAGCAACGCAATGTGAGTTCTGCCTTTCTAATATAGATCCCCAGCTAGTAAATCACTAAACTAACTAAAAACTACTAACTTTGGGTGTCCAGGGATTTTGGAAAAGAGACAAAGTATTGGCTCTGCCCTGCAAAGCAAGCTTTATGGCTTATCTAAAATCTAGGTCTGAGTTTGTACCCTAACAGTAACTCTACAGTACCGGTACCCTAACACCTACACCCTACAGTACAGGTACCCTAACACCTACACCCTACAGTACCAGTACCCTAACACCTAACCCTACAGTACTAGTACCCTAACACCTACACCCTACAGTACAGGTACCCTAACACCTACACCCTACAGTACAGGTACCCTAACACCTACACCCTACAGTACCAGTACCCTAACACCTAACCCTACAGTACTAGTACTCTAACACCTACACCCTACAGTACCGGTACCCTAACACCTAACCCTACAGTACTAGTACCCTAACACCTAACCCTACAGTACTAGTACCCTAACACCTAACCCTACAGTACTAGTACCCTAACACCTACACCCTACAGTACCGGTACCCTAACACCTAACCCTACAGTACTAGTACCCTAACACCTACACCCTACAGTACCGGTACCCTAACACCTAACCCTACAGTACTAGTACCCTAACACCTACACCCTACAGTACAGGTACCCTAACCCTACACCCTACAGTACCAGTTCCTTAACACCTACACCCTACAGTACAGGTACCCTAACACCTACACCCTACAGTACCGGTACCCTAACACCTAACCCTACAGTACTAGTACCCTAACACCTACACCCTACAGTACTAGTACCCTAACACCTACACCCTACAGTACCAGTTCCTTAACACCTACACCCTACAGTACAGGTACCCTAACACCTACACCCTACAGTACCGGTACCCTAACACCTAACCCTACAGTACTAGTACCCTAACACCTACACCCTACAGTACCGGTACCCTAACACCTACACCCTACAGTACCGGTACCCTAACACCTACACCCTACAGTACCAGTTCCTTAACACCTACACCCTACAGTACCAGGTACCCTAACACCTACACCCTACAGTACCAGTACCCTAACACCTACACCCTACAGTACTAGTACCCTAACCCTACAGTACTCATGCTCTGATCAGTGTCTGTGGTCTCTGCACCTGCTTCTGTGTTCAGTTGAGAGGAGGATGCAGTGCTGATATAAAATGCTTCTGTGCCGCGCACTCAAAAATTCAAAGGTTTTGGCAGATTTTTTAACGTTTCTCTGTGGTGGCTTGAAAAGATTTGCATGAGTTTCACTTTAATTATGAATATTTGTTTATATGGTTTATTATTTGATACAAAAAGATTTGGCATGGCTAATTTCAAGTGTCTGAAGAACTCCTAGTACATCAGGTAAGAAGAAAGAAAATTGATAGAAAGATAGATCGTACAACTCAGATTTCTGTCTTTGTTCCTCCCGAATATGGTAAGCTTATTAAGCCTTAAAAGCACCAAGGCTATCTTACACAAATTAAAGCAGTAATTGTGAGGCATTACTGAACAAGTTGGTGCTTTATGTATCGAATTGGACCAAACGTACTCCTACTCAAACTTCATTTGGTCATTTTAAACATAAAAACAAGAATGTTTGTACAAACTTTCATCACCAGATCGTAGTTTCAAATAAAATGCGGATGTGAGTTCTGGGTAGCAGGTAGCTCACCTCGCACCCTCAGATGTGCCTCAACACAGGTTCCTTCTGCCTCGCAGGAGTATGTACCCACGTCCTGCAAGGTCGCACGGCTAACGTACAGCCGTGCAACATTCCAGTCCTGCTCCACAACTACCCTGTGGCCGTCGGCCTGTACCAGCTCCCCATTATGTCTCCACACGGCCCTGACCGGCCGTGAGTACTGGCAGACGAACTCTGCCGGCTGGTTCTCTGCCACGTGGATGTCCTCCATGGCACTGACCACCTCCACGGTGGGATCTAAGGAGGGTGGGTGAGGTATGAGCAGTGGCAGAGCAAAGGACAATTTGGTCAGAAATTGCTCAAGGAATTTTTGGAAACTTCCTGAGACCTGTTTTAGATCTGAAGTGATATCGAGCTTTCTTGGCCTCCTTTAAAGATGTACCTTGTTTGCAAATCAGCATTAGATGATTAGCATGCAAGTACAGCAAGTCTCTACAAGGTGTTTTGTTCAGGAATGACATTTTGGCGAGTACACAAAAAAAAAGATTGGGAGGAAACGTGAGTTGGTTAGAGGGCTTGCTAGAATCGTGTCAAAAACAGGCATGGCTTGTTTCATGAAAATGTATGAAACTAATATTTTATTGCAGTGTGACTAGTGATTTGATCACCACTTTTAAGGATTAGGATTAATCCTTGTTTGGAGTACCAGCCCATATTGTAGCCAAAAATGTAGTTCTGATGTGTTAACTATCTGTAAATGTATCATATTTTATACTGGACCCAAACAAACAAAAAAGTTGAATGAAATACTGCAAGACTGAAACTATGACTGAGCAATATGACCAAACTCTCATATTTCGATATAGGTCATTTTAAATCCAGATAATGAAACGTATCACAATATAGCACATTTTCTGCAAATTCAAGGAATTCAAGACCACATGGAAAGACCACATGGAAGCATATAAGCAAATTAAAAAATATTAAAGTATAACATATAACAGTTTATGTGGTCCACTTGGTGGATCTCATTTTTGCTCTAACCTAGTTTCCAAGACACCTGTACAAGGTAATCAGTGTTTTAATAAGCTTGATTCAGGTGCGTTGGTATATGGGATAGACCAATCCATCAGACACAAGCTGACCTTGCCAACAACTGCTCTCAGCACACTGTGGGTCCTAGCACCAAGATTTCCATGATAGTACCTATGACCCTGAAGAACATAAGATTTCTTCTGTTTGGGTATAACCTTTCCATTTTGAACACTTCCAGGTGCTTTTGTCACTGAAAAGCTACATAAATTAATCATCATGCATTACTTTCTGTCCCTGAATACAATATTACATGAGATGCATTTGAATGTTTATGTAAAAAATAAAACAAAAAGGCTTCTGATTTGTGTACAGGGTTGTCATGACGCCTATAAAAAAATGAAACCTTTTGAAAACCCTTTTTAGAAATTCTTTTTTTTTAACTACTTGGCAGGATGCACCACTCTGTACAGTAGCCTAGCTGCATAATCTGTGATATCCGCAAGTCTTTCGGCAAAAACATTGTTTCATTTAATTTCACTGTAATGTAATTACGAAAACATGATTTCATATCATTGGTTTATGTTAATTCCCAACATGTCCTGTATACTCTAGTGCCAGTAAGCACTGCAACACCATTTTTAAATTATCGTTTTCTGTATTATTCACAAATGGGCGTTTCATGCATGAAAACTGATGAAACAAAAACAATGACTAAGCCTACTTTATATGTCCGCTTAGTCTATTATGTCTATTATGCCTTATTTTCCTGTAAATGTATAGGAAGTAAGTAGAAGTCATGAGTTATGCGTTTACTCAGCCAAGAAAATAACATTCTAACTGAACCAGTTAACTTTGAATTAAAGTATGAAGTATGAGTTAAACTGGTTATGGATGTTTAATTATTAGTAAGGTATAAAAAAATATTTTATTCATTACTGAGCAAGCCATAAGGTGCTGTATGTAAGACCTGGATGACTTCTCAAAAAAATGATTTCTCAGAACACTTTCAAATGAATGTTGTAGCCCATGCACAGGTGAGTGGTGAAGCATAAAACACTCATTCAGGCCTTTGAGGAGGTTACACAAACCCTTTTGTAGGCATCTGCAAGCACTGTAACACTTCTGTATAGCAACGTTCTCAAATTACATCTAACAGGATTATTTTAACTGTATAATGCTGGAGCATTTATTACAATCTGCACTTATGTTTCAGAATAAGAGAACGTGAACCATCTTTTATCAAAGGGCAACAGTTTCTTTGTAGTGACATGTGGCCCAATTTTGGGATCATTTTGAAGGGATGTGGAGATCCTGTGCTACAGGACTATATATAATGCTGGTATATCTCATAGTAATGGCCTCCATGAATTTCCTTAAGATGGATATTTTATGTATACGTCAAGATTAACATGCTTTAAACATATTTACAAAGAATATTTTTGTACTAGATTAAAAAAAAGTGTAATAAATGTGAGGCAAGGTTGAGTCTCCTCATTAAATCTACTCCATTATGATTCCTTCAATAGCACGCATAAACTACAGATAAACTGCAACCATTTGCAGATAGATTGTATTCTATCATAAAAAAAATCTGGAATCATCACTAGATTTTTAGAGCTGTATGTTTCGACAAGATCTAGAAAAGGGAAACGATTTATGATTTTGGCTTTATACCAATTTTGTCATTGAACAAGGTTGAAAAGAATTCTATCTAACATCTTCATTTAAAACCCCAATTCACCTGCCTTCCTATGCACAAGACAATCTGAGCCAACAGCACATAAGTGGGGCTGTTAGTGTTGGTATTATACTTGGAAATGTTCTCAAATGTTCAGGAAATTCATGGAAAGCCATGTTCCAACCCAAGCGGTCTAAAATCGTTAGCTCAATGCTGCAGAGCCTCGTCAAAAGAGATGCTCTCCTGCCCTCAAGACGTCCACCTAGTCTGGTACCTTTCACTAACAGTCTCGCTGACGATGTCAAGCTGCCCGTTTTGAACAGGATGGTGCCCGAGTCATTTGGCGCCAGGTTCTTTAGGGTGAGGGTGTGAACATTGCCTTCACCCACACCAATAACACTGAAGGGACAGTTTTCCAAACGGCTGCCATCCAGCCACCACTGGATTCTCCCTTTGGCACGTCGAGACAGCCGGCAGGAGAAGACAGCCTGCTCTCCCACAAACACATCAGTGTTCTTTAAACCAGACACTATGAGCACCTCAGCTTCTGCAGAGACCACACACAGACACCACTCAGCTAATATGATAAATCGTAATCTTAATGGATACCACTTTTCAGTGTAGTGAAGTGTTTTAAGAAAGGCAAACCAACGTGAACTTAAATATTGTATGCTGTGATGGAATACTTGTGTATTATGACTGACTGCCGAACAATTTTTGGAAATGTGGTATGGACAAATGAACAAACATGGCAAAATGTTGTAAAATGTGTTGTAAATACCACGATTGCTAAACATTCAAACTGAGCATGTTTGTAAAACCTTTTTAAAATGCTTGGAAAGAAACCAATACAAGCAGGCAAGCAAAGTGTGTCTGTAAGAATTTGGCCAATTCATAAGTTATGAGTGGCTGAGATTACAGCTGGGCTTTGTTGCAGGTTTATACACCTCAAATGTTATGGCCCAAACCATTTCTGGTATGGAAAAACTGTCATTCATTACCTTGTACCGAAACCGAAGCTGTTGTCAACTGGTCTCCAGCATCACAGGTGTAGTAGCCTCCATCCTCCGGTTTCACATCATGGATGTGGAGTTCTTGTATGCATCCATCCTTTTTCAGCTCATGTTTCTTACCAGGTAGCAGAACAACTCCCCCTTTACGCCACTGAACGCTGACGTCTGGCTTGGAAAGCTCGCAGCGTAACGTGATCACATCGCCTTCCCCGGCGTCCTGGTTCGCTAACTCCTTGCGGAAGAACACTGGTATTCCTAGAGATGTGTGCAAAAGGAAGCCATTTGTAGGGAGCCCAGACCACTCTGTGTTCCATGCCATATACAGATCCTCTCTTGATTTCATAATCAAAGACTCCAGGCAAGAAATTGTTAAATAATTGCAATTGCTGCGTATCGAAAGTATCAGACGTCACACAACCGCACCCCGTTTACCTTTTACGCTAAGAGTGGCGCTGCTTTGTGCGTCCCCAGTTCTGCAGGCGTATTGTCCTGCATCTGACTCCTTCACACTGAGGATACGGAGTTGGTGGATGGCTCTGTCCTTGTAGAACAAGTGCCTGTCCCCCGGCTTAATCAACATCTCGTTTCTGTACCAGCTAACGGAGGCCTCAGAGCTGGACGTCATGCATGACATAGTGACCGTCTCTCCCTCTTTGGCCGTTATGTCCAGAGGTTTCTCTAAGAACACAACTACACACAGGAGGAAACCCCCCGATGTACGCTTACCATGTCAGCCTTGAGCACAAGAAGTGTAACATATTGACACTTAACATTTCAGGTTTGCATAGCTATAAAATAGCTCAACATGGAAGATGGACCCCATCTCTGATACTAGGTGATGCTTCAGAAGGGCAAAGCATTAATTACTAAGTAATATTTTACAAAGCGTACGCGTACTGTGTACTACACTTACACAACACCACACACCACGCATAGGGGCACAACTAACATTAAGACATACAATAGCAAACATATCAGCTAATTTTTAGCAAATGTTTGCTATACCATTTACACATAAGACCTCTCAATCACCCTAATGCATTTCATGATGACATGACTCCTCTTTTTTTCTGCTCTATGCTCTGTTCTTTCTGTAATCCCTAGCTTCAAATCTACTTCACTGAACTCAAGCTGAACTTTTGTTGACTGAAAACCACAGAATTGCTTCTCATTTAGACTGTTATCTATCTTCCTGTACAAACACACTTATTATCCCACTTCGTACATTTTCAAGCTACAGCTGCTAAATGATGTCTAGAAAATAAGCTGTCGATTTGAGTCCACAGCTAAAACTGTTCTGACTCCTCATGCTTCAGTAGCCAGAAACAATCTCAGTAATTATTTGAACAGTATCAGGCACAGTATCAAGCACTGTTCTTAAGTCATTTAGGTGCGTTTGAAGTCAAGCTAAAGCCTGAAGCATGTGATAGAAAACCACACAGAGTACGATACAACAACAAGGCACACCGCACAACTCGTGAGCAGTAGAAGGCATCTACTCCACCTTTACCTTTGGGTTTCTCCTGCACCACCAAGCAGGCTACGCTCTTTTCGGAGCCAACCACAAAGGCTACGTCACCAGAGTCATCGGGTGTGACCATTTTCAGCACTAGACGGTGTTCCCTCCCTTGGTAGCTGATCTGATTCAAGTCATTGTTTTGAAGGTGATTGGAACCCAGCCACCATTCAGCATTAGACAGTCCTGCCTGGGACACCTCACACTGGAACACGGCATCCTCGCCAGACGTCACCGTTACATCCTTAACTCCTCTCGTAATTCGCACACGTTCTACACAAAGAGATAAGAAGGCAAAAAGCCTACTCTTCCACGGGATCAAATGTATTACTAATTGTTACCTTAACTGTAAATGGTTTTAAAAATTAAGGTAATGTACAACTTTGAGTTAAAGAGTGTCTCACAGCATTTCATGGCGCCGTAAATATGATATGGATTATAACATATGATCAAAATGATAAGTGTCAGCATTTAAAAAAAAAGACAGCTCAATACAAAGAAACTCGATCTGATTACCTTTGATGGTCAAGGTAGCAATGCTTTGTTTATCTCCGACTTTACATATGTATTCACCAGCGTCATCCATCGATAAGTTGTGGACCACCAGAGTCTGAATAACTCCATCTTTCTGAACGGTGTACTTCTCTCCGTCACACAAGACTTTTATGCCTTTCATCCAAGTCACAGAAGCACCAGGGGTCGAAGTTTCACAGCAGAGTGTAGCCTTGTCTCCTTCTGTGACGTGTTGGCTCTCCAGATCCTTAGCGAAGGACATGACAGGGACTGCTGGCAGAGCACAGTGAGGAAAAGGAACAGATAATGGGTGAATACGCAGATTCTTTTAAGCTTACTCTATAAAAAGGGATGAGCAATGTGAAATCCAAATACTGATTTTAAAAAGTGGAAAACTCTCTATTTCAAAGGAATATACACACATATGGAGTGGAATAAACACCAGGGAAATAACCAAATGACCAAACTGGGACAAATGGGATGAGAAATGATAGCAAATCAAAACTCTCCATCAAACACAGACAGACACTTAACAGGATAGTTGCAAAACAGCACAAACTTACAACAGAATTAGCAGTGTAAAATACTAGAATCTAATGAGTCCTCATTCAGCCTTGGAGGACGTCAACAATACCATCCTATAATATTATTAAACATGGTTGCTACAATATGTACTGTATGTCCCATATTATATAATTTTATTGCACCCCAAACACATTGATAAACAAATTCATGAGTCACAAAGACCAGGTCAAAGTGAACATGTGGAGGGAAAATGTGATTGTACTCTTAATGTATTTCTTAATAACTCGTATAAGCTGTGCCTCATGATATGATCATGATATTACGTATTTATATTATTCTGCCCACTCTGGGTATGAACTGTATGTGGTTTGACTATGTTGATTACATAGATGGTGAACAGTAAAGACTAGATGGTTCATAGCTAAACAAATGTCATCACTGACAGTGGGATGTAACACATTTCCCAGATTTCATTGTTGTGATTATTTGCCATGTTTATTATTCAAACCACGGATCATCAATAGTATAAAATCTTAACAAAGGATTATTTGCAGTTGGTTATGCTTTCAGTGGCTAGAGTGAAAAATGTTTAATGTTTCTACGTATTAGAAAGAAAATGTTTTTTCTTTCTAAACGTTCATTAGAAAGAAAATCAGAAAAGTAGTTCCTCATATGAACTAAATTTTAAACTGGCTGAGAACACTACAGTATAGGCTGTGATTGCACAATAGCTAGGATAGCTGAGGCTAGGCATTCAACAAGCAATAACGTCAACTGAGACGGACAAGAGCAGTAAATAAGTGCAATGGGTCTGAAATCCACCTTTAAAAAAAAACATTAATTTATGACAAGTCATGATAAACAGATTCTAAAGAATGCGTCTTTAAATTATTTCTATATAATATATAAAATTCTATATAACTGTATAGTGTCTCTGTACTATTAGATTTCTGAAGTGGTGCTATTCAGGAACAATGAGACTGCTGAGAGACGTGAAGACAGACAGAAAGAAGGCATAGACTTGCAGCTGGTATCCATGGTTACCTTTGACCGTGAGACAAGCAAAGGACGTGTGGTCACCGACATGGAAGGTCACCGTGCCAGAATCCTTCGGGGTGACACTCCGGAGGGTGAGACTATGCTTTCTGCCCTCCACCCTGATGTCGTTCATCTCATTTTTCTGGAGTGGGATGTCCTGAAGTGCCCATTGAACATCCTGGACATTTTCTTGAGAGACGAAGCACTCGAAGGACACATCGTCCCCTTCATTTACAATGCAGCTCTTCAAGCCCATCTCAATGGTCACATCGAGCTCTGTTCAACACAGACCACCAAGGTTAAATTCCAGAACTCTGAAAGCATCTTCAAGAGGTTCAGTGATATTGCCTGGATAACTAGACGATTCAGTGTCCTATATATTATTAACTAGATCAGCACGTGTGAATAAGAAACAACATTGCGCAATCTGGTCATGGTCCCAAGAGAATGAACTGGTTCCTTCCTCACTGTACCAATCATCAGATGGTACATGTTCACCTAAATGTGTCCTCTGTAGACGCCTCAGTGGTGGTTCAAGACACAGTCATCTTCAGCAAGGCCAGCCATTACACAAACAATGATGCAGAAATGACAGAAGATCATGTCTTACAGGGTAACAAGAAGAGCAACGGTCAAATGTTATGGCATTTAAATCAAGTGTTAGCGTCATTAGAATAATTATTTACCGAACGTTTGTGGTTGTGCAAGTGCAAAGAAAGAATGGTGAACATTTCACAAACGTTGACATGCTCAAATGAGGCAGTGGTGTAAGTAATGTTTAAAAAGTGTTGGGCAGTGGAATTCATGCAAGAACGAGGCAAAAGATTAGCACAGTTTCTGGAAAGGTACAAGGGAAGGTTCAAAGTAAACAAGGACCACAAGTAAACAAGCAAGAAAAGAAAAATGTATGGAAACCAAGTCTACTGGTGCAGAAAGGAAACACGTGATCAGTGGTAGTTAAGAACATGATTCCTACCCTTCACTGTGAGCTTAGCAAAGGTCACTTCATGTCCAGAGTCACAGGAGTATTGTCCTGAGTCTGCTCCCTGTACCGCATAGATTATGAGCTCTACAACTGCTCCATCCTGGTTTAACTGGTACTTGCTGCTTGGCTCTATAATCTCCTCCCCTTTTCTCCACACTACAGGAGCTCCTGGTTTAGTGAGCTCACACCAGAAGATGTTGCTTTTCCCAGCATCTGCCTCTAGGTTGTTCAGATGGGTCTTAAACAAAACAGGTTTTGCTGCAAAATTAAGATAAATGACAGGATGGCATCATGATCATGTGTAAAAGCGTTTTAGCAGTTATTGTTGCCCTTTATAGGAAACTAAATGTACTTCCGTCCTACCCCCTACGTCCAGGTGTGCAGTGCTTTGTTGGTCGCCATTATCACATGTGTATTCTCCAGAGTCCTCAGGATCAAGGTCATTGATGACCAATTGGATGTGACGGCCATCTTGCCTGAATTCATATTTAGCACAAGGGCAAAGATCTACTTCACCTTTGCGCCACTGAATGGGTATGCTGGGTTTTGAGAGGTCGCAGGACAAGGTTACGCTCTCTCCCTCCATAGCTGTCTGATTCTTCAGCTCTTGTGTGAAAATGACTGGAAGAGCTGAACATGTAATAGCAAATCAAAATAACACATACTGATACTACATCATCTCAAAGCAAATACCGAACTGTGATATTTTTTAAAAAGCTAAGTGAAAACAATAAAATACAGTGCTGGAAAGTAAAAACAAAGATATGTTATGAGACAAGGAATAACATGACAGGTAAGGCAATTACATTGGGACGTGAGCTCTGCCTTTGTTAATCTGTTCTCAGGTAAACAATCAGGTTCCTCACCTTGTGTGGCCTAACGAAATATATACATTTTTAATTTCATTTTCAATGCAGTGAAAGGTCAGTGGTTGCCAATATTTTTGTCAATATCATAGAAATTGCAGACATTGTTTTATAATCTTGTGCATGTATATAACTTCGCCTTCATAGCTTTCCTTTAGATACTTGAGTTAAGGAGTTGTAGAGGTAGAGGCCAATTGCAACTAGCTATCACTAGGACAATATCTTTCATCTGGAGCTTCCAATGGGCACAGGGACTTGACCACAATCAACCAACACCACATGGGTTCAATATGTATTAGTAGCATTTCTCTGTCATTTGTCACACAATATTATTTAACATAAAACAGCAGCACCGTGAATGCATTAATTTTGAGCATCATACATAAGCACTCTATATATAGGCACAATATCAAATTTTCATTTATTATCCAGACTATTCTGATGACTTTTTAAGGAGTATGAGTAATTTGAAGGACATGTTTTTATGACGGAATGGAGTGCACATTTGAAGGCAATCAGAAACTAAATGATGTTCCTCAGTTTGTGACAAGACAAAGATACTAGAACTGACACAAATGTTGACACCAAAAAAAAGACCAAGCTTAGTCCTAAACCTAAACTAAAGAGAACTCTGAACCATTGCAGAAATAAACGCAAAACCCAGGTAATTACAAAAAGTTCACTTACTTTTTCATATTCGGGGTCGCATCAAAAGAACAATTGAAAAACATATAATAGGATATGACATTGTAGACCCAATTCTTCAACCAAAGATGAGATGTTTCCTGCAAGTCTTTGCAGCTGGTCCACAATTTCGCTGCACAGACTTGTATTCAACCCACCCAAGTTCCTACACATTTCCCAGTACTGTGTTACTCTCACTGGCATCTAGCAGTTGCCCACATCAGATTAAACACCCTGATGCTTGCCTACAACGCCAAAGACACCTTCACCTACATGGAAGCAGTCATCAAAACTCAACATGCTATTCACCCTTCGTACCCCAGGTACTATTTATCTTCTCCAAGGCCTTTACTTGCTACCAAAGTGAAACAATCTTCCAGTCCTTCTGCAAAGCTTACTCTACAAAGTTGTTCATCCTGGGAACAAGCTATTTGTCAGAAAAATATTTCAATGGTTCCTACCCTTGATCTTCATGTTTGCTGTGGTCTTCTTGTCTCCACACATGCATGTGTACTGGCCAGCATCTTCAGGTTTAAGATCAGTGATTTTCAGCTCCACAGAAGATCCAGTTTGCTTGATGAGGTATTTTCCTCCAGACTGGATCACCTGTGATCCCTTCCTCCACTCCACAGGGACTCCAGGTTTAGAGAGTTCACAGTGCAGAGTAACACTGCTGCCCTCATCACTCTCCTGGTTCTGCAACTCATGGCTGAATATCACCGGCAGAGCTGAGGAACAAGAAGTGGTTCAAAGATCCTTCTAATGTGGAGCCATGTTATGAGAAGACAATGAAGATCATTTGGAAAAGATAAAACACTCTCCAAAAAATTAAGATCAACTCTGCAGTGTAATAGCATTCCAAGACCTCCATGAGTTTTACAACAAACCACAAAATGTTTTAATGGAAAGTTAGAGATATGTAACTCTACCAACCCACTATCAGAGCAAAATGTGTAATACTTGGCAATTTATAAAGTGCGTGCACATTCTTCAGTTTCTCAACAACCTTAAAGAATGTTAAAGATAGGAAGAGACTTGTTAACGTTAAATATAAATGAATGGTTCAAAGTTGCTGGTACCCTTGATCTTCATGTTTGCTGTGGTCTTCTGGTCTCCACACATGCATGTGTACTGGCCAGCATCTTCAGGTTTAAGATCAGTAATTTTCAGCTCAATAGAAGATCCAGTCTGCTTGATGAGGTATTTTCCTCCAGACTGGATCACCTGTGATCCCTTCCTCCACTCCACAGGGACTCCAGGTTTAGAGAGTTCACAGTGCAGAGTAACATTGCTGCCCTCATCACACTCCTGGTTCTGCAACTCACGCCTGAATATCACCGGCAAAGCTGAGGAACAAGAACAAGTCTACCTAAGGATCAATTTTAAAACTACCATGTAAAGAAATAATCTAGTTTCTCAAGGAGATGTTACACTACAGGACTGGAAGTAAAATATCTTTAGGATCAAACAGAAGTCTAAAGAATCCACATCAGACCTGAGGGGAAATCCACAAATCAGGCTCACTTTTAGTCAGGTTTAGTCAGATTTCAGTCAGGTTTAGTCAGGTTTTAGTCAGATTTCAGTTAGGTTTAGCCAGGTTTCAATCAGGTTTTAGTCAGATTCAGTCAGGTTTTAGTCAGCCGATCATTGAAAACATATGGACTTGTCTGACACCTTTCCACTGTATCCTGGGATACAGATCTCTTATATTTGCCATTTCCATGGAATTCCAGCCAGAGTGAAGCTTCAAAAGATGCTGAGAAATTTCACTACACCTAGCAAATTTATATTATGTCAGTGCTAAACTTGCAGATATGTATTTCCTTATGTACAGCTCTTCAGAAAAAGGCAACAGCCAAACACAAGGGCTCAATGATTGCTTTGGACATATTTACTGCACACTGCATTAGAATATGTTGTTTGTGCATGACAGGAGGTCAAAGGGACTCTGGAACTAAGACATATCTGTACACAAATAAACAAACTGAATGAAGCATGGTAAAGGCTTGAAAAATGAACGGCAACACACCAGCCCACATGAAGCACCGACAGGAACCAACAGCTCTAAAGACAAAAACAGGCAACAGCAAGAGCCCAACACTATTAAGGGAAGAAAGTCCCCCAGAGCCACAGGTTACATGGCACGATGGATGACCAAAAACAACCATGTTTATCAATAATGACTCAAATTAAGGATATGGAAATTAATTTCACTTTGAAATGTTTTCACATCCTCATCTTTTTAAATTTCAAAACGTTCCCTGCTCAAATAAAACATGCAGTTTCAGTTGAAAAAACTAATCTCAGATGATCCAGCACCCCAAAGCGAGGAAGTACTTGTTAAAGGTTATTGTTAAGGTATCTCATAATTAGTCGTCTTGTTTCAGAACAAGCTGTTAGACAGCAAGGACTACTCTAATGGTTCATACCCTTGATCTTCATGTTTGCTGTGGTCTTCTGGTCTCCACACATGCATGTGTACTGGCCAGCATCTTCAGGTTTAAGATCAGTGATTTTCAGCTCCACAGAAGATCCAGTCTGCTTGATGAGGTATTTTCCTCCAGACTGGATCACCTGTGATCCCTTCCTCCACTCCACAGGGACTCCAGGTTTAGAGAGTTCACAGTGCAGAGTAACACTGCTGCCTTCATCACACTCCTGGTTCTGCAACTCACGCCTGAATGTCACCGGCAAAGCTGAGGAACAAGAAGTAGTTCAACGATCCTTCTAATATGGAGCCATGTTATGAGAAGACAATGAAGATCATTTGGAAAAGATAGAACACTCTCCAAAATCAAGATCAACTCTGCAGTGTAATAGCATTCCAAGACCTCCACGAGTTTTACAACAAACCACAAAATGTTTTAATGGAAAGCAAGAGATATGTAACTCTACCAACCCACTATCAGAGCAAAATGTGTAATACTTGGCAATTGATAAAGTGCGTGCACATTCTTCAGTTTCTGAACAACCTTAAAGAATGTTAAAGATAGAAGAAGAGACTTGTTAACGTTAGACATAAATGAATGGTTCAAAAGTTGCTGGTACCCTTGATCTTCATGTTTGCTGTGGTCTTCTGGTCTCCACACATGCATGTGTACTGGCCAGCATCTTCAGGATTAAGATCAGTGATTTTCAGCTCCACAGAAGATCCAGTTTGCTTGATGAGGTATTTTCCTCCAGACTGGATCACCTGTGATCCCTTCCTCCACTCCACAGCGACTCCAGGTTTAGAAAGTTCACAGTGCAGAGTAACACTGCTGCCCTCATCACACTCCTGATCCCAAAGTTTTTGCTTGATAATCACTGGCAGTGCTGAGGAACAGTTAGTTGAGATTATAAAACCATATTTACGTCAAGATTAAATAACAAGGAAATCAAGCCACGCAATAAGTCACAGTGTGGTACCCATAACATGACTGAGAGCTCAGAAAAGCACCAATGACAAAGAGGCCTTGTTCATACCCTTGACGACTACTGTAGACGTGGTCCTCTTGTCTCCACACTCACACGAGTAGTCGCCACTGTCTTCAGGCACTGGATCCTTCACTCCCAGTTGGAACGTGGTGTCCCTCTGTGTTATTTCATATTTTCCTCCTGATCTCAGATTTTCTATTCCCTTTTTCCACTGTACCTCCTGGCCAGGTTTGGAGAGCTCACACTGAAGCATGAGTTTGTCACCCTCCGTGACCTCTTGATCCTTCAGATGTTGTGTGAAGTTGGCAGGCACCACTGGGGAATACACAGGCACTACTTCATCACAAAACATTAACCCCTCCTTCATCTCCAGAGGTGAAATTGGAGAGAGCTTTGAAATTGATTGTTGCTGAACATTAATAGTTTTGTTTTCAGGAAAGCAAGTCCTGAGAATTTCTAATAGCTACACATAAGATATTTCACTGCAAAAAGAATTAGTAAGTTTCTATGGAAAGAGACATGTTTAATTACAGAAACTTAATCTAAGCACATATTAAACAAGACACATAATATAAGATATTTTATGCAAAAAAGTGTCTTGGTTATGACAAACAAAAAATAGACAAGCAGTTGAAATGTTCACTATCTAAAGACATTAACACAGACTTTTACATGGCATTGCCATTAACTTAAGACTTATCAGGGTTCTGGACTTCGGTTCTGAAACCGACACTTTTAAGCTTCACATGTGTAAAGGGTTTACACTCCTTTCCTACCTCTCTTACATTTATTATGTATAAACAAGATTCTATCACAGTAATAGTCTAATAATCAGAACTTCTTAGCCCCTCTTAGAGGCTCAGAATTGCTGTTGATTAGGTTACCGTGGTTAACATCTGAGCCAATCCACAAAATCATTTTTATGTTGTAGTGTTAAACCAGCTCCCTGTCTCTGCAGAAGTAGCTTTTTGTTTTATAAATAAATCTCAGTGACTGGTTCCATGGGAATTCACTGGGCTCTTGTTAGCAAGTAACAAAAATGAGAAACAGTCCCCTTATCAGATGTGCTATGACAAAGCAAGGTCCCCATTAAAGCAAGGTCCCCATCTCACAGGCCTCTGAAACCAAGCAATACCGGTCCCACGTTGACAAACGGGGCCACGCAGAGCTCATTGTGCGAAGCCAACACCGCAGAAACGCTCCACAAATCGACACCCTTCATGAAACGCTTCACAGCAAGGAAAGACCCTTATGCAACGGTGCCAAACGCTGTCATCAATCCTGTGCACAGAAATCTGCCGCCCTCTTGTGGCTTGTGCCAAGTACACATTCCACTTCAGCATTCTGACCTGCATCTTGAGGCACCCGAAGACGCTAATGTGTGAACTCCTTCCTGCAGTTCACCATTAAATGGGTCTGCATCAGGACTCTGAACAGCAGGCGCAGTTCAGTGTTAATGAAATGGGGCAACAATCTCATCAGGCTGCACCAGCACAACGTCACCTCGTGCCACCTCGTGCCACCTCGTGCCACCTCGTGCCGCCTCGTGCCGCCTCGTGCCGCCTCGTGCCGCCTTGTCATTGTCTAAAAACCTTCCATGGCTCCACCAAAGTCCACCTGGACTCTTACCTTGTACCGTCAGCCGTGCGGTGCTCTGGGCTGTCCCTACAACGCAGGAGTACGCATCGCTATCCATCTTCTCCAAGTCCTTCACTGTGAGAAGGAGGATGGATCCTTTCTGGGTCATCTGGTACTTTGCTCCTGCCTTGATCTCCTTTGTGCCTTTCAGCCAAGTGACTCTGGCAGCCGGTTGAGATGTTTCACACTCAAAACTGACAATACCCTTCTCTTCTGCGGTGGCGTCCTTCAGCTCACGGGTGAACCTGTTCACTGGCTCTAAAAAAGGCAGAATATGTGCTTTTCCCCATGCTGACACCATGAATTAGTGATCCAATAATATGTGGTACTTTTAGAATAACTTAGAATATTTGAAAAAATGTGAAATACAAAAACAATTTATTTTAAAGTAAAACTAACAAAGTGCATTCTGATAAACAAAAATTGAGAATAACCTTTGATCTCCAGTCTAGCTTTTGACACAAGCCCTCCAGTGACTTCACAGCAGTATTCCCCAGAGTCCTTTGCAGTGACACTGTGGACAATCAGCTTCACAACTTTAAGCTCCTGACTGATCTCATACTTCTGGCTCTTCCGGATGGATTTGCCATCCTTAGACCAGCTGGCCGCCAGACCGGTCTGAGAGAGCTCACAGGAAAAGATGGCATCTTCTCCAAGAGCAACACTAACCCCTTCGAGTTCTTTGGAGATGATGGGGGCTTCACCTGACGTGAGACAAAACAGTAAACCATATTCATAAAATTCTATGAGGAATTAGCCAAAGGTTCAAAACATTAGTCAAACATTAGCCACACATTCTGAAAAATGTGATGTGCAATTTCACAAAAGACTGCTTCAATACAATATGAAATATACAGTTCGTTATGATACTAGTTTCCATGAACAAATATAACAGTGCCCAGAATTATATTGTATTTTTCCCTGTAGTTTACTCCACATTTTGTCATTCCCATTTTCCACCTTTGTTTTCTTTGTAATCTTTATATCTGTCAGTGTGGCCTACCAAATAGATAGGAGCTTCAGGTAGCCAAGCCAAACATCTCACCTTCAACAGACAGTGTCGCCCTAGAGTTCAAGTCCTTCAACGTGAAGACCACTTCCCCGGAGTCGGATGCAGTTACTCCTTTTATGGTCAGCGTATACTTGCGGCCTTTGCTGCTGGTCTGGACGCGTCCTCCGCTAGTAATAGGTTGGCCTTTCAAGGTCCAGGAACACTCTTCTGAACTTTCTCGGGACAAGATGCACTCAAACATGCAGCTATCACCTGCCTTGGCCTCCACTGATTTCAGCCGCTTGGTGATCCCAATGCTAATGTCTGTGTCGAAAAGCAAATAGCAAATTTGTAAAAATTAACAACTGATTTGCTGTTTGCGTGCCTAAGTAAGTTCCAAAACTAACAATACCAAAACTTAGTAACTTAATGTATGCTAAACCTAACAGTTAGTATTACTCACATAAATAAATATAGGGACATTTTGCTAATCTAATGTAATTTTCAAATACAGGCAATATGAAATGCACTACCACATTGCCATCTATCCGGTCAGCCAAAATGGATATGAATATTCGGTATTTATATGAATATAGGGTATTTGTGATGGAGTCATGAAAAGACTTTGAAATTATATAAAATATTCATAATACTCCTTCCTTCATACCTCTTATGGTAACTGTAGACTTTGTAAGGTCTGTGCCAAGATCACAGCTGTACTGTCCTGCATCTGCCCGCGTGATATCACGGATGGTCAGGCCCAGGATTCTGCCATCATGTAGGAGTTCATACTTTTTGCCGGCAGAGAGGACTGTACCATCTTTCCGCCAAACAGGGGACACCGTGGGCTTTGAGGCTTCACATTTCAAGGTTATTGTCCCCTTTTCTTCTCCCGTTACATCATCAAACAGCTTAAGGAAAACAGCCTTCTTTTCTGCATATCAACCCCACAAAATTAAAAGGCAACCGTGAACCAAGGTCTAGCCTCAAGAGACTGTAGAGATATTGTCAGCTAGTAATGTCTCCTTAAAATAATATTACCTTTAACTTTCAGGCAGGCTGTCTCCTTCTCTTCCCTAACACGGAAGGAGATTTTCCCGCCATCCTGAGGTGCCAAGTTCTTCAGGGTGACAGAATGCGTCTTGCCCACATGCTGGATGACATTAACTTCATTGGTGCAGAGTGGCTTGTCGTTGAGGAACCACTGACATTCCTCATCAGCGTAGTTGACCTCACAGGTGAAGGTGGCATCACCTCCCTCATCAACCTCCACGTCTGCCAAGTGTTTGGTAATCTGAACTTTTCGCACTGGGGATCAACATTCAGAGAATATGCAGCTTTTTTGATTTATCAATGAAATCAACAGTGATTGGCATAGATAAAGACTATTGGCATTTTACCCAGCACACCAATTTTTACCAAAGCAGCATGGGAGTTATTTAAAATAAAAACCCATGAAAGTAGCATTGTGGTTGCCGTGGGTGTCGTGGGTGCCGCGGTTGCCCTGCATCATGTTCTGTTCTTACTGTTCCTTACTGCTCCTCATCTCTTTAGCCCTCATTAGTCAGGGAATTTACACTCCTTGTGTTCCAGTCACTGCTAACAATGACATCATTTCCGTGTCATGTTTGGTGAGTCGTTTCTGAGATTCCGAGTCCCTTTTTCTGTTGTATTTTTTGTTTATGGGAATGCCCCTCACTGTACGTTACTTTATCACCCTATCTTTGCATTCTCATGGTGATGTTTGGATTTTCCCTATAAAAGAGGCTAAACCACGCTAAACTGCACTTGTGATTTGCCTCACAAACCTGAAAGCTACATGTTTAATTCTACATTAAAAGAATGAAATCATTAAACACTAATTAACACTAATTAACACTAATGCAGCAACAGACCACCAAACCCACATCCAGCACTTCTGATTTCAGCTAAAACTGACAAATATCTCCATGACCGAGTCAATCAACGGCAACAAAGGGCTTCCAGGCTGCATCCTCTAAACCTCTAAACCACCCTCAAGATGGTTCTCATCTTCATCTTCTAAACCTCTAAACCACCCTCAAGATGGTTCTCATCCTCATCTTATAAACCTCTAAACCACCCTCAAGATGATTCTCATCCTCATCTTATAAACCTCTAAACCACCCTCAAGATGATTCTCATCCTCATCTTATAAACCTCTAAACCACCCTCAAGATGATTCTCATCCTCATCTTCTAAACCTTCCATGTCACCTTACACTCAACGGTGAGCTTGGCTTTGCTCTCGCAGCTCCCAGCCTGGAGCCGATACTCCCCGGCATCGTCCGCATTCAGCGCCTGAATGATCAGCTGCACTTCGGAGGAGCTTTGCTTCATGATGTATTTGCTGGAGCCTTCCAAGGCTGTGCGACCCTTAAACCAACACACGTCTTTAGCAGCAGCCGATAGTTTACATGTCAGCATCGCCGAGGCCTTCTCCTTGCCAGTCACATCTTTGAGAGGTTCTACAACCTCGATGGGACGCTCTGTGGAGTAATTCATAAGACTTTTAGATTTGGTTTTTTCCCCTCGAAAAAATTAGCAATAGCAAATCAACGCAGACAATTTCTTCTGGGTAGATTTTCTAATTCAGTATCACAACTTTTTTTTTAAACATTTTTATCAAACAATAACATCACACTTTTGTCAATGAAATGAACAGAAAAGATAATAAATGTATCTTTTGTCTCCCATTTCCCAGATGCCTTGAAAGCGCTAAGTAACTCCAAGTGATAAATCAGTGCACAGTGAATGCAAATCCGCAAAGCTAAGAAGCCATGTCATTTAGGTTGTTATTTAAAAAATTATCCAAAACAAATTAGCCTGCTTAAAATGCCCATCACAACACTGCTCGTCTTGCTACTGTGATCAGAGAAGCTTCCCTAACCTCTCACAGTGAGCTGAGCAGTAGATTTGCTTTTCCCGGCAGTGAACTGCACAGTGCCCGACATGGAGGACTTGGTTTTCTTGAACGTGAGCCGATGCATTGTGCCTTCCTTCTCCATCTCGATGTCGCTGCTCTCCTTGAGGTGTTCTCCATCCAGGCTCCATTTTACTGGCTTGACTGTTTCCACACTGATTTCCACCTCAAAGTTAGCTGCAAACGGCTCCGTCACCTCCACGGCACGAAGCTCCTTCACTATGCTGATGGCTTGCTCTGGAGATCACCATGGCAATACAATATTAACAGTCACCAAACGTTTCCAAAGCGTTAAATACATAATCTAAAGTATCGATATACTTTCATCAGAAGGACATGCTACTCTTAACCAGATGCAAATGCAGGAGTTAGATACTCTCAAACATGCACTCTAATAGAAGAGCTGATAGTAACATATGAAAACACATAAAATTACGCAATATTTAGTTCAGAATTCAGTTCATATTTAGTTCAGATTTAGTTTTCTCAGTAATTACAGACTAACTAATGCTGACTAATTGCACCTGAGCTCCAAATGTTATCATGTAACGTGACAAATATCTAACTAACAATGGGCAAATAATATTTTTCTTTCATCTCGGGGCTACTGCTAAAATCTTTCCTTGCTCGTGACGAATATATCTTGCATTACCCTCCACAAGCAGCTGACATGAGGTCTTGTCATCAACAGCATCACATGTGTACGTAGCCTCATCGCCAGAGTCCACGTCGTTGATGGTCAGCTTGCGGTAAACGTCCTCACTTGATATGTCGTGCTTTTGGCTGGGTTTCAGTTCGTTTTTGTTCTTGTACCACGTAACCTCGGCGCTGGCTCGAGACACCTGGCACTCTAGGTGTCCGCGGTGTTTGTACATGGCAATCTTGTCTCTCAGTTTCTTTACAAATCTCACTGGCAGCTCTGTAAGATTTGTAAATTAGTATTAAGGTCTTAGAATATACACAACCCAAATGACTTGTTAGACAGTAATTTAGTCCATTAGTTCCAAAAGTTATATTAATATCTGGAACTCATGCAACAGTCGACACTTTAAACCACCAACCTTTGACCTTTAGCTTAGCAGCTGATGATGCCGCCTCAGCCTTGAACGTAATTTCAGCTGCATCTTCAGCCTTCACCGATTTGAAGAGAAGAATAAATGTTCTTCCTGTGAAATGTTGACGTTTAAAAGAAGAATCAGAAGGGTAAAAACTTTTTTTCTTTAAACCGGAACCTCACGTAGCATCAGTGATGCTTGACTGCTCAAAAATGCTTTTGTTGTTGATGAGAATGGAACTGACCTTCTTGCCTAATCTTGACGTTGTCACCAGGTTTGAGTTTGACCTCACCCTTATACCACTGGCCATCAACCTCATCATGAGACACCTCACAGACAAATACCGCACTCTCTTTCTCCGTTGCCTCCAGGTCCTGCAGTTGCTTTGTGATCTTAATATCTCTGGCTGTGGGAGAAACGAAACAGCAGACTGGTGGAACATCGTGGCATGAACAAAGTATAAAGTGTCTGATGATTCAAGTTGCCGATATCTTCTGAACCAAGTTATTAGCCTCACCATGAACCACAAGCTTAGCTGTCGTGCTGTCATCCAGTGTTTTGCACATGTACTGGCCTTGGTCGTCATAAGTGCACTTCTGTATGACAAAGCTACGCTTGCGACCCTGGGAATGTACACCATATTTCTTTCCTGGTTTCAGCTCATCCTCATCCTGTAAAACAGAGATTTCTTACTGACATGTATAGAGCACTGTGACATGTATAGAGCACTCTACATATAACCAAAGACTAAACATGTACTTGTTTTAAACATTGTATTATACAGAGCATACTTTTTTTTATCTATATACCTTAAACCACTTTACGTCTGCATTTACTCTGGACACCTCACACGCAAATGTGACTTTTTCCTTCTCCGAGGCCTTGACATCTTCCAGCGACCTGATAAACTTTGCTGCAGGCTCTGTAAACAGAAAAAACACAGCTCTGATGTAAAGTCTGATCCTATCCCCCAAACTGAACACACATGGCCCATTTGATTTTCATTTGAAAAGTGCAAATACCTGTGACTGTGAGTCTTCCAGATGTATGGACACCCTCAGCCTGAAAAGAGATCATGCCAGTATCCTCCATCTTTAGCGCAGACATGGTCAGTGAGTGCGTCCTTCCCAGGGCTGTCATACGGATTCTGGGGCCTGCTCTCAGCTTCTGTCCGTTCCTGCTCCAGGAACCTTCTACATCATGCTGGTTAAGCTCCACCTCCATGGTCACCGTCTCCTCTTCGCGGACTGTTACCTCCTTTAATCCCTTGACCACCTCAATCTTCTTCACTGAGCACCCCCCAAAGAGCAGACAGTGGTTAAAGCTGCTGTTTTCAGTAATAATAAGAGGTGGGGTCTGTGATTGGGGGAATAACTCCTTATTCCCAAGTGCTAATTAGGGATACTGCAACATAACTCCTGTCACCTCCCAGATTTAGTTTTATTTTTAATGGCCTTAAATTAAATAATGGATAACATATATATTCACCATATTAAAACTTCTATCTTTTTAAATATGAGTATAGTCTAATACCGAGTATAGAGTATAGTATTGAGAGTTTTTACTGCAATGACATAATACACTTTAACATTACGCAGACAAGCAGAACGCTTACTTTCTACTGTGAGTTTGGTCTGAGTCTTGTCATCCAGGGTTTCGCACGAGTAGAGGCCCCGATCGGCATAGCTCACGCTCTGAAGGACCAAAGCGTGCTTGGTGCCATCGGCCTGAATCTGGAGATTCCCGCCAGGCTGCAGCACCACGCCATTCCTCATCCACTTCACGTCCCTGGACTGCCTGCTCAGCTCCACCTCCAGCCTCACCGTGTCCTGCTCCTGGACCGTGAGACTCTCCAGCTTCTTCTTGAAGGTCACAGGGAGCTCTGCAGCAATAAGCCAAGCACAAGCCCTGTTGCTAAACATGCAAATGATGTACCCATCTACAGTTGTTAATCTCCTGACCAAGACTTTAAAGGTTGAGCCACTCCCATGAAAAGCAGTGATAAAGTCTCTTTTCAAACAACTCTACAGGGACTCCGTTACTTTCAACATTCGTTTAGGCTGCCACAGCTGTTCACTTACGCTGCACGTGGAGAGTCGCTTTAGACACCTTCCCTTCCGCATCCACGCTGACTTCTCCTACGTCCTCTGGTGTGACTGCAGTGACCGTAAGAGAGTGGCTGGTGCCCACGCGGGCCGTCTTGAACTTGGTCCCCGCGGGAACGGGCACGTCATTCCACAGCCACCTCACACTCGCGTCCGCAGGGGTGACGGAACACTTAAAAATGGCGTCTTTCCCTTCGTTTGCAACAACGTTGCTCAGCTTGGATGTGAACTTTACCAGACGTGGAGCTGTAAAATATACTAAAAGTTGGCGAGTTTCCTTTACTATCTTTTGGTATTTTTTTTAAAATGGCTTTCGTACCTGCTTACAAAACCCAGTAGCTTCAGCTTCCTGTTTAAGAGCAGTAAAACTCACCTTTAGTTGTGATCTTGGCGGAGGTCTTGTCGTCTTTGCATTCACAACTGTACTCCCCTTCATCTTCCCGTGCCACAGAGGAGATGGTCAGCAACCGGTGAGTTCCGTCGGCACGGACAGCAAACCTTCCACCAGGCTTAATTTCCTTACCGTTGTGTCTCCAGACCACATCACCTACAGCTCTGTTCAGTTGGCAAGACAGAATAATATTGCCCTCCAGGGCTACAGATGCTGGCTCTAACCCCACCACAAACTTTAGAGGAGGTTCTGTTGGGGAAGAATATAAGTAAAGAGTAACAACAGACGACCACATGGAGAAACGCTAATCACGAATAATGCAGGAAACTTTAACATTTGCCGCTTTTACCTTTTATTTGAACTTTGAACTCCATCTTGTCGCCGGCCATCTGACACATGTAAGTGCCGCTTTCCTTTGCTTCACAAGACTTAATGAGGAGGACCCGAGAGAGACCATCTGCCTTCATCTCACACCCGTCTCCCTCTTTAAGCAGGACTCCATCCTTGAACCAGCTAACACCAGCGTGTTCAGATGTCACCTCAGCAGTCAGACTAATATTCTCACGTTCTTGCACCACTACAGACTCCTTCATGCCGGGTTTCCTCTGGAATTTAGCAGAAATGTCTACAGAAGGGAATATATAGGAATAACATGTATATAAATTATATAGTTAAACCTCCCACACATGAAAGTAAACATTCCATATTCATATCTCTTATATCAATATAAAGCTACAACACCAGATTTCCATTGTTCCAGTAATATACATAATCTGTCTTAATGTTTCATTGTGATGCATTAATGTGATCGCTCATGAAAAAGTAAAAAGTTAAAGACAATACACAAAAACACAACCAGTAAACTTACCTGCTACCTGAACCTTAAAGGCCATCTTCTCGGTCCCCACTTCACAGGTGTACTCTCCAGAGTCCTTCTTCTCCACACTGTCCAACACAAGCTGGCGAACTTTGCCCTTTGCCTCCATGTGCACAGTCTTAGTGGAGCTCAGCTGCTTGCCATCTTTATACCATTTCACCTCAGTCTTGGAGTCAGACACTTCACAGCTCAGTGTGGCCTTCTGAGAGACAGATACGTTCACCTCCTTCTGATAGGAGTCCTTGTTGGAGAAGGTGGCCTGGCGTTCTAAACAGAACATTACAAATCAGGTATCACCACTGACTTATTTGTTAAAACTTCATGCACTTTGTCGAAACATGTGCACTGAGTAATACTGTGTAAACTTAAAAGATGTTATCCAAAACAGTCTTAAAAGAGAGCAACTGTTAGGCAAAAAAAAACAATGTTCTTAAGCATTCAATTTATAATTAACCAAGACAGCTTTTGGTACTGATCACAGGCATTTATGTACAATATCAAAAACATGTTATTTGCAAACAATGACACATACAAACATTGGCCATTAAACGCATTGGCTACACCGTCAGTTTTTCAGACGTCAAACAGGGTGTAGCAAACAAACAAAACAAAATAGGCATTAAACCGCTCCATACCTGCCACCTGAACCTTAAAGGCCATCTTTTCGGTCCCCACTTCACAGGTGTACTCTCCAGAGTCCTTCTTCTCCACACTGTCCAACACCAGCTGGCGACCTTTGCCCTTTGCTTCCATGCGGAGAGTCTTAGTGGAGCTCAGCTGCTTGCCATCTTTATACCATTTCACCTCAGTCTTGGAGTCAGACACTTCACAGCTCAGTGTGGCCTTCTGAGAGACAGATACGTTCACCTCCTTCTGATAGGAGTCCTTGTTGGAGAAGGCAGCTTGCGTAACTGTTGGGGCTGAAGTAACTTGTAAATAAACAGAAAGAAATTTGCATCTACTGAAGGGATTGAATTTCAAATAATAATTACAATTAACAATACATTTTATTTTAAAACTTTAAATAGTGCTTGAATTATATTTAAAAATGATTATAATATAAAAAACTGTTTTTATTTAAAACACAAACAACAAAAGTTGAAAAACAAGATAAAATCCAATAGTGGTAGAATTAAAAATGTATGCAATATTTAATTTAATGTAATAATTATCACTATCAGCAAATCAATCAATAAGATTAATTAAGTACTAAGTCTATTAATCACTCATAGGTTTTCAGAGAACTCTAGAACTTGGGAACAGAACAACATAAACTCTCCTTCCTCACCTTGAGATAATCACCATGTGTAATGACATGGAGAATCTTTTTCAAGAAGAGACACAAAAACTAATGTTTCATTGCCCATGGGTGCAGTTTAAATGGACATCAAAGTGATGTGGAACCCTGACTCAAGGCCTATAGAATAATTATCCATTTACTACCATGCACATTCCTGCCTCCTAAATTATCATTATTACCACTGGTGTTCTGTCAAACTGTCCTGAATATTGAGCGGCCTATTCAAGGGTCACTTTATTTGGTGGACAGTCTATATAGCTATGTAGTCCTGTCAGACTCCAACGATTTCTACAGAAGCTACAACTTCACTCTGTGTGTTACAAAATGACGTTTAGAGTTGGCAGGAAAGACCGACAGGATGCCATTTCTTCATAGAGGCAAACCACACACAGTGCGTAGGGTCTTAAACTCTAACTGCCTTTTAATATCCATGTAATATTGATAAACTGTGACATACACTTTCCCCATCAGATGCAGAGAAATTGGCTACTGCATTTACTTAATCAAGATTAACACTGTTTGTAACGGTTTTCTAACTGAATGACCTAAATGGTTACAGCTTACAAGAGTCCTGTTTTTTTCAGCTCTGCACATTTCAAATTGACTTTAAAATCTGATTGTTGATATATAAAGTATTAAGTTGTCAGAGTATCTGACTGAACTCATTGTATACTACAACGCTCCTCGTCTACGTCTTCATGTGTTCATGCAATGAGACTCTGAGAGGGTCAGGACGCCCCTCTTGGCCCACCCACAGATAAACCTGGTAGGGCTGCATGCTGACCGCTGACATGTCTACTGAATATGTACTGTTGATTTAAATTAACACAAATTTAATTAAAAGTAAATGTCAATAAATAAAAAAGATATAATTACCAACAAATACTAAATACCAATATTAATTAATGAATGAATTAAAAATACTTATTGAAACAATTACAAACTAGCAATGAGAGATCTTTAAAAGCAAAAATATTCTATGGACTTTTGAAATGGTTCCTTACCTGGAAGACCTGCCACCTGAACCTTAAAGGCCATCTTCTCTGTCCCCACTTCACAGGTGTACTCTCCAGAGTCCTTCTTCTCCACACTGTCCAACACCAGCTGGCGATCTTTGCCCTTTGCCTCCATGCGGACAGTCTTAGTGGAGCTCAGCTGCTTGCCATCTTTATACCATTTCACCTCTGTCTTGGAGTCAGACACTTCACAGCTCAGTGTGGCCTTCTGAGAGACAGATACGTTCACCTCCTTCTGATAGGAGTCCTTGTTGGAGAAGGTGGCCTGGCGTCCTAAACAGAACATTACAAATCAGGTATCACCACTGACTTATTTGTTCAAACTTCATGCACTTTGTCGAAACATGTGCACTGAGTAATACTGTACAAACTTGAAAGATGTTATCCAAAACTTAAAAGAAAGCAACTGTGAAGTAAAACAAAATCACACAGAAAAACATATGCTTAAGGATTCTATTAAATTAATAATTCAAAGGGACCAAGACACCTTTTGGTACTGATCACATACATTTATGTACAACCTAAAACACATGTTGTTTGCAAACAATGTCATACAGAAACATAGGCCATTAACTGCATTATCTACACCATCAGTTTTTCAGACATCATACAGAGCACTGGATCCCAAACCTTTAAGACATGCCCTCCTTTTGTAGATGAGAATATTTTCTGCCCCCCCTTGTCCATATTTTGCTAGCAATGCTCAAACGTGCATTACTGATTTATGTCTTGTTGCACCCCCAAAATACCCCCCTCCCCGCAATAGCTCCGTGCCCCCCACTTTAGGAACCACTGATACAGGGTCGGTCTAGCATTTCATATAATGACGTTGAAATTGAAATTGTTTTGTTCCATGGTGACTTTCAAAGACCAACTTAAATGCTACAAACAAAATAGGCATTAAAGTGCTTCATACCTGTCACCTGAACCTTAAAGGCCATCTTCTCAGTCCCCACTTCACAGGTGTACTCTCCAGAGTCCTTCTTCTCCACACTGTCCAACACCAGCTGGCGACCTTTGCCCTTTGCCTCCATGCGGACAGTCTTAGTGGAGCTCAGCTGCTTGCCATCTTTATACCATTTCACCTCAGTCTTGGAGTCAGACACTTCACAGCTCAGTGTGGCCTTCTGAGAGACAGATACGTTCACCTCCTTCTGATAGGAGTCCTTGTTGGTGAAGGCAGCTTGGGTTTCTAATGGGAACATGTACATTTCATATTTTAAACTAGCTGTTTTCAGCATGAAGGTTGCAATGTCTGACCCCCTTTTTAATGAAATACATACATACATACAGTTACTGACTGTTTCTATTACAAAAGACGAATCAGCAACACTGACAGTGTGGTCTATTAACATAACCACATTTCTGAATAAACTCACTGGTCATCCAGATACATTTGTGGTAAAGAGAGATGTTAATGATCAGAGAGAGGTTAATGAACAGAGATATGTTAATGAAAAGAGAGATGTTAATGAACATCTCTACAAAATACTTTGATATCATCTGGTTAATTTTTTGGTTGAGTGCAAAAAGCCAACTCTGCACTGGCGTCCTGCTTAGCTGCCTGATAAATGATGGAAATAGTTAATGTTCAAATGGTCAAAATTACACGGGTCAAAGGAAGATGGCATAATTTAAACAAATACAGACAAAAAGTGAGTAAACACTTTAAACATGCATGAAGCCTATTATAAAGTATTAAAAATGCTTGTGATACTAAACCAGGGTGTTGCATTGAATGTTCAATATATTTTAAATATGATAAATAAGTGCTAAAAAACAACTATACCGGCTCATCAGTCCTGATAGACGTTTGAATTTGTCCTAGTATTCCGATGATTAACATCTTGCCACCACAGAATGGCACGTTCCTACACTACGCAAGAAGAGCTAAACATAAAATACAAATGAGCAAATTGAAGTGATGAAACTCTACACGTAGAACTTACCGATGAAGCTACCAATGCAAATAGCTCTGAGGTTCAGGCACCAGACAAGCACAGATTTTTGTTTCCAATCAGGATCAAAATGAATCTCTAGGCTTAACAACAAATGTCACACCCCATAAATGGTGAAAAACTGCATACACTTCTGTACAAAATAACTCTCCAGCCCAGAACTGACTAGCTTTCAGTTCTCCTGTTGTCATTACCTCGGTTGCCTGTTCTGCTGCAAGTTATGATACATCTGGAATTATCTGGTGAATCTATAAGATGCAGTCTTGGTGTCATTTGGATGCCCTGACTTGTGGGAGATCATGTGATCTACAAAATCAAATTTAAGATAGTTTTTCACACCATCTCTTACTCTTTTTCTCCTTGCTTTCACTCGCTAGTTAGGTTGCTGGGACTTTGTTAGTAAGACAGTGGAAATGCAGTGTGTGGGAGAGGAATCAGCTTTCTTAAACAGTATAGAGATTAAAGTTTACGTAAGCTTTACGCAACATAAGGCCTGTAGAAATGGAAAGTCACAGATAAAACACACACTGACATACATAGAACCTTTAGCAAAGCAATGCACTGTTTGTACTCTGGCCATCTTGTTAGCAAAAAGAAGACTGAATATATGGGCTGGAAGAACACAGAGTAGATACTCGGATGCTGGGCCTCTAGGGTTATGCCCGATCTCGCTGGAGTGGAGGAACAGACCTCCATGTTCCAGGCTCCCAAGGAACCCCCACGCTCCAGTATGTAAAAATGTCTCTGTATTTGGTTCAGATGATATCTGTAGCCAATCAGGCACGGTTTTATAGGAAGGTAAAGGCAGTGTCAGGGTCTGATTACATTATGTGCACATTGGCCTCTCCACCAACAAGAAGCTCTTTAGATAACCACTACTCAATATATACGTAAGCATTCTGTCCAATCACGTTAGGCCAAAAGGCGCATGTTCAGGAGGATCAGTCCTCAAAAACTGTAGAAGAAGCATTTTGCACTGAAGTTTGAAAAACCCTTAGACATTAGTATGTACTTTGAAGTTGTATTCATAGGTCTCTGTGTATATGTAACTTGTGTGTCTAGGAGAGCATGATTAACCTTATTAGAAAGAAAACATAGATTTAGGTTTTAATGTTCCACTTACAGGTTATGGTGGGGCAGACATAAGAATTACATGATAAAGTTAAAACTTAAACAAACTGCAGCTTATGTGTAAACATTGCATACCTGTCACCTGAATCTTAAAGGCCATCTTCTCGGTCCCCACTTCACAGGTGTACTCTCCAGAGTCCTTCTTCTCCACACTGTCCAACACAAGCTGGCGAACTTTGCCCTTTGCCTCCATGTGCACAGTCTTAGTAGAGCTCAGCTGCTTGCCATCTTTATACCATTTCACCTCAGTCTTGGAGTCAGACACTTCACAGCTCAGTGTGGCCTTCTGAGAGACAGATACGTTCACCTCCTTCTGATAGGAGTCCTTGTTGGAGAAGGTGGCCTGGCGTTCTAAACAGAACATTACAAATCAGGTATCACCACTGACTTATTTGTTCAAACTTCATGCACTTTGTTGAAACATGTGCACTGAGTAATACTGTGTAAACTTAAAAGATGTTATCCAAAACGGTCTTAAAAGAGAGCAACTGTTAGGCAAAAAACAAAAAAAACACAGAAAAATATGTTCTTAAGCATTCAATTTATAATTTTTATAATTAACCAAGACAGCTTTTGTTACTGATCACAGGCATTTATGTACAACATCAAAAACATGTTATTTGCAAACAATGACACATACAAACATTGGCCATTAAACGCATTGGCTACACTGTCAGTTTTTCAGACGTCATACAGGGTGTAGCAAACAAACAAAACAAAATAGGCATTAAACCGCTCCATACCTGTCACCTGAACCTTAAAGGCCATCTTCTCTGTCCCCACTTCACAGGTGTACTCTCCAGAGTCCTTCTTCTCCACACTGTCCAACACCAGCTGGCGACCTTTGCCCTTTGCCTCCATGCGGACAGTCTTAGTGGAGCTCAGCTGCTTGCCATCTTTATACCATTTCACCTCAGTCTTGGAGTCAGACACTTCACAGCTCAGTGTGGCCTTCTGAGAGACAGATATGTTCATGTCCTTCTGATAGGAGTCCTTGTTGGAGAAGGCAGCTTGGGTTTCTGGAGAAAAAATATAAAATTATCTATAGGCATAGACAACATAAATTTGGTGTGAGGCAATGAAGAGCAATATAGTTTCTAAACTATTATACATACACACGATAGAACATTTACTGGATATTTATGTTCTGGTGGTGTTGGAAAATGTTAAATAATAATCTTTTTAAGACAAAATGAGACACTTTAAGACAAAATCTATAAAAAAACACTCTGACCAGCAAAACTGTGGTCTTTATGCACTTATTTCACCCTATCTGCACCGTTCACTGTATGTTCATTGTAAATTTGTCAGCCTTAGTATTAATCCACATTGGGGTCTGCAGTGTTTTTGACATGTCAGATTAGTTTCCATTCATTTGTGTTTTTATTTTCAGACTAATTAGCACTAGTTTTACCTTTTATTTTGACCTGGAATGTGATCTTGTCCTCTGTCGTCTCACATGAATAATGTCCCTCATCGCTCTGCTTGGCTCCTTTGATAACCATCTTTCTCTGCGTCCCCTGGGACACGAGGGTTGTTCGCCTGTCCTCTGCAATCTCTCTGTGCTCTTTCTTCCACACAACAGTGCTTCTGGGGGACGCCACCTCACAGCTAAGCACCACATCACCCATCACAGGAGAAACCTCCTGGGGTTGAGTCCTGGGCTTGTTCACAAACTTAGCTGGCTCCTCTGTCACAGGAAAAAGGGGGACGTTAACAAACAAGCACGCCAAAGATGTAATTTGCCTTTAAATTCCCGTGAGATGATTTGAATAAGAGGTTTATGGGATATATCTCATTGAAAAAGCAGACTGGCCTGTAGGCTACATTATGTTACTTACAAAAACATTAAAAAACATAATTTAAAGGCATTTCAATCAGAGCACTGCTGATAACATCAGTTAATCAAACATAGAAGCAAGTGTTTAGTACTAAATAAATATATCTAAATATCAAATATGAACCCATGATTAACAGTGCTTGCCTTTCTGAGACTGAAGTCTGATTAGTGAGTACAGTATTCCATGTGATCCTGCATGTGTTTGAGTACATTTGGCTATGTGTGTGTATGCACTGAAGCATAGGTAATCCTTGAATGATTTCCATGTACACTTATAATGTATTCCTGAAGCACACCACAACTACATGACAACATTTCCCTGGAATTTCCATTTTGGGAAATTCCATCTTCATGCCAACAGTCTAGAAGCCCATTCCACTTCCTGCCCGTAGACAGGTTAGTGCTAAATGCTGACGGATTACCTTTAATCTTAAAGGATCTTAAATCACCTTTGAGAGCAAGCTGGACACTCATCCTGTCGCCATCGCACACACACTCGTAAATCCCCGCGTCATCGTTGGTCACGTTATGGATGGTCAGGATGCGTTTCCGATCCACACTTGAAGCTTCGTACTTTTTGCCCATCCGCAGTTCCTCTCCGTTCTTCTGCCAGGAGACCTGTGGCCCACAATGCATCTGTTAGTTCTGAAAAGTTGTGAATTGGACATTTGTACATTTTCACACTAAGCAAATGCAGGGGAGAAAAAAAATAATTTTCTGTGGTTTCAAAAATAAAGTTACTTAAAAGACAAAGTCCATTTAAACATTCCAACTCATTTTTGTGACTTTTTGAGAGCAGTTTCTGGATTACCTGCTCTGCCCTGTCCTCTCACATATAGAACATTTGTCTTAAATCCCAGAGGCATAAACCACTTAACTTCCATTAGGTGACAGATTTGGAAGAAATGTATTTTTGTTCAGTTTAACAATATATAAACAAATAATAATAAGAAGAATAAACAAACAATAACAATCATTCTGTTTACCTTAACTCTGAATTGAAAAAATATTTAATTTCTTTTATAATAAATAAAAGTAATGAAAGAAATATAGCAACACAAAACAGATAAAAAACAGACATAAATACAAATTTCCATTACAGTAGTTCTGGATTCATGCAGGTCTATTATGCAGGTGTATTATATAAGATGTGGGCGCCCCCCAGCAAAGTCTAGCAAATAAATAATGGTTATGAGAATAATGGTATAGATATAATGTGACATCTGAAAGGTTTTATTTGATTAACCAGTTAACTGGTTGGCTGCTACTGGTCTATATTAATAGTGATAATCTTATAAATATGACAAAATACAGACTGGAGTTTGTATAAATGAGCTTCAATATGTGGTTTGTGTCCAAGGTTCACTGAACCATTAAACATTTACAGCAAGATTAGTATCAAAATGACTACGGAGCAGCAAAAAGGCTAAAACCAACCAGAAATAATTTTTGCAGCAATTGTAGTGAAAATCCCCCATTTCATTTTCTGACAGTAAGATTAGTGTATTATCCCAGTGTTCCCCCTCTGGAACAAAACCGTTAATCTCTAACTGGCAACGCCAAGAGGTGGATCTTAGAGCTGATCCATATGTCCAAGAAAATGATGCAATGTATATTTAGACAATGAAATTGCTGCATATTTCTCATTTTGTGGCATGCAGCCTTTTCTAAACGAACGGCTTTAGCTGTAACTCCCACCTGGACGCTGGCATCGGACACCTCTGTGTGCAGCTGAGCTGAAGAATGGGCAGCAAATGTAAACACCTCTGCGTTTGAAAACGTTTTGGTAAAATGAGCAGGAGCACCTAAAGGATGAAACAATGAAATCATGATGAGGGTGTAAAGACTTAATATAATATAACAAGAATTACTCGTTATACACAGAACTTTAAGGTTATTCTGAATACTGTTTAATGAATGGATTGCAACGCAGTTTAATGAACAGTATCTCTGTTCATGAAATGATCTAATCCTGTGGAATAGATAGTTATAAAGATTGAGAGCTTTGGCTCTGCTATGCATGTTCAGAAGTCACCATCACCATTTGACCTCAAGAGCTCCACCCACACCATGTTCTTACGTTTCACACTGAGAGTGCAGAAGCTCTCTGATCCTCCACCCACAAATTTGACCTGGGCTCCATCCAGTGTCGTGCTGACCTCCCGGATGACCAGTGTGTGGGTGGTCTTACTGCGAGTGATGAGGTACTCTGCCCCACTCCGGATCAACTGGCCGTTCAGCGTCCAAATGCCAGAGCACATGGCAGACAGCTCTATGGTGAAAGTGGCCTCCTCACCAGAGAGGGCGCTGCAGTTTACCAGGCCGGTCTTCACAGATGCTGTGGGCTCTGAGAACATGGATGACACGTATGCGTTACGGACAACCTCTCATGTTCATGACTGCCTTTACAGTTAAGATTAGAGCCATAAAAACATGTACCGCACAGCCGACTCACCAAGGAAAAATGTTCCAGGAACCTCCAGATAGGCACTTTGACCAAAGTCGTTGACGGCTGAAATGCGGAACTGGTAGCTGCCTTCCTCGGTGATGTTGCTAACGGTGTATTCACTGCTAGACACAATTTCTGTGCCCGTGACTCTAGCCCAGGTCTGAGCGCCCACCTTTCTCCTCTCCACAACGTAGCCGTTGATGGGCACCGGCCTCTCGCTGTCCGGCCGTGACCAGCGCAGGGTGATGGAGGCGTCGGTCTTGTTACATGTTGTTGGGTTCACGGGGGGGTCTGGCGGATGCTTTCTTGGTGCTGAGACGAAGAAAATAAAGACCCAAGTGATGTGGCCAAAGCTATAGAGACGGTACGCAGGGACAAGGGACGCTGCCAAGACCACTGGCCTGCGTTTGCAATGCAAGAATATTAGTTTTCTACATGCACAAATAATAATTGTAGTGATTACAGTTCAATAATCCGCTTTGTTCTTGGTGTGATAATTTTCACAAATGCATACAGGGTGAAAATCCCAATGTTAACAATAATTCTGATATTTAACTAATTTAACTAATATAATATATTATATGTATTCTAATATATAATAATAGAGAATATTACTAACAGTCGCTAATTAATAAAACTAATGCATTCTCGTGTGGCCCAGTGGTCTAAGGAGCTGGATTATGGTCAGTCATGGTCTGGTCGTTAGGGAAATGGTCTTGTGACCGGAGGGTCGTGGGTTCGATTCCCAGGCCTTAGGCCATGACTGAGGTGCCCTTGAGCAAGGCACCTAACCCCAACTGCTCTCTGGGCGCTGGGCTGCCCACCGCTCAGGGCACGTGTGCACCACAGCCCACTAGTGTGTGTGTGTGTGTTCTATCTGCACAGATGGGTAAATGCGGAGGACAAATTTCGATCGGGGTGAAAATCACAATTGACTAATGTATCTATCTTATCTTATGGTTCGGACTGTGAGGATTGGACATGGTGCTCCTGCTATTGTCTCACCAGTGACAGTAAATCGAGTGGACGTCTTGCAGTCTGCGGCAACGAAGGCCACCTCGCCGGAGTCCTCCGCCGTGCAGTCATGGATGGTGAGCGTGTACTGCTTCAGGGTGTGGCCAACGGTGATCCTGGAGTCTGGCTTCAGCTTCTCTCCGTTCCTGGTCCAATAAGCATCGTCCACAGGGCACTCCAGCTCGACACAGAAGATCACGGTATCGCTCACGGGCACAACTGTCCTCCTCGGCAACTTCTTGGTGATGTTGCCTGAAAACGGAGACAAACGCTGTAAAACTAACACTTCGCACCGTAGACCTTTTGCACTGTGAGAGGAGGGGACTATGATGACTTAATGAAGGTGTGGGCTGCAACAGATATTCCGGCGATATTCCACAAGCGCAACAGAACTAGCAATCACTCCGAACTCGCCGCCGGGCAAACGCAACCCAAACAAGGAAAGGTGGCTTCATGAGTGTCATATGGAAGCGAAGCTCCTTCCAGCACTGTACCCAGAACAGTGAGCTCGGCCACGGTGCGGCTGCCCTCCTCCATCTCGCAGATGTAGACGGCGTCGTCGTTGGTGGTGACGTTGTGGATGGTGAGACGCCTCAGCGTCCCCTGCACGTCCATGTGGTACTTGGCGTTCTGCTGCAGGCGCGTCTCCTCCATGAACCAGCTGGTCTGCACGGCCGCAGCAGGTACCTCGCAGTGCAGCATGGCCGAGTCCTTCTCCTTCACCTCCACGTCCTGCAGTTTCCTTTTAAAAGGCACCTTGGGCTCTGGTGCACAAAACACAGCGTAAATATGCTGAAATAGGCCTTGATTCAAACATTACTAAAATACCAATTATATTTAACAGATGTTTTAAAATGTGCTTTTATATATGCGACAACGCCTTCATACAGCATGTTTATATGTAGTTGGTCAAACATATCAATTATGGAAAACATTTTGCATAAGAATATTAAAAATTATGAAATTGCATCTTTTGTCAGCTGATTTCTCATGATTTTAGATGATTTCATCTTTAAACTTAGGTCAGATATGTTCTTTGCTCTAAATCAAGGTTAAATTCCTTCCAGAAGTTTACAGAGCTTTTGAAACGGTGATAGGAGCCATGTGTAGACATCACACACCCTCTGCTGCCATTTGCTTGAGGAGTGAGTTTCTGTGACCTTTACACAACATGCACACTGCATCACAACAGAAGCAGAAGCAACCGTAGCTAACAGGAGGGCTATCGTCAAAAAACAAACACACATTTTGAGGCAAGCCATTTCTGAGGCTTTACGTTGGTCTTCCTGATAGTTCTCAGTGACTGAAACATTAGTGTGATCATGAACACCCAGTTCATTACTGGTTCATGAAGTGTTTACTGGTATAATCACACAAATACCATGGCCTGTCTGGAGCTCGCGAGTACCTGTTCTAAATTACTGAGGTTGACTCAACACATGCAAAAAATAGCTGCAATGTGATTCCCTCCTGAAGAGTGATGCCAGCGTTCGGCCATGTTCGGTCTCTGCTGGGACATGTACTTTAAAGGCTGCTGAAGAGAACTAGCCAAATGTTTAAGGTCCATTTCCTAGTGACACAGCCAATGAGCCCCCAAAACAGACTTGCATTTCCAACAAATAGCCTTTAGGACATATATTTAGGAATAAAAACAGATATATTAGTTTGAGGTAAACAGTAAAATGTTTATGGTAAAAAAAAATGTTTATACATAATGTTTTGAATGCTATTAATGTGAAGAAAACTAAAATAAAAATGGCATGAGTGTCCAAACAGGCTGCAAATATATTAATTTAACCTTTAAACTGTAACCTCTATATGTAAAGTATGTAGTCAGCCTCCATTCCATGGTTCGTGACTGATGTCCTGATTACGTAACGGTATCTTATGTCCTATACTGGCTGTGTTTATGAGGGGAACTGATATAGCCAGACAAATGTCAGTTAAATGTCATTTCAACACTTAACACCCCCACATAACACCTATTATGCAAACAGGTTACTAGTAAGGTTTTTAGTACGCCAATACAAAAAAAATGATCTGTTAGTTGTTCTGTAACATTCTGATTGAGGTTCAAAATGAAACTACTGCTCAAAACTAAAATGTACCTCCACCAATTGTTGTAAATGTCCTTTATAAACAAAATTCTAGAGATGTGTGAATTGGTATCGCCTACTTGACAACCCAGAAGTCCAGTATATGCTTAAGCAACCTGCCAGAATCGTCTGTCATTCATAAAAACATCTACGAGTAAAAAGAGCAACGTTCCTGTTGTCAGAGATCATTAAACCAACACTTACCACTGTGACAACAAATGAAAACGTGTGAACATTCATTCTAAACCAGTCGCAGTACATTTTAGATTTCAATACATTCATGTTTTGTGCCTGTTTATTTTATTACCATTATCGTGCAGTATTGACTAATATATTCTTGCTCGTTCTTGCTTAATCAGATTTTTAAAAACCTGCGCTGCCCTTCCTGTAGTGCTCCACAGGATAATTCTCCTCACTCTGACTTTTCCCCAGAAGATCCTGTGGAAACTAGTCCTTTGGTAACAAGTTTCAAGATTTTCTTTCATAACTCTACGCATCCTACCAAGTTTCCTGAGGTCTTTGGAAACAAAACTAGCCTGCATCACCACACATCTACTGCCACTCTTCAGTGTGAACATCCAGGGACTTTCTGCTTTATTACCCCTTTTCTCACACAAACTCACATTAAGTGATACTCATATTTAACATTAACTTGGTCCAAAAACAAAGTTACAATGATCTTTAGTGAGCTTTTGCGAGTCTCCTTAGTGCCAATACGTCCAGTGGCCTCTCAGTCCACTGCCGTAATAAGCGTTCAGATACAGTGGAACACTGTGGCTTTGTATGGCCAGTGATTGGGTTTGATACTGGCCGCAAGCAGTTTAACGGTTTAAAACAGTTTCAATTTACAAACACCACACTTTTGATACTGGAGTGTTACTGGTGTTAGCCAGATACCCAGACTCTGGACTGACAATAGAATAATTATCTAAAAAGAATAATTATCTACACCGCAAAGTAAATGGCTCACCTTTTACAATCACCAGCACAGCACTGTAGGTTTGTCCGGCCATGTTGGAAGCATTGCAGGTGTACAGGCCGTTGTCACTCTGTTTGCAGTATAGGACTTTGAGAATGAAATTCTCCGCTTGGTCCTCATACGTGACGTGCCTGCGGCCTTCGCCGACGTTGACCCCGTCCTTCCTCCAGATGATCTGGGGTTTGGGGTGGCCGGTCACAAAGCAGCTGAGCTTGGCGTGCTTGCCCTCCGTGACCATGCACGTTCGGGTGAAGACGCCCTTTGGCAGCCTGCCGGTCAAAGCCGACGTTCGAGGCTCCTGACCGGAGACGAGCCCCAAAACTTTGAAGTTGTCCCCGGTCTTGGAGAGGGCTGAGGTGGTTGCGGAGGAGCTCTCCGCCAGGCGGTAGAAGGAGATGTCCTTGCTCATCTCCTCCTTGCGTTTTTGCATATGCGAGAGGAGGGAGGTGCTCTTGTCCATGCTGAGCAGTCGCGCGTCCTGTGCGTCCACCCCCAGAGTGGCCGCGGTCTGGGCGCGGCCGACGGAGTTCTGGACCCGGCAGGTGTAGGTGCCCGCATCCATATTCCTGACGCTCTGAATGCGCAGGGAGCTGGTCTCGCTGGCTGATGTGATCTTGATGCGGTTAGTCTCGCCCAGATATCGCCCGTCCTTCTCCCACTCGAAGTGGGGCTCGGGATGGGCCGCCACGCGGCAAAAGAAGGTCACCTCGCCCCCCAGCGCCACGCGGGTGGAGACGGGCTTTGCCGTGAACACAGGGGCTCGATCCGCCACCTTCGCCGGAAGGCCTACTTTTAGCGTCACTGCGGCGTAAGCCTCCCCGACGTTATTCTTGGCCCGGCACAGATACTGCCCACTGTCCTCTAGCGTCAGATCGTAGATGGTGAGACGATACGCGTCCCCATCCGCCACCGTTTTGAAGCGCCCCCCTGTGGTGATATGGAGCTTCTCTTTCTCCCAGGTGACAGCCGGTACGGGGTTCCCCACGACAGTGCAGCTGAGCGTAGCATCCCGACCCACACTGAGGGAGAAGGCTTTGGGTCGAGTCAGGAACCGGGGGGCCCCGCCGAAAGGATTCTGGTCCATCTCTGGCTCCTGCAGAGACCAAACACATGGCACATTATTTATTAAAAATTATGTACATTTATATTTACAACTATTATAAACAATAGTATTCACAATGTTTGAATGAATCTTCACAATTTGTACCATGGACGAAATTCGGAGCAAACCAATATGACCACAGTGTACCCACGACTGTTACCATCAAGACTCAAGATCAATCTATAAACAGTTACAGATACAGAGAACAGCTAACCAGGCTTGTCATGACAGTGTCTATATATATATATATATATATATATATATATATATATATATATATATATATATATATATCTCGAGCAGTTAGCTTTTTAGCCCATTAACTATATGGGTTCTCTAAGCAATACACTAGCAAGCCTATCAATATACTAGCAATACATATAAACACACACATGCCTAGCTTCAGGAAACCTACAAATCACATGAAAAACATTATCTTACCAATCTTACCGGTCATTTCAGTGTTCTAAACAATAGAGAAGCTAATTATCTACAGATAACGTTGGGTTCATTAGCTACTAATAGCTTGGTTACGTTATACAGGTGTCAGTGTTCAGTAAGTTCATTAAGAGTAACAATTAGTGTGCTACTTATCTACTAACTTTTCAACTGACCTCTTTAATGTCCTACAGTTAGACCCAAAAGGTCTCCTATAGCCTACTGACTGCTGACTGCTCCGACTACAGATTATGAGGGGTTTTAGGAGAGAATATGTAAACTCAATAGTTAATTCTGTTGGCAATGGTGTCCCTCTATTTTGCATGTACACTAACAAATCTGCAAATCTGCACATTCTATTGTAAACTTGTTGAACAGACATATAAAATGAAAATTAATGACTAATACTATTAGACACAACAGGATCCTTTGTTAATGACATTCTCTACTATTAAAACCTGCCCAATACCACAACACTATTTTGTTCTTTTTGCCAATATGTATGTGATTTGGTTAGTTAATGATATTGTGTAATTACGTGCTTGAATGAATACCAACAATGAACAACGCAAGTACAGTTAATTACTGTGACTTACAGTAACACCTATTAATGAATTAATTGCCTGTAAACGAGACTTCTGTTTTAGCCTCGTTACTGCTTATCATTTGTGATACGGTTTTCTGAATTAGTCACTCGTTTCCTAAACGTAAGGAGGATAAACACTGCACTTATATGTCGTTTCAAGTCATTATTCCTCACCTGCTGTTCTCATTAAGCTCCAGAACCAAACCATATATTCTGCCCTTCCCCATATTCTCCCATATTACCAAATGAGACTAACAACTATACAGGCCAATAGCAGTGAATAACAAATTAAAGCATAACTGATGTACTAACAACTGTATATGCAACAAATAAACGCCCCTACAGACTACAATTGACCTTTAGACAAGTATTAACCGAGATACGAGTAAAAATATTATATTATATTTTTTATTTTTTTCAATATGATTGCAGTGACGACAACAACAACAACAGTCTTCGATTTTTGAGTTCGTTTTATATTTGACATTTGACATCTTTAACGCCACACTCCCCAGACCTGCCGGTCTCAAAATAGCCTCAGCTGTCAGGTCTCGTCTCAGTGTATTGCCATTTGTAGAAACGGGCTGGGATCTTCTGGCTGATAGGTCATGTACTGGAACAATGCGCTACTTAAAGTGACTATTTCCAGATTTCATAACACATTTCTAGAATGTGGTTTACCTTTGTCGTCTATTAACATCAGGGAGGTCCACATCCTCTTACTTTAACTGAGTTATTACGTTAATTATCTAATTTATATAAGTAGTTTCTTTTTATATACTATTTAATAACTACGCTCGCACAAATCAATACAAAGTCAGTTTAACAGTCACCTTAAACTTATTCTTTGTCACAGAAATTGTTAAGGGAAACTTTTTTTTTTACCTTTTCCGCAGGTTTATTTCAGTTCATATCATGTAGACTTAAGCAGAAAGCTCTATTAGTTTATGTCGATCCAAAAGAAAAAAGAGATCAAAAATGTTTAAATCCGCTTTTGAATAGAAATCTGGAGATCAGTGTAGGACCAGGTCGTGGAATTCCGTGCCGAATGACGAGGACAGTGTATTCCTTCAGTCTCCCGCGGCTGGAGCCTTACACAATTTTCTTTTTTTTTCCGCGGTCCTTCAGAATGACAAATTGCTGACGTGCCCACGTCGGTCCTGCCTCCTGTCTAAAATAATCCTGTCCCTTCACAGGCCACCAGCTGTTAGTTATAACAGCTACAACATAAAAAGGAAAAGGTGCAAGCAGGATAATATGCGGTAGACTAGAAAGTGGACAAGAGAGATCTCAGTCTCTAACAAATGTTTCATGTTTTAAATGGTAAATCATATGCACCAAACCTGTTATGTCATATAGTTCAGACGTTTATTCAGCATCGAGTGATGAATGCAAAATTGCGCCTCAGATCGTTCCCTTTTACTAATATTAAACATCCTCACGTGTGATGTCTAAGCACTGCTGAAATGACATCAGCTACTAAAAACGGGCCTCATCAGAGGCCTACTGGCCAAACACTGCAGTCTGGAGATGCCATGATGTTGAGGGAATAACCGAATTAAGGACGACTTCCGTCTTTACATCAACTTTACAGAAACATCGAATGTACCTTCTGTAAATAATAAACAAGTCGCTGGTAATGAGATGGCGCGCGGAGCCTGTCGCGTTGTTGGGATGAGGGCTCGAGGGCCTTTCCCAGCCGTCCATTTGATTGACAGCAGCAGGTCGGTTTGGTTCATATTTAAAACCGCGTGAAACTCGAGCGGCGGTACTGCGCTTGCTCGACACCTCTGCTGTTGACAAGGTGACTGAACCGAGTTCAAACGCTGCCCTTATTTGCGACTTCGTTTATTTTTTGAACTACAACTAATGCTGAGCAACTGAGACGTTTCCTACCGCAAGCTGTGTATCTGGATGGTCATAATTATCCCACGAAGCCTTTAAACTTCATTTAAAGATAAATTTTTTCAAGATTTATAAGTTGACAACTCATTTACAAGAGTCATACAACATCCATTCATCCATTTCATCCATTCTATTCTGAATGTGTTTTCTAATATATATGTATTTATTTATTTTGGTATTCATCATAGTTCTAACAGAATATGAGAATATGTACATGTATTCAAAATAAAGCAATACAACAGATAAACAATGAGCAACATAAAATTTGAACTGCTACCTTTCTTATATTTTTTATAGGTTATTTCATCACAGTTTTTTTCTTTTAACCTGCAGTCTTGCACTTTGACATTTGTCCCCAGATGAAAAGTGCAGTATAAATAAAACATATTATTATTATTATTATTACAATTTGGTTTTACTGAAGAAAACAGACTGGAGACAGAACCTTAAACAACTGACTGACACCACTACAGTGCTGAAAATGGCATGTGCTATGGTAAGAATGTAAGTGTTAATAGTGTTATCTTAATCTTAACAGTGTCTCAATATCTTAGACGCTTTAACATCTTTATACAGTTTTCACAATCGTACCATAATAATGTATAAAGAATATCCACTTTAAAAACACCAACACTTTTTTCCCAGTGTCAGAAAACCGTTGTTAAATAACAACACACTGCCTTCCAGAATGATTTGTGTGTATATCATATGTTCTATGGTAATCATTTGCGAGCTTTCCTGACACCCCTCTTCTGTAGTAAACCTGGCCAGTGTACACGGAGTTCATCTGAGGCGTTGAATCAAGAACACAGTTAATCCGTCAGTGCTTTAGAAAGGCCGTTGTAAATCTTTTCAGCATATGCCTGATACATTTTCTTTGCATGTTCCCAAGTATACTGCCCCCATCTGTCCAGTTGAAGAATCAGGGGTGCACACAACATACTCATACTCCATAAAAAATGAGCATGTTTCAATTATGTGTTTATTTTTAGTTTTACATGTTATGAATGGTTTAACCCATGGGTGCATCATCATAAGGATATTGAGCTAGATGCATGGGTTTAACAAATTTAATAAGCAGCTTGTAAGCCAAATTCTATATTTCTATAACTGAGGTTTTGTGCCTGCCTGTGTTTATAGAGTCCATCTGTGCCTCTCAGTCCCTTTGCTCTGGGTACTATAGTTACCTCCTGCATTCTAAAGGTGTGTGCTGACGTGTGTGTGGTTGGTGGTTGTCTCTGAAGTGACTTGGGTGTGTGTGCCCGTGATGGATTAGCACCGTGGGTAGGGTTGGTTTGCCACCTTGCGTCCTGTGCTGCTGGGACAGGCTCTGGGCCCTGACCATGAACAGGATTAAACCGGTTCAGAAGATGAATGCAAATAAGATAATGCAGATAACACCGCCTTTGTTCAACCCTCCTGGGGAGATTTGAAATGTTACAGAAGCAGAATTTACAGTAAATGAACAGAAAATAAGACTGAGCATTAGTACGAAAAGGTGGAAAAGATGCAATATATAAAATGAACTGTGAACAAATAAAATATTACATTATTATATTTAAATTTAAGACCCAATCAGAACACAGCCAGTCCACTTAAGAGTTCAGTTTGCCAGAAATCAACAGAATAACACTTTTTTTACTTAGTTTGCTTAGTGGTCGATGTGCAAAGAAACATGGAAACTTTGAATAAAAAAAAATTTATTCAGTTTCAAATTACAGGTTTTCAAAGACTTGTATTTTTATTTTATTGGTATACATTCTAAAACATATGCATTACATGGGTCTGTGAGTTGGTATGCTCCATGAAATCAGAAGTAAAAATACATTAGTGGATTACATGTCAAAAACATGAGGCTGTACACCAAAGCCTTGCAGCTACAGTGAGGAAATATCCCTAATTTGGGCTGATTCGGGATATTCAGTCCATCTTTAACTTGGTGAGTTCCCACTGACCACCTCCACACAGTCGAAGCATGACATCATGATGCTATAAGAAAAGGTCAATCGTGTAATCAATACTAATTCAAGCACGCTACATGTTATAGCAAAATGTAGTATTTCTTCTTACTTGCCTTAACATACACAACTGAGAAAGAAAACCTTTCGAGAGAGGGGGGAGAGAGGAGAGAGGGCGAGAGAAATAAAGAGAGGGGGAGAGAGGGGGAGGGGAGAGAGGGCGAGAGGGGGCAGGAGAGAGGGGGAGAGAGAGGGGGCAGGAGAGAGGGCGAGAGAGGGCGGGGGGAGGGAGAGGGGGGGAGAGAGGGAGAGAGAGAGAGAGAGGGCGAGAGGGGGGAGAGGGCGAGAGGGGGCAGGAGAGAGGGCGAGAGAGGGCGAGAGGGGGCAGGAGAGAGGGCGAGAGAGGGCGAGAGAGGGCGAGAGGGGGCAGGAGAGAGGGCGAGAGAGGGCGAGAGAGGGCGAGAGGGGGCAGGAGAGAGGGCGAGAGAGGGCAGGAGAGAGGGCGAGAGAGGGCGAGAGGGGCAGGAGAGAGGGGGCGAGAGAGGGCGAGAGAGGGCGAGAGAGGGGCGAGAGGGGGCAGGAGAGAGGGCGAGAGAGGGCGAGAGGGGGCGAGAGGGGGCGAGAGGGGGCGAGAGAGGGCAGGAGAGAGGGCGAGAGAGGGCGAGAGAGGGCGAGAGGGGGCAGGAGAGAGGGCGAGAGAGGGAGAGAGGGGAGAGAGGGGGCAGGAGAGAGGGCGAGAGGGGGCAGGAGAGAGGGCGAGAGAGGGCGAGAGGGGGCAGGAGAGAGGGCGAGTGTGGGCGAGCACGGGCGAGCGCGGGCGAGTGCAGATACCTTGCGCAGTGTGCTGCGATGCCCAAGGCTGATGAGGGTCATGCCCAGCTGCTTACACACCCTGTACAGCTGCTCCTCCACCTCTTCGCCAAGAGCGCTGCTCGCCTCATCCAGCACTGCCTCCAGCGCCATGGAAACCCACAGCAGCCAATGGCATGATGACGTGCAGAAAAGACATGCTTCCGTATTACCGACGGTCACATTGCACCGTTTTTACTCAGTCAGTTTAACATGAGTGTTACTGACCTGCGTATTTTGGCTGTAAATAAAACAATCGGGCAAAGCATAGCCTCTGCATCTCTCCTGGAGATAAGACATCATACCTGTGATAAGAAGATAAACAATCTTTCAAAATTTGTTAGACATTTTCATTAAAACTCTAAATCAGCAGAGAGATCAGTCAGCTGTATCCCACCAGTTCCAGTCCACTTTCTCATCCAGACCTCCAGTTCTCTTTACCAGACTGGACTGAAAAAGAGAAATGCAAACTCATTTGAACAGTTTTATATATCTGCAGAATCAACAAACACTGGAATACAGTATATGTATGTTTTTTATCTTTTTAAATCAAACACAAACTCCAGAAAATCAAGTCCGATGATCTTACCAACCCAGCCAGCTCCAAGTATTGGAGGATTCTCTCATCATCAACAGAGCCTGTGGAACAGACAATTATTAGCCCAAACCCTCCAGGTCAGGTGGTCATGATAAAGAATCTTCCAGTTAAATCCCATCGTACCTGCTGCTGGATATATGTCCTTCAAAGGGTAGATCACCTTTAGACAAATTCAACAAAGTGTGATCAAAAAATCTTAAGGAAAGGTGCACTTATAAGGTCTCCACACATAAATAACCGATTGCCTTTAGAATGATTAATTCTCATAATTCATATGTATTATTTAATATATTTATTTGTATTGTTTGTGGAATTCCTCTTTAGCCTTCCTAAGAGTTAAATGATTATATTGTTGGATACAATAAGCTGGGATCTTCTTAGTGAGTACGAAGGTGCCCCCCACCTGTTCACGGAGGGTACCATCAGTTAGATAGGGCTTCTGGGGCAGGAAGAGGATTCCCCTCGGCCCGAAACATGTGGTCATCTCAAAAGAGCCTGGGGCAATAAGGCAAGAACAACAGATACCAGACCCTTTACCATCGGGTACATTTGGTGAAATGTAGTGCATGATTGTGAGTATAGTGTTTCACACAACATGTTAACGATGCTTGATTCTGTGTGTCCCCCGTGTTGTAAATGAGCAACGTCCCGACATGAAGAGCATGCAGATCAGGACCTCCTGGAATAGCCTCAGCTGGCCCAGGATGAAGAACGTTAAGAGTGTGGAACACTCCAAAGGAGTTCAATCTGCCTCACCTTCTAAAAATACAACTGATCAGATCGATAGTGTTCTCAGCTGTGGCAAAGTGGACAGGCTTACGAATATAGGAAATTAAGGAATATTAATTAAAACTGGCATAAGATAACTGTTTATTAATCTGAACGATATAATCAAATGAGTTTCTAATGCATCACCACGGTGTACTATGTGCTGGTGATGAATTGTAAGAGGTGTCCAAGTGCTCTTCTGGTAATGTTCTTCAGTAATCTTTTAGAATATTTTAGAATACCCCCAATCAGGTATTCACAAACATCTGTTTCACTGTAAAAATGTCTGAAGGGAACGACATCTCACCACTTGAAGGTTCCCACAGGTGGTTGAGGACCCTAAGGAGGGAGGTCTTGCCCGTGCCCGTATTTCCCACCAGGAGCAGGTGGGAACCCTGGCAAACCCTGAGGCTCAGGTCCTTCACCAGCGGCTCCTCCGAGACTGGAGACTTAAAGGAGAGTCGATCCAACACGAAGGCAGTCTCACTGCCACCCGTGTCCCTGAATCCATTACAGAGAAGGTGGGGGGTCTTTATGGGGCAAACAACGCTATGGACTTCGTGCAGGCAGACCCTGGTCTAAACGCACAAACAAACACACTTGATCTGATTGTCATACCTTTTAAAGTCATTAGTCTCCCTCAGCACAGGGTCATAATCATACTGTTGTCTGCCAATATCATTCATCACTTCCCTTAGCTCTCCAATCCTGTGAAAGCAACATAAAAAAAAATCTCACCTGAAATGACTCTGTGGTTAATCATCTCTTTTGCTAAATATAACCAGCAACAAGCCAACAATATGAATCCTTATAGAAATCATATACTGAAATCAGAGCAATATTCAGTTATGAGAGGTGAATGTAACACTTCATCGGTTTATGTCACAGTGACCCATATTACAGGTTAATGCATAACTTAACTACAATTTACAAAACCTTGAACAAATATTTACTTTGTTCTAAACATGGAAATGTGTGTAAGATGTTTGCAAAAGTATATTTTAGGAGAAGGTTTAGGCTATTTGTTTGTTCAGTATTGGAATGTACTGAACGTTTTAAAGCTATTATAATTTTGTGCTCAAACCTCTGAAAAGTTAAACTTTAGACCTTCTACTTCTAATATCAACAAATGCATCAAGTGTTGTTCACTTAAACTATTTTTGTGTACATATGTGAAGAGTTTACATTTGTAAATAAATGAGTTATTTCAGTGCAGCTGAACACACTAGAACTATTAATAGTACAAAATGTTACACTTACACTGTAATGAGGTTACTGTGAAATAAAGCATCACTGCATCACCCTACCTGTGTGTGTATCCTGCATCACCCTACCTGTGTGTGTATCCTGCATCACCCTACCTGTGTGTGTATCCTGCATCACCCTACCTGTGTGTGTATCCTGCATCACCCTACCTATGTGTGTATCCTGCATCACTGCATCAGCCTACCTGTGTGTGTATCCTGCAACATCAGAGATGGTGGTGGAGAGGTCTATCAGCTGGGTGAAACAGTTAATCAGGTATATGCACACAAAGGCATTCTGCAGGGGGAAGAAAACAAGACCATCCATATAAACATTTGAGTAAAAGTACTGAATTAATCAATTTGGAAATTTTGCCAACTACCATCTACTGGCTAGTTTTAGCAAGACCACAGCTGACTGTTCAAGTGCTGGACTTATTCTCAACACAACAGTGACAATGACTGACAAAACATGTTAACCATCCTCCACCAATGAGCAATGCAGTCTTCGTACCAACTTAGTGTTTCTAATCAATCAATAAATAAATACATCATAAATAGTGGGCAGTTTATGGAACTATTCCATAGAAATCACGCAGATCAAAGCCCCTGAATATCGGCCGATCTGAAAGGGTTCTGTCCAGGACTTTGGTGCTTCCGGTGGCATACGGACCTTGCTGACCAGAGCACTGAGCTCACCAGGGCTCATCCCGTCATACACGCCCGCAAAGATGGGAATAGCAATGACCACGTAGCTGAGGATGCTTCCCAGATAGTCGAACATATTCACACCCACTGCAAACCAAAAGAAACATGGTCAAACCAACAATGGTTTAGAAAGAGGCTTTAATGTGAGGTACTTATACCACTGAGGGCAAAGCTATGCGTCCAGAGTGTAAGTGCAGAAGCTATTATATAGTTAATAGCATAATAGCAACATAAGCATAATAGCTAGCGTAGTTAAAAGTGTTCACCTCATCACCTCAGTTACATTTCAGACGGAGATAAAATCACTGGTGTGGGACAGAGAGCTGCAGTACACATAATTCTAAAGGAGTATGGAGGAGATGCCCATGACATCACACAGAATGACTGCACCAACTGACCAAAGTCAAATAGAAAACAATAAAAATTTTTTTAAAAAACTCCCATCACGTGGGCTTTACATACAGAAATCAGAGCACTCCAAATACACAGATGTTACACATACATGTGTTTTCCAAACACACAGGCATTACATTCAGAAAACAAAGATACATAATTTCAATGCTCAAAATTTCAGCGCTAAGGCGTTTAAATTTCTAAATCTTGTGAGGCTTATTTGCTTCCATACAACGCACTCTAAACACATGTAAGGCCTCGACTTACTGTATAGCCAAAGCTCTTTGTTAATCAGTTTCTTCTGAGTATGTAAGAGCTTGTGCAGTCTCCCATCTGTACGCATGTGTTCCACCTTTCCAGCTCTAAACGTCAAAACAAGGTCTCATCCCTAAATGCCATTAACTACTAATACATCTGACTTTAAAAATGAAAAAAAAAAAAAAACGTGTGTAATACGAACAACACACAACATTACTTCCTCTATATGGTTGATTCTGCCTTTTTTATGTGGCAAGCCACAAGTTCAAAAGTCCCAATACTGTGCAATAATAACAACAGAGGGAACTGACAGGTGTGTGGAGCTGGACACACTGACCTGTAGAACGCTGCCGATTCTGCGTTCACGCGAATCTGCATGTGCTTGAACCTAGAGGCGTACAAACCACACAAAGCAGATACAGTAAGACGATGGACCGATTCCACTGCAAGAGAAACACCTGCCGATGCCCGAACACAGATGAAACTGCTTGATAAATCAGATCAACATTAGCTGTAAATTCATAAGCCTGTGCATTTGGTTTCAGACTAAAGAATGTGAGAAATGATTTTCCAGAGTTCAGCCTTTGATGATCTTGCTCTGCAAACTCTCAATATCTAATCCAAACTATCTCTGAGTAAGATAAAAAACCTGTGTTTTCCTTGTAAGATGCTTTCGACACCGGCGGTGACTACCTGAAGTCTCCTTCCAGCTTCTCTTGTTCAATGAGAGCAGACACAATTGGCCCCATCAGGATCTTGTTGACAATGGTGCCTAACACAAAGTACCCGAAGATACTGAGGAGTCCAGTCCAACCCGTGCTGGAGGTCCAGAGAGTGAACAGGACACGCATTACACCCCCGAACTGTTTTCGGCCACTGTCCTAACTACAGACCGATGGGAACCAGAGGTCCCAGTGCTCATACAAAGTGAATATTTGTTTGTAGAGTCAGTGGGAAGAAGAATGGGAATCTGTGTACAGGCATTACGTCTGCGACGCGCGGCGTTGCGGTAGAGGTAGCGTTGTAGCACCTGCTGTAGCACTGATAGGTGTAGTAGGAGACGGTGAAGGGGGATATGACGATCCTACTGGCCATGGTGCTCAACTGCTTACACAGTCTCTCAGCATCCTGGCTGATCCGCTGGTCTCTGTGCAGCAGAAGGGTGTGCGTGCGTGCGTACACACACACACACACACACACACACACACACACACACACACACACAGGAACATGCAGCTGTTTGAATGCAGGTAGACATAGCAGACTGCTAATAGAATTACATGGCGGTGTCAAGGCTACATTACGGATTATCTATGTCCTTGCGGAGCACATTGAGGGTGTAGTAAACCCGGCCCCAGAAGTAGTCTCTGTGAAGGTCCTCCGTCAGAGACATCCTCCAGCTCACATACAGCAGACCGCACACATACTGCTCCACACTTTTCAGCTGAAAAAATACAGAAGTCATTATGTGTGTCTGGTTGTATGTGTATCAGTTAGCTTTGCAAACCATTTTTAAAAATGCAAAAAAGGTAAGAAAGAAAGAATACTTCGGATGTCACATAGTGCTCAAATCAAGTCTGCTTTCCTTATTGATCAATTCAACCTGATCTACCCTGATGTGTGGTATCAAGTTGCCATGGTATCATGAGTTGATATAGCGAAATATAAACAGCAGTGCAAAGGTTAGAAGGTTAGATGGAAAAGGAAAAAATATCTATAGAAATTAAGACAAGTGAGAAAAACACATTTATTTGATGTTCCCACCGAAATGCAATTCAACAAAATGTCACTGGTATTTTTCTATAGATAATGGAAATACAATAATATCTAATCCCATGAATGAGTATTTCAAAAACAGTGAGCCATAAAGACCAACAAGCAGAGGAACTCACGGTGGAGTTGAGCAGAATGAGCAGAACAGCAAACACAACGAGCTCCTGAAACTTGCTGTGGTTCTTCTCAGACAGGACACTATAGAACTGGCTTGGAATAAGCCCCACTTGATAGATCACCATCTGAACTAACGGTTTCAGAGAGGTTCCACAGTGTAAACACAATAATTGTCAGCGTCTGACAACACCACATAACATAAAACAAGGATTTGATACCGGTCTAGTTTAATAGGACTTAAAAGAGAACACTTAGGGTTGCCAAAAAAGGTCACTGTGGATTTTAAAGTGTACGCTGCCTCTCCATAAACTTCAGAATGTAGTCGTAATCGTCAACAAAATCACATCTGGATAACGGAAAAAATATTTTACCTAACAGAGTGACTCCAAGGAGTGTCCCGAACATGAGCGCATTCTGACTGAACCAATTTGGGAAAAGAATTTTCAGAATTTTGCAGAATCTTTGCAGAAACTTCCAGTCCACCTTTGGTCTGAAACTGTATAAAATCAGATTCAAATAAAGAAACCATAGAAAGCCTGTTTATTAATGCTGCGTACACATATATAAGCTGAACGTGAAATAAGTATTTTGAGTATCACATTAAAAAAGAAATGACAACAGTCGGTTTACTCCGGCCCCTTCGTGTGCAGTGTAGTAGATATTCGCAGGCAGAGGATTCGCCTTGATAAAAATCTCACGTTACCTTTTCTGATCGGCATTTTTCAACGTCTGCATTGCACCGACGCGGAAGAAGTATCTAGCTAATTAAATAACTTTTATTGTGAAAGGATGTTGACGCTAGAACTGCCCCAGATCTAGGCGGTCAGGAGCTGTGAACTCGCTCTTAAGCGTCTTAAGAGTCTGAAGTCTGACCCGGCATGTGACAGTGGGCAAATATTTCCTCACTCTCGCTGATAAACGCATGTTCAAACGGCCGAAAAATATGAAGCGACGTGGATATATCAGCCTAGGCCCTCCCAGTGTGTTACAACACCATAAACACGAATTCTAAGAAAAATAAAGATTTTTTTTATATACTAAACAAAACATCCGGCTACGTTTTGCTAAAGTGTAAGCCCATGTTCTTTTACTGTAAAGCGCTGAGAGAAATGGCATCCTAAAACTTTCTACTGCCCCCTGCTGGACTGGATACTAACAATGCGTTTAACTATATAATACATTTTATATTAAAAATAGTTACAGTATATATGACCAAGAAACAGAAATCATGTACAGGAACTTATTCAAGGCATATGAGTTGATCAATCACAAGTTTAAATGGGAGGAGCCACTGAGTGGTGGAGAACACGAAGGCTAAAGTTCCTATTAGACCTCAAGATCCAGACATGTGAGCAGATAGCAGTGAACCAACCAGGCACAGTGATAAGATGGATTGACATCATCAATCTCAGTCCAGAAACTGCAAACTCTCAAGCCTCTGGTAGGAGGCCTGCTGTGTGTGAGGACAAAAACATATGACATTCTGTGCGTGTGTGTGTGTTTGTGTGTATACCTCAGCTTCAGGTTCAAAAGATGGAGCTGGCTATTAAGGAGGCAATAACAATCCAGAGTTTTTATTTTTGTTGTCTAAAATGTAAATAACATAACAGGATTTGATAATAAATCCTATGGGCACAAAAATATTCCACTGAAAGCGATTATTTACAAGAATGACAATTAATATATACCGTATACTTTACCTGATTAGATAATTAGATAACCGGTAACAGTGCTTCATTGGAATCTTATAACAAATTGAAATTTTACATTTCACCAGAAGACCAGATTTAGCAATTTAATTTTTAACTAAGCTAGTAAACAAATTCTTAACCACAATTTTCTTTTTCTGACATATATGAGGAAAAATTAAATTGGTCTTAGAAATAGGCACTGTTAAACATTAACAGGTAATATCAGAAAGAAAGCAAATGTACCCACCATAAAATATAATAACATAAGGGTCGTTGTTCAGGCCATGCATATACATCACATGGCTCAGTAAACAATATTTTGATTGTTCATTCATTTTAGTCCTCATAACTTGTTTGTATGATACTTAGAGGATCTTTATTTTAACTGCATCCCTCGCGTTTGTACAAATGGTGTACCATATACAGTATGGCTACGATATTTAACAAGCAGGAGTGTGGTAAACAGTATTCTATTCTACAGTGTACACAGAGTCATGGTTTTGCTTTGAATTAAACACAATCCATTGTTCTTTCCAGCACATAAACACATTTCGATCAAACGTTGCATCACCTCTGAATAATGTTTTCCACAAAATTACAAATGAGAAAGTACAAATGGGAGCGATATAAGTTCAGTCGAAGAGTATGCGTGCTATATCAAGTTAAGCCAAAAACATTTACAATAAAAAATGACCAAAGTGAACATTTGAATGCCAACACAGATGAGCATCAAATACATAAAATCGAATAGTAGTTCTTTTTAAAACTTTAAAGTATTCAAGAAAGAAAGTGCTCTTGTCAGACCTGTAAAAAAATAATTTGTACACCTCCTATCTGACCAGGGGCATTCCTTAGAGACAGTCTCCTGCACCATTTTGTTTAGCGATGGACTTTTTCATCCATCCTAAGGGCTTTTTTGATCTATGACTCTTCCCCCCGTGTTCTGTCATTTGTTAAATGGCAGGCAGGCGGGCAGAATGACTGTAGCACACGCAGGTCCTGCTAAAGGTTCCGCCACTTCTCCTTCCAGCTCTGTCCACGTTCCCTTCTCTGGGCTGTAGCATATAGTGGATGACTTATACGCTCCCTGCAAAAATAAAAAGGCTTCAGTCAGTCGACCCCGCCGGCTCACGAGACCATTTAAACACATTCTACTAGAACATATGATCCATTGTAGCAATTTACTCATTTTGTAACCTATTCCAGAAAGAACTATGTTACTTAGTGAAGCATTTTTCTGGAAACCTCCGTTTGAAAGAGAAGGGCGGTTCTCTAGGTTCCCTAGGTTCTCTAGGTTCTCTAGGTTCCCTAGGTTTTCTAGGTTCTCTAGGTTCCCTAGGTTCTCTAGGTTCCCTAGGTTCTCTAGGTTCTCTAGGTTCCCTAGGTTCTCACCATGCTCCAACTGTAGCCTCCAACGAGGAAGATGCTGTCATCCAGAACAGCACAGCCGGGTCCACTACGCCCCTCCAAGATGGGGGTCTGGAGAATGTTCCACTGATCTGCTTTAGGGTCATAGCACTCCACCAACATCACATCCAGATGGGAGAATCCTACCCAGAAGACACATGGTCATCAACACTATACATATTGTACTGTATATAGTACATATATGATTAGCGGCTTGGGACATGTTAAAATAAATTATACAGTCAGCACGTCCGACATTGCAATAGGTTATATATTAATAAATATTTTTGGCACAATGTTGCTCATAAATCCATTTGATTTATAGCACAAGATGATTTAGCACAAGATGGAGCTTCAGATTTTATGAAACTCCTACTGAGTCCCAAATAAATATGGTGCGTTTTGTTTTGTTCTTTGCATACGTGAGATCAGGGCAGCCATCCTGTGGTTCTGACAGAACCGACGTTGGTCCTGAGCTGTATGGGCAGATCTGATGAGAAACATTTTCTCTCTCCTGTGACGAGTTTTACCTTTTAGGTGATTTCCTCCGATAGCGTAGAGGCGATCGTTCATGACGGCCAGGGCGTGTATGGCACGTTTAGTGTTCATGTCCTGCTTCCTGGCCCAGACGTCCATCACTGGGTCATAGCAATATAACCAGGACACATACTCCCCGTTGTGGACTCCACCTTTTCCACAACATACACAACATAACGTCAGTAATTCTGCAGTGGACCACGTCGTAAGTGTACTAAAATGTGTCCTAAAACGTAGATGAACCAAAAGTAGCAGCAAACCAGTTAGAAACCCCAAAGTGAACGAAAAACGCTACGAAGAATGCATGACATTACGGAGGACGATCCCACCTGAGATGTAGATTTTTCCGTTATGGACGGCGCCGGCGTGGGCGGCGAGGGGCTGGGGGAGAGACGAGACGTAGTTCCACTCGTTGCTCTCCAGGTTGTAGGCCTCCACGCTGGACAGGTAGCCTGATTCGTTCCTCCCTCCTATTACATACAGGTGTTTGTCCAGGCAGCAGGCAAAAAAGCTCGCCCTCCTGGAGAGAAAACAGGCGGACAGATGTTACGGTTTCAGTTCGGGAGGGAACGTTGGATTCGGGTCGGGTCGTTTGAACTCGGCTTCGTACCTCTCCTGCATTGGAGGCAGCTGTATCCAGCTGTTGAATCTCGGGTCATAGCGACTGACAAAATTAGTGCTGTGTTTACCTGGACAGGACGAACCAGAAGCGTAAGAAATTTGTTCACAAATGAACGTATTGATTAAACTGCATTTGATTGGCCAGTTTGTTTGTTCATCATTTTACCATTTGGATTCCATTGGTCCTCTCCGCCCAGCAGCAGAAGGAAGTTCTCCACCTCTACTACACAGTGATGTGCACTGTTATAAGGCATTACTGTAAAACAAAAACAATATAACCAGTTATTATATTCATTTACACTGTTTACACTTCAAGGCCAGGGCAGGCAAATTATGAACATAGAATATTCTCATTTTAATAGGCTTTATTTATACAGTTTCCACTCTTTCCATGCTGAAGTGCATAGCAGCACTATAAACATCATTACGGTAACAAAAACACACTGTGTTCAGTTGAGCAGAGGAACCGAACAAGGAATGATGGTGTGAGATGCTGGGAGAGCCAATTGCAGCCCATTTTTTGGGTCCATTACACTGAATGACGTGGTCCCCACAAAGGATAACCTGAGGACTCACACACGGTCCAGGACCAGGGAATGTACACGCAGCCGTGATGGGTCTACGAGGTTCAGGCAGGTAAGAAGAGGGTTGAATGCACCATTTGTTGAATGCACTGACAGCTTTGTGTTTAATGTTGGATGAAACAGGCAGTGGGTGTAGCTGATGGAGACGTGCGCTCCGTGGTGGCTGTTAATGGAAAGTGTGTAGGGAAGCGAGTTGCTGTGCTGAAGTTTGCTTCAGGTTAAAAGTTCATCCGTACTTTTCCCTCCCCGAATTAGACACGTGGCGCTAGCGAGGGGCTAACGGCTGTGGTGGATTTGGGACTAGCACGAATCTGGGACGTCGTCGGTTTTTGCCGCGACCCTAAATCCTGAGATCACGGTGTCTAGTCCAATGGTCTGTTTGGAAGAGGAGGAGGTCACAGGTGATCCTGAGTCCTTAGGGAGCGCTTAAGGATTTGTACCAACAGATGGGACAGGGATCTGGCAGGGACTTCGCAGGCAAACCTCGGGAAGCCCACGATACCGTTAGCACACGACTGGCAGTCTCTTGCCATGGAGTAGCAACAAATATTTAAAGCCGAGGCAGTACAAGCCATAAGTGTCAGTTCTGTCTTAAACTTGATTATGAAATATAATGGTGTAGAGTAAGAAAAAGACATAGTGAAGACCGAGGCAGACATGACGGCAAAATACTTAACATGACAATACTCTAATACACTAATAATACTCTAATATACCACTGGTACTGTAGTACAGTGATAATACTGTGAACCGTACTGTATCACCACCATACACTGCACTGCACTAAGTGTAGAATGTGAAGGTCATGAGCTTACAGCCTCCATTAAGGGCAGTGCATCGAAATGCAAATGTTCATGCATAAAGTGAGAGTTGCAAACGCTAATACCAGTAGAGCCAGAAAAACTGTAAATAGACAGACAGATAGACAGACAGACAGATAGACAGACAGACCTCTGATAGATTGTCGACCTCTGACATTTTGTATATTCAAAGTACTGTTCAGCTCTGGGGTTTGCATGCTCTGTCTCCACCTACGTTGACTTTGCCTGTCTACAGCTAAAGTGACCCCCAGTTGGAATAGAGAGAAATGGTCCTGGAATGGCAGCCATAATGAACACGATCATCTTCACTCAATAAATCTCTGGCCCGTGCCTCTGCCGTGTAAATCAGTCGTACGTTAAGAGCCACCTGTCTGTCTCTATCAGTCATTTCCAGTGTCACCCCTCTGCTGCCTGATGGATCGCAGTTGCTGTAAAATTAGACAGCCTTGAATCTCACTCCAATCCCATTGGCCGCTGCCACGGTATTGAACGTGAGTCTGCGACTGATTCGTCAAAGCCCGTCTGCAGAAAGGCTTGGGAGGTCTGCCTGCCTTCAACACGCCAGCCCTGCTTCCCGAGTGACACAGGAAATACGAGCCGGGGGTGAGCCGCACTGAGCGTGCCCGTGAGCGCAGTGCAAGAGCAGGTGAGTCCTGAAGGGCGGGGCCAGTCCTGAAGCCTCCCCGCATCACACCGGGATCCCTGAGCTGTTTGGACAAGTGTAAACGTCCAATCACATTCCAGAAGTACAATGCAGAGTGAAAAGGGCTTTTGGCAAACTGGGATTTTGTAAAAAAATAAATAAATAAATGGTTTGTAACTCCAGGCTTGGTCACATTTCTTACTTATTTTGCACGTTGACAATTCTTACGTCCTTTAACAAAAGACAAAACAAACAAAACCCCAAAACATAAACATGTAAACATGTAAACAAGACAAAACCATTCCAGTCCATAACCATAACTGTGTGTATGGTCAATTCATTTTATATATATTTTACATATATATTTAGTTAAAACTATTCAGTTCCTAATGTAATTAAAGTCTTTAAACACCACTTAAACATTTATCTTTTGGGGTGATTTTTTTTGTTTAACTCACGTATTAGAACATTCATTTTTAATCTCCTCTCTATCTAAAACAGAGAGTATTTCCATTACCACTAACGACACTGCTAATACCCACAATTCAACCCAGTTCCAAACTATGCAGCCTAATAATTTACAGGAGCGGTATGGCTAATTCGCAACAGAAAACCATCAGCCACCATGGCGACGGAGTGCTGAGGTGGGCTCAGATTGGCTGGCAGCAGCCAGCCCAGCCGCCTGTGCACACACTAGATGGCACTCATACCACTACGGAAAAGCAAGGCGGGACCTCGACACGGCTGCGTTTGTCGCAAACGGCGCTGATGGAGATCTTAATCAAACGTGTCCCCCCTTTTGGGTTGTGGCTCATTGAAAAGTTCTGATTGAATGTTAATATCCTGCGCACCCAGAAGACCTCGGTGCGCTGCTGATGTGCTGGGGGATGGGTGGCTCGGTTTGGGCACTCCAATCAACCATGGACCATTTGAGACTCAAAGCTCGCAGATGAAACAAAGGACCCTGTGACCTCCTGAGTCGAACCTATACTGATGCAGCTATAATTCAATAATAAATGTCAGTACATACTAGCAATAACGCAATGCCCCTTTTGGGAATTTTGCCCATGGGTAACACTAATTAGTACTTTTACATATATTTATATAACATCGATGTTACATTAAAACCCAAAAGCCTTTTCCTATTCATTCTGCCTCCAGAAGTGAAGAATACTTTCAAAGAAATAATAACATATCTGCCAAAGAGCAGATAATTAATAGCTAAGAAGCTTGAATAAAAAAAAAACCCTGAGTAATGCATTTACTGAGGTTTTAAGATAGATGCGCAAGAAAATACAAAGAACAGGGTTATTTTTTCGTTATTTTTCGTATTTTCATGGCAGTCAATAAGCAAACTGTATCTAGTGAGTCAACAAGAGATTACTAACAAACCATTAAGGAATTATATAACATAATTATAATAATAATACTTATATAACAACATTTTTTTGCTCACATTGAGTGTGATGCTGTGAAATATGTTTTGAAAGATCCTGCAACAGTATCTAGAAAAAATAACAATTCTGACTAGGTAGCACTGTGGCTGTTGAATGGTGTCTATTGTATCTACTCTATGAATTGTAAATAAAAATTTAAGAATAAGATTATGAAGGTCACTATGTATTCTTTTAAAGTTTAGCATGTTACCTGTTTCTGATACATTCCTTGCTTTCAGTTTTTCACACAGCAAATACATCACAGCTTAATTAAGCACTACAGTAAGAATATGCGATCAGTCTGTGTGTGATCATCTGAGGATAAGATCTGATTGTATCATTAGATTAAAATGAATCCTTGCTAGCAGATCTCTGTAAAAGAAAAAAAATCAAGGGAATCAAGACATCGAGCTCCTCAATGGTGTGAAGACAGTCACGCTCTGATTAAAAAGTTACATTAAAAGTGATAGTGATCCATCATTACCTCAAGCATCTAAGGAGCAAGAATTTCTATTTTACTGCAGAATAAATCTGCAGTAAGACATAAGCGCAAAGTAGCCAGGATCCTTCCGGAAGGAGAACAGCGCTTGCATGTACGGTGGAAGATTAGCGCACTCACGTGTAAGGATCTTCCATGTTTTCTTTTCGTCGTCGTAGTACTGCACTAGATTACTGGGGAGGCGGTCAGGACCCGGGGGAAGGCCTCCAACCAGGAGAAGCATTCTTTTGTTGGAACGAATCCTGGAATATTGGAAGGCAGAAGCAGATGGGAGGGAAAAATTTGTTAAAAGAATTTCCTCTTCCAGTCTTTATCAAACACGAACCTACTCTGCTACGTTTTTCCGGTTAAAATACACCATGAAAGAATGTCAGAGAAAGGCCGAACTTTCCCTCGACTTTAACCGACATCATCTTCCTGGTTCTGATCATAAACCTAATACATTTCATTTTGTCAAATTACTTTCCATTGTAAATACACCTGTTCACCATCTAGCTATGGCCTCTGACATATTCTCGTCACTGTGATAAAACAGCATAAGACAATACGCTGCCATGACTTTACGAAGATCATTTTTAATTGGGGATGAGCACAAACTACATAATGTAGCCAAATAAAGCTTTGCTATAACAATGTAACTATCATAATATTTACAAATCCTATATTGTACACTAATCTTTAACATCAATATTAAATGTGTTTCCTAAGATCACGGTTGGAGTTAAAATAATAAATTATACACACACACCATCGTTCATCGAACAAAACATATATATTAGGTTGGTTGTAAGTACTACACACAGGCCTGGAGCTCTGAGTATTTGCCTGTGCCATCTTGCCTTGAGATACTCTAACTAGACAGTGACATTTTAAAGAAGCACTTAAAACTTGCATGATGTAATTTGCATGTGTAATTGGTAAACACTGGTATTGACATCAGGGTCCAGGTCTAGATGCTATTGATGACTCGTAAGTTACGGTGTCCTGGTGACAGGGGCTAATCAAATGGTGGGATGTACAGTGGTGTGGCGTTATCACAGAAAACAAGATCTGTGGTGGAATTCACAGAGCCAAATAAATGTGGTACGTAATACTTTGTTCAAGAGTGCTTAATAAAAGCAAGATAGTCCAACTAAGACTCATGTAACAGTTTAGAAGTTGAGTGAACTAGAAAAAGCTAGTGTAAACAATGTATGTCTATGTTGCAAAAAAATAAGCATTTTCCATGTATAGAATAAAGTAAGTATAAACCAATGCTGCTGAAGCTGATAAAATGAGGCATATCTTACTACAAAGCCGTTCTTTCATTCTTTGATTTCAACCTTTTAATCTTCCGTAATCCTTTTTCCTTCTCACTATGAAATTCCTTCCAGTTTTCTATGTGCCGTGTGCTGTCTGACATATATCAGTTCATAAACAGTAATATACATGAATAATACTACTACAGATACTCGATAAACATGTATAATATGTATAATACTTATATAGAAGTATAAAGAAGTACAATATACTATATTAAACTGCATGTGATCATTTCCTAACAGTCATTTTCATACGCCACCTCTCTGGCATCAAAATTTAATGACCACACAATCACCTTTTTTCCCAAGTAAAGAAAACTTCAGACAGGGTTTTGAGGCGTAGCATAACAAAGCAGTACAGCTTGTGTTTTTGCATGAAGGTCCAAGCAAAACCTCATCACGTGTCAGAAACAGAGCACAGAATACCGTGTGGCCATTCTCTCTGCCCTCATATATGGTCATCATCAAAATGTACCACAAAATACATTGGTGTATCACAGAGTAACTTCACTAATGTCAGTGAAACTTTTCATAGGTGGATTTAGTCCATCACAGTGTCACTGTCTTTCTTCATGAGTTACAAGTGGCTTTTGCTATAAAGTCAGGGCTACTGGTAAGACAGGGCTACTGAATACCAGAAGTAAGCTTATGACTGCAAAGAACGTCATTCGCACCAAAATCCAACAATAATGAGCAGACCAATAGAATAACAAAATATATTGACATACTGACAAGGGACTCTATTCGTCTTTCATTATTACATGTGAAAGCAGAAAGGTACAGCTGTAGACATGTTGACTTGCTCCTAAAATCTTGCGGGTTAGTACCACGACAGGATTCAGACAACATATTTTCAATGGTGGATCAATACATATTGATTAGTAACGACACGCGTGCTATGACCGTGGGCACGTTCTCACCTGCTGGCCGTGGTCTGTCTGCAGTGCTGTCGAAAGGGCATTAGGTGGTAGTTCATGGCATCCAGTAGGAGCTTCTGGCACACGGGGTCACTCCTCATGAAGTCCACTGACTGCACCCTCTCCACCAGCTCCGGGGCAGGAATGAGGGCAAAACGGAGGCGCTTCATCAGGTCCGGGGCGTAGTGCATGCGAGTCTCCCTGTCGTGCTCCAGCCACAACACGGACATCTGGAAGAGCGCCAGCTCGGACTCTACGGGGGGCGGAAGGGCGTCCAGCATGGCGCACATCTCCTCGAAGTTCAGCAGAAGAACGTCCTCCACTAGGTACTTGTTCGCGAGCTTCTTGGTCTCGTCCAGCCCGTGCAGGGCGGCGATCTTGCAGATCTGCTTGTAGTTCTGCACGGAGATCTGGTCGTTGAGGAACTGCACGCTGAGCTTGGTGATCTGGGGGATGTTGAGGATCTTGCTGACGGAGAGCACCTCCTCCACCGTATCCAGCGAGAGGGTCACGTTGGCAGTGTACAGATACTCCAACACCAGCCGCAGCCCGATGGAGGAGCAGCCCTGCAGTACCAGGTTGTTGATGGAGCGCGGGCTAGGCAGGAGCTTGTCATCCGGGGAGGAGGAGGGGGTTCCGCTGCTGCCCTGGTCCTTCCCAACAAGCCCCTCGTTGTTCAGCATGTGCGTGGAGAACAGAGACCTGAAATACTGCGAGCAGGACGCCAGTACTGCTTTGTGGCAGTGGAACTGCTGTCCCTGAGCTGTGAGCGTCACATCACAGAACAGCTGCTTCCTCCACAGCAGGTTCAACCCATGCAGCAGAGTGTCGCTGTGAGTCGGGTCAAACGTGGAGGTTCGGTCACCCGATCTGGACATCACTCTGAAGCTGCTTACACCTCCTACAAGTAAACAATGCCGGAGCCATTGATCCTCTGTAATCTGCAAGTCTCAGTTTCTGAATAAAGACAACAGTGTTGCTTCTCGTTTGTAAAGATGTTGCTTTACTTTAGTTTTAATGACTGCAATGCTTAACAGCGTTATGATCCATTACAATGAGACTGGGGTTTTGTAAATAGCGCATTAGCTGGCTGGGCTAACGTGCACTTGATGGATAGAAAAAAACCAGCATTAAAGTCCAGTTACGTGCTACCCTCTTTGTTCTTTTATTCAGTCATTCGTGACTAGATCATCTCAAACGGATGCTGCGGACTGTAGCGCATTTTCAAAACAAACTAACGATATAACCTACTGCAGCGGTTCGACAACGCAACTTAAGTTGGCACTAAGGGAAGCGAGCTGACGATATCGTCTAGTAATAACATTCAGGTAGCTATCCGAACACGCCGTGCTCCTTATCTTGACACACATCCCACAACGGAGGCATTTAGACATTCACGATATGTACGCAGACCGATACAAAAGCAATTAGTTTGTCTCCGGCAACCACCATAAATGCGCGGCGGCTGCGCCTCTCCGTCGGCAACACGAGTTTCAGGAAAACACAATAATGTAAATCCCGCTATTCAACACACACCGGAACGCTGTCATGTCGATATGTTTGTGCGAGGACAAATATATCACACAATCGACGTTCCCTTGGTAAACTTGACAGGAGCTTGGTATATAGCCTACCTTCTACCACTTTCGCTGTAGCCACATTCTCACAAGCGCCTGTCAGAGCTAAATGATGTAAGTAGCAGCTTCAGAACACAAGCCAAACTTACCTGACTTAAGAGAAAAGAAAGTAGCTTCGGGTCCTTAATATTCTCACCGGACTTTCCTTTGTCCCCCTTTAAATAACCCCTTCCTCTTTTTAAAGTCTATAGTCGATGCCCCAGAATAATCATTGATTCCAACTCATATAGTCTATTTCACGTTATTTGTTGTCGCTGATCATTTGTTCTTCTGAATTAACAAGAAGTGTGTGAGTCTGAGAGGGAGCTGTGCTTTCTGCAAGAGAAGAAGAAGAAGAAATATACGTGTGACAAATTATGCTACCAAGAAACAACACATCATTATCCTTGGGCCTGGGGCTCAGTGAGTCGTAACGAGAGTAATAGGAAATCCACGGTTGGGGAGAGAAACGGTCGTGCATGGCCGGTGAAGAGAGACCATGCAGGGGTATAGATGCTGGAGAGACTGGCAAAATTATGGCTCAAGGCTATTGTAAAAACTGTCGAGCGTAAATGACTGCGATTTCAAACATCTATGGAAAAAAGAAAAGAGAAAAAGGGAGAGAAAAGCGAATCTTTCCCTCGCTGTTATAGAGAGAACCGTCAAGTTTTAGTGCGCATTGCTAATTAGTCAATTTCTCTGTGCCTTCACAGCCCGACGACTTCGCTGCTGAGCTGAAACTGCTAATTTCTGGGACCAGCCTTTTTTTGGCTGAGAACGGGATGGATGAATGGCTTGTCTCGCACAAATGACAAAAAGCCCCTGCCTTAATCTCCATCGCCAAAATAACCCCCATCTTATTCTCTTTTTGCTAGTCCTTCAAAGAAGACACTTTAAGCAAACTTTAGTCCTACATCAACATCAAACAAAAATAAAATACAAAAAAAAACAAACAAACAAAAAAAAACAAAGAAATGTATATTGAAATAATCAAATGATTACAATGTATATCTTTGTCTTTTCTTTTTTTGCATAGCTGGAAATAGTCATCTTGCAACATTATTTATTTCAAATCTACCTAGAACACATGAGCACTGATCAACGTTTTTAAAAATGTTTGTTTCCCCCCAAATTACTATAAATTACATATAAACTGACTATTGTTGCTATGCATCTTACATATTAATATGCATACAGAAGTGTATTCTGTAAACAAAACTTGTTAATAGATCCATAGGAGCAAAGTACTTCCACTCTGGCTGAAATGAATGTGTCATACTCCGCAGAAGCCTAATAGATACTTATAGCCATATAGTCACCACAAGGCAATAAATATTAGCCAAATGAATATGAAGATGGCAGGTGCAACTTTCCATATGTCTCAAAGGACCCGTAGAAAGGCAATAAACAAAGAAACAAACAAATAAAATAAATAAATCCTAGGTAAAGCATCCATTTCCTTATTCCAAGTCACATGACCCTTGAACAGAGATGCTAGTTCAGATAGGCTATGTCTGGAGCATAGTCTAAACGTCTGTAGAATCACTCACATTACAGGTTCCATCTGAATAGTATCCAAAACATACAAGTAGTTTATATGGGATGCATGTATTTACATATGTAGGTACACATTGTACACATGGTTTAAAAATAATCAGTATAAGACACAGCTGTAATGACAAAAGCCTCAGCAGATAATCAGTTTAGAAATATTATTAGACAAATTTGAACACCAATTGTCAAGTTTGAATGACCATTTGGCTATATGTTAATCGCAATTCCCATATAAGCATCCAATATGTTTACATTGTACTGTGATTGCACATGGCTCTATGACCTAGGGCAAGAACATTAAACACAAGTGTCAGATAATAACAACAACAACAACAAAATATATTATTGTTATCATATCCAATAAATAAATAAACATTTCTTGGATTTTTACAGGGCATGTAGTTATAGTTAGCAATGTTAAAGAGTAGCTTTTGTAGCACCAACATTTTAAATCTCGACTATAAGAGAAATGTCCAAATAATTAGGAAGATAAGAATTAGTTTAACATAGGAATATATAAATAAAAAACATTTTAAAACTTTCCTTAACCTATATGGAGGACCTGGGAAAGTATTAAATACCAGTTTCCTCCCGCCCTCAGTGTAAGATCTGAAGTCTTTACAAGACGAAACCGGCAGTCTAAACTGATATCGTATCAGCCAAGTCTCCGCTGGCTTGTTATAACGCGCGAGACGGTCATCTCCGAGTCTTTAAGCCTCCGTGTGTGTCTGTGTTCTCCCGAGGCCTGTGGCGTGAGAGGAGAACGCTGCTGTGCCATGTTACGGGGGGCGTACAGGGAGCCTCGGCATGGTAAAGCCAAGACTGTGGACTTAATTAGACCCTCAGAGACCGCGAATCACGGACAGCATTTACAACTCTCTCTGCCCAACTGTTAAACCACCTCCTATTTATCGCTCACATTAAATATGTGGCGTTCATGAGTAGAGTGCTGGCCACACGTCAGCGAATTACACCTGTGGTTCTTGCCTCAGACAGTGGTGTGTGTGGGTGTGTGTGTAGGTGTGAATTTCAGATAATCAGACAAACATGTTCAGCCAGATAGACGTCTGACCTTTAACCAAAAAGGAAATTGACCAATCAAGACAAGACGTGAAAGCATGAACACTTTTTACATTAACACTTGAACCATAAATAATTTTTTTCTTTCCTTATGGCAGAAGATAAGAGACCTTAAATCAAACATCCCGTTTACCGTTAGCTTTTCATAGAAGTCCAATTCCGTAGCATCACAGAGGTAATAAGCATTAACTTAAGAATGAACTTTATTATTTTTTATACACTAATGCATACTTATGTACTATCTGACTTCTTTATGTTGCCACATATGGGACAGTATTTCTTCCACACATTTGAGTATATTTCTTCTGCATTTAGATTTGTACTGTAATTTGCCCCGAAATTCAAGAAACAGTAGATGCATAAAACATAAGAAATAAAACAACCAGTCATTGAAGGGCATAGAGAGAGAGAGACTGAGAGGGAGAAAGAGAGGGAAACAGGGAGAGGGAGAAAGAGAGACAGAGAGAGAGAGAGAAAGAGAGGGAAACAGGGAGAGGAAGAAAGAGAGAGACAGAGAGAGAGGGAAAAAGAGAGGGAGAGAGGGAGAGAGAGGGTGTACAAGGAGTGAAAGTTACTAGCAGCAACTCCTCCAGGTACATTTCTTTTGGCTGGCTGCAGAGGGGAGAGTATGCTAAGATAGAAAGTATTATTTTCCTAAATGGAAGGTGTCAGATGGTCACGCTGGGGTGATCGGCTGTTCAAGATCACCGCTTCCCATCTGCAATTTGTGACGTGTGAAAGATTCAGCCCAAATGTGCTCACAAACTGGAAATCCACAGCACTTTTTCTTATCGCCGCCAAGCAAGATAACCAGCTGCTTTACAGATCAGGGGACATATCATATTAATATCATGGAGTGGTGTGATATCATCTTGTTTGTAAAAATATTTTTGTTAACTAAGGGTGGTGGGATGGCAACCTTCAGAAAGTAGGAATTTGAGGGTTGATATCAGCACACAGCAAGTCAGATTTTTACTCCCTTAAAACCAAAGTTAACCTATCGCCTGTTAGCTATGTTAGCATTTGGGTTATGTGTAGCTGGATCTAACACGATCCGAGTGTAGTGACAATCACACTGCATTATGGCTCTACATCCCTTGTTATTACTGCAGAACTCCAGTCATAGCTAAAGGGTGATCACTGCTCTTTGTACAGTAAAATTCCTCTTTTACGACACAAGCAATGCCTACTTGTTGAAGGTGGTCTAAGTGTTTAACACTATATTTGAAATCTAATAGACCACTCAGTTCTTTGTGCACGGCAACATGCGGGACTGTATGGAGGAATTACAGTTTACATACAAAACAGCCCATTATCCACTGGGTCTTAACCAGTGCAACACGTGAACCATGCCTGTTACTAGGGCTACACTTATCCTTTTATCTAAGGTTCCCTTACATTTCTCTAGACAAGCACCTGCAGTAGACAGTCGGTGCTTGGTAACCATTGCTTTTGTGTTATTTTTCCACATGATTTTGCTTGCGGCACGGCGACCGTCCTACATAAGCTCTCGTACCGGGAGTAGCTCGGTACGCCTGTGCGCGTAAGTGGCATCAGACGCCTTGAGAATGCGCCGGCCACATGGGTGTTGATTTGGTGTAGAAACCTGGAAGTGCTGCTTTCCTCCACATATGGGGTTCTGATGGGCGAGTTCTCGACCAGGTGGACCCAGGCGCTTGGAGACCGGCAGATGATCACTCATGACAAAGGAAAGGCAGCAGAGAGAGGGAGAGAAAAGAGAGAGAAGGAGGGAGAGAGAGAGGGAGAGGAGGGTCGAGGTGTACCTGCAAGGGCAGGTGAGGTGGCGGGGCAGAGACATGACGGGCATCGGAGGCACGGTGGCACGTCCGCGAACGTAGCCGAGAGTGCGCGCGAGCATGCGTGGGGAGTGTGTGTGTGCGCTGCTAGCGGGTAGCCGCCCTCAGGGCTGGCAGCGTCGGCGGAGCCGTGTGCGACGGAGCGGCCGCGAGCTCAGTGGCGCGATCACCTGGGGAAGGTAAAGGCAGCAGAGCAGAGCTGATGCGTATTTCTGGGGAGAACTGGGAGATTTTATTAGTCAAACCGGCACCCAGACGCTGCTCACAGGGACACGCCGTAGAAACAAAACCAGCCATGTGGGTTTCCAAAGTATGACATTCCAAAAAATGTTCCTTAAATGAGCAAGTACCCAACGGTTCTAGGATATGATTAGGTAATCATTTCAGATTTAGGTAACATACTTCATATTTCTTTGTTGACATATGAAATTTTGCTTTAGATGAGATTCCTTAGTTATGCATAAACACATAGGCGCGCGCGCACACACACACAGCAGTAGTGACTACACTGCTTCGTTTGACTCAGCCCCTCTGTTTTGGGACTGATTTACAGCGTTCATTTCGCACAAAAAGCTAACGTTCACAGACATTAAGCCTTTAATTTCACTTCCCTTCTTTTGTGTGACATCGGCTTTACCCATTTTAAAATGTTCTCTGTGTCTAATATGGTCAGCACCACCCAATTACTCCCTCCACTCAGCAGTGAAACAAACAGGCAGAGTAGAGCATTCTGCATTATCCGTGGATAGTCTGACAATAATAACTGTAACACAACGTCAGGCTGCCAAACTCGGCTCGTGCGCTTTTACTTTGGAAATGAACTTTTACTTAGAAGGGAAATGCTGCTCTACCTAACGCACTGTGGGATAGCAGTAGGCCAGGGTGCCGAGCTCGGTCTACAGCAGCAGATCGCTGGCTCACGGGCAAACTCACGGGACCTGGGCTTATTATCGTGCTAATATTTCCAAACATTTAGCGCGCAAAACCGTATTAGATTTAGCGAGGAGAAACGCTACAACTACAGACCAACAGCTCATTGCGCAGCCCGACATAATATGCTATTCTGAAATGGTAACGACGTGGTTAAGTGGCCTAAATTGAAAGTCTTTGTTTTCTTCTAGCCCTCAAGCCCGCAGTGCTTTAAGAATCTCTCTTCTCCTCTCTGTCCTCCCTCTCTCTCTCTCTCTCTCTCTCTCTCTCTCCATTTCCCTCCTTCTCCTTGTGCTACAGTAGCCGGTGATTTGGCACCAAACCCTTCAAGATGTCCCCAGCAGGCTCGTGCTTCGCTGGCCACGTAGTAGAGTGTGTGGTTTCCTTTAAACAGCTGTAATTTGTATTTCCAATCACCGTGCTGATTTCTGCTCATTATATCGCTGTTTCACACCGGTAAGTGAGCAAAAGTTTGGATTGATTGACTCTAATTAAGTAAAAAACGTTCCGAGCCACGGGTTTATTACCATGCTAGCTAGCCACAAATGTCAGAGACTTTCACAAATTATTATTCTGTTAAGATGAATGTGTGGAAGAGCAGGCGAGTGTGGAGACAAAAGGAACATACATTATTTTCCTGATGAATTTGTTTGCCAGTTCCCTCTCTTTTTGTCATTTTTTCCAGATATTTTTCCCTTAAATGAGCACCCAATCTCATCAGCATCCTTCACACAACTCAAGCCGTTGTCACCGGAACATACTGTAACAAACACATATGGGTAAACACAAGCAATAAAACACAAAGGTGTCCTCTAAATAGTATATAGTTTCAAATTTGAGTTGCCTTAAACAACTACCACATCTCACTGGATTTTTTCCAGTGAGAATAGTGTCATCCTCATTGGCCGGGCTAACCCCATCAGAGAAAAAACCCATACACTTTCCCATCACAAATAGGTGATTGTTTCATGAGCGTTTAAGTTATGAAATTTAGATTGAAAATTAGACTTTGATTTTACAGGTTGATTGTGTTTTTCTTCTTCTCAACCATTTGAAAAAAAAAAGCTAATATCCCAATAAGTGGCATCCACAATTGAGCATATGACCACTGAAATGCTATTGACCTAAATGTACTGCAGTCCATCCATACCCAGACAATCTTGACTATATACCTCTTAAATGATTATATTTGTTTATTTCAGAAAGGGTGCATGCGTGTGCATAAATGTGTCTGTGAACATCACAGGCGTCTGAGCACTGCCTCACAGCGACGTTTTGATGCATGCTTCTGGTGAAATTAATGACAGGAGGGTTACAGGTTTGGTGTCATTTATTTCACAGGATTGATTGGAAGACGAGGGGGACCAGATAAATGTGTTTGGGAAGTCTACTAATTTAAAATATGGCTTCCCAAACTGGAGCACATAGCAGAAAGACATTTCATCCTTCAAAACATGCCCATGGAATCTGCCGCATTGAGGAACAGCAGCTTGTATTGCACTAAGGGACGCGTTTACATTAAGGGACACTCACAGGGGCTGGACAAGAAAAATAGCAATTATTGTCCAGCTTAAACCAGAATTTAAATGAGCAATTCTGTATGTTATATACATGGAGCCCCTGTCTTCGTATGACAGCATATTCTGAGCATACTGAAACACATGGTCAGATACCTGAGACGTGATTTGTCTGCAGAGGTTCGGGATTTCTCAGCAATGCAGTGTGCTTGCATGAGGTGACTAGGGTAGTTAGGGCCTGTTCCATTAACAACTCTCTGGAGTGAGATTTCAGAGTGGATACTGCCTGCCATTAGACAGAAGCAGAGTCTGGCTGAGGGGCTGTACCCACTCTGACAGCCTGCGAGGCAACGGAGCATCACACACACAAACTTCCATACAGCCCTCTAGTAAGTCTGTCAGGAACTCGGCTCAGCCCTGCTCACGCGGCAAGTCAATTACGCTATTACAGCAGCGCTTACGCGTCTGCTTCCATATCATATATGTAAAATGAGACACGCGATACGTATCTGCAACAGCGCCGACGCGTCTGACACGCCCAACGCGTAAAAGAAGAAGAAGACGGTCGTGCAGTTCCTCTGGCTCTTACAATAAAGGCACGATTCGTGTATCAGAACCCTGCAGAACTCGGCCAGATCCAAATTTCTCAGCACCAAATTGGGAAGAAAAAAACAGTTCAAAACAGGAAAAGAGCACAAATAAAATTGAACTTTACACAGCTACTTTATTTTGGCGATGAATCAGTGCGTCTAAAAGGATTTGAACGAACAGTGAGTGGAACAAAACGTAAACATGCTAACTATATGTCCTTTTTTTAAAAAAAAATCCACTACTCTTTTGAAAATACCCTGCACGCCCGGGGAAAGGAGACCTACTTTAACACCTACACGTTAGCTGCGTTTCTTTATACGTCGCCATTCTTATGGGCATGTGAACATGGCTTTCAAAAACGAGGTAAACAAAATGAAAAACTCATTGGGAAATGACTCCTTGTCACCACCGTGCATCAGTCATGTGATGAGAGAAGGCAGCAGGGTGAGTGCTTGCTGGGGGTTCTGAGGAATGATAGTGGGTAGTGCTCAAACTACACCCTTCCATGAATACAGGGTCTAGTATTTACTCCTGGACTGCTTGAGGCTAATGTCTCTATAATTTTCCCTCCTTTTTTTTTTTGCAGGTCCTTCCTACAAAGGACTTGACTAATGATCCATGGACAAAATGAAGCATTTAAATTTATTCATTAATCATTCATCTCCAGCTCATTGAAAATGCTAAACTTCCACAAAATTAAGATTGAATATTGAAAAGTGATTGAGAGAGACAGCTCTCTGAGAAGACAGGAGAAACAGGGAATAAACAAAAAAAAGACAATAAAATCACAGATGGAGGCTGAGGGGAAGGGTGGAGCATTGCCCCAGCGTAGGTGCGGCCGCACAGGTATACTAACCACACGATAAGGTCAGGAGGGGTTTAGTAGGTGTAATTAGATCATGGAATCTGGAGAAGCGTAGAATTTCTGTCAACACGGCCCTGTAATTATTCTCTTTTCCAATTAATGGTGACATAGATTAATTATCTGATGAGGCAAAGCCAATTGCAATCATTCACCCAGCTAAAATTAGATCATTCATGACAGCAGCATGAAAGTCACCTGTTTCATTGTTATGGATTGGGCTGTAAGGAGCATAGAGGGTGGAGAGACTGAAGCATGCTGGGAGGGGGGGGGGGTATAAGTGAGTTGTCTGGTACACAGGTGAGTGTCCAATTACTCTGCTATCTGAACTGTACGCATCGCCCCGTTCAATCCATCGCCGTCCAGGCACCTCTGTGTGTCCGTCAACGCGGCGTCGGCGTCGTGGCTGGCGGACGCGCTGTGTATCGGGCTCAGGAAAGCAGAGATGCGGCCGGTGGCCCTGGACAACTCCTCCTGCAGACAAACGAACGGGATCAATAAGAGCTGATAAAAACGGAAGAGAAAATGAGAGAACAAGACGGTGAAACAGAGGCTGAAGGCAGCCAGGAACTGCAGGAGAACCAGCCCTGGACCCCCCCAGCCACGTCCTGGACCCCCCAGCCACGTCCTGGACCCTCCAGCCACGTCCTGCTGCCCGGCCAAGCGAGAGAGCAGCCCCGGGCTCCATTTCTTTGGGAAAAGCAAAGGGAAGGAGGAAAGAAGACAGGAAAAGAAAGTAGGAAAGAAGGAGAAGGAGATAGCAGGCAGTGGTCCTGGTGAACTGTGCATGTGGGTTCAGTGCACAACTGTTTTAAAAAACCTCAGCGACCAGTTTTTCTATTAAACTGCCTTGCACTGTCAACCAGCTTGGGAATCTGAGCTGGCCTAGCCATGCAGAAATTCTCTGACTAACAATTATATCAGAAACAAGATCTTGGATTATGGTCTCCAGGGAGAAGCACAGTGGGCATCTGCTCCAATTATTACCGGCCATTCAAAACTCTCCACCCTGCTCTCTGTTGTTAGCAATTGTCAGTTATGCCATCCCTGGTGTAAACTTGCATAACCCGGAACTGAGTGCCCGATTTTGCAATAGCGTTACGAGATGACAGGCTCTTGCTCTCTCTCTCTCTCTCTCTCTCCTGGTCTCTGCATCCCTCCACTCTGGTGGAGCTATGAGCAGCCGTTGCTTTCTGCTTCAGGAAGACGCAGCGACAAAACCAGAGACGCTGGCGTTGCGATGGCCGTTCGTGTCCGGGCCACGTGTGGACACCTTCGGAAATAAGAGTGGTGGTGACAGAAGCGTTGTAAACTGCTATACGCCATCTTGCTTGAGGAGTTTCTTAAACTCCACCTTATTACAGGAACTCCACCTCATTACCAAGCCATCTGTCATTTGGCGATGTCAGTGTGGAGTTCCAAAGGCAGATGCAGAGAAATTCTCAAACGCGGAAACTAATTTAAGGTCATACAAACAGTCTACGCCCCAATCGCCCCTCTCCAAGTACAACTGGTCTCCTAATCACCAAGAAATTAGCTGAACAACAACAGAAGCAGAATATTAGAAGTTAGCGTAAACAAAACATTGTTTAACAAGAAAAAGGCCTACACTTTTTAATAGTTTCTCCTCATTAATGAAATATTCAAAGACTGCACTAATGATAGTGTGCAAAATGTGGTACAGCTTGTAGAACTTGTTAATGTAAAGCACTGTACTATGACAGCTGGCCTGTATAATGGCTTACTGTGAGGACTACTGTACGAAGCCTCACTCGGGTTTGGTGTCTGGGTTGCTCTACACTAACCAATAGCACTATGCTAAGCTGTTGTCATCGAGTCATTTTACTGGATTCTATTCCTTGGAATTTATTCTCTAGGTTCTCTGTCTTGGTGGGACTTTTAATAAGAAAAAAGAAGGGATGGATTCTAGCTAAATTTGAAATTAAACAGCACGCTTAACCCATGTTTCTTTCTCCTGGAATCGGTTTATTGTATCTCTCAGAAACAGAAACAAGCGTTCCTTTGTCGGTCTAGTGATTCACGGCTCAAGGCAGACGCAGCAATCCGAGCTGACAGTCATATCATTGCCCTGTGTTCAGGCACGTGGAACACCAGGCTCAGATATCTGGTCGCTTCAAATTACAATACTGGCACCGAGCTCTGATGCCAGGATGGTGGCATCCATTGCTTTACTTTATATGCTGTGAACCAGTGGGCACTGAAATGAATACGGCGGGACGGAGGCTGAAGTCAGAAACGCTGCCGTTATCGTCGACGCCGAGTAAACATTTAAAGCCCAGATCGTTTAAATCATTGCAAACTCGCCACGTGTTAGACCTGATCTGTGTCTCGTAAGCTGCTGGAGGCATTCGTCTTTTTCTCAGCAGTGATCACGTTGAACCTCAGTGATGTAGATGTAATTTTGCTGTATTACCTAAAATACATTTTTTTTAGACCAGACAGAATTGGCTTATTGAACACACCATGGCTTAAATGCCTGAAGTGGCACTGATTCTTACACCTTTAAGGTTTAGATCTCATTACTCGTCAGCATCTGTCCCCCCACCCCCAAAAAAAACTATCATTCATTTTTTATCTTTAACATGTTATCTCTTTGGAGTTTGATCGCTCACCATGTCCTGTTTATTCTGTATTTGTACAAAACTGTCACTTGGATGCTATTTGGGGCTCCACAATACATCATTTTAACTGTTATTGCAATACTGACCTTAGTCAGTAGTAGTGATATCAGAGAAGATGTTGAGTTTGGATGCTGTGAATGCAAATAAGTCCTTTTAACAAGTCCCATTGATTTACTGTGCCCGTAACATGCTGACCAATCGCATGATCCAGATGAGTGTTTAATCACATCAGGTGAGTGTTTAATCTCATCAGGTCAGTGTCTGGTCTCATCAGGTGAGAGTCTTTGATGAATTTTGTCTTTCACATAATCAAATGTAAATAACTTGGATCAAAATAACTTTGAATGGTTTTACCAGCCTATACTGCACGGCCATTTGCAATCCCAATACGTGGGGACAGGATGGCAAAACAGAACTTGTCCAGACTTGTCTTTGCTAAGGTCCAATTCTACACTCTTCTACTCTATATGAAGAGAATACTTGTGAAGTCTTTGAGCCGAGTCAAGCAACTGAGCAATACTGTACAACCTTATGCTAGGTGGTTGATACAGCAGCGTAGCCTTAACTGCTTTAAACCCCTTGAGGTTGGCAAACTCACAGCCCTGAAGAGACCCCCTGCCTGCTGCAGTAATAGCGTACCTGAATCATCGCTACGTTTGATCGGCCAAGTAATGCAATATAAAACTGCGCTGTTTAACAGTTGCTTGTGGGGCTCTGCATGTGCACGAAACTGCATGGGGTGTGTCGGGTGCGTGGAGCGTCGTGGCCTACACCATACTACCCCTGCACCACCCAACCTGGGGCTACTCTGTGGCATGTTTGTGCATGTGGAGGAGGCCAGGCCTTGTGCTGCGTTGGACCTACTTTATCCGTGCCAGGTGGTAATTGAAGGCAGCATGATGCTTATCGATCGCGGTACTAAACAGATCACTTCTGAATGTCGAGCGCGTGAGCTCACCGCGCCTTTCCCCACGACCGGGTCCTTGGGCACCTGCGTGTAGGTACTGCGGCATTAAATGTGCGAGCTGTGTGTGCGCGAGAGCAAGGCTGGGGGAGGAGATCTATGCTAAGCTCTGACACCGTTGAGTACGGCTGCCCCTTTGTCCTTCACACTTGGAGGACTCCTAAGAACTCCTCGCCTTCATGCTCCAGTCCCCAGGCCCACTTCCTGAGCTCGTTTCCCCTGACTGGGCCGCAAACACACCAGGGCTCAGCTCATTACAGCCCCCACACCAGTCAGACCCCGCATTACAGCCCCCACACCTGCATTACAGCCCCCACACCCGCCGCCCAGACCCCGCATTACGGTCCCCACACCCGCTGCCCAGACCCCGCATTACGGTCCCAACACCCGCTGCCCAGACCCCGCATTACGGTCCCCACACCCGCCGCCCACATTACGGTCCCCACACCCGCCGCCCAGACCCCGCATTACGGTCCCCACACCCGCCGCCCAGACCCCGCATTACAGTCCCCACACCCGCTGCCCAGACCCCGCATTACGGTCCCCACACCCGCCACCCAGTGCCTTACGGTACAAAGGCAGAGCCTACAACAACCAGCCTACGGCAACACATGTGCTAAGTCTGCAATGCCACTCCGGCCTTCCCAACACAGAGCGAGTGAGTCCGGTCAGCTTCAGGTGCCGCCACGTACAATTGGCTGCCGGACCAAACCCGACGGACAGAACCCACCGGACAGAACCCTGGTCCTGCTGCGGGCTAATGAGCCTGACGATCCATTTCCTCATCATACGACACGAATAGGATCCCTTACACTGCATCACATTTAATTCTTTGTAGTTCAGTGTTGGGTATTGTCAGTGCTTTAGCACAAATAGCTGCATGTTCCGTGTGTGCGCGTGCACGCGCGTGCGCGCGTGTGTGTGTGTGTGTGTGCTAAACAGCCCATACCTGGAGGGCTTTCATTTTCTGGTTGTTCTGGTTGGAGAGGGCCTGGAAGCGAGCCAGCTCCGCCTGGCTGTGCACGGCGCGGTGTTTGAAGTATTTCAGCCTAGCTTTGTGCATCCTCCTCTGCAACAATGAAAGCTGGGGAGAAGAGAAAGGAAAGAGAGAGGGGGAGAGAGAGAGAGAGAGAGAGAGAGAGAGAGACGGAGGGAGGGAAAGAGTGAGGTGAACCAAAAGAGCGAGGGAAAAAGACAGAGAGAGAGAGAGTCGTAGACAGAGAGAGAGAAAGAGAGAGAGAGAGTATTGGTAAGGCAGAAAAGGAAATTAATGGCAGTGTTCAAGAAGAATGATGGAGGGAAATAGAGAAGGCAGTCAATAGCCCATTCTGCAGTACACGGGCCTGACAGGAATTTCACAGTCTCCTGCTCCTGCTGCCCAGTCATGTGCACTGGGCAGAATCCAGTCACATCTGGCTGCCAGGATGGGGGGTTAATTTTCTCTAAATGCTTCAGCGGTTTTGTTCTAGCTGAGGCGAACTCTGTGACTGCAAAGCTGATGAGCAAAATATTTCGACTTCACCCACTTTAACTTTATACCAATCCCCTCTAGACATATTTTACACATACACAAAGAGTCATGAACCCCCCACCGCAATTAGAAATTATTCCGAGGCCACTGGAAGAAGACAATAAAAACGGAGTGAGAGAGACCGACTGACAGACAGAGAGAATGGGAGAGAGAGAGAGAGAGAGAGAGAGAGACAGCATGCTGCTCTCTGTTCAGCATAGTTTTCCAGTGGAGAAAAGGGTGGGGGTTCAATTCTGCAGGATGCTCCGGATTGCTTCGCCCCATCTCTCCTCTCTTCCTTTAAGCTTATCATTGCTTGGCAATGTGTTCCTCAGAGCATGAAAGAACTAACGAGAATTAGCTCAACCATCAACTGCTGAAGGAGGACAAAAAATGGATTTTATTCCTCATGGAACAGTATGTTAAAATGTGTACACTTCTCTCAGTGTAATGCATCACAATACTTAAAAGATGTGCGCATTCTTCAATTGTGAAAAGTAGCAGCAGAAAGCAGTCTGGCGCCTGTGGATGGTGCTTCAGAGGCTTCTCGTGGTGTTTCAGCAGATCGCGCTTGGAGAATTATGGATTTGTCATAATGTGATGAACAGTTAATGGTCAATGTATTTTTCAGTGATTTCATTTTTGTACCATGCACTGACAGAGGCCAAGGGCATCAGGTGTCTAGAATCCAGAACCGGGGTGGACAGACGTCTTTTGAATTAGGGGCCTTGGTATATAACAGCTCCATACTCACGCTTCTAGAGGTCTGTAGCCATGGCAGCATGCCTGACCATGACCTTTGACCCCTGTACTCTACTTTCTAGGATATATTTGCAAAACTATATACAAAAGCAACCCTCCCCTCAAAAAAAAACCTTTCACCTTAGCCTGTTCTTGTTCTTGGTGTCTTTTACCAGGCTAAAGTCACATGCACAAAGCGAATGTATAATCTCCTACACTTAAATATGCTGCTTGGTAATTTGCAGCATTAATATGAGGTAAACGATAGACCTAAAGACCTAAAAATTCAGAATGGTACTGACGTGTGCGTGCGGGAGTGTCGAGCACCTGCTCTCCAAACAGATGGGTGTGGAGTGCTGTATGTCCACTGTATGGGCACCAAACACATTCGCTCTGAAAGTGGCAAGGACCCGAATCTTTAGTTTGAAAATAAACAACACAGTGTTAAAAGGCTGAACACTGAGTAAAAGAAAATCAGGCTTTGATCATGAGCGTGGAGAATCCCGTCCACCGGATTTGACTTTTGCATGCATTTCTCACTTGATAACATTCATGTAGTTAGATGAGGAGTTGGGGAAGTATTAGCCTTTTGGGGAGAAAACGCTGTTTTCCTTTCCGCTACAGTTGTACTGTCTGCTGCTTGTTGTGAAATGGCTTTGATAAAATTACTTTATATTATATTAAAATATACTGCTATTTTATGGCAATAAACACGTACATAAACTTATGACATGTGAAAGACACACCGGGACAGACTGCAGACATCGGACACAATATAATGCCTGCATGATGTCATGGTTTTGATGATCTTTTGCACTATTAGGAGATAACCTACAAATACTGTGAAAAAGAGTCCTCAGTCATGAATCTCCAAAGCCGAGCTGAAACCGCTGCTCTGTATAACGTCACAGTTTAGATTTGAACCGTTTGGATTCCTATCTGAGCTGCAGAGGTTACTTGGTAATATTTGCCTACTGAGGTAACAATGGATCAGTTATCTACATGAAATTCCTTTGCAAACCAAACTGTCTGTAGCTTTAATGCACATGAGCAAGAACAACGTGACAGCTGTTACAGTATGACAGAATATAGTACTGCCTGCAAATGGCCGTATATTGTCATGTCTTTTTTGCACAAATGTCCTCATATTTTATTAGGCTAACATTACCTGCAAAACACATCATCCAGAAATAATATTCTGTTGATGAATGGTGCGTGAATGTCTTACAAAAGGCTATACCTTCAACAAAGTAACTATGACAAATATCAGCTAACGTTCCAGCCCTCTGGTGCTGGATGTATTAACATTTGCAGGATGTTTTGGAGTGATAAACTCACTTTTGCAGTGATCACATCCATTGCACTCCTGATTCCACACTCCCCCGGGTGAGGAGTAAACACACACACTCGAGTGCAGCTGTCGCACTCCTCCACAAGGCTCTCGCCATGATTAGATTACTGCAGTGGCCTTCTCGCTGGCTGGCAGGATTAAACCCAGTCTGTGTGCTGTGTGAGGGTCTAGATCAGTCTGTGTGCTGTGTGTCTAGATCAGTCTGTGTGCTGTGTGAGGGTCTAGATCAGTCTGTGTGCTGTGTGTCTAGATCAGTCTGTGTGCTGTGTGAGGGTTTAGATCAGTCTGTGTGCTGTGTGTCTAGATCAGTCTGTGTGCTGTGTGAGGGTTTAGATCAGTGTGTGTGCTGTGTGTCTAGATCAGTCTGTGTGCTGTGTGAGGGTCTAGATTAGTCTGTGAACTACGTGAGCGTCTAGACCAGTCTGTGTGCTCTGTGAGCGTCTAGACCAGTCTGTGTGCTCTGTGAGTGTCTAGATCAGTCTGTGAACTATGTGAGCGTCTAGATCAGTCTGTCTGCTGTGTGAGCATCTAGATCAGTCTGTCTGCTGTGTGAGCATCTAGGCCAGTCTGTGTAGACCAGGTCTCTGCTAGCGCTCCCATTAGAGGTACTCTGCACATTCCAACACAGCACAAAAGCCTGCAGAGAGAATACGTGCTGCATTCATATGCCTTGACATGTGTGTGTGTGTGTGTGTGTGTGTGTACGGGGGGCTCAGAGGGTGCTTGTATCTCGCTTTTACCTGTTTGTGATCATGAAAAGAGGCTTCTGCTCTGTTCCTCCCAGTGCACACACGTACGGCGTCTTGCTTGGCCGTCATCAGGGCTTTCTGCAGCTCGCTGTACTCCTGGGCCAACTGTGCATTCTCCTTTAGAGCTTTCTGCAAATTAGCCTGTGCATTCAGCAACATCCACATATGGGACATGTCGCATACACATACACACACACACACACAAAAGTGAATATATATTTTAAAAAGTCCCAATATATCACCAACCCACATAAGCTTTGGGAAATATTATTTAAAAAGGATCTAAAATGATTTGACATGAGAGTATAACACCAACATATGAAAGACCCTTGACATCTGACATTTCATCAGAAGCCCCAACACATCCAGCAACTAACATAAGTTTGCAAAATTGACTTCACTATCCCTGTACCGCACACCACACACCTCCACACACCCTGTACGAGCTTCTGCCCATCACAGCACACAACACTCCAACACACTTCTGGACAACATGCGCCAAAACGAATAATTCGAAAGCACATAGAGAAGCATGTGACCAAATGACAATAAATCACGGCTTGATCTGGCAGTCCCGTCCCGTCTCGTATTCAGCTCCAGCTCAGACGGGGACCGAGGACGTCTCCGTCCTACCTGGACAAATAACGGAGTGGATGTGGGCAGTAAAACAGTAGCAGTAACTGATGACTGGAACCCAGTGCAGGGAGTGGCCGTAAAACATGACAAATGCGGCCTATTGATTTAAAGCTTAATTACTGTATGCGGCACTGACAAAGTCTGCCTGATGCGCCCACAGAGTGTAAACGGAACAAATTACGCTTTGTTGGCTGTAAGAAACTGATGGAGTCGGCACTTTGCGTCCTCTACGCCTTGACGAGAATCGGTCCTGATCACGTAAACAAGCCGACCACAGGACTGGGTGAGGAGTAGGAAAAGAACCACAAAAGGGGGACAGTCACGTCATAGTTGAGTGCGATCTCAAACCCAGAACACCGCACTGGTTGTTCATACATGCTTACAGGCCCTCCGTTTGACTGCCATATGGTGTCGGCTCGTATTACTTTGTTTAATTAATTTGCTCATTCGTTTCGTGCAAATCAACGTGACGCTGGAGACGCGGTGCTAAGGCCACGCCCTCTCACTCTGGTGGCACACGTGCTACAACCGAACACCAGCTGCACCGCTACACCACCCAACACGGGCGGCTACGCCCCGTGAGGCCCTTGGGGTCTCCGGTCATTGTTTTTAAAGCATGCAAAAGACACGGTGTGAAAAAAAAAGGGTTCCATGTCACACACGCCTCTTTAATGTGGTAAAGGCTGCCCCCACGGTTTATGACTGCTTTTCTTCTGAGTCATTAGGTAAATTCACTTAAGATTAAGAGAAGATTAATCGAATGCCGAGGCGGCTATGGCTGGAGCAAGAAAAAAAACACCTCTTCTTCCTCTTCTTCCTCTCATTTACATCATAGCATGTTCAGAAGCTCCTTGGTCTTCATCCACTGTCACACGCCAGTGGCCAGTTGGGCAGAGACCTCCATGTCCACGCCGCACGAAGCTCCTCGCGCTGGAATTCCTGCAGATTTCTTTTGGTAAGCAGTAAAAAGATGTGCGGGCGCTGTGATTGTTTCCAGCGCGGGACCTGAGCACACGCTCTGCTCGGCTGCCCCGCAACCAGCTAATGGGCGGCCGGTTCTACGAGGGAAGACTTTTAATTCTGCGCCTGTCTCGCACCAACAACTTGTTTGGAGTTTGCTGCACCCGTGCGCGCATGGCGGATTAAGCTCCATTGCCTTTTCTTGTTTTGAACTAATGCATTCTTGATCACCGTTTAATGAAACTATATACCACATGGCGATTTCACATTAGATAAGCCATGTGAGACTCTCATCAGGAGCAAGGCTCTGACTGGGGCCATAATCCTGGCTCTCAACTCCCCCAATAAATGGCTTTTTCCAAGGAAAATGAAGTGATAATTCATGGCTTTCATGCAACACATAACATATTATTTCTTACAGAAAATTATATGCGGCTGCATCACATTACCAGAACAAACATGTATTAGCAGAGCGCCACTGTATGACAGCACAGCTGTGAAGAACAGGAACAGAAGATTTGCAGCGCCCGGGCAGACGACGCGAAAACAAGCAACGCGTGACCAGAACCAAGTCCGGATGGGCCGGCAGAGTCCGGTCACAGAGTTCAGTCCCTTACGCTAGAGCACCACAGAGGTGGCGCATAAAACACCCGGATGGTTCATCCCAGCGAGAAACGGTCCTCGCACCTCTAGAAGTATAAGCAACAAACAGCTGACGAAACCTTAGTGGCTGCAGATTACGACGTTTCAGAGCAAGAGGCAGGATAAATCTCCGCTCCGCCTGTTCCATTATCAAGCACTCAGCCATTTAAATATTAGGCTTTTATGAGACGTTTTTGTAAAGCCCAAATTTCTTATAAAATACAGCGAGCGATCACTTTATTAGGTGCGCCTTCTCAATAGTTGTTTGTAGGCTGCCATGTATTTTACAGTCAATTTAGTAGTAATCCAACACTGCTGCATCACCACCAGTGTAATCAGAAGGCAGCTGATGGTTTTTACCAAAGGGCACGTTTTTGATTTACATGATTTACATGAAATACACACCACTTTTGGAAACAATATATATGCATTTCTATACACATACTCAAAATATGAAGACATCATATATTTGGACACATTTAAACACCTGTTCACCATGACCTTTGACCTTGTCCAAAGATCACACATTAAACCCAAGCGTTACCTCTGGGGCTGAAACTACAGAAAAGAAGCTAAAATCTGTAAAGGACTGTTTCCTGGACAGCAAGTGTAAACCCAGACTAAAGCCTAAACCCAGCCTAAACTAAAGCCTAAACCCAGACTTACATTGATAAACAGTCACTAGCAGTTCAATTTAAGCTCTATGGCAACGGGGAACCTCTAAACCACATAGGAGAGCACTATGGCAAAGGGGAACCTCTTTAACCACACAGGAGAGCACTATGGCAACGGGGAACCTCTTCACCACACAGGAGAGCACTATGGCAAAGGGGAACCTCTTCACCACACAGGAGAGCACTATGGCAAAGGGGAACCTCTTTAACCACACAGGAGAGCACTATGGCAACGGGGAACCTCTTTAACCACACAGGAGAGCACTATGGCAAAGGGGAACCTCTTCACCACACAGGAGAGCACTATGGCAAAGGGGGAACCTCTTTAACCACACAGGAGAGCACTATGGCAACGGGGAACCTCTTCACCACACAGGAGAGCACTATGGCAACGGGGAACCTCTTCACCACACAGGAGAGCACTATGGCAACGGGGAACCTCTTCACCACACAGGAGAGCACTATGGCAAAGGGGAACCTCTTTAACCACACAGGAGAGCACTATGGCAACGGGGAACCTCTTCACCACACAGGAGAGCACTATGGCAACGGGGAACCTCTTCACCACACAGGAGAGCACTATGGCAACGGGGAACCTCTTCACCACACAGGAGAGCACTATGGCAAAGGGGAACCTCTTTAACCACACAGGGGAACCTCTTTAACCACACAGGAGAGCACTATGGCAACGGGGACCTCTTTAACCACACAGGAGAGCACTATGGCAAAGGGGAACCTCTTCACCACACAGGAGAGCACTATGGCAACGGGGAACCTCTTTAACCACACAGGAGAGCACTATGGCAACGGGGGAACCTCTTCACCACCCAGGAGAGCCCTATGGCAACGGGGAACCTCTTTAACCACACAGGAGAGCACTATGGCAAAGGGGAACCTCTTTAACCACACAGGAGAGCACTATGGCAAGCACTATGGGGGAACCTCTTTAACCACACAGGAGAGCACTATGGCAGGAGAGCAATGGGGGAACCTTTAACCACACAGGAGAGCACTTGGCAAAGGGGGAACCTCTTTAACCACACAGGAGAGCACTATTCACCACACAGGAGAGCACTATGGCAACGGGGAACCTCTTCACCACACAGGAGAGCACTATGGCAACGGGGAACCTCTTCACCACACAGGAGAGCACTATGGCAAAGGGGAACCTCTTTAACCACACAGGAGAGCACTATGGCAAAGGGGAACCTCTTCACCACACAGGAGAGCACTATGGCAAAGGGGAACCTCTTCACCACACAGGAGAGCACTATGGCAAAGGGGAACCTTCACCACACAGGAGAGCACTATGGCAACGGGGAACCTCACCACACAGGAGAGCACTATGGCAAAGGGGAACCTCTTTAACCACACAGGAGAGCACTATGGCAAAGGGGAACCTCTTCACCAAACAGGAAAGCACTATTTAACCACACAGGAGAGCACTATGGCAACGGGAACCCTCTTCACCACACAGGAGAGCACTATGGCAAAGGGGAACCTCTTTAACCACACAGGAGAGCACTATGGCAACGGGGAACCTCTTTAACCACACAGGAGAGCACTATGGCAACGGGGAACCTCTTCACCACACAGGAGAGCACTATGGCAAAGGGGAACCTCTTTAACCACACAGGAGAGCACTATGGCAACGGGGAACCTCTTTAACCACACAGGAGAGCACTATGGCAACGGGGAACCTGTTGAACCAGACAGGAGAGGACTATGGAAACGGGGAACCTCTTCACCCCAAAGGAGAGCACTATGGCAACGGGGGGAACCTCTTCACCACACAGGAGAGCACTATGGCAAAGGGGAACCTCTTTAACCACACAGGGAGCACTATGGCAACGGGGAACCTCTTGGCACTATGGCAAAGGGGAACCTCTTTAACCACACAGGAGAGCACTATGGCAACGGGGGGAACCTCTTTAACCACACAGGAGAGCACTATGGCAAAGGGGGAACCTCTTCACCACACAGGAGAGCACTATGGCAATGGCAAAGGGGGGAACCTCTTTAACCACACAGGAGAGCACTATGGCAACGGGGAACCTCTTCACCACACAGGAGAGCACTATGGCAACGGGGAACCTCTTCACCACACTCTCACTTCCACGGTTCTGTACATTCTGCACGTTGCCTCCTTCACCCTTTCGAACCTGCAGGTCCTGCATTGTAGCGTCCCGCTGGGCGAGAAGTGCGCCGTGCATCTCCTCTGCACGCGCTGTCCTGGTCCTGCAGGCCGCCGCGTCCCGCTGCAGGACGCTCACCAAGAGGTCGGCCACACCGTGCTGACGTTCCACCACGTCAAACTCGCTCCTGAAACACACCCATCACATGGTACCAACACCATTTGAAAAAAGATCTACATTCTGGTTACAAAAACCCTAGCTATGTTATTGTAGGTAAGCTAAGCTAGTTATGGCTAGCTAAACACACCACGCATCACATACCTCTGTTTATAGCCACTGTGTTTTACTCTGCTGTTACATGGCGACCATATATAGCATGCAATTAAAATACAGCTTCAATCTTTCTATTTTCCAAAGTGTAATATGCAGTAGGGTTATCTGCTCCGTTCATCGACATATCTGAAGCTTGCCCTTGATGTTTAAACAATATGTTACACTGTATCATATAATACTGTATTCATTCATTATCTTCATTAAATGAAATGAGTTAGTTAAGAACACACTCTCATTTCCAACAACAACATGGTGCACACAGTATTCCATAAAAAAATGTCTAATTATTTGGCCCTGTTCATATCAACATTGCTGTTTCAAGCTTCAGTCCAACACTTACGTTTCACCATTAGCCAAGTCTTAATATTAAAGGCGGAGCTGAAACTCATGTTTCATCATAGCTGCCTGCTGTATTCAAATACTGCTTAATGATACTTCAGGGGGGTTTTATAGCCTCTACACAGTGGCTCTTTCTGTTCTATGTGTTTTACAGCTTGCAAAGGACCACAGATAATTTCACAACAACGCTCAGACCAAGGAACAGGCCTCCAGATGGAGTAGGAACAACCTTGTGCTTCTTTCTCTGGTTCTCCCGCGTTGCATTGTGGACCTTTCAAAATGGACTTACTGCAGTTCTTCAATAACGAGTGGCATGATGGCCACGGTGTGCTCCAACGTCTCCGAGACTTTCTGGTGCTCTTCAGACTTCTGACTAAGCTCCACGGTCCTGCTGGATACCTGGTCACGCCTCACTGAGACTGCATTGAGGGCTTTCTGCAGGCAAACAGTCACTAAAGATCAATCGGATATGTTATCGGACGATATCAAATGTGAAAATGCTTAAAGGAAGAGTTATATAAGAGTTATTATACTTTAGCTGAATCCAGATGGTGGAGGCAAACCATGTTCTGCTGCTCTAGCACAGCAGACATGCTTGTGTGTTTATTTAGCACATCACTCAATTTCTGTTTCAGGGTCTCAATGATCTAAAAAAAAGTAAATAAAATAAATAGAAAGTTTAGGCATATAAAGTAATAACAATATGCAACAATAATAACCTAAAGTATTGTTTCAAAGAAGTCTGCATATACTAAGATATATGCTTATAATACCATATAACGTATATATAATGATATAATCACGATCAATGTGAGTTGTCCTTCAAGGTGTGCTGGCCATGCTGGGCAATGAAAAGAATGCAGCATAGCCTAATATTTAACTAAAAAGTCCAGCAATGACCCACTTCACCTTGCACCATGACACACAGAAAGGAACACTCACAAAGAATGGCTTACACACCAAACTCCTACAGATCAACTCAAAACGATGACAACTACAACAATGTTCCCTGATCCTGAAAGCAAAAGACCAAGAGCTCTGGTGGGTTAGAATAGCTGTAGGAGGTCAGGACAGGGTTAAACAGTTAGAATAGCTGTAGGAATTCAGGACAGGGTTAACTTCACTTAATGTTCACTTACATTTATGTGTCTTTATGCTTCAAAAACAGTTATTATTTACACAACCATAATTCAATCATAGTTCACAACCATTTTCCAACCTTTCCAAACCACTTTTTAGAATTAAACAGGCTGTTTCTGTTATATCTTAAACCTGTGCCTTTATGAGAACATAAGATAAATGAGGTCTATTCTGATTGGCTGACCTATATTGTGCCTCATTCAAAAAGCTGAAGCATGTTTGAGAGCTGCAGTGTAAATGCGCAGGGCTAAAGTACTGTAGGCTGAATAAGCAGACATATGTAAATGAGCTTGTTCTCGTGGCATCATTTGAAACAGACAATATTTATATAATTCTTTATTTGAACAAAGTGAGGGACACCTGCAGGACCTGTTTCTGTTGTTACAGATCCCCTTGTAGAACAAGGTGGCAGAAACCGCAAGGTCACGTGCGCGTCTCACGCCACCGTTTCAGGGAGCACACGAACTGGCATACTGATAAATATGAAAGTCGCTCTGGATAAGAGTGTCTGCCTAACAACGTAAATAATACAGGATGTCAGATTGGGAGATACTGAGCAACGCTATTTGTATAATTCCCTCTAAATTTGAGTGTAATCTCTGTGAAGCTCTAACAGAGCAATGTGTTATATGTCTGCAATATGTTAATTATGCCATTTGAGCAAGCCGAATTCAGGGACGATGCAGCTAAAGTGCTAAGGCCGTCGTTCTATTGAACTCCAGGATCCAACCAAAGATACAATATCTTCTTCTGACACAGCTCACCACAGCAGGGAACACTTATGCTCTTGGGTAACACCATCACTCTCGGAAGGACTTCAGATGGCATCGTTCTGAACCCACAGCAACTGCCCCACCCCCACCCCCCTACCTCACCACCCCCAGCTCACACTTGTGTCAACTACCCACGGGGGTGCGGCAGTGTTGCACCCCTAGGAGGCAGTGGGCCTTTCTAACAGCTGCCACTCTGACGGGGCTTTGCTCCCTCATGCAGGGAAATGAGGGCCACCCATGCGTGTCTGGCAGGCTGCCGTTCAGTGCCACAAAGGCAATTTGAGGCTTCCGCATCAACACAACAATCTAGCGGGGTTAAAACAGTCCGGGCTAACCCCGTGTCTTTTTTACTCCATGATTTGTCGAGTGTTTGCCATCAGCACATCGACAGACCTGCGCTTAAATCGGCAGGAGCTGTGGAACCGTTTGTGGTACGGGCTGAAGTTCTCGGGCGTTTCGGCGTCCAGGACGAAGGCTCCCTGGCTGCAGTGCCTCGTTCGGCGGTGTCCACCTTCATTCTGGGCTGCACTAGAACCGCGGAAGTGTACGTGCGATACGTGCAATACACCCTAGACCTTCAGGGTCTCCTCACAGGTGCCTGCTTCCCTACTTGATGGGTGTCCATTATGTTAACTGAATGGGAATTCGGCTGAAATATTTATTTTTGTCAGACTTTAAAAACAATGTTATCTGCAGTAAGATTTTATTACTTGGTATTTATGTTGGGCTACTGAAAAAAATGCTTTAGGTATAATTCTTAAGGAAACATATATTAGGGGGTTCATATGCTCTTCAAGTGTATCAGCGAAGCTCCCCTTTGGCCATGTTAATCCTAACCCTGCACCTTCAGTGGGTTCCTATGGAGGGGAGGCGCTGTTTCTGCGTTACTGTTACAGATGATCGTGCCTGTGATTGGTCAGTCTGGCTTGAGGCTTTCCATATGTGAAGGCCTCAGTGGCGCAACTCGTAATCGAGGTGTTTGGCTGAAATATTCACGTACTGGCTAGATGAACAGCGTCTAATATCGGACTGGCCCAAGACACAGCATTCCACAGCACTGTTTGTCAGTTATGTATCCGGTACATCTCTATAGTGGTACCTTCCCCATTACCTTTTCTATAAAAGGCCTTGTTCCAGGACGTTATAATTTTCCTAGCAGTAAATCAGGAAAAAAAACGACTTAAATGCTATTCCAGGGAAATGCTACCTTAGATTTTGCTGCGTGTATTTCTCTTAGTTCGACCACCTCGGTCTCCAGCTGAGCAGCTGCAGAACAGGCGTCTTCATGGTCCTGCACCAGCTCCCTCTCCACTCTCTCCCCGTCGGCCGTTGCCAGGTTGAAGTCTTCTGTAATTGAGGCTATTTCACCCTAAGGTTGTAGGTGAAGATTAGATGTAAATATCACAGAAACAAATGGAATTAGAAACAAGTGTCCTCTAATGAAATGGTTCGAAAAACACTGTTTTTGTCACAGAAAGGAAAATATTCATCTTTGGGAAATCAAAATAACCAGTTGCAGCTGTTAGAGAGACGCCAGATACCATTTTTTAAATAAAAATAAAAGCGTTCATCTTTAGTTTGCAAGACATTTATTATTATTATTATTATTATTATTATTATTATTATTAAACAAACTATTATTTGTTTGTTTGTTTACTGGAGTAGTGTTACTATATAAGTCCAATATAAGGATAAATAGTAAGGATTATATTGTGTAAATCACAAACATAGACAACATTAGAGAACTTAAGCTACTATAATACATGTTCAGATAAGCTTTAATGAGCTTTCGCATGGACTGGCATCATTGTGTCATCTGAGAACTCAGGCTTTAAAGAACAAAAAAAATATTACTTGCAGAAAACCTCATATGTTGAGGAGAACACTTTAGATACTTCAGAAAATGACATCTCCAATGTTTAGGCTCTGTTACTCCTGGCATGCTCCAAGACTAATCACAAATCTCCTAATGAGACCTGCAGGGTGACTCAGTTTAAAGAGCACACGAACTACAATGAGTTATTTACAAAAATCTGCAACTGGTGTGCTAGGTGTTACGCCATCCATTAACTTCTGTGCACATCATACATTGTCAAAGCTGTACTTCTGAGTCAAAGCCACTATAAGAATTGATCAAGGCTACCATATGACCTTGAGGGGAAAACTGTGATCCTAGAATATATTATTATAGATTATAGATTATTGAACTGCAGATTGGCAGATCAGTGATTAAACCTTTAGTCGTGGCCCTGTGGGTTTGAGATCTTACCTTGAGCACCACCACCACTTTCATCTCATTCATCAGCTGCATCTTCAGTTTTTCTATCTCTTTCTGATAAGCAAACACAACTCTGATTATTAAAATACATAGTATAAATTGAGTAAGAACTGTTTGTCTGGCTGTTCAAAAAGTGGGGTCTATGTTTGCCACCACTAGCCTATGCTGTTTATCTAATTTCTCACGTCCTAACAGAGTAATTATCAAAGCGTTAGATGTGGTGCTCCTTGAACTATACGAAAATACAGACAAAAGCTGCCTCTGATCATCAGTGCTGGTGCCAAAATCTCAAACTGTTCCGTGATTTTCCTCCACAGTAAATAAATAAAGGTTCTCAGTCAGCAAAATTAGTGCTGCTCTAGCCGCATTTACTTACTGGTCTTGAACCAAGGAACCTTTGAGACAGGTGGCTGAAACGTGGGGCCTTTCTGTCACTTCTGAAGCTGTTTAGTCAGCATTACCCAGAAATTCACTATTTTGCTGTGTTTCATTTCATCTGCCAATATTTCATCTGTCAATAAAATGGTGCTGCCTAATAACGGTGCACATTCATAAAGACGCAGTTGTGACGGTGCGTGCTAAACGTGATCTTCAGCGATCCCTCCGCTTCCCACGGAGATGCTGGAAGAGGTAATGCTTTCTTTGGAACACGAGAACACAATCTAGTTTGTTTTGATGCTGTATGTCAACTTCTTGTTCCTGGGACGTGAAACGTTCCCACCAAGATCATTCCCATCATTCAACTTTCAGTGGAAGTACAAGTCCATTCTACTAGCTTTGCTAGTTCCTGGGAACCAGAACAGACTCTTTGGTGATATTCCCAGCTTCATATTCTTAAACTGCAAAAAGCAGTCTCAGTTCCCGCCATTTAACTGATTGCACATGGCGTCTCACAAATACTATACTATGTAATTTCCATCTACAGTATAAAGAAATATAGAGCGAGAAGGTGGACCAGAGGCACGTATGTGGAACGAAGCTTTTCTCACCATCATTCTTTGTTCCTGCGTTAAGGTTTTCTGCTCCAGGTCCTCCAGACTGGCCTTGGTGTTGGCGTGCTGGGAGGCGTGGCTGGTGAGCTCCTCCTCAGCCTTCTCGGCCTGCACCTCCATCTGACTGATCTTCTCCAAGGTCTTCACGCGCTCCAGCTGAAGCTGCCTCACCGCCTTTTTGCTGCCGAGAGTGAAACGAGCGAAACACTCCCGTCAGCAGCATCGCATGTTAATGAAGAAACGCTTTGCTTTTCATTCAAACGTAATACTGTACAAACAATTGAAGCTTCTGGCACGTCTTCTCTTTTGATGCTGTCTTCTCTTTTGGAAGGTACCAGCCCTGCTCTGTAGTGTCTGCACCTTAACTAGGCTCCGTCAGGAGTCTTGTTGCTGGACAGTATGCAGTCCTAATGGCATTTCGTGACTTTTTGCATCCCTTCTACTTCCAGGTTATTTACCACAAGCCATTGATCTTAGTATGTTTGGTCAGATTTACTTTTTCTATGGGAATTGTATAGCACTTCAAAGCGTCACAATGCAGGTTACAGATGTCCAGGCCCCCAGTGAGCAAACCAAAGTCAACAGTGAGAAGGAAAAACTCCTTAGAGCATGAGGAAGAAACCTAGAGAGGAACCAAGGAACCAAGACTCTGGTCATGACCCCTGAAGCACCGAGCCTAACACACTGAGCCAACGCCCACAGTCAGCGGCTGACCTATCAGAAGACCCCTGAAGCACCGAGCCTAACGCACTGAGCCAACGCCCACAGGCAGCGGCTGCCCTATCAGAAGTGTGCAAACCTTCGGCTGATCTTCCTCTCCCAGTCTTCCATGTCCACCTCGTGCTCTTCGTTTTCTCTGCGCAGACGCTGGAGCTCCTGCCACTTTCTCCTGCAGACCTCCTCGCACTCGGACACCATCACCTCCCCGTCATCTCTCTGCAGAAGAGACCCGGCAGTTTTGTACACACACTGGTCGATGCGTAAGAGTGACAGATGTGTTATAACGTACGCACAAGTATCAGAAAGCGAAGGAACAATCAGCAGGATGATGAATCGATGTCCCTGTAGGTTAAACTGGCGGAGCACAAAAGAGGTTCTTCCCTCTTAACGTACTAATACACTGTCAAAAAATGTAAAAGCACTAGCGTTCAGGAACTAATTCTTCTATTTTCTCTTTCTTGAGCATTTTTATGTTTCGAGTACTTAATATATTTTATTTGCATTGTTCATTTTATAGATTGAATTCTTGCTATGAGTTAATAGGAGTGCATTTGCAGACAGATGAGTTTAATATGTCGACATGTTTTCACGTTTTACATAATTGATTTTTTTGTGGATCAAAAATTACTATGTAGATTATTTGTCCACAAAGGAATACCAAGCTCCAATCTTTCAGATACACAGATGCTTTACCGAAACATTGGACAGAATAAAGTAGCTGAGATTCACCCAGATTCAGAAGTGAATCAGAATGCATAATATAGGACAGATGTCTGAGATGTCTTTGGCTGTTAATGCCATGAAAATCCGAACCTACACTTCAAACTCGCAAAGACTAGCTTACTTACACTATTCCCACAAAGGTTCTTTATGGAGGAGCACTGTTAGAGTCCTGTTTGACCACTGCTTGGCTCTTAATAATGTGCACTCCCATACAAAGTTTTTACGCATGAGGCTACTGTTAGAACAAAATGGTGGTGGTGTTTTCTGAACACTATGACACAGTGACCAAAGGAAACCATGGCCCTTTCCTGCCCTCCAGAGGACACGCGGAATGACACTCTTAACACGCTTCCCTGGTATAACAGTACTTACAATCAAATTATCGCAAAATAATCACTAATAACATTAGTAATCATTTCAGCAATTTATATTAAATATAATCACTTACAGATGCTTGGGTCTGTTTTTGAAGGCGTGTAATTTCATCATGTTTCTCCCTCAATTCTTCCTCCTGATCATCTACTTTTGTTCTTAGTTCTACAACCTTTAAGCAAAAAGAGTTGTCAGCAGTACCTGGATAGCAATGTAAATAGTTAAATGTATTCATAGAATTTCATTGCTTTATTATAATAAGAAAGTAGGAATTACTTCACAGAAGTGATCTTTTGGGAAATATTAATATCATTAATAATATATTTTTTAGGAATAATCAATAATCATCTCAGTCAGCAGTAACCCTGCCACCGTGTTCAGGTATGACTCACAGCATTGCTCATGTGCATCTCCTGTGTTTCCAGCAGCTGAGTCTGCTGGACTATGGTGTCCAGTTGGGTGTGTTTCATCACAGTCTCCTCTTCTGTCTCTCGCACTTTGAGATTGCAATAATCCCAATAAGACGTCAGCCGCTGGAGTTCAGTGCTGAAATCAGAGGAGAAGCACTTTCAGTGTACAAATTAACACTACTGTTGTGCTCACCGTTATATGTTTTGTGATATTTATGCAAGACTTGCAAAATCGTTAAAGATAAACGCAGGAAGTCTTTGGCATTGTTAATGTACCTATAATGTGACATAAGAATTTTACAAATTTTACTACCTCTCACTAATCAAATCTTTTTTTTTGCATGTTTCCTTCAGTAATAAGCTTAGAGGCTGTTTAATGGACATTTGACACCATGGAAATAGTCTGCTAGGCTTCTTACCTGTAACACTAAACTGTGTGTCCCTTACCTACAAATGACCCACTGTCACGGTGAGGTAGGCTCTCCCTACCGGTCGCCTACGGTACAGCGGCAGTTGTCCTGTTGTTGTTGCGTTGTGTGCGTCCCTCAGGTGGGCGGGGCTTATCATCCCCCGCACCTGAGGGTCGTTTGTCTGTCTATATATGCCTTGTCTTTGTGTCAGTTGACTGCTGGCTATTGTATCCTTAATCTGGGTCAAGTGCACGGGTTTTTGGTTTGCGCACTTTATATATTAAACCCCTCCTTTTCTCTGAGACTTGGCGTGATCGCTTCCTTATTTGTTCGCACTCTCTGCCCGTCACAGAATAGCCAGCCACCTTTCAGGAAGCCGCCAGTCTCCTTTACTTTCTCCTTCGTTTGTGGTCATGTCTCGTGGTAAGTGTTTGTCCGTGTGAAATTTGTTATTTAAATGTATGCTGAGATTGAGCCTGGTTGTTTGTCGCATGTTCCGCCGTGTGTGCTTGTTGGTGTGTGTGTTTAAATCCCCACTTAGCCCGGCGATGTCGAGATGCGTGTCCCGTAAGTGCTCTCTCTATAGAGGCGGCGCTTTCTCGCCATATGCTCGTCCTTCGTTGTTTGTTGTGTCTATGTACATGTTTAAAGTGTGTGTGGCGTCTGGACTGGAGTGTGTGCTCGTTCGTCGCCACGTGTCTATGTATATACATGTATGTAGTGACGTTGGACTGGAGCATGCGAGAGTGAAAGCGTGTCTGCCGTTTGTTTTGTCTTGCGTGTTTGTTTTGTCCTAGAGTGCAGCGTGAATTTGTTGTATGTAATTCCCCCCGGGCCTCTCCTTAGAAAATTGGGGGGGGGGGGGGGCTATGGGATGGGTCCTGAGGGATCCTGAGGGAGGTCCTGACCCGTTGGAGTCTCCTGAGCAGGTAGGTCTCCTCATGCGTGGACGGAGCTCCCTACCTTCCCCGGTGAAACAGGGGGGGTAGAGGGTCAGGACTACGCGCGTTCGTGTTATATGTTAATGCTATGTGCCTTAAGGGTTCTGTGCAGGTCCTGGGCAGAAAGCGGCGACCCCAGGACATGGATCTCAGGTTCCGGACCGAGATCCTCCCCTAGAAGGTGGGGTGACCAGGAAGCCCCTGGGGTGCCCTCCTAAGAGAGGAGGCACTGGGCTTGGTCGCTGGAGCTCCTGGGTTCGGTGGAGGAGTCCACCATGCGATGATCCTCCCTGAGAGGGGTGGTCCCCAGGAGCCCAGGGTGACCCCTAGCGGAGCGCAGGGGTGCAGCTCCACTATTTCAGGGGGTCCGGAGGTCGGGATGAGGAGGTGTGCCGCACCAGGGAGGTAAACTGCACACCCTAGTACAGCGGACGTGTCATGGAGCTATGCTCCTCGTCCACACACCTTAATGGGGTAGCGGTGAAGATCCGTTAGGGCGTGATGGCCCTGTGACCGACTGGGGCGTGGTTATCGTGTGGTTGATGGCCCGGTCGGTCCAGGGTCTCCGCCCAGGGTAAGGGAGCTAACCTCTGTTATGTGTGTTACAGATTCCGGACACGGAGGAGAGCCGCTCCCTGCGGCCCGAGGGTTCCGCCCCGTGAGGGGGACCCAAGCTATGTCTGTGTCTTGTTGTATAGCTTCGGGTCCGCTGGGAGCTGGCCCCTGCTGTGTCCCCTCCCGCCCGCCCCTGTTTTGTTTTTTGTGCTGCCGCTGTTTACCGCACATCGGGCCGTAGTGCGGCTTGGTGGGGGGGTCTGTCACGGTGAGGTAGGCTCTCCCTACCGGTCGCCTACGGTACAGCGGCAGTTGTCCTGTTGCGTTGTGTGCGTCCCTCAGGTGGGCGGGGCTTATCATCCCCCGCACCTGAGGGTCGTTTGTCTGTCTATATATGCCTTGTCTTTGTGTCAGTTGACTGCTGGCTATTGTATCCTATTTGTTCGCACTCTCTGCCCATCACACCCACTATCAAATGTTCATAAGCAAATCTTAACTATATGCCAATTATATTACATGCAGTAGTTTTAAGACATTAATTAAATCCATTTTTCTATGTTGTATACATACAAAAAGATAAACAAAAGCTACAAAAGAAAAACAGTTCTGATATTGTGTCTCTGTGTGTAATACCACAAAAACTAGCAATGTTATATAATCATAATAATAGCTTAACAAAATGTTTTAAATATGACATATTTTAAGGAAACATTTTGTCATGTTGACGATTATCATAATAAACATTATCTGTAAGGCTTATTCAGGAGCAGAGATGACCTCTAATCTCATCAGCGCCAGTGCTATCTGCAACTGTTCAAAAGCACATCCACAGAATTGCACGGATGAACCACGTATTGGTGGTGGTTAAGAATGAAAAAGAATAAGAAATACTCCATAATAAGAAATTTCCCATGGGAAATCTGCACAAGTTTCTGTGAGAGACCCAGGACAGAGACTGTGAGCTGGGAGTGTATTTTGAGTCTAGCATTTTAGTGACCCCCCCTGACTCAACTGATGCAATACAATACAAGGATCGAATGTTCATAGTGAATTCAGATGGCATACTGCTGTTATGACAACATCCCTGCAGAGGTCGTCGTCTTTGCACAGATCTGTGTTCAGTTCTACAATTTCTCAAAATTTCTTTAAAAATTTCTCAATTTCTTAAAGTGGTATTGTAGAGGGTTTAAGGAAGAGAGGGTGGTCATAGAGATACTAGGGGACAGAATTTGCTGCATCTGTAAAAACAAAAAAATCAAGCAATGACTGACGTACAGTGTTTTTTTAAGTTGATTGTGGACGTCTCTGAGCTCCACAGTCATGGCCTCTCTTTCTTTATTGGTCTTCACTTCCTCATTTTCCAGCTCCTGCTGGGATCTCCTCAGATCATGGGACAGCTGGATGAGAGAGTCATTGGCCTAAATAAAACACACCAAAACATACATTTAACTCAGTACAATCTACAGGTCATAGAAGTCATGCTATCAATTACAAAGAGAATGTTTTAAGGGTACTACAGGGAAGATATTTTTATTATTATCTTATTATCTGAATATTATTATTAAAATTATTTTTATTATTACATTATGCACATTACAATAATATTCAGTATAATAATTTTGTCCCGGTTATTTACAGTTACTATTATTTGATCATTTACCAAATGAAACCTGGTTTTGTTTCTAACAACAGTAATTTTTTTTTAAATAGGCTAGTTCTTAGAGTCAAGAGGCTTTTTTGTCAGTTCAGCTATATACAGGTACACAGTGAAATGAAAAGCTGCTCCTCTGGGACCATAGCACAGCACTAGAGGAACACAAGTGTAGACAGAGGATATGAACATATAGGTCACCACTGACCAGAGAAAAGGACATACAAGATAGTGATATTTTTTAATCCCTGAGGTATCTAGTACACCAACTTTAGATCACAGTGTTGGTAAATGGGTCCAGCCGCAGAGGGAGGTGTTCAGGCCCAGCGGTGTGTGCTTGAAATCAGATGCTGAGGATTGATGGTGTTGAATGCTGAACTGAAGTCTAAGAATGTGTCCTTTTGGTCCAGATGGTTAATGGCCAGATGAAGGATGATGGTGACCGCATCATCTGATGAACGGCTAGGGCGATATGCAAATTCTAGGAGGCAGCTGCGTATTGATGTGCCTCGTGACGAGCCTCTCAAAAACACTTCACAGTGATGAGTGTGAGATTGACGGAACAGTAGAGACACTGAGGCAGGACACTGACAACTTCTCTATACACCACAACTGAGCTTCTAAGGACTGATGTCTAGTCTTAGCGCATACGACCATTACTGACTCTGCATATTTTCCTCCCCATACAACATACTGAGTTTAAACAACATTAACCAGAAAATGGTTCCAGAGAGATCACATGGAATCCTTCAAAGCCCCACAGTGTACCATAACATTTCAAGTTTCATGTGAAACAATTTAAAGGTTGTTTCATGTGTTTGAAACACTTTTCCATGCTGTGCTTGGATACCGTCAGATGTGGCTCTGTGCGGCACTACTGTGTTTTAAACAACAGTTCTTTTCAAGTCTTGGAAATGAAATGGCAACCACAAGAAGCTCCAGTCCTGCCATGGCTCTTCTCACCTGGGATATTTCTCTCTCGATCTTCTTCGTGGCTTCCGTCTCCAGCTGTAGCTTCTCCTTCACCAGCGGCCCATGTTTCTGCAGGAAGTTGACATTGTCCACCAGCCGGCGGTTCTGCGTCTCCGATTGGCCCAGGCTGGCGTTCGCTTTTCGCCTCTGCTCCGCCCGCAATTTAAGATGCCACTTGAGCTCGGCGACATCTCTGGTGCCGACCTCGTACTCTGGAGAGCAGCAACATCTCAGGCCGGCGCCAGACTTAATAATACGCAAAGCTCAAGTTCATAAGGTACAGCCTATACTTGTACTCCATACACCATGGAGTCATGATTCTGTCCCTCTCCAAGCGCCGAGTTAAACGCAGGATAACGCCATGCGACGCCATAACAGTCAAGCTAATCTAACATATTTGATACAATCATTCATTTTTTTTCTGGAGCTAAAAACACTCCAGTTATTCAGTCTTCCTTCACTTGGACTGGACAATAACTAAACAACTAACTAGCCGTAAAACACGCTTTTAGGCTACAGAACCGCCTGACAAAATCAGTACTAATTTAGTATTCGGCACCATTCTCACTGACCTAGCTGCACTGCTATGGGGAAGTGCTGCTGCTTCCACAGAGAGAGAGAATCCTGCTTCGCCCTCAACCTCTGGGCTTTCTGGTGCTCCTCCCCGAGGGCCATGCGGGCTTCCCTGCGGCTTGTCTCCAGACGCTCGATGAGAGCCAGCACCTCCAGCAGGACCCCACCCGTGCCGGACATTCCCTTACAGAAAAGGTCCAGCGTCTTGCTTTCTACACAAAAAAAAAAAAAGCACAGAAGGACGTGTCTAGACGTCTCGGATTTGTCTGATCTTGAGTGAATTTACCAAAGAAAATAACACCAGAACAAAGGAAAATGAACACACCATGGTTACGCAGAAGACAAAGACCTGTGCCTTCAATACACAGTTCAGTGGATGTACAATTGGTAGAATCAAATCTAGGGAATAAGCATAAGTGAATCAATAAACAGTATAAATAAATAATTACTATACTATATCGATTCAGTTCAACGGTTAGGGTAGCACAAATATGGTTCTTACCTCCAGATGTTGTTGCTCCCCACAGAACGATCTTCTGAATTATCGGTTCCCTAAAACAGAAGCACCTGGTTATCCATCAAAGAAGTTCAGCTAAGAGATTCTATCCATCTCCGAACGCTGAGTTAAACACAGGATAACAGTGATGTCAGAACAGTCACGCAAATCTAACATATTTGATACAATCATTCTTTTTTGTCATGCTAAAAAAACTCCAGTTATTCCATCTTACTTCACTTGCACTGGCCAGCCTGGTCTTCAATGTAAAAATGTACAGACACCTGTCTGTGTTTTGTGAACGATAGGAACAGTATGTTGTGTAGTTAAAAATGTGAGTAGCGTTCATCTGGAATTTTGTCTGTGCTTTTATTCATATTTGTGTGTGTGTGTGTGTATATACACTATACTGCCAAAAGTATTCGCTCACCTTCCTTGACTCACTATGATCTTAAGTGACATCCCATTCCTAATCCATAGGGTTCAATATAACGTTGGTCCACCCTTTTCAGCTAGAACAGCTTCAACTCTTCTGGGAAGGCTGTCCACAAGGTTTAGGAGTGTGTTTATGGGGATTTTTGACCACTCTTCCAGAAACACATTTGTGAAGTCACATACTGATGTTGGACGAGAAGCCTGGCTCTCAGTCTCCACTCTAATTCATCCTAAAGGTGTTCTATCGGGTTGAGGTCAGGACTCTGTGCAGGCCAGTCAAGTTCATCCACACCAGACTCTGCCATCCATGTCTTTATGGACCTTGCTTTGTGCACTGGTCATGTTGGAAGAGGAAGGGGCCAGCTCCAAACTGTTCCCACAAAATTGGGAGCATGGAATTGTCCAAAATGTCTTGGTAGGCTGAAGCATTCAGAGTTCCTTTCACTGGAACTAAGCGGCCAAGCCCAGCTCCTAGAAAACAACCATAATCTCCCCTCCACCAAACTTTACACTTGGCACAATGCAGTTAGACAAGTACCGTTCTCCTGGCAACCGCCAAACCCAGACTCATCCATCAGATTGTCAGATGGAGAAGCACGATTCGTCACTCCAGAGAACACGTCTCCACTGCTCTAGAGTCCAGTGGCGGCGTACTTTACACCACTGCATCTGATGCTTTGCATTGCACTTGGTGATGTATGACTTGGATGCAGCTGCTCGACCATGGAAACTATGAAGTTCTCTGCGCACTGTTCTTGAGCTAATCTGAAGTCCACATGAAGTTTGGATGTCTATAGTGACTGACTCTGCAGAAAGTTGGCGACCTCTTTGCACTATGCGCTTCTGCATCCACTGACCCCGCTCAGGTTACGTGGCCTACCATTTCGTGGCTGAGTTGCTGTCATTCCCAAACACTTCCATTTTCTTATAATACAGCTGACAGTTGACTGTGGAATATTTAGGAGCGAGGAAATTTCACTACTGGATTTGTTGCACAGGTGGCATCCTGTCACAGTTCCACGCTGGAATTCACTGAGCTCCTGAGAGCGACCCAGTCTGCATGCCTAGGTGCTTAATTTTATACACGCGTGGCCATGGAAGTGATTGGAACACAAGATTCCGATAATTTGGATGGGTGAGCGAATATTTTGGTCGATATAGTGTTATAGTGCTACTGCTGGTTCTACATTAGTGGTTTAAAAATGTGCAAACTTGCTTAACTATAATATTAACTTGCCATCATTCTGCCTGATGCTCTAGGTGTTTGATCTGAACTACCTGGTCTCTTGGTGTTTGATCTGAACTACCTGGTGCTCTAGGTGTTTGATCTGAACTACCTGGTCTCCAGGTGTTTGATCTGAACTACCTGGTGCTCTTGGTATTTGATCTGAACTACCTGGTCTCTAGGTGTTTGATCTGAACTACCTGGTGCTCTTGGTGTTTGATCTGAACTACCTGGTGCTCTAGGTGTTTGATCTGAGCTACCTGGTGCTCTAGGTGTTTGATCTGAACTGCCTGGTGCTCTAGGTGTTTGATCTGAACTACCTGGTCTCTGGGTGTTTGATCTGAACTACCTGGTGCTTTTGGTGTTTGATCTGAACTACCTGGTCTCTTGGTGTTTGATCTGAACTACCTGGTCTCTAGGTGTTTGATCTGAACTACCTGGTGGCACCAGTTCTCCAGTTTGTTCTTCAGCTCCTGAATGTGTCTCTTAGCGTGGCTCACATATGGTCCTGGAGTGTTTTCCAGTTCACAACTGCGACTGTTGTAGACCCTCTGAAGCTCCCCCTGGTCTGAAGAACGAACCAAAGAGGTCAGACCTGGACTGCAATAATGTGAAATGTGAAAGGTTTGGCGAGACCTTTACTAATTCGTCTAGAAGTCAGAGAGCTACAAAAATATAACACCATTGACATTTTATGAAAGTGTAGCCAGCGCAGCACACCATGTAAACTATCTCCACCTTCCCTGGAGGGGCGCTGTAATAGTTTAATGTCCGGCATTGTACGAGGTGAATCTGGGAGAAAAACAGACTTGAGTTAGTTTTGTCTTCCTCAACCTTGGAAAACCTGACAGACAGCACATTGAAAGTAGACCTACATTAATATTTTATTATACATTATTTACACTAATTTTGTAATGGGTACATTTTATTATATACTAAAAGATATCTGAAACCTCATATATTCTTACCTCAGACATCCGTCTCTTACAAGGCCACTCTGCAAGGTTACGGTGGCGATAATCTGGAGAGGAGATATATATATATACAGTATATATTAAGAGATAACTGGACTGGAGATTGATTTATATGATATATTTATATGATATATAGGAGTAACCAAGCAACTAAGAAATACACAGTATTATGTATTACATATACGTAAAATGTGATTAGGAAGATGGACCCTACATATCACTCATATAGATTAGGACTGTGTTTCTCCACAGTCTCAGCATTTAACTATTTAACTGAAGATCATGAGGACAATGCCACTGTAAATACCTTGTCAGGTTTCAGGGATGTTGCTAAGAAAGGCTTTACAAGACAGAAAGCAGCATTGGGGCTGGAGACCACGCAGAGATAAGATGGCTGATCATTTACATATTTTAAGGGGGCACCTCACAGTTGAATTATATTAGTGGGAGTTTGAAAAAGTAACTGAGGGCATTTTTTAAATTAAATTAGATTTTTCATGGTTGAACTTTTAGCTTGAGAAAGAATTAGAAAGAACTCAAATTAGTAATGAAAAAATAAATATCTATTAAAATATAATTGGTTGGTATTAATAATGAAATAACAAGAGTGTAACAGGGCCCCCAAACTGAAAAACAATTAATCAAGCAAGCAAACTCTCCTCAGTGTACTTGTTTATTCCTTCTGAGAGTAGATTTCTTTTTGTACAGTAATGGAACCATAATGGGACTGTTAGCAAAATGTAAGATAACATTCTTCACAGACCTTGTTGACATTTCTGTTTGTATTCCACTTCCTGTCAGTTTACTGGTGTCCATTTAAAACCTTCTTAGTTGCTTGGTTACTCCTAAAACCACAAAAATAAATAAAAAAAGAAAAACAACGCATTTACACGAATAAAAATAAAGCACAATTATGCAGAGCAGTTTACTACGTGTAGACAGTAGATGGCACAAACATCTAACGTAAACAAACAGCAAATGGCCAATGGACCTTCAACTGTATGTACTGGTTAATGCAGCTGATTTAAGTAGATGTAACATTATATCCTTAACAACATTATATTTGTTGTTCTGACATAACTCCTCCAGGCATGTTTTGCATCCTTTTTAAAACAAGGGATGCTATTTGGACATTTCCAAACTGGCATCTATAAAGGTGAATGAAGACATGATGTTGTAAAATCGTAAAAAGTGCTATACAAATAACTGAAGCAGATGCAAGTGAATGCACCATGTCCGAACGTGAAGCCCCTGGAGCTGAGACGGTTTTAAAAAGTAAAGTTTTTCACATGCTCTTTGTTAACTTATAAAAAGAAAAATGAATAATTAGAACACTTGCCCATATATCGTATTTTAAGAAAGTAGAAGTATATTATACATTTTACTTGGTAGGTATTTTAGGTGTCTCAGTAAACACTTTAGGTTGACGTCTGAGTAATTCCAGGAGACGCCTTGGACCGCAACTCATGTTATTGCTGCAAGGCACCCAAGGTATTTCAGTATTTCAGAACCACAAGTCCTTTTGGAGATGCTCTGTCGTCTAGCCATCACAGTTTAGTCCTTCCTTGCCAAAGTTGCTCAAATCTTTACGCTTGCAAATTATTCCTTCTTCTGGTCAAGAACTAACTAGTCACTTGTTGCCACAGTATATCCCCCCACTTGACAGGTGCCATTGTAACGAGATAATCAATGTTATTCGCGTCACCTGTCAGTAATTTTTTAATGTTGGAGCTGATTTGTGTATAGCTCTACTGCTAGCCAGCTAATTTATATTCTGATATATTGCAACTTACCACAACCCAAATTAAGTTTGAAGCCAAGCTAACATTAGCTGTCTACCTAACTTAACTAGCTAGCATGGCTAGCTCACTTAACTTACCTGGTTGTGTCCAAGACCAAAGCGCAAAGCGGCGGTTGATTAATCCTTAACGTTGCAAGTTTTAAGTTAAGTAAAATAAATTGTCGGTTAGCTACACAAATCATTCAGACTAGACCGGTTAGCCTTCTTAGACGGCAAAACATTAACTGTCCAATTTTGTTTTTGTGCATTTTTGTTCCCAAGCAACAAGCGAGCCCGTGCTGGCGCGAGCGCGTGCTGAGGGAGCCCGTGCCGGAGGTCTGCTCCCTGCACAACACAGGGCACGTGCAAGAGCGGAGCGCCCACGTAACTTTTATACGGACACTTCATACGAAGAAAATGTTTATGTAGTCTGGACCGCACTGCGCAAAATATTTGCTACTCTTTTCCTATGAATAAAAGGTGCTAGAACAACCACAGAATACTTTGGAAATGGCTAGTTGCAGGCTTTTCGAAAACAGATAATAGTGTATTAGTAAACATTAATACTTTAGTTGACATTAGGGAATAAATCGTTTATAAATATGTGAAATGTTGCCTTATGTCTCTTGCCTTCCAAATGCGGCTTTTTATATAAGCAACGCTGGTGCACAGAGAGATTCCGCATTACGTCATTGAAAGAGACCTCGCTGTAGGCAAAGGAAAACCCGTCTGGAAACTGAATTCGGTCACGGTTCACACTACAGCTGCAATATTCTGGAAGCCATGGTACTGTAGTTCAACATCGATAACATGCATGATAATTGTGCCTGTGGGCTTTTGGTGACACCACCGTATTTGGCTGTAAAACAATTTTCGCGATGCCTTGGAAGCATGGTGAGTAGCAAGTGCACTGCAAACTGGATTATAGTTGTGCTAGGACTGCGCTAGCTCAGAGCAAACTCTTCGCCACTAAATTGAACGTAAAACATTTTACAGGTTTACTTTCACTTCGGCATTACTATCTTGTCCGTGTAACATGAGATGCTTAAAATAGCCTCTGGGGTTGACGGAAGATAACAAATCAGGGCTTTGGGTTCTGCTGTGCTAATCAGATTCTGTATTCTGATTTATGTTTTATTACACTCTTTTGCATGTACACATGCTGTTTTGGCGTTGTTACATGATTTCCAGTGTTGCTGTGCTTTTCCCTGTGAAACGTGCTTAATTGGCGTAGTTGATCTTGCCGTGCATTTCACAGCGGGAAATGCATCTTTGACAATTATCAGTTGCAATTAACCATGCGTACAAACTAAAAACTAATTATTTAAATGTACTCAAATAGTATATGGAAAAAAACATCGCCAAGACTCATTTGATTAGTCCTTAACATGTAGTCATCAGTCAACATCAGTCAATCAGATCAGTTCACTAAGTGAGTCAAGGCAGTTGTCTTAACCATTTAAGTTAACTTAATAAAATAATTGGTTTTAAAATCGACATTCTGCCAACTTTTAATTGGTTAATGCATACAGGACAGAATCATTAGTGAATGGAAAAAGCCATTTGATTGTTTGGAGCACTCACGATGTGTTTTGCTGTTTATAATCAAATAAAACACAGACGAATTGTTGCATTGTCTGTGATAAAACAATAAATGTCGTTTGAATAAGGTCTTGAAATCATAATTACAATGTCCAAAGTGCAGCTGGATATAATAAGTCTTGGATTTATTTCAGTATATAAACTTTATGAATAAGTTTATAAGATGTAAACATCGGAGTTTATTACTTCTACAAGTATTTGATCTTGAAAGCAAATAGTGCTTTGTGCACTCTGTCCATTCTTCTTCAGTCCTAATAAAACCAACAGCATCTAATCCACTGCCATATTCTGCCCAACATTAAACACGCAAAAGCAGTAGACATGCAAACAGGAATTTCTAAATTGCCTCTTTAGCAAGTCTTCACACAAAAGACCCAGGGAAGAATGGCTATGAATTTGTCAGGAACTAACTGGGTTAATGTAATCAGAGTTCTGTGCTGACTAATTGAAGTCGGATTGCAAACTGATCAATAACAACTATGGCCCTGACTGGTGGAGCGAATGTGGATTAAGGGACATTTATTTTGTAGAATTTCTGGCATAGTTATAACAGAAATGTAGCACACACATTTACATCACAGCAGGAATTAGCTCAGATGCTATACAGACTGAATGAGCACAAGTGTTACACAGACTGAAAGGTGGTTACTGTTAACTAAAAAATTGAAATCTGCTCTGGCATTCTGTTTATGAGTGAATTTATGTTGATATTTTGTAAAAAGCTAAAGAATATGAAGAATGTTTCCTGACGTAGATATATACCTGTGAGATATATAGACTGTGTTATGGTCATGGGGTTGTCACAGTTTGTTGTCAGAGGTTGTTTTCCTTCCATGATTTTAGAGTGTGAGTGACTTGGTTTGTTGAACTGACAGGATGAGTAACCCTGTGGTAATTACTTTCTGTTGATGTCCTGAATAACTGTGGCTTGCAAAGGAGTCTTCTTACAATCCTACTACAATCCACATAACTCGTGTCTATAAGACCTACACTGCATAAAGTGCTGCTCTAAATGGTTTAAGGATGTTAATAAAGAAAGTCACGACCTGTAGCTCTGACTCTTTCAAAACCAGGTCATGGTTTAGAGAGGGAAAATCTCTGCTGAGAGAAAGAGAGAGAAACTGTTCCTCGTGTAATATGGGTAATTACTATGCCTTAGCAATGTAACATTACAGACCATACATTACAATGATCCTTACCCAGGCATGGCGCTGTAACCTCTTTATTTCATTAGCTTCATATATTATGCTTGTATTAAGAGAAAGGCCCCAGCAGAGAGCCGTGGAACGCAGTGGCTACAGCTGAAGCTAAGAGTGCTTGGTCTGAGGCGAGCAGGAATGCGAGTCTCGCTGATGCGGAGTTAAAGATAGAGGTGTCGCGGGCCGTTTCTAATTTCATGGGCCGCCCACTCGCTCGCTGTCGCCGCGGTGGGCCTATCGAGGAGCAGTGCGAGAAATGCTTCGTGGTGCGAACCTCTGGTGGTGACGGCCAGTGTAAATAGACGGTCAAGGAGAACGGTGGGCCATGGTGTTCTTCGACAGGTACGTCTTCAAGGGTATGGCGGTTGTTCGCTCGTGACCTATAGTTGCTTTCCACGTCGTGCCTCTTCACTCTGTTAACTTCTCTTAGTTCATTGTGCGTGCTTTCAGTTTAGATATTCGGTCATTCAGTATTGTAGAATATTTTATTGTTCATTTTCTGGTCAACCACTCTGGAGCCATCAGATGTTGGCTAGTGTTACCGCGCTCTTGAATTCGGAGCATCACATTCTCTAAACTTAATCACGCGTTTCAGGCTGAGCACTGACACAAATGGGTTTGGAAGAGCTCAGTCTGAGATTGCTACATCAGAGCTGTATCTCTCTGACAGTGTAATCCATGCACTGGCAAATGATGAAAAACATTTGGAACGGATTCCCCCAGTTATGAATCAGGCAGATAAAGGTTTCCATTATAAGACTGAGTGCCTTTTTTGTTAGTACTGGAGTTTGTTTGTAACATGTAACCTCAGGTTTTACACTTTAACTAACTTTTTCCAGCATAGTAGGTTGTTCAGCTTGGTGCACGTTCATGTTCAGCAGGTCAGGTATTGTTTGTGGTTGATTGTACTATGCCTCAGTAAGATAGATGAACGCCTTGTTAAGCCCCACTGTGCTACACAGATATATCCAGATTGAAGTCGCGTGGCCACAGTTTGTTTGAATTTCCAAACATCTCCACCAAATCTGAATGCTTATAAAACAAAGGGACATATTTGGACATTACTGCTGTACAAAGAGACACTGTCCTCTGGTTCTGCCATTACAAAGACAAGTTGTCACAGTAAAGACGGGCTGTGTCTAGTGAAGCTCTCACCGGAATCATACCAAAATCATACCGGAATCATTCTGGAATCACACTGAAATCATACTCGAATCACACACGGTGTAATCTGTGTATTCTAACCGTATTGCACATGTGTGTGTACTGAGTGAGAGTTTCCATGTTCCTTTACGCTGGTAAGACAGCTTTAAGTCAGGGCTATCTTTAGCATACCACTGTGTTCTGTAGCTCAAGTTCTGACACACTTCATCTGTTTGGCTTCATGATCCTGGAGTTCTGCTGGGGTCTAGAGTTGTATGATATGGGCACAGCATATTGTGGTTATATTGCTCCATACAGAGACAGAAATATGGGGAGGGGGGAAGTGACAACAGCAAGATGATGAAAAGGAATGGTTATGTCCACCACATCAAACCAGACTCAAATAGCACACAACCAACATCTGTATATTTTTATTTCTAAGGCCAGTATTAAGAAAAATCTGTAGTTTACAAGCCAGTGATCAGTGAACTGTTATGCAGTCCTGCTTCATTCTAAGAACATACGACAACCTTCCCTCTTCTTCCCCAAAGAACCCCAGTGGGGGAGGAGCCTCCCCCCTCCTTTTGGGACAGGGATGGTTGGGTTCTCTGTTGCTATAGCAGTGGATCACATGATCAGGTGGGCAGTGTTAGATTGCATGGGACAGTGTGCAGTCAGCCATGGCTTGAGCATGCCATGGTGATCAGCCTTGTGTGTGTGGCGTCTCCCTCATGCTTCTTAGCGATGAATATGGGCCATATCAGCCTGCATTTAAGAGTAATACACTAGTTCCTGTGCATTACCTATTCTGGACAGTATCGTTACTTACAATTTGTATATTGATCCTGCTCTAAGCGCACAGCAGAAGCGCAGTAGATCTGTACCTGCAATTCCAACTTGCAATTAAGGCTTCCGGGCAAAAGATAATTAGCGACTTATGACCATTGGATTAACCAGACGTTCTTGTAAAGACGAAGTGACGTTAAAGACACATTCTGAAATTCTTTGTGTCAGTTTGACTCACTCAAGGCCGCGGGGGTAGCTCAGTGTCTCTTGGCTGAGTTAATGTATTCTTTTGTCTGTGTGGCAGAATGATTGAAGACCCAAGCAGCACTATGGCAGACAAAAGACAACTGTTTGCAGAGATGCGTAAGTGTCACAGTGTGAATCCGTCACCATCCACATTTCCACGGATTCTAAAAGTAATGCGGTAATGATACTCGAAAGACATCTGCTATTATCCCTTTCCTACTGGTGAAAACATTTTGATGGTTTTCAGGTGACGTATGGTTCAATAGATGGATTAATGGCACATGACACAGTAAAACACAGCGTTTTCATCCTGCAGGTGCTCTGGAATTGGATGCCATCAGGTTGTCCACATACAGAACAGCTTGCAAGCTCAGATTCGTTCAGAAGAGGTGCAATCGTGAGTAAGATGGGCACAGAACCAGCTATCCTTACAAGACTGATTAGGACAGTCCAGTGAAAACACCACTCGTGTTTTGTCAACACAAGCTTCAAAATTGAGGTGCCATTTTCAGTCGTCAGTTTGCTAACTAGTAGGAAACTGTTCCACTTCTGTTATAATCCAGGGCCAAAATGATGAGTGGTCCTTCTAATATTGTATTAGATCTGTCCGTTATGCCGGGTATATCAGCTTTGACATTTTTTCTTTAAATACATTTACATCTTTTAGGCAATTCATATATTAACTATTGTTAAAGCAATATATAGTCTTTATTTTCTTTACCTTCTGATTGGCACAAACTAAAACAATGACAGATGGACAGCCAATCAACTATTATTCAGTACCAGGCAGTTTGCAAATGACGGATTCTCGTGATTTTGGCCGACACCGAGAGCCAGTGTGTGACGGAAATATGTGTGCCCGGTTTCTTGTGCAGGGAAAACAAACGTCCATCCATCTGGTGGTTTAATAAGACAGCCAGTGTAGATCAACATTTTCTGTTCCTATTAGAGCATGACTGGGCAGGTTTGCAAATAAAATTAAGAGACAGGCTGCGATGTTTACTTTTTTGACATGAAGCAACTGCTTAAAAGTAAATAAATGGAGCCCCGTTGCTACCACCATAGCAGTGGGTCTACATGTCCACTGCTAAGTGCTGTTTACAACTCAGAAAACATGAGCATGTAAACACGAACATAAGTTCATAAGGGAAGGACTTTCGCTCGAAGCCTATAAAACAATAAAATTGTCAAAAGCTGCAAAAAAAGGTGAAAATGAAGTACTTTTCAAGCTGTGCAGCTTAAGCAATACACTGATACAGAACTGATACTTACTTAAACTGAGTATAGGATACATTTGAAAACTAAACAACTAAACAGATTCTTAGGTAAATACTGTAAACTAAAGTAAACCAATAAGTGTTAAAAAAAACGTTAACAGAAAATTCTCAAGTTACATGTGACAAGTATGACAAGAAACGTTGATAGTCAGCCGTTTCACATAACCTGCGGGCCCCTGCCCAAAGATTTAGCCAATCGCTCCATCTTGATGTCTTCACTCCCAGAACACAGGATAATCATTTGAATCTGAGGTAGATATGAGAACCGCTAGGGGTGATATGTAGTATATTATCACAATATACAGTATTTATCTTTGCATATTATGTGCATCATCAGTATTTCTAGGAACACTGACCCACTGCTTAGTTCATCATAACAGCTGACTGCATTATGTTTCTGCATATATATTTCTTGACTGCATATATATTTATTTTATGAATAGTTTCTTTTGTAAAAACTATACTCCTGTTTTGTGGGTATAATATTTCCAATTAATTAGAAAATCTAGAAAAACTACATAACGAAATACACATAACGAATTGTGAAAACTTTCATGCGTATTTCATGCTATAAGTTTTTTGGCATACTGCCCACCTTTAATAACCACAAGTAATGATATTTGCCTCCTTTACATACTCATTGTAAGAACCATCCCATATGTTCTGGTTACAGTGCACTTGGTGGATATCTGGAATATCATCGAAGCATTTCGGGAAAACGGCCTCAACACCATGGACCTCAACACCAGTTTCTCAGTGACAAGAGTTGAAGCAATACTGTCCACCATCTTCCACCAGCTGAACAAACGCATGCCCACCACACACCAGATCGACGTGGAACAGTCCATCCTCCTGCTCCTCAACTTCCTGGTGGCTGCATACGACCCGTGAGAGTTTCCCCTCGCTTCCCAATAGGGATGAGTTTGCATGTCTTCACGGCTGCAAGAGTCTCTTCTGTCCCAAACAAAAGGGGGATTGTCATCACTGTCTGCTTCTCATTATGAGGGTTACAGAAGCCAGTAAAACGTCAACATTTAAAGCGACGTTCGTACATGTTCGTAGTTCGACGTGATCTGGAGCCTAATGTTATCCCAGGTTTAAATTTGGCTGTGGAGAATGGTATATGCCATTTCTGTTGCGTTTCGGATGTTGTTTCGTCACGTTCGGGAGTTGTGAGTGATGTAGGAGTGGCGGCGGAGTGTGACAGACGCGCGGCCACGCGGCCGTGCTGATTCAGCAGCGGGGCTGCTCCTGGCTGCTCCTACAGCAACACTCCTGTACGCAACGCTCCGCAGGAATGTGTAAATGGAGGCGGAGTGGTGGGGGTTGGAGGGATTATGGGCCCAGCGGAGGGAGGGAGGGTGTCTCTCTGTCAGATTTCCGATTCAGTCCTGAACAATGTTTAGGAGATGTGCTAAAATTAGACTCTCAGCCTCAAAGGGAACCACAGAACCGATGGTATTTCACATCAAGACCTGGATGCATCACCTGTATCTAAACTCTCTCTGCCAATGCACGTTCTGCTAATGCGACGTCTTTAATGTGTCTTTTCTTTCAGGGAGGGTCTAGGGAGGATTTCGGTATTTGTCGTGAAGATGGCCCTCGCCACAATATGTGGGGGAAAGATGGTGGACAAATTAAGATGTAAGCTCCACCTTGAATTTTACCTTTGGACTATGCCATTGTAATCTTGATTAATGATGAGCTAAGTTGCTAAACGTGTCCTTTTATCATAATTTGACAAGGTCACAGAAACTCTCATTTTCATGAAAGTCATTTTAAGTTATTAAATAAACAGGACCTTGACCTCATCTGGTAGCCTACCAGAGTCATAGCCAGTATTTAAACTTTGCAGCTCTTTTATAACTCTTAGGAACCTTATATCTCTAGCACCTGTGTCATTTGCTGATGCACAATTCTCTACAAATATAACCAAACATCTTCCCTCATCAGAATCTTGCTTTGCACTTTACAGTTTTCCATGCTCAGCACTGATAGTAAAAATGTCTTGTTGCCTACCAGGGGAACACTATAAAAAAGAAAAAGTGTATTGACCTAATAAACAGCTATTTAATCATTATCTAATCATCCTTATCTAATACTTCGTTAATTAGTGGTAATAATCATATACTTGATTTATAGGATTTAATAAATACTGCTGTTTGAATTAGTACATTTATACTTCTTGCTTACATCTTTGATAGATACTTCAGTATCACTTGAGTGCTGATTCCTCTGAGCCTGCATACATGCTCATAAGAACTGTGCTAGCCTATCGCAGCAAGGCTGTAAAATCTTTGCCATTCATGTGTAAGAAAATGACGTTACACCACTTGTATCAGTTTGATACATGAGCTCCAATTTGTGCCAGACTGTTTGCACTATAAATGTTTAATAATACAAATGACATCATATATCAGTGACAATTAAACAGTTTTGTAATTCTTAAAATTGATTAACAGACTTTTAAACAATGACTTAGTATTCTACTACGGCCTTTTAGTATCAAAACTATTTATTAAGAGATTAGATCTCATAGGAATGTACGCTAGATTTTATCCATTTTTAATATGCCCTTTCAAATGTAAAAAGGTCACCCATGACTTATTCATCTTTTCAACGTAAATGAAATGAAAGCAAAATATTGCCACGATAAAACCAGCAAGGTTTCCACTGTGTGGTCCATCGTCTCCGGCAGCTGTGCATATGGATGTGTGTGGAAGAGAGAGAGAAGGTCCTGCAGGAAAGAGCTCAGTCCTACTCTGCTGTAGGGGTGTGTGTGTGTGGTGTGTGGCCATTCCCTCACTGATACAGCTGTCTTAGGTCTATAGTAAGGCTTATAGGTCTATAGTGAATACCAGCTTATACTGTGTTCTGTGTTATTAGTGATATTAGGGAGGGTGCAAAAATATGAATGGTGTATTTGAATGGTATACTGAGTATCATCTCTCTCTGATGATGATTTTGGGATACAGGACCCAGTACATTTACTTTCGTTCTTTCTTGTTGTTCAGATATTTTCTCTCAGATAGCCGACCCTGCGGGCCTGATGATTTACTCACAGTTTGACCAGTTTTTGAAAGAGGCCCTTAAGTTACCAGCCACTGTTTTTGAAGGACCGTCTTTTGGCTACACCGAACAAACTGCCAGGACTTGCTTTGCACAACAAGTAGGTGCAGATTTACTATTTACGTTTTACAGGCTGCGGGTCATTTCAGTAATGGAATTTTATTGTAATTAAACGCGAGACAGACTTCCCGAGCTTTGCTGCGGGCTGTCCTACACTGCCAGGAATAGATTCGGAGAATAATGAATGTTATGCTGTTGATCTTCTATTATTTTGTTATCAATATCAAATGGCTTCCACTTCCCAGTTCTGGAGTATCTGTGCAATGCATGGAGGAGTGTTTCTTCTGCTCTAACACCCCTGGTTCAGTGAATAAGCTCCGTCACCAAGCCATGTACAGCATGGGAAACACCTACGTGTGCAGCGAGAGTTAGTCTAGCACCAGAACAGAGAATCGGCCATTTTCAATATCCAGTTTTACGAGTGTACTAAAAGCAAAACAATTTCCTGAGCTTTGGAATGAACATGGTTATCTGGGTAAAGACCAGTTTGAGCTTGGGTTCACCACTCTGTCACGAATGCCAGAGAACTCACAAGAAATGAGGACTGTGGGCGCATCTGTGTTGGAGTGCCCGGAAATGAAGAATACAAGTGAAGTTGTCCAACTGACTACTGCTCGTTACTTTGCAGAAGCAGGTTAACCTGAACGTCTTCCTGGACGTGTTCACGTCCGACCCTCCCCCACAGTGTTTCGTCTGGTTAACGCTCCTCCATCGCCTGGCCAACGTGGAAAACGGTGAGGCGTATTTTTCACTCCCGTTCTGTACGATATCGAAAACCTGGAAAAATTCAGGTCGTCAGGTCGGCTGATAATAGAATGCCGAAGTATTTTTATCCTGAATTCTCCACCTCGGTTATGACTGGCTCCTTGTGACATTGCTACAAAGCTGAGAGATTCCTTACATCTCGGATCAGTTCCCAACTGTGCCATTTGTGATATGGTGCTTGGACATATATGGGTCAGGGAGTTAACAGTAGGGGTCAGTGACAATCCATCTTCTGAAATCCACCTTGTATATGCCATAGAAAAGCTTGCACTGTCCCAGTAATGTGTCTAGGGAAGAGACAAGGACAGGGACACACATTTAGACAAACGGACTGGTTAAAAGGCACAGGTCCATATAAATCGTGGTTCCTTAATGTTTTCTTTATCTTTTAGTCTTCCACCCAGTTGAGTGCTCATGGTGTCACAACCAGAGCATGATGGGATTTCGCTACCGCTGCCAACAGTGTCAAAATTACCAGCTCTGCCAGGACTGCTTCTGGAAGGGCCATGCGTCTGGCTCCCATAGCAACCAACACCAGATGAAGGAATACACATCATGGGTAAGTGTGTGGTGTGTGCATATGTGTGTGTGTGAGTGTGTGTGGGCATATATTTGTATGTGTGTACATCTTATCCTGTAACATCCATCTGTTGAGCCAGGCAGTGGAGCTCAACGTTCTGATAATAAGGCGGCGAGGTGAAGTGTGGAGCCGTGGGGTTAGTGGGTGGAGTAGCAGTATGTGTGCTCCCTACCCAACATGCTCATTCTACTGACCTATGCCAAAATGCCTCAGAAGCAACACACTTAATATTAGATTTGTGCAGTGTTGGTGCAGGCCGCCATGTTCATGCCTACCACAGGGGCTATAGAATAACCCAACCTGCTCAATACATGCTTAAAGGATTTGCCACATTATGAAATTATGATCACAGGCGTTGATTTCTGTTGATAATATACACATAAATGTAATTATTACATATTGCGCAGCATGTAAACTTGAAAATGAATCAGATTTTGAGTGAAGAGGTACTTTAAGGAATGGTAAGTTAGTTCATATTCCCATGAGGCACAGCACTGCTGGACTATGGCATTGAGGATACTGTGCACTTTATTTCTAAGTTTAATTCTAACCTTGTTTTCAACACAAATCACACATGCAGCACTAGAGGTTCGTAACGTTGGCGGTTCAACACCCAGCAGTAACAATGACACCTAAACCTTCAGCTGCTCCCGGACACTGCTACAGATGGGTGCCTACTGCTCCGTGTGTGTGCGTGTGTGTGCACGTGTGTGTGTGTGTTCACTGCGGGTATGTTTGTGTTCACTCCTGGTGTGTGTGTGTTCACTGCGGGTATGTGTGTGTTCACTTCCAGTATGTTTGTCTTCACTGCGGGTGTGTATGTGTTCACTCTGGATGGGTTAAATGCTGAGAAGAATTTCCCTAATGGGATTATTAATAAAGGTACATCTTCTAAATCTGAAGATAAAGATAAATCATGCGTAATGCTAGGCAAATCATCTTTTTGCTCTTTAGAAATCTCCTGCTAAGAAGTTGTCGAATGTCCTGACTAAGTCTCTGAGCTGTGCCTCCAGTCATGAGCCACTCCATCGCATATTCCCCGATGTTCCTGAGAAACCTCTGAATCTTGCTCATGTGGTGTAAGTTAATCCCACGCCTACACAGATCTGTGTGTTTACACCATTGTGTAAACCTCACCAATGTCATAACTCATTCCTGTTAACTACCTCACTTATGATACATACTGTCAGTCCATATTTTTCTTTCAGTACTATGCTTAAGTGAAGGTAAGAGAATTCATTGTTCTGTGATGATATATTGTGCGTCTCAACATTTTGGAGATAGTGGTTATGGAATGTAGTTTTATTGGCCTGCAGTGAAATTTATTCATGCAAGAGTGACTTCATTTGTTTTGGCCATGCTGCAATGGACCTTCTCATAAAGCAGATCATTTTTCACGGAAAAGCTTTCGATGTGACAAGAGCAACTTTTCCTAAAGGAAGAAAGTAGTCTATAGTATGACATTTGCATGCATTGCTAATATTTCGCTACTTTGTCTTTTTGGCTTCAAAATAGGGACACCTGGTAAGTTGACCCTATGCTATTATCATATTCGCAACTTTAATTTGCATAACGCCGTGACATGCTAATTTCAGCTGCAAACTCTTGAAGGCAGATATACGAAATACACAGAACTTCAGACCCATTTCTTCTCCTGCTAACGCACTCGCTGTGCCTCTTTTACATGTGCACTGCACATGTTTTTGGGTATTCGCCATAGATGCTAACGCGCTGAAACATGCTGTTCCCGCAGGCCTCCGAGGCCAGTGAACAGTGGGACTGAGCACCTGCTCTCACAATCCATGCCCGTACCCAGCATCCCGGCTACCAGCAGAGTGTGAGTGGAGCCTTCCTCAGCACACACTGGCTAAGACACACTGATCTAACACTCGACCCTCTGATTCAGCTCTCCTAGCCCGTAGCACACCTGACTCGACCCATCAGCTGATTAACAAGCTCTTTGTAAGGTTAAAATAGGTGAGTTGGCTTCGGATGGTGGGAGGAGCCACGGCATGGTGGCTTCGGATGGTGGGAGGAGCCACGGCAGGGTGGCTTCGGATGGTGGGAGGAGCCACAACAGCTGTGGTTGATGCTCAGCAACATCATGACACCAGGAGTGGATGTAGCTCAGCAGAGAGAGAGGATAGATTATTAGGCATGTAGTGTGTAAATAGTGGCTAATAGTGTTAACTAGTGTGTAGTGGCTCTAGCAGATGTAGCTAAGGCAGCACAGCTAAAGGATGAAGCCAGAAGCTAACACAGGCATGAGGGCCCCCTGGACCTTCAGCACTCCGCGGCTCTCAAGTCGACAAACCTGAAGTGACAGCATCATAACATGCCAGTTTCCTATAACTCTCAATGCCCATAAACCCTCTTGAGGTGCTCCTTTACTCAAGATGAGAGGTATCAAATAAAACGCCTGACTGTACCAGCAGGTTTTGAGCTTAGCCTTAAATATTGAGACTGTGTCTGAGCCTCGAACATTGACAGGAAGGTATTTCCATAGCGTGGGAGCTTCCAGTGAAAGTCCAGTGAGTCCAGTGAGAAGATAGAAGCACTGGTCTCAAATATATCCATCTAATAAAACCCAATAGCAACCATTTCCCCAGTTAAAGAATAGCATAAGGTTAGCTGCCCCAGAACAAAGCTAATAGCTGCCATAAATAATTAGTTGTATAAGCTGTACCACAACAAGTTAAAAGTCCTTAACTGATTATGTAAATGTGTGGTTGTGGGTGTGATTCATGACCCCCTTTTGATTCCACTCTTTCACTGATGTAAACAGAGATGCCAATGACGATGGCAACCGTAGAAACCTCCTGGCTAGGACTGCCCCCGACCTTTTGAAAGGAAAAGGGTAAGTCAGTCTGTCACCGCGGATCTCAAAAAGCATGCGTGAAGTACGCAGCCAAGAGGCAGCCAAGAGCATCTCTGTCGTGCTGTAGTGAACTGACCTGTTTAAGGCTTTAAAGGGTCTGTGTGGGGTCAGTGTGCCAATTTCATTTGTGTTTTTAATATTTGAATTACAGATGCTCTAAGAGTTACTTGTTATTTAACAAGAATAAAATTATATTAAACATACATTTGGACAAATGCTAGTAATGGTGGAAGTCATTTTTGGACATTTCAGGTACTTTAGCAATCTTTTCTTTTCAGTGATGCATTTTTGGCAACATTGTTAAAGTTGTTTTTTTTCCCCCATTATTAGTGAGGCATAGAACATGTGTGTGTGTTTGTGCATATGCCCCTCGTGTTTGTGAATGTGTGTGTGATTTGTGGTGTGTTGGGGAGTATGTGTATGATGCATTGGGTGTTTGAGTGTGTGTAATGGACATTTTTGAACCACTGTTTTCAGGGTTCAGTACAATCTCGACATAGCGGACAGACTTGCTGATGAACATGTTCTCATTGGCCTCTTTGTGAATCTCCTTCAACAGAAGCGGTCCTGGTTAGTGTGACATGCAGTAGTCGCACTGGTGGTTTCTACCTTTGTAGACATCTGTAGTCACCATCTCACCATCTATTCTCACAAGAAACATTCAATACTACTGTTGGAAACACAAATCCCAAATGACGTCTGAAATTTTCAGACCTTTTCCTGAATCAGTTCTTCTCGTATTTGTATGCAACACTGAATTTTAGCAGTCTGAGGTCAAACGATATTAGATGTGGAATGGTGACTATGTTAGCCATTTTAGTTTTGGGTTTGGCAGCTTCTTGACAGACAAAGCTTGAATTTTAATAGAGACAAGACAGCAGGCTATATAATTTACCCTAACGGTATTAACTACATTAACAATATTAACTTCGTTTTTTTGCTTCCTGCTCTGTTTTGATTAATATTGATCTTTTAGCATCCTTAGCTGAATATGTTGATCTTTCAGCAAACATTAACACTGAAATTCGAATATGTTTTATTAGACTGTTTGATAAACCTCTTTGTCTTCTGGTCAGCTTCAGTATCTGTTAGCGTGAGGCATCGGATATTGGCACAAACTGGATAACTAGCATGATCTGACGAAACAAGTGTTCAGAATCTCTTCACCTCCCACAATAGAACAGTCATGAAGCAGGTGTTTGTTCACACTCTGGGTCACATTTGTAGGTCGCGTCTTCTTCCTGTAGCCCAAAAAGTTCTGATAATTGATGTATATATAACTTCATATATAACTTAATATATATAGCAAGACTGACATGACTTGGTTCCAAGATATATTGAACACATTGGTGTTTGGTAAAAGTTTTGAGAAGAAAGAAAGAAATCTGATTTCCTAAAACCAGTTTGGCTTTCGTGGCCAAAGAAGTGGCCTGAACATTCAGTACCTGGAGTTCATTCACCAGTACTGATTTGTCATGTCCATTTAACATTATCTTAATAAAAATTCAAGTTTATAATTTGTATATATTTATATATTATTGTGTCTATTATTCATATTAGACACTTTGTCTGTTTTAAAGCAGTATGGCAACAATGAATCTGCTATTTTATTTTATAAAGGAATAGAATTGTGCAGTGATAGTATTATAATACTGAAATCTGGGAGGTTCTAAGGACTGATTATTGGCCAATAGTTCATTTGACAACTGAAATAATAATAAAGTCAAGTAGCATAAATGTAAATGGAAAACATTCCTGGCCCTCATCTACTTATACTGGGTCGGCTGATGATGGAAATACAGTACAATGTAATTGTGCAGTTAGCTTCATGCTTCATGTCTTGAAGAATAGCGACTAGAAAACTCCTCATTTTAGAGGCACGTAATGAAATACACAATAGCTGTGAGGGTTAATGTTAATGTTGTGATTCACTCTTCCCTCCATAATTTCTTTTTTGGATTTTGTATTAGTAACTGATCGTACATGTGTCATCTCTGTAAGGTTTCCTTTCTGACGTTATCCAGGTTTTGTCTAACCTTTCTTTGTGTTGGACGTATATTGCACGGCCTAATGCATTTCTAATGTCCCTGGTGGTGTAATCAGTCATGCTAGAAACTCTTTTCATGTTTGAAACATAAATAGGCAATGATGAGTAAACACCGAGTGTTATCAAGGCTTTTACTCTGCGGTGTTGGAGGGAAAGGTCACGGAGTTTCGGAGCTGTCTGTAGCTAATTGGATGGTGACGTGTGGTCCTCATGGTCAGACAATAGCAACAGATTCGAGCTGCAGAATCACCTCCGGCCTCCCAGCTAATTTGTGATAGCTGCCATGTGCTAATGACGAAACCACATATTTTCTGAGCTGAAGCTGACAATTTTATTTCCTATTTTTACGCAAATTTTATGACCTTTTCATTTCATTTTTAACTACGTTAAAGCAAAATCTCATAATCACGAGCCTAATGTATACGGTGAAATCCTACATGTATTGTTTGTTTTTAATCAAAAGTCTTTCTGTCAAAGTAAGATAGCATAATTAGTTTTGGAGTTCGTCGTGAACTAATCTGGTGAAGACGAGTTTCCTTTCTGCCTGTTGATTAGCGGCTGGCTGGAAGGCGGCAGCCATAACCAGGATGAAGAACACACACTCATTGCTCGCTATGCTTCCCGACTGGCTGCTGATGGATCTTCGGTGGTAAGCCAATCACATTCATGCTTACGAAAATAAACGTATGTCCCGACGTGCCAGTGATGGTGGAGAAACCCCTGGGGTCAACCCTGTGGGGTCAACCCTGGGGTCAACCCTGTGGGGTCAACCCTGGGGTGAACCCCTGTTGCCTGCACACTCAGTTTGCTGAATAAGAAATCTTTGGATGCTTTATGCATCTGAGATGTTAAATTTACCTCTGCTGCAGCAAGCCAGGATGTCAGCTGACACGTCTCTCTGCCTGGACACGAACCGAAAACAAAGGCAACTGATCGCCGAACTGGAAAGTAGAAACAAGTAAGAAAATGGAAAACAGCATCTTGCAACATAAGAGGTTGCTTGATCCGATGCTGTTAACGCCGTATGACAAGATTGTGCTGGGACGGTTGGTGTAGACCGATGCGTGTGCGTGTTTGGTGTGTGTTTGGTGTGTGTTTGGTGCAGTGTGTTGCATTCACTGTGTGTGTCGTGTTCACAGGGAAATCCTACAGGAGATTCAGCGCTTGAGACAGCAGCATGAAGAAGCCTCTCAGCCTCAGGATGACAAAGGCCAGCAAAAAAGGTACACACACACACAGCCAGGCAAAACCCTGCTCTGCACACAACTCAGGTACACACACACAGCGCAGGTACACACACAGCGCAGGTACACACACACAATTCAGGTACACACACACAGCGCAGGTACACACACACAGCGCAGGTACACACACACAGCGCAGGTACACAAACAGACAGCCCAGGTACACACACACAGCGCAGGTACACACACAGCGCAGGTACACACAACTCAGGTACACACACACAGCGCAGGTACACACACAGCGCAGGTACACACACAGCGCAGGTACACACACACAATTCAGGTACACACACACAGTACACACACAGCGCAGGTACACACACACAGCGCAGGTACACACACACAGCGCAGGTACACACACACAGCGCAGGTACACAACACAGGTACACACACAGCCCAGGTACACACAGACAGCTCAGATACACACACACAGCCCCACTCCACACAGGTGGCTTTCTGCACATCTTACAGCTTTGTACTTTGCAAATAATATTTACGACTTCACAAGCATCCGTTCACACACACACAGGCTGTACTAACACGAGCAAATCAGTCTACTCGTTCATTTTAGATTAAGCACACATTCTTCCACCCTCGTGTTTAGCTAATCATCAATAATGTTCAGTTCTAGCCTCCAGGGCTATGTGAATAAAAGATTTTGCTAGTGACAGAGACGGTCATAAACTGGTGAGAATATGTTCCTGAGAAATGAATAGGAAAGGCCAGAGTTGGTCCATCAGAGCCTGCAGTCAAATTTTTTTTCCTTTTAAAAATATGTGGTCTGTATTCCTCGGGTTCATGCAAGGTCTCCCAGCGGTCTGATGCTTCCGTGATTCACTGATTCTCTCACTTCACCAGACAAAGAAAAGAAGAGTTAGAACAGAGGATGTCTGCTCTTCAGGAGAGTCGGAGAGAACTGATGGTGCAGTTGGAGCAGCTCATGCTGCTCTTAAAGGTAAAGACACACACACACATGCACGCTCAAACGCAAGCAGTTAGAAATTAGTGTCATTTTGGAGAATATATTTATTTTTTATTTCAATAAATGTATGCTGTTGAAATCAACTTCAGTTTTCTATGAGACAAGTTCTTCAGTGGATCATCTTTGCACTGGAAGACTCGAGTGTATCGCCTAAAACGAAATAACCGACTGTGAAAGTGTCCTCGTGTTCGTTATGTTAACGAAGGAGGCATTCTGGGTAATTCCATGTTGAAGGTGCCCCGTGTGAAAGTGCCCCATGTGAAAGTGCCCCGTGTGAAAGTGCCCCGTGTGAAACTGCCCCGTGTGAAACTGCCCCGCGTGAAACTGCCCCGTGTGAAAGTGCACCGTGTGAAAGTGCCCCGTGTGAAACTGCCCCATGTAAAAGTGCCCCGCGTGAAAGTGCCCCGCGTGAAAGTGCCCCAATCGTGCAGAGCGGTTACATCCTTTCACATTAATGCTTCGTATTTGTCGTCTCCTTTCTGGTGTGACAGTTCGCTAACGAGAAGAAACCGCAAACCGCAGTTTTATATACAATTAAAGAAGATTATAAATGTAGGACCCCTAAACAGGCTCTGTACAGGCTCGTCTCTGAACAAGCCTGCCGATAAATCTGCTCGCTGTCGATCCTAATCTGATTTAGTTTTATATCACAGGGATCTGTGAGGCAGAATGGAAGTGGCCCTTAGAGGGTTTAGATCATTTAAGAGATCAGGGTTGCTAAATCGTTTGATTGTTCAATGAACAGTAGGCCATCGCGTCCCCTCCTTCTTGATTAGACTGAAGGCTTTCGCATTTCACTAGCGGCACATCGTCTACTACGTGATCAGAGTGTGTTAATCACTGAAATGAGAATGCTGATTAGATTATTGTTGAGAAAATGTTTATGTAGGCGATAGGAGGGGTTTTTGATTGTTTGTTTGTTTACTATGCTTGTTGAGCAGAATATGGACTAAGCACCATGGATTTTATATATATATTTTATATACATATTTATATACATATACACAAATGGTTAATATATATATCATAGATTTTAGATTACATTTTACTTATTTATTTGTAAATAAATAATATTTATTAAAAAAAAAAAAAAAATAATATATATATATATATATATATATATATATATATATATATATATATATTACATTTTTCCGTCACCTTTGACACCTTTGCAGAACCAGGCTCCTGGCCCCTCTACTCACTCCTCCCCAAGCAACACAATGAGCAGCTCCACCCCCCAGCCTGTCCAATCAACAGCCGGCAACACCACACCCAATCAGATGTCTCAGGACTCACTGATGGGCCTGGGAGGAGACGTACAGAAGGCCTTCACCCAGAGTAACTGACACTGCACTCTCTCCCATGACCTTGTTCACAGAGAATCTCACAAAAATAGCACTCATATCCACAAAACATTACATAACGATACTTGAAAGATGTAAATGGATACAGTACTACATGTATTTTGTTAATTCTCCAGTTGAAATGTTTCAACTTCTTATTTGTTTGTTAAATGCAGTTCTGGCTCCTGATGAAGCGTGTATGATGTGTGTAAACTTGAGAGAGTGTACCAAGAACGAGACACATAGCGGTCCTCAAATGTGTGTGGTGTTCTGTAGGCTCCAGAAGGAACTTGAGGAACGACCTGCTGATGGCTGCAGACTCCATCACCAGCACCATGTCCCTGCTGGTCCGAGAACTCCACACAGGTGAAACGTCTTTAGCGTCTTCAAGGGTCACTGCAGCTAACGGGCTGGACCTCCGGGTCCTGTAGTGATGAGAAAGCCGATCGCGGTTCACTTCGCTGAGCCGTAGTCTCACTGTTCGTCTAATGATGGTGTTTATGAACATTTCAGAGCTTTATTTGGCATCTGGTTCTGTTTCTAAACTTTCTTCATCTTACCTGATGCCTCCTTTCCAGAAGCAGGAAGTGACAGTGACAGCACTGCTGATGGAGAAGCCGAGGGTATCCCATCAGCCCCCGCGGGAAGCTTCTCGGCCCAGCTCGGCAGCACCCAGCTACGGTGAACAGACCCCACGGGCCCTTTGCCTCCCTGGCTGGGGAGTGTTGGAGATGAAGCAAACCAAAATCCTGGGCTGAGTGGGGGTCCCTGAGAATTGGATTACGAATGTCTGCTGCATGTGTTTGGCATTTAGAAGTAGCAATGCAGAGCAAAGTATCAGTAGTGAAGATCATGAATTCCATAAAATCTCTATAATATCACCTTTATTTCAAAAAGCAATTGCTTGTGAGAAAATCAGAATCGGTCTTACCGCAGTATTCACTTTGCTCATATTTGCACTGCTGTCTTTCAGAATTTCTGCATACGTTGTCAGGATACCCACATACCTCATTATCAGAACTAATGATAATTGGTTTCAAATTACATTATTCTTAAGTCTTAGTGAGATGGTACCACCCCCACCCCCCAAACACACACACACTTGTTGTTTTTGTGTCCTCTAACACACTTGACTGAGCTCTTTAGTTGAGAATGACATAAAGTCAAACAGACGAGTGCTGGGTCCCAACACGATTTGAGAAAAACCGCAGTTGCATTAGCAGGTTATCGCCAGTAGGTGGCACCAAATTCCATAATAGTGTACAACTAGAACTTTGGGAAAAGTTAGGAATCACATGTTAAGGGAAAAGGTTATGAACGAACTCATTAATAAAGCAAAAATGATGTGCATCTTTGAATTTTTACATACAAAAATTATGTGAATCTTTGAAGCATGAATCTTCAAATATGCAAATTGATGAGACAATAGTTTACAGCTTGGAAATCTGAATGAGGTGATGTGGTTATTGTTGTGGTTAACGTGAATCTTTCCTTGGGGACCTGTGGGGGGCAGAGTGACAGATGGAGGAGAAGAAGGAAGCTACGAGAGTGAGTTGGAGCAGCAGTTAGAGAGGGAGCTGAGGATGGAGGAGCAGACAGAAGAAGAACTCCATGGTGAGGACACACACACAACTACACAACCACACACACACACAACTACACAACCACACACACACATAACTACACAACCACACACACACAACTACACAACCACACACACACGCACACACAACTATATAAACACACACACAAGCATAGTTGTATTAAGAAAAAAAAAACTGTCAATACAGATGAATTGTGCATGTTCACCTAGGAGGCAGGTTACATGGTGAAAAGCTGGTCCACATGCTTGCAGACGTTTGCAGCTTATAGACTCCAACTGTCATACACAAAACACATTATGTTTAATTCCAGTGTAACTGGGTTTTTCTTTTCCCTGTTGTGCTGCGTTTGTACTAAACCACGATTTCCAAACTGGCGTGAACCATACAGTGACGTCTGTGTGCTGTTACACCTCTGGAGCTTACCTGATCTGTTTTGAACTGTTATATTCACACTCTGACCAAGGATGAAAGAATTGTTCACATCTGTGAACTCACTACCCTCTGTAATCCCACTAGATTACATATTTACCATCCGTAACATATCCTCTGATGTATGTATCTACCTGTTGATATACCTTCTGCAATCCCACATCTGACATCTCAAATCTACTCTCTGTAATCACAAATCTACCTTCTGTAATCTCATACCCTGCACATATAAAATGGGAATACCTAATACAGTGGCCAGTGAACATGGGTGCACACTTGGTCTAATAAAGCAGTTGGAAGTTTATGGCCTAGAAATCAACCTGCTCTGCTACTTTATGATGCCTTAATGAGTGCTGATTATCATCCTTGCTCTTTTCTTTGTCCAGGTGACTTCACGATAGCGCCATCATCGTGGTACGTGAGATGTTCTAACACAAAACAAAAACAGAATATTTAGTAAGCACGTATATATTTATAAAGCACTTTTTATAACCAAAGTGCTGTACAAGCTAAGTACATTTAAAAGGAGCAAAATGAAACAGCATCTAACAAATGCAAAAGAATTACAACAATGATCAGTTTACTGAGCCGAAAGCTTCTTAGCAGACTTAAAAGACTTAAAAGCATCAACGGAGATTGTGGACTTAATGTTCAGATGTAGACTGTTCCACAGTCTCAGTGCAGCATCACCAAAGGCCCCCGATCCACTTAGGGCGTCAGCCAAGACAGAGGCACAGTGAGCTGACCTGATGACCTCACGGTCCTGGCAGGGTAGGGATCCGGGGGGAGCCACCTGGCAGGGTAGGGATCCGGGGGGAGCCACCTGGCAGGGTAGGGATCCGGGGGGAGCCACCTGGCAGGGTAGGGATCCGGGGGGGAGCCACCTGGCAGGGTAGGGATCCGGGGGGAGCCACCTGGCAGGGTAGGGATCCGGGGGGAGCCACCTGGCAGGGTAGGGATCCGGGGGGAGCCACCTGGCAGGGTAGGGATCCGGGGGGAGCCACCTGGCACGGTAGGGATCTGGGGGGAGCCACCTGGCACGGTAGGGATCCGGGGGGAGCCACCTGGCAGGGTAGGGATCCGGGGGAGCCACCTGGCAGGGTAGGGATCCGGGGGGAGCCACCTGGCAGGGTAGGGATCTGGGGGGAGCCACCTGGCACGGTAGGGATCCGGGGGGAGCCACTCCGCTTAAGGACTTAAAACCGAACAGCTACAATTTTAACTGGATCCTATAGTGTACAGGAAGACAGTGTAATGATGCCAGAATAGGGATAATATGGTCCCTTTTTTTTGTGCCAGTAAGAAGATGAGCTGCCGTCTTCTTTAATTTACATAAATTGTATTTGCATTTATTTACATCACATTACAATTGCCCATTTATTGATACATCACACATTTATTGATAAGAAAAAATGGTTCTTGATAGAGTACAGCACAGGAGGCTAAAGTATGATTTTAAAAGAGAGGTTGTTTCTCTCCTGCAGGAAGGGGCAATGAAGCATTTCCCAGCATGCACGGCAGGACGGCGGATCGCATGTGTGCAGACGGGCACTCACACCACTTCTGTAAATATAGTCCTTTTTGATACTGTGAATGGACTGAGAGTATAAACAATGGCTGTCTACACCACCAGTGCCATCAGATCCAGAGATTTGGACAGAGTTTCTTTACTTTTTGTCAATGTGTGCACTGTTCTAAAAAGTACTGTATATCCAGAAATGATGGGCACATCAGGTTGAAAAGCTGCTATCTCTACAAATACGTTACAGGTCACTCCTCAGTAGACAACGTAGGCCAAATATATCCACCAGCTTTGATTTTTGTCAACATCACAAAAACATTAGGTTGTCTAGCCAGTTGACTTTGGTTTGAGATTTTACTGTAGTATTTGATGTAGAAATCCAAATAATTACACTGCCTTATTTAATCAGGTTATCTTTGCATAGATATAAATTTGCATAGAATCAATGCGAAAATTTGCATTGATTTTCTAATTTAAAATAATGTTGCTAATGATGTGATGGTGGACGTTATATCTGTGAGGCCCTGCGCTTTGCCATGTTTCTCTGGAACACACGTTTGTGTGTAATTTCCGTTGGCTTGGGATTTCAGAACTGCGTTGCCATTTACTGAAGATCTTTTCTACTGAATTCAATCTAGAAAACAGAAGTATTAAAAGTTACTATAGAGACTGCAAGTATTTGAGGCACGAGGCACGTAAATGCCATGAAATCAGATGCCTTAGAACATGTGCAATAACTCATTAATGTAATTTATAAAAAATCCTATATATTCTCTACTGCTCTATCATCGTTTGACAGTCACCGCTCAAAATATACATATACCCCATATACACAGGACATGAGGAGTTAACGATTTCTGTGCAGCAATGGGAACTGTATGACATTCCTCTCTTAGGCACCAGACGCTAACGCCTCTGAGATGATATGAGAGGCTACTTGGAGGTTCCATTGGTACAGTGACAGCTTGGCTAACTTGGCTGTTTTGAAACATCTGTTTTCATAGAATTTGTATATGAGTAACTCAAGAATTTACGTTATTTTTGCAGGTACCTCTGGGCGCAAATCTCATTTAAAAAAAAACTTTAGTTCTGATAGCACGTCTTATTTCTTAATGAATACATTTGTTTTATATATACTTTTCTCTGTCTTTCTGTGCTCAGAGGAGGGATTTATTCACCAGAATGCCAAAAGCAGTAGGAAGAGTACAGCATTATCCTCAGATATAACTGGAAGGCTTAGCTGCCTCACTACATGTGCTACTGATAAGTGTGCCCCACTTCTGTGTCAGCACATGGTAATATCTTAATCCAGTGGAATATTCGCACTTTTGTGAAACACTGTATATCTGACATTTTGAACTGGTTTGTAACATTTTGCATGGTGTAAATCAGATTAAAGAGATTACATTGTATTGGTATTCTGACTTCAGTGGCTGTTTAGATTTGTCTAGTTAGCACTGTTTTATGTTTGTGTTCCCTACCCATCTTACTGAAACGCACAAACCTGCAGTAGGGAAACATGGTACTGGAAGATATTTCATCATGCATCATTTCTACATGATGTTTGGTTTTTCTGAGGGTTGTTAAGGCAGAGGAGACAAGAGACACTCCCAACAAATCCGCTTGTTATTATGCAAAAAAAAAAAAAAGAATACATATTTGTTAAATATAAAAAAGGAAGTTTGTAGAAAATAAGCACAGCTCCTAAACTAAATTGTAAAAATACTATTCTTTATATGCGTTCAATGTTTATATACTACTTTATTGAATGAGAATTATAAATAGGAATTATATATGTATAAGCATGGATGACCTTCTCATGGATGAGCTGTAGTCTGTTCATGTTTGGTGGCTGTTCCACACCATACTGTGATGGAGAGATCCGATGACTGTGGTGTAGAACTGACTCTGCAGCTCCTGTGGTGGACCATACATTCTCAGGTGTCATAGGAAACTATATGATATTGGTCTCCCACTTCAGGTTTGGATAGTTCCCATAAACTTTAAGGACTCCATGGTTCACACAGGGCAGGTCGGAGATTGTGAGAGGGAGACGTGTTGTGGGGTGTGGCATCTTATTTAGTGATTTGAGTGCTTTATCTTGTTAGCTTTCGACGTAAGAACATTTATGTAAGCTTGATAATGATTATTATTTAAATAGTGGTCGTGTATTATTAGATTTAATAATGAAATCTAATCAAACACTACTCGCTGCACCACCGTTGAGAGCCAGCAGGGGCACCATAGCCTTTGCGCCACACAACCGCATGATTTTTATTTACCTCAGAATCTTGAATCTAAACTTAAACATTCCTTTAATCAAGGGCGTAGAATTAGCATGGATGTAAGTATACGTGTCCCCACCAATGTCAAGAGCAAATCTACAATCTTGCCTTTACCCCTTCCCAAGTCGTTCCCTGAACAACAAACCACACACAAACTATTCATCCAGGCGCAACTTCTCAGATATTGCAACAATGCTGCTTTCTAAGGTAATACTGTGAGTTCTGCAGCCATCCCTACTCAGTCAGTTTATGAAAAGTATTATGAAGCTCCTTGTTACTTGGTGGCCAGAGGGATGAACTGATTCCATTATTTCCCTTGGCTCAGGTAAGAGGACTTCCCTCTCAGCGCTTGAGAGATGAGGCCCGTAGATCAGTGTTTCAGTTCAGGGATCATTAGCAGTATAAGTAGAGCAGCCACTAAAGGTGGCTAAGTGGTTGGAGGCTACAATTAACTCCTCGCAAGCGGAATGTGGTGCTTTCTTTCTAAGCAGCTTTATTTTACTCTGTAATGCCACGTCTGATGATTCAACCCCTCAATGAAACTGAAATTTCTAATGTGGAACTAAGGTGGTTCGTCTACTTCACATATGCTTCTTTATTATTCTAATTGGTGGGAGATCACACACACCTCTGACCACTAGGATCCTCGTGTTCGGTAGTGAACTGCCCCCGCTCCATCGTGATTTCTATATTATTTTATTTTTTAGGCCATGTTTTAGCATGAACCTGCTGGATACAGCCGTGGCTCTTTCCATGTAACTAGTTAAACAATAAGCTTGTCTTCATTCACGAAACAGGTGGTGCAGATTCACACTGAAATGCCTTTTTGTTGCAGAACAGCTGCACTGAACAGAATTCATGACCCAGCTGGGCAGCTCAAGTCGTTATGTAAGATATATGTATATATGCAGGGTTAGTAAAGTTTCTGTAGAATCGCGCGTATTTAGAGTTTATATAAGTGTAAAGCCGACCCCGGCCAGAACTATAATCTGTACGCATAGCAGAGCTTTAAGTTCAAATATAAATGCACCTATAATAATGGGGCTCGATAATAAGCCTTCTTTGGGCAGTTGTTAGCAAACACGTTTTATTCAGTTCGATTAAGTGACAGAAACATTACGCTTTTTTCTGACCGAGGCTTCATACAGTATATGATACCCGAAACCTCTACCCAAATCCTCACAACCGCTGAAGAACAGTAAAACGGCCGACTACCAACATGCCAGCAATCCATCTACGCATGCTGATATAGCAAGCAGAGAAAAGGTTAGATTTTGTTCCCTTTTACATTATGGCCTACAAGATCTTTACAAGATGTCAATAGCGCAGCTGGACGTAATTATTTCATAGCGCCATTCGCGGGAATAGAGCATTAGGCTATTCTATGCAATAAAATATTAATAAATTTCAAGGCGTGGTCCGGACAAAACATTAAGTGCTAACATGGGCTCAGTGAAACCATATTTTTAAATGTGCTGTTTGAATGAATTAAAATTGTGCTGGAAGTATAATTTTTTTTATTTGCAATTTATTCTTAAAATAAAGCGCACTTGTTAAATCGAATCCATACATCAGGTCTAAACCAATCGGCCGAAACACTGTTGATTCTTGTCAAATCAGTTGCACTCGGTGGGGTGAGAGTGGGTGAGTGAGGTGGGGTGAGAGAGAGCGAGTGAGGTGGGGTGAGAGAGAGCGAGTGAGGGTGGGGTGACTAAGCTAAAGAGCGTCGGTGCGGTCCATTTCGGAGTTGAGTTTACGGGTGAGTCGAGGTTGTGTCAAGGTGTATGTAACTAACTGTCTTGGCGATGTGGTTTGTGCGTGGAGGAGCGCGCCGTAGCTGCCCCACAGTCAGGCTGCTGGAAAAGTAACCGATGTCGGTTTTAAAAGCTGTAAAAAGTGTGCAGAGAAAGCTAGCTTGGTGGCTGTGCTAGGGAAGACCCAAGTGCTTGGGCGACTGCATTAGCTATATTTTGCTGTCACTACGTTAAGTCGTGTGTCATTTTTGCCAATAAAAGAATGTCTCGCATCATTTTACTGTGGACGGTTTTGTTTGGCGTTGTGCTCCTAGTAACCCTAACGTAACGTTTATGCCCTCTTGGCAGTTGGACATCATAGCGAGTTGACTGGCTAGTTAGCTTTCTTAGCTAGTTCGCTAATGGGCTGCGTTTGCGTCTCATTTTGAAATCGTTGACGTGGTACGAGTAGTTTATTGGGGTGGTTTTCTATCTTTGTAGGAAATATGATCCAGATTAATGCCGTGTGTAAAGGGTGATTCCAGTAGTGATCCCCAATGCTGTTTAACCACAAAAGGCAGATCAATGAAAACGTTACAGATTTAACAGTCGTGACTAACATTTCTGATGGCACCGTCGTTCAAAAAAAGGTCATTATGCAGTAGAGGCTTTGTAACATGATATGTAACAGGGTAAAAGTGACTCCCAGACTGTGCTACAGACCAACACGTGGCATCGTCTTTCTGTATCACACGCTGAACACTTAAATGTCACTATTCTTTTTGTTCATGGTTTATGGATCAACGCCACCAGAAAGATTTGTGGCAGAAAGATTTATCCACAGCGGTGATCCCATTCCTTTAACAGCTAAACCAACTAATAAAATATGTCAAGTTGTTGTTGTTGTGTGTATGTGTTTGTTAAACCATAATTCCACTTTTAATCTTACTCAATATATGCCAGCATTCATATTTAATAAGGTCCTTCAAAATAATGGCGGAATCTATTCTAATTTCCTATGCTTATCAGTTTAAATGTCCTCAATTTACTTGAGAAACCTAGTTGGCATTTACACTAAAGGGATACTGCCCAGAAAAGCAAATAAATTGGTATACATTGTAGCTCATAAACTAAGAGCTTAACCACAAAATACCAATGAGTAACATTGTTTATTATGCATTAATAGTTGCAAGGTACGCTACAGCAAGTCTAAGGCTGTAGTCAGGTCTCCAAATAAGGTGTTCACTAATTTGCCTTATCAATATCTAGAAACTATTGAGAACAAGATGATTGAGTTGATTTGCCCAGGGATCTTGTGTATGTACAGTCTAACATAGCTAGAGTAACGTAATTTTTGAAGGGCCTTATTACTAAATCCAAACACCTGCATCATTCTGCAAGGATAAATGTATTAGGATAAAAGTTTTGACACGCATACAATATCTTGATATATTTCTTCTGTTAACTGAACTAGCTGTTCAATAAATGGGCTCAACACTGTGGATCAATGTCACGTCCGTTGCAAACATGCACGCGCCTCGTCTTTGTCTACAAACTTTGAAAGGGTCTATTGTATTCCAAATATCACTAGTGACATGGCTTTTCCTTAACCAGGAATAAATTTGTAATAAATTGTTGAGTACATAGCCTCGCTATTAACTTTTGAATTTGACAAAATTAACCTTCCCACCACTACACTTTTAGGTAAATGCTTAAATTAAGATAATCTCCTTTACCTTAATTTAATTCTGTTTATAGCATCTCAGTGTAGAAACTAGGTGCTAAAGAGGCTTTAATAGTAGAGCTATAACAGATGACAAAAGACAGAGTGTGAAGTGTGAACTGTAATTCACCACTCTAGAAGAGCTGCAATTCAACACTCTAGAAGAGCTGTAATTCATCACTCTAGAAGAGCTGTAATACATCACTCTAGAAGAGCTGTAATACATCACTCTAGAAGAGCTGTACTACTACACTCTAGAAGAGCTGTAATTCACCACTCTAGAAGAGCTGTACTACTACACTCTAGAAGAGCTGTAATTCACCACTCTAGAAGAGCTGTAATACATCACTCTAGAACATCTGTAATTCACCACTCTAGAAGAGCTGTAATTCACCCTACAAGCAGCAATTCACTCTGCAATAACCAACAACACGTTTGACTATCCTGTAATAGCTGATACTTGGTGCTTTGATTCCGTCTTTGGTAAATTGTTCAAATGCAATGATAACTGGAATGCAGTGATAAAATGCAGTAATCGTCTAGCTTTGGATATTGTTTTAAAATGCAATTCTGTTTTTGGATATTGTGTAATAACTATTACCAACTGACAAAGTTTGCATATTTGACAAGTTTTAATGAAGGTTCTTTGTTCTTTGCTAAACGTTTCACTGGGATGGTCCTACCAGAATGGAGTTATGTGCTGTTACGTTAATATTAACTTCCATAATGTAGCATTGTCTAATTTTCCCTGCAGTAGTGAGATTGCACTGACATTATTAGTTAAAGTTCTTAGTTCTGCGTCTGTGTGAATATTAGCCAGCAGTACTGAATATTAGCTGGCAGTACTGAATATTAGCTGGAAGTACTGAATATTAACTGCCTTTGAAGCTATGGGGATCATTTTTGCATTATTGGCCTTGCGGTGATGTACATTTGCAAATTAATTTTTTTTTGTCACGCGCAGCTGTAGTAGAGAGATAATTACAAAAGACATGAAATAAAACCAGACGATTTAGACATAATATTTACAGTATAAATTTACTATTGTAGTGCATCTTTGGATGAGCTCCGTCCAAATCTTATTCCAGTGATAACATTATATTCTTAGAGATAATGTTAGAATGCATTCACAGCTCTTCCTTGGGTAGCATTCACATACGGATGCTTAATTCATAAATTCATCAAAGCAATTAATCTCGTGATTAATGATACTGTTTCTTTAGAGTGATACTGCATGCCAAGAGAGTGGTACTGAATAGCTAGTCGGAGACAGGAGCACGTTTACCCTTTACAGCTCATTTAAACCAACCACAAATACAAATAACAACATACATTTTGTGGGGGAAAAGGGGACAAGACTTTTGCTTGATTTTTCAAGGAGCACTGTGCAGAATGTGTGTAGCTCCACCTGCGCTGAGGGCAGCACCACCGTGACGGTGTTTGCTTGCTGCAGAACGCGGGAGTGATCTGTCATGACACCAAAGTAGAAAAATGACAGCAGGCCAGTAGAAACTGTTTGCCTGAAACTCCAAAACATGCGTTTGATCCTCATGAAGCTTGAAACTTGAAAGTGATGAAGACTGGGGACACATGAAGGTGTGGAGCAGTCTGATACAAGCGAAGAAGCCACTGTTAACAGAAAGGTAAAGGCACTGAGTCTAGTAGAGTCACTTTAATACTACCTGATATATGTTGCGTCTTTAAATAGCACAAAGAACAAGTGATAATTAATTGTAAATAAAAATAGCTCACATTTTGAACATCTGGAATAAATTCTCCAGCTGGTCCCTTTGACGGACGTCACATTTACCAGGACACAGAGACTCCACGTACAAGTGGAAGATAAACAACCACGTAACATACTTCATGTGGTACAAGCAAAAACTAAACTAAGGTGATGTCACCGTGTGCCTGTGAAAGGGACCATACCTGGATGGTCTGGAAGGAGAGTTTGAATCCCAGTTCCCAGGATTAGTGAGGGCCCAAAAAAATAGAAAGCTAAACGATCTTGAGCCCAGCGCCTCCATCACCAAAGTTATGTGTTTATATATAGTATAGTAATGTGTAATAATTAGGCCTGTAATAAGAAAGACTCGATTGTCTGCGCTAATAGGCATCTTACTAGACATCATGAGGAACCGTTAAAGAAATATTTTGGCCATATTGAAGACGCCACTCCCTTAATCACGTGACTGTAGTATCTCCTCGCTGCCGCTTGGCGTCGCTGTAGAGCTCGGGAGAGACTCGCCTAGAATAAGCAGTCCAAGAGCAAGTCGAGGTGCGGCATAAGCAGCTGCGTGTTTCCCCCCGTTTTCTCATCTGGAGCGAACAGGAGACCTGTTCCAGCGTTTTTACAGACCCAATGCCAGGCCCCACTCAAGCACTGTCCCCAAATGGAGAGAATAACAACGACATCATTCAGGACAATGGAACCAACATCATTCCTTACAGAAAAAACACAGTCCGAGGAGAGCGCGCCTACAGGTAAAATCAGTGCAGTGCTCCGTTTGACGGGGTTTTACTAAAGCCTAAACGCCATCGTCAAGATAATATTATTCAAAGATACCGTTATTCGTTTTAATCTAGTTTATTTTACATACAAGTGTTAGTCATACCCGAGCGGAATGGACAGCAGCTTCTGGGGGGGGGGAAGCGACTCGTGGTTGAACGTTGTCCTCGCTTCCTATTCATTGTGGCTTTTTTTGTGTGTGTTTTTTGGACACAGCCATAGGGTTTCCAACGGTGCGGACATGTAGCTAGCCTAGACCATTTAGCATTGTTCATAGGACCGATTTGCCCATTTGATCATGTCATTGCACGTTAAGCATAGGATGTTTACTGTGTTCTTGCAGGTAAATATAAAACGACAGGAAGCCCGGGCCGAGTGCGACACTGACAGCGCGGATTATAATCCGGGAATACGGCACAACTAGCGCGGTGGCTAGCGGTCCAGTAGGCTGTGTTCGTGTAGCTGCTGCTTGCGTAATTTAATTGACTGCTTTTCATGGTCAGACACGTTCGGACTTTTGCACTAAGAGGGGTATGTGTGTGGCCATATCGTGGTCTCTGGTGGGGATTACGGGCCATAGTGCTGTCGGGTGTGTGTGGATGTAGCGGCTGGTGGAGATGAGCTAACCGTGTCCTGACTGCTATCTCATACAGCCCGGAGTGTCCTTTACCTCTCGCTTCTGGTTTTGACTAAACGTTTATGGTCAGTGAACATTTTTAAGCCAATGCCTCATATGTGATATTGCAAAGTAACTGGGCGTTTGTTAATTTGGGTGTAAGAGTCCTGGTGTAAAAAACAAACAAACATTTTATCTGGAAACGCGATGTATAATTAAGACGGTGGCATTGCGAAATGAATGGCAACACAGTTCTCCTCAGAAATTCAGATGGTATTCAAAAACATGCACAAGCCGTGCGATTTTTTAAGGCGTTCAATAGATATCGGAAAGGTGCGTGGCACGTTTGGTATTGGTAAGTAATGTGCCCAGATTGTTTACACAGTGCTGCGCATGGCGCGTCCACGTCGCTGCCCCTGGCCTGCCTGTATTAAGATGATCAGAAAGCAGTTTAGAGCCAACTATTTGGCGTTAGCCTTTCCTCGTAAGCAACCACTGTGTCAATGACGGTTTAAATGATCTGCTGGTGGTTATCTCTAATTCTAGCCTTACCCTAAGTGTGGGCAGGGAGAGGCACCCCCTGATATAGGTAACACATGCAGACTACAAAAGATCAAGGGCATAAACTCCTCGCCATACTTCCCTAGGATGGAAATTGGGTTACATTTTTTTACAAGAGGAAATGCAAAAATAGTCACACAGTCCAGACCTCTGTAGCTGCAGCAAATCACATAATGATCTATGAAAGCTTTAAAGGTTAAAGAGTATGAATAATGAAAACTCCATGTTAATGTATGAATGAGCTGTTTTCTCTGTAATTCTTGGTTGGTATACTGGGACTCCATTCTCAGTTAAAAATGGATTTCACCATCCTGTTCAAAAACACTAGTGATCATCTAGATCAGATAAGATATGAAAGGCTGTCACCAGATTTCAAAACACCGTGGATTGATTCATTTGATTACCTAACCCTAATCTGTACACGTATGAACAATATGTAGATATGTATGTTTACGCTTGGGAGTCTTTCACTTGGCTAAATGTGAAGTAAAGGCCAAGATACAATTTCATGCACATAGAAATGTGGGGAATAACGTGATAATTGTTTTGTCAAAATTATCGTGCATAACTGTTGTGATAAGTACGTATATAATTGCTATTAAAATTTAGCTGCAATACACTATGCGCACCGGATCTTTCATTTACTTTCACTCAACACAGCATGCTGTATTTAACCATATCCATGTACTATTTCATATTATCACTATTGAAACTATTGAGTTTTATGAAGTTGTAAGAGGATTGCGACAAATATGTCAACACAAGTAGTAAAAGAAATTGAGATAAGGAACAGAATGAGGCATAATGGCATAATGAGAAACTCTGCCTTGCAGACATTATTAGTTGATAGGTTTTTCTCAATTTAGAACATTACACATCTTAAAAGTCACCTGTTTATGCTGTTGATCCTTATCGATTGACAGGACATTCTACACATTCACATCAATTAATTCAAATATATAGCTACTGAAATAGCTGTGTAATAGTGTGTCCAGTTTGTCTTCAGTCTACTGCTACCTGAAGTCTAATAATGCTTCTTAAAATCACTGTTGCTATAAGCATCATATCATTAAACAGGATATGAATCGCTAAATAAGATTTGAATTTGATGCTTCAGACAAAAAGAGATTTTGCTCAAACCAAAAGAGATGAAGTTGAAAAAACAAATTCTCGATCAGCTGAACTGAGATCTAGTGGTGCGGGCACGCTTCCCAACACTGAAGTTATCCACACGTGTTCTTGATGTTGATGTTGATGATGATGATGAAGATGCCCTCTGTGTCGTCCACAGCTGGGGCATGGCGGTCAACGTGTATTCTACCTCAATTACCCAGGAGACTATGAGCAGGCATGACATCACTGCCTGGGTGAATGATCTCCTCTGCCTAAACTACACAAAAGTGGAGCAGCTGTCTTCAGGTACGTCTCCCTCCCCGTGTGCCACGCCACGAAGGTGGAGACCTAGAACATGCCAATGCCACACCTGTCGGTGTGCCGGCGTTTAGCTTTAACGCTGGCTGGGAAATTTACAGCTTGAGGATTTGTGATGATTACGTTACTTTTCTCAGTCGTCTCTCAGTAGTTTGTTCATTTATTTGTTTTATTTGTTCATGTTTCTTGAACTTGTTTTTCGTCTCAAGAGCAACAGTATATTATCATTTTACTATATCGTGTTCTCGTGTTATTTGCTGGGCAACGGTTAATCTGTTAATGCAAAAACATAAATGATCTGAATTACCACAGTGTATACATGTTGTTACCATGTAATGAGTTATAGCTCTATATTTACATAAATGCAGGCTACGTGTCATAGTTGCATTTGCATAAAAACAAATGATCAATCAAAGCATATAATATCATATAATCATATAATAACTGTTTGCTGTTACTACGAGTGTTGTATATGTTGGTAGATACTGATTGAATTAGCTTTGTTAGCCTGCTTAGTTTTACACATTCTTAAAGTGTGTTAGTTTGTGTGAAAATGTGTCGGCATTAGCAGATGGAGAGTAATCATTTCTTCAGTACCTTCAGGTGATCACTCACGTGGTGTTTGGTGAGGGTTTCGTTTAGCCGTGTGGTTCCTGTCTCACTCAAGGTTCACCACACAACAGCGACACAGTGCCTCGGCCACAGCTTGGAGATGACATTTTTAAAAGTGATTGCAGGGCATTTTAGTTACAGCTACTGACTCAAATGCTTCTGAATTATTAAATAAAAATTTATTACATTTTACAGCTTTCATACACATGAATAACAAATTGTTAAATATATATAGAAACTTTTCAGAATTTCCCCAATTTTTATATAATAAATTTCTGAGGGGCATAAAAGTCAATAACCAATCAGATGTCTTTAATCCCAAGTATGATCTGTTTTATTAAACAAATTGCATTTCTGTAATGATGATTCAGACCCCCACTGGGCCGCTGATGCCCCAAGATGGGAAAAAACTATGCAGAACATTAAAGTATGGACAACGTTCTCTTTTATGAAATAAACTAATAACCTCTACAAAGCTGAACTCAAAACCTCATCATTTTAAAGGAATTGTGCCTCTGGCCTTCTTGTACAATCTTTTGGGAATCTTGGCGAAATGTCAGATTGCAAAACTATGTCATCCTTATTTTCATAGTGACTGTGGCATATCTGTAAAAGGCACGACATCTCTGTGTCACTGAGTGTCGTTAGTGAAAGTGTCCTAGCAAGCCAACGACCTTCTCTTAACCCAGCAGTAACCACGGTTGCTCTAGTACCCAGCCGTTTTACTGAAGACCTGTAGAATAAACAGTAAACAAAGCGCTAACGTTATCTTGTCCAAAAGTGAAGGGTATCAAGACTTAGTTGTGGCGTAAACATTGTGGTTCATTAGTCATTGGTAATCATTAGTCACATTACCAGTCTGTCTTCATCCATGAGACAAACAGGGGAGTGACTAGTTGACATTATACAAGACTTATATATTTCCAGGGGATAAAATAGACCAGGTCTTTGCTGTCTGCTCTGTGTGTGTGTGTGTGTGTGTGTGTGTGTGTGTGTGTGTGTGTGTGAGTGTGTGTGATGATGATGATGCAGTGGTGCACTATACTCACTGTACTTCTATTGTTCTGGTATGTAAGTAGTGTTATTACACATTACTGCTCACTATATTACACTGGTATAGTGACACCACTCTATAAGACCTTACACTGTACAAGTGGTGTAATGGACAGAGTTACTGTGGATTGTTGCACTGACTAATAACTAATAATGGTCTGGGCTTTCACTGGCTACTGCTAGCTGTGTAAAACAGAGAGCCTGTGGAATCATGGATATGCTAGGACAAAGGCTCGATATTTATTTTTTTATTTGAATGTTTGTGCATATAAAAATCAAAGTCATTCTGAGTTTCCTGATCTTTGTTTAGGAAACACAGATATAACGGCTTTAATCTTTAAAGTAAAACTTTGCTGCAAAATGACTGCATATTATGTGTTTCTGGCCATCGAGGTTTTTTAGTTTCATTTATACATTTCTGTTTGATACCCAACGCTACTAAAACTTACTGCTAAACTGATTCAGTGTTTTACCACAATTGATATGTAAACTGTGATGTTCAGATATAATGTCGTGATGATGTCTTAAGGTCTTAAGACATCGTTGCAGTGCTGCTGGTGGTGCCAGGCAGAGTCCTATAAAAAGCCCCCAGCCACTGAACCTCCCCTGGAACATGACCAGGTCCCTTCAGACGTAGTTCAGATAATACACTCCGTCCTAGCCAGTCGAAAGAGAAGGCTTCAGAGGAAGACCGTTATGAGAGCTATAGTGGTTTAATGAGATTCTACAGTCATCATAAGAGGTATATACAGTTTTGTACAATATACTGTACAGAATAAGGCTGGCTAAAAAATAAAATAAAATAATTTCTGTTGTTGTTCTGGTGCGGAAGAATACGTGCTAACAGAAGTTAGGGAACTGCCATTCAGATACAGACTGGGTAATGAGGTTGTTTCCTGTGAGGTTGTTTAGAATTGAGGTTGGATGGGGAGCTTGTCTTTAATACTGAGGTTGTTTTTAAATCAGGTTACATCGTGAGGTTACTTCCTAAGCTGTCCAACCAAAGAACTGGCAGTGCCTCTATAAAAGGCCATACAAACACCATCCAAAAAAAAAAAACCTTGCACATTGTTCCTGTAACTGGCCTTTTAGACCTTTTTCGACACTATAGTATTTTAGGATTTTGTAGATCAGTGATTCCAAATGAGACATGCCTACAGCCCTGGGTCTGAAGCTGAAGTTAATAGAATGTGATGAGACATAGCCGAGCTCCATTACAGATTCCAAGCGGCGTCGGTGGCATACGGTTACAGTACTAATGGTGCTTTCTGCGGTTGGCGTTAGACCTAACCACCCCCCCTACCCTGTTCTGCTCTCCTCTTGTCTCCCAATTCAGGTGCTGCTTACTGCCAGTTCATGGATATGTTATTCCCTGGCTGTATTAGTCTTAAGAAGGTGAAGTTTCAGGCCAAGCTGGAACACGAATACATTCACAACTTTAAGCTTCTTCAAGCCTCCTTCAAGAGGATGAATGTGGACAAGGTGAGAAGTCTGACAGTGAACTGCCAAAGCACCGACAGGTGACCACAGCAGTGTAGAGATGATAACGAATGTGGGCGAGGTTCTGAGAAAAAAAAACACACTGACCGCAGAATAAGTCGTCGTACTTTGGCACAGCGGAGTTTTGTGGTCATGGAGAAGACTGCACGTTTTCGTCCGTGGTCATTTTAAAGCTCATATTTCCACACCTCTGCAGATTATTCCGGTGGAGAAACTTGTCAAGGGACGATTTCAAGACAACCTGGACTTCATTCAGTGGTTCAAAAAGTTTTTCGATGCCAACTACGATGGTAAGGAGTACGACCCTGTGCAGGCGCGACAGGGTCAGGACGCCATTCCTCCACCAGACCCAGGGGAGCAGATCTTCAACCTCCCAAAGAAGTCTCCTCACGCTGCCAGCTCCCCCACAGCAGGTTAGCGCTTCACTTTTGTTCTTAATTCACTTTCAGTTCTTTGTCTAGCTGATTTTTCACATCAGTGACCAGCTGATAACCTTTAATTAGCTGACTAGCTTGTCAACTGAGAACATGCAGACCATTTGGCCTGGCAAAGAAGCTGTTGACAGATCTGACTCTGTGGCTTTAGTCATCTACATGAATCTGACATTTTTATGGTTAAGAGTGCCATCCATAAACCTTTAAATCAATGTGTGAACAGGAGCTACTAGATCGGCAAGTTCAACTCCTAAATCGTCCACATCAACCTCTCGACCCTCTTCGGCAAAAAAGATCCCAGTGACAACAACGACCCCCGCCAAAGGAGAGAAGGAGCTGGAAGCTCAAGTAGCACAGCTTAACGAACAGGTTCACAGCAACCTCATTAACTCATCTTACTGCCATTTTACCTAACAACTGTCTCCAGATCAGTCTTAACGAACAGGTTCACAGCAACCTTATTAACTCATCTTACTGCCATTTTACCTAACAACTGTCTCCAGATCAGTCTTAACGAACAGGTTCACAGCAACCTCATTAACTCATCTTACTGCCATTTTACCTAACAACTGTCTCCAGATCAGTATTAACGAACAGGTTCACAGCAACCTTATTAACTCATCTTACTGCCATTTTACCTTACAACTGTCTCCAGATCAGTCTTAACGAACAGGTTCACTAGCTGCGCTCTCTCTCTCTCTCTCTCCTGACATCTCGCTCTGTCCCGTAGCTGAACACGTTAAAGCTGGCCCTGGAGGGTGCGGAGAAGGAGCGGGACTTCTACTTCGGGAAGCTGAGGGAGGTGGAGGTGCTGTGTCAGGAGCAGGGTCAGGATAACGGGCCCTTCGTGGAGAGACTCATGGAAGTCCTGTACTCTGCAGATGACCAGGTCTGCAAGCTCTCCATCTCTCTCTGTCTGTCTGTCTCTTTCTCTCTCTCCTTCTCTCTCTCTGTATGATTCTCTATCTGTATAATTAAATATTGGCTGTCACTATTTCCAACAAAATAATTTATTATTTATTTTGAGCCAAATTATTTTGTATTTATTTTGAACCAAATATGTTGATATTTGGTCGTTTTAATGTTTTTGTATATTAAAATGCAAAAGAAAAGATTATTCATCTGGAACATCAGGGATTGTTCTCAGTGCTCCACAGCACAAAATAACAATAAAAATAAACAACATATTGTGCAGTGCTTTATGAACAGTGTTTCACGTGAATGCAGTTTTGCATGTCTCTTCCTGACTGTATGTTTAATCATACAGTTTAAAGGCAGCTCTAAATATAACTCATACAGCTCTATATCTAATCATACAGTTTAAATGCAGCTGTAAATATAACTCATACAGCTCTATGTCTAACCATACAGTTTAAAACCTTGTCCATCCCTGCAGAATTGTTAATAATTCTGCTAATTAGCATTTTAAAAGCATTATTATAGCATTATTATTCATGAATATTCTTGGCAGCACTGCAGCTGCCAGCAAGTACAAACCGGTTTCAGCCTTCAGGATTGGCTGAGCTTCCCTGATTGGCTGAGCATCCCTGATTGGCTGAGCGGTCCTGATTGGCTGAGCGGTCCTGATTGGCTGAGCGGTCCTGCTGATGTGGTGTCCTGGTCTTGCAATTCTTTGTCCAGGAGGCTGCCGGAGACGGGGAACATGAGGGACTGGCACAGGAAGGGGACGTCCCCGAAGACACACAGGATGAATACTGAACACACACACACACACACATACACACGCGTACACACCATACACACACACCATGCCAGCGGCTGTGAGTATTTCCCATAGTCACGTTTCACCCTCCTTTTTTTTCACGTATTATTTCCTTTCTGAAGAGAAATGGTCCAGAATTGCCACCTTTTTGTGTGTGTGTGCATGTGTGTGGATGCGAGGGTTTGTGTGCATGCGTGTGTGTATGCTTGTGTGTGTGTGAGCATGTGTGTGTATGCATGGGCATGTGTGCCTGGGTGTGTGCGCATGGGTGTGTGTATGCTTGTGTGTGTGTGTGTGTGTGTGTGTGTGTGTGCGTGTGTGTGTGTGTGTGTGTTGTGAAAGTTGGCTGCAAAGCTGATTCTTGTTTGTGTTGAAAAAAAAAAAACTTTTTTTTCCCCCCTCCCTACGATCTCAAAACTGAACTGAGTTTTCTTTAATCTCCACAGTGCAGTTGCGTAGCGATGTTACAGTTATGAAGGACTGATGGCTTTTTGTTGTTTTCTGTGGATTACCGGCTACTTTCTTACACATACTGTGCTCGATAACTTTACGTTTGGCATGTCAAGCCAAATAGTCAGGACACAATTCTGCAATAAGTAACTCCCTATGTATATGATCGGAATAAACATCTAAATACTTCAATATTCTGCTTCTATACCTGACACAGAACTGCATTTTAAAAATATTCAGTAATGCTTTGGAGTGGACCAGATCCTGGTTCTGCACATGGGCTTGGTGATCTATGAACCGAGTGGGGCTAGACTGTCCAAATAGTCCTACTGCTCTCTCTTATATGTTTACCACATATTGAAATCTGCGACTTTTGGGTAACTTGGTGTCTCCATTTCACAGCTGTAGATGTTGTTATTGCTAGAATCTCTATTTCAGCCATATTGTTTGTTTAACAGTATCTGGTTACCACACTTTTATTTTATTATGTTTAGAAGGCTGCCACATTCTGAAGAAAACCATGTATATCGAAGATATTTTTTAATATAATTTTAAAGTACAGGTCTTAGCAGAACTAATGGTCTCTCCACTGAACTATTGGACAGAATCCAGTATTCCAGTGCATTGTATACTGTTTTATGATATTGCATTTAGTTCCATTATTGAACTCCACAGATCAAGTCATTTACTATTGTGTAAAATGAAAAAGAATGTAAACATGTACTGTTAATAATTATAAATAAGAATTGTTCATTTTTTCTCTTGGTATCCCTCATTATGCATTCCCCAAACTGTGTTGCATGTTTTCATTTTATTTGTGAATAATTTGACCTGCTTTTTACATATTTAATAAAAATGTTACATGTTTTTGTATGTTTAACCTGCTATTTTAAATCTCTGGAGAGATGAACTTGCCGTAATAAAATCTGTCACTTTCAAAAGGTCGTCTTAATTTTTCCTTCCACATTTCGATCACATTTCGATGGCAGGACAAAAAAATGGTTGTCCTTAATGTCCTTAACACTATGGGCCCTGAACATTGCCAGCGCTGTTTTTGTACTGTTAAAGTATCCCATCGGAAGCTCACTAGAGGGCAGTAGGTAGTCTGTTCTGTGGGAGGGAATGCAGAAGAAGACGCCGCATCTCTTGCCCGCGAGACCGGCTGAGCGCGCGCCGCTCGCTGACGTGACTGCTGAAACTGAATTTAATGTCGGTTAGCGCTCCAGCTAGACCCCCCCCCCTCGACCCACCACCACACCCTCCCCTGAGGAACAAAGTAGTCAGCATATGAATTAACAACATGTCTTCTTTTTCAAAGGTAAGTTACCAGTCAACCACTGACAAAAAGACGTCTCTACGTCATGGTTAACGTTAACTAACTAGCTATAAAACGGTGTTTGGGGTCATGTTAAAAAACGGTGTTTGCTAACCTAGATGGTCTCCTGTATGGAGTCAGTAGTCATGACTGACTTAAACTAGACCGACAGCATTTGTTAAGTTATACGAAGTCTGGCGGAGCGGATGGGCAGCGCGGCTGGCCGTCGCGGTACTGACGCTCCTTCGCTTGTTTCTGGTCTCTAAAAGTGTGAAAGAAACTCACGGAATACTAGCCGCGCGACGTGTCCAGCGGACGTGAATGAGACCTTCAGCGCGAGGGGGCGCGCGACCTCCGATGCCGCGAAGTCGTGGGAGAGATGCAGCGAGGGCTTCTGGGACTCCGCCAAGGTCTGGGCGGACAGCCGCTTATTCCGACACCCCCTTAACCCTTAACTAAATCCTACCTGTGACTAAAGAGACGTATTCTAATATGCATATGAAATGCATATAACCAATTTTCTCAGAAGTTTCAAAGAGCGGGAAGAACGAGAGCATCAGTGCGGCAGTTGGCAGTGTCATCCAGACCAGGTAGCTGTACCATAAACTGCCCTTACCTTAGTACCACCTGTAAGGGGCCTTTTCTCACTTAAAAGTGACATATTCAAAGGTAGCTACATATGTTGTACCACATATGTATATACTGTATGGTGTACCACAATAAAGAAGTCCAAGGGGGTTAAATATACAGGACATAGTTCATTTAAAACTGGGCATTTGTAAAACTGGGCACGGACAGTTTGTAAAATCAACCACAGTACATTTAGTTAGATGAACCAATTCTCAGCAAAGCTGTTTGCATACAAGAAGCATTGGCTGTACACTTTTGAAGGAATGGCGTACATTTTTGTGAAACAAAATGACATTTAGGACTGGATGTCCATTTAGGACCTCTGGAGTAGTCTCAAGGACACGTGTGTCACATACACAATTCATAAACAACAGTGAGGCTGAACGCACTCACTGTCACTTTAGGTGCATTGTTTTCCTTACTTCAGGCGTTCTTGAATAAAAAGAAAGAACATGTCCATGTCTCATGTTGGATTCTGTGTTATGGAAAGTGAAGTCTAAAGTAGGCTTATTTATTGCTAAAAAAAAAAAAAAAAAACCCTATTAATGTAATAACAAATGTCCTTTGTGTGCTGTAGGGAGGTATAACGTAGCAGAGGATCCAGTCCATATTGCATGGAGCTCAAGTGAGGAGGAGCAGTCTGATGGTGAACGGCAGCTTCCACTTTCTGTCCCCACCGCAAACGCCTCACAGCGGCCCAGAGAACGGAGGGGTCACGGAGAGGTCAGCACCCCCGCTGCGGGCTGCTTCTCCAGCAGATACCGCCATTTACTCAGCACAGGAGCAGGTACACACCAGGTCACCGCTCTCATCAAAGAGCTGTAAAAACTTACCTTTTTTTTTTTGGATGTTTTTGTTTAATTGTTAATTGATGAATTCATATTTTGGAATAATTAAACTTCAGAGTGTAAGATGCTATAACAAAGGGCATGAACAAGGGCAGTTTTATTAACCCTAACCCTAACCCTATTTGGATAGATGAATTGAATGTAAATTAAAATGGTATAAAAGCTACTGCTAGTTTCTTTTAACTCGCACCAGCTGGAGTTATTAACTGGTTCAAGACTTTGGAGCTGTCTGTGAAATTCAGACTTATCTCTGCACTGGAATTTATTGCGTGGTGAAACCAGGTGTGTGTCTTAAGAAAAGGAAAAAAAAGCCATGGTTTGGTTGACTGTGGAAAACTGCACTTGATTGAGGATAGGAAACAAACTCTTAACAAATGTCATCATAACTGTCATTGCACATAACAGTGGAGGAGCGATATACTATATATCCTGCAAAACCAGATATCATTGACAGCACCGCAGGATGTACATATTAGCGTCAACCACAAATAGGTCCACTCTTTCTTATTAGTGATTTTAGGCGGCCATAACTGTAGCAGAAAACAAATGTTTTGGCAGAGTGTCTGCAGATTTCAGTGGTGCGTCAGCAGAGGGAGATAATGATGCACCATGGTGGTTCATACCACCAGTGGCCGGGAAGGCAGACGAAGCAGGTCACACAGCACAGCCCTAGACATGCATGCAGCCTTCTTAGCTTAATGAAGGATCCAAGTGTTATGAAACTGCTCAATGCCACAATGAAATGAGTCCAGGTCCTTTACATGACGCTTTGTAACGATGACGGAAAATAACCAAAAGTGCACTCTTCATATAGGCTGGGAGGAGGTTGCTCTTGTCATTTAATTCATTGTCAGTTGTGCATTATCTTGCAAAGGAGACTGTTTTTAGGAAAATTATAATCATCTCAAAGGGAGATCAAATGTAGACAGGGATGCCAGTGCATTATGGGTAGAGTGTAGTTATGGCATCCAAACAAACTTTGAAATAATACTTTAAATTCTTAAAAGTTAGTTTTCCCATACTTGTATTTGGCTATACAGAGGACCTGAACACATTACTGTGGGTTGATATTATTGATTTATTTGTTCGCTATTTATACTCAACACGTGCAAATCTCAAGTGTTAACATACACTTGTACCCTTAATAGTATGTTCTTCTGTTTTTTTTGAGAGATTGTGAGGGCATAGGATTCAAATATGCTTTCACGTACCTTCTCCACTGTATGATAGGGTGATGAAACTACTTTCCTGCTTTAAGTTCAATAAAGTTCATGTCCTGTTTCAGTCTGGAAATCAGGGTGGCATGGCAACCAGTTGTCTGAGTTGCCAAATATAACTGTTCACCAAGGAAAACCCTCCTATTTTTATGCATAGCCAATTCGGATAGTTTACATATGAAGCAATTTATCACAAAAGGTTGTTTTTATTGTAGTTGTACCACTATTAGTGAGCATGACTGTGTTACATGTAAGACATCTGTGGTATCTCACACCCTGTATTGTGTTGTTCTCATAGACACAGAAGACCTACCCACGATTGATTCAGAGAGTGAACAAGAGTATGAGGTAAGTACACTTCCTGTGAGGGATCATTGTTCTGATTTATATAATCATCTCATAGGAAAAGGACTGACAACTGCTCAAACACAAAACCATTGCCAGAAGAAGCTCTAGAGCACTGGTCACCAGTTAGCAGACAGCAGTCTGTGTCTCACTGCCGACCGTGACTCTACACTCACCGGCCACTTTATCAGGTACATCTGTCCAGCTGCTCATTAACGCAAATGTCGAATCAGCCAATCACAAGGCAGCAACTCAATGCATTTATGCATGTAGACATGGCCAAGACGATCTGCTGCAGTTCAAACCGAGCATCAGAATGGGGAAGAAAGGTGATTTAAGTGACTTTGAACGTGGCATGGTTGTTGGCGCCAGACGGGCTGGATAACGAGTCATGGCATAAAGCGCGTATCATCTCAGACTGGTTTCTTGAACACGACAATGAGTTCACTGTACTCGAACGGTCTCCACAGTCCCAAAACCTCAATCCAAAAGACCACCTTTGGAATGTGGTGGAACGGGAGATTCGCGTCATGGATGTGCAGCCGACAAATCTGCAGCAACTGTGTGATGCTCTCATGTCGATATGGACCAGACTCTCTGAGGAATGTTTCCAGTACCGTGTTGAATCTATGCCACGAAGGATTAAGGCAGATCTGAGGGCAAAAGGGGGTCCAACCCGGTACTAGCAAGGTGTACCTAATAAAATGGCCAGGGAGTATATAAACCATAAACCACATCACTAACATCACAACGTGCTTAACTGGTAACTGCGTGCCTTGCATTCTTACCATGCACATCTTGGCTACGAACGTCTTAAGTGGGATTGTGTCCAATCAAAACGTACACAAATCATTTAGCCCTTGCAGAGCCTGTCAAATGGTTTCTTGTGGAGAGCAGATAAATAATTTGCAACTATGAAAAAATGCTTCTTTACTATTTAATCTAGCAAATGTGTAACAGAGTTGTCACAGTGTTCGATGTAGCACAGGGTAATTAGAAACATGCTGTCAACTAGCACAGCAGTGAGGGGCCAGACCATCTTAAAATTGATACAATGTTGAATTGTTCATAAAGGGATTTTTTTTTTCCTGTGTAGACCACAACAAGTTTTTGATTTAGCATTTTATGTCTTGCCTCTAAACTCACTGCAGTCCATCCTCAAGTCTAGCTTGTTTTCACTCAGTGTGTTATTTTGTTCACAGCACCTGGACCTCACTGTCCAAGCCGGGTACACATTTTCTAGCCTTTTCCCACTGCCAATTAGTTTGGTAATAAAAAGACAGTTTACAAGCTACGACCTAGAATGAATCTTTCCCAGAACGATGCGAGTTATTTCTTGGGAGCGGATCGCTTTTATAAAATCACTACTCCCCTCTGGTGCAGTGACTTGCCAGCAGAATTGGTGGCATCGTGGGTCAATATGTCACCCAATCTTTAAGCAACTGCTTTACATAAATGCTACAGTTCCATATCTTACATGTCCAGGGATGCTTACATGTCCTTTAGTCAGTAATACAAACATAACTGTACAGGTTAGTAGCTTTGAAAACCTTTAGGGGGGGGGGGGTAGATCAGATGGTAGTGGTCTCAGTGTCCCCTCCTATGATGGGAAGAGTGAGTCAGGTGGAAAAGAACCACATTTACCATCATCCACTCTGTCCCGGGCTACGTTTTGTCAGAGAAGCATGTTGACTGCAGTGCAGCAGAGATGAAACTTACCAGCTTTCTGCAGTAAACTGTAAGTCGATCTTCACTGTGGATCGGGGGGGGGTGTTGTGGAATGTTCAAATGAAACCAAATGGGCCTTGAAGTGGGTCACATGCTGGATGCCTGTAGATGGGACTGGTGGTGCTAATGTGTTCTGTGCTGGAGTAGCTTGGAGTTGGGGTTGGGGATGACAAATATCTCACGTTTATGCACAATCGTGTGCTGTGTATCACACAGGGAATGTAGGTGGCTGGTTTCTTCTGCAGTACCCCCACTTGAAAGTCACTTTTTTATGTTTCTAATGTTAAAAATATCTTTACATGTTTTTTTTGCAAGTAAGAAAACTTGACATGTGAACAACCCCCCAAACCGTTCATGAAGAAGGTGTGAACATTTTTTTTCCCACTGGAAATGAATTGCTATGGCAGGAAGATTTTAAAGTTTGATAGCAGCATTAGTAATATGATACAAGACCTAGTGCTTGCATGGAAATACGTGTTCCAGAATAGATACCCCTGAAATCCTTAAATAAGTGGAGGTTGCTCTATAGTAGCTTCTGTTTGATCTTATTAGTGGATGAAAGGCTAGGGTTCCCAGATGAAAAACGGAAAGGATCCATGAAGTGCTGGATTATGCGCTCTGTCACCAGTAGGGGGCGCTGTAGACCTTTAAGGATGGTCTTCTCAAACATCAGCACGCTGCAGCAGATGTTAAGGGTTCCTAACTGCAGCTTTCAGTGCAGTATAGTATGAGGAGACTAAATGGTTCGATTTCTAGCTCCACTTCACTGAAGTGGTTTGAAAGTGTCAGTCATTCTGAAGAATAGAACATAAAACAGTGTGAATCAGGAGTGAAGGAAATAATTGTTAAAATATTCAAAAAGTGTGTTTGATGGTAAATGGTTGGGCTCTACGATACCCCGTGCAAATTATTGGACATATTTTCTCATCATGATAAATGTTTTACATTTCTTTATTGTATTTCATTTTAATTTATTTATTTTCTGATGTAGTACATTTCTGAGGTGTTTTGATGTAGTCAATGGAGAATTTACATAAGACATGAAACAGTCAAAAGCTATGAGTGTCACGGTTTTACCAAGCACCCAGCCCAAGGAACACGCCCACTACACACACACACACACACACACACACACACACACACACACACACACACCTCTGTTCCCAGTCTCCTTATTTCGATTACGAGCACCTGTCCCTCGTTTCCCTTTAATCCTCGCCCCTCTCAAGCCTGTGTGAACGTTCGTCCAGCACGTTGGCTCCTCCCTGCCGCTCGTCTCCAGAGTCCCCGCCGCTCAGCCGCGTCCCACAACCTGCAGACTTACTGCAAGAGCCTTCGGCCCTGTTGGCACCGTTTGCCAGTTCACCTTTGAGCTTCGTGCTTCCTTCATTATGGAAAATAGAGAGTCTCCATGTGTGCGCTGGCATCCCGCACCCGCCAGGAGCCAGACCAGGCCCCCCTGCCTGGGTAGTGCGGCCCGCACTGGGAGAAATTATACAACATCTTCAAAAATCAATAAACGTATATAAGACAAGGAATGTTCAGAACCTCTCTAAACTATCTAAACTACCAATTTAAGTTTCTCTACCAGAATTTATTTATTTTTTCTCGTGGACATTACTGTGGACAGGAGAATAATTATTTCAGACATGGCTGCAATTTGTCTTCACTAAAATAGTCACCGCAGACAGCAACTCGAGGATTATAGATTAGACAATCTATGACCTCAGGCAGCTGAATGTGCTGTTGTCAGTGTCCCACTTTGAGCTACTTATGCCTCTCTGTTTTCAGATTTCACTCAGTTTGGAAACGTAATCCAAACTTGGCCATCAACAAACTTTCGGTTGTTAAGTGTAATAGCAGGAGGACTAGAGGAATACACGCAGAACATTGCTGGTACCATGTAAAGATGGGGGGCACTAATACAACGGACATGTATGGTGGAGTTAGCTCAGTTCTGCTTGTTTTGATTGATAAGTTTCTTGGATGTTTATATGTACACAAAGAATGTTGCCATATGTTCAGTGCTGCGATGGGGGGGTATTTTCATAAATTCAGAAGGGTTGTTTTTGCTAATTTTATTCCTTGTGCAAAAGAAACAGGAAGTCAATGTGGCTGTGTTGCACAAGATGAGATGGTGCTATTGATGTGAAGATTTAAAACCACTAAAACCCAGCACGATCTGGGATTTTGACATTAGAGACAAGCATGAAATAATGACCTTGCCACAGCATTATGTCTCTGTGGGTCAGTTTCCCAGACTTGGAATACGTTTGGAATAAACCAGCACTGAAAAGTGTTTCCAGTGGTGATTCACCTTTATCCATGCAATTAGGTCCTAGGCTAGGTTTAATCCATGTCTGGGAAATGTGCTGAATGGCTGGAAATGGATATGATTATTGACATGCAGCCTTTATTTATGGTGGTATTCAAACGTGGGCCTTGAATCAGAAGCCACTCCTGAATGTTGGGATCACAGGTAGTTAAACAGTTAATGTAAACGTAACGTAACGTAACTGGCCACTCTTGACTCCTAGCGCAGGCCGGGCAGAACATCCGTAAGGCCTGAACCTCACGGGTACAAGTGACTGGGCACCTTTGTGTTACAGCTCAGTAACCTTATTAATTGCATTATTGTGTTTAATGATTCTTACCTGTATTTCACTCTTAATTAAGGTGTGTAAACCTCACACTAGTCAAACCTGATACTCCACAGTATTCCTAGAGCTGTGAAAAAAAAATGTATTCAGATTTTTCGTTTTTTTTGCATCAAAACACCTGTTTCCTTTTTAGCGAACGGTTCTTGGCACTGGCTTGACGGCTCCATGTCTGGACCGGAGCATGGCTGATTAAAAGCTGGATGGCCGAAGCTGGGAACGTTTATTGATAATTATTGATAAACTGTATTACTTTATTGTTGTTTTTGTTGAACCTTTTTTGGTTTTTAATTGGAGAGAATGACTGAGGCATGAAGCTGGTCTGGTGATCAAACATCTGCAGAGGTTTTGTGAACGTTGCGAGGTCCTCAACAGATCAGATAGAGCAGGGTAACCTATTGTACCACTGGGAAACAAACTAGAGTCTACCGGGATTTGACGTCTCACAGTGAAGATACCTACAGATGGTCACTTACAGGTCATGGTTGTCTATAGAGCATCAAACTACAAGTAAGGTGTAATTTTTCTTATACATTATGAATCTGAATGAGAGTGCGATCATCAGACATGATCAGTAAACATAGGCTGCTCCGTCAGTCACTACACTCCGTTCTTGACGGGAGGACGGCTGAGATTAGCCATACAGGACGACGATGTCGGCCAGGACGGCAGTGCCTTCTGTCTTTGATAGGCTGAGTCAGAGGTGTCATTCCTCCAGCTCATTTTCAGTGTCTGTGAGTCAGGCTGAATTTTTTGCTTCATCCTGAGAGAAGCTGTGTATTACGCGACTTCTTCAGCGAGAAGACGTGAGGGCCAAACGTCTCTGTTGACGCTCATTTCACATTCGCGCTCATGCTCGGTGTTTCGGGCCTTTTCGACGTCAGTCTGATCTTTGATCAATTCAGTGCAGCTCTGGTTCAGGTTGGAGTTGCGTGTGTTCACTCACGATCATTTCTTGTGGCCTAAAAATGTTTATGACTTTTTAAAACATTTTTTTTTTAAACGATTCTCTACTCTAAGGTGTCGCTCCAGACACTGTGTTGGATGCACTTGGATTTGAACAGTTAAGATGTTTCTGTTCTGAATGAATTTTCCTGTCGATGTTGAGATTGTCGGTAAACACAAGTGACCCCATTTCCAGCACAATTCAAGCCAGTGCCAACATTTTCCACAGACGAGGTGTTTGTGCTCAGGTTGAACAGCAGTTCCCCCTTTTCTTATTCTTTCATACATAAATAACAATTTATAATTATAATTCTCACAAGTGTATTTAAATACTTACTAATAACTTGTCAAAGGATCTGAGAACCTGATCTCACTACACTATGATTGTGGTTGTAAACCATGCATTTGGCGCTGCTGAAGTCTGTGAAAGGTAATTTTGTGCCATGTACAACTCTAAGCCCAAATATTTGACAATCGCGATAAACCCACTTTAAATCACCAGGAACGCTGAATAATAAGTGTTTTGAGGTTTTGTGCTGAAATATTTGTTTGAGGGTGGTGCTAAACTGTGTCTTAGCTTGGAGGTGGAACTTGCAGTTATAGTATTACCCTTATCTACAGACAGGGTATTAGGGGTATAGTATTACCCTAATCTACAGACAGGGTATTAGGGGTATAGTATTACCCTAATCTACAGACAGGGTATTAGGGGTATAGTATTACCCTAATCTACAGACAGGGTATTAGGGGTATAGTATTACCCTTATCTACAGACAGGGTATTAGGGGTATAGTATTACCCTTATCTACAGACAGGGTATTGGGGTATAGTATTACCCTTATCTACAGACAGGGTATTGGGGGTATAGTATTACCCTTATCTACAGACAGGAAATGCCTCTTCACTGTGACTCTGCTCGGTACATGGAGGGGAGGAAAGGAGAGAGATGTGATAGAGTCTGAGCTTGTGTATTCTTCCATTCAGCTTCAGTCACTGCAGAGTGAACACATTTTTGACTCTGAGCCAGGAACATGGTGTTCTAGAGAGAGGGGGGAGATCGAGGGTGGGATCGCCAGAGAGGGCTGAAGAAAGGAGGGAGAGAAGAAGGGATTGGAAGAAACAAACCCAGGAAGAAAAGAGATGAACATGTGCAGTGTGACGTCTACTGGCAGGAGGCCCTGTGGGTGGAAGTTGAAGCGAATATTAAGGGGGAAAAGGCACGTAGGCCGCCGTAGGCCGGCTGGAATGCTGATCGTGCCTCCACATGACACGGAGGCAGGCAGCGCACTGGATTTTTCCACAAGAAACCGGTTCCTTTACTGCATCAGGTGTGCTGTCTGTGACAGCAGTGCGTGTGTGTGTGTGTGTGTTTCTACGGTTCACTCACAAACATGCATGCTCATGCACATGCGCATACACACACACACACACACACACCTCACTGTGTCTATATTCCCACACTCAGTGACACACACCCACTATTCTGCTTCTGTCGCTTTATATGACCTGCTACTCTGAGTTGTATATCCTATATAGTTATTAAGGGGCCAAATCATAGTTTATATCACACTTTTAGTGACTTTAGAAAGATAGTCGTGAAGTTAAAAGCCATTGTTATCATTTACTTTTCCCATAGGTTAAGGCCCTGGTATGTTCCTGAAAGCTGCTCCATTACCCTGAATATGCCGTGTTCAGATACTTCATTGGTTTGGTTTGGTTTGAACTGGTTCTACATTTCCTATATAAATCCCAGCATAGACTAATAGTTTTCAGTAGTTCAAGACTAAGGTTAATCCCGAAATCAGTATCTTTAATCTGTCATATGCTTCAGGATGAATTCTTCAGAGAGTGTCTGGTTGTTTACTTTATGAAACTTTCTACAGTAGCCTCTAATATTACTCGGGGCATAAAGTTGTCAGTCAGGTTTTCCATTTATGGTATAGCCTCAGAGCTAATCAAGTCCTACGCTGACTCCAATATGAAATTGCAATAGATAATTTCAGATATTATGACAGCTGGAATCAACTGTACTTATAATGACTTGAAGGCTCATTCGGTAGGAAAAGTATTTACGCAGCTTTTCACCTGCTATGAACCATCACGTCTTTCCATCATTGGTGTTATTCTTAATGTTTTCTTATTATGTTGTCTTAATGCTGATATTTTGAAAAGCTTATAATGCAAGATCAGTGGAAATGCCTGCCAATAACTTTGTGGTTTTCAGAATTAGGGTTTGGATGCTCTTTGCTGTATTGCAAATAACAAGCACACCCAGATCAATGCAGTGTGCAGGTATCAGGAACACACACAATGATAAAACTCCGCCCCTAACCAGATAAAGTCCAAACTCCGCCCCTAACCAGATAAAGTCCAAACTCCGCCCCTAACCTAACCAGACAAAGTCCAAACTCCGCCCCTAACCAGATAAAGTCAAAACTCCGCCCCTAACCAGATAAAGCCCATACTCCTCCCCTAACCAGATAAAGTCCAAACTCCTCTCCTAACCAGATGCACCTGCTCTCCATAATAACAGGGAGGAGCATTTAATTGGGATGATCAAACATGTTTTCTTTAAAAAAAAATCCTGTTTAAACAAGATAGTGGAGATTCTTTTTAATAATAAAAAAATAATAAAAAGTAGTCAGTGAATTTGTTATTCAGACAGATGGACCAATATTATGTCTAAAATTATTTATATTCAAATAAAAAAAGGGTATATAGATGTGTGTGTGTGTGTGTGTGTGTGTGAGAATCTGAAGATTCCAGGTAAGTAACTGCAGTGTTCGTATGTTTCAGACAGGTCCTTCATCAGTGCAAGCAAAGTACCATTCTGATTTCAGCTGTGGCACTGTAGCCTACAACCATCTATATGTGCTACATGGACATTTATTAACATAAATGTGTTATTAACATGTACAGTTACTTGTACATTAACACCACCACTAAAAGGACCACTGGCACAAAAGGATCAACAGTCATCGCCCCATACATCATAAAGATGTAATCAGCTTTATATATATATATATATATATATATATATATATATATATATATATATATATATATATATATATAGTGTGTGTGTAGACACGTGATTGTGATGAGTGTTTAAATTGGCTGTTAGGTGGCGGCCGACATCTCTGACTGCCCCTCTGATGGTGAGGGGGGTCCAGGCCAGCCGGGCTCTGCCCTGGAGCCCCTGGTGTTGCCCCAGCGGTCCGTGAGCGAGTGGGTTCGCACCGTGCAGGCGCTCCTCCACACGCCCCAAAAGCAGACTGACGCGACTTCAGGGACCCCTGAGGACTCTGGGAAAAAGAGGCACAGGTTTGAAAGGCAAGGACGATTCCGATGACCGTATTCGTACAAGTTTTGATTGTGACGTGACTAGAAATAGACAAGGAATGTAAGGAAGAGAAGACGCAGTGTCATAGAATATTTCCCATAATAGAACAATGCAGTTGCATACGTGTCACAAAGGACTTGACAAAATCCCGACTTATGGGTAATAAAACCTTTACAAAGTCCTACTTAGGCTTATAATGGTGTATTGTATTGTCCAAACGATATTTGTAAAGTGGTGCCCTAATGCTGTCAGACCCCAACCACAACACGGGTTGTAATAACACGGGTAAATAAGCTTTAACATTCCACAACGTTGGAAAAAAAGTGCTCACAAAATAAAAAAAAAAACAAAATAACACAATTACATCCAGCCCAAGCAGAGAATCTGACCTTTCTGTTATGCTCACATCTGTTGCTTCTGTTGTGCCATCCTTCAAATGTGCGATGTAACTCAGGCAGCCTGTACTCACAGGGGCTCTATAATCTTTACCATGTGCTTCTGTTGCTGGAAGGTTGACAGTGCTGTGTGAATCTGCTTTTTTGCACCTTTGTAGTGGGGGTCTTGCAGAAAGACTGAATAGAATTCAGCGCAGACAGAGGTCAGCTATAAGTTTCTGGAGGCACCAATCTGTATCCAACATTACCACACCTACAGGTAAGACGGACACACACTCTTAACTGTCCATGGGTGTGATATGTGGGGGTTCAGGGCAGGCAGACAGACAAGCAGGCAGGCAGGCAGACAGGTATGAGACGGGTACACAGGGACGGGAGCCATACAGCCCTGTTAACAAAAAAGTGGGTGGACGATGTAAAATGTACTTAAAAAAAATTTGGAATGTGCAAATCATTGTTTAATGGAAAATAGTAGAAAGACATGTCAATGATGAAAGTTTTTCTCAAACATTTACACCCATTTTGAATTTGACGCCAGCAGTACATTTCAAAAAAGGTTTGAGCGGGAGCTCCAAAGCAACAGGCGCTCAGGTGTAATACCAGCTCACTACTCATTAGGGTCATTGGCAGCAGGTCAGTAAGATGATTGGCTAGAAACCCAGAGTGGTAACGTCACTAGACAGTTGAGAAAGGAGGAGCACCACAAGAATAATGGGTAAAACTGGGGAAAAAAAACAGAACTATAATTTGAGGATTGATCACCTGCGGTCCATCAGATCATTGAAGGACTCTGAGAATCTGTAGAAATTCCTGTACACGAGGGGCAAAGCCCAAAGCCGGCGCCATGTTAAAAACCAGACGTGGTTCTGTGTTGGAAATGACCGCAAGAGCTCAGGACCACGTCCGTAAACTAGACTTACTTCAGGACAAAACCAACCCACGTTCTGCGTGGGTCACAGCGGTGTAGCTCTGCAGTAAGAGCTCCAGGCCTGCAGCCCAGACTCGCCCGAAACGTTTGACACATTATAACATGGAAGAATGACAACAGAGACGTGAGATTTCACTTTCAGGATTACAGCAATTGGTCTCTTCAGACTTGCCCCTGTCACCACCTGTTTTTGTGTGTGTGTTGCTGGCATTAAATTAAAAATGGGCATATATTTTTCCAAGAATAATACAATTTCTTATTTTCCACTTTTGCACTATTTTCAGATGGATATAGGGTTTAGTGATGTGCACATTACTGCGATCTCTGCATTCATTGCACACACTATTTTTGAAATGGGGTTGTAGATGTCTGAAAAGGTTTGTGTGAAAAGTGTGAGAAATAAAGGCGTGTCTGTGTGTGCGTGTGTGTGCGCATGTGTCTGCGTGTGTGTATGAGCTGGAATGTGTGTGAACATGAGGGAGAGAAAGATGGGGTGTGTGTGTGTGTGTGTGTGTGTGTGTGGAGGGGGTTTTGTGTGCCTGGATAATTGCTCAGATGTAATTCAGAAAACAATTTTTCATACAGAGTGAAAGTTAAAACATAAGAAATGACGTGACCATGACGTGGTCATCTAATTTTGCGCCATAGATCTCACAGCCAGTACAGTACGCATGCCAAAAAGATGTACCAGGTGTATTCAGCGTTATTCTACCTGCAGCTTTAAACACACGGATCATGTGCTGTGTTCCGTGTCTCCAGATCTTCCGGAGAGACGGTTGGGGTCACTGCTGTGTGTTTTGGAAAACTCTAAATACTAAATGTGGCTCTACTGTGAACACAGTGCTGACCAGAACTGTCCACTTATTAACATACACTGGTGTGGACATTTGGGGGTGGGGGGCTCAGCACTAAAGCCAGAGGTTTATGACAAAATGAAGCATTTGATAATCACGTCTTGTCATCTTGGGATCCTTCATTCCCTTATTCATTCTGCTCTCTCCACTACGAACCACCAGCTGTGGATTTGTAAGGCATATTTTGCTTTCATGTTTTCCTTTCAGTTTTAGGGTGCTAAACTGTTTTCATTAGCAGGGAATCTGTAACATTTCCATGCTACTTTGGAACATTTCTTGTTTTTCTGTATTTGGCAACATCTGATGCTGCCTCAGACATTTACAGTGGGTGGGAAAAGAGTTTGATGCATTCTGTGATAATTACCTAATACATTTTTATTGCGTTTATTTTTTGCCCGTATCGCCTGGCGAGCCCGGACCTCCGCAAAGGTGCTTTGTGACAACGGCTTGTGGGGAAAAAGCACTACACAAATACATTTTGACACTTTGAAGGTTTGATTTTCAGTAGGAAATGCAGCTCTACCGTCATCAACCTCAACCTGCAGTTGGGACAGGAAGCTACACACACACACACACACACACACACACACACACACACACACACACACATGTGCCTCTACACTTCTCTTTTGTATTCATTTTCCACGGTATAACGGGTTCTGTGTGTTCTCACACTCTGCCGAGCGTGTGTGTGCGCTCCTGCGTGCCTGTGCACGTGTGTTCAGGGTGGCCGTACTTAGCACTTTGCCCTCAGCTGAGGTTAGAAAATGCAGTAAATGAATGGGTGAGAAAGAGAGCTACTTTAGTCAGGAGATAAACACAGCCGCACTCATTGTGTGTGACGCTGCTTTTGTCCACAGACTAATCTAAAGGTTTTTTCCCTCTGCTGACAATAGATGTAGTTGTATGAAGCCACAAAGTCTCATCTGTGGCCGAGTTTATTGAAGCTTCTAGTTTATGATGCGTCATTTGTATATGTCGTATATGCAATTAACTCCTCTACAGTTAAGAAACAAATCCTCACCCCGTCTCCACGCACAGCCGATAAAAGCAACATTGTCACAAACAATATATTTTCTTTTTAATCTGCATTTGTTTATGTGCATAGTAGATGCAGGCTGACCCACACGGTCCCTTTGGATCGATAATAACGGGTCGTAGGCGCTCTTGGTCTGAACCCGATCGGACCCGTCCGCCTGATCCACACTGTGTTTCTGTGGCAGAGGGAAGGCCAGGTGTGTTGGTCCTGCGTGTGCGGGGCGTGCAGGAGGCGTGCGGGATGCTGGCCGCCCTGTGCGACAGACCCGTCGAGGTTGGGCCCTGCGTCGCGCTCTTCTGCGAAGACACCGCCACGCGCCTGTCGCCTGCGGCTGGAGACACCATCTACGTCTACCCACCATGGTAATCCTCCACCCACGCGTCCTCCACCCTCACCTGCCACGTTGTTCTAAACACTACCACTACCGCCAACGTTACCGAGCATCTAGCCAATCTAGCACGCACAGTTTGTCAGCCGCCCGTCCGCTCCGCTCCTCCCCGGCCAGATCCTCACCACAGATCCTCTCACCTCGTCCGCTGGCGAGATGTTAATCGAGCAGGGGCCCCTCGATCTCAGCGCAGGAACGCTCGCTCACATGGTTAAGGCATGCCAGCGATTCGCTCTTCTGCTACAAATGGGACGAGCACTGAGTGGTTGCTACAGCTGGGGTCTGTACATGTGTCCTACATCAGTGCTCAGTTGGCCCTCCGCCCAAACACATCCACCCAGCAGTGCTTCTGTGGTCAGGAACTGAGTGGAAACATAGATGCTGTAAACTGTACCTGGGAGCAGATTTGGACGTGGTGAACTATGTCCCCTAACTGTACATTCATATGGTGCTGTGAATGTGGGTGTTTCTAAAAGAGAAGCTTGTGAGTGTATGTGGGATTTTATGTTTAAACAGTCACAACATAGTATAAATAGGTAAAGTGCTGGCATAGAGTCAAAAATCTATTTGCGATGTATATTTTTTTATATTTTTAGGCTGGTTTTTTTAAAGCAATGGCCTGATGCCAACGCTGTTATTAAGTACTGCACACTCGCAAATTAGTAAAGCATCGTGTTGAACAGTCAATGAACTATTCACGGAATTTCAGGGTAGCCTGACTTATGAAAGGTCACCCAGAGAATGGACTGTGAATATTGGCCTGAATGAAGCTGGGATTATATATGATGAGGATTATATTCATGTCATCTAAATGTAGTGTTTCGTTCATCCACTTTTCAAGTCTTTTCATTCATTTTGATTGAGCCCTTTGAGTTTAATCTTGGCGTTGTTTATTGTTATTATTACTGGAAACACAAGACTGATTCTTTCTAATCGTATGTGATTATTGAATCTGAATGCGTAAACAGCCTCCTCATATTTAGCTCGTTCTTCACTGCTGTCCTTCAGACCTCGTGTTCCCGTGTTCAGTTTTTAAGCGTTTTCATTGCAGCGACATGGTGAGATGTTGTGGAGTGGAGTGGTGAGTCATGGTGTGGCAGCGGTTCAGCGGTTGGCACAAATGCCTTGAAAATATAACACTGAATAGCAGAGGGCTGCTAGGAGCTTCATCAGGGGGCACGTTGTGGGGGTGGGGGCAGGTGGGGGTTGGTGGGGGTTGGAGAGGAATGGCTGGATTCCAGCTGCAGGGGAGGGAATGCACAACCCACGCTATAGCTGCCTACACGAGCCAGAAGCCTGGGGCCCTCCTCTCTCCTCTCTCTCCTCTCTCTCTCTCTCTCCCTCTATCTCTCTCTCTCTCTCTCTCTCTCTCTCTCTCTCTCTCTCTCTCTCTCTCTCTCTCTCTCCCTCTCTCTCTCCCTCTCTCTCTCTCTCTCCCTCTATCTCTCTCCCTCCCTCTCTCCCTCCCTCTATCTCTCTCCCTCCTCTCTCCCTCTCTCTCTCTCTCTCTCTCCTTCTATCTCTCTCCCTACTCTCTCCCTCCTCTCTCTCCCTCTATCTCCCCCTCTCTCTCTCTCTCCCCCTCTATCTCTCTCCCTACTCTCTCCCTCTATCTCCCCCTCTCCCTCCTCTCTCCCCCTCTCCCTCTCCCACTCGCCCCATCTCTCCTGTGTGTGTGTGTGTGTGTGTGTGTGTGTGTGTGTGTGTGTGTGTGTGTGTGTGTGTGTGTGTGTGTGTGTGTGTGTGTGTGTGTGTGTGTGTGTGTGGGGGTGTGTGGTTGTGTGTGTGTGTGTGTGGAGAGGGGGTGATTAGTTTTAGGGCGGTCATAACTAACCCTGGAAAGCCCACATGCTTGTTATATCCTGGAAAGTCCGTCAGTTTGACAAGTGAGAATCTTGGCAGGAGTGTGGAACTAAGTTTGAAGCCAAATGAAGATTTTCAAGGATTTTGTTTTTACTTGAACACGCTGAGGTTCTGAGAAGTGTTCTAACTTGGTGATAATTTTCTTGTGTTTTCTGACTTCTGGTTCGTAGATGTAGAAACACAGAAAGGGCATCTTCAGATCCACTCTAACCCTGTAATGGTACAGGATCCCTTTCACATCCTTTCTAGTGGCACATTAGTTTGAAGCATTTTCCTCCTCATGGGAATAGAACAGTGATTCTACTTTTCTTCAACACCCTGCATAGGTTAAAAAACAGGTTGTGCGTGTGTGTGTGTGTGTGTGTGAGTTCTGATACTTTACTGCTGTCCCAATTAAAGTACATTTCCAGTGACACACATGACTAAAGCTCCCCACTCCTTAACACACACACACACACACACGCATGTGTGCACACGCACAGTCACACCAACGTTGGACATGGGTGGAAGTGGGCGGAAATGGCTTCCATGTCTGAGCTGGTGACAGCGCCCACACACCCTCACCTGCGCAAAGGTCTGGCGTCATCTCCAGCTCTTTATTTACTTTAGAACTTCCTGTTCCACTGCCCAAACATAGAGGTACAAATAGAACAGAAGAGGTGCAGTATGGGTAGAAACACCATTCCTTCTCATCTTTGTTAAGGGTTTTTTTTCGGGCTAGATGTTGGAAGCAAAACGTTCCAGGACGGTTCTTTATCGTTACACTTCTTTATCTTATAAACTACTTTTTGTTTTGTTTTTTTCTTTTTCTATTGCAGATGATTTAAGATTGAGAAATGTGTTCGTAATAAAGGATTTCAGTGGAATTTAATTGTTTTCAACATTAAACATGTATTACGATGAGTCATCTGAAACAATCAACTTTGTTGTCATTCCAGCCGACAGTCTGAATGGAAGCTACATATTGAACTAGAGGGCGGTAGTAGTGTTAATTGAATACTTACTCCATATAAAAAAATAGATTTTTAATACCAAGACATGCATGTAATTTAGTTAAAGTCTACATACTGGTTCTGTGTTAGTCTCTGCAATTATATTTCTAACCCCCCCCACCCCCGTCTTTTTGTACAGATGTTTAATTAATAAACTCCAAGTTGATAAGAAGGTTTGCTGGAGACCTTTGTCTCCTGCAGTGTGGCGACTCCGGTCGTGTGTTTGCGGTGCGGGGGGGGGGCTCCACCTCCACCTCCACCTCCACCTCTCCTGTGTAAACGCGCCTCGGCTGGCTGCCGTCCAGCTTCCCGCTCGGGCCCGCGGGTCACGAAGTTCAGAGTGGAGAGTTCTCCTCCCAGGGTCTCCGCTCCGCTCTGTCTCAGCACTCAGGAGTTTGTGACGTACCCGTATCATTATCTTCCTCTTCCCTGGTGCGTCATACGCGGAGGCCACAACAGGCCTGGTCTTGTAGCCTGAGCAGGAATAAAAGTTGTTTTGTTTTTTTTTGTTGTTTGTTTGTTTTTTTTTTTTCTGTAGAAATACAAAACAGAATTTAATCAGTGTATGATTTTCAAAACAGATTGTAGATTTCCACTTTCATTGCATATGATCTGTAAAAAACGTTTTGGTAAATTGCCGCTCTTTAGATAGGGTGACTGGCTAAAGTTAAGGGTCGATGGTTTAAACGTAAATACTTTTTGAATCACACAAATGTCCCCGACCACGTTTTACACACCACCACTAGGGAAGAACTTGGCTCGCCGTGCGCTGCTGTGTGCGTGCGTTTTGATCTGTGTGTGTAGAAGCAGGCGAATGCTTGACCCCTGAATTTGCATTCTGACTTTTTCATGTACTACATAACTCAGAGGACTCGTCATTTCACTGGAATGGGAAAAAGGCATCTTAATCAGTTTGTCATTATCAGTGTGCTGTCTGCAGTTTCTCAAACAAAGCACAGGCGGGTGTAGCTCTACGTGTGTTACCTGAGCATGTTCTAAAACCCTTTAATGTGTGTTTGCGGGTGCCTGCATAACATTCATGCTTTTGACAATGAGGAGTGAAACTGGCTAGAGTTGGACGCTTTACATAGTTCCCTCATGAAAATTCATAGAATCCACCAATATGATTGGACAGTAAAAATAAGGACAATGACTACATATTTATCAGACAAGTCAAATGATCATCCAGCCATGACAACAATAACAACTTTTCATGCTTGATTTGACCAATCCTGTTTCTTCTAGGCTTTTCATTCTCTCGGTGTAGCTACGAACGATTACTGGTTTCACCTCAAGTGACAATAACTCTCTACATTTTCTTCTACTGTAGGCAGAGTCTAATTGTGGAGGGCGAAGAACATCCCATAATCCTGAACACCCATTTCAGCCAGGTGGTTTGTTCCGAGGTGATGCGGGACAATAGCACCGCATTGCCAAGAGCTCTGTTGCCTGAGGAGAAGACCAAACCATTTCCTTTAACCAGGTGCTTTTGGCAGAGAGGAAACGTCTTCCCGTCCACTCGGCGGTCCATGCCTGACGTGCAGGTGTGTGGGTTATGACTATGACCAACTTTTGACCAACAAGTACAAGAAATCGCTGCCTCAGGTTTGGGTCTAAAGCGGCTTTTAAATCTTGAAGGTTCTCAGTGTCAGCCTCATAGTGTGAATGTTGATTTAAAGGAGCCTTAAACACACATGTAACAGTAGAAAAGAAGTTTGGTTTTAAAAGACTAGAATCTTTCACTGGCCTTTTGAGATGCATCAATATAGGCAAACGATCGATTTTCAGTGAGGAGGCTCCTGCCCTTGGCTAGGCCTCACCAGAGTAATGAAAGCCCACTCCTGGCTCTCTGATCCCAGGTCTGTAGGGATGTGCGTGGGGCGTGCGACTCCCTCCTGGAGGCCATCCAGGCTTGCGGACCGTCGGGCGTGCTGTGCGGCCCTGTGGAGGTGGTGGTTCAGAGGGTCTATTTCAGCACCGTCTCACGCTCTCTGACTTCACACTGGCTACAACGCGGAGCTCTCAGAGCGGCAGGACCAGCGGAGCAGCAGTCTAGCAGGTACTGTCCTCCACCCTCCCCTCCACCCCCCCCCCCCCCCACATTCACTCACATGGGTGTTGGGCACACGCCGACGTAGCGAAGGGACGTCACCGAGGAGACGGATCCTCGGACTGTAGCTTTTAACATCCTTGATTTGTGTCCATCAGCACTGCCCACACGTCCTACTGTCTGTTGGGTAGTATGTGCACATGGGAGTATAATTTTGTTAATTAAAGTGCGGAACAGAAAGTCCAGAATATTTGATAACGATGTCGCATTCTATATGCTGTGTGGTCAGAATCATGAGAAATTATTATTATATCTCTTATTCTGACTCGTAGGGGGGAAAAATAGGTAATCTATTTTTCATACTTCTTGTACCCTCCCTTTGCAAGACTAACGGCTCTGAATCTTGTCCTGTGATCTTGTCTGCGACATATACGAAGGGATCTGAGGCCATAACTCTCCAGATCCCTTATATCTCTGGCATCCTTTTCCCATGCTAACCCCACAGCGTTGCTTGGATCAGGGCTCAGATAATACCATTATCTGAGCAGGGGTGCTTTCAGCCTTTGTTGTGCTTAAAGGTAAATGTTCCATTTCTGGTCTCAGGGGAGATATTTGTGTCTAAAGTTCCCAGATTTAGTGTAAAATGTATAATGAAGTTCAGAAACATTTTATGTGTGATGTTTTTGTGTTTTAGCCGTCCTAACCTTGTTTACACTTACTAAAATATATCTTACTGATTCCAAAACAAAAAGAAAATGTCTTTTTCTGTCACACTTTAAACTATTGTGTCCATTCTGGACCCTATTGGTGTTGCATCAAATGTCTTAGGACAGCTCACAAGTTTAATCATGCCCTAGATCTAATGGCACTTTTGGCACTGATATTATAAAGCTTTTTAGTCTCCCTGAACGAAGCTGTATCTGATCACTATTTCATTTGCTTTGAATTTCAGATGAGTACAAACCATGGAACTATATTTCTGTATTCTGTACCAACAGATTTTAAGAATAGCTTCCATAAAACCATAAATAGCTTACATTTAAATGCACACTTAAGTGGGTAGCAAGTATGTAACTAGTAATGAGTATTACACTTGTGTTACTAAGATGGGGTCCATATGGAAAGAAGCCAGTGGTGAGGGGTCAAGCAAGTTTTATACAGGTTTCTGAAGCTCTATCAGTGGGGAACCATATGGGGAATAACTGACCGTTGCCCTTGCAGTCTGACCTTTGCCCTTGCAGTGTCTGTATATCCAGATACGTGTTCGCTCAGAGGCCATAGTTATTGTGATGGAACAAAGGACATTTTGCGGAATCTGCACCCTTTGATGCTCTGAAATCAAGCAGCAAGGACTTTATGTAGCCAGCGGTGTGTATGTTGGTCGGTGTAGACCTACCAGGCTGCTGCATTATAGACCATCTGTGGTGATTTGGTGGTACGTGAACACAGGCTGCTCCTGCATTGCCACCCCTGGGGTGTTGGCAGCCTGTGGGGAGATGGTTAAAGCGAGCCAAGCTTGACTGGTGCTGCGTCGGACTGGATTACTGTCTGAGGGTAACGAGGATTACTGAGTGTGATGGGTTGGGCAAGAAGTGATACTGTGGCTACCTTCACACTATATGCACTATTTTTATCCCTGCTGACTTAATGGTACTTAATGGTAACTATAGGAACGCGAACGCATGTTCCTAGCGATGTAATTGGTGGGCAATCATGTGATTAGGCAAAAAAGATCAATAATCTGACAAGAAAATAATCTGTTGTTCTGTTGTTGTTTGTTGTATGGTTTGACTTTGATTCAGATTTTGCTCTTGGGTGGGCGTGAAGATAAACAGGAACGTAATCTTTAGGTTCCTGGCTGTTGCTGTTGACTCAATTTGTATGGTTTAGCTCTGGGTGGGCGTGTTTCTCTGGGTGAGCGTGTTTCTCTGGGTGGGCGTGTTTCTCTGGGTGAGCGTGTTTCTCTGGGTTTCTCTGGGTGGGCGTGCTACTCTGGGTGGGCGTGCTACTCTGGGTGGGCGTGTTTCTCTGGGTGGGCGTGCTTCTCTGGGTGGGCGTGCTACTCTGGGTGGGCGTGCTACTCTGGGTGTGGGCGTGTTTCTCTGGGTGGCGTGCTACTCTGGGTGTTTCTCTGGGTGGGGCGTGTTCTCTGGGCGTGTTCTCTGGGTGGTTCTCTGGGTGGGCGTGTTACTCTGGGTGGGCGGCGTGGGTTCCTCTGGGTGAGCGTGCTACTCTGGGTGAGCGTGCTACTCTGGGTGGGCGTGCTACTCTGGGTGGGCGTGCTACTCTGGGTGGGCGTGTTTCTCTGGGTGAGCGTGCTACTCTGGGTGGGCGTGCTACTCTGGGTGGGCGTGCTACTCTGGGTGGGCGTGCTACTCTGGGTGTGCGTGCGTGTTTCTCTGGGTGGGCGTGTTTCTCTGGGTGGGCGTGCTACTCTGGGTGGGCGTGTTTCTCTGGGTGAGCGTGCTACTCTGGGTGGGCGTGTTTCTCTGGGTGAGCGTGCTACTCTGGGTGGGCGTGCTACTCTGGGTTTCTCTGGGTGGGCGTGCTACTCTGGGTGGGCGTGTTTCTCTGGGTGGGCGTGTTTCTCTGGGTGGGCGTGCTACTCTGGGTGGGCGTGTTTCTCTGGGTGGGCGTGTTTCTCTGGGTGAGCGTGTTTCTCTGGGTGGGCGTGCTACTCTGGGTGGGCGTGCTACTCTGGGTGGGCGTGTTTCTCTGGGTGGGCGTGTTTCTCTGGGTGGGCGTGCTACTCTGGGTGGGCGTGCTGGGCGTGTTTCTCTGGGTGGGCGTGTTTCTCTGGGTGGCGTGTTTCTCTGGGTGGGCGTGTTTCTCTGGGTGGGCGTGTTTCTCTGGGTGGGCGTGCTACTCTGGGTGGCGGCGTGCTACTCTGGGTGGGCGTGTTTCTCTGGGGCGTGTTTTCTCTGGGGCGTGTTTCTCTGGGTGAGCGTGCTACTCTGGGTGGGCGTGCTACTCTGGGTGGGCGTGTTTCTCTGGGGGTGGTGTTTCTCTGGGTGAGCGTGCTACTCTGGGGAGCGTGCTGCTACTCTCTGGGTGGAGTGAGCGGCGTGTTTCTCTGGTNCTNCTCTNNGTGGGCGTGTTTCTCTGGGTGAGCGTGCTACTCTGGGTGGGCGTGTTTACTCTGGGTGAGCGTGCTACTCTGGGTGAGCGTGCTACTCTGGGTGGGCGTGTTTCTCTGGGTGAGCGTGCTACTCTGGGTGAGCGTGCTACTCTGGGTGGGCGTGCTACGTGTGTTCTTTTGCACATGCGGGTCAGGTTAGGAGCGTCACCTGTCCAGACTAATGCCAGATATTGGTGACATTAAAAAGATATTGTGAACATCTTGACAACAAAAAAACAATTTGGTCAGAAAGTCAAGCTTGAAGTGTCTGCTCTTGAAGACTCACTGGCTTATCATTGCTAATGAGTAGCACATGAGTAGCATTTATCTCATATTTATACCTTATTGCGATGGAATATAATAGATGGCTTCATAAGAGTGTTTGTATTTTAATATTTCTATGGGTAAAAATAATTGACCTGTTGTTGGAGACAAATCTTTTTTTCACACGTCGAGCGTAAGCTTAAGATGGTGAACTGGCTGTTTTCATGGTCCTGCCTTTCTGAAGATCGCTACTATCCAACAGTTCTCAGAACACTGGTCTTAAAAGTATCTCCATATTTATCTTCCACTTTGATGATGATGATGTTGCATGGAAGGCCTTCTTCTCACCGCACCATGCGGGATGCTCAGTTTTTACGATGCGCTACAAGGAACTGACGGCCTGGAAGTACCCTGGTAGCGATCAGCGGAAGCTGGTGCACCTTCTAAGAAAGCTGGCATGGTCCAGCAGTGTCATCTCTGGTGTTGGAACACTATGTGTGGCGTGATGGTTCTGGGCATTAGTGCAGGGTCCAGACGTGCCGTGCGGCAAAGACAGTGTCTGACATCGAGCGAATCTTTTTTCCAGCTGGATTGCAGGAGTCTGGCGAGCACACCAGAGGTTGTAGTGTCGTCAGACAGTTAACCCTTCGAGTGTGTAGCGGATTAGAACGTTCTGCGAAAACACTGAAGGTCTGCTAGGACCTCTGGATTGGCTCCGGTTTTGGGTGGCAGTAAGTATGTGTTTGTCGTTATTGGATATTTAAACTACTAGATGCGAACATCTGTGAAATCCGTCTTCGTTCTCCGAAGGCAGAGCTGATTCCAAAGCTGAGCCACGCCACACTGGTGCCCTTCTGTCAGAACTCGCGTTTTACTTTCCTCTTTCTGCTTTTTGTTTGTGGCTAGAAGAGAAATTCACCTATTGGCCTGTGTTATTGTAGCTGATTGTTTGTGAGTGTGTGTGTGTGTGTGTGTGTGTGTCAGTGGCCCATGTGTTTGAGGTGGCGTACTCGGATCTTTTATAAACCGCACCGCATGAGTTCCAAGTCTTTTCTGAGGACGTTCACCTCTCCAAAACAACCGAGAAAGCATGTGCTCTAGATTCTATCAATGACTAACCAGCGAACTCCTCCCTGTACATGCAGCTCACACTCATTCTCCTCCCCCACTGGCCGCATGGCATGACAAACAGCCCAGCCCTGTCACTGATCCAGAGCATATAAGACATGAACTCCGAGTAGTGAGTGATCATATTAACCCCCCTTTTTCCAAGACAACAAATCAACAAATATAGGTTAGCTTGCATTGCTGATAAAATGTTCTTTAGCTTCCAACTAGGTTAATGGTAAATGTTGAAAAGCATGAACCTTTTTATAATGCTTCATACACACAGACACACACCCTTGTCCTTTTGTACATGTTGTTTTTTATTTATTTTTATGCTGCCCAGTAACAGCAGAGGGTCGAACTTGTTGACGGAACAAGATGACAGGCACATGCTACTCAGGTGGAAACAGATTGTTAGAAAGATGTAAATAGATGGAGAGCTAGAAAGAGAAACGGATGGAAAGAGACCGTGAAAGTCATCTGACTACTGCAAATAAGTCGCTCCCTGCCAGACACACCGGTATCTTGTAAACACAAAAACACACGAAGCCGGACCATCACAGGATGGTGTCTGGACATGTGTGTATATCAGAGGGTCGAATTTCAGGCAGAGCAGCAAGACTGGACTTGACCTCCTGGTCCTGTGGTCAGGGTGATGATGTGTGTGTTCGAGCAGGGGCTAGCGTACAGATAGACGCGCAACAGGCTCCCACATGAGCGGAGCCATCCGTTGAGTCCAGACAAGCGATCTGACACAAATATCTGGACACTCTGCTGTCACATCCTCGCTCTCTCTCTCTCTCTCTCTCCCTCTATTTTTTCATCTCTTTTTCTGTCTTCGACTCATGCATACCTTCCATCGTGAGTTAAATACAGGGCTCTGTTAAGCTCCTAGTGGGCTTGGGGTGGGTGGGGGCTTCCAGTTGTGGAGCTGCTTAAAAGAGAACTGTTGAAAAAAAAACTTGTAGATTGTGTGAGGCAGAAATGATCACAATCTTGGTGCTTCTGAGTGGGATATTGGTGTGTGTGTGTGTGTGTGTGTGTGTGTGTCGGTGTGTGTGTCAAAGTCCGTTTAACTCAGTGTATGAATATGTGGTTTAAACTTTACGTGGTCACCATCAACACATCCCATAAGACTGAAATGAATTGAAACCAATTATGCATTTGAAATGTGTGGATGGTGTACAGAAATGTTGTGTAGCCATAACGTATTATATTACATGTCCAGTAGGAATGCAGCCTAATGAAAAGTTATTGTTGTGGATGTACATTTACATTTACATTTACGGCATTTAGCAGACGCCCTTATCCAGAGCGACTTACAAAAAGTGCTTCATTGTAGCTATCAGATGCTATCAGATGTAGCTACTTTAACTGCACCCGTGTCTAATGTCCATAGTCCAGACGCTGTGTGTTACTGTGAGTAAGAGCCATATAAGACCTTCAGCTACGTTTAGGACAGCCAATAGCTACTTTCCTTGGTGAGGAGTTGAGAACACGCAGGCATCTAGGCCAGTGATTTTGAGACTAGCCAGCTGCATTTAACTAGCTAGCTAGTTAGCTAACTAGCCATATGGCTAACACAGAAATTCCATCGAAGTGTGATGTTTTTTTCCAAAAATGAAGAGAATAGATGACACATCGCACTTCTTAAAAAGATAAAGACACTCCAGAGAATTCAGTTATGACGAACTGGTACAATATCCATACTTGACGCGAATGTTCAAAAGCTTCCGCCCCTGCATATTGCTGCGCATGCAGACACTTAAATCCTCCCCAAAAACTCCAGAGCCAGTATTTGACTCATCTTTTTATAACAGAAATCTGTATAAAATGTTGATTAATATTGAATGTTTACTTTTGACTCTTAAATGCCGTCACCTTTTAGGTAAGTAAAGTAATGGACCCCTCTAACAGAACTACTGGTCCCAGTCTGGTCCCCCCCAGTTCATATGGTCTAGCACCATTACTGTTACTGAGTCTGTTAAGGGTCGTACAGCAGAGGCTAATCACATCGTTCTCTAATGTCCCCTGTTCTGCTGCGTACTGTCTGAACTGCCCATCTCGCCACCAAAGCAGTGGGCTCTGGTTTATCTGTGTTCAGCTGCTCCAAGTGCCGTAACAGGCAGGATCTTTATCAACACGCTATGGCTTGCTCTGAATTACTGAGTACACGTTTGACGTTTCTGCTTGTGTGATTGGACATGTAGGCCATAGATTGTAACAGGAACATGTTTGAGTCTGTGGGAAAGAGAGAAAGTATGTTTTTTTTTTTCTTCTGGGTTAAAGGATTAACAAGTTTAACAACTTTTTCTTTTGTACGTATATGCACACGCACTGTGTGTGTGTGTGTGTGTGTGCACGTGAGTGTGTGTGAGTGCACAGGTTTCAACAAGTTCTCCTTGCAGATCACGCTGAGAGATGGAGGAGGCTTCAGCATTCAGAAAGTGACTCTCACTTTCCTGGGCTTCACTGAACGTTTCTAGGCTCTGTTCTGGATCGTTCTTGCTTTCAGAAAGTGATCAGAATTAGTTTTTTTGCTCCAAGACAATATTTAGTTCCAGTAAAAGGTCCAGGGAGTATAAACAAGCTGAAGAAGTGCTTAGTGTGAAGAGAGATGAGGAGAGAGGGGGGATGTTTTCAGGAAAAGGTTAGAACAAAATGTGCTTGAGGTGTCTAATTACAGCCCTGTTTATCACATACTGCGTCCTTATTGGTGAACTCAGTGGTGGAAGTGAGCCTGCCCACTTTGTTCTTACCAATCATGTTTCACGGTAGCACTGAGCTAGGGAGGGCTACTCTCGGTGGGGTTTTGTGTGCGTGTGTGCGTGTGTGTGTGTGTGTGTGTGTGTGTGTGTGTGTGTGTGTTCCAGGAAGCGCCCCCAAGTTGCTGTGAATTCCTGCGATTACTCACAATAACAAATTCCTGAAGGTGGCCAGCCACTACAGCTGGCCAATGACAGTGGGTCAGAGTCGCTGACAGCTCCTTCCAGCAGGGCGGGGGTAGGAGTGTTGTGGGCTTGGGGGGGCAGGGGGCAGGGGGGGGGGGGGCAGGGGGAGTGGAGGTAGTTGTTTATGTCGACCTGGTCTAAGTACGTGGTGTCTCACTCTCATTCCTGCTCTGTAACCCCCCTGACTTCTACAGTTTAATTTAGACCCACACAGGCCTAAACAAGCTTCACAGTTCATGATTCTGAAACCATTCAACGTCTGTCTCTTAGCAGTTGCTTGACTTTTTGTTTCATTGATTTCTGATTTGCCAAATGTTTTATGACTTGTAATCAAATATCCAAGACATCATTCACAGAAGATCTGTCATGATACCACGGAGAGAAATTTGGGGCAAAAGTGGCATTTAACATCAAGACTGCTTCGTTCTTTTAAACATTCCGGTAGATGGTCTTAAGAAAACAAATCATTTTTACTGGCCGCATAGGAAGTCCTAACCTTATAACCCGGAAGGTGACACTGGCCAATCCCCAGACATGAGGAAACAGGCAGGAGACCCTCAATTGATTCTTCTGTCTCTTTATAGGAAAATAACTGGCTTGAATATTTTCTGTCTGTATCGCAATGAAAAGTGTCCATGCTGATAAACATTCCCCTTGTTTTCTCCGTGTTGTACTCCAGTCGATGAGCTTATGAACCCGCTGTCCGCAGATGTTGCCGCGTTTGTGGCTTCAGTGATATCAGTGCTGGTGTGCTGTCTATGCAGATGTTACAACACTCCTCACCGGGGCAGAAAATAACTAGCTGACAGCTGAACACCTTCCTAGCATCCTTATCCTCCTGCATTACCCGGCTAGTCCTGTGCCAGATGTACTGAGGTGCTGTGTTCTGTGTGCCAGCATCAGAGCAGACACCGCGGCGTAGGTTTACTGTGAACTCTGGCTCCCGTGTTCTCTCTCTCTCTCTCTCTCTCTCTCTCTCTCTCTCTCTCTCTGCAGGTTGTGTGTGCTGGTGCAGGATGTCTACGGGATGTTTGGCGAGGTGGAGTTGCAGTGTGTGTCTTCGGAAGAGGAGCTGAAACACAACACAGAGCAGCTGGAGGGGAAAACGTGTGTGCTGCAGACACTGAGAGTGATCGAGCGTCTCACGCGCCATAGGTGAACACCGCTGAGCCACGTGTTGTGATATCAATTACATGAATTAAAAATGACTCTATATTAAAAGTGTAAGACAGAGCAGTAGTGCATGACTGCATTCACGTTTACGTATAGGAAACGGCCCTTTTTATATGCACCCACCTCCTCCCCCTCAGTTAACAAGAACCGTAACTAATTGGCCAAACGGCTGCTCGGTTACGTCACGGCTGGCCGACTGCCACTGCATGGTTAGTTCACACACGAGCGCTAGCTTACATCTGGAGTCTGTCACTGCCGTCTCTCACCGTGAGGACCACTAATTCAAGCCGTTTAATTTAACTTTAATAATTAATAAACCAGAGCCACAGCCAAAAACAGGTGTCCGAATCACATGGTTTGATTCATTGTTTAAAAATAATTACTAATGTAGTAAGTAATAAGAAAGAAAAAAAACTGTACTGTTGTTGAACAGTACTTGCTTGAAAAGTCTTGCGATGAACAGGCGATGAAGATTCCAGCGTGTTTGTACGGCTGTATTATGACTGTATACAGAACTCCGTCATTTACAGGATTCAGTTCCAAAGTGTCTAAACTGGTCTTAACCGAGATCTGTTAAATCACATTACAGCAGGACAATGACCTGAAACGTAATATGGAGCATTTCAGGGACAACAAGCGTAATGTTCTTGACTAGCCAAGTGAGATGTCTGGCCTCACTCCCACTGAGAACGTCTCGTAATTACTGAAGACAAGTGTGAAGGCAAAAGCCCTCAGAACAACCAGGAACTGATAAAGGCTTCATGTCCTGCCACTAAGGAAGAGACTCGGCATTAAATTATGTCTGTGGGTCACATATTTCAGGAATTCAATCAATTCTGGAGGATTTGCACCAAGTGCTAAATATGACAGTTGTAACAACTGTGTATATAAAGGACTTTGGATTTAAGAACCTTGACACTCTTCACATTAACCTAAAATTCGTTGTTTTATTTGAAGACCGCTGTGCTGGACCCGAAACACCAAAACCTCTTCACTGCTTCAGAGCTGACGTTTCACCAATCTTTGAATTGAAATGAAAATAACCATAGGTTGGCATGTGTAACGGTCATCTGCCCTCAGCTGGTGTTGACATGGAAGCTGATCCCCAGTACGTTTCCACTGTCTGTTTCCATCGTCTCCTGCTCAGATTAGCAGCACGTTTAATTAGCTGGCAGTGCGATGTGCAAGCGTTCTGAAGTATGAGATGTACTGCCATTTCTGATATTCCAGGTATCTCTCTGACGGTCTCCCCTCTTCTGAGGATGAGAGATGTTAACGTCTACGGTGTTTGTTGTCATACTAAGACTAAGTCTTGGTGTGATGGTGTACAATGAAATTTCATGTACAGTAAAACTACCATGTGCCTTAGACAGGAAACTCCGCTGCTCTGAGCTGGGCCCCTATATACTGAGAAACGGCTTAAGACTAACCAGAGAGGTTTCTCCCTGTAGAAAGAAGCTCAATCTCTGGTATAGTAATATACCTATATAAATGACATTCTTTGCATATGCCCGATGGCTGCTTTTTGTCTGTGTGCGAGGGTTAAGCTCAGCCCATCGAAGGCGGCGCTGGGCGGACTGGATGGAGCGGTTGAGCAGGTCGAGTGTGAGCCGGCCTTCAGTTCGCAGGCTGCAGAACCGGTTCTGAACAATGAGCCTCTGCTTTACTGGAGCAGACGGGGTGACACTTCTGTTCCAGCTCAGACTGGTCCCTGAAGTCTCAGGGGCTCCAAGACCACCAGCTGCAGGAGGCGAACAGCCGTGATCTGTCGGCTCTAGCGTTCAGACCCAGAGCCGCTGAGCGTGTTCCGACCCAGGGCCGCTCAGCGTCTTGGACCCCAGGCCTGTGAGATGTGGTGCTCAACTCTTCACACTGAACCTTCTCTGAGACCCTTGCCTGTGTTCTGTAGCTGTATGTGTGTGACAGACTTGCCTGGTACTATTACATCCTGCCCTCCCCCCACCCACCCTCCCCCCGTAAAGATGGCCGTTCCCCCCCTTTTCACTCTCCTTGATTGTAGTAAGCATAGTCTTTAAGTAATAACTTCATAGATATGGAAAATGTATCACTGAGGATTTCTATAAATACTTGAAACAATGTACTGTTTACATGAATGGAAAAGAATTTCAGGTGACGGGGGTGTGTGTGTGTGTGTGTGTGTGTGTGTGTGTGTGTGTGTGTGTGCATTTGCGTGTGCGTGTGTGTGTGTGGGTGTGACCAAAATGCCATCTCTCTCTTCGTAGATATACTCAGCTCTTCAGTTTGATTGACAGCCTGTGGCCCCCGCCGGTTCCTCTGAGGGTTGATGCAGACGTGTCTCACACCCAGGCTGTAGGTATCCCCAGACGTGTCTTACACCCAGGCTGTAGGTATCCCCAGACGTGTCTTACACCCAGGCTGTAGGTATCCCCAGACGTGTCTTACACCCAGGCTGTAGGTATCCCCAGACGTGTCTCACACCCAGGCTGTAGGTATCCCCAGACGTGTCTCTAACCCAGGCTGTAGGTATCCCCAGACGTGTCTCTAACCCAGGCTGTAGGTATCCCCAGACGTGTCTCGCACCCAGGCTGTAGGTATCCCCAGACGTGTCTCACACCCAGGCTGTAGGTATCCCCAGACGTGTCTCACACCCAGGCTGTAGGTATCCCCAGACGTGTCTCACACCCAGGCTGTAGGTATCCCCAGACGTGTCTCACACCCAGGCTGTAGGTATCCCCAGACGTGTCTCACACCCAGGCTGTAGGTATCCCCAACTCTCTCAACACGACACTGCTGCCCAGAGTTACCAATCAGTATTCCCACCCAAAACTCATAACCAGTATCAGAATATCTTTATTGTCATATTACAAAGTATAACGCAATTAAGGTGCCGTTCTTGTGGTGTAACAGACAAGAATATAAAGAAAACTATAATTTACATAAATTACAAAAAATAAAAAAAACATTCCACATTACCCTTATAACAATGAGTTTGTGAATTATTGCACAGTCCCATGTTACACTTAAAATGAGTTTTAAAAGAGTTGTGATGAGTTATTTAGTACCTGAACAGCGGTGGGGTAAAAGCTATTTATGAGCTGGGTGGTCTTTGTTCAGTACTATGATGTCACTCTTCCACTTAATACACTAACCGCTGTTTACACAAAACCACCCTCCCTTTGCCCTTTACCCTTTACCTTTAGACTACCTACATTATGTAGTAATAATGCGTTTTGGCAGAAACTACTAACACACCTCGCAGGCTTTTTTCCTACTGAATTTGTCAGATATTTCAGCTCATTACAGTTCAGCACTTCTAGTCAGCAAAAAAGGATTGTAGTTCTACACAGAAAGTCACATTTCCTATACTAAGCCATTAGAGTTTCACAGGAATTTCACGTGATCTGTGACTCGCAGCTCGTCACAATTGTCATCAGGTAGGCAACTCCCTCTGGGGTTTCCGTGACACCTCGCGAAGCCTCAAAAATGAGGTTCGGCATTTCAGATAACCCCCCCCAAAACCACCACTTCCACCACCACCAAACTCACTTCTTAACCAACCACATCCAAACCTCTTCAGACATAAAGTCACGTTGGCCTTCCTGGTGACTAAGGCCATACTCATCCCCACTGACATCCCCTCTACGTTCTCAGTGCCACCACTTCCAAATGAGCTTTACACACTACACCAGCGCACACTACACACCTAAACTTAGCCCTGCATTGCCACCATGTAGCCAATCACTTCCTAACCCATAAAATCCATAGCAGCCTCCCTGGTGACTAAGCCCTTATCCAGCCCCACTGACACTGCTCATGTCTGCTTCGTGCCACCGGTTCTATCTGGATCTACCACTCTAGACATGACAGAGACGTGACACAACGACACACTCACATGCCCAGTCCTCCATGTACCTGAGACAACGTCATTCCTTCCCCAGCTACACAAACCTAATTGCTCTGTTCATGTCACTACTGGGCAAAGAGTTAACCTCTGTTTGCCCAGTAGTGACATGAACAGAGCAATTAGTTCATGTCCAACCATGTTACTGGTTGAGTACCTGATTATGTCTATTATCGCCCCTGCAACAAACCAACCTTAAATGTTGATGATAAAATATGCTCACATGACCCAATCACAGCACATCATTTACAACTATATTTATCCAGCCACTGTCAACTGGTTTTGTGGATTGGGAAGGAGAAGTTTCTCCACATCCGTTACTCCACATTCTCAACAGATTTTCCCTGCGAATCTCCTGTTGTGCTGTTGGTGAATTAAACTAGCGCACATCCGCCACCTCTGGCAACGTGGCCGTAGGAAACGCTGGACCCTAGCCCTGCTCCTCCTCTTCACACCTGCCCTACCACACTACATAGACCTGCCTCACACTACATAGACCTGCCTCACACTACATAGACATGGCAGCCCTAGCCTGTCCTTCTTTCCTTATTCCTAATCCCAGCCCCTGAACTTCAGTGATCACAACCTCATAAAGCATTAATGACCATCTAATACGAGGCAGCAAACCAAACTGGAATCACCACAGTTTTAATTTACATGGTAAAAATTACTTATCAATGTTATTAATAGCCTTCACTATTTATTGCATTAGCCCCACAACTATTTCCTTATAAATTAATATATATATATATAGAAACAAACATACACCCGGCATTTCATTTCACAATGGACACACTTGTAGACTTGGCAGCATTAACCTCCATCCTTGCTCAACTTAGGTCATCGTTCATCTTCGCTAGCAGCCTCCGGCTACATGGCACAGCAGTGGTCCGCGCTGCCATGTCACCCACGTCTGAAAGGTGTGAGCCAAGAGTCGCCTGCAGCCTCTCCCCACCTGTAGCGCACCGAGAAGCCCTAATTATGACCTCTGTCGCCATACTTAACACTAACCGTGAAATGGTACAGATGGCTGTTAATACCCATTTCGCTGCCAGGATGCAACTTGTTCTCCTGTATTAAAACAGGACTGAATATCTTCTAAATGAGCCTCAACCAGTCTGGTGATCCTGGATAGAACCTCACATTATGGGATTATGGGATACTGAGCCAAATCTGGGAGAACATCCCTACAGAGAGTGCACACCCATACAGAGAGTGCACACCCCTACAGAGAGTGAACAGAACACTGCCCTAGTACACTCCTTCTATTCTTCTTTTCCTCAAGATCGCTGCTCTCCTCAATACCGCCATGCATTCTGACTTACAAAACATCACCTCACATCCCAGACTGCTGGGGGAGTCCTGAGTGCTCTGTTGCCCCGTTACTGTTGCCGTGGTTTTCTCCGGCCGATGCTGGCGTTCAGCCGGCAGCGGTTACGCTCGTACAAACGATCCTAAACTGATCCTTTAACTGGTTCCTCACCATGTGAACAGAGACTACCGTGCGTGCACGCCGCACTTAGCCCAGATCAGCGCTGAAGTCTTGCGCTGGTGGTTGTTGCAGGTCCGAGTTCCAGCCCCCAGCTTCTGTTACAGGCTGGCAGGACGGCAGGACGGCGTGGTCGTGCGGGACATGTCCCCACTGTACCGTCCACCTGCGGTTCAGACCCTCAGGGACATTTTACAGGTCACACACATGCACTTATATGCATCTCTTTATTTACTTGGAAGAAACATCTCAAATCGATTAGCATATTGTACTAATTGGTTTTTCGTTATATTTGTCAATTTTTATTTTGTAGAACGAGTCCACAGGTTTCCGGTGCAGTTTCACAGCGACTGTTGTTCATAAGAGAGAACAGGTAACCTCATGCAAAATCTTATCGATTCCTCGTTCCCGAGTTCTGTTTCGAGTCGTTAGCGAGGCAGAAACACGGCTGCGGTTCGTTTCGTTTTGTTTGTTTAAACGCGACGTGGGCTGGTAGGCCTAGCTTGCCTTCAAAGAACGCCACGGGCAAGAATATGGACCAGGTGCTGCGCTCACTTCAACTGCCCGTCACATGTGCGCCCCCTTTAAGAAAGTAAGTCCTCGGGCGAGCCGTGGCTACAAAGACATCAGCTCTGAGACCCAGGATGTCCGTGGAAGGCTTCATGGCCCTGTTCGTCAAGCCCATCTGCGCCGAACAGCACAAGCAGTACCTGCGCTACGCTTTGAAATGTATTTATAGTACACGTTTTCTATTTATTTTGATAAATAATCTTTTTGTTTTCGTTCCATGAAATGTCAGTTGTGCCTTGTTTATCTCAGCTTCACAAAAAAGCACAAATGTTTTCCAATTCTGTCATTAGCAACATAATACATTTTGTTTTATTGACTAAAACAATCATATTATTACCTGGAATACTGAATAAAACACAGACAGCTTATAAAGGAAACACACTTCACTCGGATGGAACAGGAATGCAAATCATAGCTGCTTCAGACAGTTATGGGGACATGTCTCCAGTGTCTCCCCTGTAATTTATGCCTCTGTGTACCGACTATCCAAAACAAAGAACTGATGTTCTATGGAGTAATAAGTAATGACTGTTCTTCCCTGGCATGATTGTACTCATCACACAGTAGATATTATTAACTCCACTGTCATGGTGTTACCGTGTCAATTCGTAAACGTCACGGTGTATATAGTGTGTGCGTACAGGACGATGCATGTATAACTTATTATTACTCATAATTACCCATGAGTCACCTATTCTGCTGAGCTGGGGTAATCGGCCCCGAACGTCCCCTGCATGCTGATTGGTTCCAGAGCGGAGGCGGGACCGATGTCTTGCTGTTCGTGACGGACTGCAGCCTGCAGAACGAGGCTTGGGGTGGGAGCAGGACGTTGCCCGTACACGTGAGCTCCTCCTGCCTGCTCCACGACCCCGGGGGCCGGACCGGCGCCTCCTCCTGGCCCGGGGTCACGCTGCACTTCAGAGACGCCGCCAAAGAGCACAGTGAGCTGTCCTGCAGTACTGTACCCTCTACCGCGCAGCGGGACGCGGGACGCTTGTGTAGTGCTTGATGTACACAGCACAGCCAGCACTAAAACGTGTTGGCATTCCTAGCCATAGAACAAAACTCATCTTCTTCTACACGCCTCGAGTTTTTATGAGAGCCCTCTACTCGAAGTGTGAAATGCCTTCCCTCCTGCCGTAGGTCAGGTATTCTGCTGGAGACAGTCCACGGTGCAGCAGACCCTAACCCCGAGCCCCTCTCTGCCTGAACCCGTTCTACTGGACCAGCTGGGCCCGGACAGCCCGTCCTGCTCTCTCGGCACTCTCACAGGTTGGTACATTCCAACCCCCCCGCCGCTCCGCCGTCACGGACTGGCACATTCCAGGAGTCCTCTGATTTCTGAGAGCAGTGTGCTAGTTTCCTTAAGACAAACCTGTTGTTTGTTAGGTCTCTGTTCTTTTCATTTTTGTCGAGGGCCTTTTTGTAGTTACTCATTTACTGTGTTCGTTTCCTCCTGCAGGAGGTTCTTTCCTCATTTATCTGGCTCCTCTGTTTGGTTTGGTTCTCAGGACCTTTTAGCTGATTGTTAAGTAAATCTGTGCTTCATAAAAACTGATTTTGTGACTTGATAAAAAAAAAAAAAAAGTTCAAATTTGTAAACGTTTTGCGACTCGAAACGTTTTGCGGGAGTTTTGCCACTCCCAGGGCTTTTTCTCTGGCTGTGGGATTGTCCTCATCGGCTTTTACCTCATCTTCTTATTTCCCTTCAGTCCTCTCATTTTATCTTCTGGTGTGCGCTGGTAGTGTGTTCACCTTCACGAACTGCATACCATGTAGATGTAAACTGCATACAGTGTCAAGGGCACGTTACACATGTGAACATGATCACATTACAGTGATTTTGTTAGGCTGCACAAACTTATTTAGTCATAGTAATGCTGATAATACGTTCCAGATTCCTGCTATGCTAATGCACTGTCTATTGACGTTTCTGTGATTAACAATAAAGTTTCAAGACTTTGTACGTAAGCCTCAGAATAGGACCTTTGGGGGATCTGCCCTGTTGGACTACAGTCATGCTGAGATCCCTTTCTACTCCATATTCGTTTAGGAGTTCTGGTACATCCTTATAACCCATAATGTGTAGTGTCTGAGAAGGGTGGGGCACCTTTAACACCTCTACTGTACCCAACACCTGTTGTGCAGGAGAGGTGGTGGGAGTGGACGAGGACTCCGCCTACTCCTGGAGCTCCTGCACGCACTGTGGCAGCGACCGCTTGGAGGAACAGCAAAGTCGCCCGTAAGACGCCGGCCGCCATCGCAGGGTCCCTGTCCTGAGCCTCGGTGCTGCAGTTCGAGTCTTTTAACCCCGACATTGTTGCAAAAACTCACCTGCTTGTGCTCTTTCGGTATTAATTGTGACATCTAAAATTAGCATTTCTGACCGACTATAAAAAAAAAGTCATATTATATGGCTTAGACCACTAACGATGATGAGGTTTCCCGTACAGTGTTGCCACATCAGCTTGATAGCACCGTTGTAAAACCGAACAAGAAAATGTCCGACATCAAGCGTATCTTAGCTGGACGTCGACGTTTGTGCAAAGTGTGGTTTAGCGAACACTGTGGTCCAGCAAACATCGTTCCTTTAACCAAGGCCAGTGGGCCTGAAACAGTTTTCCGGGCATTGCTTCTGTTTACTGCAGTGCAGCAAACCCGTAAACAAACGCAGAAAGGTCAGAGCCGGAAAACCTCAAAACATCATATCGCCGGATTTATGAAGAAAATCACATGCAGCTTCTTTTGGTTTCTGTGTGTTTTGTTTATTTCCTGATAAAATGGCGTGGCGACGAGCCGAACTAAAGCTGGAATCCCGCTGTCTCCAGGGAAGCATTTCTGTGTGTGTCATGTGGCGTAGTGGACCAGCCCACCACGAAGATGCAGCTCGAGGTGTTTCTCAGCTGTCCGTCGTTACGTGACAGCACCGTGAAAGTTAAGGTGAGCTTTGGACGCACGTCAAGAATGGCAGGTCTTTAATATAAATATTAGTGTGTTGACATAAGCTGTGCGTGTAAACCCGAGAGAGGAAGGGGGATGTAACCATCTGATCTCTGCAGCGTTTACACCTTATCGTGTACTTTTCCCTAGACGAGAGTCTAAAACCGCATCTCATGAAACCGAGATGCAAGTAGATTACACGTAAAGTGCGAGTAAGACATGCAGTTTATCCCTTGCTGAGTCAGTGACGGCGCTAGGAGGCCGTGTAGCGCCACAGGGCGCTAAAGCTTCAGGACCTGTTCTGTGCTGAAGACCCTTCTGTAGTTGCACACGCATGATGGTGAAGCAGCGCTGTATTTCACGTTCTTACTTGCCGTTTGCTTACGTCTTAAGCCTCTACGTCTCGAAAGCTGCTTAACTAAAGCAGTCCAGCATTGTGCTGCTTTACATGACATTGGCTCCCCTACATAAATACTATACTAGCTTCATTTTGTTGTACCTTTTTAACAATGTTGTGTTTGTATGCACTTTTTTTTTTCGCAGCTGCAACAGAAATCCATAGTGTCCCTCTTAAACTCAACAGGATATGCTGAGGTGAGATTCTACTCGTGTACTGTGCGCTTAATGCAATCCAGAGATGTTTGTTTAATCAGTAGCATAACCCAGGAGTGATTCAACCAGATCCTGTAGTAAATGTACCAACAAAGCAACTGAACTGGCTGCTTATTTGAAGGGAATTTATATAGCACTAAGTAATGCAGTTAACATGTACCATCTTACGTTTGTGCTCTGCCTATGTGGGCGGAGACTGTTATGTCATGTAGGCTGTCTGCCCTGATTTCAAATCAGGGATCAGCAAAAAGAGGGCTCACCAGATCCCATTAGCCATCACTTAAGACTTTGATTGCACCTTGCTGCTCACTGAACCTACGTGCACCCAAAACAATCAGTTTAAGAATTTCAGAGAAGTGCTGGTATCATCTGTTTCCTTCCTGCGTGCTCTGGTGGTGACCTTGATTTCTCTATTCGTTGATTTTTGACAGCTCATATGTTTTCAAGCACACATTCCGATTGCTTGTTTTCATGCATCCGCAGGGATATGAGGTGCAGAATGTGCTTGGGAAGACGATTGGCCCCCTGAGTGTCTTCATCCATGTTATCAGCAAGCAGTCTACCCTCTGGATGGGTGTAGAGGAGGTTGTTCTGTGACCCACCATCGTTGAAGCACCTGTGTACCTTGGCTAACCTTTGCAACATACTTGACTGTAATTTATCATCACTGGTCTGGCCAGCACCAAAGGGAACATGGTATACTGCCAATCTAAACATAACATAACTACAAATGAACTGTTGTTGTTGCAGACCTTTAAAACCGTAGAGGTTGGGAGATTTCATGTAGCGTCTTCAGCGCTACTGGCTTTCTCATGCTGGGAACTGAGTAACACTAACTTTGATTGCCATGGCTATAGCCAAGGAGCATAACTGAACCAGCTCCTTCCACGCCTGTAACTGGCCTGCTGGTGCATAAAGCTCCAGTAGCAGAGGGCATTGTTCTAGCCCCCCCCCCCCCCCTTTATAAACATGTATTGCTACAGGGAATATGATGTACTATAAAAGCAGACAATGCACCTAAAATGTATTTTAATGTGGATTCATGGCTGTGGATTTTTGCATACTACAACCAGGGAAACCAAATCATTTCAGCATGCAATTGGCATCAATTTTGCATGGTTACTGATGCTCTGGGATACATTTTGCAATGGTTTGACCAACAGGGTCGCTTAATTAGACCTAGTAATTGTGTTTTTTTCGGTAGCAGTAGAAGACACGGCGATTCCGACTGGAGTGGTCACGCCCCACTGCGTACCACCCCGTACGTTCCCCCTTGCGTTCATTCACATGGACGAGCTCAGATTTCATGTCATTTTATTACTCATTTTACTAAACATTGTTCCAGTTTTTTGTACAAACTATATATAAAGTTTTCAAACATGCTCTGGCATTAATACAAAGTTTGGAATTATAAAACGTACCATAACATGAAGTTTCTGTAATAATTTAGAATAAAAAAAATCCGAAAATATTCACAAATATATATATATATATATATCAAGGCAGCAACTCGTAGGCAACCATAGTTCAATGCCAAAGTTCAAATGTAACTCGATGCACGTATGCTACAGAGTAAAATGTATATTCAAGTCCTTTGAGGTATGTTTTCCAATAGGTGGTTTTGAAAAGGCATAAACTGGTAGGTGTCACCGGTCGTCAGCGGTGGCTCGCGCTCCGTATGCTGTCTCCGGTATTTGTTTGAAGAAGGTTCGGAGACCCGCAAGTTCACGCGTCAGGTGATCGATGGTTTTGTGCAGGCGCTCGTTCTCCGCGCTCAACTCGATCAGCTTCTGCTGCATCTCCACATTCCGTTTCTTGGCCTTGTCCCTGCTTTTACGCACAGCAATATTATTCCGTTCGCGCCGTTGGCGATATTCCGGACTAAATCGGTCCACCGTCTTTTTAACCTTGTCTTTTCCCGACCTCCGTCCGGACTGAGTGACGGACCCTGCAGACAGAGGCTCCGGCGTTGTCGGAGGTGTCGGCTGTCCGGTATGTAGGCTGACGGAGGTCTGAGCGCACGTCTCTATCTGCGAGGGTAACGACGAAGACATGTCACTGTCACTCCAGTCATTCTCCTGTTTTATGGGCGCGCTGAAACCTCCTTTCCCGAAGTCCTTCGAGACGGGAAACGCGTTGCTTGACAGCTGCGTGTGGTTTGGTATCGAGTTTGGTTGGTGAAAGTCGGCTCTCTCTTGCTTCACGGCGCTGTTGAACAGGTCGGCGAACAGCTCGTCGTTGCATAGTTCGAAGTTCGGTGCCGAAGACATGGAGTCGATGTAAACGCTGAAGTCGATGGCGCTCTCGTCGTCATAAATTGCAGGAGCATTGCTCAGCTCGACCATGTTGCCGTCCTCGGCAGTACCATCTCGGGCAGGTTTACAGTCCCCGGGGACACCGCTCAACTTATTGTCGTAGAAGTTTGCAGGCTCCATCGCCCAGCTCATATTGCATTGTGGTGACACGCACTGAGAATCCAAGTTGTAGGTGTCGCACATGAACGCAGCTGTCCCCGCCGTTTTAAACAACTGCGTGGTTAGTTGAGTGATTTGGAAACTTGGGTGGGCTTCTGTTGTATCAATCTGGAGAAGGCAGTTCCTATTACGCCCGGAGGTTTGCAGCCGTGGCTAAAATCATTAAGCCGCGCGCGATATTCCAAAGTACGGGGCTAGTTTGAAGCGCGAGCTCTTGACTTCTCCGAAGCAGGTGTCACAATCCTCGTTGCTCTAAGGCAACCTGCGAGACCGACGCGCATAAGTATATATTGGCTGCTTACGTCAAAGGTCCACCACCCCCTTTGTGAAGCCAGTCATGTCTTGTGCCATGTCTAGTGCCGCCTCAACTCCCATGTTTAGGAGAGAAGGGTGTACTCTGCTGCAGAGGAGACGCCCACCAGGCTACTACGAGTAGACTTTAACGAAGGGGACAAGTCTGAACTGCTTATGTTTTTATTTTTTTAGACCATCAGTCAACATTGCGCTTGTCACTTTAGCCCATATAAACTTTTTACAACTTGTTTTTGGATAACAGATTCTAGCAACAGTTTCGGGATTCGTGTTAGCTGTAGGTCTAATTGGATTCATGTGAGTTTAGTATTAAAGTAATGTAGAAGGAACCCTGCTACTCCATTAAGCCGCTTTTGTCATTGCACATTCTGTACGAAATTTGAAATGAAAACACTTTGGAGTTTTCTGTTGGCACTAAATCATGCACACTATAAAACATCAAATGCTCTTCGGAAATACTGGGCATTGTGTCAAGGCGAAGCACTGAGAGTCACTTTAATGTTTTGCGTCGTCACGTTGAGAACATGTGGATCTTGTATTTTCCAGTCTGAGCGCTGCGGCTTTTGCTGTCGTTAAGAGCGCCATCTAGCGGACGTGAATATTTCCACTACACCTTTCACACAAATAACGGCCGCTTTCGTTTATCCATTCTTTGGTAGACTGGACAGTGACCTATCTTACAGACGTTAAAAAATATTACTTCGAGATTTAATTTTAATATCTGTTTGATATGCTTGAAAAACTATTTAACTAGCCTCCCCCGCCAGCGATTCATCTTCAGCGCCCCGCCCTGTCCGGACACGTGACTATGAAGTTTTTGCCGCGGAAATATTGGAAGAAACCAAAGCGACGGTGAGTGATGTACAGTACAGCTGTCTGAAAATCTACACACATCACGCCCATTTAACCATGTTATTTCTTACGCAACGAATTTACTATATTCTGCCACTGGCATCTGCTTTTCTTAAGATGGATTTCTTTACTGAATATAAACTCATATATGGGTCAAACATTTCCCCCGCCAGTGACGATGTTCATGCTCCTACTTTCTGGATTGGTCTAAATTCTCCCGCGAAGTATACGTCACGCACGCAATTTCGCGCCAGTCGGTGTGTGTTTAGAAAGAAGCCTGGTAAACGGTAGGTAAAGTTTTGTGATCATATGTTTAAAAGAGAGCGTAATACACATTTGTATATTCACTTTCCGTGTTTTTAGAGTGACATCGCTGTACAAAGATGCTTTCTTTTTTAATTTGATAGGCCGTCGCTGTTACACTTGCGTTTACTACATTGCAGCTCACGTTAACTTAAGATAGTCAGGGACTTGGCCTCTAGTCTTTAGTGGTCTTAGTGAAATGTGTCGCAATGTGGGCTTTTGTCTGATCCGTCACTAAAACCTGTTGCTGTACGTAAACATTTGCGCTCGTTTAAGTCACTTTGCTTTTAGATTGCATCGCTGTTCGTGTTGAGGCTACCTCATAGCGTTGTACACGTTTGGTGACTAATGGTAGTTTACTGCATGACAAGCTAGCTGGCATCCTTAGTGAATTAGTTAGGTATGAAGCTAGCTAGCAACGCCTTTGTGCCTGTTTATATAACTGTTTTGCACAATAAAACCTCTTCAACTGGTTATCTCAAGCCATCAGCCACCAAACTCCTTTTAGAAGTTTGATTAAATGTTTGACTGTTTAAACCATGCGCTTGAACTGATTTTTCTTAAGAAAATGTCACTAGATTACTAATGTGATGCAAATACCTTTTAGTGAGCGGTCAAGATGTCTTCTCCACCCTCGAGTGCCCGCAAACGTGGTAGGAGTAGCAACCCATCTACTCGTAAGTTCTCAATTTCATCGGTATATACGATCGAAACTTTATAGCTAGACGTGATGCGGTCCCATACATGACAAATGTTCCTGTGTAGTTTGGTCCATCTATTGCATCTACTGTCGTACGATGTAGCGTTATCGCAAAGTTTTATCTCGCGCGTTGCTGATCAGTGTTACATATTTGAAGTGTGTGTGTCTGTGCACACAGCTGCTAGTGAGGACCCTAGGACCCCACGGCCCCGTGGGGCCCCGGAGTCTTCGACGGGAGATCTGCAGCCCCTTCCCACCTCGCCTGGCACAGACCTCCAGAGTCCAGACCCCCAGGACACCTCTCTATTTTCCAGCCCCGTGCCTCGGCGTTCCGGTACAGCCTTCGCGTGGGCGAACCCGCCCTTCACGCCTTTTTTTCTAGCCCGCCCTCTTATGCTCGAGCCTGGCACTTTCCGACGTGCGTTTCCCATCAGTTCCGCAGAGTGAACCGGACGCCAGCTCGCCGCTTATCTACGACACGCCTAGCCGCGGGACCCCTGCCAGGCAGCGTCCCGACCTGGGCTCCGTCAGGAAGGCCCCGCAAGTGGATCTCTGCTCGGAGCCTGTAAGTAAAACCCCCACACAGAGGGCCTGAGCGCTACAGTCCCGCGTCGGCTACAGTCCCGCGTCGGCTACAGTCCCGCGTCGGCTACAATGAAATAGCAGGCTGTCGATGCGAATACGACTAACCGTAGTTTACAGCTACGTTTGTACTGAGAAGAGCTACAAAGCAGATGAGTTGGGTATGACCTGCTGGGCCGATTGTGTTGATCTTCTCCAGCATTAGTGTGAATGAGCTTGTGTTCTCACAGCCATCAGGAGATGCAGCAGCGCCCAGCGAACAGAATGCCGGACAGAGACTCGTCATCTGGGGCACAGACGTCAATGTGGGAACCTGTAAGGAGAAGTTTCAGGTAATACCGAATGGCCGTTATACAGTATAAAGCCATTAAGCGTCTTGAATGTGGGTTGAGGTCAGTGCAGATCTCTGCGGTTGACATGAAATGGTACGCAAGAGCTCGCAAGGAAGAATAAGGTGGCGCTTTAACCGCTCGAGTTCCCAAAGCGTTGGTTAGGACGTGTGACGTAGGTCTTCACGTGAGCTTCTGCTCGTCTCGCAGCGTTTCCTGCAGCGCTTCACTGACCCTACCTCACGTGAAGACGAGAACGCCAGCCTGGATCTGAACGAACCCCTCTACATGCAGAAGCTGGATGAGGTAAGGCGGCCGTGATTTAGCGTGCGTGCGCGTGTGTGCGTGTGTGTGTGTGTGTGTGTGTGTGAGCGCTGTAGAACAGGTAAGATTCGTCGTGGTTCTTCATGGCAGCGGTGGCCACACTGACTCCACACGTGTGTTGCAGATCAGCGTTGTTGGGGAGCCGGTGCTGAATGTGAACTGTGGCCACATTCAGGCGTTTGATGGTGACCTGTACCGACAGCTCATCTGCTACCCCCAGGTAACCCCTCTCTTCCTGCTTCAGATCCTTCAGACCATATACAGGTCATTGCTGGCTGCTAATAGAATTTTACCGGCTAGGTTGTTTGGCTTTGGGTGCAACGTGTGCTCAGTGAGTCCGTGTTATGGCTGGTCACATGTTGACCTGTTCTTTGGATGATGGTTAACATTCTTAAGGCCTCAAGATTTGGAGCGATTGCTCTGACTGGGATTTGAGTCTTTGAGTAGATGGGTCAGGTTTGCTGGAGATGCCCGCTAGTGAGGTGGTGGTGTGAGAAGCGATTGCTCTTGTCCAATCGGAAGACTCCAGTTTGCTTTTCTCCTCAGGAAGTAATCCCCACCTTCGACATGGCAGTCAACGAGTTGTTCTTTGACCGCTTCCCCGATTCTGTCCTGGAGCACCAGATCCAGGTCCGTCCCTACAACGCTCTGAAGACCAGAAACATGCGTGGCCTCAACCCTGAGGGTGAGTTCTCCTCTACACCTTCCACGTTCTTCTCGCCCCATCAGAGCTTGGTGGAGGGTGGAGCTGCTGCCGTAAACACTGGCTACATCTCTGTGTGCTTCCTCCCTCTCAGACATCGACCAGCTCATCACCATCAGCGGCATGGTGATCCGCACCTCCCAGCTCATCCCGGAGATGCAGGAGGCATTTTTCCGTTGCCAGGTGTGTGCGTTCAGCACTCGGGTGGAGGTGGACCGGGGCCGCATCGCGGAGCCCGCGGTGTGTCGCAACTGCAACACCACCCACAGCATGGCGCTGGTGCACAACCGCTCCATGTTCTCCGACAAACAGATGGTGAGTCCCTTGTGTTTGACGTTCGAGCTGTTAAACACACCCCCCCCCCCCTCTGGAAAAATGTCCCTTTCCTTCATGTGATGCTTTGATTGGCAGATCAAGCTCCAGGAGTCTCCAGAGGACATGCCCGCCGGACAGACCCCCCACACCACCGTGGTGTACGCCCACAACGACTTGGTGGACAAAGTGCAGCCTGGCGATCGGGTGAACATTACAGGTGCGTGTTCTTCTCCCGACCTGCTCGCCTGACCCCAGGGGTCTGTAAATGCAGCTGCATTACGCGAACTAACTAAATCAAGCGCAAAGTGGCAGTTCGGAGGCTCATCTGGAAGGCGTATTCGGCAGGCATATACAGAGCGGCGCCCATGCGCGTCAACCCACGCCAGAACCAGGTGAAGTCCGTGTACCGGACCCACATCGACGCCATCCACTTCCGCAAGACGGACGAGCGGCGTCTGCACAGCCTGGACGAGGAGGCGGATCAGAGGCTGTTCACGGAGGAGCGAGTGGCCACGCTGCGCGAGCTCGCCGCCAAGCCCGACGTCTACGAGCGCCTCTCGTCCGCCCTTGCGCCCAGCATCTACGAGCACGACGACATCAAAAAGGTGAGCGTGCCCGGCGCTCGCGAGACACCCCCGCCTCTGCCTCCTACAACTCCCTGACTAGAGCTAGAAATGTGTTTATATGTGTTTTTGTAAGAATTGGTATTTTTATTTAGTTAAAATAAAGCTAAAGATTTGAGGGATTTTGTGTAGAAACGTTTTTTTTTTAGTACGTATGACCGTTTGATCACATGACAACTTGTCTAATTCTGATTAATTTGTGATTGTTCAGATTTTCGTTCAAACAAAAAATTGTCTAGCTGTATTTACTGCCAGCCATAAGGGATAAGGTTAACATCGTTGGGCTAAAAATAAAATAAGAATTTTCTCTGCTATCATCTGCCAAAGAGGTGCTGGAATAATACGCCCACCGCCACGGCACCAGGAGGTGAACCGCGTGTTCGCCGCACTAACGCGCCCGTGTTTGCGCCCTTCTGCTCCGTCGGAATGTTCCCAGGGAATCCTGCTGCAGCTGTTTGGCGGCACGCGGAAGGACTTCAGCCAAACGGGACGCGGGAACTTCCGCGCTGAGGTCAACATCCTGCTGTGTGGCGACCCGGGCACCAGCAAGTCTCAGCTGCTGCAGTACGTCTACAACCTGGTGCCGCGCGGTCAGTACACGTCCGGCAAGGGCTCGAGCGCCGTGGGCCTCACCGCCTACGTGACGAAGGACCCGGAGACGCGGCAGCTGGTCCTCCAGACGGGCGCGCTCGTGCTCAGCGACAACGGCATCTGCTGCATCGACGAGTTCGACAAGATGAGCGACGGCACGCGCTCCGTCCTGCACGAGGTCATGGAGCAGCAGACCCTCTCCATCGCCAAGGCAAGAGCAGGCCAGCCCACCCGCCGTCGGCCTGTAGGCCAGACGCGCTCCCGACTGCCGAGGCAAAGCCTCGCTCAGGAGACCTATCGGTGCTTTGTGTGTAGTCCAGATACTTCGCGTTTGTGAGATGCGTCGATGCGCAGCTTCTAGCGATTTGTTCTAATTGAGCAGCTTTAGGCGTCGGGACGTATTTTTGGTGCGGAGTAGCGGGAGCTGAATGAATGTCCCTCTCCGCGGTGCTCTAGGCTGGAATCATTTGCCAGCTGAATGCGCGGACCTCCATCCTGGCCGCAGCCAATCCTGTGGAGTCTCAGTGGAACCCCAAGAAAACCACCATCGAGAACATCCAGCTGCCTCACACGCTCCTCTCCAGGTGATCTTGGCTCCGGTGCACCTCGATTTACATATTCATACGTATTTACATATAGTGTACCCTCCTCCTCCCGCTACGGCTCGGGAGTTTCTCCCAGCGTGATGAGCACAGGTTGACCCATCGTCCCTCACCCCCGTGTGTCCGTCGCAGGTTCGATCTCATTTTCCTGATGCTGGACCCGCAAGACGAGGCCTACGACAGGCGCCTGGCTCACCACCTGGTGGCGCTCTACTACCAGAGCGAGGAGCAGGTGGAGGAGGAGAACCTGGACATGGCCGTCCTGAAGGACTACATCGCCTACGCCCGCACCTACGTCAGCCCGAGGCTCAGCGAGGAGGCCAGCCAGACGCTCATTGAGGTACGAAGCGCCCAGCGAATGTGAGAAACCCGACTTGACGCGATATGAATTGGGGTAGTTGTGCAGGAGAGCCGTAGCACTGCTGAACGTTGAACTTTAACCCCGTGCCAAGGTCCTGCTGAGCTCCACCATGTAGTCCATCTAGAACTAGAGCTTCACACTCTTTCTTCATTTGACGAGTCGTCTGACGTTGGCCGTCGTGACTTGCAGGCCTACGTAGACATGAGGAGGATCGGCAGTGGGAGAGGGATGGTGTCTGCTTACCCTCGTCAGCTGGAGTCTCTGATCCGACTGGCTGAGGCTCATGCCAAAGTGCGCTTCTCCGACAAGGTGGAGAGCATCGACGTGGAGGAGGCTAAGAGACTCCACAGGGAAGCTCTGAAACAGTCTGCCACTGATCCCAGAACAGGCTTTGTAGATATCTCCATCCTCACCACAGGTATGGGTTTACATCCTGACATACTGAGTGAAAAAAGAAGTTGGATAGATGAACGAGAGATGGATAATTTACCGAGTTTCAGCACATTTTCCTTATACAAGAGTTCTTTGTGGTCAGGATACTTGAACGTTGACACGTTTGCTGCGTGTAGGTATGAGCGCTACGGCCCGAAAGCGTAAGGAGGAAGTGGCACAGGCCTTGAAGAAACTCATCCAGCTGAAGGGCAAAACTCCAGCCATGAAGTACCAGCAACTGTTTGACGACCTCCGCGGGCAATCAGAGGCCGTAAGATCTCCCTCTCGTTTCAGGCGCTGCTTTACGAATGTGATGAATGTGCATTCACTCGCATACTCGCCAATTAATTAACGAAGATGTGTGAATCTCGGGGGAACGTGCGTGTAATTTTAAGAGGATAATGGGGGAGACTAGAGTTTGAAGCCTGTTGGTTTTGTCGTTCTAGGCCATCACCAAGGACATGTTTGACGAGGCGCTGCGAGCGCTCGCGGACGAGGACTTTTTAACGGTGACGGGGAAGACTGTGCGTCTGCTGTAAGCGTGTCATCGCCAGGACACCGTCATCCTGATCGCTGTGCTGCTTTGTGTTCTGTGGAGATGCTCATTATGGTTTGTTTGTATGAAGATTGTTCTGGTTTTGCAATTAAAATGGCTGATGTGTATATATATATATATTTTTCGTTCTTGTTTAAAGCAATTGACATTTAAATGAGTTAATTTAAAAAGTTAATTTTTCCCCAAAAGTAGCACATTTTTATGAAATGTTTTCTTTAATTGGCAGTTCACAGATGAATCAAATTGCTTTGTTGTCCTCAAATGAACCACTTTGTGCTTCATAGGTTTATAAATTTTTTTTATACAACCAGGCACCCAAGTGGCACTATGACCTTTTAGTGTGAAGAATTTGGGGAAATTGCTTCTGAGGGGGGGTGGATTTTTCCTTTAAATGAAAGGAGAAAGAAGGACAAATTATCCTGAACTTCAATAATATGACAACCCAGCAGTCTTGAATAAAAGGTCAGTACTTTGTTAGCGACATTAATCAGCGAGTCTTTCCTAAAACCCTAACTGAAGTTAAACCTAAACGCGCTTATGAATAATGACCTACGCGACCTATCATGAAAAGGTTCATTTGGATTTTCTGCAGTTTATGTACCAGGACGCCAGAGGCCGCTAATGGATAAAAAATAAACGCTTGGTTTAGCAAAAACTGAAAGATAATTAATACGAGCAGGCAAATCGCCTCGTTCATGTGAACACATCAACATAACACGCAGGTGCTATTTGTCAGTGAAAGTACGCATGTGCGGAAAAACCCATTATGTTTACCATTGTTCCAGCGATCCTGTGGTTTTTGTTTGGACACGGACAGTCGTGATAAAAAATGCTTATGAGAAGATAAGAAATCATTTGTGGAACGTCGCTGTCAAAGTTTTTTGTTGTTTTTAGACCCAGTTCAATATAGGAGCGTGGTTTAACAGCAAAACTAGCAGTGCGCATGCGCACCACTTATTTATTTAGCTTAGGCAACTTTGAACTCGCTCTTTACATTTCGGGAAACTCACTCGTTCTTTTCTCGCGTCTTTCGTTATTCAGTAAGAATTGACGTTTTGTGGAAATTCACAACAGATAAAGAAAAAAGAAAATTAAAAGGTGTCATTGGGTTTTTGGGAGATACATGTCACGTTTCCCTCGTGGAGCTTTACCAACAGAAATAATGACAGAAGTCGTTACGTATGAGAAAAACCTTAATCTTACAAGCTTCCACGTTTTGCTCTGTTCCAGCTCATCGCCAGTAACTTGTAAGTGTATGTGGGGAAAAAAATTACTAGAAAGTTCTGAAGCACTGAGGTGTCCTGGACCTCGGGGCGACGCCTCCATCATCCTCAAGTTCGCCAAAACGCACCTGCACGTCTCAGACCACGAGCAAACTGAACTGAAATAAAGTGTTATTTGACCACAGCTCCCAGTGGTGTGTGTGAAGCGGACCTGGCACTGAGTCTGAAGATATTAATTAACCTTAGTGTTGTAATGAGAACCACCATGCTCCACGTAAATTGATTCATAAAGCAGAAGGAATGTCATGGTCTGCCCTATAAATGTTAATTGTATTTATTTCCTTCCTAAATAGAATGCCGATTAAAGGCATTTGTGTAGTAATTCTCTGGTGTGGCATATCCACTAACCTGCTCCTCGTCTCTAGGTTTTGCATGTCAATATCAGCACCGTTTTCTTGGGAAAATGTAACGTAAAAAGAATCATTGTGCTCTTCCGCGACCTTATAAACGTCTTACATTGTTTTTTTAGGCTCGAAATGCTTTCAATCAAAACAGTAGTGAGATATTCCGACCATTTAAAAAATCCGTTTTGGCTATGATTCAGTGCAATAAATCATTTACATTTACATTTACATTTACGGCATTTAGCAGACGCTCTTATCCAGAGCGACTTACAAAAGTACTATGTGTTCAGTCAGAATATGCATCTCTATCTAGTATAAACAGGTTTAAGTCCAAACATTTAGACACTATACATCCACATCATCCACGCAGCGCCCTATCGCCTGACTGCCTGGGCAGATTTGTCTGCAGACACGCGCGCGCCCTTCCCTCTCTTTTTTTCTATTTCTTTTTTCCTTTTTTTTTTAATGCAGCGGTGGTGACGTGTTGGTCACGTGAGCCTACGTCACCGCACCGTGCGCGTCTGGATTTGGGCTGAAGAAGATGGCGGCCTCCTCAGGTCTGTCTCGCGCTCTGCGAAATCCGTAAATAATCCTTCGCGACGCTCTCCCGAGGCGTGGCATTTAAAAAGCACAGACCGTTATTATTATTATAAATCGTCTCGTTGAATGGTCTCGGGATGCGTTTGTGTGTGTGTTTTTTTTTGTTTTGTGCTTAAGTTTCCCCTCTGTTAAGCGTGTTGTCCCGACATCACCTCGGCGCCCGGAGCGTGGTGGCTGGGTCACGGCTTAACGTGGAGCCATTTTAGTTTAGTTTAGTTTATAAACACAGTTTCCTGTGTGTCTCTGTGAGAGAATCAGTCCAGACGTCCCGGAGACGCGCTGCCGTGTGTCGGGCGGGTAAGACCGTCGTGGCCTATAGGAACTGCTGTCAGAACACCAGCGGATTAGCCAAACCGGCTAATGTTCGGCTTCCTTCTCCTCTTCAGATCCCATTTCCCCATTTTAACCGTTTTAACGGATTACCGAAGGTGTCCCCGCTAGCTGTCTGCTGAACTGTGGTTCCGTTAAATGGAGACGTTAGTGTGTGTGGTGGTTCTGGCCACGCCGTGTCTCTAAACCACGGCCACATACCCACCTACTGCTCTCGGATTTCAAAGCCATTTGGACCTCAGCTTGGGTGGAAATGATCATGTTTTAGTCCCGCACGAAGCTGACTAGTTTACTTTATCTTTAAAGGCTATGTAAAAACCCGCAGAAGGACGATACAAAAGTCCCTGGACGCTAGTCGGATTTGAGGAAGTAGCACGTTTCAGTCAAATGTGACTGATCAGCAGTGCTGCCGAAACTACTGCTATAATGTTACTCGCATATTTTAGACACTGTTAGAATAATGCTCCGGTATACCACCCGCTTTTAATTATGAATGATGAACTTTTACCAGGGGTTGCTGTGCTAGCTATCTACCTTGCACCAGGCCGCTTACGTATGTTTAGAGTTTAAAACTAGGCCTGGTTTTATAATTGGGTAGATTGCTAGTTAGGTTAGTCGTGCCGTCCTGTGAATCATTTATTAAAATTTGTTGCGAGCAATTTGTCGTTTCTGGTTTGGCTGCAATATTTTTTCATGAATCACTTAAAGGCCTTTTTACTTTTTCTGACAACCTACGTTGTGCTTGACAATGATATTTTAATAACGCTGTGATTTTTCTTGTCCCTTTTAACTCGGGGGAAAGAGGAAATCGTTTACATTTTAGCAGTTCAAAACTCCATGATTTGACACCTATCCATATCTAATTATTCAACGTCACATAACGTCGACGCCTGAAGATGCCCTGATAGGAACTGTCTTAAACGAGTTGTGTCACTTTTGTAGGAGTTAAAGTTCCACGCAATTTTCGTTTGTTGGAGGAACTGGAAGAGGGACAGAAGGGTGTTGGTGATGGCACAGTGAGCTGGGGTCTTGAGGATGACGAGGACATGACTTTAACACGATGGACGGGAATGATCATCGGACCTGCGCGAGTATGCTCAACATTTGGACCTGCATGATAAGGCTCTGTTTTAAAGATGTAGTAAATTAAAAAGGCTTGTAAAAAATCTCAGCTACAAGTAACCAGTTAACATGGGAGTTTTGCTTATGAGTTATGGAGTGATGGCTTCCCTTTAGTTCTGAACCGTGTCACTTCAGTTTTGGGCTGAGCGTTTTGTATAGTGAAGTGCCGTTTCCGTTTCCCTTAAGTAAACACTAAGGTAGCTCCATTCGTTTAGTTGTGCTGTAGTATACGGCCAAAAATTTGCTTCTCCAAAAAATATCATGTCTTCCAAATAGTTTCTGTTGTCTCTGTACCTTGTGTAAATGGTCAAGTGTGACCTGCATTTGACCTGCACACAACTCTTTACTCAAAATGTAAGACGATTCAGAGACACGATATCTCAGTGCTGATGAAGACACACCTGCTGATGAAGAGCAGTCAGGGACCTGCACTAGCGGTTTGCAGCAGACGCTGAACGATTTTCATGCCAGCAGACAACCACTGCCGTGCCACAGTGTGATGACGGTCAGGATCGTACTGTGAACATATTGATTAGCTTTCACACTAAACTTCATTCACTTCTTGGATGCCCAGTCTAAACAATTGAGCCCTTGTATTTAGATTTGCTTTAAAGGGATGCTTTACATACCGATTCTTTTGAGTTTATTGAAGTAATTAAAAACAAAAAAAGGGTAAAAAAAAAAAAAAAAATGATCTAAGCAGATTTAGTTTATAAAAATGCCTGACCCCTAAATCCTTTCTTTGTAAATAATCAGAAAGCCACCCTTCGTCTTAGTATGTAATTGCTGGTCACCTCGTGAAGATGACGTATACAACAATTCCTGATTTAGCAACCGACACTGCATGGTTTGGTGTTTACAGTAGGGCAATGTAAGCACTTAATTTGTTAGCAGGGGAGAAATGATTGCTGAGATTAACCGGGTTAATCATGTGAAATGTTTTGCCTGAATTATAATGATGGACCCAGAGAACTGGACTGTCAGGTGCAGGATAGACTCACCTGTGAGCTAGGTAGTGAGGCCATGCCCCTTTGGCTTATATGTAGCCTGGTCAAGCTATGTGAGCACATACACTTGCATCTCTGTTTGCACACACTTTTTTTAAGTGCAAAATCAAGTATGCATGCATAGAAGTACATGAGCGCATTCGTGTAGTGTAGTACATAGACTTAATGCATTGAGTGGCGGTGAATAGCAGTTTAATGGTGTTTTATCTGAGGCTCCCCCAGGCATAACTTCCTGTTTGTTTCTCTGTGCTGAGCATCATCATTTTTCTTCTTGTTTCTCAGACTAATTATGAAAACAGGATATACAGCCTGAAAGTGGAGTGTGGACCTAAATATCCCGAAGTACCACCGAATGTTCGATTTGTAACAAAAATTAGCATGAATGGAATAAATAATTCCAATGGCATGGTGAGTAGTGTTCCAAACTTTACAGCGTAGACTGGACTGTGGCCTACTGTTTGTAACAGACCATTACAGGCTGGGCTGATGTATTACATTAAAGTTGTAATGGCAAGAATTATGTCTTAATATTATGGGATTACCAAGTCCATACTGAATAGGGATTGAAATTTCTTATTTTTCAATTTTAAATATGCAGCCTGTCTTACACCTATTTTCGCTTTCATTTCAGGTGGATGCGCGTAGCATACCAGTTCTAGCGAAATGGCAAAATTCTTATAGCATTAAAGTCGTTCTTCAAGAGCTAAGGCGTCTAATGATGTCGAAAGAGAATATGAAGCTTCCTCAACCGCCTGAAGGACAGACATACAGCAATTAATTGTTAAAAGATTGTTTTTGACCCTCTGTCTTAAACCTTACTCTCCTAGAAATGTCTCATAAGTCATCAGAGAAAAAAAAAGAATAACAAACAAAAACAGACAAAGAAAATTTGTTCACTCCACACTTGAACAGAGCACCAAGGGAGGGGAAGGATTGGACATTTAACAGTTTAGCTTTGTTGAAAATTTAATAAAGCGAAGCCCGTGTGTGAGGCACTGTGTGAAATTCTATTTTAAGATCGAGTTCACAAATCTTTCTCCAGTAACATGTTGACCATAAGCTTAGTTTGTAAGCTGTATTTTTTTTTTTTTTTTTTTTTTTTTTTTTTTTTTTTTTTTTTTTTTATTTCTTGTAGGCAGAAAAGATGGAAAGGTCTCGCAGATCTGTCCATTTTAAGTTACAATGACCGGACATCAAAACTAAATTTTAGATCCGTACATGACTGCACGCCTAAGACTACTTGACGATTCGTTTGGAGAAAGATAGATACACACTGCTAGAAGTTCTGGGTTTTGTTGGGTGCGCTGGGCCCCTCGCTGATGATTCTATATTGAAAGGGTTATGAACATGTGCCCGTAGACCTGTAGTAATACAGTGGGGAGAGAGTGAATGGTGTTTTACCCCCCCCCAAATACCCACCCCCAACCACCTCCACCTTTTTGTTTTGTGTTTTTTAATGTGACACTGTAGTTTGTTTCAGCGCAGTATCTTTTTAACATTTATTCTGATGCTCAGTTCTGTTCTCAAAACATTTACCTCCTCTATACAATGTCTGGTGCATTAAACATTACTATTCTACATGCTCAGGCCTGTACCTCTATGATTTCACCTGAGTTTGCTGTACTTACACATGTTGCTAGTCTATGAATTAACTTACATTTCCAGCTGTTCATGGTGGATTTCTGTACGATGTGATTTTCTTCAGTATGGCTTCAGTACCTGATGGGCTGCATGAAATTACTTTTGCAGTTCTACATTTTCACATCCGCATGTACCGATCAGAGTACAGCACCGCTCCCCTGTGTATAGAGCAGCACCTGTGATGTACTGACTTCTGATTAAGGATTAATCATTAAACAAGCCCTAAATAACCTTCAGCAGTTGCTTCACCACCTGATTTAGAGTTTTCTGAACAAAAAACATTGTACTAAGGAGCAGGTAATGGAGTTGTAACATATGACTGGGCAGAAGCACTAATGTGTGTGAAGCAATGAACAGAGGATCCCTGACCTTCAAACCACTGTCGTTCGCAAAACTTGGACTCCGTAAACACCGAACTCAATAATGCATCTCAACAAGTATTTCGTCCCCAACCCCTCCCCCCTTTTTAATTATTATTTTTTTAATTTAAAGATCTATATTCTGGTTATGTTGAATTTGTGACACCGGGGTTGTATCCAGGATAATAAATCAGATATTGTGGAACACGAGTGGCTCGTATGTTCTCTCTCGGCTGGATGTGGATTTGTGTCTGGCCTGAAATCCCACGGCATGCCGGGATCAGTGTTGCTTTGCTCAGCGATCTGGGCCATCATAGACTGGCTTCTTTTGTATACAGACTTCCATCTGTATATTATGTTTGAACGCAGTATTTACTCAAATGTGTTGCTCCATATTAAATCTGTTCTAACAGTAGATTACCAATATTTAATACAGCACTTCGTTTCTTCTCTTGTGTCTCCAACGGACTTGTTAAAATGAAGTTAGTCTTGTATCCTCTAGTTCGCCCGCAGATCGAAGTAGCTGTTGTATTTTGAGACCGTTTGGGGGTGCTGTGTCCACAGTCATTATAAGTGTCCTGTTTAATATACTTCCTCTTCCTGGCCAGGAGGGTGCAGTAGACTGTCTCCGGACTGTCTTCAAGCGATAGCCTAATTGTGACCTTTCCAAAGGGAAATGGGGCAGTGGTTTGAGTGCCAGAACAGTTGTCTCATGTCCTCACTTTGTCCTGAAACTTTGTGTGTGTGTGTCTGTCTGTCTGTGTGTTAGTGCGAATAATTGACGCATTATTCTCGACACTTGTAAGTAATTTGTCTCTGACTGAGATCCTTTCATCTTAAACTTGCAGGGTGGGGGTTGGAGGAGGGGGTAGCCGTTGGGAAGGAGGCCGGTTCGACTGCGTCTTTGACTGCATCGCCAGCTGAAGCGTGTACCGCTACTGAGCGCTCTCACGCTTACATTAACTGACAGTTACATCCTGAAGGTTTAGACGAATACATTTTTGTTTGAATTCATCAGAATAATTGCACGTCCGCAACAGAAACCGGCGGATTTGCCTCAAAACCTCCAAAACTGCACAATGTTGCAGAGCAAAGTCTATTTTAGGGCTATAGATTATGTACTACATGTTTGTAATACATCTTAACTATCTGGCTTATGCAGGGTTTGCCCGTTAGTCACGGTTTCTACTGCAGCACGGAGAAACATGCCTACTGACATTAAAGCACCTACATAAAGCCGAGAGTGCGAAAGGAGACCATCAGACTCGTGTCATTCATAAGCACCTCACCCCTCTTTGCCCCGGCACATCTCCTGTGTGGCATACCGACGTACCCTTAATGATTTAACGTCCATTATCATGGCGATGCTTCTTAGTTGGTCTCGCTATTCAATACTGATGTTGAATATGTTGGTTTTTTTAACGTTTAAGTTTTTTTGTTTAGTTTTTTGCTGTTGTTTTATGACAGCACGGATAGCATAGTTCAAAATGTTCAAAACCTTCAATCTCTCCTTTGAAACCTTAATTTAGGGAAACTAGCTTATTGCTTTACGAAGGCGAAAAACGAGAAGAACAAATAAGCTGTGTACAGATTCCATCCCTCTATTTATTCGGAGGGGGATGCCAGCAGACTTCGTGTCTCGGCCGGGCGGGCGATTAAATTACTGGATGTTTTTAATTATCGCCAAGAAATGGCGCAGCGCTGCACTCGCGGGGTGTCCGTGCCCTCGCGCGTCTCCCGGGCTCCGCTCGTCCCGGTGGTCTGCACTTTAAAAGTGCGTTTTTGTTTTTAGATAGAAATACGAGTATTCTTGCCGACATCGAAAGCGAACAAGAAAAAGGAAATAGCTAATAAAACCAACGACAGAAAGCTTATAGGCGGGTGATGGTGAAACAAGGAGAGAAATACAGAATGAGAGAGGGTCAAAAGGGGGATGGCTAAGGGGGCTGTGATCCTCTTAACTGCTCTCAAATGGGAAAATGTTTTGGCTTCCTGTTCACAGTATTTAAAATAAAGTCAAATTGAATCCCAGACGCTCTGGCTGCGAAGCTCTCTAATCCTCTGATATGCTGATATTTAACCAGCATACTTTTGCCATCGTTAAAAAAACGAAGAAAAAAAAAAAAGAATTAAACATATTTTCCTCGTTCTTGTATGTCTAACTTGGCGATTTTTTACTGTCTCAGAACCAATGAACGCTGACATTTTGACTTCATCAAAGAGAGACCCTAGCAATGACACTATCTTCACTGACTGCACTGATGGTGAATAGAGAGATATCTGGTGGCCCCTCTGACAGGTCCACCATTAGAGCCACTAATCTGCTAATCTGAGACAGTGAGTGGACATTGGAGTGACTGAAGCTTCCCACATGCTTCACTTGATCAAATCATTAATCCCGCGCTTGCATAGCTGATCACGTCCCCTAAAGTATCACAAGTGCAGTAGTGGCATGGACTATGGTGAAGATGGCCATAGGCCCTACAGGATGGCCACAGGCCCTACAGGATGGCCAGGCCCTACAGGATGGAGGACAATACAGGGAAGGAAAGAGGAGGCACCTCTCGCTGGACAGGGGGAACCTGTCAACCTGTGAAGTTCTCGCACTGAACATGTAGCCGAAATGCAACCCAACCCAGCAGGGCGTGTGTCCCCATCACATGCGGCGCTCACTGTGTTTATTGTGGACCCAGAGTTCTCCTGATCTGAGCTGTACCACACCGCATGGGTCGACCCATTATAGGCAGAGTTCTCCTGATCTGAGCTGTACCACACCGCATGGGTCGGCCTGCTGTGCTTTTGTCAGATTTCTTATAATTGCTAATGAAGTGCTGATGGCAGGTTACAGGTAGCGTAGCCAGCCAACGACACTTTAGCTTTAGTTCGAAAAAAAACAGATTTAAAATACGAGAAAGAAGAACCTTTAAAGTACAGCAACCGACTTAAAGAACCTGCTGGTGCATCCGTCTTGTGTCTTATCCTTGGGGTGATTACTGAGGCATCAGCAAATCCTCCACTTGACTAGATGAAAATGCTGCCATTTAACTTGATGGGCTGGAGAGAGAGAGAGAGAGAGAGAGAGAGAGAGAGAGAGCAGGATGTTTCCATGGCTCCAGTGGCCTTGGAAGAGCATAGCTGTGGTGTGAGCTCATCAGTGCGGCTGCTTTCTGCTTTCTCAGCACTGGCACATTTCAGCCACAGAACGTCAGTGTCCGACGGCAGCATCACACTGCCCCCCCCCCTCTCTCTCTTTCCCTCCCTCTCTCTCTCTTTCCCTCCCTCCCTCTCTCTCTCTTTCCCTCTCTCCCTCCCCTCTCTCTCTCTTTCCCTCTCTCCCTCCCCTCTCTGTCTCTTTCCCTCTCTCTCTCTTTCCCTCCTTCCCTCCCTCCTTCTCTCTTTCCCTCCCTCCCTCCCTCCCTCTCTCCCTCCCTCTTTGTCTCTGACTTATCTGAAGAATTGAGTCTTAAGATTGTGGTAGTTGGCAGTAGCAATGGAAATTATGGGATGCTTCTTCTACTTCTAGTTTTTGTAAATCAGGCCAAACAAATAAGCTACAGATGTACTGTGCTAACAAGTATTCTATTATTAGTCACAAACATGAATTTTTAAACAATTTTTAAAGAGACAGTGTCGTGTAGAAGCTTTATATTACCTGACAGGTAATATATTACTCCTTATCAACTACATAAGAGAATGTACACAAAGGATCTCGCAGGTGACACACCATCTTATGAAGTGTCACAGGAAGTAAGTAAAGAGAATCGCTATGGTTGATTTATTAAAATTTAACAGACCAAAAACACTTTCATTATTTCTCCATGTTTAGGGACCTGTTAGTAAAACAGAAATAAAGCCAGAGAAAAAAAATGTCCTCTTGCTGCATGTGAGAACCCAGGGAATCAGAGGGCTTTTGTGGCTTCTAACCGAGCCATCAACTGACATGAAATGTATCCCTGATAACGCAAACACTAGGAACCGAGGAGCCAGAAATACCCTCTCATGCAAGATGTGGAAAAGATTAAGGTTTTGTATATGTGTGTGTGTGTGTGTGTACATGTGTGTTTGGTGGTTGGTGTTTGCATGTGTTAAAGAAGGTTGTCGGTCAGTGAAGGCTTAGAAGGAATGACGCCATTGGGAGCGAAATATGTGTGTGTGTGTGTGTGTGTGTGAAAGAGAGAGAGAGAGGGGTAAGGGTGGGGGTCCGGGTGGGGGTGGAGGGGTCTGGTTTTGCGCAAAAGAACTCATAAAAGTCACATTTGTTGGTGATACATTGGGAAGTGGAGGCAGCTTTGGCACATGTGTCTGTGGTGCTAAATTAACTGTTAACACAAATAATCAAAGTGCAGGGCCCATTGAGCACTGGCGCCAGTCGAACGAGCCGCTGGGTGGGGTGGGGGTTGGGGGGCGGGCCCCTGGGCTTCCAGCTCGGCTCACAGCCCCATGCCGCCTCTCTTAAGAAATGCCCCCCTCGCTGATCCAGCACCAGTGTTGTGACTCCGCTCCTAATCTGAAAAGCCTTGATATAGGTGGGAGAAGCTGATTCTGGATCAGCGCGAGGCCGCTGGAAGCCTGAATGGGCCGCCCGGGCAGGTGGAGGGTCCCTCTCTGGACAGGGGACTTTCACAGGATGCGACTGCTTACAAAACAGGGCCGTCCGCCCCGTGGACAGAGGAAGAGTAACGCCACGCTCCTGCTTTCCAGCTATTGTGCTCGGCGAGACGCTTCTCGATTTAGACCGCCGCTTCGCAGCCGCGAGCCTCCGGCAGCGAGCGGATGTGGCATTCGGAAAGGGCTCGACCAGAGCTCCCCTGGCTAATCAGGGCAGCGGCTGGCCTGGTCCAGTGTAGCGTACAGGTGGAGCCCTGGCTGAGTATGGGGGACACACTAACCCCGTTTCTGTAAAGCACCTTGAACCTTGAAAGCACCTTGAGTATCAAATGTCCTATAACATACAATTAACTTCCTTGCTTCGCCTTGTAAATCAGTGATGAGCTAAAACATCTGCAACACTAAAAGTTGCTGGAGTCTCTCCATTGTGATGAGGTGATTCAAATGGTCTTTTCTGCGTTATCCTGATCTGGATCTGGATGATTTACAATAGGGCTCTACAACTTTTTGAGTGAACACGAGACAACAGGCCACATCCGGTGGCATCCTGTCCTCCCCACGTTTCCAGTGACCGGATCGCGCCTCATCTGATTGGCAAATGGGTTGTTGAAGGTGGTTATGAAAACGCGTCAGTTGTGGCCAAGCTGAAACCATGTGTAGCCTCTGACATGTTGACATTTGATATGTTCTGAACTTTAATTCTTTCCATTACATTTTGTCATTATATTCAGTGGACTTAATTGTAATGAAACACAGGACAGAGGACATTAAGGTGAAACTGTAACGCTGTAATTGTGAATATAAGCCATTTTAAAATATAGGACTTCGCTCCCTTTAGCTGGTCTAAAAATCTTTATGAAAAGCTTTTAAAACTGTATGATTAATAGAGTGTCAACACCCGGCGATTAAACGCGTATTAATGCGTGTTTAACTTAATAACATATGAGTGCTAGTAATGCATTCGAGATTTTATTTTGTTAGCTGTCATATAAAAAAACTTACTGTGCACTTGCACGTGATTTAAGCGCACGTTCGCACTAGGAATCGCCCTACAACCTTTGTCATTCTCCATATTTTGTGTTAATCACGGTCACGTGCAGTGGTCACGGCAATAAAAGTCTGCCGACTGCAACCACATCAGAGCGGGAAGCGATTTTAAAACAACGCAGTGGGAAGAAAGCGAACCTAAACGTGCTGCAGCCTTCAGTGACATCAGCGCGAAAACAGCCCGTCTCCCCGTTTCCCATGAAGCCCTAGAAAGTGGGCTGCAGTCGGCTCTGTCCTGGCGCCACAGTCATCATGCATGTCAGTCCCTTGCGAAAGCCTGTGTTTTCCTTAGAGGATGAGCTAAGCTCCTCCTTTAGCCCTAACGATTTATTTTAGGCTGCTCCGTCCAAGACTGACGCCCCCCGCCCCCGGGTCCAACCCACACAGACGTGCACTCGCTCCGTCTCTCTTCAAATCAGCGTTTACCTTGGCCGTGTTGTTTCAGTGCGGACCAATCAGAATGGACCGTGCAAGGAATGTCCCCTGAGAACGTGCCTGCCTTCCCAACAGACCCATTTATACCGAGGACACAAGTTGAACATCTGGTTCACATTAATACGCGGCGCACAATAGCTCAGATCCAGGCTAAACACGTCTGCTGACGGTGATCGCTCTCAGCAGCTCAGTCAGAAAGCCCATCGTTAATGTTTGTTAGGCGTGAACTTATTTGAAATGTCCTGCAAATGAAGAACGGAAACAAAGGCCGATTTGCAGTTATGATTTCTGTTTAAAGTTGTTTAGTGCTTTATGTGATATAACACTGATAAAAATGTAATTCTGTCATACGTTCTGTCATCATGTCAATACAATTAATGTGTCCAGTGAAATAATGAGAACGTGTTGTTGGTCACAGTTACAGAACTGCTCTGTCTGAATCAGTTTTATTATCATTTCGAGGTAGATACGTGTGTAAGAAAACGAGCCAAAACAACTGGCTTGCTTGCTTGCACCAGGACACAGACACTTGTCCTATCAGCTAAGTGTGCTGACTTAGCAATCCACTGTAGGACCCAGAGTAGCGTTGATTTAAGAGCTGTGCATTGTTAGAAGACTACATTGTAATTCATAAAGATTTGCATTTTTTCCAATAAATCTAAACTTCATAAATCTAAACTTCCGGAGTTGTTCTGGGGCCGAACTTCATTAATTCTAAAAGCATTTCATCCGCTGCCTTGCTGGTGGGGTTATTACAGAGGGAGCGTAGAAGCAGACTCATTGTGTTTTTCGCCCTGATAAAGGTCCGGACTCCCCCCCCCAACCTCCCCACTCCAAGTACTTGCTGATGTTGCATCGAAAATATCTAAATAACCTGTAATTATGAGTGGGGCCATAGCCGACTAGCCGCCACCGCGACTCCCTGACTGGATCCGTGTTAAAAGGATCCATTCACTTTCTGTTTTACACGCTTTGCACTCCGTGTTCAGACACCGCGCGATGAACCGACTCCCCTCCCGCCCCCTTTCTCAATTTGAAGCAAATGTTGCGGCCGTTGTGAATGTGGGGATATGGATTTCAGCACGAGCGTGGGAGCCCAGCTGTCTCATTCGCTGCCGACGTTTAGTGAGTCGTAGACGAGGGTTTGGTCGGTATGCGGCGGTACGCAACTTTTATGAGTCGGAGGGTCGGGCCTGGTGTTGCGAAGCCTTATCGTGGCACCGCAAAACAGAATCTAGACGTCCTTTAATGTCCTTTAATGTGTACTTTTGAAATGAATATAGTAGTGAATAGGTTGTGCTGGGTTGATATATACTAATATGATGCTTGTTTTCGTCTCAAGGGGGATTCCACTCAGATAACAGAACTGGTCAGGGAGCTCAAAGTAATATTGCAATTGAACTGATCTCAGGTATTTTCAGTATTTACTGTGATGATGTTTAACTACTGCTGTCAGTTGTAACCCTTTCTAATATGTCAAGTCAAGTCAATTTTATTTATATAGCGCTTTTTACAACACATGTTGTCTCAAAGCAGCTTTACAAATTGTATGGGTCCAGATCCCTAATGAGCAAGCCAAAGGCGACAGTGGCAAGGAAAAACTCCCTAAGATGGCGGGGAATAGGAAGAAACCTTGGGAGGACCAAGACTCAAAAGGGAACCCATCCTCCATTGGGCGGCCCGTTAGCACCAGTCCGTATTTGTGAACAAGAGGTGGTTCTACAGTTATAGCTTAAAGTTCTTGTTCCCGGCCAAGTAGTCACAGTCCCTTCGGTGCAGATGGTGCACCTCAGGTAGGAGCCAGCATCAGCACGCCCCTTACGACAATGGTACATCCAACCCCGGCATCAGTACATCCACCGGCGAGCCAGACCATCTCCCAGGTACTTGTAGGTGCTTGCATGCAGTCGTCTTGGGTAGAAGCATGCAAAAAGATGGACAATACAGACTGAGTGTGAGGATGTCAGTTTAACCACCATTGATTTAAATGTACATAGCTCATGTGCCAGTGATTAGCATGTAGCTCCGGCAGGCTAATCTATAGCAGCTTAACTAAAGGGAGGGGTCCAGAGGTGACCACAGTCATGAGGGCTCACTGAGACATTGCTTTCCAGTCAAGTCAGTCACAACTAGAGTGATGCCATGACACAGCTGGATGACAGCATCAACATCTCAGATTACCAGAAATCTCAACGTCTGGGGGCCCCTGAGCCCCGCACCTTACTAGGGGAATATTTAACTGAAGGCTTGATTATATAGGTGAGTCTTAAGTCTAGATTTAAAGATTGGAACTGTGTCAGAATCTCGGATTGGAGCTGGAAGGCTATTCCATAATTGAGGGGCTTTAAAGGAGAAAGCTCTGCCTCCGGCTGTAGTCTTACAAATTTTTGGAACTAAGAGAAATCCAGCATTTTGGGAGCGTAAAGGGCGAGATGGGTTGTAGTAAGCAATGAGTAGATATGTGTATGTGTGTGATAGAGAGTAGTGACTGTTTTAAGCAGGTGCTTCATTTCAATGTTCAGATATTTGCTATGTGCTATTGCAGTGACATCACTTCTTTTAATAGTACTTAACTGGCCTATTATCAGTAATCTGCTAATCGTGACCAAGCCAACCTTACTGTAATGGCATTTAGTAGTAGTCCTGTAGTCCTTTATGAAGTTGATTTTCTGTGGCCAATCGTGTTTGATGATTTTTAGGAGAATGTACCAATATAATGATCCTTGATTCAGCCCCTGAACACTAGCAAGGTGTGTGCTCAGAACTGAACTCTCTCAGAATTTTGTTGGGATCTTCAGGAACCCTGAGGTGATCTTATCTCTTATGTTTATTTGTCCTGTTCCTAACAGCGAACAGCATATGCAACTCACCGTTCAATTAAACATGCCTATTAATATCCACTGTCAAATTCTTCAAGTAGCCAACAATGGTACAAGACGTGGAGAACCTGTTTCGTCCACCACTATTGTGAACGGTCCCCCTCACAGACGGCTCCCCGTAGATGCCGAGGACGGCGAGTCACTAATGTTCAGAGAGGCGTGAGGAGCAGGTTTTATATGTCACCTGGAGCGTGGCTGTGGAGCCCGGCTCTCAGCAGGGAGGCACCGCTTGTAAACGCGCTGGAGTCTGTCACCGGAGACGGCGGCTAACAGGGCGGCTTTTCATCCCGCGCTCCGGAATGCCCCACCGCACGGGGCGGGCGGGGGTGCAGGGGTCAACCGGAAGTCAGGGTGAAGACAGAGAGACGGTCAAATTCCGGGGTGGTGGGGCGGGGCGAGGGGGTCTTCGCACTCTTGACACTCAAAGCTCTCTTTGATGAACTGCTTCATGTGTGATGGTTGTTGAGGGAATCGTTGTTTATGACAGTGTCAGACCATAGGAAAGTTTTGCTTAGTCTGTATCACCAAACGCCTCAGAAATACTATCTCCAGGAATCTAATGATGGGTCCAGCATAGATAACATTTTTTAAAGTTAAATGCTTTCTGTAGTTTTTGCACTGATGAAGTCAATATATTGACGCCCCAGGTTGCAACATTGACAGAAGTCATGAACAGCGAACATGAGTCAAAATATTCGTGTCTTTGTTGGGTTGGAGGTGATATTCAAGGTCCTGATATTGCTAGACCGAAAAATGTCCTGCTTCCAGCACACAGGACTGGCTGTGACTCTAAAACCATTTAAACCATCTAAAACCATTTAAACCATTCCTATAATGCACTGGATGAATGTGGTCCATATCCTGCTCTAATGCATAGCGTGAAGCCAGACGCAAACATGAACATGAAGCCCAGATGGCTCTAACGTTCCTCACGCGTGAAGCTGCGGCTACAGGAACGGCATGAAACTAATAGCAGATTCTGGCAACCTTCACAGTGTGAAACCCTATCAGAACACTTTTCTCAAGATTTCTCATTTTGACATATCTGTGTGTGCTGAGGTGGGAAGGTGCTGTGGTGTCCTCCTAGCTCGGAAAGCAGCATGAAGATAATGACTGAATGTGGAATGGACTCTATCGAGTCAGTGGCTCCTCTGGTGTGTAACCACACACGGACGTAAGGCGCTGGAAAACAGAGGCGTGGTCAGGAATAAACATTCGCACAAGGGTCTGTCGACCAATGAGAAGGCTTCACATGCATAGCACACAGTTTGTGGGAACAGCAGGTATCTGGGTTTATGATGCAATTGTGTTCCTCAAGCCATCACATTCTGGCTTTATTAGCGTTTTAATGGACCATAACCGTGGCTTTGAGCACGACATAATTGCTATTATTAATACTGAGAGCTTTATTGTTATTGCTTGTTGGTCAGGATTTGTACGGTTGTATCTGCGTGATATTTTCTTCAAGTGAAAGTCCACCGGGATGCAGGTACCAGGACTGAAATGCCCAACGTTTGGATTATTATTCAAAGATGTAACGAATTATTATTCAAATATGTACGTTTTTTAGAATTCACGAGGCTGTTGCAGACTCTGATGGACACATTGCAAGCCATGTGTGAGGGTCTCAGAACAGGAAATAACCTTCTTATTCATGAATGCTGTAGTAGTTGTTAGTGTTGAATTCATACACACCCATGAACACACAAACTCCACACCTATAGGAGCAATGTTAGGCAAGATTTGTTCAGTACCTTTTTTTTTGTATCTCCAACATTCGCTGCTACGATGAGGACGGAAAAATGAAGAGTTTCTGAGCCAGATCTGCTGGGGAGCAAAATTCCTCATCCTCATATGAGATATGAAACTTTATCCACATAAGGAATTCTTGTTATGAAGGTGCTGTGGACAATGTAACACAACTCCAGTGTTATAGGCCCTCATTCCAATGTTATATGGTCGTTGAAACACGACACAGCTTTGCTTAAAACGACAAGAAGGTTTTTCATCTGCATACGTTACCACACACCTTCAACGTACTCAAAGAAATGTAGCATGAATGATTTCCCAGTGTTTAAGCCACATCACTGGACTACAGATACTGAAGCATGAACATGTGGAAGGCCCCATGGCTACTGAACAGAGGAATTTAGTCATGACACAGTGATTAACTGGCTGACTGCTTTCACATTTAAATAAACTCTCAGGAATCACTAACTTGCTCACTGGGTATTTACTAAACATTGTGTAATGTGTGGTCTTCACACACATATCCTGCTCTTCCTCAAAGTCATACATAAGTGTATGTGATTTATTATATGGACTAAATGAGTAGTGTGTGTGTGTAGCGCTGTGGGCTGTGCTGGTAGTGGGCCTTGCTTTGACGCAACTACATAGACACAAAGTGTTTGCGATATCGGGAGAGCGAGTCTTGGAAAGAGAGTGTGTGTGAGAGAGAGTAAGAGATGGAGGGAGTGTGTGTGAGAGAGAGTAAGAGATGGAGAGAGTGTGTGTGAGAGGCTATGTGAGAGCAGGGCATTGTGGGTACCGGGAGGCAGGGCCGTGGGTGGCACTGTGGTGTGGGAGACTGTAAGTCATTGTGGTGGGGCCCTCGAGAGCACTGGGGTGGTGCTGAAGCCCAGAACATTCATCAGCCTGCCCAGTGTGGCCGCCTGCACGGAGCCGTCGGGCCCCCACGCCCAACCCCGCCCCCTCTCCTCTGGCCCCACACCCAACCCCGCCCCCTCCTCACTGCACGCCCCAACCCCGCCCTCTCTCCTTCACAACCATGCTCAACCCCAGCTGATCTCCTCCGCCCTCACGCCCAACCCCGCCCCCTCTCCTCCGCCCACACAACCAACCCCGCCCCCTCTCTTCCGGCCCCACGCCAAACCCTGGCCCCTCCTCACTGCCTGCCCCAACCACGCCCAACCCCGCCCTCTCTCCTCCGCAACCATGCTCAATCCCGCCCCTTCTCCACCGCCCCCAGGCCCAACTCCGCCCCTCTACACCACCTGTCCCCAACCCCGCCCACTCTACTCCACACCCATGCCCAACCCCGCCCCCTCTCCATTGCCCCACCCCCAACCCCACCCCGGTTTTCCTGCTCCACTCTCTGCTCCGCCTGGGCTACATCGCTCTTACCCCCTAAACCATGTGCAAGTCATTACAGTGCAGTATGGTTAGCCTCGCTTTCACATAATCTCACACACGCACACACACACACGCACACGCACACACACAGATACAACAACACACACAAACACAGATATAACAACACAACATACATACTCACAGACCCATACCCACATACATAAACACAGATACAACAATACATACACACACATACTCACAGACACACACACATAAACACATACAACACACACAGACACAGACAAACTCACAAAAACATATAAAGACATACATACAAGCACACACACACACGCGTGCGTACACACAAGCACACACAGTGTCAGTGCCAGTGGCCCATGAGGAGACAGACATGGGTCAGTGAAAATAATCACGCTGATGACGCCTGTGCTGTTTTCTCTCTCTCTCTGTCTCTCTCTCACTCCCACACACACACACACACACACACATGCACACAGAGCTCCAAAATGTGAGATGGGAAACAGGGGTCCCACACACACACACACACACACACACACACACACACACACACACACGCACGCACACGCACACACACACGCACACGCACACACACATACTGCAGTAAGTAAGCTTTATAGAGGTACAACATCACATATTAAATAAAAATAATTGACATTTTAAAAACGATTAGCTCAAAACTCCCAAACGTTTCCTGCTTTGCACAAAGCTGCGTAATGCTGGTGTAGAAATGCTGAACTTCTTTGTCTTTGTTTAAAGAAAGAAACTGAGCGGTTTGGTTCATCCTCCCCGGGACGCTCTTCCAGCGGCTGGGATCGACTGATGGTCCACGCACAGCAGGTGGGATTACAGCAGAACCCGGCCGGGCCTGAACCTAAACCTGGACTTTTACTTCTCTGCAAATGTCAAAATAGTGTTATGAATGAGAATTTCCAAACATACAGCAAAGTATGAGAAATTCACACACACACACACACACACACACATACCCACACACTCACACACACACACACACACACACACACACGTACCCAGCCCCCACACAAGTGCAACTCCCCTTACTCTCCACGTCTGACGAATATGTCCAAGATGGCCTAGATCCTGCCGGTTCCTTGACGTCAGCAGAACATGATCAGAACCCTTTTCCGCTTCTTCTCTTTCTCAACTATGGAGACACTTCCAGTCTTGCTGCATTCAAACTCAAGAGAGTGTTTAGATGTTTCCCAACCACCAAGCGTTCGTTTCCCAGCTGTTTATTTTTTGTTCGCTTCAGAAACATTCCTGCTCTATTACTCTCGCCAAAGGAAGCTCCTCACTTTATTCCACGTCTTCTAATCACTCACTCTAACGTGGAAGAGTTAGAATTTGTATAGAATTTGGTAAATATTTTTAATGGTTCACAATATTCACCAGTGTAATCATTTGATTACCAGAGGTATGATGATATATGCGAGGAATCCATCAAAGGTGAAAGGATTTGCTGATAGAGCTTAAATGATCTTTGATAAGTACATGTAAATTTCATGGTTTACAACAGTGAGCAGTAACTCAAGTAACTCAAATAGAGTTTCAAAGGTGCAGTCAGGTATTCTTCAGATATGAGATTGTTGTTACTGTAATTCTTATGGATTTATTGGGAATACTAGAGACAAGTTAATGGAGCAGGATGTTCAAGTATGTGAATAATGATGAGGGTCACCTGTCTCTCTCTCTCTCTCTCTCTCTCTTTCTCTCTCTCTCTCTCCTTGACCAAAGCAGCAAATAGGATCTTGCATTTTGCTGGTCAATGTTCAAGGTAAATCCGATTGAGTGCACATTCCTCTCAGAAGAAAGACGGCGGGGTGAGACCCCTGAGGGGAGAGACCTGGCTACTATATGATCAAAACAATCCGTCAGGGAGTCAACGAGCAACTGACTACTGTACGGAAGTCCATTTGTGAGAACCGCACTTGTTTTACAGTAAGGGCACATCAATAACATCAGTCACAATCAACTAGTATATCAACTAGTAACCATTATTAACTGAACACAGTGCATATTACATTTTTGCCAGTCAGTCTGCTGAACCTGAATAGAAAAAAAATATAGAAATGTTATAAATAATTCCACTATATTTTGCTGTCTGAAATCTGCCACCTCCACTGCCCCATATACTTCTGCCCCATCTCATGATACTGCCCCACTCCAGCTTGCCTTCTACTGACAGACCCCCAACATCTCTGCTCTTTCTCCCTCTACACTTCCCCTCCACAGATCTCACATCCCCCCTCCCACCACCAGCCCAACCCCCCCAGCCAAGCGGCCTTCTCCCCCCACCCCCCCACCCCAGTGCCCTTGGAGCCAGCAGCCTTGCTGGGGGCCGGTGACCCAGTGGCCAGGGGCCCCTCTGGGCCGCGTTCGCTCCGCACCAGGCCTGCGCCGGAGCCACGGCCAGTCAGTGCCCCACAGACGAGCCCTCAGATGCTGATTTAGTGTGCGTGTCAGCCACACTGGAGCCACCGCACATCTGGAGTTGACTAGAGAGAGAGAGAGAGAGAGAGAGAGAGAGAGAAAGTGAGAGAGAATGAGACGGAGAAAGACAAGGAGAAGGGGAGAAAGAGAAAGGAGACAGAGAGAGAGAGAAAGAGAGAAGGAGGAAGGAGGGGGGATTCTTTGGCTTAAGCAAGTGTAGCTGACCGCAGTCGCTGAAAGACTCACCCCCCCCAACCCCTCAAATACCCCCCCGCACCCTCCGCCCCCCATCCACCCGCCCTCTTGCCTTCTTCCTTTTCCTTTCCTACCTTGTTCTGTACGCCAGGGCCAAGAAGCCTCCCATCGAAGGCTCACTGCTGTGGAGATTTACTCCTAGCCAGCTCTGGTTTGGGTAGATTCCCTTATCCAGGCCTGATCTGCCATTGCGTAAGAAACCACAGAGCTGCCCTCAGATCAGTAGCACACGCTCACTTTCAGCCAGGCATGCAGCCATTCGGAGCGAAACTGTGCTTGGCAGACTGTGGGATCATTAGTGTTGGAACATTCAGTTGATTATTTCATAAGATTCTCCCACTGACGAGAACACGAGCCTAATAGACCAGGTCCTTCTAGTCTGTATTCTCTGTTCTCCTCTTTTTAATATTTCAGACTTTCATCTTACTCATATGTCTTTTCCGGCAAATCATTTATGTAGTCTGCACCACACACAAGCTACAGACGTGGCTCCGCTGAGTTTTAGCATTGACGTAGCCATCGGCAGCGGTCGTCATACACATTTCCAACATTACCAAACACAACAGAGAGCAAAAGTGCTGTTGCCGAAGAGGTCAGAGGCCGGCAATGTCGAGAGATTACGCTGATGAGTAAGTGAGGGAACAAATGAATAAAGGGTTATATAAACCGAGAGAAGAAAGAAGAGAGGGAAGAAGATGGAGAGGGAGACAAGGGAAGTGAAAGAGAGAGAGAGAGAGAGAGAGAGAGAGAGAGCAAGGTCCAAAGTGTCAAGGAATTCATTGTCTGCTCTCCACCTGTTATTATTCTGGACCCAATCAACCTGCTAGCCGGGCTGGAGCCGGTGACCATCTGGAAACGCTGCAGTGTTTATAAACTTGGCAGGACTGAGCTCCCTGAGGCATGACCTCCCACACAAACCTGGAAACAATTAGAGCACGACACAGTGCCTGATTACTGCTGAGGAGCTGAGCGAGCGTCAGCGCTGGTCACAGGGACGCCAGACCCCTGAAAGCGCCGCACCAGGATTTCACATGCACACACCAATCACACGCATGCACAATGACACACACACACACACATGTGCACACACACACACACACACATATCATATATCTAGGAACAGAACATGTAAGCACACATTCTGAGTTGCATTTATTTGAAAATATGGAGAAGTCTAATAATAAAAGTCTAATAATAAATGTCTGTTACCTGTTACTACAATAAAAACGCTGCCTCTCTGTGTCTCTCTCCCTCTCTCTCACCCCCCCCCACACACACACACACACACACACACACACACACACACATCTTCTCTTTTGCAGCTGGAGGACATTGCTGGTAAAGGCTCCAGACTACATGACTTCACACTTTCTGTATCTGTGCCAGGCAGGAAGAGTGATACACCCCATTCAGAAAACCCCTTCACCCCCCGACCCCCACCCCTCACACACACACACACACACACACACACCGTTCACAAAGCCCGTCAGTCTCCCTGAGACACACACACCATTCACAAACCCCAGGCCTACTGCCTTTCGACTTCAAACAGTTTTGCTCACTGTACTTCTGTATTGTGCGTTTTATTATGTAAAACCATATTATAATCGGTGCAGCCAACTAATAATGAATATATTAATAAAACACGCTGAGACATCGTGCTGAATCATGCAGAATCTTTTCTAACCTTTGAAAAAGCAAAATGCTCTTCACTGGGCCTTGGCCAAACAACAAATAAATAAACAAACAAACAACTGATTGCATATTCCCTGGAAGATGAAATTTAAAATTCAAAATCAGTTTTAACAGACTTAGAGCAGTGAAGCAGTCCTGGATGATTCAGGCCGCCTGACTGGGTTTCGTGACAGTTTCCGATTATCTCACAGCAAGAACGCCACGCTGTCGAGGTACAGTTTTATATTCCGTCTTATGTTTAATGGGACTCGGAGCGATACACACCTTCATCAGGCACCATCCATAAGTCATTTTAAAAATGATCTGACAAACATGCTTTCTTTGGTCGGCTTTTCTCTAGAGTTTTGCCCCAAATAACTTCTCCAGTAAATCTGTTTTTATATTGTCATGCGAGGGGCGAGGAAGCAGGATGCCAAGAAGACAGCGTCTCTGAGCGCTTAACGGTTTGTTTAACACGCAAGACACAGCAACGACGAAGTCATACAAAGACTGACAAAGAACTTCAACAGCACACGTAAATACACGGACGACAACAAGACACAAGTGCAGCGCATCACGATAACGACACAAGAGACAGGTGCAACGAAAACGACACAGACGAACACACACATTTACATTTACATTTACATTTACGGCATTTAGCAGACGCCCTTATCCAGAGCGACTTACAAAAAACTTACACACACATTGAGTCACACATGGAAATGCCCATATATGGACAGACATAAACGCATGGACACACCCTGAGGGAGGGGTAAGATCCTCCCCACACAGGGCAGATCCTCCCAGAGTGCCCAGTGCCAGCAGTACAGCCCCCAGACCCGAAACGAAGGACGGGACACAAAACCACCAGCGAAAGGACACGCAGGAATCGGGGACAGTCTGAGAAAGAGCCTAAAACACCTGGGAACACAGAGGAAAACAGAGACAGGGACAAACACTGAGACAGGGACACACACACAGGCACAAAAGGGAATAGTTAGACACACACACAAACACACACAAATGGATTCCCAGCCTTCCTCTCGGTGACTCTTAGCTCCCCTGACGGAGCTGCCCTTGTGTTTGGAGGGGCGGGTCTTTCCCTGATGCCCTCGGGCCTCTGGAGACTGGCCCTCGGTCTCAACCTCAGGCCTCAGGCCTCCACCTCAGCCTCCACCCCTGACCCCCCCACCCCCGCTGAGCGCTGGGGAGCTCCTCCATTTCAGCGTCCTCTGGACCGTAGGACTCCCCCCTGTCCGAACCTCCTCACCGGAGATGGGAGCCCCGGCGCAGGGCTCAGGGGTGTCCTCTCTGGGGCGCCAGGACGGCTCCGCCCCCTCATTAGACAAAGGGGAGGAGTCTTGCCCCCTTTGGCCCCTCCCACCATCAAACCTGCTGCCTCCCTGTAGCAGTCATGTTCCTCCTCTGGATCAAGCAATACTGCAGCATAAACGTGCTCGGACATCACAAGGCTTATGGAATACTTTATACATCATGCAGACAGATCATATACGTAACAGGCTGCCATACAGTTTACCATTAATTGTAAATCATAACCCATTGCTCCTGGCTACAACTGGTTTTGGAGAAAGGGCAGTTATTAGTTAGATACATTTATACAGCAGCTCAGCTGTGGAGCGGATACATTTAACATGCTGGCAGCGCCATGTGCAGGTTATCGTGCGCTTCATGTTCGGCTTCCTTCCTCCCCAGCCAGTGAATTGGAGCGCAGTCCTGTGTCCCCATATGTCCCCGACTTTCATTATCAAAGGAAAGTGAGAACTGAGAGAGAGAGAGAGAGAGAGAGAGATGTGGGAATGACAGAGAGGGAGTTTGGTTTCATGCGAGCTTGAGTGTTTTGTGAATCAATGTTTAAAAATCTCTGTGGAACTGTCTAATTTAAATGACAAAATTAAACCTGACATTTCAATTACATCACCCAACAAGCAAAATGACCGGTATTTATTGGAGTGGGGAATACAACATCCCCTGCTGAGAAATACGCAGCACCACGTCACCACCTGAGTGCCACTGACTCCGCTCTGCACGTCCCATAGCCTGGTGTCGTAAGGATTGCATGGGCCTGTGTGTGTGTGTGTGTGTGTGTGTGTAAAGAAACAGAGCCAGCAGAACATGGCCTGGTGTGTTTGTGAAGTGTCAAAGGTGGTCAGTGGCGTGTTCTTGCTGTTAACCGGGCTTGGACCTGACTCCACCCTCAGAACCACTGGTGGTCAATATCCCTTTAAGAGAGGCTCAAACTTCAGTAAAATGATGGGTACCATGACCTCATCCATGCCTTTTCTTTCATGTAATTCTTTCTCTCTCTCTCTTTCTCCCTCGAGGTGCACCTCATCATAATTCCAGGTGGTGGCAACAAGACACAAGGTCTCGCTCACCTATACACCAAACACACCCACCTCGCTGAACACACAGGCATACACCACTTTGTTTTCAGACGATGGTAAAAGGTAAAGTGTTACAGTTCTTACTCCCATGGTGTTGTAAAATAAAAAAATCTGTATTTTACTGTAAAATATGAATTCATTTTTCAATGAACAATAATGCTCAAAATTCAAGAGCTTAACTGCTTTTTCCTCTATCAGGTATCTGCTGATATGACTTCTCTTTAATTCTGAACTGTGTTGGTATGTTCTTCAGTAAATAAACAAGTCTGTTGTCAGATGTCTATATGTAGCACAGGACAACAGGCTAGATTTGTAGGAAAACGGTCTGGTAGTTGTGCGTGCAAATTTTCAGCAATGCGTTGACTGGAATTGGTCACTCAAACTATATGGACCCAGCCACACTGGAACTGGTTCGGCCATTTCTTAGATTACACACACACACACACGCGCACGCGCACACACACACGATAGAATCTTAGCCTGAGGTTATGAAGAGGAAAAATCTCGCCAGACCTTGTGGAATGTTCGTAGGTCTTACAATCTGGTGTAAGGTGACTACATCACATCCCCCCTCCCAGCTTTATTCTTGTCTGAGCACATACGGTGTTGAACACACACTCTGGTTCTGGTGTGAGCAGGTGGTTTCTACTCAGAAGGCAGGTGTTCTGACCCTGATGGAAGCTGCGCTGCGTTTGACGTTAGCTCATCTACACGAACCCTTTAACTACGAGAAATGACTGAAATCATAGTCAGCACAACTAATTATTACAAGGAGCGAATTATTGTTGTTTTATTCTACACGTGGGAGCCCTTTAAATTACAGCCTTCATAGCCGGCTGGGTGGGGACTTTTCACACAGTTTCATTTAAAGCAACACACAACTCAACAACCAGAAGGATCCCAAAACTCAGCAGCTAGCTGTAAGTACCCCAAAGGACAACTTAAAATATTCAGTATTCATACGAAAACATTATTTACATTTACATTTACGGCATTTAGCAGACGCCCTTATCCAGAGCGACTTACAAAAAGTGCTTCATTGTTTTACTCAGAACAAAATCTCTAGCTAGTTAGTTTAGGCTAAAATCAGGAAGAAACTTTAAGCAAAGATATTATTAGATACAGTCAGTATGGACGCCTAGGTATACTCAAATATATACTGAAAAAACCCTACTTAAAAGATAAAAGCAAGAAAAGTCATTACAGTCACAAATATTTAATAAATGCTAGTGTAGTAAATTTTATTTAAGTGCTCTTGAAACAGATGTGTCTTCAGTCTTCGCTTAAAAACAGCAAGAGACTCTGCCATTCGGACACTCAGGGGACGTTCGTTCCACCACTGAGGTGCCAGAACTGAAAAAAGTCTGGATGCATGCATTATGAACCTTTGCAGTAGTTTATGACATTCTATGATGTCACTCTCTTCAGTGCTGTGTTTAACCTGTGCGATCTCTCTGTTCCCCGAGTCAACTGTACCGGTGGACGCTTCATCATTTCCCCAGTTTGTGCTGGAGAAGAAAAACCTTCTCCAGTCAGCTGAGCTGACGAAACCACTCAGTGCACCCAGGAGCCTCGGGGCTACAATACCACAATGCTCTGCCTGACAACGACCTGACTGACAACAACGTGTTTTAACTTGCGGTCGCCACTGCTGAGGGGTTTGCGGCTGGGAGCTGTGGAATGCAGAGCTTGTCAGAGGATGGTGTGTGTGTGTGTGTGTGTGTGTGTGTGGCTTTACCTCGCCTTCCTCTGTCATTACAGAAGAGTGCTCACACGGAGGTGTGAAGAACCTCCCTGGTTGTTCTTGGTGAGATTTTAGCACAGCAGCATCTCAACGGAGGGTTTCATCTGTTTGCACTGTGAGGATCATTAGTGATTTGTTTGTCTTGTGGTTTACGCTCTGGCTAAACACCAGCTATCTAGTGTACATATCCAACAAAAGATTTTTTCCCACGTCAGAAGTGTGCGTGTGCACGCTAACAGTCGTCTGTTCACTTGTAACACCGTATGACCAAATGGAAGCGGATTGTCTGCAGTGGTCACTGCTTGTTGCCGGGAGTGTTATGTCATAAAGGGCACTGTTGCCACAGATACGCCCAGATGACCTAAAGGAGCTGCTTTAGCACTCCAGCCGGTCCAGTCTGGGCCAGCACAGACAGGTACACTCTTGCTCCCATCAAAGGGACGTTTCATCAATTGCAAAACATGAATTCTGCATGAGGAGTGTGGCAGAAGATCTTATCCTTAACGTGCAATTATAATGGTGAGGGATTAGATTTTCTTGTAACTTTCTTTTAGGTGAGTATCTACAGTTCTGTAGAAATCCCAAAAGACTGAGATCTCTTCTTAAAACGTACGATTTTAAAAGAAACAAAGGCATGATGGCACGATGGCAAATGTGTGGTAGAAGTGCGCAGTAGGTTAGGGTTGTTCGTGATTTAACTCACGTGCAGTAATCTAAGAGGAAGGAAGATCTTTTTGATGACCTCTTCTGTTTAAGGGTGAAGGATTTAAGTAATTTTGGAAAACAAAAGGGCATAAATTGTTATCTTGCAGCCGTGCTGTGCAGAGACAGCTGTAGGTTGTGATACATATAGATAAGCGTGCTGGTATAACCTGCGTCCTACAGACAACTTGCCTACAAACTACAGACACTCCTAGCACATACACTTCACAGTCTAGTAGTTCAGTAGTGCAGCGCAGAGATTATTTCAGATTATTGTTGTTTTCTAATGGTTTAATTTATTTTGATGTATGTGAATAGGTTCAGGGTTAAAAGTTCACCAGTTAATTCTACCTGTGGATCTGAGCTAACAAGTGAATGCATACAGATGGACCAAAGACTCAAGTGAACTTTATAATCTGAATTAGAATCTGAATTAGAATCTGAATTAGCGATCACATAACCTGGTGTTCATGTGAAGATAAATAACTTCAAGCCACGCCTGGAAAAACATTCATGGTGACACTGAACTGAATGCATGTCTTTAGTGATTTTTACATGATACATTTACTAAAACATGTAATAGGGTGGTTAGTATTTCTGGATGTTTTCTGTCTGTTGTTGCTTTTACATCGACATTTACAGCATTTAGCAGTTGCATTTCTACAGAGCAATAGTGCTTTGTTATCTCCATGGAAGAGCTTGTTATACTAATATTATGCCAGACTTTAAGTATACTGCTAAGCTAATCAGAAGGAATATACACCAGGAAAACACAGGGTTTTTTCATTTTTGTATGTGTATGTTAATAAAAGTGAACAATCCAGTGAAGTGGATATGGATCATTTAAGAACTTCTTGAATAGGTGGTCTTCACTACACACAAGAGGACAGAAAGGCACTGTATGGACAGGCAGCTCATTCCACCATCTAGGTGCTAGCACAGAACAGTCTTGAGGCATGTCCTCCCTGTGCCTTGAGGGGTTAAAGATGTGCTGAACTTGCGAGATGTGGTGTGGGGTGAGACAAATGCTTTCAGGTAGGAGGGACAGCAAGCTCGCGGTGTCCTGTAGAGACCTAGGGAAGACCAGGGGCTGAGGTGTTTGTGGGGACACGTCAGTGGGCTCAATAAACTAAGACGTGCATAAACACCAGACTGCGATTAGCTTAGTTAGCTAGACAGGAAAGCTTTGGCCTAACAAAGTTAGTAATGAAAGAACACTCTCAAATCGCACATTCTTGGTTTTAGGTATCGAATCGTGTTGCCTTTAAAACGTGAATGTTTCTTCGCTGTCACATACATAGCAAGTAAAAGCGATACATTAGGCTCTCGGGCGTTGTGACAGAAAGGATCAGCTGACTGAAAATGTCAGGCGTAAAATTTGGATTCAAGAACCAACACGAAGGTGTGATAAGACTGGGATCTTTTAAAAAAATCTTTTATAAAATCTCGGACACGCGATCAAACGGCAACGACTCTCTTGACTTTTACGTTTTGTGCAGATGCATTTTTAGACTCCATTTTAAGCATTGAAAAAAAATTTAAATAAGCTATTCGTTTGGCGATAAAAGGAGAAAGGGCTCAGGTATGTTGGCAGCACTACAGCAGGGTTGGCAGGGAGGCCTGCCAAGATGGCCGAATCCTCCTGTTATGTTTGAAGAACCTGCACATCACCAGAAGTCTGCTGGTTGTACAGGGCTAGAAAAATAAAGCATTTGCATTGATCGCGTCTTCCAAGACTTCTGTTCAACGATGGGCCAGAAAGCACTTTCATTTTGTGCTCGAGCAGATAGTAATTGATCATGAAATATTTGAAGGTAATTTTGAGTCACGTGATGTTCAAGAATTTATTATTTTTTTCTTAATGATCCATGTTGGCAAGAATGAAATGATTTTGCTGTAAAAGACTCTATTAAACTATTTAAAGCCTTAAGTTTCTTATGTATAGACTGCCTTTGTTTCCAGAGTAAACACACACTAGTCCAGTGTAAACACATGCTAGTCCAGTGTAAACACACGCTAGTCCAGAGTAAACACACGCTAGTCCAGTGTAAACACACGCTAGTCCAGAGTAAATACATGCTAGTCCAGAGTAAACACACGCTAGTCCAGTGTAAACACACGCTAGTCCAGAGTAAATACACGCTAGTCCAGTGTAAACACACGCTAGTCCAGTGTAAACACACGCTAGTCCAGTGTAAACATCTATTTGCACTGTTGCCTCATAGTGATCAAGTGAATGACAAAGAAATCAGACTAACTGGAGGTAATTTATAATGAGACAAATAAATGAATAAAGGTTTAACAAATGCAAAACTATGCAACCATATATTTAATGAATACCCGTATGAATACCTCAATGAATTGAAAGTAGATAAACATTTTGACATTAAAATCACTGTGGCACAAAAAAGCAAAATGTCCCCCTGAATAAAGTGACCTTTCTGACAGCCTCTCGGTGTGAGCTCAGACTTCCTTTGTTTGTACAAGTTGTTTCCAGCTGTCTGTGTTCGACCTCTTCCGTGCACGTACGTGTCCCCAGGACTGAGTGACATATCTTCGCTTCAAGCCTGCTTTGTTGTTTTAAATGCGGGAGAGATGGACCACGGCTCATCCATCCTGACGCTTGACAGGAATGCTGGGAGATGCGGAATTTACTCAGGCCGACGGATTTAGCGTCGCTTTGGTACCGACACCCCGCCGGGTTTCGTCTGGGCCTTGATTTGACGGCTCTGTCGGAGAACAACTTCAATTCAGCTTTTCTTTCCCTGGTTCCATGAGAGGTTGAAGCAAACCCCATCACTATGTGCCAATGCGTGGCACCACCATGAGCAAATCAGACTAGTCGTCGCAAAACCTCCATTTTACCAAGGGAAAGCAACGATACATGTGGGACATCTGCAAAATCTGACAACCCAGGATGTGAGGATTTTGGGCACCACGCCTGTCAAGCCTCTGTACTGGTTTTATTATCGTCTTTCATCTTTGCATGTTGTAATGTGCCAGCATATGGGTCTGCTACCGCTCTACTGCACTGGAAACATGGCAGGTCCAGACAGGCTCTCGCAATGGGAACTGCATAGCTGGGTTCACCTGAGACTGCAGGAAGCCTGTAGACGTGATTCAGATGGAAGTCCTTCCACCTGTAGCCACTCGGCATTGTTTAACGATGTTTGGATTGGAGGAGGCATAGATTCCTCAGCAGAGGAACCTCCCATGCAGTTCATTTAGCCTCACTTCTTGCTTAGCTGGTCTCCGCGTCTTTTCAGGCCATTCCGTCTGGTCGTCTTGAAGCTGAGGTCAATCGGATTGCGAATAATTTTAGTTGCAAATGGAGTGGCTTTTCTATTCGAATGCTCTCAAAACCCTCCTAAATAAAACTCAGTAGTCTGAAGCCTTCAGAAATGCCGTGCTGAGATATGCTTGGGGGTGAAGTGCTATTCCTGACCTCTAATTCAGCGGAATTAGAGCAAACAGGAACAAAGATGGTCTTCTTCAAAATTCTGTAGAAAATGATTTAATACTGGGGAACTGATTGTGTACTTACTTGAATGGTTGCACAAGTGTGATCTTTTCCCGCCCCAACACTGCCATTGTGGGGTGAAGCTTTCCTCTGATGGCTCTGATTGGCTTTCACACACAGGTGATGTTCAGCAGGGAGCGATTACAGGGGTCTGCCAACGCAGGACCAGACACGCACACTCACATACCTATGCGATTTGAGGCTACGTGTACATACACACACACACACAAACACACATGCACACACATCTGACAAGACAGAGATGATCATAGAAGTTACACATGGTCCACGTCCACATCTCACTCAATTCATTTGTATAAATATGCACCTATGAAAACCATACATGATGTAATTTATACCTCATCATAAAATAAAAAACACAGTATATAATTATGTATAGTATATAATCACATATATGAGGCAAATAGCTGTGACAACTAGCCACATGACTACTGGACTGAAGCTCAAAAGCCAATCAAAAAAAAAGACTAACTGCATTTGCGTGTATGAATGTGCAGGGAGTGTGTGTGCCCGACCGTGAGGGATCCGAGGAGGGTGGTTCTGACTTGCTCTGGTGCTGTTCAGCAGGTCTGGATTCCTATTGCCTCCACAAGAGAGAAAGACTATACAGGTCTGCTCTATGCACCTGCCACGGCAAGTGTTTCCCCTCACACACACACACACACACACACACACACACACACACACTCGTACCCACAGGTCTGAACCTGCCTGAACAACAGTCGTCGCCTTCTCCATAATCCCTCGTCACTTTAGCCTGCAGGCTGTGTTATCTGTAGCTATTGTGCAGAGTCAGTGATGTAAGATGCGTTGTGGTTTTAGGTCTTTTTTCGGAGGGCGGGGGGGTCTTTTCACAATGCCACCAGGAACAGAGGCAACAGGGCAAGACCTTTTGCTTTAGGAACTGTCGGAGATGAACGAACAGTGGGTCAGGGGTCACTTGGCATTGGTTTTCAGATGATTTGCCTTCTACTACACGTGAAGATGTGTTCAGGAATGTTATGCAGATGTGTATCTTTTCCTGAACATGTGGAACTGTAGTCTCAGAGATGGAACTGGACACACCGTCATAGTGATGTTTACACCACGATGCCCGGATCTGGACATTGTTACACACACTGCACGGGCACTATTTTGAATATTGGTTTCATGATGCTCGTCTATCTAAAAACAAATAATCCCTCCATTATCATCTCTCTCTCTCTCTCTCTTTCTCTCTCTCCTTCTCTCCGTGCCCCGCCTCACCCCGTCCATCTTTCTGCCCACAGTCATCCCTGTTTTATTGGGTTTTTTTTGTCTATATGGTGATTTTTTTTCCACACCACCCGCCCACGAGCTACAGCGAAACATGCGACTGCACCTACACACCTGTAGCCCTCTGAACAAGTGTATGAGTGTCTGGGCCATGCTCAGACCTGCCTGTGCTCCCTCTCCCTCCCTCTCTCTCCCCCTCTGTCCTCCTCCCTCTCTCTCCCTCTCTCACACGTGAAGCATGTGGCGTGCAGGTGCTCAGGTGCGGCGGGGCGCGTGGCGGAACACTGCAGACGGTGGAGCTGCCTCGTCGCTGAAACGCCCCGTCACGTGACTCGCCGCGGCGTTTCGATTCACGCTCCGTAGGAATGGGCTCGATGGAGGAGCTGACGAAGACCCTCGCGGAGTCCGAACTACACTGAGTGTTTTAAGTTTTTGGAAAATTGATCTGAGGGTTAGAGAAATGCATTTTATTAAAGTGTTTCGCTGCAGAGCCCACACTTCCAGCAGGGTGGGGTTGGATAACCGTAGCCTGAGGGAATGAAAATATTTCTGTCTCTCTCTCTTTTTCATTCTGTCTCTCTCTCAGTCTCTCTCTCTCTCTCTCTCACTCTCTCTCTCTCTCTGTGTGTATAAACATGCCTTGAGATTTCTTTGATTCCCTTTTTATATCACTTCTACAGAGTGTTGCTGTAGCTTATCACACACTTTGTGTGGCGTTTTTCAGGCCAGTATAAAAGCAACAGAAGCAACCAGTAAAAGAAGCTCACAGTGAACATGCTGCTTTAGCGATGAACTTAAATTTCATCCCTCCTAAAGAAGGTGTTCACCAGCACCAGCGGGCGTACCAAGCTCATTCCTTAAAGGGTTTGACACGGTCCTCAGCTCTGACCATGGCATGAGGACTCATTCACGTGTAATTTATGAATCACTGCTGTCTGCCTCCGTCTTATCTGGAGCCACTTTTCACTAAAGCTATGTTAATGTTACCCCTTTGGAGAGGACGAGGATATTATTTACCATCCCAGGCCAAGCGCAAGATTTAAAGGAAAGTAAAAAAAAAAAAAAAAAAAAGTCGAGGGGCCCTTCTCAAATGTTCATTTTTCCAGAATGTGTGTGTTTTTGTTGTCTTAAGTTTTCCTTGGTGGCCGCGAACAAAGTCTTCTACTGTGGAAGGAGCCACGGGTGTGCAGACACAGTGTCTGTGCTGGGAGTTCCTGTCCCCCGCCCAGATCCCACAGACCCACTGCAAGCAGCACAAGGTCAGCACTTGAGTGCTCACACACGCCTCCCCTCTCTCCTCCTCTCCTCCTCTCTGCTCCCCTGCGCTCTGGTGGACTCCCACACTACCCTGCCTAGCAGAATGGCCTGAGGCAGACGCAGCTCAGAGATCAATGGTGAGAATAAGGCCGATGGGATGGAGGAGAAGTTTTGGCTATGCTGTTCTCTTAGTTGTCATCTGTGAAATTGGTGGAAAATGGTGAGAAATGGCAATTAGCATAAAATGTCCATTCTGAATGTCCATACAGAGGACAAAACTGTATCATTAACGTGCCAGTATCTGACCCAGAAGCCTCCTGGTTCTTTGGAATGCTTGGCTTATGGTGTCTAATTTGCATTTTACACACAGCCTTCTGTCTTTTACCGTGCTCTTCACAAATGATCCTTGTGTTTGGCCAGGATTATCAGACGTCTGGATTCCAGCCGTGGCCAAGTGTGATAGGAGCAGCTCAGAGCTCCAGGAGCAGAGATTACAATGGAGACACATCACTGCTGCTATCAGATCCAGGAGGCAACCTCAAGATGCTTCTCCGTAACACCCGACTTTGATCTCCGATAAACTCTTCTTTTCAAGCAAACACCTCACAACACAACACACATCTTTGAAACCGAACAGTCTCTGTGTTCTCTCCAGGTTTAGTAATTGCTTCGTTTTAGCATTAAGGGCTCTGCTTCAGTCATGCTGTAAATACTTTTTTTTATTGTCAAATGGCTTGGACCAAGTCCTATAGTTGGATCCAAGTCCTATAGTTTTATCAGTACTAAATACATTGGCCTTTATTTTTCTAATCTACTCCAGCAGCAAGTACAAGATAGAAGAGATTTTGCAATTTTTTAGAAGGATGTATGTACGTATGACACTGTATGTTAATGTATGACAGTAACACTGTATGACAAGAAAACTGTGCAAATGTATCAAAAGAACGCTGTATGACACACAGTAACACTGTATGACAATGTATGACTAGCACACTGTATGACAAGAAAGCTATGACAATGTTTCTCAAGAACACTGACAACATATGACAGTAACACTGTATGACAATGTATGACTAGAACACTGCATGACAAGAAAGCTATGACAATGTTTCACAAGAACACTGACAACATATGACAGTAACACTGTATGACAACACACGACAAGAACACTGTATGATACCATAGTGCATAAGCTGCAGCAGAACTTAAGGAAGCAGGGAATCACATAGTGAGGAGATCCAGCTTTATTTTAAATTGACCAATTAAAATCGAGAAAGATCTAACAGCACATCACCAGCTGGCTATCATCACAATGCATGTTACAATGTATATTGTTAGCACAGCATATGTTGCAATGTGAAGATATGAATTTGTCACAGTACATGGATGTACATATATTATTCCATGATGTTCCAGTAACTGATCTTGGAAGGAGTTGGGAATTCACCTGTGAGCGATGAGCTAAGCCTCTGTGGTCGCCACCTGGCCAGGAAGAGATGGCAGACAGCCAGGAGACCTACTGGCTCTGACATGGCCATAGAAGTGGGCAACGCCCCAACCAACAACACGTGCGTCTTAGAACGTCTATCAAGGCAAGACAGATGACCACAGTTCTGCTATCTACTGTCGACAGAATACTCATGACTAGTTCCAAAAACGTAACACAATATTGTGTCATTGGATTTTCTATATGCCACATGATGACATCCAAAGTGGAATATAAAATGTATATAAGAACAGGACTAGATATTTGCTAACTTTTAATGAGTAGTAAAAGTGTTTTATTTATGTTCTGTTTCTCTAAATAACTGAACCACAAACTGCCTTATCTAGCTACCTTCATTATGAGTCAATGTTGCAGACTTGACAAACCTTAATAAATCCTTACATGGCTTTAAGATTATAATGAACCAGCAGGGGTTTCATGGACCACCTAAACGCTGGAATGGATGTCTGCATGACGAACCTTCTGCTGTGGATTTTCCCCCCCGTGTTCCTGACTAAGCTCTGTCCATGTGGAGGAGGTTCCTGGTCTGGTCTGCACAGATTGACTGGAGATAAGTCATATCTCCAGCCCCCCGTTCGAATCAGTGGATGGCGTCATCACAGACGAGGCTGACTTTATCTGTGTCTAGGGTTACTCCGTGAGTGTGTGTGTGTGTGTGTGTGTGTGTGTCTGATCTCCCAGGTCATCCTATCACAGACGTGACTGGAGGTAAATGATCCTGCCTGTCATTCAGAGGGCAGTTTAATAAAACAAGCCCTCCAAAGCCAGATCTGCTCTTTCATGTCTTTAAGGCCTTTCAGTGATCGTTTCTTCAGCAACAGCAACACCAGTTGCTCGTGCCGGGACACCTTTTGGCGGAGTGGTTTCTCACACGCAGTGGAAAGGCCGTGGCGTCATGCCACACCGCGCACCGAGCGTCCGCTAAATCTTCCACCACCCGGCGGGTGATGAAAAAGCGAAACGTTGAGCTGACTCATTCGTTTGTAGTGCGCATCAGTCCCAGAAGAGTCTGAGAACATTACTGCTCCATCATCACCTTCCTCACGCTTTCACCCCTGCAGGCCTCCGTAAAGGGAGGGACAAACATATTCCAGTGTACAGGCACTAAGAGGGATTTCCTGTATACAGTTCTCAGGCAAATGTTCTCATTCACTGAGCAACACTGGTGCATGTTCATGTGGAGATCGTGTACATTACTGACTAGAGCTGAGAAGGGATTGGTAGCCTGTAGGTATAACCGCAATATATGAAGCAGGTGTCCCAATCAAATGGAAAATTAGGACACTTGAGATCAGTTCTGCTGGGAAAGGTGTCACTAGTAAAATCAGTATGTAGAATTAAGGTTTGAAATTTGAACTAATCTTGTATAAAGCAAAAAATTAAATGATGTGATTTGAAGGAAAATCCAAAGTATCAGTCAAATCATGTGTAATTACTATTATCTGAACGTTTCAGTTGGGCCGGTGGGAAAGATTTAAGTATTAGTATATTTCACGATGTTTCTCCCTGAGGACAGGCTTAACAGTCCACGATGACTTTTTTAGCTTTCCATCTTAAATGATTCAAAATCAATTAAGTCTTGTTGACTCAGACATTGAGTGGATACCTTGAGGAGGGGGGAGGAGGGGGGGCACGTCCCCATCATGTCTGAGCGAGAGCTCCCCCAGAGAGGAGCAGCGTCTACACCACATCCCAGTGAGTAAGAACACCTCTGCTTTTATTCACACACACACACACACACACACACACACACACACACACACACACATCACCATGGCATCATACGCAAAACACACACACACACACACCTACACACAGATCACCATGGCGTTGTACAAAAACACACACACACGCTGTTCCACTGATTTCACCGTATACCATGATGCATACAGACACACACACACACACACACACACACACAATCATCAGCACAAAAATTAAAGGGCAGTTGGGTGTATCTGGCTGAAACAAAGAGAGAGAGTTTGAAAGAGTTAGAAAGTGAGAGAGAGAAAGAGAGAGAAGGAATGGAGAGAGAGAGAGGGAGAGGGAGAGAGAGGGAGAGAGAGGGTGAGAGAGAGAGGGAGAGAGAGAGAGGGAGAGGGAGAGGGAGAGAGAGAAAGAGGGATGAAAGAAGGAGGACTGAGTAGCACCTGCTGTTTCACAGGCAACCTTGGATTTATCTTCACAAACATCACAGACCAAAGAGTAATGCGAGGGGTTTAGCAAAACATTCCGAGTCACTGCGTGCACACACGTGTGTGTGTGTGTGTTTCTAGAGTGTGTGTGCCTTCATGCCTGTGTGTGTGAGTGAACAAAAATGTTCCTATGGTAATAGGGAAAATGTGAAAATCCTGATTGTGTGGGAACATTTTTACTTTTTTTAAAACTAATTGTAGCTTGGAAAAACCGAAAGAGTTACAACATTTTTTGGTTACAGAAGCAAAGGTCAGAGTTCGGGTTTGGTGTTGGGGTGTAAAGTAACAAATTCAGCTACAATGGTCTTGGTTCTGGAACTAAGTAGTGTGGACCTGTGTGCTGCGTTTCCTTCATTTGAATGCATTTTGAAATAAGAAATAAGATTCACTTCTGTATACATTTATTCTCACTACTTGATAGTGTGTTTGTTTGAACTTAATGTGTAATGTTAAAAGAATACTCTAGTTTTTCAGAATGTTTATGTTTTTCAGCTTAATCTTTGTAGCATATGGCCAATAGCAAATGGCTTTTAAATTTTTATTCCAGGGACTTTTACTTTGCTCAGAGTACATTTAGTCTTAAGTAACAGTACTCTCTTTCAGTAGGATTGGGCAGTACTCTAGCATGCTTAGGTGTTGACCCAATAATAACAGAACTGAGGAGCCCGTAACGACAGCAATGGCAGAGCTTGTGGGTGGTTTTGTGTGGGGTCAAAGGTGAGAGGGGGGGGCATCTGGGTGCCACACTGAAGCATTAATGGTGCACAGAAATGCTTCATGTGTCCTAGAGAAGCGATGGACGTGTTCTCAAATAAAGATGGAGTTTTCTTAAATAAACACTGCTGCTTCCTGCTCCTCTGCTAACATGGCGTGGAGCTCTTTGGTAAAACAGGTGAGTAGTTTGTTGGCAGTGCCACTACATGCGGAATGGGAACAAAATATGTATGGCCAGCAAATCTTGTTAAAAACCAGTTTGGATTGAGGAAACCTCTAATGGATGCAGAGGTGCAGACTAGTCTGAGACTGTGAACTCTTCTACTGCTAGTATTAATATACTACTACTACTAATAATAATAAACAAAAATAATATAAAAAAAGAATTTTGAGTTCTGCACTCAAACCATTGTATAGCTTTGAGTGCGAGTTCTAAGTGATTGTTCCAGGGGCAACTAAGCCCATCAAAACATTCCTAACGCAGAGAATGATGTCTGGGTCCTAGAAGGCTCCAGAGAGCTGTAAAGTCTATGTAAAGGCTGTAAAGTGTAAAGTAAAGACTGCCTTATCAACATCTCACGGACTGACAGACGGAGCCTGGGGAGTTAAGTTACCGCCAGGCACATTTAAATCTGCTGACGCTAACCAAACACCACCACACAAACATGCACGAATGGGACATTTAGCTTGATCGCGCACACAGTCCCCCACAGACGCTAAAAGACGTTTTCAGTCTCATGGATATTTAACAGTAATGGCGTATGAGGTTTCGCTCGTGCTATGTATGGAAGGAGTGCTTTTATTTGCAAATGGCCTAGAGCCTGCAGCAGGGCATAATTATAAGTGAGGGCACACACACCTGATATGTTGCGATGTTGGCCTGAGACTCCCATGCTGGTGTGACTCCTGCCGAGGCTTGCTTGGTGCACTCTAATGCCAAGCTGAAGGCAGTGCTTTCAAGGTCCTGTCTGTTTGTTCAAGAACCCTTTGTCTCTTTTGATGAAGCCCGTGCGGCTAAACGCAGGCACCGACTTGATTTACGCCGCCATGTAAATCGATCACTTCCTAGTTCCATTTCACGAGCGACGCGACGCTGTCATAGCAAGGCAGGAGCCGACGCCTCGATTAAGGCTGCGGCTCATTGTGAGGGGATTTTCAGTGCCGGCTTTGCTTGTTTACACAATATTGAATGTTCAGCCCGAGCTAAAGACCTTCATTTATGCGAACGTTGTCAGAAAGCAGATATTGAAGAGTTATTGCTGATTATTCTGCACCGAGGCGAAGCTGCACTAAGGATATATCCTATAGGATTGGATCTGCTCAAAGCTCTCCTTCCCCCGGATGCTTCAAAAATACACTGCTTGGGAAAAAGTAATCCACCATAATTAGTAAGCACGGTGTCGTTTCGTGAAAGCAGCACATAGGTTTGATGCTTTTTTGCAAATTACAATTATAGTCCCACTATTCTTTTTGAGATTTACTTTTTTTTCAAGCCGTACTTTAAAAAAAAAAGACTAGCGTTTCCCATATTCACAGATTAGGATTCTTTGTTTAAGTGATTTTAGATCAACACAGAACTTCTGTCTGGGCGCCGTAGACTCACTGGGGACTTCTCACCTTGTTTATTCATTATGACCAGAGTGCCCTCTGATCTGGGGCCCTGCTCTCCGGGGAGTATCCCCAACACACACAGCACACATCGGCCACACACTGAAGGCAAAGCTGTTTATAGAATAAACCAAATCCTGTCATTTGCTAAAGACAAGGTTGTAAACTGATGGATCGACCAGACTGGACGAATAGCGTCCATACCTTCCTACTGATCACATAGAGACATCCACTTTGCCACGGGACGCCTGGACTGGAATTTACCGTCAAGTGGGACAACTGTGTGATGGAATATTTTCTCTGGGGAAAAACTGGTCATATGTATTTGGATTTAGCCTTAGTGGTTCACATGATATGTGCAGAACAAGTGTTATGTGGAATCAGTGTTGAAAATTGACTCAAAACCTAGAAGACTATTAGCAAGCTGTAATCTTGTGGCAACTTCACGTGGAAATTTGCTTGAGGAACACAGGACAGCGTGTTTTCTGTCAGCGTAATCCGGAACAAATATCAGTAGTGAAATAAATTATGTCGGTGGGTGGCAGTGACAGTGTCAGGGAGTGTGTGAGTAAGCAGAGCTAAGAAGGGAACGTGATGGTTCAGTGCTTCAGGGCATGTGATTCCTGCTGCCTGTGTCACATGCTGAATCAGGGCCTCATGGGCCTGGACAGGTTCTGATCTTGATGCTCAGTATGTTCTTTGGCTCATGAGGAATTTCATAGGGTTCGCACGTTGGTTTTGTGAATGCTTTATGAGTGCTCATACTAGCTCAACATTTAGGTGGTTGACTTGCATTTTTCAGCTTCTTTATATTATTTCTGAAAAAAGGTCGAAATATGAATATAAACTGACTTTATATTTGTATTAGTATATACTTAGTCTATCAGTCTATCTATCTATCTATCTATCTATCTATCTAGGTATATATACAGAATGATCTTGTCTTTTGAACATGTACTTATCATTCTTAGAGGGGGGGTGGAGACACAGAGAGAGAGAGGGAGAGAGATAGAGAGGGAGAGAGAGAGAGAGAGTGCTGCCTGTTCCTCTGTGGCCTTGTGGAATATGTCCTTCAGCTCTGGGATTGAATACAGAAACTGGATGTCATGATGCCTGTTTCTTGTGCATGTCTCAATACAGTAAACAAGAGGAGACAAAAAGGTTAACAAATCAAGGTTAAAAAGGTAAAGATGCAGGATCTCCATCATCATAATAAAATCCAATGACCACAGGGGCAGTTGAGATGTTTCATAGCTAGGCCTGGGTTGTGGGACACCTGTTTTGTGGGGATGGCAGCTTTCATAGCCTAGAACTCCCAAATCAAAAGGTTCGACACCTGGAGAAGTTAATGCGTGAATCTTGTCCCCCTAAAGCCTAGACAGATCATTCAGAGTTCATACCCAGGGGGCAGGAAACAAGTGTTCACCACACCAGCAGTCAAGCAGGCCAAAATACTCAACCCACAGTTTTACAGCTTTGTTGACAGAAGACAATGTACTGTAATTCCTGGTAGAAATTCATTGTTGTGGTATTCACATAGCTGTGGAGGGTTTGTTTTAAAATACAAAAGTTCTATTCACTTAAAAATAGGTAAATTGTAAATGCACTAAACATTCAACGAAACCTTACTAAGTATTAAATTTGTAATCATATTGAGTCTACACTGTAAATGGCAGAATTATTCTATTAGTGCACTGACGTATCTTGATTTTCACTGCTGTTCAACTACAACAACCTTACTGGCACAGAAGTCTGGGGCTTTCAAAGAAAATGGCGGGGAAGTGAGATGAACATAGGGTGGAAGTGTGACATTTGGGGTTTGTTTGGGACTCGAACAGGTTCACAAAGAGTAGGCTTAAGTAGCCCATTGATTCTGTTTGAAAGAAAGTACTCACCTTTTAATGCTCTCGGGGCTATTCTACTCATTACTCTAACACTCTACCACTCTACTCATTACTCTAATACTCTACCTTTACTCTAGTACTCTACTCATTACTCTAATACTCTACCACTCTACTCATTACTCTAATAGTCTACCTTTACTCTAGTACTCTACTCATTACTCTAATACTCTACCACTCTACTCATTACTCTAATACTCTACCTTTACTTTTACTCTCTATTACTCTACTCTACCATTACATTCTCTAAATACTCTAGTACCCCACTCATTACTCTAATACTCTACCACCTTACTCTAATACTCTACCTTTACTCTAGTACTCTACTCATTACTCTAATACTCTACCACTCTACTCATTACTCTAATAGTCTACCTTTACTCTACCACTCTACTCATTACTCTAACCTTTACTCAAGCACACTATCCATTACTCTAGTACTCTACCCTTTACTCTAGTACTTTCCCATTACTCTAGTACTCTACCCTTTACTCTAGTACTTTCCCATTACTCTAGTACTCTACCCTTTACTCTAGTACTTTCCCATTACTCTAGTTCTCTACCCTTTACTCTAGTACTTTCCCATTACTCTAGTTCTCTACCCTTTACTCTAGTACTTTCCCATTACTCTAGTTCTCTACCCTTTACTCTAGTACTTTCCCATTACTCTAGTACTCTACCCTTTACTCTAGTACTTTCCCATTACTCTAGTACTCTACCCTTTACTCTAGTACTTTCCCATTACTCTAGTTCTCTACCCTTTACTCTAGTACTTTCCCATTACTCTAGTTCTCTACCCTTTACTCTAGTACTTTCCCATTACTCTAGTTCTCTACCCTTTACTCTAGTACTTTCCCATTACTCTAGCACCATACCCGTAACTCTAGTACTCTAGCTGTTACCTTAGTACCTTTATTATAGTACTCTACCCTTTACATTCGTTTAAAAACAACCCATAAACAGCAAATGTCTATAATGTCTCTAAACGAATTTTCAGTTTTGGTTTCTGAGATTTGAAGAATTCTCTTCCTGAAAGATGATCGACAAAACAAGCTAGTCCAAACACCAACAAATTTCACTTTGATTCATAGCATTGATATGTGTGAGCGCCTCCTGTAACCTGTCGGTGCTTGTATTCCAATCACACAAACAATTCACAGCCCAGCTCATGTAATCACACAAGGCCACAAGTCATGGAAAGATTCAAAGAACACCTACCGAATCTAGTAAAAGGAATGTCAGTCAGATCTCTGTCAGACGACCACTGCCATTCCAATGATGATGCCTGAACAAAGCAGGCTTGTAACACCACAGCTAGTGTCAGTTACGCTATGTATATATGTATGGCAAGCAGCCCATGTTCTTATTAAAACAGTGATGTTAAAATATCAGAAAACTTTATTAATAAAGTGTAAAAAAAATACAAAGGAAAAAAAAAAGAAATACAAAAATACCACCCATTCCACTTTTAAATGCATACTATCAAAATACAATCATTTCAGTCACACGTACATTCAAACATATAAAAAATATTGAATACAAATTCTTGGGCAATATCTCTGGCGAGATGCCAAAGCTTTTAAAGGCACTTGATAGAACATTGCAAGTTTGAATGCTGGTGTGTTCATATGGCTTTTCAAGAGTTTAAATATTTTCAATAAACCCCCCCCCCCCAAAAAGAACTGAAATTTGCTTTGCACTTGTTCCCTTGGTAACAATGGCTTTGGTCTGGTTTTGTTCTTTGGCTTGGTCTCCAAACACCTGCCATGAAACAGCTATAACACGAGAGTGGCTGTCATTCCCTCCGACATCCAGTAATGGATAATAATTGGCATAAATTACTAGTCAAGTGAGAGCATATGAACGTCTTATTGTGCCCTCTCCAAAAACGTATACAACAGTAAACAAAATGACAGTACACAGGGCGAACGCCCAACACTGATGAAAACAGTGAGAATACTGTTAAAATAGGAAACACACGATAGAGCACATGATAAACGGATGTTTGTTTTTTTTTTACTGAAAGTAACAGAAGTGTAAGTCAAAGGCACGAGAGGTAAGGCTACCTTTGGGGTTTTGTTCCCTGCACTAGATCTGCGAGCGTCTTAAGTCTCAAAGCACCTTAAAGTCCGAGAGCGCTTCCTGTACGCGGTCCTGTCACTGGGCAAGGCAGCAGCCCGATTCTTCGTGCTTGTGAAGAAGGGACATCCTGGAGAAGGTTTTGGAGCAGGTTTTGCACTGGTATTTCTTCACGTCCGAGTGGGTCTGCAGGTGGGCCCTGAGGTTGGACCTGTCTGCAAACGCTCGGCTGCAGTGCGGGCAGGAGAACGGTTTCTCGCCTGCCACGATATGAACACCACATAAACACGTCAGTGCTTCAGTAAGAGAGCAGATGGGGTGTAACACCCAACAGGAGACTGATCAATACAGGGTCCAAAACAGATACAGTAGCTTCAGTCACTGTAGAAGTTCATTTCTGCTTTATTAGTTTGAAACCTACAAAAGCTGCTACCGGGAACACGATACTCTAATTCTGCTATGAGACTCATTGATTAAAAGAAACGTTCCTCATCTAAAACCACTTGTCAAATTATGCACACAAAAGCTGGTTACTAGTTGGTTGTGCTGTTGAAAGTACTCACCGGTATGGGTTCTGATGTGTCCCTGAAGTAGCCACGGTCTGGAGAAGGCTTTTCCGCACATTTTACAAACGCAAGGCAGTGTGTGTGTCCGTATATGCATCTTTAAGGCCCCGAGACTGACATACTCCTTTTCGCAGTATTTGCAGCTGAAAGATTTCCTCGTCTGTGCGTCGCAGTGCAGTTGCTTGTGTTTCATCAGTCCCGAGTACGTGGAGTACGATTTATTGCACAAACTGCACTGAAACTTCTCCGCGTCCGAAGCGTGCGAGTCAGACAGTTTGGAAGACATTCGCTCGTCATCGTCGCTCCTCGGACTTTCTGAGCCGCTGTGGCCCTTGGAAGAGGTGTCAGAAAGCGGCGACGGGTAACCGGACACAGGAGACAGATCGCTTGGAAGTGGCGACAGGGGTAAGTTGCTCGTAGTCCACACGGTGATTGGGTTGTATGCCACCGGGCTAAGAACTTCTGGCTGAGGTATCACAGGCACTGGAAGGCTTTTCAGCAGGTATGGCGATAAAAATACTGCAAACGCAAAACATTACATTCAATCCTCAACTATCAGCAAACGAGTCTAACTTTAAAATCGACTACGCCTCTCCCAGATTTGAACACAAGTGTAAAGACATTAAGCTACACGTTTCATACCACCATATGCAGCTAACTAAAACAGTTTAAAACAACTTAAGTGTTTTATTCTATCCCAATACGTGTCGCATTAACAAAATATGGTTTTTACCTGTTGGACTTTCCAATTCGCTGTAATTAGGCTTCTTGGCGGAGTTGAAATGTTTTTTCACAAGGAATGAACGAGGCATCTTGAAATAGCTTGTGAAAACAACACAAATATAACGGTCCTCGACACTCTCCTGGAATGACAAATCACTGCGACGGAGTAATCCTTACTGCGTATTCCAACAGCGCGTCATCTTTCAGAGCAGCTAACTCTACAGTTAGCACCTACCCGCCAGCACCAGTAAATACTCCCAATCAGGTGCAAAAGGCGGAGTTTAACTTCATATTTACATAATAGTGGCCCTCGGTCCAACAATAGGCCCGTTGCTTTTCGTGGGCGGGGCTCAGACTGCGGAGAATGAGACAGGTGTTTTGAAAAAAAAAAAAGAAGCATCTTATGTTCAAGTGGTCTGTTTTAAAAATAAAAGTCTAACGTTCAGGCTTGTCGGGCGCACAGACCAGGTTGTTGTCGCTCAGCTGTCGACGGTTACGTGCCATACATGTCCCTGTAAGATGTGTCGTCGCTCGCAGGACGTCTGCGTAGCTTTTTATGGTCATTGTTTTTCATTTCGAGAAGATTTAGTGAGGCACAAATCAAGGGCATGGATGGGACATACCAAGACTGCACGGAAACAGGTCTTAGTTGAGCACTAATGGAACTTTAGACAGTTTCTTAAGTTTACCTCCGTATTGTGAAGGGATCTCGGTACACTTTTGTAGTTACGATTTCGAGGATATCTGTAGCACTCTTTGAATGACAGCTTGTGATTTTTTCCTTCAAAAATAGCCTACAACATTATCACACGTGAAATGATGTTAATTACATGTGATATGATGTCAATTAGATGTGATATGATGTTAATTACATGTGCAAACATAACTAATTGCAGGTAGCGTTGCTCTTTAGATTACAAACGCGCTGAAGGAACAGAACAGTTTGTTTTGACCAGCAGGACTCCTGTTAGTTTGTTTTTAGAAGATTTGGACTATAGTGTGATAGAAAACATAAGAAAACTATTTTATTTAAAATTAAACCTTAAAACCTAGCCTAGTGATTCGGAAACCAGCCTAAGAATATTATTTAACAAAAGAGTAAATCATTTTGAACCAAACCTTTACTTTGACTTGATGATGATGGTAGTTTGTAGGCGAAAATAATCAATATAGCAGATATTCTAGGGTCTCTTGACTTTCGAGGTCAGTGTCGAAGACCGTCTGGCTATTAAAAGTGCGCTTGCGCCCTCTTGTGCTCACAAAGGTAATATAGGTCTTAATACACGCGTGTTTTCATTTCTGCTTTTTATGTGTGGCTGCACCTTATGACCATGGAAAGATGAGGTCTTCGAAAATGAAGACGTTTATATAAAACATAATGTTCTCGTATAAGGTAACATTTTAAAACGGAAATATTCATGGCTGGCAAGATTTGCCTATAAACATCCGTTTTACATGATCGAGAAACGGAGCATCTTGATGGCCTAACTTGGATTTTACGTAAGGCGGCACAATCAACTTATTTAAAATACTTTTTTACTAGTTCACCCCAACACATGATGTGTTAAAGGTTTCCGCTGTCATACGAAGTTAGACACAACAGAAACGTAAGTGCACTTTCCATAACAGTATACTACGGCACTGTTCTGTCATTTTGAATACGTACCGTTACCTTAATGACGTTTGCCACTTTATTGACTATGCTTGCTTGCATATCAAACGCATATGGTGCTGTATACAAACTGTTTGTATGCATGTTTTGTATGTAATGGTCCTGTCTTGTATCGGTCTTCTTCAGTAAGGGCATTTCTGCATTTCACTGTCACTGTACAATATTCGTGATGTCTGCAGGGATGACGTGCTCGACCGACTGCATGCGATTGACAATAAGGAGATCTGACTTTGACATGAAGTTTCAAAGGCGTGGCGGAAGCAGGAGAAGTGGATCTTTGCATACAACGCAGTGCAGGAAGTTCCAGAAGCTCCTCCAGCACTGCACGGAACATTTCTGTCATTTTATCAGGAACCGCGGGCAGACCTTTCCAAGTTGTACAATCGCTAAATTAAACCACAAGAAAATTAAACCCGGGTTTGTAATATTGAACTGTTGGTCTTTCATGAAGGCAACTCAGCCTACACACTCGGACATAATGTGATTAGTCTGTTGCTTTAAAATATGTTTTGCATAAACATACTAAGAGATATTCAGGTTAAATCCTTAAAGTAGTAAAGTGATTAGCTAGAAATTAATATTGCCAGAAACACTCTAGTGAAGGCAGATCAAATCACTCCATTATATAATGGTGTAAAAGGGGACTATAAACCCTATGTTCATGACATGCATGGTGTTGAAATGCATGGTGCTTCCAGGTTCTGAACTGAACAACTGAAAAGAATGACACAGAGTTGTGCTGTTTCAAGGGTGCATGCACTGTTCTGTGTGCATGCACTATTCTGTGTGCATGCACTGTTCTGTGTGCATGCACTATTCTGGGCGCATGCACTGTTCTGGGCACATGCACTATTCTGGGTCTGTCCCTCTGGGTTTAGCCCCTCTGGGTCTCTCTTACGACTCTTTCCACAGAATGGTTCTCAGAATGGTTCTCATGGTTTTAATGGTTGCACCCCGAACCACACAAGCCCGATCAAACACCCTTCTGTAAATAGTGCATTCCATAAACATAATACTGAACGTAGTGCATAATATTAAAAAGAACAGAATAAATCACAAAGTGAGGGATGCACCTAGTGAGGTTTCTGACCTTTGAACTTTCTGTAATTAAAATGAGACTCGCTAAGCAGATTTTCTATCTTGTTGCAGTAGGGAAATGTTCAATGTGGGCTTGATTTCTTATCTACCAAACCCAATTACTGCAGAGGTGTGTGTGTGTGTGTGTGTGTGTGTGTGGGGTGGGGTCACACACATTGTTCTACATTGCATTAAAGCAAGGGCGTCACTTCCATTGTGCAATGACAACGTCCTACAATTGTTTAGGCTGTTCTGCACCTTGCGTGTAAGCGTGTGGGTGGGCGTGCGATGCGTGTGCATTGTTTTATGAAAAACAGCATGAGGGTTTTATTGTGAAGGCCTGTATGCTAATGTCTACTGAACACCACTGCAGTCTGTCCCACCAGGAACTGAAACGTGGCAACACTCAGGGGAGCTTTCAGGACACAGTTAGATTAGACACACCGCCGTAAATAAGCCTGTTCGATTTAGGCCGGTTTTATGGGAAAATGCCAACGTCAAGTTTGTAGGGGCGTAAGAATGGACACATTCATTTGCAATATGAGCTACACATGTGAGAGCCAGCCTTGATTTTTGGTATTTTATGCGTAGAGTAGTACACAGGGTTTCCAGAGATACAGAATGTTCTGGAGCGATGTCCTTCTGCTAGAGGCTGGTGAGGTTGAGGGTGTGGTGTAGCGTTCTCTCTCCTCCTTGTATTGCAGTCCTCTAGACTGAGATTGATGTCTTTCCTGGGATCTGTTGGATATACTCCTCCAGCTTAGCAGTCACAGCCACAAGTGCCCTTATTACCACTAAGACAACCTCGGCGTTAACCTCCCACACTCTCTCACTTCTCTTTTCCTCTTCTCTTTTCATATTCCTCCCTTTGGATATTTCCATCACTTGGGACTGGCACAGCTGTTACCTCTGCGGTTCATCCGATCCACTAGCCCACACACACACACACACACACACACACACACACACACGTATAGAGGTAGTAACACATGTACTTCTTGGTGTATTTACTTCACTTTGTGTTGGAGAAACCCAGGGATGGCTTTGTTTGCACTGCCTGTCGCTACTGCCATGGCGATGACGTTAGTAAACTCAGAAAGACCTGACATATACTCCTGGAGCTTTACAACCCCATGGAATGAAGGTTGTGATCTACTTTTTTAAATATAAACTGTTTCTCCTTCTAAATACTCAGAAGCACTTTGCTTACACAGCTGATGAAGGACCTCAGTCTGAAACGTCCTGTTTCTCCCCAAAACCTTGTTTGCTTCCCTACATTCAAATATACTGTGCAAATGTTTAGGCAGGTATGGAAAAGTGCTTCAGAGTAAGAATGCTTTCAAAAATAGAACTTAAGTTTATTTTTGCCGATTAATAAAATGCAAAGTGAATGAACAAAACAGACATCTAAATCAAATCAGTATGACGTGACCACCCATAGTTTTCAAAATTGCACCATTTCGTCTAGGTACACTTGCACAAAGCCGAGGATTTTATAGAATTGTAGTCAACTGTATGATTAACCAGTTATACCAAACTGTCACGGTGTGGGAGGCTTCCCCTACCGGTCGCCTACGGTACAGCGGCAGTTGTCCTGTTGTTGTTGCGTTGTGTGCGTCCCTCAGGTGGGTGGAGCTTATTAGCTCCCTCACCTGACGGTAGTTTGTCAGGCGATATATGCCTTGTCTATGTACCAGTTGACCGCTGGTTATTATATCCTTAATCGGGGTCAAGTGCACGGGTCTTTTGTTTGCGCACGTTATTCATTAAACCCCTCTTTTTCTCTGAGACTTGGCGTGATCGCTTCCTTTTCGTTCGCACTCACTGCCCGTCACACAAACAGGTGACAATGATCAGCATTTTCATACGCAGGTTACAATTGTCATTCATTGAAACGGAAACAACTGTGTAGGAGGCTTAAAACTGGGTGAGGAACATTCATGGAACAACTCTGCTCCCAAGGTGAGGTTGTGGAAGACATCCTAGGTCATGCACCATAGCAAGTCTGAGTACGGAAACGACCCAATGTAGTTCAACTGCGTCAGCAAGGCTAAGGTCTCCCAGAAGACTGGGGTTTCAGGAAGTGCACCGCAAGCTCTTTTGAAGAAGCACAAAGAAACGTTGAGGTCCATACTCAGTGGTCAACCCAGGAAAGCCAAGTGGTCAGTGAAGAACATCATGAGATGCATCATGTCTGCTCCACCTTCAAACGAGAAGACGCCCAGCGGCGCCGTCAGCTCAGAACTGGCAGGAACCCACGAAGATCCAGGCACAACCCATCTACTGTTTGGAGAAGAGTGTCCAGACGTGGTCTTCAGGGAAGAACTGTAGCCAAAAAGCCAAACCTTCAACGTACAAACAAGGCCAAGCAATTCCAATATGACAGCAGGTGTTCTGGAGTGATGAGTCAAAATGTCCTATTTGCCCATAATAGAAGGCAGTTTGTTTGTAGTAAAGGTGCAGGCAACGGTGAAGCATGGCGGAGGGTTTTTTTTTGCAACTTTGGGGCTGTATTTCAGCAAATAGAGTTGGGCATTTGGTCAGGATTAATGGTGTCGTCAATGCTGAGAAATACAGGCAGACACTTATCCATCATGCAGCACCATCAGGGAGGCATCTGACTGGCTCCAAATGTATTCTGCAGCAGGACAATGTCTTCAGCATATGTATCTTCAGCATAAAGAAGAACAAGGACTCTGGAAACGTCACGGAGTCTGTCTGTCTTACATAAAGAGAAAGAAGGATTTGTAGAAGCCCACATCCACAGAAGATCTGTAGTCAGTTCTCCAAGATGTTTGGAACAACTTCCCTGCTGAATTCCTTCAAAACTGTGTGCAAGTGTATCCTGTACTGTTTTAACCAGTGTATGAAAATGCTGTTCATTATCACCTGTTTGGTATAACTGGGTAATCATACAGTTTACAATTATTCTCCAAAATCCCTGTCTTTGTGCAAGTGAACATAGAATTGATGATGTTTTGAAAACAAAGGATCTTCACACCAAATATTGATTTGATTTAAATTTATCTTTTGTTCATTCACTTTGTAATACTTTGTGTTAATTGACCAAAATACTATTAACACTTCAATTTTTGAAAGCATTCCGACTTGCATTTTTCCACACCTGCCTAAAACATTTGCACAGGTGTGTGTACTGTATGTGTGTGTATAGTATATTTCCTGTACCAGAGGCCTGGGAGTTTAAGGGTCCTGCGTAGTATCTTAGCTATTCCCAGGACTGCACTCTTCTGGATGGAGATCTCAGATGTTGTTCCTGGGGTCTGCTGGAGCCATTGTCCTGGTTTGGGTTTCACAGCACGCCGATTACCACGGGGGGTGGGGGGGATTTGGGGGGGAGGTTGTTGCAAATATATATGGTGTGGGTGTGTGTTGCAAAGTAGCACGCCCTTGGGCAATAAACAGCGGTCTTTGATAACAATACAACTAAGCTCACAATCCCCATATAGATTGAATCAACATGAGACCCTTGGAAGAGAAGTATTGATATGAGTATTGAAAATTCAGTTTTGAAGGTTTTTTTGTGTTTTTTTTCCTTGCACCTTTGTACTACAATGTGGTGTTTATGACTAATTTAGTTTGTTTGTCTTTCATGTGTGTGAACAATAGTCTGTATTGAATAGAGTACCGTGCTGGGATATTGGAAGGGAGCGTTGTACTGTGCCACTCTACTCCTGCTGTTAGTCTGATCATTTAGGCATACAAAACCCCAGATCTTCCTTTTGAAAACGTGTTGTATAGTCACACATTTGTTTTTTGATTGTTTTCAAATATTCTTTTGTGTGGATGTTTACAAGTTGTGTTTGATTGATGTGATAATTTGATGTGGTATTCATGTGAATAAACAAAATATGTGAAATACATATAGAAATCTCTATATATGTGCACATGACATTTTATTACATTTTCATAAAGAAGCTTCATTAGGGTTTTGAAAATTGAGAATTGTTTTGTTAAACCATATGTCATCAAGTATCAGAAAGGGTAATCCTATATTATGCCATGGGAACAGATTCTCGAATACTGGATGACACTACTCATAAAGTTTCTAAATACAGATGCTGAGATCGTCGGGGCAGTAACGGCAGGTTGGTAATTATGATGGCAGGTTGCTTGGGACGCAGACGAGGAACACATTATAACAGTCTCTGCTGACACTGTTATTGAGACTTGCGTGAGACCCCACGTTATGCTGCCACCGATGACTCACACAGCCAACAGCACAGTGTTTGTGGTATTTCATTCTTGTTCACGGAGAATCACTTCAGCACGGGAAATTATCCCACCTGACAACTGAGCCAGTTCCTTGATATGTCGGGTGTTCTGTGCAAACACATTAGAAGTGACGTTTTTATCGACGTGTTCACTTCTGGCAGGTCGTCACGGGTAATTAAAAAAGAACAATTACAATCTATTATGGCGTCACTTTTTTTTAGATGGGCAGGAAGGAAAGTTAAGGAACAAAGTAAAGAAAACGTGTATCTTCACTGAACCGACTTTTCTGTCGTTGAATAAGAATGAAAGAAGGAATTAAACTCGTTTGGCGTAACAGACATGGTCTACCTATTTGCCACTCATTTTTATCTTGACAAAATAACATATGCTGAGATGCGCCAACTGTTACAGCACAAATGCGGTCACAGTAGTCACTGCTGGGGACGGGTGGCGTGTCATGACATACCCTAGTGTCGATTTATTCCTCAAAACGCCGGTCGCTAAAATAAAAATGCATTCTTTTCATGAGCTTTTTGGTGACTATTCTGAATTATTAATTATCGCCATTTTGTATAACTTATGGAAGATAGTTTATTGTGTGAATCATTTGCACTGGAATGTAACAATGTCTTAGGACATTATTATACTCAGGAAAACACTTCAATTGATTAAACACCGTCAGTGTATCGTTAGTCGTCAACTGCAGGAAACGTTCTCGCGCTGTAACCTAAGTAGCACCGGGAAGCAGCCCGTGATTTCTACAGCCTACACTACATTCTACCGCATTGAGTAGATTCAAGCAAATTCAGTCTAGTTTCCAAAGCCACCCGTCCAAGAATAAACGGCGTGCTGCTCATGCATCCAAAGACATTATTTTTGGTATTGAATACTTGAAACACTGGCTCAGTTGGGCGAAGGGGAGAATTCGTTTAATATAATGAGTCACTGAGGCGGTCAGTGAGGGGGGGGGGGCGCTTCTAATTTCCAGGCAGTCATTATTACAGCACCATGGAGCAGACAGCGGCAGCGAGCGAGAAAATGTAGAGCCTTGGACTGCGTGGATTGCGGAGGATGTTGGCGAACAGGACAGTCGACGTGCCGTTCCTGTCCTGGGAATACAACAAGAGAACATGCTTATCGTACTGATGGAGAGAAATTGACGATTCTCTTGGTCCATTGCCAGTTAGCGGTGGAGCGGCTATTGAGTCGGTTTTGATCCGGAACGTAGCGTATGCCATGGGCTGAAATTTTCAAATCAAGAATTGAAGAGGGATAAAAGAACGCGCCCGACTGGAACCAATAGCAAATCACCACCTGTTAACAGAATAGGTAAGCTTTTGCAGTTGTGTCTAAAATCTGACATAAGGCTGATTTGGAATCTAACGCAATACAATTGGTGGGGCAAATTCAATTTGCAGGCAAGCTTAATAAAGCTGCAATAGACAGTCGTACTGAAAACTGTGCATAGGTTTGTGTAAAAGGAAGGAAGAGAGATTTTGGCTACGCGTATCGCCAGAGAATCGTATTAGTCATGGTGTCATTTAATTACAAAAGTAAAACCTCCAATTGAAAGCCTCGTGGAAAAGACTACACAAAGCCCGCCTTTAGAACCGCTCGTGAGCTGAAGCCACGTTTACTCTTGAATGCTGACCAAATGGGTGATGCACCGACTGCTGTGTCAGATAGCCTTCCTCAGCCTTTACACAGCAGTAATATCAGGTGAAATGATACACACAGTACACAATTACACCGACCTCGTTGTTCTGATGGGCCTTAACACGAAAACTACACCTTAACATGCCAGACACTCGCCTTTATACATACATGGCTTTGGAATGGGTCTGTCCCGTTTAATGAGGGATAATGCACAATTTAACAAAACCTCAGCCAAGATCTGATGTTTAAAATATCGTTTTTTCGTGTTGCTTGAGAGTTTATGCTCTCCTGAACTGAAATAAAACGGGATATGTGTGTCATAATTTTTAGTTTAGCTTGACTAATAGGGCTGCCCAATCCGTGCGGTTAATGGAAGTTTTTCTTTAGTATTAATAGGCCACGACTGTGTGCTTTGCTGCGTGGTTGAGTTGAACGACAGACCGGTAATTTATGCGCTAGGACAAGGAATACAGCTAACAAACTATTCTGTCGGTTGGTGCTTTCATAAACTCAAAATCTTTCAAGAGACAATGTAGATTAAAATCTTTTCTTGCCAATTTATTTTAATAAACTCTGGATATAAGACGTGTAAAGAATACAAGTATTTTTTAAAATAGAAATCAGAAGTGGAAAAAGTTATATGTATGTATCCTTTGTTGATGCTGATTTGCTTGACGATTATCAATCCACAATCAATTTTAAAAACGGATTAACGGGCCGGCTCTAAAAAAAAAAATCATCATGGAATCTCCTCGTTTCTAGGTTTTAACAGCTTAGTAAACGGAGAGCGGAGACGGCTATGACGGTCCTTTCACGAGCTACTTAGGCGGTAATGCATGACTGTGGCGCCGCTGTGGGTATGTAAGGTCAGGTTTATACAGCTGTCTTCCCAGAAGGCATAAACGGAATATGCTCCAGTACTTCAGAAGACCACAGAATGACACACTTTCCCCTTTTGTGGTATCTTTCAGACCCTTTCCCTCTTTCAGTATAATGCCTCGAGTTGTTCTGTAACAATTAATGGGTTTATATCGGTTTTAGAATATTTTAAACAGTTTTTACTGTCGGTTTGACCATCGTTACTAATCTTGTCTCTAATGTCAGTCAGTCGCTGTAGCCCTAACTATGGTACTTTGCTTGCTGGGGGCTTCTGTTTCATCATGTGAAATTCACTGGCAGTGGTGTGTCACTGAGCCACCTGTCACTATGTCTGCCACTACAGTAGATGGATGAGGTCTGTGGACCATGGAGAGAAAGCATCCGCTTTCTGCTGTCACCATAATCAGATCATTAGACTGTGAAGGCAAAGTTCCCGTCAGCTTCTCCCCAGGAATACTGAGGTGGTGCATTTCTGGGTACTGGTGATTCACCTCAGAGCAACGACCCCCCTGCGTGTGCGTCTCCTGCATAGGGACCAGGGACACACCTTCACCCCCTAATGAGTGTTTTCAGGTAACGGCAGCACGAGGACCCTTCCACCAGACATGGGTATTTAAGGCGCTGTCTTCGACTGGAAAACGTTTCAATTTTTAGCACGCTCATGAGTTCACAGGTTTATTTTCTGAACACTTTAATGTGGTGTGTGTCCCTAGCTCAAGACCGTACTGGGTGAATACTACCTTTCCGTCAGAATTAGAGTACAAAATGAATCCAGATTCAAAAATGTATGAGAGGAACTCTGCACTTGATTGTATTGTCAGACTGTAAACCAGGAAGCACCACAGTTTTGCTTAATTATGTATTCCAAGTCATGCGGAATGTTATGCATCTCATTAATATTTTATAAGAGATTATCATCGTGATTATTCACAAGTCTTTTAATAATCATAGGAATAGGTCGATTTTTGCACTGTTCAAGTGACAGACCGTTGTGTAACTTATCTATTTTTCCGCAAACAGATTCTATTACTCACACAGCACCTTTACAGAAATCCATGTCCAGCCCCCTAAAGAGTCTTGCCAAACCATCCTGCTGTCCTGCCATCCTGCTGTCCTTCGCCTGATGTGAAGTGGACGGCCCGCCCCTCGCTGTCTGCGCTGTCTGCGCTGATTCTCCAGCGCTGTGTCACTTCTAGGCCCCCTGCAGTCAGCTTCTCAGCCTCACCTGTTGAGCTCCCCCCCCCCCCCAAATGGCAATGTGACGGGCACCAGTGCAGCGCAGCTCTCTGACCAGGCTGGGAACCAGCGTTAAGGTCAGCTGGCCACTGACTAAGGGGTCAGACCCACAATGCTGCTCTGAACCTCCCAGTCACCCTTAGGAATCAGTGGCGTAGAAGGCACAAAACGCCTGACCTCACCTTATACACCGAGAGAACCGAAAGTGTGGATGGGTCTCTTACGTAACTGAAATCCAGAGCAATGTTGTGTAAGTTCAGTTACGGTTGGGACCCAAACTGTAGGATTCCATCCAAAAAAAAAGGCTTTAATATCACCGTATTTACCACAACCGTATGACATAAAGAAAAACGAGTCAGTTGTCCTTTCTTTCTGCACCAGAGCAACTTTATGCAATTCTTTCTTTTCGAAACGTAGAGGGGGGAGAAAAAAAAGACACAGTGACTCTGCCTGCTGACACAACGCTTTTCACATATAGAGAAATAGCTTTGACATTTTAGCTGGAAGTTTGAAAACACGACATCTTTCCCTGGGCCAAAAACTCACTGGTACGTCACGCCCCAATCTGAGACAGGGACTCTGCGTCGTCTGGGGGAACGACAACACGCACTGCGCAGCGTTTTAGCAGAAAGGGAGGAGTAACTGTCTCCCTCCCACCCTGTAGCCTACAGCCAGAGAGGCCTCTGGGTACTTGTGTGACACAACTGCTTAGTGCTCTGCTCCTGACGGAGGCAGCCGCTGTTTGAACTCCGCCGCGAATCCGCTTTATCGGCAGCGAATCACATGGAAATGTGAAACGGTGTACGACGTGTAGCTGTGCAAACATGTTCTGTGTAATGTGATTTGACAGTAACATTTATCCCGTATTTATACACCTATCATTACTGTACTGGCTGCCTATTTCTTTAAAAGTTCATTTTAAGATTCTCTCATATTTCACTTTCACATATTTCTGAACACTGACATTATAACTAGTGGACAAGAGACTAATTTGCGCTTTAATATTGTTCATTAGGTGAAGATGCACTCTAAAAGATCAGTCGTATCTTCAGCTCTGGAGGCTTCTTTTATAGATCTTGCTCAATATTTGACTGCATTACTAGATCATTGGGAATTTTGTATTAGCTAAGGGAAATCCCCTTTCTCTTCATATATTTGCTTGGCTGCAGTTTGGCTTTAGTCTGTATCACCCAAAGCAGAATATTAATGTGCAGTAAGCATCTTTTGTAGATGTGGGTTTGATTGGCGTGGCAGGTACAGCCGGTGTTTGCTCTGTGACTTCGTTAAGCATACATTCATCCAAGACGCCATATCTGGTCCATATAAATATTCATAAAGATACTCATCAAAGACGGGCGTTTGTTGCTTCACTGCTTCTCATTATGTCTGCTAATATGTGCCAGTTTGTCTCTTGTCAACACGACTCAATTTATTCCATTTTTAATGGGGCGTCCTCGTTTAACACTAGGTGTCGAGGGTACTAGCGGCTAAGAGGCAAACAAATCAGAATGGAGCTTCCCCTTAGTTTTTCTGTCGCGGTGCCACTTGGTTTGGAGTCCTCCTTCTGGCTAGCGGTAGTAATTATGCGGCTTCGTTGGTGTAATGAGGCTCGGTGGGGGAGATGGTTGCGTTTGATTGGCTCTGGCACCTCCCAGGTATTCCGGAGCCGTTCCTCTCCAATAGCCATCCATCACAGCACAGTAGGTCAGGCCCCGAGTCATAAACACCCCGCTCTCTCATTTACTCTTCCTCTCTTCCCTTGTTGCTGTTAAATAGCCTAGATGTGTGGCAGACCACCAGCCCTTTCTGATTTATTAACTAATGAGGAACAGAATGCAGAGATTCGGGTGGCCTGACTTGGGCGCTGGGATGTCAGCGCATTATAATGATGTGAAAGGATTGCAGTGGAGGGACAGACCTCATGACCCACAGTGAGGTGAGCAGTGACAAGCCACACTTTTGTTCCTTTAGTACTTATAAGGTACTGCAATAACCTCTTGGATAGAACACGGTTGGAGGAGCTCTGAGGAAGCCTTGGATTCAGGTCAGGTGACTGAAAAAAGTCTGAAAAAGTCCTTAGCTGGTTTGTTTGAGGGCTTTCTCTGTATGCTGAAGCAGTTCATCTTTCTCATCCTCACAGGAACTGTTTGGAACTCTGTAGGCTTCTTAATGTGTTTTCTGGCAAACATCAATGTGCCTTTTAATTTAACTTCTCTTTTTACTATTTTACTATGTTTTTAAAAATTGTTTTCACAGTTTTAACACACAACAGTACAAGAACAAAATGTTCAAGAGTTCAAGGACAAAGAAAACAAAAAACAGATGGACTGTTTTAAGTGGGCAATCTGTGTGTAACTACACTAATGGGTACTGAGTGGGAGAATGTGCTGAGTTGGTTAGAGTTTGGAGTTTAGCATTTAGCAAAGGTGCACAGGCCCTTTTGGCCTTGTGTTCTTACTGGTGGTTTTCTTCTTCTATTTTATACTGGTGTTTAGTTCTTTTATCGTTGTCTCTGAGGCCTTCGAGAGTGAATTCACCAACTGAATGGGATGACTGAATTGTGTGGTGACAGTTGTTTCATCGATTAAAGGTGTTTACTCAACCAGTACCGCTGGGCTTCAGTGGTATAGCAGCGCTTGTGTTGTTTCTGAACTCGTACTTAAGGACTACACTGTACATCCAGTCTAAGAGCACCGTCGAGATGGAAGCCCATGTTTTAATGTCATCTTGTTTGCATAATCCTTACGGCCTTGCCCAGGGGTCTCTCAGATCTCCGTGCAAACGTTTTTCAGCGTCTGTTATCTCTAAAATCAGACAACATGTCATTAAAATCGCACATTTAAACCCGCTTAAGCTGTTTATGCATCAGATTGACTTCAGTCTGCACAGATCTAAAGACATCAGGACACCGGATTTGAATTCACTGTGACTGAGGCCAGTACTTAAATAAAGTAACGAGCAAAAATGGCCATGGGGCCTGCTCAGCATAGGTGGACAGTGGCAGGATGAATGCTAACGTAATCGCTAATCACAGCCCAGCCTTGCCAAGCTGGGTCAGAGGAATGGAGACGCTCTTCCCGTTTGGGGGTCAAGTACTACATGGTCATTTTCATCAAGTGAATGAAATAATCAGAGACGTCGCGAGAGGACATTTCCTGTCTTTTTCTCTCTTTTTTTTTTGGTGTGTGGTGATTATACTGGTTCACTTCATTTCCACAACAGAATTACACTGCGCCCAGATGGTGTTGCACAATTCATGATCACTGGGTACTGAACACATCCGGAAGTGTGATGTAGCTTAAAACACCTACCTACTGCTAAAGTAAAAAAAAAAAAAAAAAAGAGCCCTGTTGCCAGATTATCCAAGGCAGAAGCAGAGATCAAATCAACATGGCAACCAGATGTCGTGTCTTTACAATCGACTCATGCCTTATGGCAGCGCATACATAATCAATAACGAGCGTTTCCGATGTTTGATCTCCTGTTTCGAGTGGTTCTAGTGATACAAACGAGGTCGACTTGCCTCAACGTTTGTGTGCGCTGGTGTTGATGAACGGTGAATGTAGAGCAGCTCCAGCTATTTTAGGCAGAACTTCACTTGGCTTCGCTTATGTTAATTTCCATTATGTTAATTTCCTTTATGTTAATTATGTTTATTGTTGAATCCGTACTGTGATAGTTTGGAAACAGGAGTATTGTGAGATTTTATAAATGACTGCAGCTTTGCAGCATTACATGTAATAGAGGACTACCGTAGACACAGGTTAAACAGCTTTCTGGGTTCAACATAACGGCAGAAATGTGTGGTGTGTCAGTTCAGAGGCTCGGAGTAAAACCCCACAGACCTCATCAGCTCTGCCATGAAAGGTGGGGACCCCGGACAGCTCAGCAGTAAACAGGGAGGATATTTATTTTTGTCTGAATCACTGGCCGAGAAAAAAAACAGCCCCACAGGAGGATATGCAGGTCTCCTGCAGCTTGTGGGAATGTGCTCGCTCACCTGTTCTAAAAAGAGCTGTGAAACGTTGAGGCCCAGCAGGTAGGCGAGCCTCAGAGAGGGGCTGAGTGAGACAGATAGCACTGCAGTAGCAAAAGGGGACTTTGAGTTATATGACCCATATGTGTGTGTGTGTGTGTGTGTGCCTGTGTGTGTATCAGGGAGTGTGGGTACATGTATTTAGATTACTGTGGGGATCAAGTATAGACATTTTTACGGGGTTTGTTTTGTTTACACTGCCCCAAATTAACATTCAACAACTGTGTGAATGAAAATAGCCAGGCAGAAGATTACCAGAAGATTACCAGAAGATTACCAGACTGATTCTGCCCACAGTTGTTTCCTCCTGTGTGAGTTTTATTTCAGAGTAGCGTGACACGTTCACTCACTCTATGGTTAATCACTCCACTATGTTCTGAAAAACACTTCAATAACTGCTTGCGTTGACCTTTCTGGCTACGTACTTCAGTCTGTAGACGAACACCGTGGCACTTTAAAATGACATTTTATGTCATTCCCGAGGTCCTGTCATGAGTCATGTGAAGGGCTACAGAAACTACATGAGTTTACATTAGATTAAAATGTAGCGTTTGCTCTTCTTTATTGATTATTCAAATGTCAAATCGTACATTCTGAGGTTTTTACCTCAGGTATGTTGATGTACATTTTTGGAGGCTGTTTTACAGCCTCATAGTCATTCCAGAGTCACAGATCCGATCTGTGTGTTTTTTCAGTAATAAAGTTGCTCTGTACGGGGTCACTGTAGTAGAATATACAGCTTTTGTAGCTTAATCTTTACATATTTAGAAAAGGTTCAGAAATGGGAGTTACTTGCCAAGCACAGCAGTCTGTCTGTCTGAAATCTGTTGGAATTTCCTGTGATCTGTCAGTCACTCCATAGTAAACGTATAAGGACTAGACGCATCTCAACATGAAAGGAATTGATGGCAGAAACGAAAAAAGGCCGATGTGACGAAACGCCGGTATCCGTTTACCAGCGGAATATTGGCAAAACATGCATGCTTGCTTTTTCTGTAATGTACTGCAATGTACGCTGTGTTGTCTGAACACATCTGCAGCAACGGAAAAGGTGCTTCAGTCAGAGGGGATGGGAATTAGTGTGAATCAGCGTTTCTCCTGTCTTCGGCAGCTGGCGGGGGCCGGGTGGAGGCACCTCCGGACCGAGCCAACCCCACCTGCAGGCCCAGTGTGAGGAGCAGCTGCTACCCCAGGGTCCCCACAGACCACATTAGCCTCATGGCTTGACCACCACACTTACGGAGCTGTGGATTCCTTTTTCTGCGCAGGTAAAACCTTACAAACGAACATGCTGAGACAGCGCATGGCCAACACGAATAGCTTAGTCCAACGTTAACACAGCTGGCCATACACACTATACATAGATAATACTGATTTGCTTAACAAGTGTGAAATAATACAGTGATGCAGTAGCATCTGAGGATATGATGCCAAAATTAAAATTCGTGTGAACTACTTTCTCATAAAATTGGTCCCAAATGGCTTGGCTAACTTTGGCATATATTTAAAAGGGATCTTTTTATGTTCTGTGAGATTAACTGCTTACAAGATGCATTTCTCAGAGAGGAAGGAAGATAAGGGATATGTAACACGCTCCATACCTGTATGAAATCAGCAACGTATATAAGAGGACGGACGATGGCATTCAGCTGTTAACGTGTGAAACGCATCTTATTTTCTCACCATTAGAAAATCCACCGCTCAAATGTCGAGCAGAACGTAAACACGCAGCAGGGGACTAAGCATTGGGACAGCTCTTCATCACAGAGACAATAATGTCTCCCGGGCTCATTAGACTCGAACTGTCTACAGATCGACAGATGCCTTTTTACTACAGATGTGGTTAAAATCTATTTAAAACAATTATTTAAAACAAGTGTTCTTTAAAGAGTTCATGCCTGAGTGTTTTAGATAATGGATTTCAAGCAAAAAAAAAAGCCCAAATAAACAGGTATGGCTACATGTCGGCCGCTCTGACGGAAATGTCAGAGTTTGAGGTTTTTAATGCAAATTTAATGGAGTTTAAAAAAAAAAAGAGTGGAATTTTCTGACTGTTTAGTGCATCTCCACCTGTTCCTCCACCCGTTCCTCCACCAGAGGAGGAGTGCATGCATTACCTTTAGATTATGCAGCTCGCACCGCCTGACCTGTGTCCCTTCGCTTGTCATCTCAGACGGCAGCACGCACCGTGCCGAACAGAACAAAAGTCCGACGCCGCGCAGACGGACCCCGCGACGCCCTGCCTTTGAATAAGCGAAGCGCAGCTCTGATTGTGTGACTGAGCGATTCAGTCAGCAGCAACAGCCCTCGGTATCAGGGCCTCGCGCACGGAGTCCCTCAGTTACTCCATCTCCATAACAACCTTCCAGGAGAGAAGGTGGTTCCAACTGTTGCTTTGTGCAGCGTCGTCATGCGGCTTTAAGTGCGTGTGCGGCGTTACTTAACAAATATGCGGCAAATGCAAACTAACCTCCAAATCCGGCGGCACACTGTCGTTTTACATCCGTGCACACGCCGATGACGCCGTTCCGACCGAAGGCAGCTGTGCTGTACGCGTATAGGTTGGGGTTTCTAAAGGGGTGTCTGTTCGTGTTTGAATTCAGCACACGGGAGGTCCATGTTTTATTCAAATAGATTCAAATAGATTTTTTTTCCAGCACCCAGTCTGCCCATATTGCAAACATTCTCACATTGTAAATTACCAAATTACAAGAGTATAAAGCTGTGAACGCATACAGTAATGTGATACACACAGGATATATATGTATATATTGAAGTGTAACGCTGGTATTGCATTCATGGTCTGTTGAGGCGTCTGACGAGCGAGTGAACACAACACTTCACTTGTCCTGCATGTCCGTAGTTTTATTAGATTGGTGATTATGGCCATGGCTAAATAGTTAAGGAGTGATTTGCCTTCTTTCAATTAAAACTCCTTCCAGTTATTCCCATATTGTACGTCTGTATATAAATCAGTGGATTTAACAGCCTGTAAGTCATTGGTGTGACAGCAAGGCAGATGGAGATCCATTGTAAAACAGAATTTATGAAATTGGCACACCGCGAATTGCCAGTGAATTTCTGCATATTTATTGCTTACTGTGGTGGTTTTACAAAGCTGGATCATTTTCGGCTTCGGGTGCAGTACAATTGGTGTCAGCCCTGAGGTTCTAGTGCTTGGGTTAGTGGTGTTAGTGGGGGTATAATGAACACCACGTCTGCTGTGTGACATGGACCTCGCCCCAACATTCACAACGCACAGCCCGTGGATATTTTGCTGTGTGTGTAATTTAGCATGTAGCATTGGCTAGAATACTGTATTTACATTACACGAAGCCCTTTTATACAATGCCTTATTATCAGCAAGCTTTATAAGACTGTCAGTTCACTTTGTGATTAGTGATGTATATGATGTGTGTGTGTGTGTGTGTGTGTGTGCGTCATGGTATTATATTTTGGTGTGGAAGACAACCCAAAGGAAGCCATCATTCAAAATGAACGTGCTGTTTATTCAGTAATGGAGAAAACAAGTAGAAGGTGAAGATATGAGGAGGATAATCACAAGACAAACACATCACAAGCATGGTAGATGTAAAAATACACATCACAGTCGTTCACTAAATAAACCCGAGAGAGGCGCACGGCATTATGGGAGTTGCTGCTGTGCCCTGCTCCATTTTCCCTGACTAGCCCACAGCGCAAAGACTGATGACACTGCACAGACCACTCAAAGTTGAGCCATCCTGATGACCCAAACAGCCTGAACACGTTCTCCGTGCTTCAGGCACGCCGTCTCCTCCTCGGCCCACGGCAGACGACCTAACCTGAGGTCGGTGAGGGCGACATTGGCCACAAGGGCGGTTCTCAGCACCGCCGGTGGGAAAGGGGCCCAGGACAGCCCGCGCCAGCCGACCTGTGCGCCCCAACCAGGATGGTGTCCCTCGGTCTGTGTGGCATCAGCAACTGCCACATGATGCCCCGGCACCAGATCCTGCTCCATGTGGTGAAGCAGCCCAGAATACAGCTGGAGACCATCACGAAGTGTCTTAGCTGTGGGCCCGAGTGGTGCTGAGATCTCCACCGGGCTTCTCCTGGGCACGGAGCAGTTACTCCCAGCTGACGGCGCCGAGCCCGGTGGGTGGAGCTGGGTGGAGCTCTTCTTAGCTCCATCCACAAACCCATGACCAACAAACTCCTGCACCATGAAGCCAAACACAGGAATATCCACAGCTCCCCGATGCGGACCGCTGTGGACCACTGTGATCCGCTGTGGACCGCTGTGGACCACTGTGATCCGCTGTGGACCACTGTGGACCGCTGTGGACCGCTGCCGCAGCGCATCCACCTTCCCTGGGACGGTTCCTGCTGCAGCTCTGCTCAAAATGTGACCCGCAACGCCACCGAAGGAGGTCGCGCTCCTTTGCATTTGGATGCAGCCGGACACTTGCTGACTCTGGGCCGCCATCAGTGCTGGGCGCACGGACCATTACGACGTCCAGGAGGAAATTGCACCAGTACCTGGGGATACCAGCGAGCACTCACTCCATTAAACACTGGAATGTGGCTAATGCGGTCCACAGTCTGACAGACACTGCCAGAGTATGGCAGTTATTCCATCTTTTCCTTGGCGTCAGGACCGACTGCTACTTGCCAATACTTGCTCTGCAGATCCAGCGACTTGAACCACCCTGACCCGGCGAGCTAATCTAAGGTGTGGGTGAACGGGCGCAGATGCCAGCCGGACCAGGTGGCTACGCGCAGCCAGAAACGGTCCGCTATCGTTTTCTTTTCGCCGGTTCCTCCGGCGCTGCCCAGACCCAGTTTGCTGGCCCGGTTCCTCCAACAGCCATCAGCTCCCTCTCACTTTCTGCTCCGCAGCCTCTTGTCTTCGCCAGTTCGGAGCTGAATCAGCGCAGTGTCGTTAACGTGTCAATGTTAATGATGTGCTGCACTTAATTGTCCTTTCCCCGTGGCCGCGGAGCTGTTGTTGTTGTGACACACGAGCTCCCGCAGCTGCTATTTCTGCTCTTATTAGGGCTGGAACCACCCTGCTGCCACAGCTCATGCTCCACCTCCGGTGTCCATCAAAACTCCTCCTCACTCCTGCTGGCAGGAGCCCTGCGGGATCCGCCAACCAGCAGCGGGTTCGGCTTCCTCAGCGCTGGCGTCGTCACTGGTGGAGGACCATGGCGCCTCTGACCCGACAGGGTGCTTTCTCTATCCCAAAATGCAATGCTGCATGTTCAGCCAGAGTTTTGCATGGGCCAGGACTCTACTCAGACTGGGGGTTTGGCCTTACTGGAGGTGGCTCCACCCCTCCCTGCTGCTGCTCTCCATCAGCCACCAACACACCACCAATCACTGCACCACTCGCTCCGGAGCTGCTCAGCAAGCTGCCTCACGCTCCTCCACCTTGTAGCGCCGTGTTGCTCACCAGTGTCTTCGTGCCAAGGCTGAGTTCTCCTTCTCTGCCCCAGGCCGCCTGGTGTGGTGAGTTATTCTCCCGGGAACGGTGCGTTCAGGAAGTCACTCCAATGTCCCGTTACTGGGCCAAACAGTGCTGTCTTCTCCAGCCCTCACCATCTTTACCACCGCTAAGTTCATCAAGTTCGTCAAGTTCATCAAGTTCGATCACCTCACATGCTAAGCAGCAACATGCTACTTCAGACACCAATTTCCAAACACACTATTTATACGGGTGTGTAAACAGGCACAGTAACAAGAGGGAAAAGGCTAAAACTAATATTGGGGAGGGTAGCCAATAAACAAATGTACAACAAAGACGGCAGACATGCTCTTAGCCACCGTTTTAACCAAAAAAGACACAACAGAACTAAACTGAACACGTACACACAAATCACTACATCACTGCGGAGAGTTGCACAGCATTCTGGGAGTCCTTGCCATGCCCATGTCTGGGGCCTCTGATTGGCCCAACAGCCCACAGTGTGACTGTATTGGTACAGACTGAGATTTTGATTCACAGCGTTGCGATAGATACAGAGATCTAAATCACAGGAAATGTAGTGTGAACTCCGCTGTGACCTACCAGCTCATCAATATGCGGGTTCGACAGCAATTCCAGTGCTAGAAGTTCTATCTGCATATGTAGACACCAGGATGAAGAGTGTCCCTTTGTGATTACAAGTGTCTGCCTGTCTGAGATGAAGAATGCTGTGGTGGAATTGAGACACCGTGGAAGCCACACCGAGCGCGATGGTGCTATGCTGAACTAACACTGAGTCTCTTTCTCATATGTGGTACACAAGCTCAACTGAGACTCTGCGAGTAAAGCACTGCAGTACAATGACATGTACCGTGTGTGACAATATGCGTGTTCCTCTGGTAAATAAAACACTTACGGGTGCTAATATTCCCATCCAATGTCAGATGTGAAAAGCATAGTTGACTGGGAGGATAAAAGGTAAATCTAGATCATTTTAATAAATTGATAGATTAATCTGCTTGACATTTTGTCATTTAGATTCAGTAAATTGCTCAATTGAATTTATGAATAAATTAAATAATATACTTCACTGTAGTATTAATTAACCCATCTGCTACACAGTCACAAAATTGCATCTTTTTTATGATCTATTTGTAAGTATTATACAGGTAACAAGCAATGTCATGGAAATATAATATTAATGTAGCGTTTTTTGTTCTGAGGAGGTGGCCTCTTTTATAACTACAGTGCCCTCCGTTAAGTGGTAAAACATCCCTTTGAAGAATGTGTTTGTCAATAATGATGCCAACTGGCATTCTAGAGACTTCTGGAATCTAATCTGAGACTGCTTTAAATCTGCTGTTTCGCTGCTCTGAGATCTCCCATGATCCTCCTCCTTCAGGGCTGCAGAGATCAAGACTGAGATCCCAGCAGGACACAAATGCTTTAAAATGTCTTTATATTTCCCACCATGCAGGACAGTGGACTACTTGCGTTCTTAATGTAAGATCTGTGTTGTGTTTTCCTAAGGACATATTCCCCCTGACATTAGCACATGGATTTCAAGACTTCAAATGAAGAAGTGAGTGCTATTGCCTTTTTTCAGATTCAATGTCAAATTGTGGTCACATGTTCTTGATTTGCTGAATAATAATAATTCTAAAGAAAATGTCTTTTTCAGGAGCCGTATAAGAAAAACCTTGTCACTATTCTATTGGGAAAGGACCCACAATAAATCAAGCAAATTCCATCTCCTTTGTGCGACCATGTCAGGTCATCAAAAAGAGTGTAGCCGTCCCCTTCAACGGACAAAAGTCCTTAAAATTCCTCACCTCCTGGTCTCTGCGCACCTTGTCCTGTTGTACACTGATCTGGAGGCTCCTAATGACAGAATAGATCTCCTTTACACACTCCCCATGAACAGATGCTCCAGGACAAATCAGTGCCAAGATGGGTGTGGTGGGGGTAATTTACTCCCAGCATGGCTCAGAAAAGGTGGCATGGACTCCAACTCTAAAGCATGTCAGATCTCTTGAGAACACAGAGGAGCAGATGTTTGTTCCAATGTATGTATTTGTTTATTCATTCATTCCTTCAGTCCTTCATTTGATTGATCGACTCATTCATCCCTTCCAGTGTAGTCATCTTTCTTTTCCGGTGTCTTCTTCCGCAGTCTGCACACTTCTCATCCAGTAGCTGCATCTTTCTGAGTCTCTGTGCAAATACAATGTCGCTTTGACGGCTTTTAGGAGAACTCGAACCATTGTGACTCACAATCGTTTGAATTCTCTAAAATTCAAATGTGATGTGAGAGTGATGTGCTTGGAGTCCTTCCACAGTGGGAGAAAAGGCACCATCTTCACAAAAACCCATGGCTACAGAGAGCTATATAAAATGATCTGGAAGAATGCTACTTTTCTGAACTAATTTCATGTTGCTCTCACCAAGCAACATACTTGAATCGTTGGTGTAGTTTGGGGCAAGTATTCAAGTCTGTTAGGGTTGTTTATACTGCAAAAGCACCATCCAAATTATATTATTAAAGGAAACGTAATTGGTTATATTCTTGTCAACTATCACAGGTCATTCTTTGCCCCAAATTTAATTGTTACTCTGGAACAAGTTATAGTAGGACTTAACACTGAGCAATAGCTGCTAGCATTTCAACATTGTCTTTGGAAAGTACTGCAGTAATCATGCAAATCTTAGGAACTGCTAAAATGCTTTACAAGATTTCACAATATTTTGTGCAAAATAACACAATACAATACCTTCAGTTTGTACAGGCCTAGTTTTAACTCTTAATTTTAGAGACTCATTTGTAATCAGTTCAGAGAAACTGAACTATATCACTAATTGAGTGATTTATATTCATGTGCAAGTAAGTCTAAGTATGAGGAATTACTATGATACATTTTGAATTTAGTTAAATATAATTTCAGGCACTTTTAAGGCATGTTTTTCAAGTGGTCTACTCAAATCAAATCATTCTTTAATTCAAGAGATATAAAGCAGAGGCAGCAGAACTTGAGAGACGTTTAAAACAGACCTCTTCACTTTGACAAGTCTCGAAAGTTTGCCACCTTCCATTTCATGGATAATTAGCTTGTTGTTGTAAAAACTTACACGCGTCTGCTTTTCCTGATCGTTTGCAGACAAAGACGGGGATTTATCTGCTGCAGGATGATAATGAAGAGCCCTTCAACATCCGACTGCACTTGGCCAAAGACATCCTGACCATACAAGAGCAAGACGTCCTTTGCGTGTCTGGAGAACCGTTCTACTCGAGCGTAGGTTCCATCACGGGTCTAGGGCCATCTCTTCATACCACAAACGCTCTCTCTCTTTACTCTCCTGACGTTCCTTACTTTATCGCGTGAATCGGGTTAATGTTCATGGTACAGAGATTCGAAATACGTTTGAAATGCATCACATTGTTCTACATGACACCTGCTGTCTCGACCTTAAAATAAAAGAGAAACGCATCTCACCTTTGTCCACGATGGGTCACCACTCTTGGGTGTCCAACACAAGATGAGAATATGGATATTTGTAATTGCATTTTGAATATATATATGAATATATATATATATATGAATATGAAATGTATTGAAGTTTATATGGTTATTTACAATGGTGATCTTTAATAGCATCTAATAACCGGTGCGCTGACGAATCCTTTATGAACTAAGACAGGACTAAAATGTCTAAAAGCCATTTTAAAATGGATTATGTCCCAGCATTTGTAACAACTGTATTACATTTAGATTTTTCTTAAAGCCCTTTGACTGCTCGGTGATACCATAATACAGTGACCAATGCAGTAATATAGTAATACAGATTACAATTAATATAGATCTTAGAATTAAACCACATTACTTAAATGTGAATAATATAATCGGTTAATGTGAGCAAATTCTCAAAAGCATTATAAGCTTATGGCTTCTAGCTTGTGATGGCGTCCTTGAAAGGGGTGTAAATCTGTCATACCCAGTGGTGTAAATCAAATTATTCACATTTTCCTAATATCAACAAATTCTCAAAAGCCTCATAAACCTAAGGTATCCATCCCGTGATGGCGTCCCTGACAAGGGGGTAAATCTCTTGTATCCTAAAAATAACTTGTTACTCTTTTATAGGAAAGAACTGTAACAATACGCAGGCAGACAATAGGAGGGTTTGGCTTGAGTATCAAGGTAATTTGTCTGCATGGTATGCTGTTTCCAGAGCACAGCCTGGCTCCAGAAATTCATTATAAACAAATTCTCACACACACATACACATACACACACCAGTGTGTGAATATGCCCATGTACATGGATTTTATCCAACATCTATTTTCAATCTTCATAGGGTGGTGCGGAACACAAAATCCCTGTTGTGATATCGAAAATATCGAAAGAACAAAAGGGTAAGTGTCCCCTCCTCCGTCTGCCGTCGGTGTGTTTGTCCACGTCTCCGTGTCCTGCGTCTCACTGCTCTGTGTGCTGTCCCCTTCCCACAGCCGAGCTCTCGGGGCTCCTCTTCATAGGAGACGGGATTCTCCAGGTGAGGACTGTCCTGTCAGTCATCGTCTCTGTCATTGCTCTAATATTTCAGTCTGTGCATGGGGGGAACCAGGGACACGGAGTCAGACTACACCGGTCTGCTTTAACTACTGTAATACCGCCTCTAGATAAATGGGATCAACGTGAGAAGCTACCGCCATGAAGAAGTGGTATGTGTTACCAAAGAGCAAACAAACAGAATGTAAACATTTTAACTTTACAAATGATGTCCGTAAAGTTTACGGGTTAAAGGTGTTCTAATATGAATATAACTGATGTAAGTGTGAATACAGACAGGACTTCCTCCTCCAGGTTCAGGTTCTACGCAATGCAGGGGAGGAAGTAACCCTCACGGTGTCGTTCCTGAAGAGGACGCCGTCCTTTCTGAAACTGCCACTGTCTGAAGACTGCATGTGTGCGTGGACATTTCCACACGGCCCCGGGCCTTTTTGCGGCCAGGAGATTCCAAAACGCAAGACTAGCAAAACATTCTGGCACAGCAGAACATTTATGAGAACTGTGGAGTTTCGGACCCGACGCGATTGACCCGTTCTGCGACGTGTGTTCGTCCCTCAGGTGTACCCAGTGACCAGAGCAGTGGGACTTCATCTCCGTTGTGTGACAGTGGATTACATCTCAATTATCACCCAAACAACACGGTGCGTAACGTCGTTGACGTAACAAGCAGCATTTAGAACGTCTGATTAGCGTAAGGCCTAGCTGCTAGCTGAACTGTCCATTTGCTCTTTAGCGATTTTGATTTGTAAGGTGAGAGGCTCTTCTGAGGGGCCGAACATGTTTTACAGGCCACTTAACAAACGTTCGCTGCGGTACTTTAAATCCACCAGGAGGATTTATACAAGGAACTGTTTTACAAACGTGTCTTGAAATGCGGCAACGATCAGAAAGAGACATCTCACCATAGCCTAGTTAGACAGAGGGTACGTGAGCAGATGACTTGAAGAAGAAGGACTGAAATAAATCTTCAGAAGATAAAAGCCCTAAAAAGATTAAAATCTAGATATATTTATTAGTTTTCAGAACATATAGTGACATGGAGCCCCTTTGATTCCTTTGATTCCATGTTAGGAATCATCTCTCTTAGACCCAGTTCATATTTGACACAGCGGTGTTCTTGGAGTGGTTCAGTACTGCAGGTTTTAATGCTCTAACACAATTGGTTTGAGGGAGGTCATCTACCTGACGGACCCTGACCCCTGACCCCTGACCCGTGCACTTGCCTCCCGCCCCCCAGGACAGCCTGTCCTGCTCCTCGTGGCCAGCGTCCCCGGCCCTGCGCTGGGAGAAGCGTTGGGTGGACCTGCGGCTGATCCCCCTGCTCCACTCCCGGCTCTCACACCACCTCCCCGGCTCCGACATCTGCAGGTGAGACGTCCGCAGGCGTAAACCCACCAGAGGCGTCCATTGGCAACAGGTCTGCCTGATAAACTCGGGGCTTTGATGTAGTCTTGGATACCAAATTTAATTGCATTTTCATAGTTTTCCCACAGCAGCAACTTAACGTCAGTTTGAAAAGTCTCATCACATCATAGTGTTTTACTTGATTTTATATAATAAATATATTTCATTTGAATTCAATAATGCAACACCAAATGCCAAATGCATTTTTTAATTTTCTTGATCAAGCCAACAAAACATAATGCTTGTAGAATTAAATCTTTGTGGTCGAATTAAAAAGTTAATTGAAAATGCTTAAATTAGAATTTTGATTTAAACTAGACTGTAGCAGAGGATTAAACGTGGTAAATGATCTCATTTGTGTTAGTTCAGAACTCTGATGAGTGGCTGTATTTCTGTCTCCCCAGACAAAATGCATTTCAAGTCATTGCTGTGGATGGGGTTTGCAGTGGGGTAATTCAGTGCCCCAGTGTGGAAGAATGCACTGACTGGCTCCAAGCAATATCATCCAATATATCTGCCCTCACAAAGCACAATGTGAGTATATTTTAAGTGGTAAACTCATGAAAGAGAAACCTGTTAAATCTGGCTGAATCTGAAGGACAATTAATATAAGAGTACTGAATTGACTCTGAGACTCCAATTGACTCAGACTTCTGTGAGATTTATAGGAGATATTTTTTCGCAACATCCACATTTTCAAGAGTTTACTGATTTAAGAAAAGAAATAGTGTTTCTTATGTTGATTTACATAATTTTATAATGCCTGAAAAGTCTACTAACTCCAAGCAAGTAGGAAATTATTCTTTAGTACTTTGTGAATCTCTGTGTTATGAAAGTTGCCTCATGTTGTATTATTTAAAATTTTTAAGAAGCTTGCTTCAGCAATAGCAAAGGACATTAATCAAGGTATTTTGTCAGTTGTTTGGTCCTAATTTAGCCTAACAGGAACCCACGAAAAAGCATAATGTTAAAGGAATCAGACCCACCTCTTTTATTGGGTCTCCATGGTGTGACTCGGACTAGGTAAACATATGCTCACATTTAGATCTTAATGTGTGACGTGCAGAACCAGACCTCTGTGGTCCCAGTTTCCTCACCATGTGGAAACCCAGTCTGGAGATGTTCTGTTTCTCAAGCGCATGCATTATGTATTTGCCATAGCGGCATGTGAATTAAAACACACGTGAGGGCTAATGTACCTCCCTGAAGTTTCTGAGCAGGATTCAGGAGAACTGTCCCACACATGGGAGATAGCATGGTTAGTGATGTGCAGCTCGAGACCACACAACTCTGAGCAAAGATTTGTCGCCGCATGTTCAAACTCCGCCCCTCAGAACGGGCAGGTGAGGTGATTTGTCAAAACGCAGCTGGGTTCTGAGAACTGACAGTGCAGTCAAAGGTCACACGTTGAAAATTCACGTTTCAGTCCGGCACTCGTCGGGGCTTTTTGTCACTAGAAATGCTTGGTTCTCCCATGACACATTACCTAGTGCTTTATGCATTTAACTAATTGCCGAGGCCAAAGCCTCCATGTAATTTAGAATAATATGACTAATTACATCTCTAATCTATTGAAGCACAATTAATCTTCTCGGGTTTGTAGTAGTGGTTCGCATTGCGGTTCCTGTGGACACCACATCATATTGTTTTTCCTTGTTTTAATATTCCTGACCCAACACATGAAGGCAGTCATTAGCTGATGAGTTACATTTCACAACAACCTTAAAATGGGCAAAATACCAGGCCCAAGCACTGATGGACAGAAATATTTAACTGTGTCTCTCAGCTGCATTAGAATATTGGACAAACATCTGTACAGTTACATATTCTGTTTTCAGTGTCTTGTACTCCTTGTACTCCTGCAAGGGACTTTTCAGGCATGATGAATAAGTCTTGGAGTCGAGCTACAGCATTGCCCTCCCCGTATATATATAACCAGCATAAACTGACTGGCTGATCAAGACATCCAGGTGCAAAAGAAAAAGAAATTCAAACAAAGATGTCTGAGCCATTCCTGAAACGGTAGTGAGTGATTGGGGTAATGAAAGAGAGGAAGATCTAAAATGTTGAGGATGATTAAAGAAGGAAGGAGGGTGTCTGTGCCCTACACAAGCCCGTGGGGATATTCTGGCTTGGCGAAAGGCTGTTATCCGGATAATTGGGGAGGCGTTGCAAAGGTCATTGTGCAGAAGCCAGCGTTGGCTACCCGCTGACTCATCATGGTGGACGCGGCTGCCTTAGCTGGCCTTAGCTCCCCTGTTTAATCCCAGCTGATGCTGAGATCTCAGGTGCTCTGCTTTTAGCCATTTAGACTTCATCAGACAGGAAGTATCAAGCTGAACTGTTCATCGGTCAACTCTTTCAAGTGAGGATTGATTTATTTATTTCTTTACTCTATTTATTCATTTATTCATTTATGCGAGCCTGCACCCAAAGTGGTTCAATAAGCATTTCAATATCGCAGCCTTCAAGCTCCAGTCAGAAATATGGCATAACAAGGACTAAATTCAGTGAGTCTTCACAGTCCACAACAACTAGACATGGTCAACCGCAGGACCAGTGCACATGTGGTGTGTTAATGTGATGGTGATAATTCTATCAAACTATGAGGCATTTTTGGTGACTGCAGTATGTCACGCTGGAGTTCTTGCATTAACCAAGAAGGTAATGTGAAAAATGAATATGACATGAACTTCTACAGCTTGTCTTCTTACATTCCTTGTTATATGTTTAAACTGTCACCACCTTTTAAAGATGAAAGAACATGTATTCTCTGATCTTTTGTCTACGTGCTGTGTAGAACTGCCGCGTCAGCATGTAATGCAAAACGCCTGTGACTGTGCTGAAAACTGAACTCTCTCTGTTGCAGGTGAAGAAGATCAACAGAAATTTCCCCGTAAATCAGCAGGTGATTTAACAGCCGAACAAAGCGTAGTCTGCCGACCCCCATTCCGACGCAAAGCGCCTTCATCTCGCATCACAGCGCTACCATTTTTGTAAAGTCCTTTTGTAAACCCTTAGATATGGTTTCCCATGCAGCTCAATGGAAGATGTGAACCTTGTAAGTGAGCTTCCTCGAAGTAAACAAATACGATCTTTTCTCTTTACGAGAAATCGTAAAGGTAAACGTGGTGATTCTGCATGAATCAGAATGAATGCAGTCTGTCACCTCAGCATCCTGCCATGGTAATGTGTGATAAATGCAAGCCAAAGTTGTAGATAATAGAGTGAACCTCTCACAGTCTCCTGACATCACCATCAAAGATGACGTCGTCAACATAAGCTCTAGCTGTAACTGTAATCAGATCTCACAGACGGCTTTGCAATGCTTTAAGAACTCATCGACAACCACTACACTTTTTTAGTCACTTTGTTCAAGTGTAAGAAGAAAGCTCTGTTACAGTAGACTCTCCCTGTCTTGTGAATATCAGTCTGTCACAGCTGTGAAAACAAGTGTTTTGTGAAAGTCGCAAAGCGTCTCACTAAGCTTTTTGAGAAGAAATGTTCCTGATTTCTTCTCACTAAGGCGTTTTGCTGTGATGCGATGATTTGGTGCTTTGTTTGATGGGAAATCTGGAGAATCTCGCGCAGCTGAGGTGAAGCACGGAGTTGCGTGGCGACCCTCACAACACACCACACGACGCTGAATGGCATTCGCAACAGGTCGCAGTGTTTGTGACGTCGTTGGTTGTCGTGGTCCAGCGTAATCGTGGGTGGCACCGCACCTGCTGGTGTTGCTCTTCACACCGGTGTGTAAAACATCCACGGATTGAAACCACGGAGCCTGGAGATGTGTGTTCTAGCAGAGACGGCACATCGTGCCGCGGCCGAAGCCGAGACCACTGCTGTAAAACTGCGACAACCAATAAACTTCAGATCGGAACCATAAAAAGAACCTTTTGACTTTGCAACGTAGTATTTTTTGGCAAATTGAATTGGCAACACTAGTACATATTCACATATTCCCGCTGAGTTTACAGTTGTTTGTCTGGTTATGTTTCCTCCATTTACCTATATATTCTAGTCCTTATTGATCTAAGGGTCCACAGTGTCTAGTGTAATGACATTAGTGATTAATATAGAAATGTGTAATTGTAAGTGATTTCTCTTTTTTCAGATCATTTATATGGGCTGGCTGGATGAGAGGGAGTGTGACTCTGTGCAGGATCGGATGTACACACCAAGGTTCCTCGCCTTGAGAGGCTCGTCTCTGTTCAAGTTCTCAGCCCCTCCGGTGAGTACTTCTGCTAGGAGTGTGGTCGCTGGTGGTATATCACCACTACCACATAATTTAATCGCTTTGCAGCAGGGAACACGGTCATGCAAGATGTTCTCCTCCCCTAGATCAAAGTTGTGCCCACAGGACTGCCAGAGGTTGTCCAGGAACGGTTCTTTCCTGCGTGGTTTCAGAGTTCTTTCTATAATCCAGGAGTGCTACCATCTCCCATTCAGTTCACTTATTCCCACCATCGTTTTGTTTTTTATTATCATAACATAATTGTCTCAATAGCAGCTTGAGCTGCCTTTGGGGAGAAACATCTTCTCACTGGTGATCGTGGCTAATGTATTTCTTATTACTTCTCAGATATTTATCTCTGCACTCCATTTGTGAGCACACAGTCTTTTCAGCACTTTGTGTTGTTGCTATGGAGTAAGACTAACAGCATGTAACCCAATTTCATATTTCATATCTGTCAAGCCTTCCATTTAATCAACTTTAATCTCAATACACAATCAGCAATTACCTTTAAAAGACACGGCCCATAATCCAGTGAGATAATTTGGAGGATAACATAAATAAAGGCAGAGGTTTCAGATTAAAGTGAAGTTCTAGAAATCACAGCGAGAGCCAAAACTGAACAAATTAGCAAATACATTACCTTTTGTCTTCAAGAGGCATGCACTCAATTTAATTTTGTAGTGGGTGAGAGATCAAAGAGTATTAACAAAGCCATTTCACTAAACACTGGCACGAAGACGAAAATGAAATACAGCCGGAATCTTCACAGACTGTGGAAGGTGGACGGACAGCACTAGTGTAATATACAAATATTTATTGTAGACTCTAGGACATCAACACAAACATTTCAGGTCTTAATCCTTTGAAGGCTTAACAGCTGAAATGTTCATGTCGATGTCCTAGAGTCTACAGTAAATATGTGTAACGGTCAGTTAACGATCCAAGGTCTTTCCTAAACCTCCTTATGAGCCGCATCTCTACGAATCTGATGTGCACACTTTCCCGTTTGCTGTTTTCTTTTGAATCCCGAAAGACACTCTGTGCAATATCAAATACGTTGCAGTACGTGGAATGTTAAATTTGCAGCCATTACACCATGACTGATGTCCAATATTGGAGAGTAATGTTGTCAAAGTTGGTCAGAAATAAATATGCTCGCATGCCCCGAGAATCGTCTTTCATGCTCTGTTTGTTTATTTATTTTTCACTGACCACCTCAGTATGACTCACAGTGTTTTTTATAGGCTCTTCTCTCTCCCTCCCTCCCTCCCCCCGTGGGTCCTATATTTACCCTCGGGCTGCACAGTCAGTGAGAATCGTACAACCTCGTTTCTAGACAGGGGCCTGTATAAAGGATTTCTCAGGTGTAGCTGGACCTTTGAAACCAGTTCAAGGCATTGTTTGTCAACCCTGGCCTTGGAGTGCCACACTGCCCTCCAACTTTTTACTGCTTTCCCTCCGTCAACTACACCCGACTCGGTTCAACAGCGGCCCTGTAACGAGCCTTCGTAAGCTGAAGTTGGTGTGTGAAAGCAGCGAAAACACTACGATTTACGGTGCAGCGGTACCACAAGTACAGGGTGGTGAAAGACGGTGCATAGCAAGTGCAGTGGGGTACACAGATGGTCCACGTTATTGGTCTATACTGGTTCCCAGTACAACTCTATCATGTACTGGATGTTCCTGATTTCTTGGTTGAGGTGTGTTGGGATCTGGAATGGAACGGTAATTTGTAAGTCCCCAATGACTGGATCAGGAACCACTGATCTATAGTGCTACTTTAGAGTTTGTGAAGCCATTAAAAGTTTCTATATTTCTGCATTAAGCCCTAAAAGTATATTTATTGAGCAAATAAATCCAAAATTATATAGCTGTGAGTGGTATGTGATTATGTAACCTCTAAGATCTGTCACCCTCCCCGCCCTGACTCCATTTCCCATAGTCACCACCTGTCACTCCTTCCAGCTCGTCCAATCATAGCCCAGCTCCTGTGCTCTGCCTCCTCTCATTGAGCGCTTCCCCGTTTCTAATTCCATTTGCCTGTTTAGACTCTCGATGTTCGTTCAAAGCTTTGGGAAGTATTGACATACTCAGTGGTTCTATTGTCTGTCTTACAGACCTGTTTCTGCCTCCGAGGTATCAATAACCAAAGAGCAGTCTGTAAGGGCCAACGAACCAGAGTACAACGGAGACAAAGCCCACTGTTTTCTTGTTTTACCCTCAGCCTTTACGATTGTTTTGTTTTTGCCCGCTCTGGATATTGACCTGTTGTTGTATCTGTGGATTTCACCTGTGTTAATTAACCTGTTTTGCCTCTTCGTATCTGCCAGCATCTGGGATTCAGCTGTTGTTTGACAAGACTAATCCTAGAGATTCTCATAATTTTTCCACTCATATATGTAATATCAGATTTTCATCAGCAATAAATGACTAAGCATAATATTTTTGACTCATTTGTTTAATTTGCTTCTCTTTACATTTTCATCTATATTTTTGGACTTGTCTGAAGATCTAATGTTTTAGGTCATATTAATGTAGAAATGTAGGAACTTCTAAAACAGTCCAGCATTACTGTTGGCAGCAGCTAAGAGGGTGTTTTGAAATGTTCTAGGTAACGACATGGGACTGGACCAGAGCAGAACAAAGTTCAACCGTCTATGAGCTTATGTTCAAGATCCTCAAGGTAAAAGCACAAATAATTCTGCATGTTTACTAATGGGACAAATGCGCATGTACGTGAACAATTATTACATGTTGTTTATGCCTGAAGCTTAGATTTTATTTTGAAACATTTATGTTGTACATTGGTAATGTAATGATATGACATATTGAAAAATGTTTGTTTGATTTACATGTACGCATTATACAAGTGTGTATATAGAGTGACATTTGTTTTGACTCTCCTCCTCCAAATATTTTTTATAAAGGGCTGTTGTCATAGAGCAAAACAGGGCCAAACCATGATGCTACCACCACCATGTTTCTGTGCAATATAGTACCAAGATCACGTGGGGAAGGATATTTGGTCAACCCATGTCTCTAATGCCTGTTATTAATGGGTGCAAATGCCCTCCACTTCACACTCTGCACTTCGATCTTCAAAGCCAGTTTTCTGGGTGTAGTCGAAATCAGAATGATCTGAAAGTCATGATGCTTGAAGAAGAAAAGTTTCCACTACAAAATGTATTTTTAAAAATCTTAATACATTTAGGTATTTAAAACAATCAGGGTTAAAAATTAAAAATTCAGGTTTCATGAATAATTAATGTAATAAAAAGCAGATTTAAAAATGCAATGTAGGAAATATTCACTCTATATTCAAGCTATTGAGAAAATTTAGGTCGTGTCCAATCAGGTTGCAAAAATTCAGGTTATGTTAATTCAGGACAAACATCTAGGTTACTTAGGAAGTGCAAACACGACTCGATCTAATCAAACTCAGTCCCAGCCAATCACAACACACCTCTGAGGTTATTGGCAGGGGCTTGTTTATCTCATTTCTTGCTGCTGCCACGGAAACATGGCTGAAGACAACACTGATGGACTGGTCCAACTTGTAAGTTGATTTTTCTCTCTCTTTAACGTAAGCTCAAAATAGAAACTACTGTTTACATATCCAGTTGTTTGTGTTAGCTAATGTTAGCTAGTTTATTCTGCTAATCCTTAGCTAGATTTACATGTTTCACTTGCACCTGATAGACTTTCATATTTATTAGTAGAGCTGTGTGATATGACCAAAATCTCCTATCCCAATAAGATTAATTATTTATTCAGTTAATAATATATACCACAATATGCACATTTTCTGTAAATTCAAAGAATTTCGTTGCTCATTAAAATGACTGCATTTAAATACATATTTCTTAATTATGTACTCAACCAATAAAAGGGTCTCATATTTGATTATTTTTCTCCTTTTATCTAGAATGTTTGTCCAAATTTTAATTTACACATATACAAAATGTAAAATATTAATGAATAAAATGCAAAAAGGTAAATGGAAAAGACATCAACTTTAACTGCAAATCAAATAAATAAAATGTGAATATAGTTCATCATGTCATTGCCAAACATACTGAAATTATATATATAACACACACACACACACACACGAGAGTGAGGCAAGTTCTGAGAAGTCCACTGAATGGGAAGAACAAGGCGGCCTATCAACACCTACACTGTACAGTCATCCTATACCCCGCTGGCATAATAAGCTCCCAGAAGTAGGAGAGAGAAACCCCTGACATCAAGATGAGGAAACCCCTCACAAACCCAGCACTCCGAGTCTTTAGACTAAGCGGAAGGAGGGAGGCTGAGGACTAGTGTGCATCAGAGGCACCATCCCGGATGAAACAACCAAGATCCAGGAGAATGTCAGGTAGATGGTCTCAAGTGATGAAGTATCTAGTGATGAAGTGAGAGTCTCAGACAGCGAAAACCTGTAGTGGATGGGAACAACATCATGGGAGAATCAATCCCTGCATGGTATGTACCACCGGCAAATAGTGTAAGAGGCTGATATGGAGACATCCTACCAATGGCTGAAAAGGCTGGATTGAAAGACAGCACAGAGGCGCTAATCATGGCGTCACAGGAACAAGCTCTGAATGCACGATCAGCAGCGGCTGGGATCTACCACACCAGACAGGACCCCAGATGCTGGCTGTGCAAAGATCCTGCACATAACAATGGGTTGCAGGATGCTATCAGGCACACGGGATGCCATAACCAAGTGGCTGGCAAAATACACAGAAACATCTGTGCCAAGTGTCAGCTGGAGGCTCAACGACTGAGCTAAGATCCTGTGGGACTTCCAGATACAGACTGACAAAATGGTAACGGCTAGCCAACCAGACGTAGTAGTGATGGATAAACAGCAGAACAGGGCCATAGCAATATATGAAGCAATCACAAGTGATGGCAACATCAGGACCACAGAACTGATCAAGTGCTGAGGGTAGAGTTAGAAAAGATGTGGAAGCTGAAGGCAACATTGGTTCCTGTGGAGCACCTGTGACCCCCAAACGAGGATATTTGCTCCAGCATATCCCAGGAACAGCACCAAAACTCTCCATCCAGAACGGTGCAGTCCTGGGAACTAGATACTATACAGGACACTCAAGCTGCTAAGTCTCTGGCCTGTAAGAGGGGTTACATTTTACAACATGGAAACATGAAACACTATGATTCATAACAAAATTAATGACAGAACGTAATGTAAAACGACAGACGTTTTGCTGTCACCATGCATTTTCACAGCCCTGTGTATCCGTATGACAGTACATGTGTCCCCTGTAAATCACACCCATGTCCTTGGTGCTAATAGCACCATGCCCCACTGGCTCGACAGAACTGCTTCGCATTCTCATGTGCTCCTCTAGCTCACCTGGTGGAGCAAACACGGCGCTAGTAACTCCAAGGTCATCTATTGATTCTTCTACTGTCCTATATGCCTCAGTGTTTATATCGCTCGAGCAAATAAGTTAGGTTGAGAGAATAACCACTGAATGTGTTTCAATTATGTGCCCAGATGATAAAATCATACCAATGCGTTTATATACACTTAACAGTCCAACGACTGCAGGAAATCTGATTCAGTAAATCCGATGTATTTGCATGCCCTGAGGTAATCAGATAATGCGGATAAGTCCAGGTTCACACGAGTCAGGCAGTAATCAGATTTCTACTTTGCAACCAGCAAATAATTTCACAGAATGATATGACATGAACGTCAAATGTCCTGCCATTTCTTTTTTGAATCATGCACCCACTTCACCACAAAAATAGATCTTTGGGGGTTTTTATGGTTACTAATGGCGCACAAATCAAATTAGCTATTTCCTTGACGTTGCTCTGCGTTTCAGAGTCTTCCCAAAAGTGATAAATGCAGCACCCACAGAATAAGGGTATAAATGCGCTGAGAAATCAAATCAATGAGCTAAAATCCAGCTCTTTGTCTGATTCCTTATTCTGATTTCTAGGCCATACTCTGATCTAAGAAATCAGAGTGTGCTTTTTACATGACCACTTGTATAATTAGATAAAAGGAGAAATATATGATGATCTGATTAAGTTCATATAAACGCACTCATTAACTCATGAGTAAGATTTTAATGCAGTCCAATGTTCCAAGACCTGCAAACCTTGCCCAAAATTGGTCTTTATGAGCGAATGAATAAAAAAGACGAATCTATTTTGATCATTTTTTCTTTGTGCTGGAAGGTTTGAAGCACATCGACTCGAAGAGCAGCAGCTCATTGTATTTCCACAAGATCCCAGTTTGCTGTTTTGTAGATCCTGTCTGCAATGATCCAAGTTTGGGATCATGGCCGGAGGTAATTGTTTTTCTATATATTTTCACTGCCGGTAATGCGTTTTTGACCCATATTGACATTCATCTACACTGTCCATTGGGGTTTTTGGAGTTACTATCCAGCCATGCTAGCACTGCTGTGTTTTAGCCACAAGCGTGGTGTCTGAGCACACCACCATACTTCGAACAATTTAAACCGATGGCTGGTAAAACAGGAGCTCAAACTCCATTTGTTCCAATGCAAAATTAGACCAAAATGTCACGATTGTCCCCAGACGTATGCAAGACTACCAGATGAAGGCGATGTCTTCATTTACATATCAAAGAGAGCAGGGCATGGATGGCAGGTTATAAACAAATGATGGCACTACCTCCGAAAATGAATGTAAAATAAATAATGAAAAGAAAATAAAGATGCCATATTGCCTGGCAATTTACCACCTAAACATTGTCGGAATTTGAATAGGCCTGTATGATTTCCTGAATTCTGTGGTTTTTAATGGCCGGTGAAAAAGGACTGTTTGATAATCTGTTTATCACTACATTTCTGATCCACGTATTTTCTCGACAGAGGAGTCATGTGTTCTGCAAGGCACCTAACGTCAGCTTACATCCTGTGAGAGACAAGTACATGCAGAACAAAGCTTCAGGGAGGATAATGGCAGGATCAGTCTGTAGGATCTGTGTCCATATAATTAATATTGCTAATTGTATCATGGAATAATCATGGTATAATTCAACTACGTACCTCAGAGCAACTGTTTGCATGGTTATGCTTTTGTAGGCTCAGACAGGCAGGCAGGCCCCTCGACCATCAGTTCAGACAGAAATGGCCAGGTTTAGCTAAACCGTTCAACTTTCTCAAATGACTAATGCTTCTTTCTTTCTTTAAAGGCCTTTCTAGGACTCTATTCCAAAGCGGTTTCTCAGCAGCATTTCATAGGATGGACTTTCCAGGACGCAGAAGTGAAGACGACAAGATTCACTTCCTGTCTCTAGCCAATGCTATTGGAAAAGACGGTGAAAGGCGTGAGAAGTTTGTGCATGAGCAGCTGTGTTCATCCGCAGGGCCGCTGATCTTCGAGGACATACAGCCCAGGAACGCACACACGATGACATCAGTTTCATTTTCAGTTTTACTGACATAAGAAATCTCTGCCATAGTGATTTGTGACCCACACTTGTATGGGTGATTTACCATTTGTTCGACCTCCCTGTAAAATAAATACACCAGACATCTGCACTATGTTCTTTTAGTAAACTTCCAGATAGCGTGGAGGACATTATATTAACAATCCCTACCCTCCTAGAAAGTGTGCATGTGCATTTGGAGTTTGCTAGGATTTATTTGATAAGTTATGTGTAAACTCATCATGCTGTATTCAAAGATGAAGACCACAGGAGGTTAACTTCACAAAGCAGCAGGTATCAACTAAGCATTTTTATGCAGACATTTCTAGCTTCATTAACTGTACAAATAAAGACTCGTTTCATCGTTAATCCCACGTTAGGAGGATAGGGTAGCAGGAGACCCCCGATGGCACCAGCAGATTGTGGATATTCTGGCAAAATACCGAAAGCAGCAAAGAAAGCGTCTGTTTATGTGATTTCACTTCAAAAACACCCGGACTCTTGTCTATCGCCCCTGCGTCTGAAACATTTAACAACACGCCAAAGCCGGTGTTCCAGACATGTTCCAAACATGTTCCAGACATGTTCCAGACATGTTCCAGACATGTTCCAGACATGTGGAGCAGCTCATCTGTTCAAGATCCTGACTGAAGATAACCAGTGATGTGAAGCCACAGGTGTGGAAGATAAATCTGACATCATGGGCAACATTACTGAGCAACATAGAAAGAAAGTGTAAGTATTTTTTGTGTGTGTGTGTGTGGCAACTGACCGTTAAACTTGCAGTTACTGACATGATTAATGCTAAATTCACATTGTAATGAGTAATATTACAGTATTATTTGCTGTTCTTCTATTTCTCAGCACCTGTTCATGACACCTGGAAAATTTACCTTCTGCTACCACTGAAATGCATGAAATTTCATATGGCGAAAGGTATTCGTGCTTTTTTTTTCATCTATGAGAATTCTCTTTTGCACTCTCCCTGGCTATAAATATACATCTCGTACATCTTTTTGCTCTCCTTGTCTCTGATGATACTTCTCCGACAGTTTTGCATGGTATGGGCCTTATTGAAAAAGGTAAAAAAAAAAAAAAAAAGGAAATGGGATTTATGGATGTGGCACTGGTCATTATCCCCCAGTGTGGAGATGGGTGAAGTCAGAGCTTCTTCATCTTCTCCAGCACTCTCAGATCCTTCCAGGGACACGTCTCATTTTTGAGAGGCACGACTCCATAGTTGTTCCCACATCTCCGCACCTCCACGAGAAGCAGGAGGAGATCTGGGTCCGATCTCCTTATAGAAGATGTGGAATGAACTGGACATTTGAACTGCAAACTGGAAGATGCCGTACATTTACATTTCTGCTTGGTTGTGAGTGAGATTGTATTGAATTAACAAATGAATGCAGTTTCACAGGTGATTGTGCTGTTGCGGGAGGTTTTACACACTTCTAATTCTCATCCTGCACACACTGAAGTCTATGCACCTTTTCTCTGTACCTTGGTAGGTTGACTCATGATTCTTTTTGAAATAATGAATAAGGAACATGAGTAGAGAAGAGTTAGAGAAGCAAAGTCAAGGCTCACCAACATTACACCAGGAGTAGATGTGCTGCGTCAGAAAGAGAGGACAGATATGTCCACTTTTAGGCATGTCCAAATACCAATGTGTGTAAATTAGGGGTATGGAATCACCAAGCAAGGACTCTGCCATAGCAGACCTGGCTATGGCAGACCTGGCTATGGCAGACCTGGCTATGGCAGACCTGGCTATGGCAGACCTGGCTATGGCAGACCTGGCTATGGCACACCTGGCTATGGCACACCTGGCTATGGCAGACCTGGCCATGGCACACCTGGCTATGGCAGACCTGGCTATGGCACACCTGGCTATGGCACACCTGGCTATGGCAGACCTGGCTATAGCAGACCTGGCAGACATATGCGGTAGCAGCTGAAAGGAGGGTCTCAAACATTGACAGGAAGGTTATTCCATATCAGGGGAACTTTATAGGAAAAGGCTCCTTGTAGGTCATTTTTTAGAAGTAGTTTAGAATTGATACTGAATTTTTATGGTAATCAATGCAGTGTAGCTAAGAGAGAAATCATATGGTAAAACCTTTTAGTTCTAAAAAGGTTTATGCTTTTAGTGGTACGACCAGATAGTAAGGCATTACAGTAGTCCAACATGCACTAGCTTTTCCGTATTATATAATGATAGTATATTTCTAATCTTTGCAATATTCCTGAGGTGGACCTTCAAATTAGGTGAGCTTCAAACGGGAGACTAATATAAGTGTAAGAAGTCTTCAACACAAGATGAAAGTTTACAAGTTTAATCTGCCACTATTTACAATCTATATTTCTATTATTTTGTTTTAAAATGTGATCATGACACTAATTTTTTCCTCTATTTTTCTTTAGTGGAACAACATTATGCTGTAAAATGTTGATTCAGTTGTTTCTGCAGGGTTTCAGGGTAAGCCAGTCAGTAATGATAAATCTTGGACATTTGCAATCAAGCTAGGCGCAGTAACTGGCATGATCATGCGTCTGGTGGTGGCTACATTATGACAGATGTGTAGTTGAAATGAAACAATGGGAATAGTATCAAGGAATGAGGTAGTATTAGACTGGGCTCGGGTGACTAGCTCTACTGTGTCTGTGTCAGTAGTAAATCAACCACATGTCCACCCAAATGAGTAGGTTCTGGTGCACATTGAGTGAAACCAACTGATTCCAGTACAGGACTAAATGTTGATCTCAATGGCTCTGGAGGATTATCAAACTGTTGTTGAAATCACCAACAATAATGGCTCTTTCTACCAATATAATAAGAGGAAATCTTACAAAGCCATTATGAAATTCAGAATGTCTTGGTGACCTGCAAATACTAATGAGTGAAAGAGACTGAGTAGACATTTTTGCTGACTGCAATGTTTATGTTAATAAAAAGAATTTCAACAGATTTGAAATCATAATCAGCTTTCTAGTTTGCTTAATGTGTCGTTATAAATAACTTCAGTGCCACCTCCTCGATCAGTTATATGAGGGTGGTGTACATAGCTGTAGCCAGAAGAAGTCGCTTCATTAAAGCTCCTTTTGCCACATTTCTGTTACAGAGTACGTTAAATCTATGATCAATGACGGCATCATTTATCGTAATCGCTTTAGGTTTTAGGGATGTAATGTATTGTAGTTATATATAGTGTCATCTACTTTAATACAAATTGGTAATTATCTTTTTTTTAGGATGTCTATTTTTCTGCTTAGCTTGTGGTACAGACAGTGTCAATATGGTCAACCATGTGTGACGTGTAGCGTTTAGGAGACAGTTGGTTTAGTCTGCCGCCTGACCTCTGCTCTGGATTATCATTGATTAACTAAGTACTGCGCATAATGGTTTTAGTTCTTAATTTACTCCAAACAACACTTTAATGACATTAATGACACTGCAGTTAACACTTCATGCTTTTGCACCATGTGGGTGTGCAGTATTGGACAACTGTTTCTTGCATTTCGGCAAACACTGGTATCCCTTGACTTCCTGAGGGAATGCCAGATCATTTGGTTCAATCCTCTTCTTTTCTTGTGGAAAATTACTTTTCAACCGCTGCCAAGCTATTTAAGCTAAAAGCATTGTGGTCATGTATTCTGAGAACCGTGATTCTACAATTTCTTTGAAAACCAAATGTCTAACGTGTAGTTCTGTAGCCAGTACTGGTGGGCTCGCGCTCCGTTCCCCCTCAGGTTTTCTCTCATTTCTCAATAGACATTCAACTTCATCTCATCTTTTAATATGGTCGACTCTTCTCGGATTTCCGACATCTTTACTTTTAATACCACTAGCGGGTCTCTTGATCCATCTTCACAGCGCTCGTTAAAGTCAGTCTACTTGTCCTAGTGCCACACCTCAATACACGCATTATCAGTCGCTTATGATTGGTCATGCTCCGTCTTTCACCATCAATGCTTAAAAAAATAACCTAATGGCCTAGACCCTAATAATTCCAACAACAATCTCCAATCTTCCATTTTTCTCCAAGGTTCTTGAGCAAGTTGTTGATACCCATTTCCAAGCCTACCTAGACGAGAATGAGCCCTTTGAATCCTATCTCCATTCTTTCTCAGGGAGTCCCTCAAGATTCTGTCCAAGGATCCTTCCTGTTCTTTATCTACATCCTTCTGCTTCTGCACGTCCCTTTTAAATTGGATTTTCATATATATGGGACTGACACTCAGACACATTAATAACCCACATCTCACACAACTGGAATCCTGTCTACCGGACATCAAACGCTGGCGGAAACATATTTTCTCCAGTGATTCTCAGTGACTCTAAATCAATCGTTAGACGAACTGCTTCAATAACTCAATTGCCAATGTATGCATTTCCCCTTCCAATCCGGTTCCTAACGTGGGCGTCGTCCTTGATTCAACTCTCCCATTCAAGGCTCACGTTAATTCTGATAACTTCTTACTTTCCACTTGCATAACATTGCAAAGATTAGAACATCCCTCTCTGTCTGCTGAGACTCGTATTCATGCCTTCATTTCTAGCTGCCTTAATTATTGCAACCCTCTTCTCCCTCGTGTTAATTTCAGAGTTCTGCTTAAGAATTCTGCTGCCCTTCTTTTAACCCAACCTTGCTCGTCTCGGCAGATCACACCCACTTTATATAATCTCCACTGGCTTCTGGATCACATTCATTTCAAATTTCTCACATTCAAGGCTCTTAACAATTTTGCTCCCTCTTATCTCCCAGCTCTCCTTCACCCCCATTCACCCATGTTCTCAGGTCTTCCAGGGCCTCTATTCTCCAACATTCACTCTTAGTGAGCGAGTCTATGGAATCCCCTTCCTCCCCATAAATCCAGGTCCCATTCTACATTTAAACTCAACCTCAAAACATGTTTTTTCTCTTGTAAACAACCAGTCCCACACTTAGCTTGTTCCTTTCACTTCTCTGTGCCTCTGCTCTGTTCATCTACTGTTTGGTGCCTTAACCCTGTTCTTGCCCTTGTATCCCTCTATTTTCACTGGCTCTGTGATTTTGTGATTCTCTGTCATTTTGTAAGTGTCTTTGGATCATTGAAAGTGCTGCATAAGTCTAATGTATTATTACCTATACAGCCATAATAATAAAGTAAGTAGACTTCATGAAATGTAATTTTTTTTGGCATGTCAGTACATCAGTATTTGATCTTCAGTTTAACAATCTGTATAGATAAACATTTAATGAAAGAATAATGTAAACGCAATGTAGATTTATTTAAAAATGAACTGGTGTAATTTTGTTCTGTTAATTGCTTAAACAAACACCCAACATCTGTATGTCCAGATACTGTATGTTTGGACATATTTAGACATACATGGAGTGTACTTACTTCTTAAGAAGTACACTCCATGTATGTATAATTTATATTGTATAATAACACCCATTATCAACATCATACCTCACATTTCATTTCTTGTGTTTTAAGATTTGAGAGGAAGTCTTAACTGTCAGAGCAAGTGAAGAACAGAGCACAGGATTTTGCTTATTTTCGAGATGTCTGTGGTGTAACCAATAGTAACAGAAGACGGATTTATGAGATGCTCAGCCATGCTGAGATTTTTTCCAAACATATGTTTTTGACAATAAAACATTTGAGCCGTCTAATTTCATTAACAGGTAAAAAGACGAATCTCAAGGCAAATCAAACAAATGTAACCTGGTCCTAAAGAAACCCCAATGTGGCATCTCAGCCCAATGTCACAGTGTGTCTGCTGTTTCCAATCACTGGTGTGAATCCTCGACGTTTGCCAAATGTTCTATATTGTAAATATTATTGTAAAAGCGTATTGGTCTGTCTTAGATGGTGAAGGAAATGTGTGACCTTTTATTTATTAAATTATTATATATCCTTGTTATTTGTCTTGTTTTCTGTGTAGCTAATTCTTCAGACAATTAGCTGGCTTAATCAAGATGATTGTTGTAACGGGTGGGTCACAGCATCAGCAGACAGCCACCAGGGGGCGGGAACAAGCCAGGAAACAATCAGGACTCATTAGCTTGATTCCCCTCAGGTGGCCCCACCTCATATAAGCAGTTTAGCACCGCTCAGTCTTTGTAAAGTCTTGGTGCATGTTACACACTTTCAAGTTGGTAAACGGCATCTGCAGTTCCTCGTTCTCGCGGGCCTTTTCTGGCGTGTCCTGTAAGAGTTGTCCCTCGTGTTCATCTGAAAGCAGGGAAGTTGCCTTCACTCCTTTCAGTTGTTGCATATGTATGTTTTCCGCTATCAACCACCTCTCTGTTGGCTCTGTGGTGTCTGTAAAGATCTGCAGTCTTGCATGGTACACAGGATTGAGTCCAGGCCCTGGCAAGGCTGTGAGGGGCTCCTCTTTTGTTTAGACCCCTTTGTGCCCAGTGGATGTGAGGAGGGGATTGGCTAACCTTTAGTCCCATCCTATCTGGTTGGGTGAGCCACCTGCCCTCTCACGTCTCCCTTACACTTCCCAGCCTTCAGGTTTCTCACCACTGCCTCCCCAATTCCTTAGTGCAGTGATGTGAGCCCATGCCCTCCTGCTGCGGATATCTCAGGTTCGAGTCCCCATCCAGTTGTTCCCCCAGTTTGGCTGCAGTTCTTCAGCTGTTCATCAGTATTTGGGTCCTACAAGGAGGTTTTTCTCCTAGTGAGTAAAGACCTAGGGATGGGCTGACCAGGGCTTGTGAGCCCCATTCGCCTCAGTGAATTTGCAGCCCAAATACCCAATAGAATATGCTACATCTCTAGAAAGCTCCAGCAGTTAATTGAAACAGGTAATTTCTAAGAAACCTTTTCAGTTGGTTTTGTCAGGCATTGGTTTTGCTTTGAATTTATGTTGTCTTAATCTAGTTTTTCTTTAAAACATGGGGTACAGGGTGTCTCAAAAGAAACATATATAATGAAGTTTGGTAGAGGGTCATCAAATTTCAGACACAACCTACAATTTATTTGGCTTGTTCTCATGTTAAAATAGTCATTTTATGTGAAACCAGCTCCAGCATGTGTATGATGTTTGACATTCCACCATGTGCGAGTGTTTAGGTTTGTCCTTTTCTCCCGTTCCTGATGAACTTTGACCGAAACATCGGGCTGAATGCTAACACAAACATCAACAAGTCTATCTTTAACATCCCATATCCCAGAGTAAACACATGCCTTGACATGACCGTACAGATAGAAATCCAAAGGGAATAATTCAAGAGAACATGGTAGCCACTCGACCAATCCATTTTTGGGGCAACTGCACATCAAAGATACCTCTGGCATGTCCATAATGAGGTGGGACACTACTATGTAAAATGTTCAACTGTTCCTCTGACAATGAAGGAAACGTGTCCATCCAACACCCTTGTGCAACAGTCTGAACTTAATGTTCCATCAATGAAGAAAGGTCCCAGAATTCAAGTACCCCACGACTTTAGGTGAGGCACACGTGTTAGATGGATCACTCCAGTCAGGGTTTGTGTCTGACCAGTATCGATGATGGTCAACTTCATTTACTAAGAAATCTTCCTCACTGATCTGCACCTGATGAGGAAATGAGGGTCTTATCCAGCAAATTCTGTGAGAACGTCTGGGTCATTCCTGGTCTGGTGCTGCAGCATCTGAATTTTGCATGCTGTTTGAGTACAAGGAATCCACTGAATGGAGGCACGACAAACCTCACATTCCAGAAACAGACAAGTTGCTCACATGGCCTAACAGCTTTCCCCATACCCCCATAGCTTGTGTCTACCAAACCATTTTCATTTTATATGGATGTTTTCCTTACTTTTGACACCTTGTATTTTCAGGGAATTAACCCTTGATTTCCTCCATAGCATCTCCTGTTGAGCTCAAAAGCCATTTGAAGTCCTGGACAGGGAAGGAGGTTATTCTTAGGGAGCTCACATTCAAAATTGTTAAAAGTAAACTCCCAACAGCCTCTGCCTGCTTTCATGCGCTCAAGATCCCCGACTACTACTATGGCTATAGAACAAAAAACGATTTCATGTCTTTTGACTGCATGTCCCACGTTGTCCACAGTGAAATGTTTTCCATTTGTACAAAAATAGAAGGGTCCTACCAATGTTACAGTTCAGGAGTAGTGATTAAAACTAACTTAATGGTTCCACTTCTTTGATGGCTCATTCTTCTAATGTAATTTTGGACAATCTGAAGTTAGAAGAAATCTGAAAATTGCGGTCATTAAAAATAAAAACTGCCAAAATCTTGGTAATCTAAGCTTTCACTTTATTCTTGTGAAGAGAATGTGCACTACTGAAAATTGCGGTCATTAAAAATAAAAACTGCCAAAATCTTGGTAATCTAAGCTTTCACTTTATTCTTGTGAAGAGAATGTGCACTACTAAGCCCTTCGAGACACTGCATAGGTTAACTTAAGGGGCTTCCTCTGTTTTGTGTATTTCTCTACAATAGGTAGCCAATGTAATGTGAATGAAATTGAGTTTGGGAGACACAGGTTGTGCAGCAGCAGTAAAAAACAAAACAAAAATCATCTTGCTCCTGGAGCAGTGTTTGGAAAACACTGTCCCCCTTAGGGAATTTAAGACGAGTACTCGCCTATGCTACGGTTGCCTCATCTTGCTCTTACAGAAGTCGACAAGCAAAAACAAGGAACAATGCGATCTGTACATATGCAATCGGACCAACTTATGTAGCCAAGGTGATATAAAACCCTGACATTTTCAAACGTCAATCTATAGAATTCTGTGTAGATGCCACAAGGTTCATTTCAGCTAGATTCAAAAGCTGTCAAAGACCACAAATACTGTATGTAAAAACAAGTGATGGCTCAAGCTGGTGTGTCTTCTGTGCGGTATATTTGTAACTTACCGTGATGTGTCTCCTCAAGTTCGAAGGTGAATGTTTGAAGGCCAATATTTCACATTCTTTAGGGAGGCAGAGTCGGCAAACGAAAACATTGTCTCTAGGTAGGGCCAGGGGTGGTCTCCTTCCTCACCGCCACGATCACTCGATGTTGAAGGTGTGGAAGGTGCTGAAAGTGGTGAAGGAGGTGTTGCTGGCGCTTCCATCTCGAATCAGACTAAGGCTTACGAAGCTCAAGTGCTCAGTGAAGGAGGCAGCAGAGTAAAAGGCGGGACGTGACTGGAGAATGCGCGGTTTTCTCATGAGACAGCCTGATCGCTTGGCCCGGTGACAGCGCCATCTACCGCTCTGGCAGTGATGATAATATGGGTTTGATTCCTAGCTAACATGTTTATAATTGTAACGAGTAACTATACAGCACGAAAAATTTATCGGAGTAAAAATATTACACTAATGGAAAATATGTAGTGAAGTAAAAGTGGAAGTAGGAGAAAAAAATAATACTCCAGTAAAGTATATACAGCATTTTAGTACTTAAGTACAGTAGTGAAGTAGTTCTACTTCGTTACTATACATCTCTGGGTAGAATAACGCCTTGGTTTGGGTCTGGCTTGGACAATCCCAACTCTTTCCAGCCAATGTGATCAATCTGAATTCTCTAAGCAAAACAGACCAGGGAAAAAAACTGTTTCCTGTTCTCCAGTGCATCATCTTCCAAGGCGTGACGAACATAGTACAGGTCTTGCCACAGACGTACTATTCTACAGGAAAAAATGACTACTTAAGAGATAAACTATCAATGGTAAGCGTGTCTAGAAACAAAGCTAAATTTGTCTGTATAGCTCTTTTTACAACAGCTATTTTAACAAAACAGTGTTACAGATGTTGAGTTGAGTCTCACAGGGCAGCCCATCCTCCTCTGGTTGACACCAGCAACAGCAAAGTAATAAATAAGTAGTAAGAACTGTAAAGTGATGACAGATCGTGTATTTTAATAATGCTTCAAATGAGGCTTCAATGGCATAGGGTTCTTGAATGGGTTGAGGTGGTTTTACAAGTGAGTGAAGCTCCCGGTGTCCTGTATGTCGTATACATCATTTGGAACTGAAAATGCTTTAATAGACAAACAATTGCATCTCATCATTACATCATTCTCACATCATCTACCAAGAGCTTGTACGTCATTGACCTGTAAGCAGCACTGAGATGCATGATTAACACAGTTAAACATTCTAAATATCAAGGACATAAATACCCTCATCACTTACAGCAACAACGAAGTCATAGATAGGACCTGTGCGAAGCTCCCAGTACCACCAATTATCACAATATTGTATCTGAAAATATAAAACACGCCACTCAAAACAATGAAATTTAGGATAAAATGTAAACAAACCTTTGGGCAATACAATGTAGATATTACTGATTCAAATTACAATACTGATTAACAATCATATAAAGACATCAGTAGCCTTCAACCAACTGTCTGTAACTGGCTATGTACCTGCTAAGTCTGAGACTTTCATGTAAGCTTGATTAGTGTCAATGCACCAATTCTGAATTTCTTGGGGCAATACGATAACCAATAATGATCCCCTTGTTGTGCCAGATACCAATATTAATAACTAATAATTAAACATTAGTGTTTAAAATTTCACATTATAATCTATTTTTGAAATGCAGTTCAAATTAATTCAGCAATGCATCTTAGTTTACAGTAAGATAGCTAGCTAGCTGTATAGCTTTCAAAGACGTATCTTTGTGACGTCATACATCCCATCATTCAGCAGTGGCAGAAAATTCATTCATTCATGTGAACTCGTAGTATGGTTTGTGTTTGCCACATACTGGATACTATACTACATACTACTATGGGGACCAGTATACAGTATATACTGAGTGCATTATGCAGTATAAAGTTTGTATGAGGATATTTCAAACAAAGCCATCGAGTTTGATTATCTTGAATCTTGTTTGCTCTTCCCAAGTACCCCAGATATTTGTCCTGAATGTCCACAACGTGAATTCTCAGTGTGAATATAATGTGCCAGATTTCGAATCTGATTTTTAACCTGAAAATGACTGGAATCCAATTTAAAAACCTGAATTTTCAATAATAAAAAAAAATTGTATGGTTCAGTAATACTATATTCCTCTTTTTGTGTAGCTTAGACTCATGTTTGATCAGAGAAACAAGTCACACTTTACTGTGATTATAAACCTTTAACACATGATTGTGTTGCTCTGACACACCCCCACCCCCCACCCCACACACACACCCTTCCTTCTCTATTCGCTTGCACATGAAAACAGGAACTCAGGTCCTTGCTTGTTTTGTTCTGCAAACATGTTGCGTCTTCTCTGCGTGTTCTAGGACAGTGATCTGCCGGACAAGCGGAGACAGAGTTTCAGCCTGCAGACAGACACGGGCGAGGACGTTGTGTTCAGCGTGGAGCTAGAGAGTGAACTGCTGGTCTGGGAGAAGGCCTTTCAGATGGCCACCTTCCTCGAGGTAGAGAGGATACAGGTAAATACTGCACTGAAGCACATCTTTTCTGAAGTGACGCGTGCAACCCAAGGGGAAAAGAAGTGGCACCTGGCAGGCAATGCACACTGCTTAACTGCTTTAATGGGACATTTTTACACTGCAACAAAGTCAGGCGAGTGGCTGCTGCCTCTCATTCATTTCTAAAGAGACAGGTGGTGGTTGTGTGTGGAGGATTATGGGAAAGAGTGTTGCAAACCCAGAGAAAACACTGGAAAGTTGAGCGTTCCTCAACTGCGCGTTATTGAGAAATGAGTTTCACTGGATGGCGGCCAGTCAGCTCCACATGGAGCATTTTATGAGGAATCATCACTTCCTCTTCCTCCAATGATATCAAAAGATGACTGCACAACACCAGGGGGCCCTCATGAGCGAGGTGGAGTTGAATGGAGCGCCATGGTTAAAAACGAAATTAAAATAGTTTTTCACCACAAGCATGCATTACAGTAAATAAAATAGCAAAGAAAACGGTTTGCTATTGATCTATTCAAATCTGTAAGATTTGCCTTTTTCAATAGCCAATGGGTTTTGGGCAGTAGGAACTGGCATTTCTGCTACTCCCGCGTCAGGTCACCAACCAGTCAGCACTCAGTAGTAGAAACGCTACATACACCTTTTTTCAACACGTCACGTCTCTTTCTCCTAGACTCATGTCGAAAAAAAAAAACACTAAAAGCCGTCAGAACCATGATCATTTTCTCCTCCATCTTGTCACTTATTTTTAGGCTTGATGTGACATGACGAAATGCATCGCGCGGTGTTGATTGGCTGAAGTCAAGCGAAACTCGCTTCTCATTTGCATAAAGAAAAAAACCCGCAACTTTTCAACGCTCTCTTCGCAACGCACTCGCCATAGAAATAAATGAGATGCGGAGCAAAAATCAAATCTCTTTGCAGCAATGTGAAGTACAATTTAGAGTCCCGTAATTTTGGTGTGTTCAAAGCTTTCTGCTTTGCATACGTGACTTGCGTGGACTTATTTGTGGATGTCAAGTAGTTGACAGCTTTTCAGCTAAGATTACTTCACTAAGTGTAAGAGAAATTATATTTTTATATTCAGAATCTTTTTTAACAAACCCTTTGCACAGTGAGGGCTACGCAGTACCAGGAAACTAGTCCTGTTAAATCATAACCGAATTGAACAGGCCTACTACAAGGAATTAATGTTTAGGGCTTGACCGTCTAAAACACGAACAAGTAAAGCATTGTTTAATTGGTTATACAGAGTGTGTTTAAAATACAAGCCTGGCGTTTTCTCCTTTGACGCATATCAAATAGCCGCGGCGATGCAACAAGTCTTTGGTCTAGAATGTGGTGAGCAAACTAAAAAGGTATGTTGAGAATTGTTACGGTACTATAGAAAAGCAAAAAAACTGTCAAGAGACATACAAGAAATTGTTTGCCGGTCCCTTCCGACAGGAGCAGACTTCATGCATAAACCGAATACCTCTGGCAGCCAAATAACTGTTTATTTTCCTCCTCAAACAATGATGTACAACACTTACCGATCTAATTAAACACTTCAGACACTAGGGACGTCGTTGTGCTTTTGCCAGTAGGCGTCTTCTTATGTTAACGTTGCCAAATGTCTTATTTTTCAGTGTAAAACATACGCGTGTATCATGGAGAGCCATCTCATGGGACTCACTATAGATTTCACTATGGGCTTCATCTGCTTTGACGCAGCATCAAAAGTGAGTTAAACGTGACCCATTAGCCGTGGCCTTTATAGCCTTTCATATGATTGATCACGAGATGCTTCTGCGGTATTTGGAATCCAATCAAACTACGTAGGCATAAACTGAACGGTGTGATTTGATTTAACAGCGGTGACTGTGCAGGTGCAGGTAATTATCCCAGCACCTGAGCATAATAGTGTTATTGTTGCTGTAGTTTATCACCATGTACAGTCCCTTATTTGCAAAACTAGGCAAACTGTTGCAAAGCTGTTTTGCATTAATTGTGTGTGTGTGTGTATATATATATATACATATATATATTGCTCGTTGGATGTGTAAAACAGAAAACCTTAAGCATATCACCCCCTGTAGGCAGTGCTGTGGCGGTACAAATTCTCCCAGCTAAAAGGATCTTCAGATGACGGCAAGAGCAAGATCAAGTTTCTGTTCCAGAGTCAAGATACGAAACTCATCGAGGCAAAGGTGACTGCGCTGAGATTCTCTGGTTTGAGCGTGACGTTGAGCACTCCCTCGTACTGCCTGGCCATCAGACTAGTACTAAACTTAGATCTTAGAACTGGATGAAGGTCTGCTGTGAGTTATAGTGGTTACTGGGGAAACCATTCTCCCGGGCTGTATGTGTGAAGTGCGTTATTCACCTGAAAAAAAATATATACTCACATTAACATGCAAATATGAGTTTCCAGTCTTGGAGAGCTACACAAACACATTTTTTTTTAAAGCCCAGTCTATGATTCAAATATATTCCATTCATAAAAGAGCACAGGACAGAAGCAGGATTGGGCTGATGGGTGGATTGTCAGAGAGCCTTTGTAATGGGCTGTGCTTCTCAAGCCCTTTATCTGCTGATTAGATGTTACCCAGGGGTGCGACTGGCCTCCAGCTAAGGCTTCTGAAATCTCTCTGTTTGCTCTGTTTCTGGCCACCATGCAGGAGCTGGAGTTCTCCAACCTTTTCGCGGTGCTGCACTGCATTCACGCGTTCTTCGCGGCGAAAGTGGCTTGCCTGGACCCCATGTTCGTTGGCAGCCGGGGCGTGGCCACGGCAACCGCGTTGGCCACGCCCCCCTCCGTCGCCTCCGTCGTGCAGGCCTCCAAGCTGAAGTTCTCGAGTTGACACCCCCCCCCCCCCCTGCAAACCCCTTGCTCGTTTTTTTGGCCCATGACGAGACATTTCACACCGGCTTCCCTGTGGAGGGGCTTTGCTAGACCGCACGATTACACAAGAGGGACAGAAGGCCGAACGCATGAAGATGACGGAAGCGTTTTAACAACACCGATGAGCCTTGAACTTTTGACCCATTTGGGCAATGTGAGAACGACCAGTCTTGCTTGCATTGGTACAGACTTGAACATAAGCCAAGGTGATGTCATGTTTTTGGATACCTCGACAGTTAAGTACACAGACCCAGTGGAATTTTTCTCATTTATGTCACTCTTACTAGTTGCAGGTTAAATGTATTGTGGAGTCTGCGGGATGTTCAGTTTTCATGGATACAAAACAATTAGAACATTAATTAGCTCCTCCCCTTCAATATTGCAGTAAATATGTTTGCACTTAGTTAATGATAGCATTCCTACATGTGTGAAGTCTTTTAATCCTTTCTTTAGATCAGATAATTGATTGAAAGGGATGTTATAGCGTCACTACCCAGTTCACATCATTATGGTCCAAGATTTAAGGATAATTACCCAAGTGGAAGTTTCAAAGACATCAGAATGTGAGTCCTGAATCGATATTTTAAGAAGATGTTGAATGTCTCGGTGCCGTTCTCCGCAATGATATAAAGAAAACCCTGATATAAACCTGAATCTGTTTGACACCGGGCGGCATGGTGGTGTGGTGGTTAGCACTGTCGCCTCACAGCAAGGCGGTGTGGGTTCGATTCTCGGTCTGGGCTGCTCTGTGTGGAGTTTGCATGTTCTCCCTGTGCCTGCGTGGGTTTTCTCTGGGTACTCCGGTTTCCTCCCACAGTCCAAAGACATGCATCCTAGGTTGATTGGTCACTCTAGATTGCCCGTAGGTGTGAGTGTGTGTGTGCGTGTTGGCCATGTGGTGGACTGGCGAACTGCCCATGGTGTACCCTGCCTTCGCCCGGAGATGCTGGGATTGGCTCCAGCCCCCCCGTGACCCCGACTAGCGGGAATAAGCGGTACGGATAATGAATGAATGAATGTTTGACACCGCACTTTTCCAAGCAACATACACAACAGGGACAGACACCTTCCTAAGTACCATAATGAAGCTAGAGGAAGCAGAGCTTTGATGTGGATGATGTCCAGATGATGTCTGCTATTTTTTTTTTTTTTTTTTTTTTTTTTATTACTTTAGCCATTTGCTTCAGAGTGGTGCGATGAGCCGCAGATACGACTTGTGTGTTCAGGTTTGAACTGTCTGGAGAGAGTGGCTCTTTATTCGAATATGCTGCTTCTCACTTTTGTGGAAGATGTGTAAAAGTGAGTAGTCTTATTCTTACACTTTCAATAGTTGTTGCCCTTTAATTTCCTACCCGTTACCTTAATACGGATCAATCAGAGTGTTGTGACTCGACCATGAGACTCAGTCACGTTTCATAGCAATGCTCTGTACAGAAGGAATCTCCTCGTGATTAATATAAGGAACTGAACTGTGAAGAGACGAACACAGGCCCTCCCAGCTAACGGGTGACGAGCGTACGGAGTCCCGGCGATCGGAGCTGGAAGCTTGGAAACGGTCAGGTCTACAGGATGTGTGTAGCACAACATAGAGGGGCTTTTTTTCCCTGTATTTTTGTGTTACTTTATATCTCCTGTTGTTGGTTTACCATTTGTTTATCCATTTAGATCCTCAGAAGACAAGAACTCTATTATTAAAAATGAAATATAAAATCTGATAACACCCTCTAGTCACCATTATGTTTGTATTTTCAATTAGCAGTTTAACCGATAGAACTTTTACATCTTTTTTTTTCCCTTTAATATTCAAACCCTTTGGACTATTCACTAATTGTGAGATGAATGGATCTAGACTGAACACTGCAGAAGGTGTTATTGGTTTGCAATAATTATGCCCCTTTGGAGTGCTGGACCACTTTAACCACTTCATGCTGGCCCTACTTTAACTCCCCGTATGGAAGGAGAGGTGTTTGTTGAAGACTATGCAATAGAAGGACTTTTGGGAAGCGTTTACTCTGGGAGGAGAACCTTGGACGCGCCACTGGAATAGTTCCAATCTTCTGTAACTCGGAGTTTAAAAAGGAGCGTTTTATTTTTGGCAAGTGTTGATTGTTTTAATAAAGATGTATAGTGTACTTACTAAAATAAAAGTTTTATAATGTATGATAAGCTTGTTTGTTAGTAAATTCAATTTGTTATTAATTTAATCCATGATGTGCCATTTATTAGAATAACATATAAACAGTCCTGGTATTGACCATTACATCTTTTTGACCCAAAGTGTTTCTAGAAGCATTTGAAGTTTGATGGTAACAATATAAATCAATTTGACTTGGATTAGTAAGAAGTCTTTAAAAACAGCTTTGAGCTATATGATGTAGCCTGTGAATGAGTAAATCATACAATCAGAGTGCTGGGATCAAGTTTAATGAAAAGTCATCAGTATTGTACAAATTACAAACAGTCAGCGATGAACTTCAAAACCACACACCGTTTTAAAGAGAGCAGCCGTACTTAGGAAATCACACCATCCGTCTGATATTCAAAGAGGAATGCTGTGGTGTTCCGGATTCAGAATCCGCACAGGTGAAGCTCGTCGCTCGTTTACATTCTTACCTTGTAACCACATAAAGCAACTTTCCACACAAAAACACAATCGGAATCCAAAACCAGTGTGGAGCAAGTCGTGTCCGTACAGTGAGCTATGGGAAAGGTATCGGTCCTGTGGTTCTGTACCACGGTGTCCTGTGGCAGAGGGAAGCAGGTTAAATGACATCAGACACAAGTACATAGAAGCACACTTGTGGCTAAGAAATGGACAAATGGGTGTGACGTGACCACTTAATCGCATTTTTGTCCTGGAGTGTTGGCTGAAATTCTCCAATGCTGGAGTTAAATGGCCTTTTATATGGAATACTTCATTAAAGACTCTGACCACATTTAACCAGCTGGACAACACTATTTCTCCGTGAAAGCTGGCTTGCCCAAACACCCACTGTAAGTGACATCACAGTTGAAGGTGTTCAAACATTAAAACGAACACTTAAAACGCAAATTAAAAACACTAAAACAAACACTACTGGAATTATCGCAGCTTACTGCTTGAAAAGTGCCTTTGTCAGCGGTCTCTCAGGAACACCAAAGCATCGTGCTTTACGTTGTGGCGAAATCTGAGAAACTGGTGAGCCCACAACTTTACCAGTTTAGCGAAACAGCCTTTTCTAAAAAGTGCGGAAAGAATAAAACAATATAGACCACACCCAGTAACTTAAAAAATGATTACAGTTAAAATAAAAAAACAGCATATGACAGAGGAAAAGGTATTCAATATGTTAGAAACCCTAAAATAATTATTTTGATGAACAGATCTAGGGTCTTCTCTCTCTATATATATATATATGGGTGTAGACTCAGTAGCTCTCCTAGGCCATCGGTCCCAGATGAACCAGACGAACCAGGCAGTGGTAAGGCCAAGGGACTGGTAAGGGTTGAGACACCCCAGGACCATCAGACTGGCCAAAACTAAATCATCTTACACAATAATGCCACATCAGATCAAAGTTTTTTTTCTTCTATATTTTATTATTTGTTCAAGCTCATTGTTAATTGTTAGGTATTCTGGGCTAAGTAATTAGCAACGCCTGTTTGGCGACAAACTTTTCCGTCGTCGTCGTGTTATGGAGAAGTTACGAGTTCCAGCCACTATGAGGTATTGTGAAGATGCTGTACTACTTTGCTAAACATATGTGATTATGCAAGTTCATAGTGGGTTGAAATCAGAATTTAGAAACTGACAAAATCAATTACCTCTGCCTGCATGTATGTGTGTATGTATGCATGTATGTATCGTATGCATGTATGTATGTATGTTGTGTATGCGTGTATGTGTGTATGCGTGTATGTATATATGCATGTGCAGCTGGTGCCCCTGCTACTATGAAGACAGTGAATGGTACTGGAGGACAGACAGATGCAGCCAACAGTGAAGCCTCACAAGGTGCAGAGCATAGAAAGTGTTCAAACTGCGCTCGCGTGATTCTGCACATTTGTACGGCATTAGAGCGCCGCCCTGGAGGCATGACCCTGTGTGACGTGGCAGCTGCCGAGACTTAATGACATTCTGGCCTCGTCTGAAAAGGCCAATGTTGTGTCATGGTTCGCTCCCTTTTATATACGTACGTGTGTGTGTGTGTGTGTGTGTGTGTGTGTAGAACAATTTAAAACCCTCCTCATTGATGAGGATCAGTCATGAAGTGAATGACACACTGTACCAGCATAAAATGTCTCCAAAAATGTATTTTTGTTCAAAGCTCCTAAATTATTTGTTAACTAAAAACACCAACCACCCTCGACCCAGAAGCTAAGTAATTAAAAAATGCATTTTTTATGACAGTGTATTACAGGTACACAAGACTGTACAGAGTTGTCACATGGGAAAGACATTTCCTCAACAGAAAGACCGTGTTATATAAGCCGTCATGTTCTGCTACGTAGCTCTCTATGCCTATGAGCAGGGTGGAGGTGGTGGAGACACAAACCTACGGAGATAATGAGAGATGTTTCCCACCCCCCCCCCTAAATATGTTGGGATGCTTTAATTTTCAAACTCTGTTACTTAATGTACACTGTAACACACTTAACAAATCATGACTTTCTAATTTACATAGCAAGCATGACTGAGTGAGACAGGGAGGTGGAGGGGGAAGCAGTGGGTAACGACACATTAGCCACAATCCGCCGGAGCCGAGATGAACCCAGGGCAAAAGTTTTTGGACAAAGATTAAGTGTAGCCCTAGACTAAAATATTTAACCAAAGGAAAAAATCACCATCGGTGCAATTTAGTTGATGACTAAACTCAATGTGGCACAGAGCTCCAAAGTTGTAGAATTCCTACGTCAACTCAGTTGAGAGTGAAGATGGAGATATATTCATCGGTTGAGGGCTACCTTAATTAAGATTGTCTTAAGTAGGTCATGAAGCCAGCTTCATAATGATCCTCTGAGGCACCCCAGCCACGAGGTACAAAGCATTAGAAATCGTTTTAAAAAAAACCCTCACACACAGGGTTGTGCATCCACAGAACACGGTGCAGAACGAAACTTTACCAGGTCCAGAGTGAGGAATCCACAGCACTGACAAACATCACAAAAAAAAAGTAGAAACACACCCAGGTTCGGAGTCCCAAAAGGTCGAGATCCATCCCCAACACACTGATGGTGGGAGAAGTGCCTCTCATTCTTTGATCAAAAGACAGAGCAGGTCATATAAGTCTCTGTAGTGGGTTAGAGGGAACATCAAAGCTTCTGTTATAGTACGTAAGAGATATCTTAGCAAATTTAGCAAACTCTTGAGTATAAACATAGAGAACTAGAAATGCTGTGGAGAGCCTATTTAGGTCTTCAGTGCTAAAATGATTTCCAATATCAGATTCAAAGACAGGATTATAAACCATTAAAAACGGCATACTGGAAAGCACGGTGATATAGGTTCCAGGTTCAGATATGACGTTCCGAAAAATCTTAAATTATGCTACATTATCAAAGAAAGAGAATGAAAAATTGACCCAGAAGAGCCCCGTGGTGAACAGTCACGACGGCAGCCAGGTACCCCGGTCGTGCCCCACGACGGCAGCCAGGTACCCCGGTCAAGCCCCACGACGGCAGCCAGGTACCCCGGCCGCGCCTCTATTTCTGGCGGTAGTACAGCAGGAAGGCCTTGAGCGCCTCAGGCAGGGGCAAACCCAGGACCTTGTCCCTCAGCAGGTTGACCTGCGGCTCCTCGGCCTGGGCGGGCTCCTCTCCGTCCTTCTCCTGCTCCTCCTCCTTGCTCTCCTCCTCGATGCGCTCGTCCTCCTCGCTCTCCATGGCCTGCGGGATCAGCTGGTTCCCCACGAAGACGTACGTGCTCACGCGGGGGTGGCGGCGGCAGCGCCGTCGTTTGCGCTTCTGCGCCGCCCTGTGGGCGGGGCCTCGGGGAGGACTCTCCTCATTGGCCAGGCGTCGCAGTGTGCGTCGGATGTAGATGCGGGCCAGGTCCTGGAGGCTCCTCACCGTCACTGCAGCTGAGCGACACACGGCGGGCCGCGTTTATGACCGAGAAGTAAAGACCAAGAGCGACGATGGAGGAACATCCATCATCATCAGTGCAGTTTATCAACCACAACCAGATCACTTCCACCTTTGGCGTGTTGTTACTACTGGAGCAGGGGGCTACTGCTACAGATGTAACCCACAGAACTGCTCGAGGCGCATTTAGCACGTTGTCTGGTTATAATGGACCTGCTGTGGTCTGGCTAGTTAATGTGAGCAGGCACAAGGCTGTGATGATGCGGCTGCAGCTACACATTCTTTTCACAAGGGGGTAGCAATGTGTAAACGTTAAACTTAAGAGGTTTATTTTTACTGTATGTTCACGCCACACATTGTAATGTAGTGAAGGACACTACCACACCGAACATGTGACAAAACAACTCTGCTGATCTCTGAATAAGGCTGTAAGTAAGAAATATCCGACTGAGCCCGTACAATGTCTTGTACACCAGGTTATTCGAACTCACAAATACTTAAGCACTTTGCTAACACTCATAAACTGAAAACTCCATCACAAACATCTAACCTGCGGACGTTTCTGCGGAAAATTGATATGATTTTTGATTTTGTTATGAAGATTCAATTTGATTTTGAATGTTTTCTTAAAACCAAATCAATACCAAATACTGCAAAGACTGTTTATTCTCGAATTTTAAAACACAAGACTGCAAAGCATGTCCTTGTGCTAAAAAGTAACCTTAATAAAGCAATTAATTTATAAAGAGAATATAATGTACAACACAAAAACCTGACCTACCTCATACTTAAACCCTTACAGAGTATATGAGACCTTTGGAAGAGACTGGGGGAAGCATTAATAATACAGGTTGATATTTTAACACACCGATAACATTACTTAAATTTTACTTTTTTAAATATTTACCACTGGTTTTTAGTTTTCTACACACTTATAACCCTACCTCTTCATCTGTGGGGTGACACTGTGTGTGTGTGTGAGTGTGTGTGTGTGTGTGCGTGTGCGGCGCTGAGCAACTCACGCAGCACCACGCCTTCAGGTTTGCTATTGTCCGCCCGGTTCTGCTGGACCAGAGGTGCGAACGACACCGCCAGGATGTTCTTGCTCTCCCACGAGCTCTGACCCGTTCGGGTTATCTGGGTCAGCTGGAACAGACGAACCCAAAACCACAGGTACATACATTAAGCCAAACCACAGGTACATACATTAACCCAAACCACACATACATACATTAACCCAAACCACAAATCCATTCAACTCAGCCAGTAATAACAGTGTACGCCTGTACTGACTACATATAAGCATGTCTAAGCCTATCTAAGCCAGTAATAGCATAGACTGTATCAACTATGTTGTTCACAAATATTCCATGGATGGATGTAATCTTTGACTGAGGCGCTCTGGAGCCCTGCAACAAGAAGTGATCCTATCTGATGTGCATTTATGGGTTAGGACTGGTTCCTTCTCATCACTTTCTGTCCAGGGTTATTTTGCATTCTGTTTGCATCACATGTTGCGATCGAAGGGTATGTATTCGTCTACTCATTCAAACGCTGGTGAAGCCATCAGAGATGGACCCCTTCACCTGATCTTCAATGGGCATGACGAGAACACCTCCCACTTTCAGCAGGACTTTCATGTAGTTCTCATGGTCCTTCTGAACTCCCGCGCCACAGTAGATGCGATCGTACTGATGGCAGTCCGACGCGATCTCCAAGCAGTTCCCGACGACGAAATGGGGTTCGCAGAACTCGAACCTGAAAACAGATCGTTCATACGCCAACTTATACATAAATTTACACCCACCACCCCGCTATTTATTTTTAAGAAAACGACTAGCTTACACCTACACTCACCAGCCACCTCATCCCACCTGTACCACAGCTATGGTTTGGTTCATGGGCGGAAAATTACAAACCGTTACTTTAATCCGTTTCCCTTTAAAATTCATCAGGCGTCTTCGAACTGTTCGTCACGGGGTCAGTTTCTGAACACTGAACCCTTACAGAGAGGATATTGGTCAAACGGTGGACATTCTCTACACTGAAATCCCCCCCGACACGGTAGTGGCACATTGTACTGGGAGGAGTGTAGCGCCTGCCGTACGGTATGGCGATGTTTGGTGTGTATGCGGGTCGGGTTCAGCGCTGGACCGATCGGGTTCTGCCACCCGGAACAACGTCTCCGACGGTAACCCTGACTGACGGAGGACGGCTAACAAACTGTACGGCAACAGATGGACTGCAGTTCCTAACCGTACACCTACAAGGTGTTGGGAATCCATAAGCACTTCTACTAAAGTGGGTGGCGACAGTAGAGTCATACGACCAGATGCTCTTATTAACAGTGACTTAAAAAATGTGCAAAGACGTCGGAAAAAAAGTGCAAGGAGTCAGAAAAGCATGGAAGAGCCGTTTCCTGGTGGAGCTGGTGATGTCAGAAGAGCTGAAATCATTAAAGAGCTCGACTCACTTGTCAAAGCTGTCACTGTTTTTAATGAAGTCCGCAAGTCTTTCTTTTGCATACTCCACCACATCCTTGTGGAGCTCCACGCCATGGTTTACTCCAAAAGGACCTGGGGGAAAGATGATCGACTCAAATACATCGCATACTGCAAACTGGTCTACAGAGTCCTTTACACTGATGAATAAAAACATAAACCAAATCATTGCTGAATTGTGGAAACGTTTTTTTTTTTTTGCAGAGACCGATTTTCATAAAGCAGCTTCACAAATGTTTGTGTCCAGATCTATAATGAGTGAGTGGTGATGAGCAGTGTTAAAGGAACTGGCAGGCCAAATTATGGTTGAACGTTTGGGCAGACTCAAGAGAGAGCTCCAAGACCCTCATCACCTAACGTCACACTTGGTGACTAGTAGAACCAGTGTGCTAAACCAGGGAGACGTCCAAGCCTGCAGTACCGTGGAGTCTGCCACAGTACTACGGTACTGTACGGAAACACTGTGGGACGCCTGCTTCTTACATTACTTACAGAATGTCACAGTCAGCAGTTTAATCTTAAGTGTTTAAGATTTACCTGAAAACAAATAATATCGGCCGGACAAACACCTTGGTCGGACAGTGACAGTCAGACTGTGCTGTTTTACATGATCTTAATTCAGCCTCACTAGCAGTACCTTCAGTCGTGGTCGTTAGGGAACCGGTCTTGTGACCAGAGGGTCGTGGGTTCGATTCCCAGGCCTGAGGCCATGACTGAAATGACCCCAACTGCTCCCCGGGCGCGGGGCTAGGGCTGTGTGTGTGTGTGTGTGTATGTGTGTGTATGTGTGTTCTGACTGTACAGATGGGCACAGACAAATTTCGATTGGGGTGAAAATCACAATTGACTAATGTGGCCATCTTAATCTTACTAATGTCATACCATCGGTGTGCATGCAAACAAAGGTACTGATTAAGAACAGGGACAAACCCTACGATTCCATATACTCTAGTATATACGAAATAGACCAAATGGCCAAGGTTAGTATCTCACCGATTATCAGGCCCACCATCGTGCTCAGGTAACCCGTGCCGCTGCCCAGGTTGAGGAAAGACAACCCCTGCTGGAGACTCAAGGCCTCCATGACCTCGGAATAGATGCACGGCGCTGACAGGTGGATGTTCCCGTGCTTCCAGGCCAGGTCTTTGTAAGCATTGTCCCTGTAGCCCTCCAAGTAATAGTCTCCACGGTCTATGGCCCTGAAGACCTGCTCGACCGCCCCGGTGCGGATGTACTGCGCCTCCTTCAGGTTGTCGATCAAATCGTCATTGTCCTCCCCCGCGCTCACGGCTCCGCCCATGGTCCCTTTCTCCCCCACAGGAAAAAAGAAAGGAAAAGGAAAAAAAAAAGAAAAAAAAAGGGGGGGGGAAAAAAAAGACAGGGAGGCCTAGAGGAGGAGGAGGAGCAGCTGGAACACAGGGCTCTCTTCACACGCAGGAGGAGAGGGCTCGTTCTTCTGGCATGGGAGAGGAGGGGGTGATTCAGACCCTCCCGTCACTTCAGATCATCGTCACGTCTGGGGGAGGAGAAGCAGCAGCTGTTAGATAATCCCACGGACGCGCCCCGCACCAGTGACGGGGCACGTTCGGGATGTTTTTGGGGACAGAGGACCTGACGCCCGAACTCTGATTTGTGCTCCAGCAGCAGGTTTGCGGGACCAAGAGGTTTGCGGGACTATCACTAGAATGCATTAAACGATAGTTTTAGCTGGACGTCATTCAACACATGATCACACACCAAGAACCCCCCCCCAAAAAAAGTGTCTGAAACTGGAGTTTTTGCGCTTAGCATTGGCAAGACTCCAATGCTGGAACAAAGTGTGCTGGCTCTGTGTGACTTTAAACCCAAAACAGGATCTAATGAAAAACAGAAGAGGCTTGTGGCCTCTATATTTGACATAAAGCAGCTTCAATACTCTTTTATAACCTTTGACATTCGTCTGTGACAGAGCCTGACTCTTCAATGGACATTTTACTGACCATCAATCCATCTAACTTCAAAACTGTAGTGAAGTACCTAACTTTTCGAGAGAAACAGGACGTTTCAGACAGAAGTCCTCCATCAGCTGTGCAAGCTGAAGGAAACTTGGAAACTATGTACTTCACTACAATTTTAAATACCTCTACGTCTCTCACTATAATACACTGCAGTTACTCACCTGGAAAATTCCTCCTTAGAGAGAGATGGAGATTTCTCACACACACACACACACACACACGTAGAACATGTACACACAAACTGGTCCGCCATAACATTAAGTGGCAGGTTAGGAAATAACACTCATTATCTCTACACAAGGGCCCCTGTTGGGGGGAGGGGGGGTATATTAGCAGCAAGTGAACTTTGGTTCTTGAAGTTGAGGTCAGGGTAGAGCATCTACAAAACCCAGGTTCTCATGTAGTTGCATCCAACTGTCAGTGATGTTGCACACCAATGATCTCCAAGCTCCTGTGCTGATGGCTTCAGATGTTTTATGCTCACATTAGTACCAGCTCTGATGACAACGTGTATTCTTCGCATGCCCCTTCTTCTGATTCTGCTAACCGTGCCTAGCATCACGGACTTAGCAACAATTTCCCCACAACATGATGTGACCACTTATAAATTTCAGTCTTTTGATCTTAGCTTCTGGAGATTACACTGGGGTTGAATAGAGTACGTAGACCCCTATGTGATGCTGTAATCGAGCTCAAATAGCACAGGATATTGCACATCTTATCCTGTGCATATGTACAGGTGTGACTGATCACGTCCTAGGTCATGACCTTTGCTGAGGTCAGTACACACCCAAAGTGGCCCAAGGAAGGAAACCAGTGAACTGGAAACACTGTGCCGGTAGACTGCACAGCCGCACAGGGCAACGTAGCCACAGACCAGTCAGTGTCCCCGTGGTGACCCCTGTTCACTCCTGAAGGTGCCTACAATGGATACGTGAGCATCAGAACTGAACCGTGGAACTCTGGGTAGAGACGGCACTGGAATGCTCTATCGGGAGCAAAGTCAGCAAAGTTGGAGTGATGCTCCAGGCGATGTTCTGCTGGGAAACCTTGACGCCTGGCGTTTCACGTGGATCTTACTTTCACATGTGCCACCTTCCTGCACATCGCTGCAGTGTGTCCTTTCATGGCATCGGTATTCCCTAATGGCAATGGTCTCTTTCAGCAGGACAACGCATGCTGAAACTCAGCAAAAAATTGTTCAGGAACGGCCTGAAGAACATGATTAAGAGTTCAAGGTGTTGAGCTGAGCCTCCAAATTCTCCAGAAGTGCAATCCAATCAGGCATCGGTGGGACGTGCTGGAGAACCAAGTCCAATCCTTTGAGGACCCATCTCAAAACTTCACATAAACTGTTGCTAATGTCTTGGTACCAGATACCCCGGGACACCTTCAGAGGGGTCCACGCCTCAACAGATCAGAGCGGCCTTGATAACACAAGCAGGACCGACACAATACTAGGCAGCGGACATACGCACACACACACACACACACACACACACATTTCTATACTCAGCATGAAGGGTGTCAAAACAATCTTTGTCCTACTTTCTGATGTTTAGCCTGAAATGCTAGCCTTTGAGATTTCTGTATGAAAAAAAAGAAGAACTGGGTTAAGCCCCTTTTCTAGTTTTCTAGCGAGCCGTACCGTGACCCCTCAGGGCGAACTTTTCACCGCGGCCAGTACAGGTGTGTACAGTGCTGTGAACACAGCAGTCTCTGTGCCTAACTTCTCACTTTAAAGAAAAAATACTACGTGGAACAACTGCATCTAGTGTGCGCCAGAGACAGGACCTGTGGCATGTTCCAACTGATGTTGGTCTTCAATCTACCCAAGTTCACTCATGTCACTCCACTGCTGCGCTCCCTTCACTGGCTTCCTGTGGCCGCTCGCATTCAGTTTAAAATTCTGATGCTTGCCTACAAAGCCAAAAATGGACCAGCTCCTCCATACCTTATGGCAATGGTCTTATAGCCCTTCGCGCTTCAAGTACGGCTCGGCTTGACCCGCCATCCCTCAAGATTCAAGGAAGACACGCGACAAGATGCTTCTCTGTCCTGGCACCCAGATGGTGGAACGAACTTCCACTGGCTGTCCGAACAGCGAACTCTCTTGCGGTTTTCAAACGCAGACTGAAGACCCATCTCTTTGTAAAGCACTTATAAGCACTAATCAACTGAAGCATTGGTATAAAGCGTAATTGCACTTTATCTTTAGGAACACTATAGTATTGCACTATACTGCATGTAGTCTTGTAGGTATTTCAGTCTTGATAGGTATTGTCTAATCTTATATTTTGTTGTCTTCTTTCTAGGCATCAGCACTAGCAACGGTTTATGGCAGTGCTTGACCTCAAGTAGTTTGGACTTAAACCTGTTTATACTAGATAGAGATGCATATTCTGACTGAACACATAGCGCTTTTGTAAGTCGCTCTGGATAAGAGCGTCTGCTAAATGCCATAAATGTAAATGTAAATGTTCCGACTCTCTCATCGATGTGGCTAGAAAGAAAGAGGTAAAAAAAAAAACACACACACACACACACGGCTACTAATGGATCTGGACCAAATGGTCAAACTGGACTTTACAGTTCACTCTGTGCAGAAAAGGTCGTAGGTGTTTAGGACACTGAGACCAGGGCCATTTACTGGGGAAATGCCCCAGTCTGAGATGCGCACTGGTAATATGTAAAGAAATGTATTTTTTTTTATACGCATAGTAAGTGCTATGCCTGCAGTACAGAGAGAGGAAGAGACCACAGCCGTGTGTGGTGGCAGAAGGTGAGACCCACAGTACGGTCCGACCCGTTCTAGCTAAAAGCCAGTCTGCTGGCTTTATCGGACTGGAACACGTACAGGTGCATGTTTCAGACCTCCACCTTCTAGCAACCTGAAGATCGGAGTTGTAGGATCAGAGCTTCTGTAAATGCTTAGACACGTGTTAGATTAAGCAATGTTTATCTGCCCTACATCCTGAAGTTTCCAAAGTGCCTTAACAGAATTCACAAAAGGCAGCAGGGCAGGATTCAGGGCAGGTCGTAAATCTCCACGCCGGAGGACTCCGCTCACACTTCCGTGTTCTTGCCGCGTCGACTCTGTTCCCAGCAAGCCCTTCACGAGCTGCGCCAGGCACGTTTGAACAGGAAACCACAGAACTCCGCTGCACAAAGACCTCGAGTCTCAGGGCCACGCGTGACGGCCTACGACGCTACAAAAGCCCGTCTGCTGAGACGGAATTCACAAATCGCGCTGTCTCAAACATTTGGGGCTGACGGACTTATATGATGGGCAAGAGAGGTATAGAGGAGATTCAGGAACCAAAAGACTATTTAGTGACCCTTTAAAAGGCCTGTGAGTTAATGTTCCGAGTTCCCGAAGAAGCTGATCCATCATTAATATGATCAGGGTGTCGGTTGCACAATTGCACCACCGTCACACCTCACTAATGCTTTACCAGGACAAACCTGATTGTGCAGTCATACCCTCTTTGCCCTGCCACACTTTCTAAAACGCATTTACACTGTAGATCCATCTTGGACCTGTTTTGTTTTTTTAAAGGTGGCTGTAATTCAAGGGGAGGTGTAGGAGTGCAAAGTGACACCCCATCACAAGGCCTCGGGTACCGTGTCAAACACGTGAACCCAATGCCCGGCAAGAGCGCGCCAGCAGACGCACGTCCCTAAAAGATTTCAAAAGAGCGATCGCGTGTCGCCGTCAACCCCCGTTACTGTGTAAACAACTCGTTTTTGCGGCTCCGTGTTCATTTCTCCATTCGGAATTAAGCAATGAGCAAAGTCGGGCATGTTAGATGTGTCCATGCAGTGCTTGGTGTGCAGAAGCAGGAGTTTCTCCGGAGTTATCAAGCTGTGACAGGCCTGATGTATCCGCACTGCGTTAGTGACCGAAAAGTAGTTTGACGTCGCGGTACACGTGTTCCGTCACGGTTTCTATTTCGAGGACAACATGACATCACACAAAATGAACGCCTGTATATCGCAAGAGAATGACTTGATGAGCAGGAAAAAAAGGCAATGACTGTAAGCACTGGGGCTGCTTTTCCGCCATTATGCACGGTCATGACAAACTGAAAAACGAGCGTCTTGCATGCATCACTGGTTAACCAGCACGCCAAATACTGCGCAAAACGAACCTATTTAGCCATCTAAAGACCACATTCGGGGTTTCGTTACAATTAAATTAACACGATTCAGCCGCTGCACCATGTGCATCCGACCCGATCGCCATTGCCTTCAAAACTTTTCTTTTTTGTGTGCGTGTGTGTGCTTAAAATGCACATTCGCTGCGATCAACAGCGACGATGAGAAGGAGACGACGGCTCTCCATTACTTTGGCCGCCGCAGTTACTTTCATGAGAAACGGCAGCGCCAAAATGCCGAGCTGGATAGCCAACACGGCCAGATAAACTACCGCCTCTACCCATCAGACGTCGGCTGTTTTATTTGCCCGCTTGACAAAACCAGACGTTGAACAGCAGAAAACAATGTTCGCCGTTTTAAATCACACGCAAACGTCTCAAAATGCTCAAAAATGCCCAGCTGCTAACCTGCTAGCTCGCAAGCTAACGCAGGCTAGCCAGTTAGCTGCGAGTACAACACACTTGATAAAGCTGGACAGACGCGCTCAAAAACAACAAAACCAACATGTCGCCAACAATATCAGAGTTTCAGAAACGGGCATTTCACTGACCTGCTCCCCATTGATTAAACCCTGGGCACAGTTTTCAACAGCGGAGTTTGATAAAATACTAAAGTACACCAGAGTACTTTTGTGGATACGCCGACTACCGTTGTATTTTCTCCAGGAACAGCTGAGAGGATGTAAACATTCGTCACGTGGTCCTGTACAAAGCCAGGCGGACGTGTTTTCGCGGGACTACAATACTTTTCATTTGACCTGGACCGTCACCCTCCATATTACCCCTCAACCCACCACAATCCACCCCAAGGATGGGAAGAAATCGCATTAAGCTTTTGCCATTTGATTTGCTGTGTTCCTCCATAGCTCTAGGCACAACAGCATGAACTCGGAAGGAGGACAGAATATGTGGGAAGAAACGAGCAAAGCCATTTTCTACTTTTGATTATGATGAAACTGGCATTCAGCTAATTATTAATGCTGCCCGTTAAAAGTTAATTGCTAGGGTTTTGTATATATGATGCTGAATGCCATGGTCATATATATTCAGCATATATAGTTTCAATGAAGAATTGGTTAGCGGAGCGCATTAACATAATAGTAAGGAATAAATTAAAACGCGGATACCTTTATATCCATAGCCCCTGTACTTGCAAAAGCGGAGTTGTCATATAGGTGTCCTTGACTATAAAAACGGGTTCTGCGGCATTTTTTGTGGTTATGGGAGGCGCTTCCCAAGAGTTATTACATTAATGTTGTGTTCAGGGCCATCATTTACAGTTATTACATTAATGTTGTGTTCAGGGCCATCATTTACAGTTATTACATTAATGTTGTGTTCAGGGCCATCATTTACAGTTATTACATTAATGTTGTGTTCAGGCCCATCATTTACAGTTATTACATTAATGTTATGTTCAGGGCCATCATTTACAGTTATTACATTAATGTTGTGTTCAGGGCCATCATTTACAGTTATTACATTAAAGCTGTGTTCAGGGCCATCATTTACAGTTATTACATTGATGTTGTGTTAAGGTCTATCCTTTAGTTAATATATTAAAGCTGTGTTCAGGGCCATCATTTACAGTTATTACATTAATGCTGTGTTCAGGTCCATGGTTTAAAGTTTGAGCTTGATATCCGAGCTTGAGTTTCATTCGAGTAAAGCATTAAAGCTTTCTAACATAATGGTGCACTAACGCACCGTCTTAAACATTTACATTTATTATTAAAAAATTAAACATTCATATTTTCTAATTCTATTCTATTCTAGTTCATAGTTTCATGACACAGCATAAGTCATGAAACTGGGATACATGAAACTGACAATAAATGAACAATAAACTGTAGGACAACAGATCTCCAGAACTTTGCAGGACGATAAATATCTAGAACCTTGCAGAACAATACTATAGCATTCTACGTGATGACAGAACTCCAGAACTCTGCTTTATAGATCTCCAAAACTGTACAGGATGAAAGACCTCTGGGCCTCTGCAGGACAACAGAAAACCAGAACTGGATAGAGATCTTTCATCCTGCAGAGTTCTGGATTGACCCTTACCGCAATATAAAACAGCTATCTATTAGCTCAAGCACCATTCACCCATTAGAAAGGTTTTTGAATAATTTAACAGTTTGCACAGATCTTCACTCTGATTATAAGGTTGATGAGATTCTTGAAACGTACTGTTGCTTGAATCTAAATGTCATGCTACCTGCTACTGAAACAAAACATTTCTAAGGTACTGATCCAAAGAATGTTTCCTTTGGAGTGAATCAAAACAGGTCAGAGGCTCGTGCAATGTGTTCTTCTGTTTCTGAGAATATAATTTAAAGAAACAAAGGAGAAACACACATTTTGTTGTAAATCCAATTTGTAGTGATTATGGGCAGAACTGGTCTTTTTTACTGCTGACCCCAGACCGGATATGTGGCTCCACTGTAATGGCTGTGATTAGCACTGGCGATGGGAGAGGCAGAGCGTGGTAGACGTTGGAGCTGTGAGGGCAGCTCCATGCTGTTCAGATCATCTGGTGGCTGCTGTAACGATCTCCTCTTCACACAGCCAGTTATCGTCTTTCATGCTGTAGCAGGTGCAATTTTGTACAACAGAAAACACACAAGTACATGTCCGGCACAAGGAGCGTATGAAATATGTGCGCTACATCAAAACAGTTTAAGGGCTTATAATGCGTATTGTATATTCTGACAGTTCAAGAGGTCATTAAATTGTTTATTTCTACCATACACAAACTGTACAACACAGCGCATTACTGCTTATGAAATAGTAAAAGTGTAAAGAAACTTCAATATAGAAACTACTTTAACTGAAAAAAAGCAGTCTGTTTTAATCAAAAAGAACCAAAATAATTTACAGTAAAGTGTTCCATACTAATATCATTACACAAAAAATTCATTTCACATTACAAAACATCAAATACAAACAGAAAAAAAAATAAATAGTTCTCACAAAAGTTCCTGAGCAAACAATGTGTGGTTTATAAATTAAATATTAGGAATTACAAATCATTTAACATAATTATAAATTACACTTCTTTTGAAAAGATTTGATTCAATTGATTAAGAGTACAATTCAGTATGGTCATTTGGTCAAATATAGAATTTTTTACTAGCTCGGTGACCCGTGAATTTGCTGTACTTTTTCTGAAGTCATTGCTGGCAGAAAACAACTAGATTCCCAGGAGGATCACTGTTTGCTCATACAAATCTGGAAAAAAAAACTTAATGTCAGTGTCATCCACGTTCAATAGCATTTCAGACCCATGCCACGTTGTTTCTCCTCAACAAATTAAAGTCATTAAAATTAGTAAAGTATAAGGACTGACACTGAAATCTAAATTTAATCTGTAAGATCACTCTCTGTTGTTGGGTCACGTTTGTTTGTATTAGTCATCAAACCTGCTCCACGCTGAAATCTGAGGAGGTTACAGAAGAACATTGAACCACGAAGGATGCGCTACTACTTAGTAGTGGAAAAATATTTGTAGCTCAGATTTCAGTCTGACCTAATTCGCCTCAATTAGGTAATGCTATCCGGCGGAATAAAAAAAGGGCTTTTGAGAAGTGGTCAGTTGTCAACTGCTTACCGTTGTGTATGCGGTTAAAAAAAATTTAAAATAAAGCTTTTCAAAATGGTTGGACGTTGTGATTTAGCCTAGAGGAAAATGTGGCACGCAGCAACAAAACACATGATCCCCATATTACGGCAATATCGGTAGATGCTTAAAATGGCGTATAAACAGTAGCTAAACCGAGTTAGAAGCTTTCTTTCTGAAAATAAATATACTGTATAATAAAATGAATCACCATTCACATAATACTGTTCTACCACAAAACATAGTATATTCCATGTAATCATTTACATATAGGCACATATATGCACACGCAGTGGTGTGCACACGAAAGGCAGTTCATATAAATAGAAACGGAAATCAGTTATTTCATGTAGCGATTTTTTATGCCTGGATTCTTTTTCTCCTTGACGCTGTGATAATAAAACGGCAACGTACAATCAAGAGAGGGTTTAAATAAAACAGTTTTAGCTCAGTAGCTAGGAATACTGATTTTGTGATTCGGTGTTGTAATTTGGGAACTTATTTGTTGCACACAATACATTCAAACGAAGACCATTAAGAGCCTACCATTGTGGAGCAGTAAGAGCTTGTCGCCACTAGGTGGTGCAATAGGAATATCATTACATTTGACATCGTTCATCGGTAAAGGAGCATCACAAATGCAAATAAACGTTTCCTTTCCTCTTTTTTAACTACAAAAAATAAATAAATAAATAAAAATAAAAATAAGACAGCAAATGCAAATGTGCTTGTATCCTAAGTAATCTCCAATACACAGATCTTAAGTGCAGAACAAAATGTTATTTAACAGCCAACATTAATGTTAAATAGAAAATAAATAGTAAAATATATTACTGTTTCATAATTTACTTTGATGGATAAAACAATAAATAGTAATAACAGTGAACTAATACGCAGAGGAACAAACACAGAGATAAAATGAGAAATAAATAAGTCAAAACGGGTTAAAAATGTCACCGAAATAAATACGTTCTGGGGAAAAAAAAAAGTTTACAAACTGTGGGAGGGGATCGTTACGAGCTGTCCAGAGCTATTGCTTGTGTCAGGGTACAGTACGTCAGGGTGAGTAGATGCTCTCCACGTGGATCCCTTTGATGGCCTGCCTGATGCTATCGAGGAGAGACTTGCATTCAGGAGAGTACTCGTGCTCGGAGCTGTTGTACATGTCCGTCAGAGTCTTGACGTAGGCTTCGAAGTTCTGCTCGTTTATTGGACCCTGGAAGATAAGCAGAGCGTGTGAACAACGTGACCGTTACATGATCGAAGTCCCTCGAACTTGAGCTGGAAAATTCATTATGGACAAAAATGTTGTCGTTTACTCCAAGATGAAGCTTCGTCTATGTGTAGAAAACAAACTCAATTTGTCGTGCCCCAAATTAGTACGTCGCTTTACCGCCCGTCTGATTAAGCTAAGGACTATGAGCATTACCCAAACAATAGTGAGTTCGTTCGATACCCCTTTGCATATGGTCTCATGGTTTACTCATGATTCACAACGACTCTCGTAAGAACGGCTGCGTTCCTCCCGTCGTGCCGCAAAGAGCATACATCTGCTGGCATCTGCCGGCCAAGCGGGAGGTGTTGTTTTCTCCCGCCCGTCCGCCGCGGCGGCGGGAGACGTAAAAGAGGAGGTCTCGTTCACCATTTGCGGCAGCTGGATGTCGGTGAGGCTGTTGATGAGCGCTTGAGTGAGGCGTGCCAGCTCCTTCAGCAAGCTGTCGTTGTGCTGCTCGATCAGCTTGTTCTCCTCCTCGATGCTCTTCAGGTTGCACTCCATGGACGAGATCTGGGAGCGGCACGGAGCACACCGCATCAGCCATAGGACTCAGGGTCACAAACAAATGACACTGCAGGTGCTGCAATGCATTCTGGGTTGTGTGTTGGACATTAGCAACAATGACTGCAGGCAAAGGACATTTGACAAGGAGCAGGCAGCCCTTTTCTGCTTGATTGAACCTTAAAAAAAAGTTTAGAATTGCTCCAAATCCTTTTGATATATCGTCAATCGACTACTTCTGACTGACGCCTGAGATCACTGATCACCGAAATAACTTCATGTCTCTTTGATCCTGCTTCAAACAGTACGGTCTGTCAAAGAGACATAATATACATCGAGAATACACATCAATTAAAACGTACCAGGCGATCATGTGGTGTGACCTCGTGCTTGATACCTTTACATATTACAACTTCCTGCAATGTGTTTGTTTCCTTTCGCCCTGTTTACTGTTTACCTGAGTCTGAAGCTGCATCATGTCTGCTTCTATTTTCAGGTTGGACTCATTGAGCTCCTTTATTTCGTGGTCCAGATGCTGAACGTCCTCACCGCTCTCGATGCCTGCAGAGCACACACGAAGCAGTGAGAGAGCACCCGCGTTCACCGTGGCGACGGTCCGGGGAAAGAGGCGGGACAGAGGCTGCGGTTTGGGGCCTTTTAAGCGAATGGATTGGCTAGCTGGTAGTGAGTGGCGTACGTTGTTGTATTTCTTAGATAACAAAGGAACTGTGGGAAGGTTCCGTACCACTGCTGGCCTTCAGCTTGATGGTCATCATCTCCTCCCCCGTCAGCTTCCTCTTGATACTCTGAGCGTTCAGCGGACAGCCTGACAAACTGGGGACATAAACGCCATTGAAATGATGAATAAATTATCGCCGTGTCTTAGCATTAGCCAAACAGTTGGGATGACGATGCCCTTAGTTTTAAACTCTAAATGGGAATGAAGTAATAAGCCTACAGCTCAGACCCTGGGAAGCTGTTTTTTATTTATTTGTTTTGTCCTTTTCTGTGGGGTCCCGGGATGGCGTGAGGACGCGTGTTAAGGGCGGGGAGGCGTGTCCTCACCTCCTGTGCGTGGCGAACACGTTGTTGGCGTGGCCCAGGCCGTTGCAGCCGGGCAGGGGGCAGTGGGGCAGCTCCTGTTTGTAGCTCTTCCAGGGGAAGGCCGCCCCGTTCACCGCGCTCTCCTTCTGACGCTTGGCGGCCACGGGGCAGCTGCCAGCACTGCGGTGGGACGTGTACTTCCCAGACACGTGACCCTGGCCGTCACAGCCTGCTACAGGGCACCTGGGGCACAGGAACCAGAGCATGGCACCTCCTCTAGCAGCTGCAGCGCTTACAAAATACCAGATAGATAGACAGATATATATATATATATAGATATAGATAGATAGATAAAGATGATCCTTTTAGATAGATAGAGAGATAGATAAAGATTATCCTTTTAGATAAATAGACAGAGAGATAGATAAAGATGATCCTTTTAGATAGATAGATAGATAGATAAAGATGATCCTTTTAGATAGATATAGATAGATAAATATGATCCTTTTAGATAGATAGATAGATAGATAGATAGATAGATAGATAGATAGATAAATATGATCCTTTTAGATAGATAGATAAAGATGATCCTTTTAGATAGACAGAGATATATAGATAGATAAAGATGATCCTTTTAGATATATAGATAAAGATGATCCTTTTAGATAGATATAGATAGATAAAGATGATCATTTTAGATAGACAGATAGATAGATAGATAGATAGATAGATAGATAGATAGATAGATAGATAAAGATGATCCTTTTAGATAGATAGATATAGACAGATAAAGATGATCCTATTAGATAGATAGATAGATAGATAGATAGATAGATAGATAGATAGATAGATAGATAGATAGATAGATAGATTCTCCTTTTACTGAGCCTAATGTTTTAGAAGTGATAAACAGATGACACATTTTGCCAGAACATTTTAATCTGACAACTTGCAGTAAATCATGTAAATCAAATGAGTCACAGAGCTATAGAGAAACACATATATAACCTTGTGAACCTGAGTGTTATTTTCTGTGATTAACATATATACCCATTTGTTTTAAAATAAACAAAAGCTATAAATAAGCATGCGCATAAATAACAGTTATTGCCACTACTATGAGATGAGCACACATACTGAGGTAAATGCTGCAGATATATATATATATATATTTTGCAATGGTTTTGTGACCAAACGTGTCGGCTGAGACATGTAACCAAGCAGCTAGGTGGAGCGAGGTCAAAGGTCATGGTGCGTGTGCACGTCAGCATCACGCTGCTGCTGTATGGACCTCACACAAGCGCGTGCACATGCAGCCTGACCTTTGACCTGTTTAAGCAAAACCTCTCGCAAGAGGAAGAACAGACACTCTTTGTTCTGCGTCCCGGGCGTGAGCACGCGGCTCGGGGGCGGAGCCGAGGAGGAGTAGGGGGCCGGCTTACACCGTCGTTTCATCAGCACGGTGGGATAAAACATGGCCAAACACAGGCTGGCGGCGAGCTCACACACGGCAGCCCACTCCCGTTGTTTGGGGAAGTGGCGCTCACGTCCGTAAATACCCCTGCACTTGCCGAGCAGGAAGATTTTTCGAAAGCCATTAAGAAGATTAATCCCATGAAATGGTGATTAAAATTGTATCCAAAGTGAAAAATAAAAAAATGTAAAAACAAACGAAAAGAAAATCCTCATTCCGGGCTGACAATTTTATCCACAACATTTGAGAAATGTTTGTCAGAAACGTACTTGGGTGGATAATTTCGGGATTCCTTGGAAGACATAAGCCTTACAGGTTGTGGTCTGGACTGGTGAAGCACTGGGTGGTTTATTTAGTCTCCACCTAAATCCCCCCCCCCACCCAACCCGTAAACCCAGGTCAGTAATGGAATGACATAAATTGCAGATAATTGTTGTGTGTCCTACAGGGAGAGGGAAAAGCTCGCGATTTTGGGGTCACTGGCCCCTTCTTCGATACGGGACGAAAGGTGAAAGGTTATCTGGGATGGACGCACAGGACATGGGCTGCTATCGCTGTTCGGGGTCTGACACCCCCCGGGTCCAGCGTGCGGGGACGCGAAGGGGACGAGGAGAACTGCGCGCGCCATCACGGAGCGGCAGGGTGGAGGCGACGCGTCTCCCTCTCACTCTCTCCAACTCGCCACCTGCACCAGTCCTGTTTCCCTCTAATTCTTAAGCTCTTGCCTTTGCATTAGAAATTAAAAATGAAATACCCAGATGTACGAAGCACTGGGATCAAGTGCAGGATTCAAGTGCATTAATTTCCCCGGCAGCATTATGTTTCGCACAGGGAGAAATGCTGCAATGCAAACATCAGCGAGTCTCCCGAATCGTCCGTCTTTAAAAACTGTCATTTTAATAAAGGGATGATTGCCAGGTAATTCCTTTTAATATACCATACTCATTAGTTATTAAAACATATAGTCTAACTATACACCTACATGATGTTTCTAATGAACAAATACTTCTAGTTAAGTGGGTGGTATGTGTGCGTGTGTGTGTGTGTGTGTGTGTAATCCAGGACAGATCAGACAAAAGCTTTTTTACAGCACAAGAATCTGCAGAACTGTTTGTTTTTCATCATGTAAATTCAATCCTAATGAACGATTTCTAAAGCATCATTACAGCTGAGCCTCTGTTTGAACACTCAGCAGTATATTCAATTAAAAAACAAACAAAAAGACATGAACATAAATCATTTTAAGGTCATTTAACATGGAGAGTGACGTTAAATCTCCTTCACTTACTTCATGTCAGTCTCCTCTCGGTCCTCCTTGCTAGGAGTGAGCTTTAGGGAGCCTTTACGTGCACGAGGGCATCCTGACAGACTGCAGAAGGAAGCACACACGTGTCACACCTCAGACGAGTTCACCTGCGGAGACGGCGTGCCAGGAGGAGATACCGCCCCCCCCCGGTCGCTCCGCACCCGCCTCGTGGGTCGCGTCGGTCCGCAAATGTCACGGCGTATTTCATAGTGTCACTTTGCATCTCCTCAAATGTCAGTTATTAGCCGCGGTGGCATCATTATGGCCCGGTCTTCACACATTACTCATCACTCACCGAAACAGTTGAGGGGTTGTTGTTTTGAAAGACCAACGATGGTAGCACTGCGGTTACATAATCTCAAAACCGCCAACATATCGTATCGCTCACCTCCTATGAGACGCGTAGTTTCCCGTCACATGACCAGAGCCATCGCAGCCAGGGGTCGGGCACCTGTTTGTGCAATCGAAAATATCTGATTAGACGTTTGCCGTCATCAACCCAATAATCATGATTGGCCTGGTAAGACGCAGCCTTTGGTACACCATACACACCACGCTAGGGTGTAGTGGTTACACCACTGTGGTACACCATACACACCACGCTAGGGTGCAGTGGTTACACCACTGTGGTACACCATACACACCATGCTAGGGTGCACCGTAGTGGTTACACCACTGTGGTTCACCATACACACTACGCTAGGGTGCACTGTAGTGGTCACACCACTGTGGTACACCATACACACCACGCTAGGGTGCACTGTAGTGGTCACACCACTGTGCTGCTTAAACCAGGGTACCAAGGGCATCTCCCTTACTTCAGCTCCTGTGCGTTTGCGGCCATCAGTGACTTGAGGGTCTTGTCAGCTAGTGGACATCCTGACACACTACAAACACACATTGAAAAGCATATGAATGCAGGGATCACATGACCCATCTCTCCTTCTAGTTAAATGTTTGATTAGATACACAAATGACACCACGTTTTTTTCATGTGATACCTCACAACACAAGATTTGTGTAAAACCACTGTGCAACCGTGATGTTAAGATGCATATATGTGTGTGTGTGTGTGTGTGTTTAAGCTAGAGTGGGGTTAAAATCTTATACTCTACTCGAGTGTGCAATACTCTTTCTCCACTCAAAGATTCAAAATCCATATGACATTTTTGGTTTGTGTAATATCAGTGAGACGTGGAACGGTTTTCTGGCAGGTACAGGATTTCAGCAAAGCAGCGTTTTTACAGAGACCCGTGGGAGGGCCACAGGTAAGACCTGATAGGTCGGAGTAAAAATAGGGGTGTGGTCTTATCAGGGACCTTTCCAGCTTCTTTGATAATGAACAGTCTTCTGTTCTTTTGGAGGCGTGGTGTTAGAGGGGATTCCCCAACAGCGAGTACACCAAGCAAGACTATAGATCGGAGAAAAAGAAATTCATAAAACTAACCAAAGCAAATCCCCCCCACCCCACCCCCCCAAAACCAAAACAAAACGCTTAGCCAGTTCATCGCATCTCCGTTACACGAGCCCCATGAAGACGAATCGGGTTCGGCGACTCGGCTCTACCGCTCTAGCCTCAGAGTTTCAGATCTTACGATATGCGTGGACCCGTGTCTGTTGTTTCTCATTGCAGTGTGCCGAGGTGTGAATGAGAGCTCCTCGAACTGACATGCTGAGATTTCCCTCACCTTCTGTGCGAGGCATAATTCCCTGTAACGTGGCCACTCCCGTCGCAACCTGGCGTTGGACAGCTGGCATGGAGAATGCGTGTTAGATATGCGAACTTAACAGTGCCTTACAAAAGGGGAAAGAGACGCAGCCGTGTACAGAGCGCAGGTGTCAGAGAGAGTCGCGGGACGCCGGTACCTCATCAGCTCCTTCTTGGTCTCTCTGATCAACATCTTGTTCTTGGCCGCCAGAACTCCATCCCCCGGAAAGACGTCCTCCAGGGACATCCTGTCCAGCTGGTCCATCTGCAAGGTGACGGACATGGAGAGATCTTCATCACATGGGAAGGATGAGGAGGTTCGGCGATCATCCAAAGGAGAATTACCGAGGTCCCTTGGAATGGCAGCCTAGCTCTAACGGTCAAGGTTACGCTTCGTGGTGAAGTGTTACTGCCGTAGTACAGATCGTGGAGTATCTGTGTTACTGCTGTAGTACAGATCATGGAGTATTTGTGTTACTGCTGTAGTACAGATCGTGGAGTATCTGTGTTACTGCTATAGTACAGATCATGGAGTATCTGTGTTACTGCTATAGTACAGATCATGGAGTATCTGTGTTACTGCTATAGTACAGATCATGGAGTATCTGTGTTACTGCTGTAGTACAGATCATGGAGTATTTGTGTTACTGCTGTAGTACAGATCATGGAGTATCTGTGTTACTGCTATAGTACAGATCATGGAGTATCTGTGTTACTGCTATAGTACAGATCATGGAGTATCTGTGTTACTGCTATAGTACAGATCATGGAGTATTTCTATTGCACAGCCACATGTCCGTTTGAACACACTTTTAATCCCGTGTATGTATGACGGCTAGAGATTTGGTTTGAGGTTGTTTTCCAGTCAAAATGTCTGAACACCAGCTGTTCAGAGCGAAATCAGATATCCCATTGACAGCTTTCTTAAATGTCTGGATTTGTTAGTTGACAGCAAAGAGGATCAAAATGGTCAGCCATATTACACGACACAACACACAAGACTCTGGATTTGAATTGGAGGACTTTTGCAGAATACACACGGGTTAAGCAAAGACACAGTTGTAAGGCTGTATTGGTTAATATACCTGTGCAGAAACGTTTTAGCTTTGGATCCATATTTAAGAACGGCACAAAAAATCGTAACACATCTATACAAGCATCTGTAAATGCTTACGTTAACAACCAGAGGTAGTGTTATCGTAAACAACGTTAAGTGTTATACAGTGCTGAATATGACACTTTCCAATCGTGTTAGGAATTAAACACAAACACATTTTAAGGCATCCTCAGAATAAATATATATTTACATTCAAATTTGACATTGAGGCTCATCTCTGAGTGCCGGTGATGTTCGGAAGTGCATTTCAACATGGATCCTGGATCCTGATTGGCTCTCTACCTCTTTGTCCTGCAGGACTGGTGCTTTGCTGAAGTTAAGTGGCATGTCCCAACCCTCCTGGTCGTAGATGGAGTGGCAGAAGGGTGGAGAGAGTTGGAGGCCAGCTGCCTTGGCCAGGGAGGGCTCGGGAGGGGTGAAGACGGCTTCGCCCAGAGCCGGCATGGCGGGGGAGTCGCTGTTCTTCTTCTCCTTCTTCTTCATGCTGAGGTCCAGGGTGCCATTCTCGTCCACCTCGATCACGGCGTCCTTTAAGTCGTGAAGGCACTGAGTTAGTGCGAGCGTAATAAAATCATTCATCTGAGCTTTGAAATTAAACGGCAAAAACATTAATCAAAGGTCCAGTAAGGATTTTGTTTTCAACAAAAAAACAAACCCCAATAAAGCCTGATTAACACAACGGTACACAGTAGATGGGCATCTGTCCGCAATTCAGATACGTGTTGCGCTTAAGAACCTCAGGCACGAAGAATCTAAACGCATTTCTGGCATCACCTTCACATCCCCGTGTAAATCTTCAAACAAAAATAACACTGTTAAGGAAAATATAAATAACCATATTTAAAAAAAAAATAATAATAATTCCCTACAGAATTTCACATCAGTGGACTGATACTACCAATGTAATGAGATTTTCCAGCAGGCTTTATCTAGGGACAGCTGCACAGTCTGTTTTCTAGGACACATTACCAAGATGGCAGCTGCACATGATGCTTTTAGGTCATTGGCATTAATACAAATTAAAAGGCTTAATGTCGCTGGTTCACTCGTCACTAACTGTGTCAGTGCTGATGTGGTGAGTTGGAACAGAAGAGAAGTCGAGTTTCACACGTTCCCGAGGAATTAACATTAGTCGATTAACATTCATTGATAAAAAACCGAAATGGTAAATCCAGTTATCCAGGAGTTGATGAATTTTATCATGCCACTGCTGTGAAAAAAGACACGAGGGGATTGTCGTTTAACGATAATCCCATGAGCGTTTCTCTCTTTTTTGGCCCGGTCGTCAGCATTAGCGGGAAACGTTTTAAAAGACCAAGACGCTTCACCTGAGTTTGAACAGTTACACTCCTCGCTCGGCAACACCTCGCTGGAACGATGCAGGCTTGAGAGAAACCGTGCTGCCTTCAGAGGAAGGGAAGGACTTGGCAAGAGCCGCTGCCAGTCGAGATACTTAAAATGCATACAGACATCCACAGACGTCCACAGATGACAAAGCTGCTCACACTGTTTTATTCATGCACTCGGTTGGTACAGTACCTGCTCCCTCTACCCACTGCATGCTGGGGTTCCAGCACGGGCCTCTCGCTGTGTAGGTGTCTGTACCGTTTCACACCACACTTCCTTTAACCACCCCCCCCCCCACCCCTCCTCCACCCCTCCTCCGCCTCCTCCTCCCCGACGGCGAGCTTCAACAACTCGCCGAACTCTCATTCGCAAAGGCCAAGGCCCCCCGTTTTGACGGACGGATGGAGCAGACGCCGGCAGGAAAAGTTAAATATATCCGCCGTGTCCAGCTCAGTGTTCTTCTTGGTGCTATTGTTCACTCTTTGAATTCGGGCGGACGTGCGTGCTAGCAGCGTGGCTTCGCCGCGCGGACGCGTTGGCTTGCGCAGGGACGTTAACGCCGTAATGCAGAGGTCCTCCTGTCAGACGTGGGCCGTGACGGCACACGTGAACAAGGAGGAAGGCTGACACAGTGGAAACAGCCATTGCGCGCGCAGAGTCTCCCGTTATTTAATTTGAATGAAAGAGCACTGTTGATAAATCCCCAATCTGATTGGTTTAATCCAACTTTGGTGGATGGAGTGTTGGAGATGGATACTAAGGGTGGATCGGAGTGGGCTTAGCCAGGATAATATTTTACTTAACAAAATATCTTCTGCCATCTGCAGCTGAGAGAAAGCACACACGCGTGCACGTGCACACATACACACACACACACACACACACACACACATACACACTTTCCAACAACCAGGAGAACCCCTGCATTACCATAAAAGTATAAATCAAATGCTTCTCCACATGTTTTACAAAAAGCCTTCTAATTGTAATTGAGAAAGAAGGCGTGATTGTATTCTCCCCTCGTCCTTTTGATGTGATTACACAAATTCTCCTTTGTGTACATTAAAGCTTTAGGGCCGTGGAGGGGAAGAGAAAAGAGGGGGAGAAACTCTCTTGTTGTTCTGCCACCAGAGACACACACAGTTCTCAGTGCCAAAAAAGTGTCTTTTGATGTTCTCTTGCTTCGTTTTCATACACAAATCACAGTTGCCTCAGAATGACCACATTAAATGCTTTCTTCCCCTCCCCCCCTGCGAGTGCTCTAATTTGATTACCTTTGTGCACTGTGCCAGAGGCCGGATGGCGACAGGCAGGACCTCGCCGTTGTCCCGGTAACGCGTGGAGAGGTTGAGGATGGCGGCGGCGGCCGTGCAGGGCTGCGGACCGACGCGACCCGCGATGGTGCGGCCGGGACTCTGGCCCCCGGGCACGGCCACTCGGCCGGCCACGCCCAGGAAGCACGGGAACTGGGGAGAGGCTGTTGGGGCAGAGGTGTGGGGGGTGGGGGTGGGTGGGGTTATGGATTAGAGCAGGCTTAAAAACACCGCACATTGGAAACATTGCGGCATCGGTGTTTCATCAAAGAGAGAGAAATCATCCTGATAGTACCGAAATATGATTCTACACATGACGTCCGCGCAAAACAGAGCGGGTTGTAATGACGGGTGTCGTTATCGGCGGTTATATTCGGCGTCATCACCATCAAGGGCGCGGGCGTGCGTAAACGCGAGCTCTGCCCTCTCACCGTCAGGCCGGGCGGAGGTCTCTTGGCCGTGGTCTGGGGCGTGCTGCTTGCCAAACACCTGAGCGTCAAAGCTGGCGTAGTCAAAGTGGCCCTTGGGGTACCTGTCCACGTCTTTGGCCACGCCCACCTGCAGGGCCGCCACGGGGTGGGCGAAGCGGTACGCCAGGTGGCTGAAGTCGAA